>CAMTDV010001634.1:4756614-6152935 GCA_947069175.1 Scalesia atractyloides
GTAACCGCGTAGATTTGAAGTTTTATGAAGATTCTGTTGCATATATCTATCATAACACTGCAAAATTAAAAAAATTAAAAACTTGCATCGTTTAAGATAAATATTAAGTTGCAATTGGAGACATTAATATGTATAATAATTAATAACCATAATACCTGGAACTCACCAATACCCAGATAATTCCATCCCATCTTTTCGGAAAAAGACGGATATTTCAGCTCCCCGGAGGGGCCTAGTCCTATTTCGACACCAGTAATAAGACCTTCGATAAACATATCATCGAACTCTGTTCTAAAGCTTCTCATAACATCGTAATATACCTGCCAAATGAAGATATTAAAATAATAAGCATATATAATAAAAAAAAAGAGTAAAATGCCATTTTCATCCCTGAGGTTAGGCCAGTTTTGTGAAATCTTGCTATTTTCATCCGGCTCGTTAACTCCATCCATTTTCTCCGTTAAGTCAGAAGTATTTCGGTCTTTTTTTTTAACTTAAAGGACAATTCGGTCTTTTTCACATTATGTAAAAATACCAAATACCCCTGAAAAGACACAATTGTTCTTTAAGTTAACAAAAAAGACAGAAATACCCCTAACTTAACTAAGAAAAATGGACGGAGTTAACGAACCGGATGAAAATGGCAAGATCTCAAACCTTTTGGATCCAAATGCGGAAAAACAAACCTTTGCACGAAAGTCGCAAAACTGGCCAAACCTCAAGGATGAAAATGGCATTTTACTTCAAAAAAAAAAGTAGTAAATAAGTTAAAGCATAGTAATAATACCTCAGCACCAGTTCTCCCTTTTAATACTCGTTCTTATCAATACCCCATGATAAGCACTCAGTGTTTCTTCTTCCTTCACGTCGTAAAGAATATCATTATTTTCTTTACCAATATCGAGAACCCATTGCGGGAGGGGAATGGGTATACCCCTGGAATCCTTCCCTCCGTACTCGTGAAACGCCAGGCCCACCTTTATACTCAAGGAAATAAAACTGGTGTTACAAACGTTTAAAACGTAGTTGAGTGATTGAAACTTTGATACCTGTAATTTCAGCTCAAATTCATCGATGATGTTGAATAATTCCCGGTATCCAGACCAACAATATTGTTTCGGACCTTGCGATTCAACGATACCCCACCAACAGTCTACGAACACACCGTCTACGTGTAACGATTTCAGAAGGCGTAGCTCTTTTCTAACAGCTTCACGGTCAATTAACTAGCAGAACTTTGTTGATAAACCCAGTCTGTATCGTTAAATCAAGCATATTCAACAAATTACATCATAAATGTAGCACCGATTATTTGTTTTAGAGCAAAATGCCATTTTCGTCCCTGAGGTTTGGCCAGTTTTGCAACTTCCGTCCAAAGGTTTGTTTTTCTGCATGTGGATCCAAAAGGTTTGAAATTTTGCCATTTTCATCCAGCTCGTTAACTCAATCCATTTTTATCCGTTAAGTCGGGGGTATTTTCATCTTTTTTGTTAACTTAAAGGGCAATTCAGTCTTTTGAATACATGTACATTATGCTAAATGCTTGTACATAAAATAAAAAAGATCAAATTGCCCTTAGTTTAACAAAAAAGACGGAAATACCCCTGACTTAACCGGAGAAAAATGGATGTAGTTAACGAGCCGGATGAAATGGCAAGATTTCAAACCTTTTGGATCCACATGCGGAAAAACAAACATTTGGACGGAAGTCGCAAAACTGGCCAAACCTCGGGGACGAAAATGGCATTTTATTTTTACATCAGAAATAGAGATAACGAATCACTTACTCCAAGCATAACATAAACCGGTACATACGCAGTCCCTATAAAGTTAAACTCGTGATCAATGCTATGGCCTTCTTGCATAAGCTACAATATGATCGAGTGTCATGAACCGTAATGTTTCATTAGCTGTTTTTAGAATCAAATGCTCGATGAATTCAACAACACGAACCTGATCGGTCTCTAAACAATCGTGTGAATCGATAGAACCGACACTATATTTCTCTGGGACTACAACAGAGTCAAGAGAAGCAGGTGATGAGCTGTCATCAATTCTGAGAACCGATGATGGGAAATCAAGTGTTGGTTTCATAGCATAACTTTTCATTGAATTACTAGATAGTGGACTTTCTACTGATCTTCCAGGATAAACACCCTGTAAAATGGCATATATGTAATAATGCTTAATTTGAAACAATTTATTAATGGAATATATATCGGATTATGGTTTCTAGTATTGAGCCTACGGGCCCATTAGATTTATTAGGGTTTCCGTGTAAACTCTATAAATTGTAAGGTAATTTATTCAGTAATGCAATTAGTTGTTTCATGATCTTACATGGTATCAGAGCCAACCATCACGCCTAGGGTTGTAAATGAACCAAACCAAACAGATTGAAGCCTTGTTCATGTTCGTTCGTTTAGCATCGAACTTGCTCACGAACACATATTAAACGAAGATTCTTGTTCGTGTTCATTAAGAATTTGAACTTGTTCACGAACGGTTCACAAACACAAATATTCTTAAACCAAAACATTAGACATAATCACCTTGTTAAGCACTTGATATAATCATAAACATTATTATCCCAAAACAAAGTCACAAGTTAGACATGATCGGCATAAACATATTTATCCCAAAATAATGTTTCAAAGACCTAAGTTTCTACTGACTAAACATAAACTAAACTAACAAAAGAACCGACCATGAACAAATGTAAGCAAACATAAACGAACATATTACCGAACGCTCACGAATGCAATTAGTCAAACAAAATTCTTTGTTCATGTTTATTTATTTATTCAACGAACGAACATAAACGAACTCCCAAGTCCCAGACAAGCAGTTCACAAACATTCGGTTCGTTTACGGTCCTAATCACGACCAACACAAACAACAAACTGAGACAGAGCAGCTTGCCCGTCCCAGTCTCGTTTTCGTTTAGTTTCTTCTTCTATTTTCATGTTTCCCATTCGAACAAATCTTCGTTTTCGATTCAAGATTCCAGTGAAGACAGGGCAGCCCGAGACGCTGCCACTCCCGTCTCGTTCTCATTCTCGTTTAGTTTCTTCTATTTTCTTGTTCCCCATTCGAACAAAGCTTCGATTTTTATTCAAGATTCCGGCTGCAGCTCTAAACAAAATCCTTTTTCGATAACTTCTTAATTCTAATCACTAATGGAAAATGTAATGCTCAATACTAGAAACCCTAATCTAATATATATTTCAAAATATTAACAACCCTATGAATAGATAGAAGAAAAAAAGATCTGACCAATTTAGAAGAGGGTTGAGATTGCCGGAAAGTGGTACCATCTGTAACATTTGTCAAAAACGGGTTTCCAAAACCCGCTCCGTTTTGTAATCGAATATCAGGTTATAAATGTCACGTTGAATATTTATGATTATTTTGATTTAAAATGATACATAATTAATAAATAAACTAAACTATAAAAATTAGATTTGATAAAAAGTTAAAACAAAATAAATAAAAAGGATTTGTGGCTGCCGGGACTCGAACCCGGGTCAGCCAGAACTGGATCCAACGACTTAACACACACTCGCATCACCACTCCGCCACTTGTTATTTTCTATTATCTCTAGGAAACAAATAACGTTTATTCACAAACTAGGTTAAACCGATTGCGCCAACTGAGAAACGGAAATCGGCAAATCAATCGTCAAATCGCTTGATTACTCGCACATTCACGTTTATAACCGATGAACCGATGTCTTTAATCAATTCAGAAGTGATTGAACATCAATTTTCATTACTATCGGTTTTTATAACCGAAAAGAATCAAAGTCCCAATTACTTCAACTCCAGACCCCTCTCGCGACTCAGAAACGTCATACCAATACTCCATTTCACTCTCGTCACATTTTCAGACCATCAGAACGTCTAAATCAACTCGCCGGAATTTTCTGCAAAATTCGCCGGAAAACCGTATTCATCCTCAAACGGTAAATCTTTCAATATCATTGTAGTTCAACAATTGTTAGTCTATTTCTAACTTAAACCTTTCAATTGAAATCGAATTCAGGCACTGTATTCAACTAAGTTCAGTTCGCCGGAAAGATTCTGAAAATCTCTATATTCATCTGAGAATCGATAAGGGCGTTCAAACTCTCTGTTAACATTTGCTGATCACTTCAATTTCACGATTAGCTAATAAAAACGGTTAATTGTCTTGTTCAGTTGAAGAGCATAAAAACAGGGACCGACACATTGCCGGAATTCTGAAATAAACCGTTCATCGGTATGTTCACCTCTAATTACCGTCTCTGTCATTTCATTTTAGCCTTAAGAATATTTGTTAATCGTAAAAACAAGAAACGGATCAGTGATTCAGTCGTCGGAAATTTGAATGAAGAAGACGAAGTTAGTTAAGTTATAAGTTTAATTAAAACCTGTAAAATGAACGGGTTAGACACACAGTCCAGCGGTGGACTGTGTGCAAAATATATACGCATGTCCCGAGTTCGATTCCTGATACACGCACACCTTATGTATTAAAATGCCTTTTTGTTTAAAAACTAAACCGGGTTAACTTCGTTAGTTGTTAAGTATAATAAAAACCGATATATTAACCAGGTTAGACACACAGTCCAGCGGTGGACTGTGTGCAACACTAAGTCACATGTCGCGCGTTCGAAACCCGTCACTGGCACCGGTTTGTTGAATTAAAATGTTTTTGCAATTAAAAGAATTTCGGTTAAACTGAATAAGTATATAAATATAATTAAAAACAAGATTATTTCGGGTTAGACACGTAGCTCAGTTGGTAGAGCTGCGTGCACGCGTACGGGAGGTCTCGGGTTCGAGCCTCACCCGGCGCAAACAATTTCACATACGAACCGGTCAATAGGTCAACGGTCAACGCAAAATAAACAATTTTTTTTATATTTTTATTTATTTAATTTAATTTAAAAATCAATTAAAAATACTTAAAAATAACATTTTTAAAGATAGAAAATAGCCTTGAACTCACAAAAATATATCTAAAAATTCTATTAACATCCTTAATAAAATCCACTCATTTGCTATATTTTTCCGTTATTATTTAGGTTAGAAATTCTCGTTGTTCAATTCTCCCGATTCGTGCGCATCTCGTCATCTCCATTCAAACGCACCCAATGTGAGTGAATCTTTACAAATTCCCCGTTTTAATCACGTTTTGGGGTGTATTATGTGTCTTGTTACATATATTATAATTAAACCATTGTGCATACATCATATCATGAACTTGTGTACTCAGTTTGTTTCAACTGTTATGTAGTTATTGTTGGATGCAATTTATTATTTTCAGTACATGCAATTTCATAGGCCGCCGCTCCCCATTACATTATGAGCGTTGAGCATGTTCCCCATTTCATTATGAGGTTGAACCTGGCGTGCCCACATACGATCGGCTCCGTTTGATTGAGCCTTGATCGCACAAACATTTTTCATTTTCGGTACATGCAATACGATCGGCTCCGTTTGATTGAGCCTTGATCACACAGTTTCAATTATGTTATTTATCGTATGATGTTGGTATGTTCATGTATTCTATCATATGATTATTGTATGTTGTAGTTGTGATTGCTATTAGCCACTGCTTGATTATTTACATTTGCTCATTTATGATTATGCATAATTTTTCATTGATAAACTAACAAGTAAATCATTAATAAATGTTTATCTAATAAGGTTCACTCGCCAACTTATGTTGACCCAAAAACCCCCCATTTTTACACATGATACAGGTGAGCCAGCTGCAGTCAGGAACACATAGGATTGGACTAGAAGAATAATATGATTTAGAGTTTGGGATTGTTATGTTTGATTTATTATCTTTGTATTGTATGGACATGTTTGGATATTTGGAAATGTTAACTTTGACTTTAATAAATATGAAACATATTAGTAAATGTCATGAGCTTTGGTGATAACCCAATTATGCCCCGACTCTTATTCCGCTGCGGGTCGGGGTGTGACAGATTGGTATCAGAGCCATGAGTATAGGGATATAGGATAGGTTATTAGACCCTTAGAGCCTATACTATAGTCGATTAGAAGCTTATAAGATTTTTGTGTGTTATATGCCAAATTTCATGATGTTTATATGTTCTATGTTAAATGTTACATTCAATATTATGCAAGCATGTTCATAAGTATGTATTATCATATAATGCCTATCATGAATCATATACTCATAACATATCACATCCATGAAAGCACACACCACATCATGATTGCTTTTACAATGATTTTTGTGTTTTCAAATCTCATCAAAGTGAGTTCGCATGACGGGCATGTAGTAACTGGAAGGGTACCAGTACCGGTAGTCGGAACGTCCTGTCTAGGCTGGCATTCGTATAAATCCAAAATAAAGGACCAGTTTGCCTACCTGGGGACTAACGATGAGAGTACGAAGTACCTATTAGGCCAAAGCATGCTATACCAAACGTCGTGTGAGCTAACCCCACTTTGAGTTGTCATTGTGTCTACACCTGGACACGTTCCGACCAAACATCTCATGAACATATTTTGTGGTTTGCATTCGGGTGATGCGAGTGTTAAATCGCCAATAATAATGTGAATCCTACCAAGCCAATAGCCATGGGGGCCCACGTGACTATATAGGTGAAGGTATGGGGGACATTTGAGGCCCAACATGAGCAAACCCAAGACATCCTATGGATGTAGTTGCATTATTGATATTTATGTTATTTTCATTTTCTTAAAGACACCTGACACCTAAAAAGACACCATAAACTCACAATCTTCTCATGTATGTTCCTGTAGATGTCGTCCAGACAGCAACGAAGGGGTAAAAGATCAGGAAGGTCTCAGGAACGCTTGGCCACCCAAATCGCGAAACAAATGGCCACGATACTGCCTGACATTGTGGTCCAAGTGCAACAAGCTCTCGCTACAAATCCTACTAACCCTCCCCAACAACATGACCAGAACATCGACAACCCTCCTACCAGCAAGTGTTCATACAAACATTTCAAGTCTTGTGATCCTCCTAAATTTGAAGGGACCGAGGGTGTCACTGCTCTCCTACATTGGTTCGAGGAGATGGAAAACACTTTCCTCAACTGCGATTGTCCTGAGGATCGCAAGGTTCGATACGCTACCGGGAGACTATTTGGGGTAGCTCTCACTTGGTGGAAAACTGAGAAAGGGAAGAGGGGAACTGAAGATGCAATGGCCTTAACTTGGGAGGAGTTAAGGGAAATCATGACTGGGCATTTCTGTCCTAGGAGTGAAATTAAAAAGCTGGAGGACGAATTTCATTCTCTAAAGCAAAAGGAGGGTGATCACACCACCTATAACAAGAGGTTCTTGGAGTTGAACCAAATGGTTCCAAATTTGTTCACCCCAACTTATCGTCTGATCGAGCATTATATTCGAGGACTTCCCTCGAAAATCCAAGATTCAGTTCTCAGCATCTCACCAGTAACACTTGAAGCTGCTATGGAGCTAGCAACTGAACTGACCGAGAACCGAATTCGCAACGGGAAGTTCAAAGAAGAGAAAAAGAAAGCCCTGTTGAGGGTCAAACTTCAAACCATCCTATCTCTTCCTCTAAGTTTGCTAACAAGAGGAAGCGCAACACCAGAAATTTTGCAGTTACTCAGACCAACTCCCCTATTCCTGCTGCACCCATTACTCAAGTCACTCCTTCACCCGCACCATACAGAAGACCTTACACTGGCCCGCTACCAAAATGCAACCGTTGCCAATATCACCATTCCCCTGATCATCCT
This sequence comes from Scalesia atractyloides, assembly GCA_947069175.1. NCBI lineage: Eukaryota > Viridiplantae > Streptophyta > Magnoliopsida > Asterales > Asteraceae > Scalesia > Scalesia atractyloides. The sequence continues at coordinate 4,764,378 of CAMTDV010001634.1, forward strand.
TGCCAATATTGCACCGGCTGTGGTCGCGCAGGTCATACTGTTCAAACCTGCCGCATGCCTCAACGAACGAACCGCCACCAACCTTTAACCCAAAACCCACCAACAGTTAATGGGTCAAGCCCAACAACCCCTACCATTACCACCCACCCAACATTTAGCCCAAACATACTACCAACCCAATTATCCTATGGGCCAACCTATGCAGGCTTGCTACAATTACGGAGACCCAAGCCACTTCAGAAACACTTGTCCAAGGTTGGTAAACATTATTCATGCTCAGGCCCAAGCCAACCCGGTGAATCAAACGAATCAAGCTCCTCCACCTGCAAGAGGAAGAGCTTTCAATATTAACGCGAATCAGGCTAGAGCTGACGGCAATGTGGTTAACGGTACGTTCCTTATAAATGGTAGATATGCATCTATGTTATTTGATACTGGGGCGGATAGAAGTTTTGTGTCTTTAGAATTTGAACCTATCTTAAACAAAAATCGAGATAAGCTCACGGAATCCATAACGGTAGAAGTTGCGGACGGGAAACCAGTTTCATTAAACTCTATTATACGCAACTGTACACTCACCTTAAACGACCACGATTTCTCAGTCGACCTTATTCCTATGAAGCTGGGAAGTTTCGATATCATAATCGGTATGGATTAGCTCAGTCAACATCAGGCACAAGTTGTATGTCGCGAAAAATTTATTCGTGTTCCTCTTTCAAACGGTCAGACTCTTCGAATCATTGGAGAAACCTCGTCGAAAGGGCTCAGCTTAATGTCTTGTCTTCAAGCTCAAAAATATCTTCGCAAGAATTATGTCGCGTTTTTAGCTCATATCATCAAAAAGGGAACCATGGAGAAGAAAATTGAAGATATTCCTGTAGTAAAAGACTTCCCGCAAGTTTTTCCTGACGACATTTCAGGACTTCCTCCAGTTAGAGACGTCGAATTCCGTATTGATCTTATACCTGGTGCTACACCAGTTGCAAAGTCTCCTTATAGGTTAGCCCCCTCTGAAATGCAAGAGCTAGCCAGTCAATTACAAGAGTTGACTGACAAGGGATTCATACGTCCCAGCTCGTCGCCTTGGGGTGCACCTGTTCTTTTCGTAAAGAAGAAAGATGGATCGTTTCGTATGTGCATTGACTACAGAGAGCTCAACAAATTAACAATCAAGAATCGCTACCCTTTACCTCGCATTGATGATCTTCTTGACCAACTTCAAGGTGCCAATTGCTTTTCAAAAATCGACCTTCGATCTGGCTATCATCAACTTAGAGTGCATGAAGAAGAAGTCCCTAAGACTGCTTTTCGAACTCGTTATGGCCATTATGAATTCATGGTCATGCCATTTGGTTTAACCAACGCACCAGCTGTCTTTATGGATCTAATGAACAGAGTCTGCAAACCTTATCTTGATCGATTTGTCATAGTTTTCATCGACGATATTCTTATTTATTCAAAATCTAAATCTGATCATGAGCGTCATCTTCGACTCATCCTTGCACTTCTAGAAAAGGAAAAGCTTTATGCCAAATTCTCTAAATGTGAATTCTGGTTAAAAGAGGTGCAATTCCTCGGGCATATAGTCAATGACAAGGGAATACATGTCGACCCTTCAAAGATCAAAGCGGTTCAAGAATGGCAAGCTCCACGTACACCAACTGAAGTAAGATCTTTTCTTGGTTTGGCTGGTTATTATCGTCGGTTCATTTCAAACTTCTCTCGCATTGCTGTACCACTCACGGCTTTAACTCATAAGGGAAAACCTTTCACATGGGGACCCAAGCAAGAAGAAGCTTTCCAAACCCTTAAACAAAAACTTTGTGATGCACCAATCCTCACTCTTCCTGAAGGTTGTGATGATTTTGTAGTTTATTGCGACGCGTCAGGGCAAGGATTAGGCTGCGTTCTAATGCAAAGAGGAAAAGTCATAGCTTATGCTTCGAGACAACTCAAGACACATGAAAAGAACTACACCACTCATGACCTAGAACTTGGAGCCGTTGTGTTCGCTCTTAAGATATGGAGACATTATCTCTATGGTACTAAGTGTGAAATATACACTGACCACAAGAGTCTTCAACATATCTTCAATCAAAAGGAGTTAAACATGAGGCAACGAAGATGGGTTGAACTTCTAAATGATTACGACTGTGAAATTAGATACCACCCTGGTAAAGCAAATGTGGTGGCTGATGCACTTAGTCGAAAGGGTTATGCGAACTCCATTCATCTTCTATGTTCGCAAATTATAACCGACATTAAAGATCAAATTCGAGAAGCCCAACACGTTTCGATAACAGAAGAAATGTACGAAAGGAGATGTCCTGTGGAGTTGAGCTAAAATTGAAACTAAATCTGACGGTATTCTGTACTACCTAGATCGTATCTGGATTCCTAACCACAACAATCTTCGTGAAACTCTTATGAATGAAGCTCACAAAACGCGATACTCTATACACCCAGGGGCCGATAAGATGTATCAAGACCTACGATATACCTATTGGTGGCCTGGAATGAAGAAGGATATTGTTGTATTTGTTTCTAAGTGCCTTACATGTTCCAAGGTGAAAGCTGAACACCAAAGACCCTCAGGACTTCTCGTCCAACCTGAAATACATGTATGGAAGTGGGAAAATATAACCATGGATTTCATTACCGGGTTACCTCGCACTTCTGGCGGGTATGACACTATATGTGTAATTATCGACCGACTTACAAAATCAGCTCACTTTATTCCTATCCGCGAAGATTTCAAGAACGAAAAGCTTGCTCGTATCTATATCAGCGAAATCGTAAGCCGACATGGGGTACCGTTAAGCATTATTTCTGATCGTGATGGTCGTTTCACTTCACGAACATGGCAAGCAGTACAATCCGCTATGGGTACGCGATTAGATCTCAGTACCGCCTATCATCCTCAAACTGATGGACAATCTGAGCGCACCATTCAAACTCTTGAAGATATGCTTCGAGCATGTGTCATAGACTTCAAGGGAAATTGGGATGTCCACCTACCGTTAGTTGAATTTTCGTACAACAACAGCTATCATTCAAGCATCGGCATGGCGCCTTTTGAAGCCTTATATGGTCGTAAGTGCCGATCTCCTGTATGTTGGCACGAAATTGGGGAAGCTAAAATTACTGGTCCAGAATTGATCCAAGAAACCACAGACAAGATCCATCAAATTCGAAACAATCTTCTAGCGGCTCAAAGTCGTCAAAAGAGTTATGCAGATAAATGACGGAAGCCCTTAGAGTTTAACATTGGTGATCATGTACTACTAAAAGTATCACCGTGGAAGGGAGTAGTTCGCTTTGGTCAAAAGGGCAAGCTAGCACCACGTTACGTAGGACCTTTCAAGATACTCGAAAGAGTAGGTCCTGTAGCATACAAGCTTGATCTACCAGAAGAACTCAACAGGATTCATCCCACATTCCACGTGTCGAACTTGAAGAAGTGCCTCGCTGATGAAAACCTCCACATTCCTCTGGAAGATATTCAGATTGATGAATCTATGCATTTTATTGAAAGACCAGTAGAGATCATGGACTTCGGAGAGAAACGTTTACGACGAAGTCGCATTCCAATTGTTAGGGTACGCTGGGAGTCGAAACGGGGACCTGAGTTTACTTGGGAACGTGAAGACTCAATGCGTGAAAAATACCCGCATCTTTTTCCTACTACTTCAACTACTTAAATTTTGGGACGAAATTCCTAAAAGTATGGGATACTGTAACATTTGTCAAAAACGGGTTTCCAAAACCCGCTCCGTTTTGTAATCGAATATCAGGTTATAAATGTCACGTTGAATATTTATGATTATTTTGTTTAAAATGATACATAATTAATAAATAAACTAAACTATAAAAATTAGATTTGATAAAAAATTAAAACAAAATAAATAAAAAGGGTTTGTGGCTGCCGGGACTCGAACCCGGGTCAGCCAGAACTGGATCCAACGACTTAACACACACTCGCATCACCACTCCGCCACTTGTTATTTTCTGTTATCTCTAGGAAACAAATAACGTTTATACACAAACTAGGTTAAACCGGTTGCGCCAACTGAGAAACGGAAATCGGCAAATCAATCGTCAAATCGCTTGATTACTCGCACATTCACGTTTATAACCGATGAACCGATGTCTTTAATCAATTCAGAAGTGATTGAACATCAATTTTCATTACTATCGGTTTTTATAACCGAAAAGAATCAAAGTCCCAATTACTTCAACTCCAGACCCTCTCGCGACTCAGAAACGTCATACCAATACTCCATTTCACTCTCTTCACATTTTCAGACCATCAGAACGTCTAAATCAACTCGCCGGAATTTTCTGCAAAATTCGCCGGAAAACCGTATTCATCCTCAAACGGTAAATCTTTCAATATCATTGTAGTTCAACAATTGTTAGTCTATTTCTAACTTAAACCTCTCAATTGAAATCGAATTCAGGCACTGTATTCAACTAAGTTCAGTTCGCCGGAAAGATTCTGAAAATCTCTATATTCATCTGAGAATCGGTAAGGGCGTTCAAACTCTCTGTTAACATTTGCTGATCACTTCAATTCACGATTAGCTAATAAAAACGGTTAATTGTCTTGTTCAGTTGAAGAGCATAAAAACAGGGACCGACACATTGCCGGAATTCTGAATAAACGTTCATCGGTATGTTCACCTCTAATTACCGTCTCTGTCATTTCATTTTACCTTAAGAATATTTGTTAATCGTAAAAACAAGAAACGGATCAGTGATTCAGTCGTCGGAAATTTGAATGAAGAAGACGAAGTTAGTTAAATTATAAGTTTATTTAAAACCTGTAAAATGAACGGGTTAGACACACAGTCCAGCGGTGGACTGTGTGCAAAATATATACGCATGTCCCGAGTTCGTTTCCTGATACACGCACACCTTATGTATTAAAATGCCTTTTTGTTTAAAAACTAAACCGGGTTAACTTCGTTAGTTGTTAAGTATAATAAAAACCGAGATATTAACCAGGTTAGACACACAGTCCAGCGGTGGACTGTGTGCAACACTAAGTCACATGTCGCGCGTTCGAAACCCGTCACTGGCACCGGTTTGTTGAATTAAAATGTTTTTGCAATTAAAAGAATTTCGGTTAAACTGAATAAGTATATAAATATAATTAAAAACAAGATTATTTCGGGTTAGACACGTAGCTCAGTTGGTAGAGCTGCGTGCACGCGTACGGGAGGTCTCGGGTTCGAGCCTCACCCGGCGCAAACAATTTCACATACGAACCGGTCAACAGGTCAACGGTCAACGCAAAATAAACAATTTTTTTATATTTTTATTTATTTAATTTAATTTAAAAATCAATTAAAAATACTTAAAAATAACATTTTTAAAGATAGAAAATAGCCTTGAACTCACAAAAATATATCTAAAAATTCTATTAACATCCTTAATAAAATCCACTCATTTGCTATATTTTTCCGTTATTATTTAGGTTAGAAATTCTCGTTGTTCAATTCTCCCGATTCGTGCGCATCTCGTCATCTCCATTCAAACGCACCCAATGTGAGTGAATCTTTACAAATTCCCCGTTTTAATCACGTTTTGGGGTGTATTATGTGTCTTGTTACATATATTATAATTAAACCATTGTGCATACATCATATCATGAACTTGTGTACTCAGTTTGTTTCAACTGTTGTGTAGTTATTGTTGGATGTAATTTATTATTTTCAGTACATGCAATTTCATAGGCCACCGCTCCCCATTACATTATGAGCGTTGAGCATGTTCCCCATTTCATTATGAGGTTGAACCTGGCGTGCCCACATACGATCGGCTCCGTTTGATTGAGCCTTGATCGCACAAACATTTTTCATTTTCAGTACATGCGATACGATCGGCTCCGTTCGATTGAGCCTTGATCGCACAGTTTCAATTATGTTATTTATCGTATGATGTTGGTATGTTCATGTACGCTATCATATGATTATTGTATGTTGTAGTTGTGATTGCTATTAGCCACTGCTTGATTATTTACATTTGCTCATTTATGATTATGCATAATTTTTCATTGATAAACTAACAAGTAAATCATTAATAAATGTTTATCTAATAAGGTTCACTCGCCAACTTATGTTGACCCAAAAACCCCCATTTTTACACATGATACAGGTGAGCCAGCTGCAGTCAGGAACACATAGGATTGGACTAGAATAATAATATGATTTAGAGTTTGGGATTGTTATGTTTGGTTTATTATCTTTGTATTGTATGGACATGTTTGGATATTTGGAAATGTAACTTTGACTTTAATAAATATGAAACATATTAGTAAATGTCATGAGCTTTGGTGATAACCCAATTATGCACCGACTCTTATTCCGCTGCGGGTCGGGGTGTGACACCATCAGCCTCAACGGTCCAGCCGGCGTCACGCGCAAGGGCGGCGAGTACGTCATTCATGTCGGCGCGTGCAGGTAACGGGAAGTTGCCATACTGGCGAAGACCGGCGAGCATACGGCTGGTGATGGCTCGGCGGTGGCGTTCACGAAGTTTGGTTCGTTCTTTTTCTTTTTCTCTCTCTTTTCTAGTGGTTTTTGGATTGGTGGTGGTGGTCGGTGTGGTTACGGTGGTGTTTGATATGGCCGCCGCAGCGAAGCCGCGTGGGCGGCGCTGCTGCGGTGGTTGTGAGTGGTGGCTGCCGTCGTGATTGTTGGTGTTCATTTCTACTTCATTTTGTCAAACACTGTGGATGCAGAGGCAGTTACAGTTAAACCCAAGAATGGCCATAGATACACACCCAGAACATGCTTACGTCATTTTACAAACAAATAATTCAAGAGAAAGTTAAAAGAAAAACAAATCTTGGATTTATTTGTTGTTGGTCTATGTATATTGAAGAGATATGGTCTTGATTTTTGCGGGTTCGGGCAAAACCATATCTAATCCAACAGACAACCGACTGTACTTGACATGTCATTCGCAGGGCGACACCTGTAACGTGATCATATGCCAGCACGAAGGAGACAAACAATACAATGTGAAAGCGACGTGTAGCCAATCACAGTCTGCGGATCGTTGTCCAGGTGATCTCAACTAGCGGGTATCGTAAAGTAGAGAGGAGTTACAGGTGACAATGACATTCGGCAAATCACATTCCACATATTTATATCCTCCTAAATCTCCACTAACGGATGACATATGTACTCCTACCTCTACAGACACAAACTGTCAGTACAAAGGGGACCAAACGTATATTTCTGATAGCAACGTCTCATCCAATCCTCTTCCATCCTTCTGGCTATAAATACCACACTATATCAAGGTGAAATCATTCCATTCTCTCGACTCTCACTCTTACTTACACTTTCTCTCTCTAAAGCAATACTTATTATCACGCTAAAGGGTGGTTACGAGAAACCCCCCCCACCCCCCACCCACACACAACGTCTCATTCTCGTAACGAGTCTCACAATATTGTTTAGTTTTGCAGATTACTCAAAGTTTATAGCTTGTGAAGACCAGATTAACCATACTCGGTTGAGCATTCGTTTAATCTACCTGGATTAGATTGGTGTTGCTTCGTTGGTGTCATTTGTATATTCGCCTAGAACAATCTCACTTTTTTTTCCGATCGTTATGAGTTCCAAACCTCCTCTGATCCCTCCTTTCGCCTCTGTCTTACCGTCGGCGGGCACCAAAACCACGACAAGTTGTCCCGACCTCTTCGATGTAAGTACGCGAGGGTGGATCAAAACCAAACTAGCACTAACGGAAAAAAACATTACACCTTTCAATGCCTCCATAATCTCAAACCAGTCTTTTCACTAACATAAGTATTAGTCAGTGAGACATAAATAAAATATGCAAATGAAAAGAAGTGATGACATAAGTATTAGTGGTCCTGTGAATTTGGTTTGGTTCAGCGGTTAATTAGTCTGCCCTTCCCGTGGAGACATAAGTTTAATTCTCGTTTGAGCCTATTTTTCGATGGATATATAGGTGAAGGGACAATGGGGCTAATCCCGGTTACGGATTCCATCCGGTTTCCACGTATCAGGGGACCACGGTCTCATGACGGTCAAGGAGTCGACATTAAACATAGCGCTAATTAGGATAGATTTACATCGAGCAAGATGCAAGATAGGTTTATACGTGAAATTTTTGTCATGAGTGTTAGCGAGTTAGACATAGATGGAGATAAAAAATGAGATGTGATAGTTTAAATTGCAAATACGTTCAGGCTTCCCGGAGACAGTCGCCGTCTCGCGTTTGCTATCGACGGAGAATTGGGCGGTTTTGCAGTCACGGCCTCTCACCACCCTGAAAAACTAACCTACTTCTCGCCTCAATTGCAGAAGCTTGAGCCTGTGCGCAAAATCTCAACGCATCAAGACCCCCAACAGTTCATCAAAATCAGGTACGCAAATCTCCTACTTTACACATTAACAACATCTTCAAACCCTACCCAAACATGAAACAAACTCCTGTAAATCACACCCTCCTCAAATCAATCTCACACCCACTTTCCAAACCACACAATCTTTCACCCCTACAAACATTACCCACCTCAAAACCAAACCCACTTTACAATCTTCTCCCCCACACCCAAAACCCCAACAAGATTGTCAACATCATATGCACTAATCTCAAAAGCAGAAAAACCACCCTTCTTGACACCCACATGATCCCCCACATGGGTGTTCAAGAAATCACAAGGGTTCTTCTTAGATGCCAGTCCGACCCATTTGCAGCCCTTTCTTTCTTCAATTGGGTCAAAAAAGATTTGACCTTTACCCCAACTGTTCAAGATTATTGTATTATGTTGCATATATTAGCTTGGTCTCATAGGTTTTCAGATACAATGAGTCTTTTATCTGAGTTGATTGAAGTTAGTAGGAGTAAAGATTTGAAAGTTAGGATTTTTGAGAATTTGGTGATGTGTAGTAGAGATTGTAGTTGGGATCCGGTTGTGTTCGATATGCTTCTTAAGGCGTATTTGAAAGCGGGTTTGGTTCGTGACGGGTTTGTTACGTTTAGGAAGATGGTTAAGTTTGGTTTTGTGCCGAAAGTTGTTTCGGTTAACTTTCTTTTAGATGGGCTTTTGAAGTTGAATCGGGTTGATGAGTGTTGGGGGGTTTATGAAGAGATGGGGAGAATCGGTGTTCGTGGTAACGCGTTTACGTTTAATATATTGACTCATGTTGTATGCAAGAGTGAGGATGTCGATAAGGTGAATACGTTTTTGGAGAAGATGGAAGAAGAAGGATTTGATCCCGATATTGTCACGTATAACACGCTTATAGATTGTTATGTGAGGAAAGGCCGGTTGAAAGATGCGCATTATCTTTATAATATTATGTGTATAAGACGTGTGACGCCTGATTTAATCACTCATACGTGTTTAATCAACGGGCTTTGTAAAGAAGGTAATGTAAAGGAAGCCCATAAGTTATTCCACCGTATGGTTAAAATTGGGGGGAACCCAGATGCGTTTTCGTACAATACGTTAATATGTGGTTACGTTAACAAAGGAATGATGCAAGAAGCACGCGCTTTGCTTCATGAAATGATCAAAGAAAAAGTCGCCCCTAATAGCTTCACTTGTTTAGTACTTATAGAAGGATACAAAAAAGAAAACAAGTTAATTTCAGCTTTGAATCTTATCGTAGAGCTTCAAAAATTCGAATTTCGGTTTCGAAAGATCTCCAAATCGATCTTGTCGTTGCGTTGTGCCAAGTAGATAAACCGTTCGCAGCCAAGAGTCTGTTCGAACGTATAGTGCAAGATGTGGAAGAAACAAATTTACAAATCTACGACGAACTGATTGTTTCGTTTTGTAGATCGAATTACGTAAACGAGGCTATACAGCTAAAAGACGAGATGTTCTTCAAGAACATTAAGCCAAGTTTGACCACTTATCGAGCAATCATCGAGTGTTTGTGTAGACAAAATAGAACAACGGAGGGTGAAATATTCATGAGGGACATGGCTGAATTTGGCATTCACCCTGATGCGACAATTTGCAGATCGTTGGTTTCGGGTCATTGTAAAGAGAAGAATATTAATCAAGCGGAAGTGTTATTGATCCTATTTGCTGAGGAGTTTCAGTTACGTTACAATGAATGTATAACGAGGTTTTCAAAGTAGTTTGTGAGGAAGGTGATATTAATAAGTCGCTGGAATTCCAGAACAGAATGCAAAGAATTGGGTACACTCAAACGGTTTGAGTTTTAAGTATGCGATTGACGGATTGTTAAGAACAACAGCCTGAATTCAGTTGATAACGTTCACTCGAGATATAAAGGATAAGGTTATTTTCATTCAAGTTCGAATGAAGATCAAGGCTTGTATATATAACAGAGATTATAGTTTATATACATATACGCGTTTATTATATACATATTCTTCTTCCGCTCTACACAATCTTCATATCGGTTAATTAACCTCTTGACCTTACGGTCTTAACAGGAGTCTGTTTCCAGTAAATCCGGCCTCCGTTGATCTCTTTCACATCTTTTGGCGAATAAACCGCATTTCGTGAGGTTCTTTGTGAAGCAGGGGGCCATTGTCCACAAGTGATTGCCATATCTTGGAAGTGCTTAAGACTTTCAAGAACTTCAATTATTAAAGGCATCTTTGGCCTGTCTTTAGGATTTGGACTCACACAATACAATGCTAAAAGGGCCATCTCCTTGGCCCCTCTAACTGAATATTGACCTCCCAACCTAGGGTCAATTACTGCGCAAATTCTTCTGCTGCTAGTCAGGTATGGTTTGGCCCAGTCCACGAGATTTTGCTCGCGTTTTGGCCTGTTTTTATCCATTGCTCTTCTTCCTGTTAACAGTTCTAGCAACACCACTCCGAAACTATAGATGTCACTCTTCGTGGTCAAGTGTCCTGCAATTAACATATCCACAGAATTATGAATTTGATTTTCACACACACACACATAGCCTATAGGGTTAGGGTAAAATGAAAACTCATATGAGTTGTGAGAACTTATAAAACTCGGCCAAAAGGAAGGTTTTTTAAAAAAAATTAACCAAAAATCCTAAAAAAATCAATTTTTTTAAAAAAAGAGAGGTTTTTGTTGATTCAAGCCTTACAGTAGGTGTAAATGCTGATGTCAACAACTTTTTACAGCAGCTAAAAAGGCTAAAAACACCGCTCGGAATTATTATTATTATTATTGTTATTATTATTATTATTATTATTATTATTTACTCGCAGCTGTGTTTGTAACAGTCTCATTACGTGTGTGAAAAAATTGGTTGCATGAAAGTCGGAGTTTCCTAAGTTCTTACAACTCGGGGAAGAGGGGTTCTCTTGATCCGAAGCCTATATATATATACACATAACACACACACACATATATATATATATACATATATATATATATGATCTATGATATATGAACCATATGTTAGTGGGTGGAAGATTACCAGTGTTGACATATTCAGGGGCAGCATATCCATATGTGCCCATGATCTTGTGGTGACATGAGTGTTTGACCCTTCTGGACCCATTGTTGCTAGCCCAAAATCAGACAATTTGGCATTAAACTCCTGTTAACATCCGAAAAGGGTGAACAGGTTGTAGATTAAAAAGAAAAAATAAAATTGTAGCAATTTTATGTGTATTTAAGAGGTTTGAAACACATACAGAATCAAGTAAGATGTTTGATGTTTTGAAGTCGCGATATATAACAGGGGTTTCAGCACTGTGCAAGAACGCGAGACCTTTTGCTGCGCATATCGCGATTTTTATTCTGATCCCCATGGTAAACAAACCGAAATTCCTGCATATCCAATAACTTACATCTTAGCTTATAATATATTCATTAGAAATAACCATGAAAGTCGATAAAAGGTTAAAAAACGCACTCTTAAACAAGTGATTTTCCAAGCTTCCACGCGCCATGAATTCATATACAAGAAGTCTATCTTCCTCTTCACAACAGTAGCCGATCAGTTTCACCAAATTCGGGTGCTTATGTTGACCAAGAACTATCACCTCCGCCTTTAATCATACCATTTGCCAGTTGGTCAGACGTTTGTAAACTTGTTTCGACATAATTAAAATAAAAAGAAAATATTTTTAGTAATATTTAAGATGGACAAGCTTACAAGCCACTCGCGATGACCTTGCAATCCTTCAATATCAAGAAGCTTAACAGCAACAGGTTGAGCCTTCAAACCAGTCCTCATGCACTCATCCACATAACCCTTATGCACTTTACCGAACCCACCTTCACCCAACAAGAAACTACTCGAGAAATTCTGAGTCATGGCTCGCAACTCACTCAATTTAAAGTCAACCAAATCAGGCCCAAAAGCCTGCGCTATATCTTCATTAATGCGCATAGAAGAAGACCTGCTAAGGTCCGAGAAAGATATGCGCCTAAAAGATGGACAAGGTGCTACATTCTTGGAAAACTCTGATCTTGAGGGCCTGCACCGGCTAAAGTTGAAGGAAACGTTGCTTTCGGATGAACAACAATATGGTTTCCATGGTTTTGGTGAGTCTTTCATGGTTATGGTTGGAAATGGTTGGTTAGAGGGGTAGTGTTAAGCATTTGGGTTTATCTTGATCATACAAATCTAGAAGGTTAAGTAGGTTAAGAGGAAGTGCAACAACTCCACAACCACTCTACTAAAGTTGGATGCTTTGTTGTATACTTATTAAGGGTGGGAAGTTTATGCTACTAGATTTGTCATTAAGGTGTTGTCTTCATGCTATAGTGGTCCATTTCTATATGTTTGGACAACTTATGGAGAAAACCCTCTTTTCTAGCCAATGTATGTATATCCCTAAGTTGTAAAGATTTGCTATATACACAGGCGTTCGCACACATACATACGTCTTAACGTCGTTATACTTGGAAGATGAAGTTAGTGTAAATCCGACTTCACTACGACACACTTATAAATAAATGCTTACTTGTGACACATATCTCATATGAAATATTGAAAGAACGAAAAATAAGTATGTGGTGGCCGTCATCGAAAATAAAAAGAAAAAAATTGGCCCTTTGCGAGATAAAAAATTTGGGACTCATTCGCAATTTTTAGTACATTCAAATCCAGGCAATTGACAAATTTGACCATAAAATCACAAATCCAAATTTTTGAAAAGGCCCAAAAACATTTTTCGTTCATAAATCCAGGCCCAAAGTTTTTTTTAAACACACACACACGCATATATATTTTGATTCTATTTTGAAGAAGTCGGCGTTTCGTATTGTACGACATGAGTATATAGTACACAAGTGTAAATAGGTGACTTCATGTATGAATAAAAGGATGTTACACAAGTGTAATTTTACATGAATGAATTGTTCACATGTGTACTGTTGATAATATGATACATTTAGGTTACTAAAATACATATTATGACAATTATGTACATAGTAAGTGCATCATGTGTACAGTTCAATATTTAATTACAGACACATGTGGCTGATAGTCATGTGGTTACATAGTCTGTACTACCACGTTTGTGTAATTTGTGCTAACATTCACCACATATTTTAATGTCACATAAACATTATACAGCCAACACTTGTTTTGTCAAACACATAACATACAGTAACAATAAGATGTAAATATTTTTTTAGAGTAAAATTTGTGTACTATAATGAGTTATCAACTACCTGTTTAGTGTGGGGAAAAAAAATAGAAACAAAATGATTAAAATAAAACGAAATGAAAATGTCGTATGTATCAGCTTTTAACGAAAAATCATAAACTAAATCTCGCTACCATTGTCTCCACTCCCTTAAAATTGCCCATCAGAACCAGTGTCAGAATCGTCGTCGGACTGGTATTGTTCGTCGTCTTCATCCTCATCCTCTTCCTCTGTGGAACTATATCTAGCTTTCACATATGGTTTGAATCCGGGAGGGACAGTCCAGTACCTGGTCCCTTTGGAGTTTCATATACATTACTCGCTACAGATTCTGCGCAAAGTTATTTAAAAAAAGTAAGTTAAAAACGAGCGGGAGCATACTAAACATGAACTGTACGTCTGTGCATAACAACAATTAATATATCAGATACTGGTATAAAACCTAACCCTATGCATTACTATGGACTGGAAAATTATATATTATTTTTAAATACAATGTTTATCAGATCAAAGCAACCACAATTCCGACGATGTACACATGTGTATTTATAAGAATCCATTACAAAATAAAATATTAAAATGGTTAATCATACTGAAAAACATGTTCTGTACGTCTGTGCATAACAGCAGTTACATCATCATGTATTAGTATAAAATTAGATATTTGTATAGCTGTGAACTGTATAAGACGTCATACACAAATGTATTTATGAATATATCCCTTGACTACAAAAAAAAACAAAACCCTATTCAATCAAAGTTGAAACCCAAGAATTCTCATTACAGTTCTAATCAAAACAAACTTAATCACTTAGGCATTTGGTTTTCATTACAAGTCTGTTTAATAACACAAAATTGAATCACTTATATCAATCAAAAAGATCATACAAAACACACACCTGGTCGATCCATTGTTGTAACGAAAACATTTTCGTTAATTGGAACGTTGTCTTCATCAACACTTTCGTCAGATATATGGTTATTCATATCTGGGTCGGCCATGGTATGGGTGTTGATATCTGGGTCGGCCATGGTTGAAAGACAGTCGTTTTTGAATTACGAAAACTGTGTATTATAAATCAAGAATGAATGAACGAATCATCAACTGAGAATTATGCTATTGAATCTCTTTGAAGAATTACGTAATTTTGAAACTGGTAATAGTAAAAGATACAGAAGAATAAATTCCCTAAAAAATAGGGATTACATGACTGCCATAAAATAATTAAAACAAAAATTAGAAACTAAAAATACTTATAAAATTACAATCCTACCCTTATTAACTTAAAAGGAAATCAATGGCTCAGATAAGTTCACGCAGTTTACTATGAAGATGTTGTTCACAAATAAACCTAATCATATATATATATAATTAAAAAGAAATTTCCAGGCCCTATTTCGATTTGGGTTCGGAGCGATCGCTCACCCGACACTTGCTCTGAGACAGCCCTGGGTATGATGACAATGGATTCTAAAGTATTTTGGTCAAATAAGCTCACAAAAAGATTCACAAATCATCACATCATATGTTAATAGAATCAACTCTTGAAGTTATAAAGAAAAAAATCTAATACAGTTTATTTAGTTAATGTGTTTGTTTTTTATTTTTCACTCCAGCTAAAACACTAATTATAATTATAATATTAATAGAAGCTATTTGATAATTTTTACAAGTATTATTGTGATATAAATATTAGTGGAAGAAACTAAAAATTACTTTATAAATGTTTAACCTTTTACTATGCAAGTTATCTTTTCAGAATTGTAGGAGATACTTTAGGTAATTTATTTTTAAGTTGGTGAATTAAAAAAATTTAATCCATTTCAGGGGACCACCTGCAATTTATTAATATCATATTATGCTTTAGGTAACTAGGTGGTAATTAATCTTTTTAATCCATTTCAACCATTTGCCATTTATTAAAATCATATGGTAATAGTTTATGTAAAATGTTTGTGTTGTTGGATACCAAATACATTTCAAGGCTGATTTACAACCACTATAGATGGTGTTTAGCACAATTTTCAAACTTGTGGGGTGCTTTTGATATCATAAACTCTTGAATCTCAAAGCATTATAACTTGCAAGTTGCAAGAATCATCCTATAAAAAATATCAACTTTTCTTATTTGAGTGAGGCCATCAATGACACCATTGCTTAAGAATCCAATGTCATAATTGTTAATCAATTTCTGTAATTATGTACTAATATTTAGAAATTATAACCCTTATATTTAAGTTTCAATTTAAAAATTGTTGCTTCGAAATGAGAATATTAATATACTTTTTACCTACAAAAACCCACTTGTAAGTTTTTACAACTATTATAAGTATACCGATCATATACTTTTATGTAAGTAGTAGGTTACACCCGTGCTCTGTGGCGGGACGACCTAATTTCTAATGGAAACGTAGACGCAATAGTAAAAATAACGTTAATGACATGAATTCGTTTGATATTGGTTTGGTTCATTAAAATACCGACACTTACTGAAAGAGAAACAAAAAAAAGTCATGATATGACCAAAAAATACCGAGATGTGTTTACATCGATCAGAACATTAAAAACGCATATCAATTCCGGTACTGACGTTGTTCGGGCAGTATTAGACCGTTTGTTTTGTTACATGTATAACACCATGTTCAATTAAAACTTAAAAAAAACAAAAAAAATAGAAAAAAAGGAAAGATGAAAATAATTCATAAAAGACAAAAATCACTCTAGTTAAAAAGTTCAGAAATCATATATATATAATAATTTGATCAAATTAATTTACTCTCGAATTGCTCTTATAAGTGATTATGAACATGACTTAAGTGTATAATAAACATAATTAGATTATATTCGAAAGAAGGTATAAAAGTATTCTTGAAAAGGATCCAAGAATATATGATGTATGCATGGACCTACGAATTCAATCATACTTTAGTGAGGTGAGAAAACAAGAGATAAAACAGAAGTACAATATGATGAAGAATTTCATACAATTAATTTATTAGACCAAGTAATAAATGTATTATAACTAAGTTTATATAGATCTAGTTAATATTTTTTTTGAAAAGTGAACTTGATACCACAAAACGCAAAAACCACCAACTCTCCAAGACGGAGAGAAGGGCCGCAAAAATTAAAATAACGTTACATTACACCAACCTTTCCAATCCTTAACAAAATCTTTATGCCTACTTCAAAACCAAAGAAAACCAAAGGCTTTAATTTCAGCCACAACCTCCGCGACGTTGCTCCTCCTTTGGTTGAAAATACAATCATTCCTGGCACGCCTAATTATTAGCCAAAACTTTTAGTAATCATATAATACATCAAAGTTGATGGTTGGTATTAATAGTACCTCCACCAACTTATACTTCAATTTTCTAATATATGATTTGAAACCCCCTCCCCCACACCCACACACCGGATGAGATGGGCTTAGTTAACTTTTAAAATTTAGGGTGGTAGATGTGGAAGCAGGATGGTGGTGGGAAGAGTCAGGTGGAAGACAGTGACGGATCCATGAATTTTTTTCACTGGGTTCACTTTTTAGGTGCTTAAGTTTCGGTCAACTCAACGTTCAAAAAATTCGGGTCGGGTCGGGTTTTTTCACTAGAGTCGAATGAAGTAATGAGCATCACAAAGAAAAGAAGTGTTTGATGTTCAAAGTGGAGTTGGAGAAGTGTGTCATAGCTTAAATTGTGAATTATTAAGGGGCGTTATGAAACAAATGAGATTCGGTGACAATTAATGTAATGGGTCGGGGTATATCTAGAATCGACAATGATATATTTTCTACCGAATAGTTTTCTTACAAAAATGTTCTAAAAGAAGAAAGTGGTGAGACAACATGACTTGTTGTCACCCTTCATGTTCTAAAACAAAAATGCAGTGGTTTAGAGGCAGTAGGTACCAAAATTTATAAGGATTAAAGATTAGAAGTGAATAAATTGTAGTAATAACATAAGGATTAAAGATTGGAAGTGAATAAATTGTAGTAATAACTTGCTTGCGTTACACAAAAGGCTCCATTTTCTTCACTAATTTGAATAGGGATTTTGTTTATGCTCTTTACAAGTATTCTAAAATGTTTTAAACTCTCATCCGGTCTAAAAGTCAAATTATATAAAAGTGGGATTATGCCATTGCGCTGCTGTTCTGTTACTTGTTCTGTGTGCGCTGCTGACTGCTGTTACTCGTTCTTAACTTCTAACACTAATATGGGTTCTATTAAATTAAAAAAAGGAACAAATCGAAAAAAAAAAAGAATGGAAAGGGCTGGAGCAGGATTCGAACCCGGGATGTCAAGTTAAAGGAGTGCATAATTAACCAGTGGTACGCTAGAGAATTTGTGTTATGGGTTCCCTCAATATTTTACTTATGGGTTCCTTTTCAGTTTGTCTTATACATTTACACTAAAAATTAAAAACCGAATGGGTTGCTGGGAACCCAATGTTTATACATAAGTCCGCCCCTGGTGGCAGAGAGATGAAAAATTGGTATGGAGAGGAAGAACAAGCGAAGCCTCTATGCCAAACTAAAGAAGCAACACAAAAGAAAATTGCAAGAGTGGGATAATGAAGCGAGATGAAAGCCGATGCGACACTTTGGGACGAGCGGGAACACAACTCCAACCTTCAAGATCGCCTACAAGATGGCTGATATGAATGGAATACTGGGATGCAAAGTATGACTCCCCTGTCCTTAAAAGCTAGGGAGGAATAAGAATACTGTGAGAAAACGTAGGTACAAAGACAATAATGGTATGCTATGTTTTAGAGGCCTTTAATTGATATTTTTTTAAACGTAGTTTTGATTAGTTTTGCGTGTAAGGTGATATACCTAGCATCATATTCAGTTTCCTCATGTACGAACATACGAAACATACGGTTCATCCGTTCTTGAGTTCTTTTAAAGTGATCATTTAAATTTCTTACATGACTAATAATACTGATATCATGATCTCTATTTTTACTAGTTCAAATAATTAATACAAATAAAATTCAAACTACTACATTGACTTTGAGAAAATCCTAGAATAAATTCTTTAAATAAACCCTTACATAGATTTCATGTACCTAACATAGTATAGTGATATTGGATTTAAATAATCTTAACTTTTATCAATCGACCGATATTACTCTTAACTTTCGATTTGTACAATATCACTCTCAACTTTCAGCTTATCCGATAACACTCCAAAAATAACCCAACACTAACCCAGTTTGTTGACGTCAGATGCCATGTCACCAAACCAGTGCCACATCATCAAAAAGCCAAATCAGATGACACGTCAGTTTCAACGTCATAAAAATGCCATGTCAGATGCCACGTCGCCACACAAGTGCTGTCACACCCCAACCGATGGCGGAATCATCGGGGTAGTGGCACTAGGCGAATCAGATTGATCAAGAGAATTTCCATAATAGCCATTTCAAAGATAAACATCAACATTTAATATCCCATACTAAACTCATAAACCTTCAAAATAACCATTACATACCAACAAAATCTCTTAAACACAATCCAACTCGATCTCCCCTAGATTTTATTACAACCGTTCTAAACAAACTAAATAAAACAAACTAAACTACGCATGCAACATCCAAGGCATCCAAGCTATAAATCCTTAACCTGTTACATACGCTAAAATACAAGTCAATACAATTAAGTAAAGGTGAGCATACGAGTTTGAATAATACTAGCATAGTCGAGAAAGCGTTTGCGAAACAATCTAATTACATATCATGATACACCAAAACACTTAACATAACATAGGCTCATTTCTTATGCTAACTACCGTGAGAAGGCTTGCGCGTCCATCCTAACTAGACCCCGTCGGGTGTAAGCCACACTATAGTACCATACTAGCTAAGGAGGCAAGTTAACGAAAACAAGTCCTAGTCACATGTTTCTAGTATCACGTATTGAGCATACACAATCAGATTATTCGCGTGTGATAAACAGTTTGATTTGTGATGTGATTTTAATATAGGAACGTATGTAACACCCAAAAGTGTGTTTAAAGCGAAAATGGGTCAAGTATACTCACTGTGGGTGCATTTAGGGTAAGTTGGAGATTTTGCGAGGAGTTGCGGAGTGCGCTGGATCAGCCTGTAAACGAGCAGAAGTGCATCAGTCTTCCGAAAAGCCGAAACGGTGAACTTAGAGTTGAGCAGTAAGCAAGTTCGGGCGAACTTGTGTGTAGTCACACAAGTTCGAGCGAACTTATGCTGTTTTGTGATCTTAAACTCAAGTTCGGTCGAACTTGATGAGATCCCTTGGGAATCTTGTCAAGTTCGGGCGAACTTGTAAGATTTTCTTACTGAGGAGACAAGTTCGGGCAAACTTGTGTAGTTTCTTAAGAAACTAAGCAAGTTCGGTCGAACTTGGTAGGAATTTGATGAAATTTAGCCTAAGTTCGGTCGAACTTGACCCATTTGGGTACAAGTTCGGTCGAACATGACCAGAAGCTGCTGAAATCTTAAGCGAACTTGGTGTTTCCGAGTCCAAAATCTTGCGTTTTCGCGTCGTTTGCTGAGTAAATCGAGTGTTCATCCCTCCGACCTTGTGCTACTGAGCGAACTTAGGTCAGAGAGGTCTTGAGCAGTTTTAGCCGTTTTACAAAAGTGTGGGCTAATCCGGACGAACTCGGGGTTCGTTCGGGTTAGTCTGGCTTGTGTAAACCGTCACAAACGTCCGTATGCTTACAGATCTGGGATCTTGAATGATAGACGTTTCGTTTCATACCAAAAAATGAACAAAACATCATCAACGTTCGTATCTTGTGTCAAAATCAATGGTTTTCAAAGGTTTTTCTCAGATCTATCACTTATAATCCGAGATCTCACAGATCTCGTGTTTGGGAAGTCTTTACTATCACCAAACGAACTTGTATTGCGTAGATCTAAGCTTAAAACATAAGTTTTGAAGGAAAAGATGAAGATTTTCGTAAAAGAATGAGTTTTGATGAAAACGAAAGTTATGCCTTGTGCCAAATTCGTTGTAAACGTTTGTAAAACGTCGATAAGCGTTGTTGTAGCTGAAATCGGGTTGATTCTTACTTAGAACACGAAGGTTTCGGGTTTTGAGAGCTCTGGGCGAACTTGCAGCAAGTTCAAATGAGAGAAATGAGCTTGGAATTTATCGGAGGAGAGCTGGTGGAGGCATGTTCGGCCTAACTTGCATGAAATTCATGCAATTTCGCGCGAACTTGATGGATTTTGGGAAGAATTATGAGTAAGTTCGGCCGAATTTGCATATACTCATGCAAGTTCGCGCGAACTTGATAAAACAAAGGGGTTCCTGGTTGCCAGGCAAGTTCGGGCGAATTTGTGGTAGTCAAGTTCGGCCGAACTTGGCCTGGTGACCAAGTTCCGTTTGCTGATTTCACGTTAAGGGTTCGTTTGGCGATTCGATTTGTATTAGTTAGTTATATTAAGCGTTATATTAAAGCGTTAAGCGTTATATTTGATATAATGGTGCGATTTAGCGATTCGAGAGTGCGAGAGCGATGCGATAGCGATTGTAAACATAACCACAAACACACATAACACATAAATAACACAAAAACCACATAATTAACTGCGATTGCGATGCGATGAGATAGGCGATGCGATTTAATAAGCGATTAGATGCGATAATAACGTAATACACCATAATTAATTAACATAAACTTTATTATACTCGAATCTCGGGAATACATAAGACGGAAACAATTGAAAAAGATAACAATGAAAAACAGAGTCGTTACAAGTGCCACATCCCCAAATAACTAATTGGGTTAGGGTTCTGTTAGTTTGAGATTGATATAGGAAAATAAGTTGAAAGTTGGAAGTGGTGTTATACAAATCAAAAGTTAAGAGTGCTATCGAAAAATTAAAAAATCTTCTAAAATTTCAAAATTATCGTTTGAGGAAAAATGAACGAACGTTATACAAGTAGCTCATTCTCATCAACCATCATTTAAACTCATATCCGATTTTGAGGTTAGTTTAGACAACTTAACACTTATAACCTCTATCATGAATCATCATGATACCTTAAAATTCCATCATCAATCATTATGGTATATTTAAAGTTTTAAACTTTATTAATAACCCATCATATAAGATCTTGAACACGTGAACAAAACATCATGAACCATATTGTAACATCATGGAGCATATGGCCTTATGGGATTAATTAATAATGATTAATAATACCAATAGTACTTGTACCAACAATAACAATAATAATGGTGTAGAATAATAAAATATATTATTATTACTAATACAAGATTAGATCTGAAAAACATGATTGAACACTTGTCAATTCACGAAGCTGGCAAAGGGTATTGGATGCGATCATCGCAGTGCGTGACAACCCTTTTCAACGTACCAACTAAACTCCCCAATTTTCTCCCCCAATAATCAACAAACCATTTCAATCTTGTTTTCTGCATAATTATGAGCCTCTTCGGTCTCGGCAGGCAAGACAAACAAACAAATCTTTTAATCTTGTATCTTTATTATTATTATTATTAAGGGTTTTATTTTATTTTCTTCAAGTTCTTGGATTGATCGCCTTTACTTTCTTGATCTGGGTACCCTTTATTCATCTTGATTATGTTAAAGTTTTGAATTTTAGATTGAATTCATGAATCTTGAAACTGGGTAGTTATGGGTTTGATCTTAGATGTTGAAAGCTAATAAAATAAAACCCTTTATTCATCTTGATTATGTTAAAGTTTTGATTTTTAGATTGATTTGATGATTCTTGAAAGTGGGTAGTCATGGGTTTGATCTAAGATGTTGAAAGTTAATACCTTTTTGTGAAATTGGGGGTGTTTGTAACTTTTTATTGAATCTTGATTGTTAGTATTTTCATTGGGATTATTTGGTTGCAGACAGATTTTTTTTTTAATTTTTTTTAATTTTTTTTATTTGGGTGTTGGTGAAAATATGAGCAATGATTTAGATTGATCAAAATTGATCAAATTGGGTGAAACTTTATTGTTAAGTTGCTAAAAAAGATTATTGTGGGAATTTTTGCAGGAATCAGAGGACGTTTCGTCCGAAAAAGAGTGCACCTTCAGGGAGTAAGGTTAAATTTTTTAGTTCTTGTGGCTGTGGATTTTATAAAACTTGATATCTTGTGATTTGAATTGAAATATCAAATTTGTTCTAAATTGTTTCTATAAAAAATATGTTTTTTTTAATTTGTATAGGGGGCACAACTAAGGCAGCATATTGATGCAACTTTGGGTAGTGGAAACTTGAGAGAAGCTGTGAGGCTTCCTCCTGGAGAGGATATAAATGAATGGCTTGCTGTCAACAGTTAAATCTCTTTATATTTATTGTTAGAAAGATGAATTGAGATGTTTGACTTTTGTATTTTGACCTTTGACTTTTGGTTTTCAGCTGTGGACTTCTTCAACCAGGTTAATCTTCTTTATGGAACCTTAACTGAGTTCTGTACGCCAGAGATTTGCCCGACCATGACCGCAGGTCCAAAGTATGTCTTGCGAACATTTGCACAATTAACGGTTTCTTATATAGGAAGATACATGATTCTTGAATTTATGTGAATAAAACTTGACAGATATGAATACCGATGGGCTGATGGTGTGCAAATCAAGAAGCCTATTGAAGTTTCGGCTCCAAAATATGTAGAGTTCTTGATGGATTGGATTGAATCACAGTTGGATGACGAATCCATATTTCCTCAACGACTTGGTAATTAGTTAATTACTATGTCTGTAATGCATCATTTAATAAACCATTTTCATGGCGTTTAGGAAATTGAAATAGTAATTTTGGTTACGTTGCAGGAGCGCCATTTCCAGCCAATTTCAGGGACGTTGTGAAAACGATATTTAAACGTTTGTTTCGCGTATATGCTCATATCTACCACACACACTTTCAGAAGATTGTGAGTCTTAAAGAAGAAGCCCATCTAAACACTTGTTTCAAACATTTCATATTGTTTACATGTGTAAGTTTTTCCATCATCCCCAAGAACTTATTCCTTGTTGATTTTAGGGTAAATTGCATTTTACGTCCTTTAAGTTTCAACAAAATTTCAGACGTTCTTTAACTAACGAAATTCCAACGGATGTCCTTTATGTTTTAATTTCTTTACAACAGATGTCCTATATGTTTCAATTTCTTTATATCAAATGTTTTTTTTTTGTAATCTTTTTAAGGAGAAAGGACACCGCCTGTAAAGAAATTAGAATATAAAGGACATCCACTGTAATTTTGTTAGTTAAAGGACAACGCCTGAATTTAGCTGAAACTTAAAGGACGTAAAATGCAATTTAGCCTTGACTTTAATTGTTGAAGGCCACTAAGACAATAATTTTATGTTGTACAGGAATTTTCTTTGATTGACAAGAAGGAACTAGCCCCGCTTCATGAGCTAATAGAATCCATTGTCATTTATTGAAATACCTTTTGCGTTTCGTATCCTTAAGTTTGATTATATCGGGGAGCTGAATAAGGTGTTGTCGTTACAAGTTGTGCTAGACATTATCTAATGTGTTATTTATCGCGTGTTTGGTTTCATTTTTGGTTGTCTGTGCATATGTAACAAAATTATAACCATACAAACTTGCCTACTTTTATGTTTCTAAATATGCCAAACTAAATCATTCATGTACCTAATAATCAAGCACATGGTCCAAATAAAGTGTGTGATAGTTATATAATTTTCATTTTGCTTTATCTCCAGAAATTAACACAATACCAACTCAATTTAATCATCCAATTTGTAACATCCATTATTTTAAAGAATATTTTTAATTATTTTGAAGTTTAAAAGTTTTTGGTTAAGTTTAATTTTGAACATACAACTTAACCAAAATATTGTATTATAAGAATCACTAATTGATGAGAATGCTTCAAAATCACCATTGGATTGGAGCGGTAATCCAATGTTTAATCGCAAAAATTATGGTTTTTGAAAAAAAAAAACATGATTTTAGCTAAATTTAACTCGAAATAACAAATGATTCAAGTATACTCACTATGTCGGAGATTTGGAAAACTAGGAACTACAGGGAGTTCAATAAACGATACACGTCGTTCAGCAGGACAGTGGAGCAAATAAATGAACACTCGTATCTTTGGATGAAATGTAGATCCAAATATGTAAATCTAGATTGGATTAGATGGTGCGATTTCAATTTAAGTGACATCGGGTTGTAAATCCGGGGTTTTCAGCTTCTAGCTGGCCCGTTTTCTATATTTTTATATAGATGATCCTCCGTTAAAAAAAACCTAAATTGTCAGTTTAATTGATTGACCAAACTAATTAACATATGGAAAGCACTATTTTATTTTTATTTTTTTTAACGGCAAAGGTTACATAATCACTACTTCTAAAATTACATCAATTTTACCTCATGCTAGAAATTGAACCCCGGTCTCTCTCTAAAAGACACAAAGCCTCTACCACCCCACCAAAGTGGTGATGAAAGCACTATTTTATTTGATTGACCAAATGTTCTGTTGTGATATAGACAATTGTCTAATTTGGTAGTTTGAGTTGTGTACTACATTATTGATGTATATCTAAGTATGAAAGATATCCCTAACTTGGAATAGATAGGCAAATTTTAATAAATATTTAAGTTGAGGCATATTACTGGAAACATCAAGTTGAAACAGCTGAGGTCAATAAGGTGCTAAACGGGTCGTGTCCGCGAGTTGACGGGTTCAACCTGACCCGAACCCAAAAATTTTAGACGAACCTGAACCCGACCCGAATCCTAAAATTGTGTCATACATACCCGAACCTGACCCGAATATTTGCATGCTGACCCGAACCCGACCCATTCAACCCGAATTTTTTATTTTTTCAGCAAACTAATATATTAAAATTAACATCTACTACAAAAAAAAACACAAATTTGTATAATAAAATCACAGTAAAATCATAAAATCTTGTGTCAATTTCTAGTTTTCAGTTATAAGTATAGCATAAAATACACACCCAATTTAATTTATAACATAAAACATATTGTAAAAAAATATATAATATAATAGAAATGGGTTAAATGGGTCAACCCACCAACCCGACCGGGTTGACCCGAACCTGACCCGTTTAGCTAAACGGGTTGGCGGGTTCAACCTGAAATTGACCCGAACCCATTTATACTAAACCCAAACCCGCTAATTTCGTGTTAGGTTCGTGTCGTGTTTTCGGGTCATATCAGAAATTCACACCCCTACTCACACATGAGGATATCATTTAGGTTGAAACAATCAAAGTGTTGTGTGTGAACTTGAAGTCAATAAACTTCTAAATTTATAAATAAAGACTAGTTTGGCAACTTCTGAATGATTAAGTTCTGAACCAGTAAGAGGTCTGAACCAGTAAGAGCCCAGTACAATGCTTAACCATTCAGAAGTAAATGTCTAACCAATTCAGATTGGAGGTCTTACCATTCAGACTAAGTATAATGTTTAACCATTCAGAGGCAAATGTATGAACCATTCAGACACCTGCTCGTGAAACAAACAGTCTAAACCATTAAGTGCTGAACCAGTAAGAGGTCTGAAATATTAAGAGCCCTATTAAAAGCTAAACAAACAACACCTAAGATTTTCGCATAAAACACTTGGTTATATTTAAGTTAGAGGTATATTATTGGAATGCTAATTTTCGCCATTTGGGTAATGACGACAATGATCCTCACATGTTAATCATGTTGCATGGCATTTGCGCGCGCATTACTTTTAACCACTTAAATATTGGATTATGAATACTTTTGATTCTAAAATGCACACATTCACAAATTTGTTTCCAAGTTTAAAATGATAAAAATCATTATTTTTGGTGATACGATGCATGTTACGCCACTATGTTGCCCAAAGGCACATAACTGTGTCCCTATGTACAGGACACATCTATGTGCCAAAAAGGCACATAAGTGTGGTTTAATGTGCAGAAAATTCATATCTTTCACTGGGGCTGTTTGGCAGCTTCTGAATGGTTAAGTGTTAAACCATTAAGAGCCAGTATAATGCTTAACTGTTCAGAGGCAAATGTCTAACCAATTCAACTTAGAGGTTTTAACCAATCAGACTCAGTATCATACTTAACCATTTAGAGGCAAATGTCTAAACCATTCAAACATCTGCTCGCGAAACAAACAGCCTGAACCATTAAGTGCTGAACCAGTAAAAGGTCTGAACCATTAAGAGCCCCATTAAGAGCTAAACAGACAACCCCTAAGTGAGTCTATGAAGGCGTACGCCGCAAGACCAATTTTAACCTGATCTACGCTACCCTGATGGCGGGACACACCATAGGTATATACACTACACGACTATACGCCAAAACACACATAAATATGTGCCATGTATAACAGTTCTAAACTCTGAATTCTAAAACTGGATTTGTATTGGTATTCAAGACTATAATGTTGTGTGTATGGTGTATACTTTCAGGTAAAACACATCAAGTTGAAATGAAGAACTAGAAGAGCCCGGGAATGGATTTACGCATTTGTGTATATAAACTTATTTATGTACGTAAATCTTGTCGAGCTTCTAAACCATGTTTTGACTTCAATCTACACCTGGCACTCTGTATTGTAATCCAGGTTTGTAAACTCATACAAGTCTTCTGTCATTGTCCGATTTGAGTATATATAAAACGGGACTGCAAACGAATATTATCGAAAAAGTTTACAAAATATGTGTGTGCTACACAATGCAACTAACATTAAGGAAAACTACTAAAAAGTACAAACTGAGAAGGTAAAACCTATACCCCTACTACTAAAAAAAGTAAAAACTTCGACACAAAACCGTTTATAACTGCTCATGAAATCCATCGAGCGGTCTCATATGAATCACTCCAAACTCTTCTTTACTCGATCTTTTATCCGCAAAAATATACGACCCCACAACACCGGCAAGAACCAAGAAAACAAGCCCGAACATATGCACATTCGCTAGCAACTGCCCATGAACCTCATGGGCATGTGAAGAGCACGAAATCTCATTTTCTTCGAGTTTACAGCCAGCTGGCATTGAAGGCCCGTAGAGAGTGAATGCGGTTTGATAGAACCATAGGCCTTGAAGGGTTATCGCGATGCCACTGCATAGGTCAGCAGGGAAGCTTGTGGGCATGAGGGCCCCGGCAACGATTGATATAATGCAAAGGGCCACAAGGAGAACGAGAAGTAGATGGTAGTGACCCTCTAGACCTTGGTGTGTTGTTGAGTGGAAAAAGAATAATAGATACTCTGCGCAGAATGCTGCGGCTGATATTAAGCATAGTGCGCCTTCAGGTAACGGAAGAAAGCTGTAGTTTGACCAAAAGAGTCAAAAGTCAAGATTTTAAAACAAATTGAGTTCTACATTGATCTTTATGAACTTATGTACAAAAAAGAGTTAATTACGTTTTTCGTCCATGTGGTTTGTTGAAAATAATCATTACAGTCCATGAGTTTAAAAATTGTCAAAACAGTACCACACTACTTTCACTTTTATAACAATTACAGTCCACCTCCCTTTTTTAACATAGGGGTGTTTCTAGTCTTTTCACCAAAAACTTAACAGTAAACTGGATGGGGTTAACGGAGGTGGACTGTAATTGTTACAAAAGTGAAAGTACACTGGTACCGTTTTGACAATTTCTAAACAAACGGACTATAATGGTTATCTTTCAACAAACCACAGGGACGAAAAACGTAATTAACTCTGCAAAAAAAATATAATATATGTAATTACTTATTGTATCAATCTGCAAAAAAAATATAAAATGTGTAATTACTTATTGTATCAATTTATCAAACATCATGGGTGTGCATCAGACATAAAATATGTAATTACTTATTGTATTAAACATCAAGGGTGTGCATCAGACTTTCACTTTTGAGCATTTCATATACGATAAATCGTTTATTTTTTGCAGATTAAAGTAAGTAAGATGATTAAAATCAATGAATAAACATAAAATAAAAAAATTTAACGAAAAACTAATAACAAAATTTTAGACAAAAGTATAAGCAAGGAATGAATGATGAAGACTAACCTGGTCTTTTCAGAGAGCAAAGCAACGATACTGAAAACGAAGAACATCAGAAGCATCCCACCATGCTCAAAATCATTCATATGATGCGGGTTCAAGACGCCGTTAACAAAGAACTTAAGGTGAGTCGAATACAAAAGCTCTATACACATATCAATAAAAGCTCCAACTGATATAACATAAAGTTCCAAATACTTCAACTTCCCATTAAAACCCGGAACATGGTTCCAAACCCGTACACGAAACGAGCTCGGATCCGCTGCATAACGGACCACGCTGCACCATATATGCCATACACCGACCACGAGAAACAGTGTCCCAGGAACCACATGTCCAGCAAAAGATCCCATTTTTTTCTACCTTCACACACTAATTTTGTACCCAAAATTCCACTAACGCGCGATCCTCGAAAACTTCTCGAGAATCAAACGAAAAACTACGAATTCGAGACGGGTTTGTTTGATAATCCAAGAAAAAGATTCCAATTAGGGTAAATCTTGAAATATCAAATACCCTCTTCAAACCAATTAATTAAATTCCTGTGTTCATAAAAATTAAAACTTTAGTCAAAAAGAAACCCCAAATGCTATTTTTAAGAAATTGAAGGGCAGCTTCTAGTATGTCACCCTAACATTGAATTGACAAAAAAATTCAAACCAATACTAAAAAAGGTCAAAAATGGAAGCTTTAAATCAAGAAACATATATCTAAATTCTGACATCATACATGATACAAATCTCACAAAAACAAAACCTAGGGTAAGTAAGTAAGTAATTACCTGTCATCATGCTTATACAGTCATACATCATCATGCTTACAGTCAACGATCAAAAGTCAAACAGCAACCCAAAATCAACATGAAAGATGGGATCAAGAAACAGATAGATCACGTAAACAAATGTTTATACAAACAACAAAATCATGAAACTTTGAAACAAAAACTGTAACTTACAGATTGAGTGATTGACAGTTGCTGAATGATTATAATTGATTGAAAAAGATTACAGAAATCAAGAATAGAGAGATGGGTGTGAAAGAAAAATGATTAAGTGATTATTATAGAGGAATGAAGACGGTGGTGGGATCGGGGCAGTAGAGATGCGTTCTGGGAAAAAAAGGAGAAGTGACAAAAAGAAAAATGGAAGATTTATAACGGCAAGAAAAACTTGAAAAGTTTACAATTATGGGTTCATAGATTTATTATTTTGACTGGTTATTTTATGAACATGAGGTGGTTTTGGGCCCCACGACTTGTGGTTATGCCGGAAAACATGTGTAAATTGTCTCCATCTTAAATGTTTCAACTGCTTTGGTTGGATTCTTGAGAAGATTACCTTGCAAAATTGACCGGGTCAGGGTGATGGTGTGGGCGGCAAAGCAGATCGGCAAATGAGTTTGTCGAGCGGTAACATCGCCGCCGACCCATTTTGCCGATCAGTAAACCAACAACATCGGTGAACGTTTGACGACTTGGGGAGAGGGAGGGAAGATCGGTGCATTTTAGATACACTCTATTTTATATTAAATTATGTATAAATGCATCGATGGTAGTACAAATCATGATACTTTAATTAGTATTTATATAATGTAGGTTGAATAATAAAACAAGCTAAAACGATGAATTTATAAAAATGAATATTATTAACAGTTTGTTAGAGAATTAAATTGTCCATTAATTAATTTGCCGTTTTATTGTTACAGGAGCCAATGAATTGAATCAAAGATGAATTAGTGTGCTTGAGGTTAGTGGTGCACAAATCGGGTTTTTTGAATACCTGGTTCCGGGTATGAAACCGGGTTCGGGTATGACCGGGTTTATAAAATTGGGTTTTGAGAATACCGGGTCGGGTCCGGGTTCGGGTTTTATACAAAAAATGTATACCCTATATACCCGGGTTCGGGTAGGGTCGGGTCGGGTCGGGTTTTCTAATACCCGGGTATTATAATACCCTATTTCCGGGTTAGGGTATGGATCGGGTATAAAGTATAGAGATTAAATGTAAACCAAAAAATGGTCAAAATATACTTTCTAACGGCTATATAGCCGTTACCAAAGTGCAAAGCTCGAAAAAAACACAAAAAAACGAAAAAACCAGAACTGGGTATTGAAAAACCCGGACCGGCTATTGAAAAAACCCAGTTCCGGGTTCGGGTTGAAACCGGGTACTCGTAAAACCCGGGTTGAAACTGGTATAAAAAAAACCCGGTTCCGGGTTCGGGTTTTATAATAGAAATGCATACCCGATCCCTACCCTACGGGTAGGTCGGTTCGGGTTACAAAAAACCCGGGTTTTATAATACCCGGTTCTGGGTTTTTTTTCGGGTCCAAGTACGGGTTCGGGTTTTTTGTGCACCACTACTTGAGGTTATTAATTTATGATTGGTCCAAGAGTTAATAAATTGGTGACAACACTAAATATCAATTGGGCTTCTATTAAGCCAAGAAGATGGATCGAGAGTTTGGTGGATCGTTGGGCTTAGGAATTATATTGGCGACATGGAATTACAAAGAAAGGTCGGTGGAGGTGAATTAAGATAAATAAAGGGATGTCACGCAACTTTTGGGAGGGTAGTAGAGTTTTGGACGGCTGAGGTCGGCAGTTTGGAGAGAGGGGGCTTACGACGGCTATACATGTCACATTCCGACCCGCAACAGAAAAGGTGATCGGGGCATGATTGGGTTTTCATCAAAGCTCATTACATTTATTATAATGTTTCATATTTATTATTACAATTTTAAAGAAAATCATACAATCAAATTATACTAGTACAACATGTTCTATACATCTTTCTAGCTTTCATTATTTTTCTTCTAAGGCACTTTTCCTATGTTTTCCTTGCTTCATCCTGTCCACCTGTATCATGTGTAAAAATGGTTTTTGGATCAACAAAAAGTTGGCGAGTGAATCCTATGAAAAACATTTAAACGAGTTTATTGTATTGATTATAAAATAAAGTGCATAACCACATATGAGTAAATGTAGATGTAAATTTATTCACAATACACATAATATTAAATATTGCACACACATACAACAATAGATTGTTTTGAGACACGCGTTGTTCAACTCGTCTCCCACGAGGAACTGATGGGCCTAAATGAATGAGTTTTGAGGCACGCGTTGTTCTACGAACTGATGGGCCTAATGAATGAGTTTTAAGGCACGCGTTGTTCAACTCGTCTCCCACGAGGAACTGATGGGCCTAACAATTAATTTGCATACAACTTGACAATATGTAATACATCACAACAAACAATATTTACATCCTAAGTTTAAATCATAATATGGTATAGCACGAGTTTGAATAAGCGAATAGTTTAAGCGACACATGATACACCCCAAAACATGAATAAAAAGGGGAATTTGTAAGAATTCACTCACAGTGGTTGCGTTTCTTGGATTGATGATGAATGCGCACGAATTTGGATTTAACCACGAAAGAAACTAAACTAAATAATAACATAACGGTTCGGTAAATAAGTGGATTTTATTAACAATTTTAATATGATTTTTGGATATATTTTTGTGAGTTTAAGGCTATTTTCTAACTTTAAAAACATTATTTTTAAGTATTTTTAATTGATTTTTAAATTAAATAATAAATAAAAATATAAAAAATGTTGACTTTTTGACTTTGACCGTTGACCATGACTGTTGACCGTTGACCGGTTCGGTCGTGTATATAATTGCACTGAGTGAGACTCGAACCCGTGACCTCCCGTACGCGTGCACGCAGCTCTACCAACTGAGCTACGTGTCTAACCCGAAATATTTCTGTTTTTAATTATATTTATACACTATTTAAGTTAATCAGAATTCATTTATTTTAAAAAGATTTTAATTGTATCGAACCGGTGCCGTCAACAGGTCTCGAACCCGGGACCTGTGATTTAGTGTTGCACACAGTCCACCGCTGGACTGTGTGTCTAACCTGGTTAATATTCTGGTTTTTATTATACTTAACATCATTCAGTGAGTTAACCCGGTTCGGTTTTAAAAAAAAATTATTATTTCCGAGGATAGGGTCGTGATAGAGATCGAACTCGAGACGTGTGTTTATTGTTTCCCGTT
Source organism: Scalesia atractyloides (assembly GCA_947069175.1). NCBI lineage: Eukaryota > Viridiplantae > Streptophyta > Magnoliopsida > Asterales > Asteraceae > Scalesia > Scalesia atractyloides. Next base: position 4,797,087 of record CAMTDV010001634.1, read on the forward strand.
TATATGTCTTGTTTTAATTAATCTTATACAATAGGCCGACTTCATCTTCTTCGTTCAAAACACAGACAACGATTATTCAACTGTTTCTTGTTAAATTCAGTTAACGAACTTATAGGTGATTGAAATGTGATGAACAGAGAGGGTTTGGGGAAAGAATGTACCGGAACAGATTGTCTTTCTCAGAACTCCAGCAAGGATCGTCGGCTCTGTTTTGTGAACTCCGTCTGTTCGGATCAATTAACAGTTTTGATTAATTAGATGTGAAATTGAACTACTGGGCAACGATTATCAGGAGGTTTAGATGATCATACCGATTCACAGCGTGATTCTGGAAATTTCAGAAGTTTTCTGGCGAAAGCAGAATATCCGGCAACGTTGTCTGGGATTGATTCTGGGTGATGGATTGAGGTTAGTAATGGTCTAACAATGGATTGAAACAGAAAGAGTCGAGGTATTTACCGTTTTGATGTGAGTCTCGGTTTTCCGGCGAAAGTCCGATGATTGCAGAAATCTCCGGCGAGTGAAATTGATTCGAGAAATGGTGCGATTTTGAGCGAAATGATTACCAGAGGCTTGGGTGTGCATTTATAGGGAAGAATCAAGTTGAATTGGGTCTGATTTTAGTCTCGATTCATTGGTCAGCCTTTCTCCGACGGTTATGACTGATTTCGCGGAACTAGACATCGGTTATAACCGATGTAGGTGTTAATACGCACGTTAAGTTAAAAGAAACCGTCGATAATTGGCGAAATCGTCGGATTTTCCGGCGACTGCGAAATGGGCGCGCTGTTGACTGGGTTTGATTTCGAGTTTTGTTATATGTATTAATTGTTTCAATAAATCAGCAAGTAACACAAGTGGCGGAGTGGTTGGATGTGTGTGAGTTAAGTCTTTGAAGTTCCACCCGGCTGACCCGGGTTCGAAACCCGGCATCAGCAATTTATTTTTATTTCATTATTTTTAATAAATTTTCAATTATAAATTTTAAATTCTAATATATTTATTAATTATGTATCGTATAAAATTAATTTGAGTATTAAATACGCCACGAAAATTTTAACTGGATGTTCGGTTAATAAACGAAGCGGGTTTTGTTAACCCGGTTTTTGACGGATGTTACAGTATCCCCTACTTTTAGAAATTTCGTCCCGAAATTTAAGTAGTGGCATGTTTGTCTCAAAAGGATGGTGTTTTAATTTGACAGTTACATACTTAGAAGGGGGTAAGAGTCTAAATTTTTTTTTGTTTGAGGCGGTAACGTTCCTTGTAAGGGTTGAATACCCTGCTACAGGAATCGCTTTTTGTTGCCTACGATAAAGAATATTTAGAAACGGAGTTGATTGACTAAGTATGATTTTATGTATAAGAGTTTTGATACGTTTGGAAAGATAAGGTTATATCCTAAAACAAAACTTCTACTACTAAAACCTACATGGAACTTCTCATAATCGCCTGACAATGTCTCTGATCCTTTGACAAGAATACTTATATATAGGAAGTACCAGCGGCGTATCCACCATATTCTTGTCAAATTTTCATTGGCTTTATCAGTAAATTATGATTAGTTCTATGTGACTCTAAACACAACAACCAAAACTTGAGTCTCAATTCTGAAAGTATAAATGTTTGAATGATGACAGTGCCTCTCTCGTTTGTTATAATGAAGAGGTTAGTCTATGTAGAAGTGAGACACAGCCCAACTTCTTTGAATGATGAGATTGAAATACGTTGAGATGTATGATGATATGAATGCTAAATCAGTGAGTATAAAACAAACTTCAACCAAGACATTACTAAATCCTACATGGAACTTCTCATAACCGCCTGACAATGCCTCTGATCCTTTAACAAGAATACTTATATATAGGAAGTACCAGCGGCGTATCCACCATATTCTTGTCAAATTTTCATTGGCTTTATCCGTAGGTTATGATTTGTTCTATGTGACTCTAAAACATAAACAAACACAATCAACCAAAGCTTGAGTCTTAATTCTGATAGTATACATGTTTAAATGATGACAATACCTCTCTCGTTTGTTATGATGGAGAGGTTAGTCTATGTAGAAGTGAGACACAACCCAACTTCTTTAAATGATGAGACTGAGATACGTCGTGAGGTATGATGATATGAATGTTAAATAAATGAGTATAAAACAAAACTGAAGTGGTAATTCGCATTAAGATCCTTGGATAAATTTCCAATTTATAATTGAGACACGTGAAAATTGAGATAACATAAAGAAAAACATAAAAACGAAGCGGTTGGAGTTGAATCTTGATTTTTGGTGAAGAAGACTAGTTGGGTGGTTCATTTGGGCCGTCATTATCTTCGATAGGATTGGAGTTGATGTTGAAAACTCTTCCTCTTGCTGGTGGCCTAGTGGTTGGGTTTTCTTGATTTGCTTGGTTAACTGGGTTTGCTTGAGCTTGGGCGTTTATGATGTTAACCAATCGAGGGCACGTGTTTCTAAAATGGGTAGGGTCGCCACAATTAAAACAAGCTCGAACATAAGGAAACATGGGGTATTGGGGTTGTTGATATGTTTGGATCATGTTTTGAGTAGGGGGTGAGATTTGGTTTTGAGAGGTGCGGCAAGCCTTGCTCAAATGACCATAGCGTCTACAATTCGCACATAGTCGACAAGGTAAGGTAGATGGATGGTGATAAAAACAGGTGTTACATTGAGGGTGAGGTCCAAGGTAAGGTTTCTTATTTGGGTAAGTTGAGTTGGGTGCTACTTGAGTGATTGGGATAGCTTGGAGGGGTACGGCTTGTGAGGCTGGTTGATTGCGTTGGGTGACAGCGAAAAGTTGCCCATCTCGTTTTCTCTTAGAAATGGGTTGAGAAGGGGATTCGGTTTGGGTGGAGTTTGAGGTTTCAGTTGATGCTTTATCCTTCTTCTTCTCCTCCTTGAAGTCTTTATTCCGTATGCGGTTCTCGGTGAGCTCTGTAGCTAACTCCATTGCTGCTTCCAAAGTTGCAGGTGTGGTACTTATTACAGAGTCTTGAATTTTTGAAGGAAGACCTCGAATGTAGTGCTCGCTCAAACGGTAAAGAGGAGTGAACAAGTTGGGAACCATTTGATTTAACTCGAGGAATCTCTTGTTGTATGTGGTGTGGTCGCCTTCCTTTTGTTTCAAAGAATAGAACTCATCCTCTAATTTCTTGATTTCGCTCCTTGGGCAAAACCGTCTTGTCATGATTTCCTTCAACTCTTCCCAAGTCAAAGTCATAGCATCTTCAACACCTCGTTTGGCCTTCTCTGTATTCCACCATGTAAGTGCTATTCCAAGTAAACGACCAGTAGCATATCGCACTTTGCGATCATCGGGGCAATCGCAATTTAGAAAAGTGTTTTCCATTTCTTCAAACCAATGGAGGAGAGCGGTGACACCTTCAGTCCCTTCGTATTTTGGAGGGTCGCAAGATTTGAAATGCTTGAAGGTGCATTTAGTGGTAATTGGGGGAGGGTTGACAACATTTTGATCTTCTTGATTGACGGGATTAGCGGTAAGGGCTTGTTGAACTTGAACTACAATGTTGGGTATTACGGCAGCCATTTGTTGAGCGATTTGGGCAGCCATGCGCTCGTGGGCTTTTCCTGCTCTCATCTTCCTATGAGCGGAATTAGAACATCTACAAGGAATACATATCAAGAGTATGAGTTGGATGTTTTAGGGATCATGTGTCGTATTTAGGAATGAACATTCATAAAATAAATATAGAATAATAAATCTACTACATCCATAGGATGTCTTGGGCTTTGCTCGTAATTGGGCCTTGCATGCCGCCATACTTCACCTTCGTAATCATGTGGGCCCCCATGATTACCGGGTTTTTCATATGGTTCGCATGTGTTAGCCTGGTTACGTACACTAAAACCCGGAGAAAATCGAGAAATATGTATGTAACATATGATATTCGGAATGTATCCAGGTGTGGACACGGTGACACCTCAAAGTGGGGTTAGTTCGAACGACGTTTTGGTGTGGCATGCTTTGGCCTAATAGGTCCTTCGTACTCTCATCTTTAGTCCCCAGGTAGGCAAACTGGTCCGTTATATTGGATTTATACGAATGCCAACCTAGACAGGACGTTCCGACTACCGGTACTTGTACCCTTACAGTTACTACATGCCCGTCGCAGAACTCACTTTGATGAGATTTGAAAAATGAAAAATGCGACGAAATCTTGAATAACGGAAGTATGAAGATGATTTGAATATATGAACATTGAAATATGTATGATGAATGTGGTATGTAATTATGTATGTTTGACTGTAAGTATAATTCACTATGTATCACAAAATGTAATATTGGAAGTGTTTGCATGCATTTGTGTATGTAATAAATATGAAAGAAATAAACATCATGAGTTTGCTTGTAACCACATAAACAAAATCTAATCATCTATAGTATAGGCTCTAAGGGTCTAATAACCTATCCTATATCCCTATAGTCAAAAGCCCTGATACCAATCTGTCACACCCCGACCCGCAGCGAAAAAGGTGATCGGGGCATGATTGGGTTTTCATCAAAGCTCATGACATTTATTATAATGTTTCATATTTATTATTACAATTTTAAAGAAAATCATACAATCAAATCATACTAGTACAACATGTTCTATACATCTTTCTAGCTTTCATTATTTTTCTTCTAAGGCACTTTTCCTATGTTTTCCTTGCTTCATCCTGTCCACCTGTATCATGTGTAAAAATGGTTTTGGATCAACAAAAAGTTGGCGAGTGAATCCTATGAAAAACATTTAAACGAGTTTATTGTATTGATTATAAAATAAAGTGCATAACCACATATGAGTAAATGTAGATGTAAATTTATTCACAATACACATAATATTAAATATTGCACACACATACAACAATAGATTGTTTTGAGGCACGCGTTGTTCAACTAGTCTCCCACGAGGAACTGATGGGCCTAAATGAATGAGTTTTGAGGCGTGCGTTGTTCTACGAACTGATGGGCCTAATGAATGAGTTTTAAGGCACGCGTTGTTCAACTCGTCTCCCACGAGGAACTGATGGGCCTAACAATTAATTTGCATACAACTTGACAATATGTAATACATCACAACAAACAATATTTACATCCTAAGTTTAAATCATAATATGGTATAGCACGAGTTTGAATAAGCGAATTAGTTTAAGCGACACATGATACACCCCAAAATATGAATAAAAGGGGGAATTTGTAAGAATTCACTCACAGTGGTTGCGTTTATTTGATTGATGATGGATGTGCATGAATTTGGATTTAACCACGAGAGAAACTAACCTAAATAATAACATAGCGGTTCGATAAATAAGTGAATTTTATTAATAATTTTAATAGGATTTTTGGATATATTTTTGTGAGTTTAAGACTATTTTCTAACTTTAAAAACATTATTTTTAAGTATTTTTAATTGATTTTTAAATTAAATAATAAATAAAAATATAAAAAATGTTGACTTTTTGACTTTGACCGTTGACCATGACTGTTGACCGTTGACCGGTTCGGTCGTGTATATAATTGCACTGAGTGAGACTCGAACCCGTGACCTCCTGTACGCGTGCACGCAGCTCTACCAACTGAGCTACGTGTCTAACCCGAAATATTTCTGTTTTTAATTATATTTATACACTATTTAAGTTAATCAGAATTCATTTATTTTAAAAAGATTTTAATTGTATCAACCTGTGCCGTCAACAGGTCTCGAACCCGGGACCTGTGATTTAGTGTTGCACACAGTCCACCGCTGGACTGTGTGTCTAACCTGGTTAATATTCTGGTTTTTATTATACTTAACATCATTCAGTGAGTTAACCCGGTTCGGTTTTAAAAAAAAATTATTATTTCCGAGGATAGGGTCGTGATAGAGATCGAACTCGAGACGTGTGTTTATTGTTTGCACACAGTCCACCGCTGGACTGTGTGTCTAACCCGTTTATATTTCTTGTTTTAATTAATCTTATACAATAGGCCGACTTCATCTTCTTCGTTCAAAACACAGACAACGATTATTCAACTGTTTCTTGTTAAATTCAGTTAACGAACTTATAGGTGATTGAAATGTGATGAACAGAGAGGGTTTGGGGAAAGAATGTACCGGAACAGATTGTCTTTCTCAGAACTCCAGCAAGGATCGTCGGCTCTGTTTTGTGAACTCCGTCTGTTCGGATCAATTAACAGTTTTGATTAATTAGATGTGAAATTGAACTACTGGGCAACGATTATCAGGAGGTTTAGATGATCATACCGATTCACAGCGTGATTCTGGAAATTTCAGAAGTTTTCCGGCGAAAGCAGAATATCCGGCAACGTCGTCTGGGATTGATTCTGGGTGATGGATTGAGGTTAGTAATGGTCTAACAATGGATTGAAACAGAAAGAGTCGAGGTATTTACCGTTTTGATGTGAGTCTCGGTTTTCCGGCGAAAGTCCGATGATTGCAGAAATCTCCGGCGAGTGAAATTGATTCGAGAAATGGTGCGATTTTGAGCGAAATGATTACCAGAGGCTTGGGTGTGCATTTATAGGGAAGAATCAAGTTGAATTGGGTCTGATTTTAGTCTCGATTCATTGGTCAGCCTTTCTCCGACGGTTATGACTGATTTCGCGGAACTAGACATCGGTTATAACCGATGTAGGTGTTAATACGCACGTTAAGTTAAAAGAAACCGTCGATAATTGGCGAAATCGTCGGATTTTCCGGCGACTGCGAAATGGGCGCGCTGTTGACTGGGTTTGATTTCGAGTTTTGTTATATGTATTAATTGTTTCAATAAATCAGCAAGTAACACAAGTGGCGGAGTGGTTGGATGTGTGTGAGTTAAGTCTTTGAAGTTCCACCCGGCTGACCCGGGTTCGAAACCCGGCATCAGCAATTTATTTTTATTTCATTATTTTTAATAAATTTTCAATTATAAATTTTAAATTCTAATATATTTATTAATTATGTATCGTATAAAATTAATTTGAGTATTAAATACGCAACGAAAATTTTAACTGGATGTTCGGTTAATAAACGAAGCGGGTTTGGTTAACCCGGTTTTTGACGGATGTTACAATACACGGTTCAAGCATGAGCGATTAGGTGGCTTTCTCCAAGCGTACGGTTCATAGGGTTTGATACTTTTCTTAATTTTATTCATGATTGGATTTGTTTTTGACATAGACAACGTTGTTTAAACAATTTGATGTGTTGGTTTTTTTGAACTATTTTGATGTGTTTTGAGTTCTTACTTTACAACTTGCTCGGTTGATGACAAAACCTTGTAGCTCGTTGGGTGACATAGAGTAGGTTGACTCACACTAGTAAATAGGGTAATTGAACTGTAAAAGATCTGATGACAAAGACCTATTTTCTATTACCACTTAAACTAACCGACTTTTCAGCGCCATGTCTATGTGGTGTCCAATTAATGATTAAATTGAGTTTTGTATAAACCTAGAATCTGAAACTTGGAGGATGATACCTTTATCTTTTCGCTTGTGACTTCTGCCCAGATGAACGATTACTTTGTTTTTCATTAAACTTTGTTCACGCATTCTTTTAACTGGTAAAGCTTGACCACTTGTGTTGGATTATTGGTAAACGTTTTTTTATATTTGAATTATTTGTCGTTTATCAAGCGTATTGGCGATATACTTGCATCGTTAGCGGGTTGGTAAATTGGTGGGTAGTTGGTATAAATAAACGGATTATTAGGTTGTATGGTGAATCTTAAAAGCTATCCCTAATAATTAATCAAATTCATTAATTCCGAGACCATGTCTATGTGGTGTTTTGAACCGGTAAACAGGTTTTTATGTTAAACTTGCAATCGGGATCTGGGTGGGAGTTGCTTTTCTTTAATATATAATAATTCTCTAGTTAAACACTAACCACAAATTCCCCGTTGATATGATACCCTACTTACGCTATCTACTTAGTTTAAATAGGTTTTTTATTAGCCCACGACAGCTACATCAGGAGAGAGATTGGTTTGTGGTGAGGTCCATTCTTTCTCAACCAATCACACATTTTTTTAAAGTTTACCAATTCATAAAGTGTCTAACCGTTGCCAACACTTTTCAGCATAGTTTAAACTCTTAAGGTTGAATGACATGGCACACTCTCATTGGTTGATTTTGAAGTTTACAACTTTCAAGTGTTTAACCACTTCCTTCACCCTTATAGTTTTTTATTTAGGTACCCAGACGGGTTTGGGATACGGATGAGTATTTGGTATTGGGAGCCAGTATCAATTTCCTGTATTCCGAATTATTTTCGGTACCAAATCGGTACCCACTTTTTGGTGTTTTCGGTACCGGTATTTTACCGAATTTTGCCTTCAAATACAGGTCTTGTACTAGTACTGGTATCGTACTGTACCAGACATTTAAGTTGTGATACCCATATTTGGCAAATTTTGATATAGGTATTTTCGGTACTAGTACCAGTACCGAGCTCATCCCTAGTTTGAGACGCGCATTTTAAGTTTTATATCTTATTATAAAATCTTGTGGGCGCTCGGGGGGCAAAAGGGAAATTGCACTAATTTTAACGTTATTTTACTAATTTCGTGAAAATAACGTTAAAAGAGGGAGATGGTTAATCTTGCATCATGTGGCGACGTTGATAGCCGAAAGACAAGGCAGTGCATGCACTAATCAGCCTTTGTCTTAATTGTTGAGTGTTATGTGCCTTATGTCCAAGACTTGATGAAAAACTACCATCGAGCTGGGGGTCTCACTGGAAGCAGCCTCCCTATTTCAACAGGGTAGAGGTTAGGCTGTCGAAATCTTACCATCCTCAGACCTACCTTAGCTTTGCTATAGGTGGGATGAGATTTACTGAGTATGATGATGATGGATATCTGATTATAAAATCTTGTCTCATATCGGTTTAATACTCATTGGGTACATGCTTGGTAACGAGTTTTCGCGTTAGTTACTTAGTTTATTATATAATACGGATTGGGATCTTCAAATGTAGATGTTTTCTTATCATTCTAAGTTTCACATAACGTGTTGAGTTAAATGTCATTTTAGTTCCTGTGGTTTGGACAATTTTGCCAATTTAGTCAAAATGTTTCATTTTTCGTCTGTGGGTCAAAAAATGTTTCACCGTTGCCATTTTAGTCTACTAGGTTAACTTCATCAAAAAAAATTTCTGTTAACGAGAAAGACAATTCGGTCATTTTATATGCCCTTCTCGTTAACAGAGAAAATGGATGAAGTTAACCCAATGGACTAAAATGGTAACGATGCAACTTTTTTGGACACACAAACAAAAATGAAACATTTGAACTAAACTGACAAAATGGCTCAAACCATAAGGACTAAAATGACATTTAACTCTAACGTGTTTTTTAACAACTATAATTAATTGACATGGTAGGGTAATTGTAAAAATGGTGTGTTTTGTGAGAAGTGTAGGAAAGAATCTACACCATTTGATTTATAATCTAATGGTTGAGATTATAATGGTAAAATTGTAAATAGTGTTTACCATTAAATTGATTAATTTTCTAGATTAAAGGTATAAAGGTACATTTATATTTTTAAAATTAGAAACTTACATGCAATGCAAATGCAAGTTCCTCCCTTCTTTTTTAAATGTCAATAACTTTTTATACGGAACTCTTTTTAAAAAAAGAAATTACACCATAATAACGAGTGTTTTTTTATCTTTAATATGAGTACCATATTATTAGACTTATGTACAGAAAAAATTACGTTTTCGATCAGATGCTTTAGTCTATGGTGTTTTGTCTATATTCATACAATGGTGTTTTAATTGTATTGTGATTCAATGCGTTGTGTTTTACAATAAAACACCATAAATATATATAAGACACCATAACATTGCAAATAATGAATTATGATTAAAGTCATGGCGTTTTAACATCTAGAGTCTGTAACATTGTATTGTGATTGAAGTCATGGTGTTTTAACATCTGGAATAGCAATAGAATCATGCTAGATGTTAAAACACCATGACAATATTATGATTCATTTTATGATGTTTTTGGAATTTTTATGGTGTTTTATACCTACAAGAATAATAAAAATTATTCTAGATATTAAAACAATCATGGTTGTGTTACGATTCAAGTTATGGTGTTTTAAATAATCAAAACACTGAAGAAGATGAAAAGAGTGTCGCCTTCTTGGAATCATATTACTTTGACGGATATGATAATAATTATTTGTTTGAGGGCTTAGATAATTTATATTTATATTTATATTTATATTTATAATAATAATAATATATAAATTAGCAACATGTATAGGCTATATGTGGTTGTACTCTATGCTTAAATTGTGTTTTCTGCATATGTGTCATGCTTAAAGTGGTTGTAACTTTTTGACCATTTAAATGCTCACTTTATCCCAACAAAACACAAACATACGTGTGTAAATAGACCGTTCCAGAGAGAGAACGGAGAGGTAGGGCAGCCAGCCACCATATGCGGTGGCAGATCAGTGGTGGAGCGGGTAACGGAGCCTCTTGTCCGGCGTGTGCTCTCAACCCTACGTGTAGAACAGAAGACGGTGAATCCGGTGATGATATGGGTTGGGCCAAGAGAGGGTCGGAGGTGTGTTTTTAGACGGTTCAACAACCCCTCCGACGAAGGCGTCATGATGTTGATGCCGGTAAATCTGCGTACGGTTAAAAGATTCAGACGGTAAGTCTCTATTCAGTTGCATGTGTCTTTTTCAGTTAGATCGCTTTAAGTTGTTTCCATTTATCCTATTATCGTTGTTAGAGAAATTTCGGTGAACCACCGGCGAGCTCTCCGGTGACCGATCTGGTTCTGCATGTCAATAAATCTCAAAGAATGTGACGCGGAACAGGTGGTGGCAGGATGACCGGCTTGGCTTAGTGCGTTAGGGTTTGTTCTAAAAAAATGATTTTCTTAAGTGCCTGGGGATCTAGGGTAAAGGCATCTGTTTAGCGTTACCTACGAATTTAGTTGGAGGTATATATATCAAAAACTCTTTTCTTTTTCAGTTACATGATTCTATACTTATCTAAATATTTATATTTGTGTTGATTAATATTAATTTGTAGAATATTGGAAGATATTTTCAGGTTGACTTTAGAGGTGTTGAAGATTCTTTTTTGCTAGAACACAGTAGAATGGTTTCAGAAATTAGAAAAAGGTTCATTTTTTTGATTTCATACACTCACACTTGCAGTTACACACAATGTTCGTCATTAATGTTTTTTATCTTAAGAAAAGGTTATTGGAACCGGGTATTAGAGTTGGGCAAAAAAAAGAGTGAAATCGGTCCTATAAAGGTTTGAAACCAAACCTAACCGAGCCTCCCGTTTGTAATTGGTTTGAGGCTTCCTTAGTTGGAACCCGTTAAAACCGAAACGAACCAGTTTCAAACTGGGTTATTTTCTGTTTATAAACCGGTTATAATTCCATTTTTTTGTCTGAAATGAATATGATTTAGCTTTTCAAAAGTTTGTATGGCAGATCTGAGCTTCATTTTCTAACAATCAGATTTTACTTTGATTTATTGTTTGGGGTTTGATAACTAACATGAAACTTTTTTGTTTTTGTAGTCTGAATGGAAAATTATTATGATTTTCCATGGGATTGTCTCAAGGAAACATTACTTTGTGCCTATAGTATATTAATTTGGCCATAAGCAGCGGTGATCGGGTCTTGGGGAACAAGAGTCAAACCTGGTTAGGTATCAGGTCAACGATAGTCAATAGCAGAATTCAAAGCTTGAGAGATAAACTCGAGAAGTCGAGTGAACTAACTATTTTGATACATATATTTGTTAATATAGTTATCATGTGATATATGTTCAAATTCATTGATATAATGAAGATGACTAAACTGATTTGAAATCTTTTTGTTTTGGTTAAACCATGTGGGATGTCAGTGTGTTTATGTGTGCATTGATTGTTAATTATCCATTCAGATGGTTCGATTGTTTTCCATTCAGATGGTTCAATTGTTTTCCATTTAGAGCCCATGACAAGATGTGTGTATTCTCAAGTTATTCTTAGTAACATATTTACGCTATAATGTTGTTTTCCTTACGAATACATGTTTGTGTTATTCAAGTTTACTTACGATGTTTCTTAAGTTCTTTGTTGTCATAGGTTGTACATGGTTAGTGTTTGATGTTATTTAACCTTCACCACCGTAACGCGTGGGTCTTCCATCTAACATTTGTATACATTGTGCCTTGAATAGTAAGCCCTGCCGGCGGGGGTTCCATCTAGTTATTATTATTTAGCGTCCTTTGTTCAGCCTGAATCGGAGAGGGGACTGAGGTCATCTAGCATTGAATTAATATTAGCCAAGGAAGAAGCTTGTAGGGTATATATGTAATTTAAGTTTTTGCTCGAGTATATATGTAATTTATGAAGTTTGTAGGGTGATATATGTAATTGCCCCAATAAAAAAAACCCAACAACACTCAGATCTCTTTTTTTCTAATTTAACCACAAACTCAACCACCGACCAATAATTATTTATTTTTTCTTCAATCAATCTCAAAGATACCCTTACAATATGCAGGAATTCTAACGAACGTCGCCTGACTCGGTGCCGCTCCCCAGAACCATTAAAATTCTTGTTTTCTCCTCTTTGGGGAATTATTATTAACTATTATTAAATATATATAACTATTATTATTAACCATTAAATTACCATCTTACTCTTAAGTTATTAAAATAAATAGGGATATGAGTCATCACCATAGTATTTCTTATTCTTCTCACACTTTTAGTCTTTTTTTTACAGGATCCTAAACCTTAATTGACATATAATAAATTACATACATATCATCATTAATATAAAAATATTAAAGTATCTAAAACATATACATATATTTATGATATATTTATGATGATATAAATTGCAAAAGATAAGCCGATACTTCATATCATATAAAATATGAATAATTTTATTAAATACATATTTTAATTTTTTTTTTCATATAGGGAAGGTACTTGAATGAACCACCACTATCAATAATGTTTTTTTTGTCTTTTAATATATTTTGCTGTAAACTTTATCAAAACTAAAAGCAAATTAGATTTAAATAATTCCAACCTCTCAATTTGGTCGATAATAATTTCAAATCAGTTATTTGTCGATAATAATTCGAACTGGTCCACTTTTGGCTGATAACAGTCCCCCATTAAAAATAGCTTAACATAGTTAATTTTTTTTTCAGAATTACAAACCGATGTTTTAGGAATTTGATCAGAACGAGGATACGATTCGATTTATTTAAAACTTACCTCGAAACAGTGCTCCAAACATACTTGATTTTTGTTAATTGGAAGTTTAAACACCCGAATTAAAGCACCGTTTTCGTCGTTTAGGGTAGTATTTCGAGGTAAATTTTATATCAATCAACTCGTATCCTCGTTCTAATCAAAGCGCTAAAACATGGGTTTGTAATTCGAAAAAAAATTTAACTCCGTTAAGCTATTTTTAACGCAGGGTATTATCGGCCAAAAGTGGACCAGTTCGGGTTATTATCGGCAAATAACGGAGTTGAGATTATTTATCGGCCAAATTGAGAAAGTTGAGATTATTTAAATCCAATTTGCCTTATATGTTTTGAGTAAGTAGGTATATATTTTCCGGTAAGCGGGTTAGGTGTTATGTAATTCCATACTCGTCACTAGTGAAATCTTTAAAATTAATCCTATACCCGGTCTTGTACTTGAATAGGTATATATTTTCGGGTTAGCGGGTTGGGTGTTATGTAATTCCATACTCCTAAGTGAATTTTTTTAAATTAATCCTATACCCGGTCTTGTACTTGAATACCTATCATCGGCTGGGGTGCATCTTCGTATGGGCCAGGCCCCCAACCTTCCTATTTTTTCGCTCAGTAGCGTAAATTATTCCATTATTTTTGCAATTTTTTTAAATTGTTAGTCCAAGAATCTAAAAAAGAAATAATAACCCACTAACCCATTTAATCAAAAGTACAATTAACCTAATATAACCCACTAACCAATTTAATCCATTTAAGTAAAGCCCACTTTTATTAAAATAATACTTTTGGCGATTTGGGTGCAAATGTGCAATTCTGATTAACAGGTTTGTTTTCCGCCACGTTTTTTTTTGGTTATGATTGTGATTTTTGTTAATTTTCACGGGAAAGCCGAAAACTATTCATTCTTTTTTCAAAAGAAAGGTTAGTGAAATTGAAGAAACTCATAATGAAATTTGGTTTTCTCTTTTTTTTTTTAAAGAAAAAAGAAATGGCCCCGTGAGTTTTCAGCCCTCTATTTAAAAGTTCAAGATCCGTTACGGATCATCTGGCTCCCAAGCATATAGCCTATGAAAATTTTGCTCCAAGGCTATAGTAGTGCTAACAAAGATACATTATGGTAGAGTTGTGGTAACAGGAAATACGAGGACTTCATAAAATAAAATCCTAATTTACATTTGTACAAAGTACCTCCTAGGAAGGTGTTGTGGAGGTGGCAGGGGAAAAATGATCCTTCTACCTTGTATGAGTGGGTAGACTTATGAAAGTCGATGGGTGAGCTTATGTAAGTTAACACAGAAGATAAAGGGAATAGACCTCAATGGTTTTTCGCTTAAGAATGTTTTGTTCGAGATGGAAGAGGCAGCAGGAGGTATTCATGTAGGTGACGTTTTTCCTTGGAATTCTTAGGTCCCGCTTAAAGTCAATTATTTTGTTTGGTTTGCGGAGATGTGTAAGATCACTACTAAAGACGCACTTTTGTACAGGGGCGTTGAGTTGGGGAACAACTTGTGTGTTAATTGTGGTTTTGTTGATGAGGTTGTTGATCATCTTTGTGGAGACAATAATTAGCTCTAAAATAAGGGAAAAGGTGGTCCAATCGATCTTTTTTGGTGACTTATTAGTGCCTATGGAAGAGTAGAAACGACAAAATTTTCAACAATACACCCATTTCTATTGCCAAGACGGTGGTCGATATCAAGGAATTGTCTTATTTGTGGGTGTTGAATAGGTCTAAAGGTTGTGTTTAGATTGGAATAGTTGGTGGGTTGTTTTGATCTTGGTGTTCTTTTTGTGTACGTTGTATTCTTTTGTTTCATTTCTAGCTTCTTGCTAAATCTTTGTATATTTTCTTTGATACGATATATATCATCTCCGCCATAAAAAAAAAAAAGAAAAAAACACTAAAATAACCCCTGATTCAAAGCAGAAATTTTCAGCCATTTAATTTTTAGCCCATCTTGTAATAAATCAATAGCCCTCTTTTAATAAATCAGTAGGCCCTGGCCCAACCCACTTTAAATTAAAAGCCGTGAGCCCCAAATGAAATTCCTTTTGACTTTCTGTACTGTCACCTGTGGGATATGGCAATAAAAAAACGAACTGTTTTTATAACTATAAATTTGGATTACTGACGTACTACTGGAGTATTATCGTGTCACTAACGAAATCACCCAATTATATCCATCTCCACCAGACATATCGTCAGTATACGAATTCGGGAACCCCTTGTGCAATTGCATATAAACAAAATCATAAACCAAATACAAAACCTTTATCTTTTCAAGTTAACAAACTGAAATACATCATCATCTGTTATGGTAAAATCATAGATGATTCAACAAAACCTTACACAAATCACAAATACTATTAATAAACCAAATCAATTTGCTTTTTGGCTAATAAACTCCACAAAAGCACCCAATGCATTCACTGAACTCACTGGAAACCCACTCTCAAACTCCTTACTTAACTTCTTTGCTTGATCATGCACCTCTTCATCACTCATTAGTTTCTCAACCCCACTTGCAATATCATCCTTGTTGATCTTCCTTGGCCTCCCATCTTCACCGACACCGCTTGTAATCACAAACCCGATTTTAAGATGGTTCGCCACCAGCTTCGCGTTGTCGAACTGGTCGCCGCGAAGCGGCCAACCCAAGATCGGGACACCTCGCCCGATCGCTTCTACAGTCGAGTTCCACCCACAATGTGATAGGAACCCGCCTGTAGATGGGTGGCTTAATATCAACAACTGTGGGGCCCATCCGGTGATGATCAAACCCCGGTCCCCAACTATGGTATCCAAACCTTCAGGATAGTACCCTTCTTCTTCCTCTTCGCTATCGGTTTGAACCGGCCCTAAAAAGGATTTGGGGATCCCGGTTTTACCCGAACCGGGTTGGATCACCCATATGAAAGCTTGGTTTGAGTCCTCCAATGCTTTTGCTAGCTCTTTATACTCTTCAATTGAGGGTCCAACTTCACTACCAAATGAGATGTAAATCACTGATCCTTTTGGTTTTGACTCTAACCACTGAAACACCTCATCTTCTGTGTAGTTAGCTTTCCGTTTGATCGCATATCGCGATCATGGAGGATCGACCCTGCCGACTTCCAGAACTTTTCCGGAAGCAACGGCCCAATCCCCCAAACCGGAAGCTTCGTTTGTTCAGCGATGTAATCGATGAACAAACGCTCGAGCCTATCACACGTGTTGATAAGCAAGGCAACCGACCCGTCCACCTCATCCACCCAACGCGGCTTCGAATCCGGCCCAGGCGGACCACCACCTCCTCTAGATCCGAATCGGTTCCCACCTGGTGGTCCACCCTGTTGACCAGGTGGACCACCACCCCTAGATCCGAACCGGTTCATATCTGGTGGTCCGCCACCAGGCGGCCTGTTGGGTCTCTGAGGTCTACCTCGGGGGCCTTTAAATAGATCTGCATAACAGGTCGCCATTTCTTTAGGCAACCCGGGGAGCTCTCGGATCTCCCCGGGTTTCAAATCACCAATCTTCGCCTTCCACCGTCCATACGCCATAGCCGAAAAAGTCGCACCGGAGGTAAAAAACGACACCACCGGAATCTGGTAATCCACAAAAAACTCCTTACACGAGCTCATCATAACATCAACCACCGCACAAACGGGTCGGGTCTCGGATCTAGTTGACATAAACGACTTGATCCCTTCACCCATCTGCTTATTCTGTTGTCAAGTGGGTTCCCTCTAGGCGGGCCGGATCCTGTTTCCGGCGATGAGAACGGGATCTCGGCGACGTGAATGAACGGTGACTGATCGGAGAAAGTTGAAGGATGGAGGAAGATAGATGTGTAGGGATGATGAGTGTGACATTGAAGTTGTGAGTGGAGATGTTTCTGCAGAGCTCCATTGATGGTTGATATGGCCGGTGCCGAAGAATGGGAGTACGAGGATCTCGCCGGAAGATTCCATTGTTGTTGGTGATGATTCAAGCTTTTGTTTCTTGATCTGAGATTCGTTATCCATGAGATGATATTTTGATGTGTGTATTTATAGAAATATGGGCCGATAAAAAGGTTAAAGAAGTAGGTATGAATAGAAATAATTAAGGTGTGAATATATATATATATAATATATATATATAAATAATGGAGATGATGCTTATGGAGTAAGGGACTGACTTGAAATTGAAGATGAAAAAGGACAACAGGATTTAATGTTGAGTAAATTACACAAAACATCCTTTATGTTTCTTCAAACTTGCAGGTTCTAGCCTTAATGTTTAAAAGTTGCTAAAAACAACCTTTAAGTTTATTTTTGTTGCGGGTTCAATCCTTACAGCTAACCACGTTATTTTCTTCAGTTAAGTTCCCTCACATGCATAACATGTGAGGGTATATTCGTCATTTTGGTTGATCATGTGAGGGAACTTAACTGAAGAAAATAACGTGGTTAGCTGTAAAGGATTGAACCCGCAACAAAAATAAACTTAAAGGTTGTTTTTAGCAACTTTTAAACATTAAGGCTGGAACCCGCAAGTTTGAGGAAACATAAAGGATGTTTTGTGCAATTTACTCTTTAATGTTTCTTGTTTAAGTTGGTTTGGTTTTCAAAGAGTACACGCTTTAAAATAACACGCTTTGTTGCCGACCTTTTATTGTGTTTATGTGATTATGTTTTGTTATTGATAGTATGGAAATATTCCGTACAAAGCATCGTAGAAAACGTACAGATGATATAGAAAAGTAAAAAAATGGTGACATTTTTTAATTATTTTAATCGTAATTACGTTACAAGATCAAAATTACTATAGAAGATCATTTGTAGAGTTATGATACTCTACAAAATTACCCTATAAGATCAAAATTACCTAACAAGATCAAAATTACCTTACAAGATCATTTTACAAAATTACCATACAAGATCCTTTGTAAAGTAATTTTGATAATTACCTTACGAGTAAAATAGTTACGAAAATGTCATCGCTTTTTTTCTTTCTACTTTTTCACTCCACTCATACGTTTTGTATGATAAGATACTTTGTATTTGATATTCGGTAATTTATGATAACATGTGTTGATGTAAATTCATGGGAGAAAATGTGTGAGCATGGGTTAATATGTGGTCATGGATTTGAAAATTACATGCCTTGATTACTTTGTTGTTTGATATGATTGTTTATCTAACGGATATGTCAAAAGAAGGCATGTGCACTTACATATCGTCTCTTTCATAAACAACCCAACTATATGAAACTACATTGCTTTGGATGCCTATGCTATTTATGGTTAAGACCGTATTCTTTACACAAACTTGATCTACGTTCAAAGCCATGTATCTTCATTGCCTACGCATCTTCCCAAAGTGCATACTATGCGATTGATATTACTACAAATCGCATATACACCACTCGACACATTACCTTTGTAGAACCGGGATTTCCCTATCAAATTTTTGTGTCCAATGACACATCCTTGCCCTCATCAAGTGCATAAGATTGGTTCCCATATCAAGTCATCCTCATTCATCAAATTCCCATTAATTCATCATCTGATGTTGCCAACTTAGAGTCTGTTAACACACATGAACCATGACCGCCACACTCTCCTATTGTTCACACATAGCGTATTAGCTCTCCTACTTACCAATTCCCTCTCCTGTGGTTAGACTATGGGGGTGTGGGCTTGGGTTGCCCTTCAACGCCAACTTTTCCATCCTGGGTTGGCGTTACCCCTTTGGCGTGAGCATTCCGCCTGACAGGTGGGGGGAGGGGGGTGAGTTGGCTGGCCACGCCACACCACGCCCCCTCCACACCCCACTTTTTCGGGGGGTGGCCTAGTGGAGCCCACCTCCGCCACGTGTCGTGCAAGCCCTCAACCCAAGCTCCTCCACACCCCGCGGTCTTATTATCGATGGAGAGATAAACTTTGATTTGCAAGAGAGTAGTGCTGAAATCATAATACTATAAACAATAATTACTCTAGTTATATAATAAATTAATGATAATTACTCTAGTTATACAAATACAAAATGTAAATATCAGTACTTTTAACTAGAGTAATTTCTCTACTTATAGCTAGAGTAATTACACTATAACGATAATTACTCTAGTTATACAATAACTATAATGACATACCGCTTAACCATATACACTAGTTATACATAGAGTTACTTTAGTGATCAAGTAATTACAGTACAAGTAATAGGTACTCTAATTATACATAAAATTACTCTACTGATTAAATCGTCAATATTACAACTATGCCACAACGTGTTTTCTTCTACTTCCCCACTTCGCACGTTTAGTTGATTTGTACCGAATCTCTCCTTATATAAAAAAGGAGATGAATTATATATACAAAAAAGGAGATGAATTATATAATTGTCCTGCTCTCTTTATTCTTCGTAGTCTCTCATATCTACTATATATTTTCATATTAAACTACAAGTATTGTATGTAATAAAACCACAATTCTTATTTAAGATAGTGTGTGTGTGTATATATATATATATATATATATATATATATTTGTTTGACATAGATGTGTCATAATATACTTTACTTTTTTTATAAATTAGCAAGTTAAATATCATACATAATGGCACTAAAGGAAAAGATCCGAATATATTGTTGGCTAACTTTGACGCAAAGCCATTGACGATGAGTCCAAGACTCTTCTCATAAAAGCTACCGTCTTCCTTTTTCTTTCTTTTATTTTGAATTTTGTCATATTTTTTTTGACTAATTTTGTTAAATGTTATTGATTTGTTAGGATGATTATTTTTCGTTTATATCATATCCAATAAAAAAATAAGTTGGATATAGAACCTTTAAGTTTGAAATACAAATACAAATACATTTGATCAATTTTTTGGTTATATAAACCAAAAATATCAAACGATACTAAAAATAAAAAACTTTCATCACTAACTTACCCATATTTTACACAAACACGTGAAAGTTGAAGGTGGTACTTTACACACCTGACACATTTGTATTGTTTTTTAGACAACCCTGACAAAACCTTTGCATTGATCTACTGCCTCATTTAATAATCCTGCATGCAACATGACTTCTGTACACAAAAAAGTTGTTTCCAAAATGCCCTTCAATGCAAATGTAACAATGGATACATGGCTGAATATGTTGCACTCATTGAGTTTTCGCAATTTTCTTAATTGTGTAGGTTTTTTTTGCATATAGCTAGCGTTGTGAGAACCATGAAAATTAGGCCTTTCAAAAGGTTTAAAAAAACATTTATCAATTTTTTTAAAAAATTAAATGAATTCAACTCACAAAAGTTGATATTTACTTTTAACCCGAAACATTTCATCTTTTACGATTTAACTTCAAACTTTTTTACTTTTAACGTTGTTCCCCTATACTTTGCAAATTTCGGCAAATTTTCGTTTCGTTCGAAATTTTGCAGGTTAATATGATACAACGTGCTTGTGTAGCTCAATGTTTTTATGTTTTGTTCTAAATTTTGCAAGTTAACACCCTGCAACGTGTGTGTGGTTCAAAATTTTTACGACTGTTTTTCCCGTTTGATAGGTTCGTCGCAATGCGCAGGTCCTAGATCGACTTAGTTATTCTTTTTTTTTTGCATTATACGCGAAACACGAAACTTTAGTATTGGTGGCCGCTGACGGTGGCTGGAAGCTGGTAGCTGTAGCTTATTAGAATATTTAGGTGTTTGACAAAGTAGCAGGAACTTTTAATAATAAAATGACTAAAATGGACATTAAAAAGTTGATACATTAAAAAGTTTATTATTTTTAGAGGTTAAAATGGTCATTTTTCCCTAAAAGCTTGTAGCTCTTTCTAAACGCTACTAGTAGGAGCGTTTAACCAAAAGCTTCAAGTTTCTAATCTAAAAACTTCAAGCTCCTTCAACCAAAAAAAGCTTTTTATTGATTAGGATTTTTTTCTTAAAAGCTTAAAACTAGAAGATTTTAAAAGCTTTATGCCAAACATATCCAAAATATACTAGTGGGGAAGAGTCGTTATCGTTAGACTGTGGGTATGGGGCGGGGGTTTGGGCGTGGGTTGGCGGGCAACGCCCAAGTCACCACCCCAGAGGGGCTTGGCTTATGGCGCGGCCCGTTGGGCGGTACCCTGGCACCCGGCGTTTGGCGGGGCTAGGTGGGTGTGGTGGCGGATGGTGATTGGCGGGTCAACCTAGCTATTTTAAAATATTTTTAGGTTTTTTTTATATGTTTAATAAGTATGTTTTTTGTAATGTTTAATAATATTTTTAGGTTTTCTTAATTAATATTGTGTGTATTTAAAAAAAGAATAAAATCCACGTGGCCTAGCCAACGCCCCAAACCCCCGCCCCACCATACCCACCGCTGGGCTGCTTCATGGGCATGCCCCTCCTTTTCCGTGTGTCAACCAACGCTCTAAACCCCCCGCCCCACCATACCCCACAGCCTTAGCTCTAATTTATGAATAGCATGATCTCGCAGCATATTTATTTAAAGGGTATCTATCATAACAAATCAAAAACTTTTTGGTTTTTCTTATAATAAATCACACAATAATTTTTTTAAAAAAAAATCAACAGAATTTCTGTTTTTTTTTTATCATAAAAGTTCCTTAATACGTTAAATTGTAAAAACAAAATCTTTTAATCACGATGAGAGAAACTCGGGATCACAGGATATCGAACGAATTCCATGGAAGGAGCGAGGATGAACCCATAATCAATTCAACCGCAATGCAAGTCAATCGGGGCATAAGAACAATTCATTTGATTTATGTGAAACAATATAATGTTATTTACGGTATGTTCCCTAGTTTTACTTAACGAGAGAAGAGAAAGGAAGGGGAATTACAAGGGAATGTAAATGAAAAGATGTGATTATATTCGTGTTCTCGAGTTTAATGAAAAGAAAAGGAAACGAAAGGAAATTAAATGTTTTATGTGTTCCCGAGTTGGAAGGAAAAGAAAAAAAGTTACAATTTTACTATTATACCCTTTTAACAGAAAACATCTAACCTTATGTAACACCCTTTAAATTATAAAGTACCAGCCATAGCATTATTTCAGGTAATCAAAAGGTAAAACGTAATAAAAACTGGATCATTCAAATGTAAAGAAAACACACCTAATATTAAAACAAATCATTATTTATGCATCTAATGTATTGTTCTTTATCTCAGTGTGTTCTGATGCTTACTACAAAACCACTTCAACACATATATAATTCAACATTATAATATGCCCAAAAAAAAAAAACAACAACAATAGGATTGAGTTTTTGCACAAAATAACTCAATTTAAATTTACAAATTTGCAAATGCAGTGGGCAATCAAACTAACTGTAGCAGTACCACTTTTATTGTATTCAATTGGCTTAAAAATAAAAGAAAAGGAAAGGAATCAACTCAAGTCAAGTAAACCATGCTTATT
This sequence comes from Scalesia atractyloides, assembly GCA_947069175.1. NCBI lineage: Eukaryota > Viridiplantae > Streptophyta > Magnoliopsida > Asterales > Asteraceae > Scalesia > Scalesia atractyloides. The sequence goes on from CAMTDV010001634.1 coordinate 4,819,750, forward strand.
AATTGTAGTCGTTAAATGAACAAACAATTAGCTTAGTAGCATAGCAAATGAGTCAACTAAAGTCAAATAACCAATAGTAGTGAGCATGTAGATTACAATAGGCACAATTTATATGTCCCCTGTTTATACTTCAACACAATTTTTAACATAGCATAACAGCAAATGAGTAGCACAAAACATTTAGATTTCAAAGTAGCTTCATTTCAACCTAATAAGGGGGGACTCTCTTCATATTCTTTCCTCAATTCTTCAGTTTTCATATTTTTTTAAACTGATGATATGATAATGAGTGTAGGTGCTCTTTTTGTTGTGAAGAGTTTGAGAAGTAAACATATGGGTTTTGTTGTCAAAATTCACATGATCCAATAAAAGAAAATCATCATAAACAATAGGCACACTTAAAAAATTCATCTTATAAGAAGCTATATCCTCACAAAATTCATCTAAGAACACAATTAAACACCTATATGCGATAAATTGGATGTAGGTGTGTTACCTCAAAGATGGATTGCTGATCACTGATGGAGAGTAGGTTGCAGCAACGATGATGAACAACAGCCCTTTATCAAGTTGAATATGAAGATGTTGAAAACAATTTAATCAAACAGAAAATTAATTATTTTATTATTAGTTACCGAGTTATTGGCCAAGCCAGTTTATTCCAACTTGAACAAATTGATTGAAGAAAGGTAGAAGGAAACTGTCTCGTTATCGGACGAATTTAAATAACACGCAAAAACTAAAACCAACCTGGCGATTTAAGAAACCGAGATTCTTGAACTGCACGGATGATTCCTGTCCTTAAAGGATTTTACGCGCTCGTATTACTGTGAGCTGCAGCGTAAACTCCCAGGATTTAATGCAGAACTGATCTGGTATTCCAACAGCAATGGAAACCAGAAAACGCAGAAGCTGGAGAAGAAACAGAAGCACAGATATGACAGGTTGCGAAAATTAGAGTGTTTGAATGGGTAGCAGGAGGCCTTTATTTATAGGTTGAGATCATAACTGAGAATGAGAAAAACGGGGAATGGGATAACCATTATCACAAACAGATTCGAATTCTGGGTATATCCCATACGAATTCGAATTTCCTAGAGATAACCCCCACTGGTTTCGAATTCATCTCTATCCCTCTATCCCAGTTTTATCGCATTCGATCTCGATCCACAGCACTGAACTGGACCCAGCTAAAAATAAAACTCCTAGCTCCTAATGCCATCGCGAAACTCGGCTCGGCGCGTGGCTTGACCTCTCAACCATAAACTTGGAGCATAAGGGGTAAACTATAGGAACTTTCACTTCCACATATGGGATGGGGAAAATACCACTGTGTTCTCATTATATTTCCAAAAGAAGATGAAGATCATATGAATGAAGACGATATGAGAATGATGAAGGTGAAATAGCGGTTTGGAGATATACCCGCCATTTTTGACAGGTAAAACTAGAATCCTAATAAGAACGTGGCTTTCAATTTCTTTTGTCTCTCAATCTTCCCGATTTGGGAGGAAACAATTGAACACCAAAAAGCCTCTCCTATCTCTTCTCTTCCTCTCTTTCATCCCATACAAAATCTCTGGAACATCATTACCCACTTCTTTCCTTCTAATTCTTTTCTCTTCTCTAATTAAGTGAATCTCTGGAACACAGCGATTAAGGTATTCAACTTAACTGGCATGCTATATATACTTGTCACAAAATAGATAAATGCTTTCATGTAGTTGGATATCTACCAAAATTCAGAAAAGAAACAAACTAATAGACTAAGAATACAAGTTAGAAAGGAGACTAAAAAAAGATTGATTTGAGAAGATAACTTCAAGATGGATTGAATGAAATGCTTTCATCATAACACCTTTTGGTTACATCTTGAGTGGCTAGAAAAGTATGGTGCATGTAAATTCTCGGTCAAAGTTCCCGTTTTTGATGACATTGGCGGATCTAAGTTTGGGGGTGGCTGCCCCCGTAAAAAAGTTTTGTGTACTATTTACGTAAAAATTCTGGTTTTCCCTCTTAAAGTTTGGTTAAGTTTCTAATTGTCTTTTAGAAAAAAATCTTAAGTCCATCACTGATTGCAAAACTGTTCAATTATAGAAATACTTAGATACGGTGTTTTTTATAATAATAATTATTATAATAATAATATATAATATAGTAGAAGTGAAAACTAGGGCTGTTCAAAAAGCTCGCGGCTTGAAGCTCGTTCGGTATGGCTCGCTTAAAAGTGAGCCGAGCCTGCTCGGCTCAGTTAGAAAGTGAGCCTAGCTCGGCTCGGTTTGGCTCGCTTTGTAGCTCAGATTATTTTACTTGTAATAAATTTTAATTTTATATACATTATAATGTATTACCAAAAAACTGATTACTATTTACATGTATATAAGTTTGTAATTTGATATCTATGACATATTTAAAGGTTGATTACCATACTAATGAACTAATATTGTATTTCATGAAATTAAAACTTATTTTGCGTTGTTGAACTTGATTTTGGTTTTTAATGTATTAGGTTGAACTTATTTTGAATCTATTCTTTTAAAGTATTGAATAATATTTTAGGCTACTGAATTTTAAGAGGTATATATTAATTTTTCTTTGTAAAATCGAGCCAAACCAAGCCAAGCCGAGCCAGCTCGGTTTAAAACCAAGCCGAACCCGAACTTAGATTTTCAGCTCGGTTTAAATCCGAGTCGAGCCAAGCCAGTTCGGTTTATAATCTAGTCGAGCCCAAGCTTGGCCTGACTCGGCTCGGCTCATGAACAAACCTAGGTCACTGAAAACTATGCAATGATAAACTATACAATGAAAAAATGGAAAATAATGTGCGTGTCGTGGTCGGTGAGTCATTCAATTTCATGTTGCTACTTCCAAGGCCATTGGACATTTCAACGCAACTACCACCGTATCTCTTTCGTTAAATTCTTTGTTTTTATTTTAATTATTTTTATATAAGTTGAGTGATTCTAAACTAGTTCAAAGATTTTTTTTTTGTACAAAGTAAGAACAGGATATTAGTTCTTATATTAACTTTATTCATTTGGAAACTTATTAAGGTGGTGTTCATAGGTTGAATCCGTAGCGAACTTGATTTTCTTTCTTTTTAATATTTAAAATATTCACATGTAAATAATTAATGTATTAGCACACGTATACATATCGTTGTTTGTCGGTTTAGATGATATGACTTCAAACAATTGATGTAGAATATAAGAATAGACTAATAGTTGATTCTTGGGCATGCTCTGTGCACGTCTAAATTTGGTTTAATGTTACAATATATTTTTTTCGACAATATTTTATAAAATGAAGTTTTTTTTCCCAATATTAGTGTTGGTGAGAAAGTATTTATCAAAATAGTGTGTTCGGAAAATATTTTATTAAAATAGTGTTTTTAAAGATTAATTTGTTTCTCACTCCTAACCTCATTGGATTAATCCAATTAATTAAATAATTATTGATTTATCCTAATAATTATTAACCCACTTAAAATTAACCTTCTTCTTAGTAAAACCTACATGGAAAAAATAGAATTTGTTGTAAAAATTTGTATTTACTGTTTGTTTTAAACGATCTTGGTTATATCCTATTCATTTTCTTATTAATGAAAAACAGTATACTTGTTTTCTTTATACATGTATTGACAAATCAGGTAAGGATTTGATTCGAACCTACCAACTCATTCGTTTATTTAAAAACTTGATTTAAAAAAAATGCAAACAACGGAATGGGTGATTAAAAATATAAACTATGGTTTAAAAAAGTAAGCTAATATACTGTGTTATGTATAAAAAAAAATATAATCCAAAGGAGTTTCAACAACGAATGTATCTAGATTTGAGTGATTTTCAGTTTTTTTTAATCAAATACACAATTATAATGTATAGTTGTAGTTATTAAGAGTACTTCACGTTTAGTAGTTATTATTTTTAGATATTAAAAGTATTAAATATAGATTTTTAGAATAAGTTTTTTAAAAGTAAGTTTTATAAAAAATAAATGAATTAGCTTAAAAATAAATATACATTTTTGTAAGATACTTAAAAATAAATAAATTAGCTTAAATTAGTTTTAAATAATTGGATTTATCCAGTAAGACTAGGAGTGAAAAAGACACAAACCTTAAAAACACCATTTTGGTAAATATTTTTTTATCAATACTATTTTGGTAAATAATTTCTCACAACACTACTATCGAAAAAAAACTCTTATAAAATGGCTACAAATATCACATAATCTGTTATTATGGGCAGAATATACTAAAGCCCAAACATTTTGTACCCTTTTGGGCTAATGGGCGACCTCGTGCAGAACTGGAGGGCATTAACCTCCGGCCCACAAAAATATTTAAAAGGATTTTAAGTTAAAGTGACCAAATTTAGCAAAAGGAAATAACAAATCAATATCACAAAAACATTGGGCCTTAAACCATATACATGGTCCTAAGTTTGCACCTTTTAGAATTCAAGCTGGTCCAAGGAACGTTGACCCGGTGTTAGAAAAGTATAGAGCCCAACGTCTAGATTTAGCCTCAATTTTTCATGTCATAAAAGTATTGAACAAGAAGAAACAGATTTTAGAGGAAAAAAAATCATAATACCTTTATTATTATAGCTAACGGGATTTGAGTTGCCGTGGGACACCATGAGAATTTGATCGGTAATGGTTCATTAGGATAACGACTTATTGAATAGGACGCGAAAGACTCAAAGAAAACCTAAAAATAATAAGTTTTAATTCAGTTTGTAAGAAAAACCTAGAAAAGCGCCAATTTACATTTGTTCTGTAAACCTATAGAAAATAAAAAAAAGTAGGGAAAACTTAGATGTCCTTTGTACGAACTTGGACGCTGCATTTAATTTAAGCGCTGAACCACACATCATAAGCTCACTGGTTTGTATCCGCTTCGATTTTATATTACTAAAAAAATCTAAATAAAGAAAAGTTAATGGCTGCTAAGTGACATCCATCGAGTGGTTTCCACCACCCGTTTTATCCAATAACACAATACTATAGAAAGTTCTTTGCAATTGATATAGATATAAATATATAATAACAACTTATAGTTAAGAATTTATAGAATACATATATTTTTCATGGGCTAAAAAGTGAAAGTTTATTTGTGAGTAGGAAGTTAAAGAGAGAGTTTGCATGAGTTGGAGACTAAATACTATTAGTAACTTTAAAATATTTTTTAAATTTAATTAGTCATTAGTATACGTAGATTGTCTAGTTAAAAGTTTTATCATAAATACTTAGTGGGATAGAAAACTAGATAAAAGAAAAAGAAAGTGTAGTGCATATAATACTCCACGTCACATATATTCTTCAAGTGATAGATCGATATTAGTAAGTTTGTGAATAAGTGTTTGTCAAGTTGTCACTTGATCGGAGTTGCCAAACATTTGCTACGTATCGACCCTATCATCTACAAAACTGATAAGGAGGATAATAGCTTTCTGATCAGCCGCAGTCCGTGAATCAATGTGACATATCAGGTTCTGGACCGATAGAAACAGGATCATCTGATTTTTCCACACCAGGAAACTCGATGGTGTTAACTTGATGGCGATAGGATCAGGTTCATTGATAGGGTGATATTAAAATTAGTGGCATATGAAGATGACATGGTGGGAGGGAGATCGGCGATGAGGAGAGAGGGAGAGAGAAGAAGAATGCGAGAAGGCGGGGAAAGAAAGCGATAGAGCCAGCGATGGGAAGGATCACAGGAGTATGATACCATGTGGATGTAAAAGATCTCATACCCTAAAATGAGAGTAGCAAGAAAAATAGTATAAAATGAGAGTAGCAAAAAAAAAAGAGCATATCAATAAAAAATAATTTTCATATATATACAAGAAGAATGAGTAAATTACAAGTACATGAAAATATAAATAAGTATTAACTAGGTGTTTGTACATCATGAATAGTAATGAAATTTACCTTTATTTCTATCTTAAGCGTCTCATTGTCGGAAGACGATTGGCTATCGCTGTCCATCGAAAACGTCGAAACCGTAGGAAAATCCATTTGTGAAATTGTATAAAAATTGTAAAATATGTGATATTTGTTTGTGTTTTGATGTGGGTGAAATGGTTATAAAATGGAATGTATATATAGATTTTTTGGTTTTTTTTATATTTAAATAAAGGTTCAAATGGTCAAATATGCTCCCAGCGTCGATTTTTTGATTTGACAACGCGTGATATATATCACGCGTGAAACTTGAGGGTGGCGGTGGTGTGCAAATGCACATAACACGTGCTCGTCGGTTCATCACGTACCACCCCGGGTTCCCTAAACAGAATAAAGTTGTTTTTCCTTCTATAGTTTTTTTCTTGCTGATGAAATGCATTTTATAATCATCATGAATCTAATAGTTTTTTTTCTTGCTGATGAAATGCATTTTATTTTCTCCTTTAATATTCCAATATTCCATACTCAAATTGGACCATACAAAGTGCGTTTATCTTCACACAATAAAGTTGTTTTTCTCTTTATAAGTCTAGTCTCTATGCCACGTTTTTCTTGGATGTATTGAATAACTGATCTTGATTGGACACACTTTTGATCAACTTAATAAAGTAAAGTTGGTCCAACATATTGTTGACTGTTGAGACATGGTCTAAGGATTTTATATTCTTTATGAAATCTCACCAAGTGCACTCTAAGACTATGGAGTGTGGGAGGTTTGAATATGGCGTGGAAGCTTCTCTATGTCTGGCACATCGGCCCGTGGGGAGGGGGCATGGGAATCCTCACCGGCTTAGGGGCAAAGGTAGGGGTGATTTGACGCAATTTGATTGGTGGTTTATGGTAGGAGGTTGTTAATTGATGGGTTTTTATTTTTTAAACAATTTCCACGCCCAACACAGTCCCTTGGTTTTTGGAGCTTAAAGGTGGTAGCCACGTCACGTTCCACACCCTCCCTTTAAGCCCCCACTCAATGTTGTCTAATAAAATCCGTTATCCAATCAGTTGTCTTATGCATTACTAATTACTAGAGTTATGAAGGAATATGTTATTTCACAACCAATTTCATGTATTATATATTGTAGACCACACGTTGTAGAGGGGTTTGAACAATGACGTTATTTGACATGTGGACGTCACGTCAGCATGCGTCAGAGTAGTGACGTGCGGAAAAAAGGGGGTTGTGGGAAGGGGTGTGGAAGAGAGGCGTTATTTGACACGTGACACATATTTTTTTATTTATAATAATTGTATATCATCTATACATGTTTATAAAAATAGCATTATTACTAATATAATAATTATCAATAACAAAAACAATTACAAACTTTAAATAAAAAAGATTACATTCCTAAAAAAACCGATTACCTAATTTAAACTAAAAAAAGAAACATAAAAACATAATCTAAAATAACCGAAATTAGGTACAATATTTATCCATTATTTTTTTAGTTTCATGTACGTTTTCCGCTCTTCGCCTTCAAGGTGATCGATTTTCATAGCGAGTATTTTCATATTCGTCCGCTTTTGCTTTTCTTCGTAAAGGCTAAAGTCCTTTACTTTTTGAGTGTTTCTTTCTTGTTGTATGTTGTTGAAGACGTGGATTTCTTCTCGGAAGCCGACCAAAGCGGGTTTTTTTATCACTCATAGTGGATGATTTTTGGGCCCGCTTTTTTGATTTGTCTCTTTCCGGTGGCCGTTCTGCTTCAAAATCGTCGTCGCTTAAGTTGATCTCAAGTAGGTATGAGCATCCAAGCGACTAGTGGAGGAACAAGTTTTAGACCTTTTGGAGGATGATTGTCCCATTAGAAGTAATCGTGCCCATTTTGGCGATTTTTTCGCAATGCGACAACAATGAATAAATTTAAAGGTGTCCCCTTTTTTGCCTTCCGAATACAAGGACATCGCACACGTCAACAAGTCGGTGTCCGTTTCGCCACTTTTTGGGTTGTTCTTTAGGTTCTTGTAGTGGCCGTTGAAAGCGGTCATGGCTGTGTTTATTTCACACCACTTAGACGAGAGACTATCATTTTTTCTGATAGAAATCTCATCCCACAGTTTTGTGAAAAAGGTTGTTAATTCGGTTTCAAAACTCATCACTATGTTGGTTGCTACCTATAAAAAATAAACCTATTAAAGAGGTATATTATAGTTACAAAATGTATTTTTTACATTAAATATAATAAAAATGTACCTATAACCAATTCTCCGAAATCGAAAGCCAAGTTTTCGTCAACACGAACTCTTCTTCGCTTGTCCACGGATCTACACGAAGGCCCTCTTTTGCCTTTTCCTTTTCGGGCTTGGTTTTCTTTTTATGCGTGTTGAGTTAAAGTTAAATTAATGGAAGGACTCAAAGTATAGAGCTTTTCATAGGAAAGGGACTCGGTCAACGAATTTTTATTTTAGGGATTCAAGTTGACTCCGCCCCTAAAACACAGGGACACAAATTGCATTTTACTCTTGTTATTGTTATTATCATCATCATCATCATCATTATTATTATCATCATCATCATTTTCTATCATCATCATCATCATCATTTTTGAAACTAAAATGGGTATTGTGCTAATAAGTAATGAGCTTAAATATAAATTTTGAGGTTGATAGTTTTAAATGGACCGAAGATATAAGTTTATATTTTCTATGCGTTTTCTGTTTGAATACATGGCCAGGAGTCCTTCCCCCTCATGCCGGCTATGGATCTATGTATTACACGGAGTTGGTAATAGGATCGATATAATTATATAATTATGTAAAATACTTCATATAACTAACGTATTTTTATCATCATATGACAATTTACACAACTAACTTCAATTTATCACAAAAGCGTCTTATGTTAATTAGTAACACTAAAATACCATGAATAATATTGATTTTATTATTGTTTATCTTTTAAACATAAATTTTATTTAAAGGAAGTGAAAATAGTATCTTGGTATGTCAGAAATTAGATTTGTTATTTTTATTAATAATTGTTATGCGGATTTTACTAATATTTATTATTATAAAGTTACGATATATAAGTTAACGGTTTATATGATGAATAAAATATCGTCATAATTAATTACTAATTTATTATGTTATAGATGGGTAAACAAAATAATTTTTATATATCGTTAGCGAATGACCACGAATAGTAACTTTATTTTTGTATTAATATATAGATTTTTAATTTATTTTTTATTTAATATGTTATAGTAGTTTATTATTGGATTTACGTTTAATAACATATTTTTTTATTTTTTTAAACCCATATATTTCCTTTGCCTTTTTTAATAATTTTTTTATTTTTACCTTTTTAGAACATATATTAATTTATCGATTAATTTGATACTTCTTTAATAATTTAGTTTATAACTTTTTTCTAAAAACATAAGTAAGTAGTTGTGCTTGATTTTTTCTCAACATTTCGTTACAAGTTTTGTTAAAAATGAAGTTATACTCAAAATAAAGTATTTATTTGGTATTATAAAACGGTATGATGATAAATAAACCGTTCTAATAGTTTGACTTTCTAAACAACATGCTTTATTTTCAAATCACGTTTGTTTTACATCATCATTTGTTCGGTTTTGGTGCAACGCGCGACGTAAAAAAACTAGTTATAATAAAATAGGATTAAGTTATCCTTTATAAAATATTTCTTTATTAAGAAGATTGAGAAATTTGAACGAAAAAAATTAATAAGATAAAAAATGGTGGTAAGTTCAACTTTGTGTTCATATTTCAATGAGCATAATGGCGTGGTAAAGATGTGCTCCTCCCAATCAAATGGTGGGAGTTCGAGTCAGAATGAGAAATTTTGCTGTTAAAAAATATATTAAGATAAAAAGAGTAAAAGTGGAGTAAATATAGAATAACAAAATGAGTCACTCAAGTATGCAACTAAAGTATATTATAACAATAATAATAATAAATAATAATAATAATAATAATAATAATAACGGGGTTAACAGAAAAATTAATTAGGTTATGCCAAAGGATACCACATGCATGATATGAAACAGTAAGATAAAAGCCAATCAATGTAATTTCGTTAGTTAAAAGAAAACGTCTGCAATTTAGCTTAAATTTAAAGGACGTAATGTGCACCAATTTATGATGCTATAATTCTCCTTAGGATAGTCTCTCGTAAATATTACCATTTTAGTCCATGAATGAATCCATCAATCGGCTTGGTGAGTTGTGAGTGAAGCATGGCCCGTGGGTAACGGGTGTTGCGCCTCACATAATGCAGGTGGGGTTAGTCATGGGTCATCTAAGAGGTTTTGTATGTATCCATCTCTCTACTAAATTGATCACATCATCTTTATACTTTTTTTTATCTTATAATAGGATGTTATATATAGAGGGTGTGTCAAGTCTTACTCTTCTTTTTTATTCTCTTTAAACCTACTTTTAAATCTACACACTCTCGGATAATACATCAGCATGCCACATTAACTTTGTTTTCTTTGGTTACATACAAAGAGAATCACGTGGTTCCTTTTTTTTGTTTCGATCAAACCAAGAAGAATATTATCAAACATGTGGGTGATAAACAATTATGACATCATCTTCTTCATATAAGTATGTTATATATCCATTGTCTCTTTAAACACCCTGAAAAACCAACTTATAAAGCTTTATGAACTTGTAGCAAAAAGGAATATAAAAGGATCATGTCGAAGAGCAAGATTTTAGTGGTGGGTGGTACAGGGTATGTCGACAAGAGGATTGTAAAGGCTAGTTTGGCTCAAGGCCATCCAACCTACATCCTTATGCGTCGAGAGATCGGCTTTGATATCGAAAAGGTTCAGATGCTGTTGTCGTTTAAGAAACAAGGAGCGCGTTTGGTCGAGGGTTCGTTTTATGACCACCAAAGTCTAGTGGATGCTGTCAAACAAGTTGATGTTGTGATATGCACCATATCAGGGGTTCAATATCGGTCACATAATATTCTCCTTCAACTTAAGCTTGTTGATGCCATCAAAGAAGCTGGAAACATCAAGGTCCTTACTCTTTAATAACTCATTTGTCTTCTAAATATGATATTAGTTCGATATATATCATTTAACAATTTGTTTTTGAAACAGCGGTTCTTGCCTTCAGAATTTGGGATGGACCTTTCACGAATGGGACACGCACTAGAACTCGGAAAGGAGACCTTCGACAAGATGATCATACGCAAAGCTATTGAAGAGGCTGGAACTCCATATACCTACATTTCTGCCAACTGCTTTGGGAGTTATTTCGTCCGCAATCTTTCACAACTAGACTCCCTCATGCCACCAAAGGACCGAGTGTATATTTATGGTGACGGAAATCGTAAGGGTATGGTGTAGTTTTTGTCAGCGTGCATTGCCCATTTGGAAGATTCGTTGGCCCTTAAAAAAACAGTAGTCGTCTAAACTAAACTTTTTTATAAGTTTTCTACTTTATATAATTATGTATACAACCTATTATCTATCTAAAAGAAGCTATACGCGTCGATCTCATTCGCTACAACTTATCTGAATAATACAAATAATATATTTATAGCAGTGCTATACAACAACAAATTAGAAAAAATAAACTGTCATCAACATATCACTCACAACTTCATATCAATATTTAATATCATAAATTCTGTGATAATTTGAATATAATATTAAACTTTATGGAAAAACTCGGTTTCAAAGCAAAAATAATAGACTGGAAAAAAAACATTCATCCTTTTAGTGATTCCTATTGTTAATATATATTTTTTTAAATAATGCAAGGTAAATCATTATCAATCAAAACCCAAAAAATATACATGTGTTTTAAATGCAAATGGGGGTGTTCAAGTAATAGATCTAACATAAGCAGTAAGTAAGCAGTGATTATATGTTTTGAAGTCGATTGCAAATCAAGGTGTCTCTAGAACAAAAAAAAAAATTTCACAGTTGAGATACTTATGCTAAATTTATAATAATAAAAAGCATACATTAGGATTTACATATTTTGCAAATTTCAACATTAACTCATAAAAACACCAAATCTACCCCCAATTATAAATAGAAAGTCAAATTATTTTCAATTCAAAATCAACATCTGGATTCAACAACTACAAAAAGACTAATCAAATAAAAAAACAAGGAGGAGGATACAAATAGATTAAAATGGTTTGGAGAAATTAAGATTATTAAAATGTTAAAAATATAAACAAACTGATTAAAAATAGTTTGGAGATACCAATTTATGAAGAATTTTTATTTTATTTTATTTTTTTGTGTCAAATTCAGTAAGAAAATTTGCTATGGATTTGTTGTTCAATGCACTTACATTTGTTTAGATGATTTAGTGATAAGGAGGAAAAACTGAGATTTGGTGAGGGAAAAAAGGAAGGGAAAAGAAGAGTAAATTGCACAAAACGTCCTTTATGTATCACCAATCTTGCTGGTTCCAGCCTTAATGTTTAAAAGTTGCCAAAAACATCCTTTACGTTTATTTTTGTTGCGGGTTTCATCCTTTGTCACTAACCTAGTTATTAATCCTTGTTAAATGGCCTCACATGCACCGTCTTTTCTGCTAGTGAGGTTATAAAACCCAAATAAAATCCCAGACCCATGTCTTCATTGCTCCTCTTCTTCATTGCTCCTCTTCTTCAACCTTCTTGATTGAAGATCTTCATTGCTCCTCTTCTTCAACCTTCTTGATTGAAGATCCTTTATCCCCCCAATTTCCCCCTCACCATCCATTTCCGTAAAAACCACCGGTAATTCCCTCTCACCGCCTCGCCTCCCACCCGAAAACCTACCAACCGCGTCACTCCACTCGCCCCCTTTATAAATAACCGCTACACTTCCCCCGTCAAAACCCTCACACACCAAAACACACACGGTCAAAACCACAATGGCATCCACCACCGACAGATCTGAAACCACCGTCACCGCCACCGCTAACGGCGGCACCGCCCTATCTCCACCTAAATCAAAAGTAGCTCTAATCACCAGAATCACCGGTCAAGACGGCTCGTACCTCACTGAACTCCTGTTAGACAAAGGCTACGAAGTTCACGGTCTGATCCGACGGTCGTCAACCACATCTACATCGATCCACACAACGCTCACAAGGCGCGTATGAAGCTCCACTACGCCGATCTAACCGACGCCTCTTCTCTCTGCCGTTGGATCGACACGATCTCGCCTGACGAGATCTATAACCTCGCGGCGCAATCGCACGTCGCCGTTTCATTTGAGATTCCGGATTATACTGCTGATGTTGTGGCTACTGGTGCGCTGCGGTTGTTAGAAGCGTTGCGATCGCATATTACGGCTACTGGTAGAACTCATGTGAAGTATTATCAGGCAGGTTCGTCGGAGATGTTTGGATCTACTCCGCCACCGCAAGGGGAGGATACTCCGTTTCATCCGAGATCGCCTTATGCTGCTTCCAAATGCAATGAAGAAGAGGAGCAATGAAGACATGGGTCTGGGATTTTATTTGAGTTTTATAACCTCACTAGCAGAAAAGACGGTTTTACCCTCACATGCTATGCATGTGAGGCCATTTAACAAGGATTAATAACTAGGTTAGTGACAAAGGATGAAACCCGCAACAAAAATAAACGTAAAGGATGTTTTTGGCAACTTTTAAACATTAAGGCTGGAACCAGCAAGATTGGTGATACATAAAGGACGTTTTGTGCAATTTACTCGGAAAAGAATGATTTAGTGACAAGGAGGAAAAGCTGGGATTTGGTGAGGGAAAAAAGGAAGGCAAAAATAAATAAAGAGTAAACTATCAAAATGATCCCTGAGATTTGGTCACTTTTGTCATTTTAGTTTAAAACTTAAATCTTTTGAATATGGGTTCTTGTGGTTTCAATTTTGTTGCCATTTTCATCCAAAATCAAAATCTGATCAGATTTTGAGTTAACATTCAGTTTTTTTTGTCGTTTTCCTCCCTTTTAATGAATGGCTAAATGGTCTTTTAACTTTTTATTATAACAAATTAAAAAATCTGACCATTTTGGTTTTCATTAAAAGAGAGGAAAAAGAAAAAAAAAAAGCTGGATATTAACTGAAAAATATAACTATATTTTGCTTTTGGATGAAAATGGCAACAAAATTGCAACCATAAATAAATGAGAAAACGCTAAGAAAATCTGACTTAATTGTATTACAAATAATATATGTTTTTCATTCGTTCTAAATCAGACTACCGCTTTATGTGGTGGTCATACAACATTCTTTAATATATATAAATAACGAAAGGAAATGAGGCATCATTTCGATAAAGAGTATAATGGTTTGAATGGATGTACGGTAACCTATATATGTGTAGCCGCTCATTTCATAGGAAATTATGTTGCTTTTTGTATTTACATGATGGGTTGTGACTTTTTGTAAGAGTGTGATGTATTTTAAAATAGTTTAAAGAGTTATTACTTTTTGAAGGGTGTGATATATTAAAAAGTTTTGACTTTTTGTAAAGGGTGTGATATAGTTAAAGATAGTTTGAATGGTTGTAAGTTTTTGTATACGTATGAAAGGTTATGACTTTTTCTATAGAGTGTGAGATATTTAAAAGTAGTTTGAAGGGTTGTGACTTTTGAAAGCGTGTGATGTATTCAAAAGTTATGACTTTTTTTTAAAGGGTGTGATATATTTAAAAGTAACTTGAAAGGGTTATGACTTTTTAAATGAGTGTAGTCTAAACCATTGTGTCTTAGGTTACTTTTCCCTTAATATATCTAAAGCCATAAGTTAACTATAACTTTTACACATAATAACAATATTTTTTTGGATTCTTCATTTACTGTATTTTCCTCAAAAAGGCTTTAGGATAAATGATCGGATTCTTCATTTGCTGTTCAAGTTCCAAGTTTAGTCTCTCCATTTCTTCCTTCTCTTCAACATAGTTTGGCGTCCTTATCCAGTTCCATTCCCATAGTATTGGATCACGAATTTTATTAATAACCATTGGTATATAATGTTTATAAATAGATATAAGTATAAGACAAAATGTGTTTCATGCAAATCAGAACCGGCCCATTTTAAGTCCTTTTGAACCACACCTAAAAGTTAATCTTGACCCATTCCCACCACTCATTTTCCACCTTTATTTGCAAGATAAAATCCCATGGTGAAATAAAACTTACCTTTAGGATAAATGGCCACATTGTCACACCATAACTTTCCAGATTGCACAACTCCAAATTCCAAAAGCTCAACATTGCACTTCTCTTTGACACTTGCATAATCTCACATTTCTTGGTGGGGCCATGAGCAAGAAACGTGCATGTATACGTTCTGCAATAAATATGAGCAAATATAAAAAAAAAATATAAACTCTTTCCTTTAAGTTGTAGACAAATTTGTTCTCGCAAATGTCAACCTGTAAATTCATACAATTGTCTAAAGATATTTAAGAAAGAAGTTTTTTTTTCATTAGCAACTAATAAATCCATTGGCAAAAAATGCAAATGCTTCAAAAAGAATCAATCAATACCCATGCAATAAAGATTGGCAACTTTGGAACAGATTGGGCAGTGGGCTTATTAATTTACGTATAACCGTATAAGCACACTAACTAAAACATGTATTGGTACATAAGTCCACTTTGAAAGTCATTACAAAAGCGACACTGGGCTTATGAAATTAGCTCTAATACCACAAAGCTTTAGTTGCAGTACCAATTGATGTACAAAAAGAGATACAACATCATTGTGAAAAATATTATTGAAATAACACTATTATGGTAGACAGTTTTTCCACCAGCACAACATTAGAAAAAAAAAAAAAAAACTCGTGTAAGCACCTTATTTTCACAACGAGTGCAAAAGAGGTTCATTTAATTAATTTCATATAGTTTCAATTCACCTTATTCAATTATGCTTTTGTATTGTTCATAGCAACAGGTAGTAAATGCCAAGAAAAAAGAGCAACTTAAACTCCTCTAGCAAGTAAAAGCCATGGTTTAGACTTTTTAGGCATTTATATCATAAACCACAAATCTTGTAGGCAAGAAACATAACCTAAATTAGATCCATCAAAATTAGTCCCTATCCTTTTGTAAATAGATTTTTTTTGAACGACGTACAGTTAGGATGTTGCAAGCCTGATTAGATAGTGTATGTTAGTATCACCAAGTTAGTATTTAAATTCTTGCTTTGTCTGGATTTGAACCCAGGACCTCCAAGAGAAGCAAAGCTTCCCACATCCTCCTTGATGGTCAGAAAACATAAATATATTAGTAGTACTCAACTTTCTCCAATTAAGTTGATAGAACACACATAACTTTTCAACAACTACATTAATCAGGTGTGGTCATGTTCAACAATATATAAGACGTAATAGCATCAAACTCAACAACAACCACCTATTAAACCTTCACTCCATTACTTTACCAGATCACAACCTGTTGGATCACTCAATTACAACCTTCTATACCTTCATATGATTTTACTATGTTTAACATTTTTTTGACACTTTATCCTTTTCCGGTTTAATACCAATAAAGGTTCTTTACACATGTCACATGTGTCGATAATAAATGCACCAATGTCCAAACCATATGTATCAAGGCTAAACTCTGGTCCATATATTTATGTCGGACCCCCACACCTGGTTCTATCACATCGTTTGAAAATTACAATACACTGAGCACTGTTCTTGGTGGGCCCATTTATTTACTCAATCATTGGTTAACATATTGGGCTCACTAATTTGGGTTAACATTTTGTCCAAATGTGTTTGTAGATTTTAGATCAACTAAATAGCCATGACGTAATTTAACCTGATAATTACAATTCAGTTTAAAACTAACATGCAAGTTTTCATTCATACTCTACTATTTCAAACTATATTGCCACCCAAATCTTAGGTAAAAGCACTCAAATGGTTGTTCATGTCATCAATTTTTTGTCCACAAATTTATATCTTGAAGCACCTTTCTAAATCTGCTATATATTACTATTTTGGTCAACGTTTGAATCCAACAATCGGCTTCGGTGAGTTGTCAATGGGTCATGGGTGATTGTACCTCACACAATGCAGTAGCTAGGGCTTCGGTCCACGTAACAAGTTTTGCACCTCACATAATGCAGGTGGTGTTAGATTTTACCTCACACGATGCAAGAGCTACGGGTTAGACTTTTAAAAAGAAAAAAGTATGCTAAACTAACCACATTGCAGGTGGGGTTAGATTTTACCTCACACAATTCAAGAGCTACGGGTTAGACTTTTAAAAAGAAAAAAGTATGCTAAACTAACCACATAATTATTACTAGGGCTGTAAACGAATCGAACGAACACGAACAAGGCCATGTTCGTGTTCGTTCGTTAAGGAAATTAACATGTTCCTGAACAATTCATAAACGCATACCGAACATAAGTTTATCTTCATATTCGTTCGTTAAGGAAATTCAGTTGTTCACGAACAGTTCGTGAACACTAGTCTCAAACACAAACAATCGAACGCAAGCAAATAAAAACAAACGCAAATGAACATTTAAAGTGAAAAAAATCCTTAAACAATGGATATAAGTAGTTATATATAACCATCAAATGATAAATAGAAACAGAACAAATCTACTATACCACCAAACGATGAATCAAGTTTAACTAACTTAGATATAATTATCCCCAAAAATGTATTCCAATGTCCAAATTTTAGCTAACTTAGAAAAAAATAGAGCTTCAAGTTTTCAATACGTTTAGGTAAAAGGTTTAATATTTATTATTTTTTAATATAATCAAACGAGCACGAACGAACGTAACCGAACATATTACAGAACATTCACGAATGCAGTCGAACGAACGAGACCTGTTTTCGTGTTCGTTCGCAAAGCTAACCGAACGAAATTTTTTGTTTGTGTTCGTTTGTTAAGCTAATCGAATGAACATAAATGAACTTCCGCCGAATTATTCACGAACGATTCGCTGAATATTTGGTTCGTTTACAGCCCTAATTATTTCTGAATGTACCCTTCCACTATTAAATTAGCAACATCATCTCTTACTTTAGCTCATAGATTGTGATAAGCTTTACCCTTTTTTTAATCTCTAAACCTACTTTAAAATCTATACTCGCTCGCTAGGTTACTACATCAGCATATGACATCATCTTTGTATTCTTTGGTTACATGCAAACAGAATCACATGGTTCCCTTTTCTTTGTTTCAAAAAATCCAAGAAGACATTATTAAACACGTGAGTTATAAACAATTACGGCATCATCTTCATCATATAAGTATGTGATATCCTTCGTCTCTTTAAACACCCTCAAAAACCAAATTAACAAACCTTGATGAACTTGTAGTAACTAAAAAGGTTAAGGATGTCGAAGAGCAAGATTCTAGTAGTGGGTGGCACAGGATATATCGGCAAGCGGATTGTGAAGGCTAGTTTGGCTCAAGGCCATCCAACTTACGTCCTTATGCGTAGAGAAATCAGCTTCGATATTGAAAAGATTCAAATGTTGTTGTCGTTTAAGGAACAAGGAGCGCGGTTGGTTGAGGGTTCGTTTTCTGATATCAAAGTCTAGTGGATGCCGTCAAACAAGTTGATGTTGTGAAACACATCATGGCAGGGGTACAATTTCGGTCACACAATATTCTCCTTCAACTTAAGCTTGTTGATGCCATCAAAGAAGCTGGAAATATCAAGGTCATTTTTGTCATTTTGACTTCTTTTTTTTATTGTTTTAATATAAACACAACAAATAAATAAGTGATACTCCTTTTCTTAGTACTGATTTTTTTTAATATAAACACAACAAATAAATAAATGATACTCCTTTGTTTAGTACTGAAATATTTTCATTGTTTTTTTTTTTTTTTTTTTTGAAACAGCGGTTCTTGCCATCTGAGTTTGGGATAGATCCTTCACGAATGGAACATGCACTTGAAATTGGAAAGGGACGTTCGGGGACAAGATGATTATACGAAAAGCCATTGAAAACGCTAAAATTTCGCATACCTACATTTCAGCAAACTGTTTTACAGGTTACTTCGTCGGCAACCTTTCACAAGTTGACTCCCTCATGCCACCAAGGGACCGAGTTTATATCTACGGTGACGGAAATCGTAAGGGTATGATATAGTAATGAGAAGCAAAATGTTGAAAGTAAAACAATTATTTTCTAAAGTAATTAACTAGGAGAATGCATACAAATAAATCACTAAATGGGTATACACTAGTTTTGCCACAGATCTCATTACAAATATTATATTTAGTTATAAATATGTGACCATAAATATATCACCATGAAACCATATATTTCGTTATAAATCTGTCACCATAAGTATATTAGAAGATCAACCATCATAACAATACATATTATGATGGTTTGTATTCTTAACAATATATAACTTCTGCTAATTAGTTTCTTTAAGACATGTGCAGCCGTTTTCATGGATGAAGACGATGTTGCTACATACACAATTAAGAGTGTGGATGATCCTCGCATGTTGAACAAGACCTTGTATCTTCGACCACAAGAGAACATTCTTACGCACAACCAGTTGGTTGAAAAATGGGAGAAACTTACCGATAACCATTGGAGAAAGTGTACATATCTGCTCAAGACTTTCTTGCTTCCATGAAAGGTAAGTATAAGCGATCTTCTCTAGCAACACATTTAATTAGCTACTGACTAGAAATCCGTGATCCAAATGGGTATACACTAGTTTTGCGACATATCTCGTACTTGCAAAATTTGCGACGCTTGTGATGCATTTATTATCGTCGTAACTATTTGTAGTATATAAATTTTTTGGCCACAACCAACGCCTTATTTCAAGTCGATTATTCTTTATGTTACTGTGATTACTTATATTGTTTACAACAGTAAAAATTTGATAGAAACTGAACCGAATTACCAATATATTTTGTAGATGTGGACATTGCTCTTCAAGCAGGATTTGCACGAATTTATCAAATTTACTATGAAGGTTGTTTGATGGACTTTGAAATCGGAGAAGGGGAGGAGAAGCTTCTAAACTCTATCCGGAGGTCCGATACACTCGTGTACATGAATATTGCAACGATATCTCTAGTTGGCGTTACAGATTTTTCAAAAAGTGCGACAACCATAAAGCAAAAAATGATGTCGTGTCTCATGTATGTATAAGCTATAATGTATTTGGATTTTAGAGGTACTTTAATTAATATGATGATTAGTGTACAAGTAAAAACAAACCTGTGTTTGCATGGTTAGTATTAATAGAAGTTAAAGTCATTCAGGGTTGGGCCATATAGAAGAGAAGCTGCAAGGCCCGGGCATCCATGCTCACCCTCTAATTCGAGTATGGTATGTTGGAATTTAATCCGAAAATCATAATTGTTGAAAGATGAAGGGCTAAAGTGGCAAGTTTCGTTTAATTAGTTTTTAAATTAATTGTATTTACATGTGCTAGTCTCTACAAATCAAAGGCGCTAAAAACAATCGTTAATCAAAATAACTAAAACATGCGCAATTTACTAGAGACTCCTAGTTTGGAATGGACGAAATTATGATCCGTTAGAATGTTAACGGGTCTTATATAAGTCATTCGACTTTGACCGATTAACTTTAAATGATAAGTAGGGTCCACTAGATTAAGCAGAGACCGGATATAATGTGGTTTGTATCCTCCTGAGTACAAAGACTCGTATAATATGGGTCAACCAACCTTACATTCTAATTCGAACGGATCCGGAATGTTTTGACTCAATTCGACTAAATATATATGTTATGCTATAAAGTTAGCCGTACGCGCATATGCGGCACCGGGTAGTCGAATAGGTCTAAGACAAGTCCAATATTAGAAAACATATTTCATTATACTATAACATCAGTTTCATAATAAGATTACAAGTTCATTATGTTTTAAAACTATGATTTATGCCATAAGGGCATTTTAGGTATTTATTCGGTATATTATGTGAAATTTGCAATAAACCCGACAAATGATATGATCAACTGGTATAACATCAAGAGGTTATTCCACACAATAATATGATCATATAACAACCCTTAACGACTCTTTAAATTAGCTCAAACGGGTCAAAATCGAAAGTTAAAGCAGAAGTCAATTTGTTTGACTTTTATTTAATAAAATATGATCATATAACAACCCTTAATTAGTTCTTAATTCGTCTATGCTTTTTTTTTAGTTTTATTTAATAAGATTTTGATCCGTTAATCAATGCATTTTAAGTACACATTGTTGAATATTAATTATGACATAAATGCATTGTTATGAATATAAAATATATTGCTTTAACTAGTTTTATATTTTAAAGGTTATGAAACAAATAACGATTTATAAATAAAAATAACCTTTAATTTTTGAAGAGCCAAAATGATAATTATGCATGTATCTAGTAACTCACGAGAAAATAAAGAATATAAATATGAATTGTTTAGTTGAGTATGCAGTTTAGATGTGGTAAAATGTGGATGCTTAATTACTTGGTCCACTCAATATTCATGATTGTTTGGATTTAAATTTGGCAGTGGAGGTTAAACGAGTGGAATGTGAATTAGGGATGAGCTCGGTACCGACCAGTACCGGAACCGAAAGTACCAGTATCGAAAATCTTTAAAAGTGAGTACCGTACCGGTACCCAATATACCGGGTACAGTACGGTTCAGTATCGGTACAATACCGGTATTTGAGGGTAAAAACCGGTACTGAACCGGAACCGTACCGGACCGGTACCGAAAATGTCAAAAGTCGGTACCTAATCGGTTTGAAAATGTACCCGGTTCGGTAAATTAGGTACCGATACCGGTTCCGGGTATGATTTGTTCATCCCTAATGTGGATTAGTTGTGGTAATTAATAAGGGCCATCAAAGACCATAATGAATTTACGTTGGGCTTATGCGCACATTATAGGCTAGAGATGGGCATAATCGGGTATTTTAAATACCCGTACCGGTTCCTACCCGTACCCGGTTCCTGTTTTTGATGAATGAAACCGGTTCTAGTTCGTACCCGGGTATTTGTCGCTAAAACTAGAACCGCCTGGAACCGGTTTCGGGTACTGTGGAACCGGGTTCGGGTATTGTGAAACCGGTTTCGGGTACTGCGGTTTCGCCTGGAACCGATTTTGAATATTAAAATCGGTATTTTTTTTTGTATAAATACCCCATATTATTCATTATCTTTCATTCATCCACTTTCATATTCTCCTAACACATTTCAATCCATATTTTCAAAGATCAAATGGCTAGTAACGATGAAGTTGTGATGGTGTTAGAAACAAAAAGAAACCCTTCAATTTGGAGGCATTTTGATCTTTGTTTGATGTCCGATAGCCACGAGATGGCTAGGTGCAAAGCATGTGGGAAGTTTATGAAGGCGACGACTAACTCCACTATAAAGAAACACACCGAACGCCATTGTCTGGTGACAAAGGCTAAGAAAAATGAAAAGGGTGAAGCTTCCGGCACCGGGTCTTCGAATGTTTAGCTTGGTTTACGTAACCGGTTTAGTTATCTTTAGCTTGTTTTAAGTTTTTAAGTTTCGTTTAATAATGTAACCGGTTATAAGTAGTAATGAATCGATTCCAACGGTAACATATACGCGGGTATTGACTGGAACCGGGTATGGGTAGGAACCGGGTACGGGTAGGAACCGGGTATAGGTAAGGAACCGGGTACGACCCATGTAAAATCCTAAAATGTGGAACCGGGTAGGAACTGTCGGGTATTTTGAACCCGGAACCGGTTCCTCTAAACACCGGGTTGGAACTGGAACCGGTTCCGGGTAGGTTCTACTGGGTCGGGTTTAGAACCGGTTATTATGCCCATCTCTATTATAGGCTACAACAACAAAAGGCTATGGGCTAGAGACAGTGGAAAAATCTTTTGAAGGGCACGGACATAATTAAAAAGGCATCACACGACATAATTGGAGGGATTGCTTTGATGGCTGAGTTTAAGACAGAGGGGACGCACGGAGGTAGTCGCCTTTTGGCGGCTGTATACGGTTCAAGCATAAGCGGCTACATGACTTTCTTTAGGGTGACAGTTCGTAGGGTTTGATACTTTTCTTAGTTTTATTTATGTTTGGAATTGTTTTTGACATTGACAAAGTTTTATAAACAATTTGATGGGTTAGTTTTTTTTAAACTATTTGCATTGTGTTTGAGTTCTTGCTTTACAACTTGCTCGGTTGATGACAAAACCTTGTAGCTCGTTGGGTGACATAGAGTCGGTTGACTCACTTAGTAAATAGGGTAATTAAATGTAAAAGATCTAATGACAAAGACATGTTTTTTATTACCACTTAAAATCAGCACCATGTCTATGTGGTTCCAATTAATGATTAAATTGAGTTTTGTGTAAACCTAAATGCATATAAATACTCTGTTTTGTTTCCAAATAGTCAGCTAATTGTGTAAACCACTTAATGAACGATTGTTAGGTTTTCATATAAATACTATGTTTTTTTTTCTGATTCTTATTAATTGATAAATCTTGACCACTTGTGTTGGATTTGTGCAACATTTATTATATTTGAATTGTTTGTCGTTTATCAAGCGTATTGGCAATTTCCTTGCATTGCTAGTGGGTTGGTAAATTGGTGGGTAATTGCACTACTAGAAAAAAGACTTCAATGACGCGTAATGTGTGTCATTAATGGGTAGATATGACACATAAAGGAGTGTCAACGAAGCCCTGTCATTAATTGAAGATGACATGCATTTGTGTGTCATCCATTTATGACACACCTTAATGACACGCTTTTATGACACGCTTTAATGACACATCTTAATGACACGTTTTAATGACATAGTTTAATGACACATCTTTATGACATGATTTAATGACACACCTTAATGACACACATTTATGACACGGGTTTATGACATATTTTAACGACATGCGTTTATGACACTTTAATGACACACATTTATGACACGCATTGCGTGTCATTTAATACATAAATAATAAATGACTTAAAGATTTCGAAGCAAGTCGTGTAAAATGCACTAAAGGTGTAATGTAAGTGTAAGTTGTCATATGTTTAGATATGAGTTAAGCTAACCAGCGACGCACAACGGGATGCTGATTAAGAATATTCTTGGCGGTCCGGGCCCTAATTCGGTTATTTGTAGTTTTAGCGTTATGTATTCTGTCTTATAATGCAAAAAGCATGATGGGAAAATAGTTATACTCGAAACATGGATAAAAAAGATCATAAAAACAAAACCCAACTCTTCGAACTTGGATTTCACACAATGAACATCAACCCCAATTAAGAATTAATTACATAAATGATAACACATTATTAAAAAGGTAAATTATTGGTTGATGATGACATACCGTCGTGAAAAACTACCAAAATTAATATTTAAACTTAAGGAAAATACTAAAGGATTAGTATACGATAAGGAATTAGTATACCATCGCCATCTAATATTTAAACTTAAGTAAAATACTAAAATTAGTATACCATAAGGGATTAGTATACCATCGCCATCGACACCACTCTCACGTCTTAGGGGAGCATATCTATACCATTGCCATCAACACTACCCCGTTGTCGCTACATGCTACAGCCACACCCTTCCGTGGTCGTGACAATGTTGACCACAAGATTCGGTCATCTGATCCATGGCGGCCACATCCACAATGCACCCACCTAAAGAACTGATGAGTGACAGGACGATTATTGAGAACCCAAACACCTTGCTTACACCTGTGGTCATGCGTTTCCTAAACCCACCCTTGTTAGAATTGTAATTTTCGTCAAATATTCGTCTTGATACATAACCATGGCAGATCATCAATGTACATGGACTAAAAGTAGGGAACACTAAAGTAACTTACGCGAGATACACCAACCATGGCAGATCAGCAATGATACTAACTTTCGGTATCTTGATAACTCATTTACGATTCTTTATTGACTAGTTTAGTTATAAGAACATCTTTACTTCAACACATGTGTCTAGTATGTTGTTTCTATGATTGATCAATTGAATTTCATACGTAAATTGTTTATTCAGGGACCATAAAAAGAATATATGATAGTTTTCGGGTTGGGTGGTATTCGGTTCGGGTTTTGGATAAAATGAACCCCCATAAATTTATAAATGTTTTATTTTGATGACACACAAAAATAAGTGTTGAAAAAATTATAAGATTACATGATGACACACATATTTTAAGATGGTTTTTAATGACATTTAAACGATGACACAAATACAATGTCATAAAAATTACAAGATGACACACAACGATGACACACATATTTTAATGTGTTTTGTTTTTTTTAATGTCATTTAAACGATGACACACAAATATAAGTGTCATAATATATTCAGATTTTACCAACAATGACAATTTTTTTTACGACATACACGATTTACGTGTCATAAGATTAGTGTGTGTCATTGTTCTTGTGTCGTTAAAGGTCTTTTTTCTAGTAGTGTTGGTATAATTAAATGGGTTATTAGGTTGTATGGTGAGTCTTAAAAACACCATAATTAATCAAATTCATTAACCCCAAGGCAATGTCTATGTGGTGTTATGAATTTGTAAATGGGGTTTTGTGTTAAAACTTGCAACCGAGATTCTGGGTGGGGTTACATCTTCTTAATCTGATAACTCTTTTCTTAATTAATTAATTATATAAACTAGTTTAACACTAACCACAAATTCTCTGTGGATACGATACCCTACTTACGCTATCTACTTAGTTTAATTAGGTTTTTGCATGACCCTTACGACGGTCATCAAAATGGTCATTTCACTAACTTAACGTGATCTTCAGATGTGCCATCACAAGGGAATAACACCTTCATTATTACGATCACGTAGCCAAGTTCGATTCGAACTTTGGCTTGACCGAAATGGCCATAACTGGAAGTTAAAGCAAAAGTCGATTTGCTTGACTTTCAGCTAATAACTAGCCTGAGAATGGAATAGGACTAAAGGACGAGGATTTACATGGTTCGGTCTAAACTTACATATGTCCACAGGTGGCAACTAGGATATTTTTTAATGAGGTGTTATACAGTACAAGTACAAGAGATTATTTTCATAGACTACACAATTAGGGTAAAAACCCATAATTAAAATATAAGCTCGTGGGACGCGACTCGGGCCGACTACCCTTACTACATCCTAGACAATCGCCGTCATCCTTCTTTCCATCAAAAGTCACACGGTTTTTCTTGTTATTTTGTTGATCTCATCTCCAGGTTCAAGAAAATATACCTATATGTTGTTGACCCACGTGATTAGCAAAAGAGGAGCCAAAAACGATAAAATAAAATGCTCTTTTTATGGTTTCTTCATGTATCTGTATCGGTCTTTTGTTTTGCGTCGATCAAAGAGAAAAGAAAATAATATATGTTTCTTTGTTTTTTGAGCAAACCAAGGCCAAAAGAAATTAACTAGGTTTAACCTAGTTTGTTACCAGCCAATCAATAGTGGGGCTGATTTTTTTTTTGGCAGATTCGTCAGAGAGAAAAAAAAGGTATTTAGTTTGTGATTAGTTTGACCAAGTTTTGACGAACGCTTATTTTCAATCATCCACTTGGAGGCTTCAAAGACACGATCAAATGCGCTCCACTGTACTTTTGTAATCTGTCAATGAAAACTCTAAGCTCCACCTCTAGTTGCCAATAGCCTTCTCATCAATCAACCTGAAGGCGAGCTTCAACTCATCAGTCACTAATCGTGACTCGTTCCCTGTCCCTTCCTGCTCCCACTTAAACGAACTGCCGGACCCTAAGAGAACCTGAGAATTAACACTCTCCATCATAATCAGGTAATTCACTAGAGAGACTTTCATTACTAGAATACGGGTTTTCTTAACCCATTGTCGTCTGGGAGCTCTAACAAAAGCATTACCCGTGCATCCACTGCCACAAAAACCCTTGACTGGTTTCTCTGAACCTTTCCTAGCACGTTTAACCTGTATCTAACTTGTGTGTCTGGGTTTATCTCCTACAAAACAAACCTTCTTCTACCCATGAGATTCTGTGAACCGGATTTTGGTCTTCTTCTGAACTGGGATAACTTTTCCCTCAGCCGGTACACTAACCATGTATTATGAGCCTATCTTCTTGCCACACGTAACTAATAAATTTCCCTTAATTACCTTCTAATTTCCACTACCGAACTTAACCTCGTGACCCTGATCATCTAGCTGCCCGACTGAAATAAGGATCTTCCTCAAGCTTAGGATAACCTCACGTCTCTCAAAGTCCAAATACATCTGACTGAAGTAACTAAGTCTATATCACCCATACCTGTATAATCTAGGACTTCATAATTTGCTAGTCATGACTTACCAGAATCCTCAACTTTCAGATTCCGCAGGGTTTCACTGCTATAGGTAGCGTGAAATGAAACACCCAAATCCATAACCCAGAAATCCACACTACTTTCCACACTATAAATCAAAGCTTCATCATCTTAGTGGTCTGCTGCAACATAAACTTCTATCCTGTCGTTTGGATAATGATTCCTGAAATGTCCAACTTCTTTGTAGTTCCAACAGGTTACATCATTCCAAGCCCTAGACTGGCTCCTTTCTTTTCTTGCTCACACTACCTCTGTTATTCTTCCTTCCTCCGCCAACATGCATTAATTCACCCGATGATCCACTTGAATTTCTTCATATGACGTCTTCGCCTAGAATAAGATCCCGCATCTTCCCAAAGGTGAACTTACTCATATCTGGATAGCACGTAACAACAGTTGTGGTTCCGGACCAACTATGGGTAACGAGGACAATAACAATAGAGCTTTGACTTCATCATCAAATTTGATATTCACATACACATACGAGACAAGATCGAGTTCAGGTTATTGATGTGGACTGTTACTGAATCACCTTCCCTCATCCTAGTATTCATAAGCTCTTGAATAAGATAAACCTTATTTGCTGCAGAAGGCTTCTCATATATGTTCGATAATGTTGTCATCATTTGTCTAGCTGAGGTCTCCTTTTGGATATTAAATACAACATTCTTTGATAGAGAAATCTCAATCTGCTTGTGACGTTTTTTTTTCTTGCTTTTCATCCTCGAGCACTACATCTAAGTCTTTCTGATAAAGTAGTGCTTCAACCGGCATCTTCCACTAGCCAAACTTCTTCCCGTCAAACTTTTCGATCTGAATTTTTTCGTCTTCTGCAATAATAACATAAACATGACTAAACGAAACAAAAACAAAAAAATAAATTGAAAATCAATACTAAAACAAACAGAAGCAGGAAAACACATGAGTCACATTTTTTGATCTTCAAACAAAACACTAAAAAATGTGTTGGTTAACCGGTCAAAAAACTAATCTCAATCAAATTATATATCTTTGCTACACTGCCGAATAAAACCTTTGGCCCACTCATTTTAAACAAACTGACTTAAATAAATAAATAAAAAAAACAAAGCTCAAAGCTGCTTTATTTATAACAAACTGAACTACTGCCCTTGTTCTTGGCCTAAGAAAAGACAAAAATAAAATGGTCAAAACCTTTAGTCAACCTATATCCCTTAATATTGTTCCTCACTTCCTCTTCTCCTTGACAAATCCTAAGTAAAAGAAAATGTTTCTTGTTGGCCTGGCACAAGAACACAAGCAACAATAAGTTGCTTTCTTTTCTTCTACCTTAGCTTGACGTTCATGGTGGACTAGAATTAATAAAACCCAAGAAAAAAAGATTTTTTTGTCTTTTTTTTTCCTATCCCAACGAAAACAACAACAATTCTAGTTGCTTTTTCTCACATCGAACAGAGATCGGCTAAACGATGGGGTTGAGGGGTGACGAAATAAACGACGATCAAATGGGTCAATGACGGCGCGACTGTTGAATCTCGAAACAATAGGTCGCAACTCTGTTTTCTCGTGATTGTGTTTCCTGTGTGTAACAAGCCATAGCTCTGATACTACTTGTTAGGACCGAGCACACACACGGATACGAACACGACACCGAAAGCAATAAACAAACATGGGATTTACGTGTTTCGTGTTGGGAATAATTCGAAATTGCTTGGATAAATCTGAAGTCGTGTAATCACTATCAGATCAAACAATTGGAGTGGCTACCAATCTTTGATCGGATAAACTCAGAAAAATTATAGATTTTTGTATGACAATTTTTGATTGTGAGATTTTGGGGATTCGTCTCGAATCAAAATTCGTCCAGTGTTTTCTCTAAAAAAATTGGGAGCGTATTTTCAGTTTTTCACAACTGCTTGTAGTTTCAATTTTGAACAAAAACACCTTTAGTCCCTTAAGTTTCCAAAAGTGCATATTTAGCCCGAAATTCAATTTCTGATGCATTTTTGATAAAGGACTTTTGTCCAAAATAAAAAAATTTCCAAGCTGACCTGGCCAGCTCGACCCCAGCCAGGGGCTGCCGCCCCTTGGACCCTGCTCCCAGGGGCGCTGCCCCCTTGGATCCCCCGTTAGTCCCGATGACATTCAAATAAGCGTGCACTCTTATTTGAACGTCACACGCAATCTCAAATTACACTAAAATATCCAACATTTCAGTCTAAACTAACCTACGTCCACCGGTGGCAACAAGGATATTTATTTTTTTTGAGGTGTTATACATTACAAGTAAAAGAGACTAGTTTTATAGACTACACAATTATGGTTAAAACCCATAATTAAAGAATAAGCCCGCGGGCCGCGACTCGGGTCGACTGCCCTTACTACCGCGCCACATCTTCTAGTGTCGGGAAGTCTGCAACCTAACATCAACAAATGAGTGGCTCTAAAAAGGAAGTAACCGAATACGCCAAACCACATGACTAGTGGTTCAGATGCTCGTGCTTCCGTGGATCTAAACAATAATACAAGGAAGCATCTCACGAACCACAACGCCCGGTACGAAGGGGCAAGGCAAAGTAAAGACGAGCTACAATGTTTTCGTCTCTTACAAAAAAACAATAAATAAAGTTTTGGCAAAGTTGGATAATGTAGTTTTTTTATTATTCTTTGTTAAATTGTTCACTTCTTTTTGAGCTATAATTTATACAGCCCGTTGGTGATGACTAAAATCAAGTTTCCTACCATTTCTTTGTGTGCACGCTCTATATTACCTCCATTAGTTCACCAGTATTGTGGCGGTGTCACTACAAGAATACTGGGTAATAGGGGCGACATAGTGTCGCCGGTAATGCTATAGATCTGCGCCGCTATTGGTAATAGCGGCCACATGTCGCAGGTAATGTATCGCCGGTAAAGCACCTTTTGTCGCCGGTAATGATCAATGTCGCCGCCATTGATGTTTATCAATAGCGGCGACATGTGTCTGCGCTAAAACTTCTCCGCTAAAACTCTTAACATTAGCCACGACATCCCTTATCATGTGTCGCCGCTAAAACTCAATTTTTTTTTCACAGCAAATGCTGCATTCTGCTGTATTTCTGTTAATACACAAACCTGCCAATTTTCCTGCTTTACACAGCGCAAACTAACTGAATAAACATAATACTTAATATCCTACAATCGCATACAACGTTCAAAACATACAATAATCCTACAATACATAATAACATTCTAAATAACATCCGAAAACTACAAGATAGTTGTCATATGTCGATAATACTTAATAGTCATCCTCATCGTCATTGTCGAAAATGTCGTCTTCGTCGGTTGCGGCTTCTTTTCCCTTCGAAGAAGCGAGATAGGAATCGAGTTGGTTTAAAAACGCCGGTGTTTGGAACAAACTCGAAACAAATTCCTACATTAAAATAGATATCAAACCCTATATTAGCATTTAACATACGAACAACATACATTTACCAACGTAATATGCGTTTGCCGAAGTAACATGCGCTTATTGATACTTGTAATAACTTTTTATAGTAAAATTGTATAATTTACCTGAGAAAATGGTTGTGGAGTTTAAGGTTGCAAACCGAACTCATTCGAGGGCACATCGGAAGGTTTATGCCCAATGCCTCGTATCCATCCTCGTCTATCCCCCAACACATTCTGAAACGCGACAACCTGATTCGGCGGTTGAGAACCGCCGGCTTCTCCATCATATTCATCTCCGCCCATAATCTCGCGTTCCAAATTAAGCTATATTTTACGAGAATGATAATATATATATATATATATATATATATACATACATACATTATAGAGAATTATACTTTAAATATATACTTACAAAATTTGGCTCGGCTACCGCGTCAACCCAATTCCCTTCCTTATCGGTGTGAGTTTTCCGGTAAGTATCAAGATGTTTCAAACCCTGTTTAACATTGAAACATAGATTAGACATTAAATTAACACAAAATTGACACAAACATACAAACACATTCATATAAAATATTACAAGTTTGTAGGAAGTGCTACTGTATGACGCTGTCCCCCCTGCGGTTTGGGAATTGTTGTTGTTGGCGGTCTCTTGTGTTAGCCTCACATCTTGGCCTATATTTGGGGTCCAAGAAGTGATCAAGCGTTCTTAGCCAGTTTTCATAAGGCATATCCACAGGGTGGTGTGCCCTAGCTCTTTCGAAATCCTCATAACCTCCATGAGCCTTAAATTCCTCTTTAGCGTCGTGCTTGCGGCCGGAGGATCACTTCATAAGCACAAACTTGATAACCGCCTTTCAAGTTACTAGCCTCCAAATCTTGTTCAATTTCATCAAAGTTGAAGTTTTCCTAAGAATTAAATAAAAAAGTTAATAAATTAAATAAAGTACGTTTAAATAGTTTATGGGCTGCGTTTGCAGCCGTTTAACGGCACGTTTACGGATGCAAACGGCTGCGTTTTTACAACTGTTTGCTGCTGCATTTGCAGCCGTAAACGCTCCGTTAAACGACTGCAAACGTGCCGTTAAACGGCTACGAAAACGCGTCGTTTGCTACCCCGTTTGCAATCGTTTAACGCGAAATAACTTATTTACCTTTAGGTGGTTCAGGATGGCATCCTTATGAGGTTTCGAAACTTTTTCCCAACCCATTTTATCAAACGGGATGGTCTGCCACATATGCATACCCGCCTCACGTGAAAAACGGTCGCTAGGTACGCCAACGGGTGTATAGGTCACATCCCTATCGAATGTAAGAGACACAGGCCCTCCTGCTTTCACCATTTTGCGAAGCTTTTGATTTTTGGCTTTCCCCCTAACTCTCCTTGGGGGAACCGCTGCAATTAAAATATAATTAATGACAACATTTATAAATAAATGAAACAAAAGGACTAAATAATAATTTATAACTTACGGTCGGACTCGTGTGTCCCTCTCCGAAAAGGATCCGGCGGTGGTGGATCCCCAGCTCCGTCTCCCCATGTCCCCGGGGATCACATCAGCCATTAGATAAAGAAATAAAAACCACAAAGATAACATTTTTCCTAAAAAATTATAAATGTTACAACAAGTGTATCAAATAGAAATTAATAGATAGTACAACAACTTTAATTAATAGATTCATAAAAAGTTACAAATGTTTCAACAAGTGTTTTTCAAATAACAACTAATATAGATTACAATAACTTTTCTTTTAATCAAACTCGATGTCATAATCGGGATCGTCCTCATCATAATCAGTCTCTTGATTGACGGTAGCCGTTGGGGGATCAACTTCAATTGCAGGCTCACCTGATAAAAGAACGGAGTCCTTGCAGGTAGTGAGCTGAGTGAGGTGGAGAATCAATCCAGCTTTTATCGATAGGCATTATGCAACTGAAAGGTAAGTTGATTTAGGGTTTACAAGACACGGGTTGGCTGCTAAACCCACTTTTTGAACACTTTATCTCATACATGAATGCGTATTACATGATTGTTTGTTTAAGAAAAAGTCGACAACATTTTCTCTTAGCTTCCAAGTATATAGAGATGGGCAAAATCGGGTCTTTTGAATACCTGGACCCGGTTCCTCATGCTAGTCAGTAGACCCGGTTCCTTTGTGGAACCGGTTCCAGTTCGTACCCGGGTATAAGTTTTTAAATGTGAAACCGGCTGGAACCGGTTCCGGGTAATTTGAAACCGGGTATGGTAGGAACCGGGTACGGGTAGGAACCGGTTCTGTCATAAAAAGCTGCATTTACTATTAGGAACCGGTTCCGTCATAAAAAGCTGCATTTTCTATTAGGAACCGGTTCCTAATAATTGAAACTGAATATTACTCTTAAAATCGGTTTTTTTCTTATAATTTAACCTCATTCTCTACACCACTTCCAATTTCATTTACTTACTACAAAAAAATCAACACTTTAACCACTTCAAATCTATTATTATCAAAGAGATAACGATGGCTTGCAACGATGAGGTCGTGGATGTTTTGGAAACCAAAAGAAACCCCGCTATTTGGAAGCACTTTCACTTGTGCTTGATGCCGGATAGCCATGAAATGGCTAGATGCAAGGGGTGCGGGAAGTTCATGAAGGCGTCGGCCAACTCGACGCTCAAGAAACACACCGACCGCCATTGTCCGGTGACAAAGGCGAAAAAACAATGAAAATGGTGAAGTATCCGGGACCGGGTCATCGAAAGTTTAGTTTGTTTTATGTATTGTAAACCCATTTGTGTTTTATGATTAGTATGTTTAGTGTTTTATGTGTTTTGTTTAACGTTTCTTGTCTAGGTTGTTTGTGTAACCGGGTACTTGTTTCTCGTAATAAATAGTTTTATGTTTATGTATTATACCTTGTTCTAGCAAAGACTTACAAAAAAACTCACATTAAAAATATGTTGACGCCGGGTCTGGAAGGTTACCGTAGGAACCGGGTATGATAAGAACCGGTTACGGGTACAACCCGGGTACGGGTTGGAACCGGTTCCGGAACTTATTTTTTTCCAAAAATGTGGAACCGGGTAGGAACCATCGGGTATTTTGAACCCGGAACCGGTTCTACTATATGTCGGGTAGGAACCGGAACCGGTCCCAGGTAGGTTCCACCGGGTCGGGTTTGGAACCGGTTATTATGCCCATCTCTACAAGTATATATGTAAGAATATATATACCCGAGGAGCAAAAAGAAAATGATAACCGAATCCTTCTTAAACAAACAATCATGTAATACGCATTCACATCCTAAATGAGATAAAGTATTCAAAAGCAGTCCCAATTTAAACGGGACAACTCGAAATTAATTTCTAAATCAATTTCGGGTGGGTATTTCTAAGCTCGTTATGTTAAAATTGACGAATTCAATATGCACTACTAGAAAAAGACATTTAATGACGCGCATTACGTGTTATTAAATGATACATATGACACACAAAAGAGTGTCAAAGAAGGCCCCGTCATAAATTGAAAATGATATGCATTTGTGTGTCATCTTTTTATGACACACCTTAATGACACATGTTTATGACACACTTTAATGACACACGTTTATAACAACATTTATGACACGCGTTTATGACACATTTTTACGACATTCATTTTGCATGTCATGGTTTAATTATTTTGTTTTCTTTTTTGTAGAATTACAAATTTACCCTTGATACAAAATAACCAACACAATAAAAGTATTTGATAATAAAACACACATATACCATAACAATTCATTTTATAATCACTAGTCAAATATACTACAAATAAAGTTGGCCAAATATTCTATCAATACATTGGTGGACACCCTAAATATTGTTTCACTTAAAAATAGTGCTTGCCACAAAACTTGAGCTTCTTCGCGAATTTTATCAATACACGCATCTGTGTATTCATTAGCGCCCCCCAACCTGAGAAAAAATAACAAAATTAAGTAAATCTTAAACAACATTCTAGTAATTTAGTTCCAATTCTATTAACATAATAAATTTGCTCATTCATTTCCGTACAACTCTCAAAGCAGAATTTAATAATCCAATCTTTCAACTATTAGCAATGCAGTATGCTAACAGAATCCAACTTCCAAACCTAGAGCATACAATACTAAAGGCAGAATCTTATACAGACATTTGCATGTGATTATGTTAAACCAATCAAGTTAAACCAATCCTATCTGAATTTATTCAAGATCCTCATTATTTTATACAGCCTGGTCATTGATTGTCTTGAGCATGGTGCAAACGAGCTACTCAAGCTCAGTTCAGAAAAGAAACTTGAAACAAGCCGAGCTTAAACAAGCTTGTTTAGTGAGCGAGCTTGAGCTTCACTCATCAAGCTCGAGCCGGTTCGCGAGCCTAAACGAGACCACTATTTATATCATTTTTATTTAATATATTAAATATATTTAAATTATAATAATTACTTTATTGTTACCCAAGATTGCTTAAGAACCATTAACTCTATGACATGAAGGAAAAATTATGG
Organism: Scalesia atractyloides; assembly: GCA_947069175.1. Lineage (NCBI taxonomy): Eukaryota > Viridiplantae > Streptophyta > Magnoliopsida > Asterales > Asteraceae > Scalesia > Scalesia atractyloides. The sequence goes on from CAMTDV010001634.1 coordinate 4,854,914, forward strand.
CAAAATAATTGATATCTGTTCAATCACAATTCTAAACCTATAATTCATGCTTTCAAAGATAAGCTGCACTAAAAGTCTAAAACCCTAAAAGTTCACCTTGGAAATTATTATATTACACTCACATTGCTTCTGCAAAGACCAAGAGTGTTTCCAAGTTCCTTCAATAACCTTGAAGTCTTGAATCTTGCACATCCGTAGCGTTCCAAAAACGTCATGTTTCAATAATTAGAGTGACGGTATAAAATAAACAACTGTCCAAACTCCAAACGAGAGGGGTCTTAATCCTAAATAGAGGTGGTAAACAAATTGGTTGAGTAACGAACGTTAAGTTTTTGGTACAAGTAAAAATGGTTGCCATAACTAGTGTGCCAAAAATTCTTATAAAACTTTCATTTTGATAATAAATTAATTCTTTTAATTATATGGTTTAGGAGGTTTGATGGAATTAGAAATACGCTTCCAGCAGCCTTTCACCCGTCTGATCTTTTTATTTGAAGCTAATTGTAGTAATTTAACTAAATAAAAAAACATAACTCTAAGTTACCTCTACAACGAGCTCCAACATCACGACAAGTGAATTCATGTCTGAATTTCTTGTTGTCATGTATAAAGATCAATTGTTCATTTTGGTTCTGGCCTCCATGAAAACACATGTTTCACATAATATGAGAAACTATACTACCATAAAAAAATCCTACCACTATAAAGAGAAAGGAAAATGCCACTGATTGCCAAATATAAAAGATGATTGATTGCAAATTGCATCTCTAACTAACCTTCTGATAGTTGGAAGAGGCAGAACATAATACCGGCATTGTTTCTCGCAAAATTAAGGAATTTTCAGTTAGACACATGCCAGCTTGTTACTAAAAATTGCTCTTTCATAATTGTGTTCAAGTTTAAAACTTTTTTTACCTCAGTTGTTACTAAAAATGTATAATCTTCTTGAAGCATTATACATACATAAACATCAATGCACCATCCTACAAAATTAAATACCAATCATATCAGCTATTCTATAAACACACATTGCAGAGCTATAAACCTCAAAACAACAGTCGACTCAAAAACATTATCACTAACCAACCATAACATCTCAACCAACCATAAAAAATAACTAAAAAAGTTGAAAAAACATACCTGAAAAAATCCACATTCCTGGAGATCTTCATCTTCTTCTTAGCACACTTATACAGATCAAACAAGCTACAATCTTCACAGCCAGAGCCTTCTTCATCGACGAAATCTCCTCAACCTTTACATCCCAAAGAAATTTCCTAATTGAACTTATAGTTTTCTACAAGAAATATACCTAAAAGGGGAAACAAAGTTCGATAGTTTGATACAATATACACCGGTAAGCAAACTCAATTCACCACAAAATCAATGCAAGTAATCATCAAATATTCAATCTGGACCTGCAATCTATTTTCAATTTAGAGTAACTAAACAACCAAACGAAGAAAGAAAAACCTAGAATTCAAAAACCTAACAGAAACTTCCGGCTACATAAACCACTTTAGGTCAAACAACACCTCATAATTTCAAATCCTTCATCATCAGATAATTACCACATATCAGAAAACTTCCAAAAATTTGCGACATACAATACCTTGATCAGTTAGCATATCGATACTAGCACACTACACAATCATAGCAATCAGAAATTCAATGCACACCTCAGAGTGTCTCGAGAAAGATCGAGTTGTTCATGGTTTGGTTCGAGACAGAAGCGCACGGGAATGTGAACTTCGTCTGGTCAATCGAGAGATCAGGACAGATAAGTGCGAGATTGTTAAGGTTTTTTCTGCATCAATGGACGACAGAGGAATGGTGAAGATGGCATTGAATGTGAACGTACTTCAATCATTGGGTCACTTCCCCTCTTCTCTTGCTTCGCGGTCCCTCTTGTTCGTCGCTCACCCTCTCTATTTTTGTCACAAACAACAACCATACAACCGCTATGGAAGATCCACAAGTTCAATCTACCATACTCCACTATTCTTAGGGGAAATAAGAAGCAGTAAATGGGATGGGAAAGGAGAAGCAATGAAATAGATTGATATTGAGATGACTAGGGGCTTATGGGGATTTGGGAGAAGCAGACGATTGGAATTGAAGAGAAGTAATATGATAAATTAGGGCTAGGAGGGGAAAAATTAACTTTTGTGTGGTTGGGAGATCGAAATATTGGGAAGTAGGGAGGGAGGACCGGGAACAAATATTATTGAAGCGGGAATGTAAATAATTTAAAAAATATAAAAACTTTTTTTTTTCTTTTGAAAGGCAAATAAAAAACAGAGTAAAGGCTCAACATACTTTATGCTTATCTATATATTATTTCATAACGAGATAAGACTGGATATGATGGTTTATATATGTTTTAGTGTATTATATTGCTCTAGGGGTGTAGATTGCATGAGCCGAAGCTTGGCTCGTTTAAAGTATAATTGTTTTCCAGTCTTGAATATGTTCTCTTTGTAATATATAAAATTGCTTAAGCATGACTATAACTAATGGTCGGTTAAGCATCAGTTAACCGTCGATTATGGGCCGAATTCAATTATTTTCGGTTAAATAACCAATGTACTTTTTTTTATTTTATTCAATTTCGAGATCGTTCAATTATAGTGTTCTATGCTCGGTTATACAAGGAAATATGTAAGGTTAATGCCAAAAACATGATCGAAAACATTTTATTGGAAAATGAAGAAAAAATGTATAAATCACAAAATACGAAACCAACTACAAAACCCGAACAATCTCTATTAGTTTCCAGAAGCACAAATATGATTTATAAAAAATATTTCATGCAATTAAAAAATAAAAAACATATTGTTACTAACTTGAATTATATATTTTAGAAGGTCGGGTTCGATTTCGTTAATTCAGTTATAGAAGATTGCTTAACCATAACCAAGAGCGATGGCTCGGTTGTGGAGATACACTTAACCATAAATGATCGGTTTGGTCGGTTTTTGGTTAATTTTGATTATTTTTTTCCACACCCCTACTGGTTGTCGCACTAGAGCAGCCGCTCCTTCACCGGCGCTATCTCTCACTCACTATTTCGTTTTCTCTCTCTAGCTTTTTTTGCTCGTTTTCCCTCTGTCTATCTTTTTTCTTTTCTATGTGTTTGTGTGTTGGAAAAGAATTGAGGAAATAATGGTGTTTTGTGGTTTTTAAATTGAGTGTAAAATAAGTGTAGATGGTTGGGTATTCTATTGGAGATTAATAATACTTAATTGTTTAATATTAAACAAGTGTAGATGGTTATTTAAATGGCATAATAGTGGTGTGTCGCGTATAGGATCTGGCCCGTAATATCATATTCATGTTTAATATAATATAATATTGTTGTTATTTAATTATGATAACGAGTAATTACGATATTAGGGCTAATTGGTATATAAATAATCATTAATAATTTTTATTACAAGATTTATTTTATACAAATATCGTCTAGTTCTCGTGCGTAATAATAGTAATAATATGATTATTAAATATTTATTTAGTTGGTTTATTATATGATTACTAAGTTAATTAGTTAACTAATTAATAATTAAGTATTCTAATAATTTAATTATTTATGTTTTAAGTGAGAGGAAATTTTTAATTGTATTAAAGGATTTTTTTAGGGAAAAGAAAATTCTCAAAAGTAGTGTCATAAATCTTTTAGACGACACTTAAACGATGACACAAAAAATGTATGTCATAAATTATTGAGGTTTTTATGAACATGACATTTAAACGATGACACACAAAAATATGTGTCTTAAATTCTTCAAATTTTATAAATAATGACGTTTTTTATGACACCGTTTTTGCATGTCATAAAATTAAAATTAGTGTGTGTCATAATTCGTGTGTTATTAAAGGCTATTTTTCTAGTAGTGATGGGTGCGTATTTCTAAGCTCGTTATGTTTTAAACGATGGTTTAAATTTGGTTATGTTTTAAATGATGATTTCAATTTCGATCGGATATTTCAAATTTCGTTATGTTTAAATAATGATTTCATTTTCGAGCGGGTATTTTCTATGTTCGTTATATATATATATATATATATTCAAACTTTTAAGCAATGGCATATATACTAATATACACCTACATTACACAATTTATCATCTTTAACAAACATATATACTAACGTACACCCACATCGCACAATTTCTCATCTTTAACAATCATATATACTAACGGACACCTACATTGCACAAATTCTCATCTTTGACAAACATATATACTAACATACACATACATTACACAATTTCTCATCTTTAACAATCATATATCACTAACATACACCTACATACAACACAACATTACATACACACATTTTCACCATGTATACATACAATTTTTCATCTTTAACAAATATATTTAGATGCTAACATACACCTACATACACACATACATACATTTACATGCACACATTTTCACCATGTATACATACAATTTTTCATCTTTAACAAATATATTTAGATACTAACATACAACACTTACATACACTTATATACACACATTTTCACCATTTATACATAAATTATACATTTTCATACACATATACTAACATATACACATTTACATACAACATACATCTTTACATACACATATACATACATACACAAACAAAAATTATACAATGTATCATCTTTGAACAAAAATAAATATAAAACTAACCTTCAAGATGATAATTCTACTCGTGGTGGTGGAGGACGCGTGGTGGGTAACCGGAATTCTCTAGCAAACACCCATACATACACCAAAAATCAAGAAATTAACAAAATTTAAATCAAAATCAAGAACAAAATCAAGCTAAACAAAGAATACTAACCGATTTGGAGGAGATCTTGGTGAAATTGAAGAAGAATGGCCGATTTTGGAGGTAAACCCGTGAGGAAGATGAAGTGTTTGGTGGGAAAATGGGTGAAAAGAGGGGAAAACCCGCCTTTAGAGCTGGATTCCGCGTCTGATCAATAGGGCGACGTGTCGCCTCTATTGCCTTACTTTATGTCGCCGCTATTGATTAAATATCACCCCAGCCGTTAGATCAAGATAACAAATGAACGGCTGGGGTTTAACTTGAAACACCGCGTCCGGATCCACTAATAGCGGCGACATATAGTGTGTCGCCGCTATTACTCTATATTCTTGTAGTGTGTGACAATATTGGAGCCCCATCTCTTCTAGCAATGTCGTGTTCGACTGAAAGTATGAAACACTTTTTAGCGTGATTTATATTTTATATTTGTGAAATGAATTTTTCATTAAGATTATATAATTGATCAACTTGTGGATTCTACTAGTGGTTTAATCCAAACTTCACGTCATTTTGACACTTTAGCTTGCGAGGATGAATTGTAACATGTATTGTCTCATGAAAAATTAAACTTAGAACCGAAAGTCTTCTGAACTTGTTGAAAACCAACTTGGACACATGTTTGGGTTAAGAATTAACTTATGCGACCAAATTGGTAATCAAACTTAGACCCAACATAATTAAAGATGACCAAATCCGTAATCAAACATGTTAACACGTCATTCAAAAACTCAATCCACTACTACGGAAGTATGATACTAGTGACACATTTAACAAAATTACCTGCAACCAAACTCTAAGTTGCTATTGACTTCTCACTCGATCGATATTCTGTTTGCTTCCCCAGCTCATGGACACAAAGTAAAGTAGGGCTTTTGCCATTGTCAATGGAAGCATAATACTACTGGTTTGATATGTAGCTATTAAAAACAATCAATTTATAAGTTCCCAACACGTTCAAATTGATGTTACAAAATTGAAGACTTATACACAACCTGCCAGAGATCAAACTAATAGTATCTTGAAGTTACATAGAACACTAACATTTATTTCGTATAGATTTACATTGCTTAGCACAAAACTCCAACTCTATCCATAGTTTAATATATTTTCATGCTAATTAGCAGTAAAACACTATGTTATGGCTGTTCTATTTTTTATAATTAAAAAAAGCCGTGAGTGTCCAAATTCTGATCAGGACATTCCATTTCAAATTCCAACATGAAATCAGGACGATCACGTTCAAATTCAATATTCCAAGATTTAGAGCGACCGGTACCAGATGCTATTTGATTGATTTGAGTTTCTGGAGAAGATGCTCCGCTAATCATGGTTGACAAATAAAAAATTCCAACGTCCCTACAATGGAAATGTAGAAGATATATAATTAAGGAGTTCAACATCCCAAAACCAAATGAATGTATACGTGTTGAAATGGATCTAGGTATCTAATAAGAAAGGTCGTACATGTACTCCGGAGAAATTGGATTTCCAAAAGAACTAGTATCAGATGCTTCGGTGGAAGTCGTAATTTGTGTATACGGCAACTCATAGCTTCCGACGTTCCTACAATGGAATTGAAGCAGATATTATGTATACATTGTAAATGAGTTCAACATCCCAAAATCAAACAAATCTGAAAGTTTTGAATGACATACCAGTCGGGGATCAAATAAGAAAGGTCAGGCATGTTATCTATAGAAATTGGAGCCCCGAGTGAGCCAGGATCAGATGCCGTGTACTCTGTTACTGCTGAAATTCCAATGGAACCATACTCTTTAGCAATTAGATATTCCGAGAAAGGTGCTTGCGTAATCATAGGTTGTACAGGTGACCACTTATTGATTCGCATGTTCCTACAATGGAGTTGAAGAAGATACATTGTAAACAAGTCTAGTGTCCAATAAGTGATGACACAAATGTGACGGAATAACGTACCAGTTGTAGGGCATGCTCTCTGTAGCAATCGAAGTTGGAAAATAACTAGTTTCAGATGTCGTTGGTGTAATTGGAGATTCAGGATCAGAAGAAGATCTATTAGTTGTACTATTTGGTACCCATGGCCACTCGAGAATTCCCACATTTCTACAAGCATTCCTAAAGGTGCTTGTTTTGACTGCATAGTTCAGGACAAGTGTAGCTTAGAAAAACTTCATGAGTTTTAATACTGTTTTAGAACGGTGACACCCACACACATTCTTCCCAAATCTGCACCACCTAAATCCACATAAAAACCCATAATGGGGTTTTCACCCTCACCACTTGGTTGAGGGGAGTTCACCAATGCCATTGGGCCAAAGACCTCTTGGCTTGTAATACTTGAAATAGCTGTCATTCGCTTAGTTTTGTGTTGGTACCAAATGGCTTAGGGCCTTAGGCCTACTGGTATCAAGGTCTATTTCAGATGTCAAGGGTAGAAACAAGGGGGAGGGTACTCTATATACCCCCTACCAGGTCATCACAGTTTGTTAGATATTTATATATAAATCTGAGTTTTCTTTAGTAGAAACTTCAGTTGGACTCCCTATACTAAGAAGTTCTGGTTCCACCACTATCAGGTGTTCTTCCCTTATGAGGTCGAGGGCTAAGTCTCACTTGAGACAAGGTGTAGAGTTTAGGATGTGCACGTGAAATTGTTAAAAAATATTAGTCATATGTAGGTAAACAAGAAGTTTACCTCCAAGCATGCCTGCAACATGGGCACTACCCAATCCAAAATATGGAACAAGACAGCAATACTTGGTAATTTCAAATGATTTTGTTCTGCGTAACCTTTTTGGGTCAGCGATGGTCCTTCTTGGAAAATTAACGTCGACTCGCTCACTAGATCCAAAACCGACATGCTGCAAGAAAGAAAAAAAGATTTATAACATTTGTTCTTTTAAGATGCTAGATCATAGCATCCAAGGATTTCATCACATACATGGAACTCGTAATGAGATTATCCCTCTAACGGCATTATACCCTCGGAGGTGGTTAATTAATTACCAGCGGACACTCTCGTTAGAGAAGGAATATGAAATTTTGAGGTTTATCATAGATGGTTCTTATAGTATCTTAGAGAAGGAATATGAAATTTTGAGGTTTATCATAGATGGTTCTTATAGTATCTAAGGTTTGGTTTCATGCATACATACATATGCTTAGAAGTTTGTACATGGATACTATATACAGTTGTGTACATATGTCTAGATACATTATTATTTAGTTAGTAAGTTACACATGAGAGATTGATTACCTCTAATTTTAACGCCATACAAATGATAAATTGCGTCAAGTATTTGAGCTTCTAGCTCTCCTAACTACATGTTATGATAACGGATAACAAGAATATTAAGGAAATCAAGAAATTTCTTCTAGAAATGTGATGCTCACACGAGATAATATATGGGAAAGTGAATATGATGTTAGCCATCATTTTTTTCCATAAACTCTTTTCCTTTTCATGAATGCGTTTCTGATCTATTGAACACAAGTTTCATAATACTTTCAGAACCACGGTAATCACCTGGGGATGTTGTTGAGCATCGGGAACTCATCAACAAAACTCAGCCAACTAATTAAACTATCTGTGGAGAACAGGATGATGATCTAGTTAAGAGAGGTGGAAAATTGTTGAGATCCAATTAGCTATATAGTATTTAATATGGATTGAGATAATGCCATTCATAATGAAAATTCTAACAGACCATCAGATAAACTTATCTGAACCACCCCCACAAAACAAAGGCTCAAAATAGGTAACAAGTCTAATCTATTAAAAAGAACAGAAACATAAAGCGTCCATCATCGAATATTAACATGTAGATGAGGACGGAACAAACCTCAAGTGCACCGTAAACTGCTCCAATAATGTCATAAGCATCCTTTGGTGTATCCATGACAAACTCAAGTACACCAACACATTTATCCGCGTCAATCACAGGCACAGCAAAGGATCCCCATATCTTAGTAAAAATTGCATCTTCACATGGAGGACGCTGATATTTAGGGTATCTATGAACATCTTGAGTCTGCTCATGAGTACGGTTCAGGAACACACGGCCAGAAAGACCAAAAGCTACCCCTTCCTTAGGATGCACATAGAGTTTGTGTTCTGAACAACCTTTATGGTATGTCTGAAGTTCTCTGTTGTTCCCCCAAAGACCAAAAGGCTGACATGTAGTAGTAAGCACAACTGTGTTTCCAATTTCCTTTGCCGCCCAGTACTGAACAAGAACAGACTCGCTTGGAAGAAACAATATAGTTTGAAGCAGAGAAATGATTTTTGTCTTGAATTCCACAGTTGTCGGAACACATATATCTGCAAGGTATACAAACCCTATTAGGACAGTATATGAAGAACTAAAATGCTACGTGCGCATAATTTCAAGAAAATAAATGAGGTTATTAGTATTGGCCGGAGACAAAAAACTTCTAGAGTATATTATGAGTTGAATAGTTGACTCTAACAGTTTAGTGCAGGTAGTTTCCTATGAATTAGATCTAAAACTTGTACAAGTTGTAACTAATAAATATGTTAAATTTTTCTTACCTAGTTAAGGAAAGTTGAATTTTTATGGACACAGTTTCATATCTAACAACAAGAGCAGCAGGCAAGCAACTCCAGAAACAAATCTTTATACATTTTTTTTTCCACAACCATTGAATGGTATTAAAAGCTCAAAGGAACCAAGAACTGTAAACGGGGTTGACTTTTGGTGAATTTTATAACAAAGATAGTACTTAAGAGTACATAAACCAGAAATCTTGTAGGCTAGAAGCAGATCTAAATCAATCCCCAACTTTTCATAATCAAATTGAACTTAAAACAATCAATGATCTAGAACCAGGTTGGGAAGCGATTAAAAAGCATCTATATAATAGTCGAAAACGCTAGAGGTTACTCGATCCCCTAATGGATCCGAAAGTGATCCAAACTAGAGATTGAAGATTCTACTTTGACGAATCATTGAGGAAAGGCAGGTAGAGAGCTTGAATATATCAGGAAGAAAGTATAAATGATATTAACAAACAATACTAATGGAGAAAAACAGTGTTTATTTTCTTCCTAAAGAGCTGTAAGCAAGTATAACAAGCCATGATCTTCCATTAGTTGAACTTACAGTTAATATTTGGTGATCGCCGGCAGAAGGAATCATCAGAAAGCTCAAATTTCCAGTAAGCAGCTGGGTTTTGCACCGTGTCACAAATCATAGTAGAGAGAGCCATCATGATCGAGATCTTCAAGTTCAGTTGTGCATTGAACTTCTTCAGATCACTTAAGGGCCAATAAAAAGACTGATGAATTGGGTTACCAGAGCTGGCCTTTTTTCTTTAATTGGACCCACGAATTGAACATGAATCAAACGGTAATTGTATTAATATATGGATAATTGTTTTGAACTTTTGATTATATATTAGATCGTCTAAATTACAAATAAACAAGAACTTGAATTGTATTATGACATCGTGATATATATGGAAACTTTTGTGTTATACCTATAGCTTGTGGATACGCATTTTCAGTTTGATGAGTTAGCGAAGGTGTAAGATTGTAGGAGATCATGGGTTCGATCCCGATATGCAAATTAGCCACTAAAAAAATATATACAGCTAATAATACAATGTATAAATAAAAAAATATATACACACTTACAGAGTTATACACATTAAATAGTATATACAGCTTAAAATACAATGTATAAATAAAAAAAATATATACACACTTACACAGTTATACACATTAAATAGTATAATTTTTATTTTCTTTTGATGTGATAAGGTGGTCGGTTTAATTTGTTGAGTAAGTTAATTGCTTTACAGCAAAAATCTACAAAAAATGATGGTTTGATTTTTTTCTATTATTATATTAGTTAGGTTTATCAGATGTGGATAAGGTGGTCGGTTTAATTTGCGGATTAAGTTAATTGCTTATAGGGAGTTCAAAAATCTACAAAAATGATGGTTTGATTTTTTTTTATTATTATATTAGTTAGGTTTATCATATATGGCTACATACAATACACATTGTATATGGGAGTGATATATATATATATATATATATATATTTGACCTACCAAATAAGGAGTGCAATTATAAGGCCATCTTGGGGGTTCATTTAACGGATTAGAATGAAACCTATGTCTGACACCCCCAAAGGTGGTTTTAATTTAAAAGGCCACGCGGGACTGGCTATCTTGACTACATAAGTTTTTTAGACAGGTTCAAAACTACAAAAGCATACGCTTATGTATTTTAATTTGTGGTTTAGATTGATGTTTCAAAATATTCGGTTTATTCACAATGTACTTTTGTTGCAATTTGCATTAAAAATATTTGTGGTAGTAAAAATTGCGGTTAATCAACACTAACAGATTTTTTTTTTCAGGTGTTAATATTAAATAAACAACCTGCGAACAATTTATAAATTTTAGAAATATTAATGATCATGGTAAAAACATTTGGTAATCGATTTATAAAGAAATATTGCTGTAATAAAATCATAGACCCGTAAAGAGTTCCATGAGATTAGATTATCCAGCTTTCTGAGGGGATGAATTAAGCGATTAGAAAGGTCAATAAGGACGACAAGATGAGCCGGCCATTGCAAAACAAACTAAAAAGACTTTTCTATATTGGTTTTTTCAAGTGGTAGGTGGTGACACATTGCTGGCAACTCGCAATGCCATGATGTATTTTAAATTATATTTTGTTACAAATTTTTATATGTTTAACACGTTGTGAAACATTGAAAAGGTTAAGAGATATGATGAGGAGTGAGATCATGGGTGTTCATTTAGTGCCGGCTCAAAATTGATAACAAAATTAAGAGCCGTTTTCTCGTAGATTTTTTTCTTTAAATCCTATTATTGGTCTATTATCTTTGTGTATGCATAATTATAGATTACAAACTCAATATATATGAACAATCTCAAATCCAAAATCACCTACATATGATACATTCTTTTAAAAATAAAATAAAATTTGAAGCCCTATTCATAGGGCCCAAAACCCTTACTTTATTTGACTCTCCCTTGAGCTGACTCTACAATGTTGAGTAGGATCAAATTTAAATTAAACCATCCAAACCAGCGGCAGACCCAAGAATTATTTTCTGAGGGTGCGCATGAAGGGTTCAACCAAATTTTCAATGGTTGCGGTTGGGATTTCTACCTAAAAAATATACTAAAATATTTTTTTCAAGGGGGGCGCCCGCCCACCCAAGCCAAAGTTTGGATCCGCCCTTGATCCAAACTATACCTCAAAAATAATAGTAAAGTGCATAGGTGGTCCCTCTGGTCGAACAAAGTTCTGAATTCATTTCTAACTTTCTAAAAGTATATGGATGGTCCATGTGTTTTACGCTTTTTAATACATTTAGTCCTTACTTGGACAAACCTTTAGATTTGTTAGTTAAGAACTAAATGCGTTACAAGTGTAAACCACAAAGACCATTCGTACAATTTTAAAAGATAGCGATCAAATCGAATTTTTTGATCAATCACAAGGACCATTCGGGTACTTTACTCTCAAAACTAATTTACAACTAAGATGGATCTATATAAGTTCGTTTTTTCTTTGATATTTTTTCAGCATCGTTGCTGTCTAATCTTGGTTATCAACATTATCCATAAAGATTGAATCTTTGAACGATTTTTCTTCAAGGTAACCACACCTCTTGCGTGTTGAATGATTATTGGGTTCACGCTAATCTGTTTACGTGGTATTTAAATGTGTTCCTTAATATTGACTCAATTAACTTTGCATAACATTATTAAACTTGGCAATATTTTCCCGGTTCATCAAGGGTGGTTTGGTAATTCTCATGGGGTGACTCAGGAGAACTAATAGATAGTAAATATAGTTTATTTATTTAAAGTTTATATTGATCTAGTAGTTTGTTTGATTTTTGAATTGGTCTGGTTTTGTATTCGAGTAGGATTAAACCTTGGTAGTATTTAAACCATGATGGTCGAACGATTAAGGGTATGTTTGGCAAAAGTAACTAGTGGCTGGAAGCTGGTAGCTGTAGTTTTTTAGATATATTTAGGTGTTTGGCAGAGTAGCTGATGTTTTTAATAAAATGTATAAAACGACCAAAATGGACATAACTAAAAAAACATAATACTAAACATAATCACACATTCTTTCTCGAATAAATAAACATGGTCATTTTCGATTAAATAAAACAGTCATTTGACAAACAATCGAGAATATAATATAATACTATTAAATCATACGAAGATCGTTATATATATAATCAAAGAATTTGTTTAAAAGATAACTAAGAATTTGATTTTTCGATATCTATAGAATTTTTTTTTCAAAAGTTAATGCATTAAAAAGTTCACTATCTTTGGAGGTTAAAATAGTCATTTTTCCCTAAAAGCTTGTAGCTCGTTCTAAACGCTACTATTAGGAACGTTCAACCAAAAGCTTCAAGCTTCTAACCTAAAAGTTTCAAGCTCCTTCAACCAAAAAAGGCTTTTTATTGAGTGGGAACTTTTTCTTAAAAGCTTAAACCTAGAAGCTCTTAAAAAGCTCCATACCAAACATACCCTAAGTATTCCAATTAAATTATATTTATATTTTATGTTGGTGGATTAAATAAACTAAAGAGTCGTTCTAAGTTGGAACAATATCCGTGTGCTGGATTCTTGGATTTGTTCGTCGATCGTCATCTTGTTCGTACATGAGCGTTTGTGTGGTTTGTTTGATTTCACCTGTGAAAACTATCTTTAGTTTAACAAGTGATATTAGAGCTAAACCCATTCCTAATGGCCGATTTTCAAGTGCCTCTGGATTGAAGATGCTGAAAAATAACGACAACATGTGGGCTGCCTACATGAGTTCGTACTTGCAAGGGCAAGATCTCTAGGAAGTAGCTAATGGTGATAGTGAGCCACCGGTTGATACGAATGGTTCAATTCACAAGTGGTAAGGCAATGTTTATTCTGAAGATGACGGTTGAAGAACTCTTGAAGCATATAAAATACTGCATAACCCCAAAACAATCTGATGCATTGTCATCTATCTTCTCCGAAAAGAATGATGCCAAAGTCCAAAAAGGGAAGTCTCGTTTTCATATCAGTCAAGGTCGGTGCATTTATGGACCGCTCAGTATGGATAGATGGTTCGAAGGGGTCCAATGATTATGTCGTGTTTACTGTGTGAAAGGCGAAAAGTTCCTTGACAATCAGTGTGGAGTGGGTAGCCGGAATTTCAAGGCGGCATCGGGTGGTGGTTGTGCTTTTCTTTTCTTTTTTTTTTTTTTATTTTTTAGTAGATTACACAAATAATCTAAATGTTTTGTAAAAGGGTAGATAGTCATTTTACATAAGCTGGAGTTAATGTTAGACCCGAAACACGAAAAATTAGAACCAAACATATTATTTTTACCAAATTATTGGAATTAGATATGCAATTAACTTTAAAGTTTTCAAAAATCTAAAATAAAATAAAATATTTTCACATAGTAGTGATATTCGAAATATATAATGATAAAAAAACATTATAAGTTGACATCTAGTCAATTGCCACCTACCCACAAAAATGAGGTGGGTGCATCATTTAGATTTAAAAAAATTATTGCTCAGAAAAAAAATATTAATTGCCACCTACCATGACAACTCAACCAAAGAGAAAAAAAAATCAAACTAGTTTTGGGCCAGGGTTCATCTCTTTTTGAACCGGTTCACGAACTTGTGTTAAATACTATTTAAATACTACCCAAAACTGGAGATTTCCAGAGCAAAAGCAGAATGAGCAGAGAGGTTTCTTGCGAGTTGGTGGGAGGTAGTAATCATTCAGGTGTTTTGAATACTTTGAAATCAAGATACCTTTGCGCTCATGAGCCTCTGCCAGCTGCAGCAACTGCAACACCGGATGATCGGAGATATTTGACATCTCTTTGGGTTTTTGAGGATAAAGAAATGGATGGACCAGAATCCCCTCTACTCCCTAGTAAGTCTTTTCTATAATTTTGTTGATATAATTTAGTTAGTTGATCATTTTTGTGTGTTTACACATTCAACCACATAATTTTCTTCCACCTTTTCCTGTTCTGATAACTTCTTGTTTTTTGAAGTCAACTGTATGAATAAATATGGCTCTCTTACACAAAGGGCAAATCTGTATTCAAATTTTGTTTTCTGGGAAAAAAAGCTAGGCATGATTTGGATGCATAACATTTGACACCCGCATCCAACATTTGACACCTGTTAATATTAAACATTTAAAATTTAAAATAGTTTAAAAACCAAACTGAAGAAGCAACATGAGGGGGTCTGGATGTGCATTCTTGAGGTAGTTATTGTGTCTTTAAAGTCGGGTAATTGGATGATTACTCGATTAAGTTTAGCTTTAGATAGTTGTTTCTATACTTATATGCACGAATCCGTTGTCTTGAAGCAGCTTATTATTTATCTAATAATTTTGGAATTAAATCCGGAAAACTAATTATAATGATCCAAGTCACAAATTCCAGTTTGCAGTACATCTGCTCAGCATTGTAGCTTCTAAACAGGTTTAACCCGGTCGCCATTTCATTATTGGCATAATATTTGGATTTTAAATGTAATCTGGATTAACTGCGTGCTGTTGCTAATTTTCAAACTTTTATCAATCATAATAACCTCCTTACAATCTGTAGGCTTTTCTAATCTGATGGTCGATCAAAATATCTTTGACGCACACCTGATTAAGGAAAGAATCGCATCTGTTCTCAAACTCTTAAAATTTCGTGAGCAGCATGTGCTAGTTCAGTTTTGGTCCCCTGTTCCTGTCCGGAAGCGGTGGTTGCTAACGACTTGGGACCAACCTTTTGGTCTTGGTTTGGCTGATGAAGAGCTGTACTCATATAGAAAAAAGTCTGAACTGTGTCCAATCGTTGCGAATTTGGAACACAGAGAAAATTTTGGTTCACCTGGTCGTGTGTATATCCATAAGTTGCCAGAGTGGAGTTTGGATGTACATACAAGCTACAATATCCATGGATATATTAATTTGCCTGTATTTGAATCTAGCAGTGATTGTTGTGTAGGCGTCCTTGAAATCATAACATCATCGAGTTATGTTGATTTTGCATTCGAGGTTGAAGAAGTCTCGAGAGCACTGAAGGTTTGCATTCTTACTACCATGTTCTTGTGCTATTTGTTGCATACTTGCTCTCTGCAGTAGTAGTGATGTGGATGTACAAGTGGGCTTTGTAATGTTCTGCATACTATTGAGTTATTCACTTGTTAATCTTCATTTTTTTAACTTGGCAGACACAGAATCTGAAGTCTCCAAACGTGTTTGAGGATCCAAGCTTTAGTGTAAGTTGTGTTCCAACTAACCTAATCTCTATCTCTCCATGGCGGAGCTTTGTTTGGGCCGGGGGGCCAGTCCCCCTGTTTTTCGGTTCGTAGTGTAAATTTTCGAAAATTGTATATGTATTGAGTCCGGCCCCCCTATTTTTTTCTTAAAACTTTCGGCTCTCTATTTAAAAGTTAAAGATCCGCCACTGTCTCTCTCTGTATATATATTTATTATTACATATAGCAATTTCAACTCATATACTTATGAACACATATTTTGGGTTTTTTTTTTAATCTCAAACGGGTTGAAAGTCACCCCAGGGAAATGGATAAAATGGTTTTTAATGTATACAACATCCTTTATTATTTTATTTGAAAGTTAAGATTATCACTAAGTTGATATTGTTTTTGTTATCGAACTTGATCATAGTTAACACACTTATTATTTTGCCATTGTTTTCTTATTTTCCAAAAAAAAACGTACAGAAAAGTGTTTGTCGGTCAACCCAAACCCACCTACCATATTTTAACCGTACTAAAGATGGCCCGAATCTGTTTTTACTTGCTACCTAACCTGCCCATCTTACCACCTCTAGTATGTATGTACATGCATATGGGGGTGAGTGAGGATGTATATAGATCTATGTATGCATATGGATGTGAATATGTCTTTCTTGTGGGTCTATCCTTAATAGTTCAGACAGATTGCAGATGAAAGAAGGAAACGTGAGCTGGACGAAATCTACAAGGCTTTAATAACGGTTTGTGATTCTCATAGTTTACCTCTAGCTCAGACGTGGGCTCCTTCTGGGTATGGTAGTTATGTGGCTAATTCAGAAAATCTAGAGCAGAGTTGTAGTAGCTTCAACAGAAGCTGTATAGGGAAAGTTTGCATGTCAACAGTTGATCTACCATTCTACATTCGAGACGTGAACTTGTGGGAATTCCATGTAGCCTGCAGAGAGAGACACCTAGATAAATCTCAAGGAGTTGTTGGGAGATCATTGTCATCTGTGGTACATGCTTCTGTGAAGATGTAACAGAACTCGATGAAGATGATTACCCTTTTGTTCACATTGCACGCAAGAGTGAGTTAACTAGTTGTTTAGCTATCTATCTCAAGAGTCTTGAATCAGATACTGAACATGTTATAGAGTTCTTTTTACCAGAATATATCGCAAACGAAACAGGCCTGAGAAGGTTGTTTGAAACAGTTAAGCAGCAGATCGAAAGCTCTTCTTGGATGCAATTAGATATTATATCACCTCCCCAAGTTATTGGAGGTGTCCCCTTTAAGTGGGACTTCGTGTGTCCACCTTCTCCTGTAAACTTATTGACTGAAAAAGGAGAGGCACCGCCACCTGAATCACAAAATATTGAAAATGAGCCATCTAACTCTACGGCAGCGGGAACAAGCCAGAGTGTTGTTCCTTATTTGGAGAGCAAGATTGAAGATTTTGACATTGATCCAGGAAAATCAAGTAGAAAAAGGAAGAGATCGGATAGAATGATTAGTTATGACGAAATAAGTAAACATTTTGGGAAGACAATGGACGAAGCTGCATCTATCCTTAAAGGTGAGTCCATTGCTTGTAGATGATGTCAATATTTGTGTGCTTAGCCTCCTTTTAGTATTTTAATCTTCACCTTGTGCCTACATTGTGTCTATGTAGTTAGCAGATCTACTTTGAAGCGCATTTGCAGGAATCAGGGTATACCAAGGTGGCCATACAAGAACGGTCCTGATAAGAGGGATGCTAATACCTTTATGAAGTCAGATCAAACAGTAGCTGTCTTTACATATGAAGGAGTGCCTACCTCAGTTTTTGGTGCTTCAAATGAAGCACTTGGCAGTACAACATATATAACGCATGATCCTGCTGTTCTTACCGAAAATGGTAAGCATAGTTCCACACATGTACCCCACCAGCAGAAACAAGCAAATCCGCCTGTTGAATTGGTACAGCCCGAAACATCCATCAGTGGAAGTTTTTTCGAGACAGAGGGAAATGTGACAATTAAGGCAACATATAGAGAAGATACTATAAAGTTTACATGTCGCATTTCAGATGGATTGGCAAAGCTAGAGGAGCTGGTTGCAACGCGGTTTCAGCTCAAGATTGGAAGCTTTAGACTGAAATATAAGGATGAAGATGGCGATGTGATCTTGATTGCTTGTGACAATGACTTGAAGGAAAGATTAGGTGGTTTTAGGCAACCAGATTCTAAGACTGTGATTAAGCTATCCGTACATTTGGTTGCCGCTCAAAGTTCTGATGCTTAGGCTATTCTTGTAAAAAGATTGTTGGAAACGAATCACCAAATCAATAGAATAGGCTCAAAAGATGACTTCGTTCGTTTAACACCTTGATTTCATATCTGACTCGATATCATATTTTAAATGCAGAAAATGGGTCCCAATTCTTTTATAAGGCTACAGGATGTTGTTCATGACCCTCATGATCACCATGACCCTCCATGTCAGTACCATGTCACCCACCTCTAATCCACCATAAAAAAACCACTACCCTAAGGGTGTGGTCATAACCCAAACCACTATCCTCTTATTTTTTTATTTTTATTTTTTTTGTCTAAAGAAAAAGGAAAGAAAATCTTGAAAAATGGAAACTAGGACCATGGTTGCCATGGTTTAATCCATGGGAACCATGGTGGATCATGCAAAGGGGTGGTGTAGCTTTCTATTCATGTTTCTACATGGCGAATCATGATAGATAATTATTCAAAGACTTTAACAAATAGATGAAAGCTAGCCTATCATAATGCTTCGCAACAATGACCAAGAGTTAATGTGTGTGTTCACCCGATTCTCGAGTCTTGACCTTTGATTTTATGCCCATTTTCGAGCCCTCAGTTGGATCCGTGACCATTTCACTCGATGCACTACTTAGTTTGCCAACAATATCAACAGGAGTATGCATCATATTACAGTTCACCATGTTTGCACTTAAGAGAATATCTTAAGCATATTTTTCATGTAAGAGATATAAGCCCTGAGAATCAGGTTTAACGAAGATTCCAATAAAATAACTCAAAGGACCTTGATCCCTCGTTGAAAACTCAGATGAGAGTTAGCTAGAAGGTGTCGTTTCAAGACTAGAAAAGAGGTGGTTAAATCAATGTCGTCTATGTAGAGAAGAAGGTAGGCGGTGTCCTGACCATGGCGGTAAGTGAACAGAGAGTGATCACACGAACTGTGTCTAAATCCAAGAATGCTAACATAGTCGGTGAACCTTTGATACCAGACTCGTGGAGCCTTTTTTAGACAATATAAGGACTTCTTCAGACAGCATATATGATGTGGAAACTTTGGATCCTGAAAACCATAGGTTGGTGCATATAAATCGTCTCTAATAGATGCCCATGAAGGAAGGCATCTTGACATCTAGTTGATTCACCTGTTGAATACTGCAATGCTCAAGATGGTACGTATAGTTGTCGGTTTAATATCGGACTGAATGATTTGGCTTCCACCTGTGCCGTCAGATTTTGTTTTTGCTTAAATATCCACATGCGTCGAATATGTTTATGTTTGGACAACAACGTACGAAGTCCCAAGTGTTATTATCGATTAGAGCATTAAAATAATCTATCAAGGCATAGTTCCACTTGGGTGTGGCTAAGGCATCGGTATGGTTATGGGGAATAGGTACGAAGGTTGTGATATGTGAAGGGTGAAAGGTTGTCTTGGGATGCTGATGCTCGACATGCTTTGGGTGGTGATGGTACAGGTAGGTGATGGTACTAGGGAGGGGGTTTAAGAACATGTGGGTGTATGGGGTAGCAGTTTGGAGTGATACGGGTGGAGAAGAAGTCGATCTGGGCGGTAGGAAGGTGACCCGGGCGTGTTTAGAGTCTGGGAAGTAGTTTGTGAAGAATGGCACAGTCGGGTCAGAATTTGACATGGTCAGATTAAGGTTTTGTGGTGTTATCATGGGCGAGTAAGAATGTAACACGGCTGGGTTAGGGTTTATAATATATATATATATATTATATATATATATATATATATTGTTTTGCATGGTTTGGGTGACAGCTTTGGGTCTGCGGCTATAAGTAAGCATGGGAGGTGTTTACAAATAGTCCCAACTTTGAACATAATTTTCTTCACCCATATTAACTAACTAAAAGTTAACCCAGTTAGTTTTTGCTTACGTGGACTGATTATGTTATAAAAAGTCAAAGTTTTACTCACATGGACTGCTTATGTGACAAAAAGTAGACTGCTTATGTGGTAAAATTTTGATGACGTAGACTGCTTATTTGGCAGTCCAAGTAAGCAAAAACTACCTGAGTTAACTTTTAGTTATTATATATGGGATTTCTAAAGGAACATATGAGTAAACATTTCCTAAGTTGAAATTAATCTGAACCAATAGTTCAAAGTTCAGATTATTTAAAATTTAATTTCTGATGTCTTTTTACCCGACTATACAAGACATTAAAAAACTATAGCTAACTACATCATTTTTTATTATCAGATGACATGATCAATATTTCTTTCCCTAAACTCTGCTCCCTTTGTCATACTATAATTACGGCTAACAAATCAATCCTAATTTGACATGTAAATCCAAAACCTAAAACATTCAAGACGATATTGGGGGTATAAGATTAATTTTAAAAATTTCCACCAGTATTAGATGTGTATGATCTTAAGTCATACCCAACCCAATTACACGATACATAAAATCCTCGATTATTACCCGTACCCGCAAACATTATATTTTTATTTTCTTTTATCCTTGAGTAATATAATAATCTATTAATACACTAAATTTAGTTTTTATATTTCTAATTTCCTTGGATAATAAAATTATTTAAAGACAAACATGGTAAAAAAAAGATTAATTTCATATATACCCTTACAAACTTAAAAATTTTTATATACTCAGCGAAAACTAAAAATATCATACATGCCCCTAAAAAATAATTAAAATATCAAATATACCAAATTTATTAAAAACAATCTAATATATAATCATTTTACCTTACTTTTTTCAACTTTATGTTTTCATATATGCTTATCTTTAACTTTATATTTTTATAATATATTTTAAGCTTAAATTTGTTTTTACCTACTTTTAGTTTTATTTTTATTTTTCCATAAACCTTAGTGCTCTTCATATATAATATTTAAGCTAAATAATTAAGTTATAAATGAGTAAATATAATATTTGAAGTTAGAGGTCATATGTGAGATCTTAAAGTTTTAGAAAATATTTATCATTTATAAAATTTCTATTTAATGGATTTGGTATATATGATATTTCAACTATTTTGTAAGGGTATATATATATTTGTAATTTTTGTAAGGGTATATATGATATTTTGCAAGTTTGTAAAGGTATGTATGAAATTGTCCAAAAAAATGTATATGAAAATCCCAATAAACAACTTATAACTAACTAATATATTCAATAATCCACCACTTGTGACCTAGTGGTAAAGAGGCTTGGGTCAATTTGGTGGATTGGTAATGATGCGTAGAGCCTAGTCTCCTTGTAGAGGTGTCAGTCTCTAGTCTCTATCCTGAGCCCACCCGGGTTTTCGTCCCACCATTTGTTACACCAGAAAGTACTGCTCTTGTGGTGGCACAACGACTGTTAAGGGCAGCCGGCGGTATGGTTTCTCGGGGGGAACGCCAAAGTCAAACTCTGAAGCGAGCGTGGGCCCTGTTAAGACAACATAGTCTGGCTGTAGTGGGGCAGCGGGGCTCTCCAATTTGGGAGTATAGTAACCTAATACAAAAAAATCATCGTTCCAAAGAAAACTAATATATTCAATACCTGAGGATAATTACCCGACAAATACAAAACGAGTATTAACCCGAGGGGGGTGGGTTTCCCCTTGTTTTTTCACATTGGCTTTTATTTTGTCTTATTTATTCAGTTTTTTTTGTTAGGGTCCCTTATCTATTTAATTCCTTTTTTAATGTTTATTCATTTTATTGTTGGGGTCCTTTGTCTATTTAATTCCTTTGTCATGCTCTTCCGGAGATATAATATTTGAGGTAGGCATTTTTTCTATTTCAGAAAAATAAACAAAATAGTAAATATGGAATTCATTTTTTGAAATATGATTAATTGGACTTTAAAATTCAAATCGCATGTCTTCTTTTCTCTGTGGAGTGAGTTAAAACTTATGACCAGTTTTATCAAGATTAAATTAATAGTGAGACTCGAACCCGGGATCATGGGCGTATCATAGTGGAGGGCCGGGGTGCCCGACTTCTCGAACTTGTCGCTAAGTAGTGTTCCATAGTAGTATTCATATAGATTTTTTTAGGTATATACCTGTTCGACACCTGGTTTTATAATTTTTTTAGGTATAATTTTAGGTCCAGTGACTTTTGCGAACCTCCCGGTCGGAAATCTCAAGCTACGCCACTGCCCGTGATCTCCGCATTAGAAGGTCATGAGGTGCCTCCTCTCAAATAAGTTGATCTAGAAGTCATTCGCTAGCTTGCTACGTGATAACAGTCCATTCTTTGTGATAAAGATCTGAATAATCTGATTATCTGAAGTTGAACCGGTTCACTTTCATTCTAAATTGATTGCTACTTTTACTGGACTCTTTGCAGATAAGAACTTAGATGTGGTCCCATTTCCTTTTATTCGCTCAATCAATCGTTGACTTCATGAGGATTGGCTGTTTTATTCAACTTTGTATAGATTTGTGTTATTTTTTTCTTAAATGGGGCCAGCGATGTTGAAAGTTGTTCGTTTGTTTTTTGGTGGCTCCCTAAACTTTGTCAGTGTTTTATACGGTTCTAAATTTATTTTGTACAAGCAGATTGACCGGGTTTTTCGTTTGTGATCCATGACTAGTATAGTACTATTTGTTCCAAGTATTGGTTCTTTGGCGCTATCTTTATGTTACATCCAATCACATGCATTCTGGCTTCGACAGAGTCACAGAGATGTGATGTAATAATTTAATTTTTTTTAAATAAACATGACAATCACAACAAGGCCATACGAATTTACATTTTAATATCATTATTATATATAAAGTAAAGTGCAATTTAATACCATAATGTATCTCTTGTTAGAACTAATTCCATGAAATACATTCCCAATTACTTTGAAAAATCGCAGCTTTCAAATATGTTTTTCTTGTTCCTTGGCCCGCACTTCAAAGTAAAGAGCCATCGTAAGCGTGGGGCATGTGGTAGTGCGTCGCCGGAGAAGACGTGTGATCAGAGTCGCTGGGTGTGTAAGTGGAAATACGGGGATGCAAAGTGAAGGGATCTCAATGGTAGGGGTGAAAATGAGATAGGGTTGTGTGAAAAGACCATAGTCTTAACCGACGGAAATCTAGAATTTGATTTATGTAAGAGCTGTGTAATTGTGTATATTTTCCATAGTTATTTGCCCTTGTTTAGGAATGATATCTGTAAATCAATGGTATTCTCTTCTATATATAAATGTAACATTTTCCTTGAAGAATCATAATATCATCAGTTTTCACGGTCTTGCTGGCCTCTACCTTCTGTTTAGTAACGATGGGAGACAAATCCATTGACCAAATCAATTCCAAACCTAATGAAAAACCTGTAGTATATCGAAATAAAATATATTATAAGTAAAGTAAGTCGAGCTACAAACATTCAGACCAACTCAATGCAAAACCTGCATACACAGTTACAAACATTCAGAATAAGGCCCGGATCCTTGACGGGACAAAGGTTACTTATTCCTCATGGGTCAAACTTTTCACCTTACATTCCCGGGGGTATAAGGTCCTTCGTCACATCGATGGTACGCCATAACCACCAAAAGAAGATCTAACCTATGAAGCCTAGGAAGGACTTGATGTTGTGGTTTTACAATGGATATACGGAACTGTGTCTGATGAACTGTTGGTTCGGGTACTTAAAACCGAATCCACTGCCCGAGAGGCATGGGTCCGTATCTCTAAGTTATTCCTCAACAACAAGGGTTCTAGAGCTGCAGCTCTAGAACATGAATTCTCCAATATGAAACTGAAGGCCATGCCTTCCCTTGAGGCTTACTGTCAACGCCTTAGGGAATTGGCTGATATGTTGGATGATGTCGAAAGAAAGCCCGGTCCCAGAGAGTCGACTCATCATCCAGTTTGTTCGCGGACTACCACTGGAGTAGGACACCACCGCCTCGCTCATCAATTAGAACCTCCCCTCCTGGGAGGATGCTATAGATTGACCACCGGAGACAAATCGCTCGTGAATCTCTCAGTGATGCAAACACTAACAATGCCCTAGCAGCAGTGTCTTCTGAACCAATTGTTGCATCCACCTATGTGCCTCCCCAACGCCGCCCCAATTCCTCCTCTGCTCCCAGAGTAATTATCGTGGTAGATCCAACAACAGACGTGCGTTTGGTAGGTCCACTCGGCCCAACAACCAAAACAACCAGACTCGTGGTGCTTGGCCCAACTACTACGGCCCACCCAACCAGCCTTGGTTCCCACCAACACTCAAAGCTACTGGCCCAATTGGATGCCACCACCCTGCCCATACCTGGCCCAAGCTGGCTGGGCTTTGCCTTGGACACCTCGTGGACAGCAGCAACACTCAGGCCCACCCAACACAACTACTGGTGGACCCTCACAACCACAACAGGACCATGTCACTACCTTTGATGCTATGGAACCCATCCAGTTGCAACAAGCTTTCTCTGCCATGACTATGCAACCTCCTGATGATCCATGGGTGATGGATACTGGTGCCTCCTCTCATCTCACACCGGATGGAGGTATGATTTCTCCACTGAAACGTTGTCACTTATTATCTATATATGTCGGTAATGGCCAAAGCATTCCTATTATTGGATCTTGGAACACTTCACCCCCATCCACCACAAAACCCTTTCACCTTAAAAACATTTTATGCACACCCGATATCGTAAAAAATCTCATATATGTATTGCGTTTTACTATTGATAATCATGTTTCGTGCGAATTTGATCTTTATGGTTTTTCTGTGAAGGACTTGAAGAGTGGCCAGATTCTGAGCCGACACAATATTTCCGGTGACCTATATCCTTTCACCCACACCACACCATCATCCTTTATTGCATCTTCATCAACGGACTTGTGGCATCAAAGACTTGGGCACCCGGGTCTTCGTGTTATGCATTATCTTATTTCCAGTAATTTTATTTCGTGTAATAAACATAGTAGTACTATGCTATGCAATTCGTGTCAAGTTTCAAATCATAAACGGTTGCCTTCCCATTCATCATCGTTTATTACATTGTTACCATTTGATATTGTCCATTGTGACCTATGGACTTCTCTAATCATTAGTAAAACGAGTTACAAATATTATATGGTGCTAATAGACGATTTTACACATTTCACATGGGTATACCCACTAAAATTCAAATCCAAAACTTTCAATAAATTCCAACAATTTTATACATACATTAAAAACGAATTCCACCTATCTATTAAGCCATTTCAATGCGATCTTTGCGGCGAATTCGATAATCACCACTTCAAAAACTTCTTTAATACTCATGGATTACAGTTTCGCTTCTCTTGTCCTCAAACATCCCAACAAAACAACACTTCGGAACGCCTGATTCGATGCTTAAACGACATCATGTTCTCCCTTCTCACCCATGCATCACTTCCCCCACATTTTTTGGTAGAAGCCCTCCACACCGCCACATATTTACACAATATCCTTCCTACCACAGTCCTACAAAATCGCACACCAACCGAAGCCCTTTACCTTTGTAAACCCACTTATGATCATCTTCGCGTTTTCGGTTGCGTTGTTACCCCAACTTATCCACCACCCGCCCTCATAAGCTTGCACCTAGATCAAAACCATGCATCTTTCTCGGTTACCTGGAAAATTTTCACGGGTATCGGTGTTTAGACCTCAATACGGGCAAGGTCACTCTATCAAGACACGTCACTTTTGACGAGTCCGTTTTCCCGTTTACTACACACTCCTCCTCTAAACCGCATGATTACACCTTTCTAGACACCGAACCTTCACCCATAATTTTCAACCATCAAAACCCCACCTCAAACCCAACTCCTATTGGACCTATACCCACTCCACCACCCTCCCCACGTCCACAACAGTCCCTACGACACATTCCAACCAGCCCTCCACAACAGCCCCTACCACACAACAGCCCTGCTCCAGTCTTCACCTACTCCAGACGCATCAGACCCCAACCACTTTTTCCACCAGCCCATTTCCTGAACCCGTTTCACCACCCACTTCACCTCACAACCCAGCCTAAACAAACTTTGTCCCAATCCCACCACCCGTACCTTCCCATCCTATGCAAACCCGCTCCAAACTTGGTATTAATAAACCAAAAGTACCTCTCAATCTCCACACATCCACCACACCTAACATTTCACCCCTACCAAAATCTCACATCGCTGCCCTTCATGATCCACATTGGAATGCTGCCATGAATGATGAATATAGAGCATTAATTGATAATAAAACGCGGGTCTTGTACCAAGACCACCAAATGCCAATATCATTCGGTGCATGTGGCTATTTCGCCACAAATATCATTCGAATGGCACTTTACAGCGGTACAAGGCTCGTCTAGTCGGTAATGGCAAAAGCCAACAGGTGGGCATCGACTGTGATGAGACATTCAGCCCGGTGGTCAAAGCCGCAACCATCCGGACGGTCCTTAGTTTAGTAGTTTCACGCTCTTGGCCTATCCATCAACTGGATGTCAAGAACGCGTTTTTACATGGAGATTTGCAAGAAACGGTCTATATGTTTCAACCGTCGGGTTTCATTTACAAAACTAACCCGGATCATGTCTGCTTATTACATAAGTCGCTATATGGTTTGAAGCAGGCACCACGGGCATGGTACCAACGGTTTGCAAATTATATCATCAAATGTGGGTTCAAAAGTTCAATTTGTGATAACTCCCTATTTGTCTACAGAGACGGTCCTCATGGCATAGTTTACCTCTTGCTCAGACTCACGCATCAGATCCCTCTCCTTTTGCAGAAATTTATTTCAGCCATGTCTTGGGAATTTGCAATGACCGAACTCGGCCCTTTTCTTCATTTTTTGTGGATCTCTGTTCAACAACAAGGCCGTGGTTTGTTCTTGTCACAGGAAATGTATGCAGCAGACATCATATCTAGCACAAACATGGAAAATTGCAAACCGCGTTCAACTGCGGTTGGCACTCACGCAAAGCTGAGTGATACGAAAGGTGAACTTCTTACTGATGGAACCTTATATCGCAGCCTAGCTGGAGCATTAAATAGCTAACCTTTACGAGGCTTGATATCTCCTATGTCGTGAAACAAATCTGCTTATTCATGCATGCACCACGTGACTCACATTTTCAATTCCTTAAACGGGTGCTTCGATATATCAAGGGAACCATCAATCATGGCCTTCACATTACACCCTCCAAATCACATACACTTATCGCATACTTTGATGCTGATTAGGGAGGGTGCCCGGATTCGTGATGATTCACCTCTGGTTATTGCGTTTTCCTAGGAGACAATCTGACTTCTGGTCATCTAAACGCCAACCTATATATTGTCTCTCGTTCCAGTGCGGAGGCCGAATATCGAGCTGTTGCAAATACCGTCGCCGAAGCAAGCTGGCTACGAAACCTCCTTCTCGAACTACACGTTCCCACTAAACAGGCAACCATAGTTTATTGCGCCAATATTTATGTTGTTTACCTTTCAGGGAACCCCGTGCAACATCAATGTACCAAACATGTGGAAATTGACATTC
Source organism: Scalesia atractyloides (assembly GCA_947069175.1). Classification (NCBI taxonomy): domain Eukaryota; kingdom Viridiplantae; phylum Streptophyta; class Magnoliopsida; order Asterales; family Asteraceae; genus Scalesia; species Scalesia atractyloides. Next base: position 4,882,775 of record CAMTDV010001634.1, read on the forward strand.
ACTTTGTTCGAGAAAAAGTTCGAGTTGGAGCTGTCCGCGTCTTACACATTCCTGCTGATTACCAGTACGCGGATATTTACACCAAAGGTCTTCCCCGCCAACTCTTCTAACGCCAGTCTAAGCATTTGTCCTACTACAGCTCGGACTACGGGGGTATCTTAACCGATGGAAATCTAGAAGATTTCAATTTATTTGATTTATGTAACAGTTGTGTAATTGTGTATATTTTCCATAGTTAGTTGCCCTTCTTTAGGAATGATAGTTGTAAATCAGTGGTATTCTCTACTATATATTCTGTAACATTTTCCTTGAAGAATCATAAAAACATTTACCAGTTTTCACATAGTATCCCCATTCCGTTATCATTTTTAACGGCTAAATCTAATGGTGTAAGCTTAGTGATTCAAAGTGTAGCGAATTCCAAACCACATGGACGCATGTAACTATTTTTGGAAAACAAGACTCAAATTTATTTTTGAAACATATCACATGAACACAAATTACACTTTACTCTTAAATATATTATTAAACAATAAGACTTTATTCATTACTTATTCCGTGTATAAATAAGGTAATCACGAAACTTTGATAGCAACTTTTTTCCATAAATGTTTTATTTATGGGATATGGATTTGAGTAACCCTAACTTTCACCATTTGTCCGATTTGCGCTCCCAACTTACGAATCTTACCATGCCACTACCAACGTTCAACTTATTTTCCTATGACACTCTAAAACTAACTAATTTTATATGGCACCTAAGTTTTGACACGTAGTAAAGAAACATACAGCCGTTGGTGTCACCTAAAACATTCTGAACATCCAACCAAAATCGCATTTAAAATTAAAAAGAATTTCCTATATATAAAAGTTCATACAATTCTGTACTTGAGTCACAAGGTAAGATATAATCTAAACCCATTGCTTAGTTTAAGACTTACACTTCTTACATATTTTCTGTCTCTTACTGTTTCTGGGATTATGGACCAAGTAATAAGCATCTGCTAATATCTACAGTTTTTTGCATTGTGTTTCCTCACGTGATGTTAAAAACTGATTTGAGATAGTCAATCTCTCGTTGAGTGGGTTAGGCTCCAAAAATAAGATTAGAGACAGAGAACTTCTAGACCAATGTTTCTAATTTTTTTTTCACAAAAACTCATAATGACTCATACATAATCAATAAAAAGCAAACTACGAAATTAACTAACCACTACTCAAGTAATGACCCATGACTTCCTAAATGTAAGCTACAAATTACCAACACTGAGTTGACCAATATTTAATAAATAACAATATTAAATAATAAAGGACTATGCATAATAAACAAACCCATGCAACACCACATCATCGGTTACAAGTCTTGAAACTTTGACCTGTAGGACTAAGGCAATGGGTCGGGTCGCTGAACACCCAATTCCCCATTTCTTTACCACCTATTTTAAAGACTACGTCCCATAATAACCAAATAAAAATCAGATGGTGCGTACATAAATTATAATTCTGGTACAAATGCACATCCGATATACTACTACTAGTCTACTACTAATAATGATAATAATGCTAAGCTGGGATCGGGATGTGACATAATACCACAAGTTCTATACAATCAACTTTTCTGGATACTCTAAGTTGTTGGATGTGTACATCCTTATGAGAATTTGTTTGATCGGATTACAGAAGTAGCATAGTTTTATAATTAATCACCAGCCACAATGATTAATTTGATAGTACTGTGATTATCTGTAAACTCTAGAAGATGGTGTAGGTCGGCAACACAAGCAAGGAGTATCAGATCATTGTCTTCATCCCTGTATTTTAAACAAGGCCTTCTACTTTTTAACTTAATCCTTCGTGCCACTTCGTGTTCTAGTTCCAAAAGGCCCGCTGAAGTAGGGAGTTGGAAATTTATCATATCTTCTTTAAAAGTTGTCTTCACTGTCACCATCTTTACATCTGAGATGTTGGCCACGGTCTGTTTTGGGGATGCATGAACAAGAGTAGTTTCTGCAACACGCGAATACTGAATTATATTGTTTATTGTATTTTTGGGTTTTGCTGTGCTCTCACTCACAGCAGGTTTTCCAACATGTTTCTCTACTGCCTCCATTGTAAGAGAGTCTATTTTAGGCTTTCTGCCTTGCTTTGAACGGTTATTTTTTTCTGCAGCATCAGTAACGTCATCGCTCATTTTCTTCATACTCACATTGGGATTCCTTTTGTTGTTTTTGCTTGCACCAACTACGTTAGATTTATGTCGTATAAACTCATCCCCTGGGTTTATCTGTTTGGGTTGCCATTGGTTCGATACGTTTGCAGAAGACTCAGGTTTATTAGCTATATTTACCGTTATTGACTGTGAATCTGATGCAACCGCCTCAAATTTGTTGTTAGTTGTTGCTGTAATCGATGATATTTGGATAGTTTGAGGGTCTATACTTGATGATTTGCTGACTTCCGTAGGTGGTCCAACTACTTGTATACATGAGCTGTCACCCAGTTGAAATCCAGAAGCTATATCAATGTTCTGCTTCAATGTCGACACCAAGTTCAGAACGTGTTCACTGTCTTTGATGTCTGGCGGTAGAAAGAACTCTAGTACATAGTCATCATTGGCTTCAACGCTATGCAAAAAGATTGCAAAGCAGCTGGACAACCCGTTCATGCGTGCATGGTGGACTAAAGGGTACTCTTCTTCATTGAGTTTGGTTACATCTCCACAAAAACATGAACCACGGGATAACAACACCTTGCCAATAAAGCCATGGGAGCTGTCCAAGTGTCGTTCTGTACATGCTTTCAAGAATGGCCACATGCCCAAGTTTCGAATATGAAAAGGTAGAGCGGCTCTTGATATGCAGACCTTCCCGACACATCTAGTGTCAAAACTATTACAGCTCTTCTCTATAACCTTTCCATGGGATACAAAACTGCTTTGTTCGGACACTTCCCATGTCTGAGCAAGAGGTAAATTGTGGATGTCACACACCTTTTTCAGAATACCATAGATTTTATTGGAATCATCTTGCCTGATGTCATTAGGAACCTGTACGTAAAACACGTCTCACAAAATAACCATTCCAACGCACACAAGGATTTAACAAAAACCCAACTTACATTTAACATAGGACGATCTAATGGTTGTCGGGATATCAGATCTACTCTCTGCATAACAACAATTTACAAATGAGGAAAGCTAAACAAGAATAGAACAGAATATATAATCTTGGAATTTCAATTGGGAGTTTCTATGATAATAGTTTTATTTTATACATTCATTATGGACCAATACACTCATATTTTTTATAAATTTTAAGAAATTACAGATCTGGTTCCAACCTTTTGCGACACTGCATCGCGTTTAGTCTAACAATAACTAATGTTAAACGAAACTTACTATTCTACCCTTCAAATAAAAAAATATTGAACCATAAGCCCCTTCCTCCCTTTCTTCAGGTCATGGCACCAAGTCGCCAACACTGATGAACAACTCTTTTGAGAAGTGGAGTAGATGGTCCGGTTAATGAAGCTTTGTCATGACATGCAACTGCAACACCGTTGATGCACCACTGTCACTGTCTTAGGAATAATTTTAATGCCGGTTAGCGTATATACCAAACGCGTAACATTGTTGTAAACAGTTGTGACCAAATCTGTGATTTTAAAAAGTCAGAATAAAATTGATAATATGAAGAGAAACTGTTCATGTGATAACTAATTTCTTATATTACAGCCTTTATCCTACAAGGTTTTAAGAATCTATTTTGGCTTTACTATACACATTGTATAGCGTATCCACCAAACCGTTCAGAATGAAATTGCGGCACAGTAAATCCGAATGCTCCCAAGCATGCATCACGCTCACAGATTGAGCGTCCATATCCCCTTCCTCAAGATGGGGTTTGGGTTCTTTCAAGAACCTTGCCAGGTTCAACGTGGTCAGATAAAAGAACATCTTTTTCTGCCACATTGTTTGAAATTCACACCATTGAATTTCTCGGGTTTCTCAGCATGAGACACTGCGTTAGGCAGTGGCGCAACCAAACCGGTTGTAACAGCAATAGCACAGCGCCTCGCGAGGACCCAGGTTTTCGGAGCTGCATTCGTGTTCGCGGGACGTGCGGGCTACGCGAGTTCAACTAAATCCGGTTCCAAATTTTGCACCCCCTGCGCGCTCGCGCATAGGAGCTTTGGTAGAACTAGACATAAAGTTATATCACTTAGGCTAACTTGTTATCTTCTTCGATACGAAGACGGACAACAAGATCTTCAATGGTCATCTCTTTTCGCTTATGCTTGAGATAGTTCTTGAAATCAACCCAACTTGGTGGTAGCTTTTCGATCATCGCGGCAACTTGGAATGTCTCGCTAAGCACCATTCCTTCCGCATGGATATCATGAAGAACAACTTGTAGTTCTTGGATTTGACTCATGACAGTTTTGGTGTCTATCATTTTAAAGTCTAAGACTTAGCTACCACGAATTTCTTAGTGCCCGCATCTTCGGTTTTGTATTTTCGATCCAAATACTCCCACAATTCTTTGGTGGTTTTGGCTTTACTATACACATTGTATAGCGTATCCACCAAACCGTTCAGAATGAAACTGCGGCACAGGAAATCCGAATGCTCCAAGCATGCATCACGCTCACAGATTGAGCGTCCATATCCCCTTCCTCAAGATGGGGTTTGGGTTCTTTCAAGAACCTTGCCAGGTTCAACGTGGTCAGATAAAAGAACATCTTTTTCTGCCACATTGTTTGAAATTCACACCATTGAATTTCTCGGGTTTCTCAGCATGAGACACTGCGTTAGGCAGTGGCGCAACCAAACCGGTTGTAACAGCAATAGCACAGCGCCTCGCGAGGACCCAGGTTTTCGGAGCTGCATTTGTGTCCGCGGGACGTGCGGGCGTACGCGAGTTCAACTAAATCCGGTTCCAAATTTTGCACCCCCCTGCGTGCTCGCGCATAGGAGCTTTGGTAGAACTAGACATAAAGTTATATCACTTAGGCTAACTTGTTATCTTCTTCGATACGAAGACGGACAACAAGATCTTCAATGGTCATCTCTTTTCGCTTATGCTTGAGATAGTTCTTGAAATCAACCCAACTTGGTGGTAGCTTTTCGATCATCGCGGCAACTTGGAATGTCTCGCTAAGCACCATTCCTTCCGCATGGATATCATGAAGAACAACTTGTAGTTCTTGGATTTGACTCATGACAGTTTTGGTGTCTATCATTTTAAAGTCTAAGACTTAGCTACCACGAATTTCTTAGTGCCCGCATCTTCGGTTTTGTATTTTCGATCCAAATACTCCCACAATTCTTTGTTGGTTTTGGCTTTACTATACACATTGTATAGCGTATCCACCAAACCGTTCAGAATTAAACTGCGGCACAGGAAATCCGAATGCTCCAAGCATGCATCACGCTCACAGATTGAGCGTCCATATCCCCTTCCTCAAGATGGGGTTTGGGTTCTTTCAAGAACCTTGCCAGGTTCACCGTGGTTAGATAAAAGAACATCTTTTTCTGCCACATTGTTTGAAATTCACACCATTGAATTTCTCGGGTTTCTCAGCATGAGACACTGCATTAGGCAGTGGCGCAACCAAACCGGTTGTAACAGCAATAGCACAGCGCCTCGCGAGGACCCAGGTTTTCGGAGCTGCATTCGTGTCCGCGGGATGTGCGGGCGTACGCGAGTTCAACTAAATCCGGTTCCAAATTTTGCACCCCCCTACGCGCTCGCGCATAGGAGCTTTGGTAAAACTAGACATAAAGTTATATTACTTAGGTAAATGGATTACCTTATAAATAACTTTCAATTTTGTCTCCACACCAATGTGGGACAAATGCTTTTACCAATCAAGACATAAATTCACACACCCAAATTTCCAACACTTTCCTAATTAATCTTGTGCTTTAACCCTGCCAAAATAAGACCATACATAAATAAGAAATAAGAAAATATAGATATATCCAAACCATATAGAAATTGTGTTGTTGAACACCCCCTCCCGACAATAAGTTTAGAAAACATCAAACAACTTCAATTACGTAAAAGCAAATATGTCGTAATGCGATAATGAAGACTTTTAGTGAAGATATCAACCACTTGATCGTGTGGCTCACTTTTAAGTGTTTTGTTCCTAACATTCATTTTTGTAAAGATTTAAGTCAGATAGATGAGCAAAGTAGATAGGCAACCTTGAACTCTCTTAATCTATACATGTAATTATTTATGACATGATTATATAGATATAACACGTTCAAGAAAATAACTACTTTTTGTAATTTTCTAGTTAATATTGCCGGATGAGATTAGCATTACCTTCCCTAATATCTTTGTCACGGCCCATGGTTATTAACGCCATTATATCCATTTTTTTCTCGGTTTGGCTTTTGTTTAGTCTATATATACTCTTATAAGTGTACCTTACCTATTTAACTTCTTGATGAAAAGAAAAACTAGTAACAAAAGAACTTGTTGAATAAAGGGTCATGAATCTGATTGTCTGAACTTGAACCGGTCCACTGTCATTCTTTAATATCAATCATTGACTTGACTTAATGGGATTGGTTGTTATAGTCAACTTTCTATATAGTATTGGGGCCAACGATGTTGACAGGTAGGTTTTGTACTAAAACCTTGTTGGCAATATTTAATTTATATAGTTTTATAATATATGGTGCACGATGATTGATGTAACGTGCTCCGGGTTATCCGTTTGTGCACCCCGTGCCTACTATAGTACTATTCCAAGTCAATATATTACAAAAAGTCTGCCATATATCATTTATCTACGGACGATTTAGATCCAAGTATCTGTTCTTTGGCGCTATGATTAAGTCATATTGAATCACATGTATTTTGGCTTCGATAGATGTGATTTATCTTTCATGTATTTATTTATAAACAGTGGCGAAGCCTAGCTGGCATGTTTTTTTAGAACGGCAAACTTCTTGTGTTAGCCCACCGTATTCCCTAAATTAACAACGTCTCACGCTAACTTCTTGGCTTGTGCACTCCCTCAGAAAACCATACCACCGACTGCCACTTGACAGACGTTATGCCATCACAAGAGTTAAATACTCTCTAACAATAGGCATCCATTGTTGAGTTTTTTTCTTATTTCACGAATATTTTAAGGGAAAAATTATACGTTTTGTCCTTTATCTTAACATCACTTCACAGGCGGCGTCCTTTTCAACGAATATTGACAGTTTTTGCCCTTTCCAAGAAATTTTGTTACATATTACGTCCTTTAGCCCTAACCCAGTTAGATTTCTTGTTAAATCTGGTCATATGAAGGTAGTTTATTCTTTTTTTACCTATAAAGGACATTTTTTGTAAATACTCACATATATATGTGTGTGTATATACATATACCAGGTTTAACATTCTCCACCAGAAACCACTTAACCACCGCCACCACCAGCAACCACTGCCCCCATCATCACCATCACCGCCATCTCCCACCACACCATTCTCCAAAATAATAAACAATCATTCTCCAAATTAACCCTAAAAACCCCAAATCACACCAACCTTAAATCTGAGGAATAAGAGCATGCCCCATATTCAAATAACATAATTCCAGTTTCAACATATAAACCTCAGTCAACATAGGTAAATCCAAAAGTCAAACCCATATAATAACACTAACAATATCTAAAAATTAAGAGGCAAATCTACACACTCATACAGTCATCAAAAAAGATAAAACAAAACAAAAACCTTGTAAATGCCACCATCACCGCAAACCACCTGAAACCACCACCACCATCACCGTAATCACTTAACCACAAAACTATGAAACCCACCATCGCCCTAATCACCGCAAACACCCTGAAACCACCACCTCGTCAGAACCCTAACTCCATCGGAACCCTAACTTTGTCGTTGTTGCTAACATCACCACAGATACATCCACCATCCACCACAAACACCCAACCTCCACCACCATTGCACAGCCCCACCCCCACCACCACCATCATCCAAACACCCACTCCACCACCACCGTTCAGATTTGCATAAAATCCCCAACCCTAACCACACCATCGTTCCGATCTGTGATGAAGAAGGCGTGGTCGGAATGATTGTTTTGTTGTGGTGGCCGGAATGATGTGTGTTGTGATGGCCGGAATGATTTTGCTCCGATGAAGAAGTTGTTGTTGTGGTAGGATGGATGTATGTGAATATGCATAGGGGACTGATTTGATGACTGGTGGCTGCAAGGGAGGCGGTGGTGGATGTTTGGCGATGGACTGGCAGTGGGTTTTTAGAGAGAGAGGGGTGTCTGGGTTCTAGTGAGAGAAAAATAGTGTGGAATGGGTTTTATATAATTAAAGAAGGTTTATATAATTAAAAATGGTTTATTAATATATTATGATGTTAAAAGACAACAATACCCTTGAATAGGGTCCACATAATAAGATTTGAAAGAAAATTTAACTGGGTTAGGTTAAAGGACAATGAAACAAATTTCCTTGTAAAGAACAAAACCTGTCAAAATTCGTTGAAAAGGACACAGCCTGCAAAATTGTGTTAAGCTAAAGGACAAAACGTGTAATTTTTTCATATTTTAAGTGTAAAAAAAATTGCAAATCATTTCTCTAAAGAAAATTATACCATAAAATTGATTATTTTTTAGAGTAAATTAAAGTTTTGTCATTTATCTATACACAATTTTTCAGGCGTTTACTTTAGCGTAAAAGTTGACAAGTTCTGTATTAATGTTTTAAAATGTTACACTGTATGTCCTTTAGCTCTAATACAATTAGTTTTTTTAGCTAAATATGATCATGTGCGAGACATGTGAGGTGTATTCTTGTCATTTATATATTCTTAGAGACTATTAAATAAATAAATTATAACCGAGGACTATTTGTAATAAAACCTTTCATCTCTCTCTAAACACCTCTCTCTCTTTCTCTCACTGATCTGTTCTCTATCTCTATCAAACCTCTCTCTTTATTTCTTTACCTATTCTCTATCTCTGTCAAACAATTTACTTATAGCAAAATTGTTTTAATAAAAGAAATTGAATAAAAAAAGTTATACGTATAAAAAATTGGAAGAATCTGCTAAAATCGACGACACCGATAAGTGTGGTGGTTCAAGATGAATCGGCGGCGATAAAGACGGGGGGGTGGTGGTGGTGGTTTCGAGATGAATCGGCGACAACGACGATCATGATGAAGGTAGGTGCATATTTTTTTGATTATCGGACTGTTGTGGGGGGTAGAATCGGATCCGAACGGATTTTCAGATATCAATGGGGTGGCTGTGGGTGATGAACTTTGAGGATTGGACTGTTGCGGTGGTGAGGTGGTTTATGGTGGATGCAGTGGGGTAGCGGTGGTCGATAGGGGCCGGTGGTGGATAGGGTTTCGTGATAAAAGGTTTGCCCACTGTTTTTTTTCTCCAAAGAATATCGTTTTTCTCTTCCATAGCAGATGTATAGCCAATATTTGTTATTTTTATCTTATGATTACTTATGCTTATGATTTTATATTCTTTTTCAGATAATGGAATCATTCCAATTTTTGCTTAAGGAGAGCAAACAAACATGTTGAAGTATGAGGGAACTAACGTAAACAAAATTGAGTTTGGGGTGCCTCGCAATTTAACATCGTTGGCAATGTTGATGGATCATGTTAGGAAAGTAGCAGGTTTAGACGAAAGGGTAAACACAAGACAGAGGTACAAATCAGGTTCCTTGTTATAATTTATTTACTTAATAGTCTCTCATAATATGAAATGACAAGAATACCCTCATGTGCAAGTCAAATGATCATATTTAACTAAAAAATCTTACTGGGTTAGAACTAAAGGACATACCGTGCAAGATTTTTAAACATTAAGTACAGAATTTGTCAACTTTTACGCCAAAGGACAACGCCTGAAAAATGGTGTATAGACAAAGGACAAAACTTGTAATTTACTCTATTTTTATTTTTAACTTGGGAAGTCATATGATTAAGTTTGTTTAGTTCTTTTTTAACTAAATATGGATTAAATGGTTAAGTCACTAAGGGATGGTTTTCTGTCACTATTGTTAGTAGATTCCCTAATAAGTCTATGGCAGGACAAAACCAATTACTTTGATCGTAAGCGGGACAGAGGCGCCACATGAGGTCTCGAAAAAGGACTATGTGACAACTGGTACTAGTGCGGGTTGATCCTTGGATATGCTGGAACATCACTTATACCAAAAAGTTTTTAAAAGATGGCTAAATAACGGTGGTAGGAGAAGATCCAAATTTAGGCTTGTAGGATGGAATTTTGTGCGTGATGCTTGAAGACGACAAAGGTGTTAGAGGAATCATAAAAGAGCCTAACTTGATATTCATTCCTAGGAATGTCAATATGATTTCTTATCGCAGAAAATCTGTTGCACCACTCATCCTTTATTGTCAAAATCGTAAGTTAAAGATTAGGTTATCGTGTTCACTTTTCACATTGAATGCATAAGTCCAAGACATCTTTTGAAGGTGGAACTTTGACAACAAGTCTTTAGAGCTGCAAGTCTTATATCTGCGTATTGGTGTCATATATCAAATGCCAGGTCGCTAGAGCCACAAATATAACAATGACCTATCAGTGCTGCAGGTTGCATGCATGATAACTTACTTGAACCGGGCGTGGCAAGAATTGCTCACGATCTGAAACTAGAATTTGACCGCCCTAAATGGGTAATGGACCAACCCAAGTGAAGTGTCGAGATGATTTCGGGTGAAGATGCTCGCCGCACGGTGGGATCAACTTATGTACAAACATCCCTAAACTAATGCCAAAGTGAAGATAATATTTATGGAGTGTACTTGAGTTGTTTCTTTGAGTGCTGGTGCGATTGCCGAGGCACATGAATAATTTGGTAGTGGGGAGTGTGACGAGCCAAATGTTCGAAGATCATATTTGTTGAGTTTATACTTGAACAATTGAATGCATGGGTTTATTGGTGAGTCCAGGATTTCATCCTGGACAACCTTTAGCAATTTAGAAAATTTACATGCTTATATATGTTTACATGACGAACGCACCACTGATCGAGAGTTGTTGGCTCACACCCCTGATGAGTCTATGGCATGACAAAACAAGTGACCTTTATCATAAGCGAGATGAATGGGTTGGTTCTGTGCAACAAGGGTCTAGGGGCACAACAGGGGACCTCCATACATGACTCTATGACACTAATGGGTTGTTTGGCAATGTCTGATAGATAAGTGTTGAATCAGTAAGAGGTCTGAACCATTAACAACCAGTATAATGCTTAACCATTCAGAGGGAAATGTCTGACCAATTCAGATAAGAGGTCTTAACCATTCAGACTCAGTATAACGCTTAACCATTTAGAGACAAATGTCTGAACCATTTAGACATCTATTCGCGAATCGCGAAACAAACAGTCTGGACCATTAAGTTGGTGTTTGGGATTCCTTATTTTAACTCCTTTTAACTTCTCCTGAAAGTTAATAAGTCAGAATTCGTGACATATTAACTTATTCTCTCACTCTGTTGTCAAGGCTCACCCAGGCGCTTGCCTAGGCCCACGTTTCAGGCCCTCGGCGCATTTTCAGGCCAAATTCCAACGAAATTCCGATCAAAAATCGTTTGAACAGGTTTAAACATGTTTGAAACAATCATAAGAACCCTAAACAAGCTTGAAAACAACCTTAAACTAGCCCTAAAGAAGTCTAAAACATGTCTAAAATCCCTAAAAACTGTATTTTATACTAAATGACTCGCCTAAGAAAGCCCTCGCTTTTTAAGCGCCTTGATTGAGGCCCAAGGCTCACCCTTTACGCCTTTGACAACTATGTTCTCTCATAACATAAGCATCCCAAGCAACTTTTTAAAAAGTTAATAAGTTATAAGTTGATGAAAATAAGCAATCCCAAATTCCCCCTAAATGTTAAACCAATATAAAGTCTAAAGTCTGAACCATTAAAAGCCCATTAAAAACTAAAACAAATAGCTTCTAAGTTAGGGAAAGATAAACACCTTATTTCTAGATAAGGGTAGTTTTGTTGATGCATATTTTTGTGGATGTTTGTAGAAAATTTTTATAAAAACCTTGTTAAACTTCATGAAGACATGTTAAATACGGTTTTTGTTAAAAATTTCTAGCAAAGATCTTGTTCGCCATCTTCTCCGGTGAAGCGTTTTGCCCGGAAAAGTGGCCGGAATATTCTTTGAGTGAAAAGATAACCTTAAAAATTGATTTTCAAATGTTTGTTTTCTAACCAGTTTCGGATAACCAGCTTTCTACTTTCACTTACTCAGAAACAAGATTCTTCTCTAAAAGGAACAAGCTCACCTACCCTTTCGCGAACAACTGTCTTTGCGAAACACTATTTTCACGAAAAACTAATCTCACGAAGAATGTTATTCGTCGTGGCCTTCAACAGTAAACGAAGAATAGTTCTTCGTTGTTTTGAAAACTCATGAATGTTCTTCGTGAAAGTCAACATTAATTTTTCTAATGTTAGATATTTCGTGACATGATTTTTGGGGAAAGTTAAAAAAGTTTTTTTCTTCTTTTTCTTAGTTCGTGACAAGCTTTTTCATGGCTTCAAGATATTATTTTTTAACTAATAGTCTTAATTAAGATATTCAAAACAAATTTTAATATATATTTTTTATTAGTAGCCATAATTAACATGGGTACAAATCCTTGGGATTGGGGTAGTAGTTCAAGTACAAGCCAAGATCAATCACAAACTTGCTCCGCAACCTCATGGGTAAAATCCTTAATGCCTCAACAAACATTCATGATTACTTCTAATCAATGGGCATGTGTTACAAATCAAAATCAAAGCGTTCATCTCTTCTCATTAGCTAGAGTGAGACAGGAAGAAGCAATCGTCCACCAAAGTTAAATCACATGAACGATTATCCATCATGGAAAAATCGTTTTCATACGTATGTTCTTGGTCAGAATACCGAGTTGTGGACGTGTTTTACTACCCATACAAAGAATCTCTCGAAGAAGTAGTATCAAATTCAACTTCTTTAGCCGTTTGGACGAGAATGATAAGAAGGCTTATGATCTAGAGAAGAAAGCCTTTGCTATCCTTACACAAGCTCTTCACAAGGATATTTATCATCAATTTATGTATTATACAACTACGAAGGCTCTATGGGACACTTTGGAATCAAGAGGGGAAGGAAATGCCACAACGAGAAAGATCCGACATGATCTTTTAAAGAAAGAATTTGAAGGGTTTTTTTTATGGAGAATGAAACACTAAGCGACATGACTACTCGATTCTATCATTTGCTTAGTGAGATGTACTCATACAAGGTTGACGCACCACAACAGGAGATTGTTATGCGTTTTGCTGATGCTTTGCCACCTAAGTGGAGTCAATTCATTGAGTTGCTGAAGCATACCGGTGTTTTGGATGCAATCAGCATTTACGAATTTGTTCAGAAACTTGAAAACAAAATGAAGAAGAAATTCGTAAAGCAAAACGAATTCCAGTTTCACAAAATCGAGAGATGTATTTTGGAGGCATTAACACAGGTGTAAGTACAAGTCAGCAATCGAAGCTTCAAACAACATTTGTGTCTAATGCAAACCCTTTCCTACCACCACTAAACCAGATCAATCTACTCAAACTATGGACAAGCCTTTGATCTAAAAGTCTTTCTTCCTCAACCATGAGATTTTGCATCACACGTTCCACAACACGCATTTGATCCAAAAGCCTTTCTTCCTCAACCACGAGATTTTGCATCATACTTTCCACAACACGCATTTGTCCAGAAGCTTTTCTTCCTCAACCACGAGATTTTGCATCCCAAGTTCCACAACAAGCTTTTATGGTAACAAGTTTCAAACTTCAAACCCTAACACCGTCAGACTTGATACATCAAGCCTATCTAAGGTAAGTGTGGAAGTTGCCAAAGAACACATGGAGCTTCTAAACACCTTGGTGAGTTCTTACTGCGAATTAGTAGCTGGGCAAATTGGCAACATCAATCTAACCAGTGAAGACTACGCACAAATTGATAAGGAGGAGATGGAGTTGATCGATATCAAATGGGCGTTTGCAAGTGCAGTGAGAAGGGCAAAAGATTTTATGGGCAAAACCGGAAGGACTAATGTAGAGAGCAACAAGGATACTCCATATGGTTTCAACAAAAGGAAGGTTACATGTTTCAACTATAGAGAGAAGGGGCATTTTAAAAGAGAATGCATGAGGCCTCCACAGCAAGGGAATCAATATCCTTTCAACAGAAATCAAGGCGCTAACAATGAAAGTGCAATGGTTCCCGCAAACAATACCAACCGAGCTTTGATTGTTCAGGTAGATGAAAACTGTGATTAGTCTGTTCAATTGGGAAACAATGGTGGAGGAGGCACTACATACTATGCCGAAATTTAAAAGAATAATAGCAATGGAGAATCGTCCAGAAATGATGACAGTTCATGGGATGGCAGCAGTTCAGATGAAGCAGAATCGACTTCAAGTGAAGATCGATCGGAAGATGTTGATGTTGAGGTAGATGATGTGGTTATTGAAACTGAATCAACGGATAGCGACAAAGCAACTTTGGAGCATGAAACTGAAGAGTCATCTGACGAATTTTTCCAAGCATCTTTCAACAATTGGATCTTCCACTCTTCGTGCAGCTTTCATGGCCCGTTTGGATTGCCAATCCAGTCAGGTAAGTTTCGATAAACCTATCTTGTCTAAGTGTTTTGAATGTATAGTTTTAAAAGGCAAATACTTAGAACTTGAAGGTAAATTTGATCATACGAAGAAACATCATCAGAGTTTGATTGTAGATCTGACAAAGTGCACTGAGGCAAACACAGCTCTTAAGAAAAACGAAAATGAATTTAAAACGAAAATTGAAACCTTAAGGAAAGATGTTTCTGAATTAACAAAGAATGTTTTGAGAAAACAAACAGCCATTAACAATTATATTAACATGCTTGAAGAAACGAAAAAGGAGTTAGCATGTGCAAAGTGTGAGCATGATGCGATCAAACTCAAGTTGGACAGTTACTCCAACTTAAGATATGTTTTGGATCACATCACCGATGTTCAAAAGAAGAAAGGTGATGTGAATGCATTGGTTATCAGGCATGTCCTCCTCCGGTTATACACAATTACACCAAAATACCAGATGACGAAGATATGTCACAGTTGAACCACCGTTCCATTGGATTTAGCTGAATTTACAGCTGGTCTAGGGTTCACTAAGGGCACATCTTCAAGTCAAAGTCAATCGGATGACATCAATAACTCAAAGTCTATGAATGATCAAAGTCCTCCCATTGTTGAGGATTATGATAGTTCGGATGATGAGTCGGATGAGGACAAACCTAAGCAGTCTAGTACGGTAACAAAAGAGGAAAATATACCTCTCGAAAGTCACATTCTTTGTGATCCACCCACAAAACCGTTGTGACTGCTATAATCAAGTCTGTTGAATTTTCATCTGCGAGTTGTGAAAGCGTGAACTTGCTTTAGACGTTGTTTGGTTCTGATAAAATATATTCAGATAAAGATTTCCCAATCAAAAATGTCAATCAATCCTTGATTGATAAAGTTTTTGAGGATTCTACTAGTAAGTTTTTGGGAAAGTCGAGCCCAAGAGTTGTATAACTCAATGTGTTCCTATCCCAAAATCCAAAGTTAGAAAGAAATACGGGAATCAAAAATTGCAACCATAAAACAATCAACGAAAGCAAAATCACGCTAACCAAGGAAAGGGAAAAGGCAAACAAAGCCAAAACAAGAAAACAGAAAAAACTTCTTGAAATCCTGAGGGACTGATAAAATTGAATCTTTGAAAACAAATCCAACACGGATTTGTTAAACAAAGTAAAATTTTGAAAAGAAACAATCAGAACAACTAACACAACACACAAACTGTTGTGATGTAGGACCAAGTACCTCAAGATCATGAAGTTCATCATCAAGCTCTTACAACTATGATACTCTGAGGTTTGTTGAGGGAGATCATGTTTTGAATGTGGTACGTATAGGCACATTGTCAAGAACTGTCCATATCTCACAAAGGGAAAAGCAAAAATTGATGCGCCCCATGACAAACATTACCATACCAAATCTATTTCATCAAAACAGGACCCTCGTCTTGTTAAGCAACGAGAAATGAAACAGAGAAAGAAACAACGAAAAGATATTGAAAAGGCTTTAAAACCTGAGGTTGTCCAAATATAGTCGGTAAAACCAAATGTTAAAATTGAGAAACAAAAACAGATTTGGAAACCAAAATCGGTAATTGTTTCGGGGGGGTTCAATCATTTCCGAATCATCGGGAAATCGAAGTCACAATTCTCGATGATGCCGGACGACCCAAGTCAACGAAGGCTTGGTTCCCCTCTCCAACTAATCTCTGAATGAGTGTGCAGGATGTTCCAGGAGGAACTATTGATAGTCTTAGGATTGTTGATAGTGGAGCGTCCATGCACAAGATCGGCGACATAAGGCTCCGAAACATTGTTACATCTAGGAGAATATTGTTTCCTTTGATGGAGAGAGAAAAAGAAAAGAAGACAAAATGTCCGATGAAAGAATTAGATGAAAGAAGTTGATAGCTTCGACAAGAAAATTCATGAGCAACAAATTGTTTGTTTAAGGCTTGGATCGGGTCCACATGATAGATTCAAACGAAGTGTACGCGCCTGCAACACGTGTGAAGCTTTTCGAAAATTTATGGCTTAATCTTCCACAAGAAGTTCAAAGTCTACAAGATGAACGTGCAGTGTACATTTCTCCATGGTGTGATTGAAGAAAATGTGTTTGTTAAACAAACCAACTGGGTGTGCGGATGCCTTGGTGTGGATTGAACAACCGCACACTACTTCTCAAGGAGAAAGACGAAGACCTTTGCTGGTGCAAAAGCATGTGGACGACATCATGTATGGACTGTCCAAAGATGATGTGTACAAGCTTTCCCACATGCTCACTTGCTTCTTACCAGCCGACCCGAAGGTTTCTAATCTTGTTGCTGTGAAGAGATTTCTCGGTTAATTGAAGTAGCTGCAAAATCGACCTTGAAATCCACATCGGGTGGATATCCAGTTTGGGAGAGCACTCAGATTCCTGGCAATGCACATAGAAATTGCAGGATTACGGTTTTAAATTTCTAATCTCTCATATCTTTGTCGATATTTAAGCTGCTTTACAGATTACTAAAATCTCGTACAACACTTCTTGACCAGACACATTGATCTCGAATATCACCTCACACGTGATCGTTTCAATATGAAACTCGTCATTGTTGTTTTGGTCCACATTGATTACTAACGTGCCAACTCATTTATCAAAATTTTGATAAATCATTTTTTATTAAATTAATTTTGGTAAATGGCGTCGAGGTAACACATGAGTTAATCCACATCGGGAAATCGTTTTTGTGAATATTTTTCTTGAAGAAAATCCAAAAAGATGTTATTTAAAAGTTTAAATTTACTTTTTGCATTTTAGGGGGAGTAAATTCAAATCAAAAAATACAAAAACAAGAGAAAACAAAAATGAGTTTCCTGGCGAGAAAAAGAGAAAATGATAATAAGATCAGTGGTCTGTCAAAACCTTTTTGAACCTAAAATGAAAAACGATAAATAGCTCTATTAATGATGTATCGGTAGGCTCACAATCATTTTAAAGTGTGCATGGCGATATAAACATAATCGACTGAAGACCGTGTAGGAACCGCTCATTGGCATATGGTCTTGGTACCGAAATTTTGTTTGATAGATTGCCTGGGTTTTGAGATATGTGGTCTTTATGTTGTTTATCATCTGGGTATCATGGTTGAATCTTTTACCAAAAACAACGGGGACGCAAGTCTAGAACTTCCATGATACCATACATACGTGTACATACGTACATACATGTATATAATACATGCTGCATATGACCATCAATAAGTGATAAAAATATCACAGTCACCCCTGAATAAGTGATTTTAAATCACATCTATCATCCGAGAGTCAAGTTCGTCTCTTTGTCGGTACGATGGTACTAACCTGTTCACGGACTTGCTTTTGTGCCCTGCATGCATTGAATATCAAGTTCCTCATTAATAAGTGATTTTATCACATAGGGCTTGTATTCATCATCAAATAAGTGAGTATCTCACAGCATATACGTCAAAACAGATGATAAATGTATACTCACCAGTAAGATGAACTCTCGTGCATACCTTGATACGGGAATGTGTCGTGAGTGGATGAACACCGTCAGTAAGTATAAATCATACATTAACCGTATCCCCTAACCGCGAGTACATCTGATAAGTTGAGCTTATGTGGACAACAATACCGATAATTGTTATACGATACTTATCTAAATGATCACTAATCGAACAACAAGTGTGTTTTGGCATGACCGTACACTAATATGATTCTTTTACCCTCGAAACTCGCAAAAAGAATGTCTGTAAAGATTTATTTATTGCTTTTCGTCTTTACATTTGAAAAATGAAAAATACCAAAAAGATTTTGGGTGAGTTTTAAGATAAATTTCATAAAAGCCAAAAAGATTTTGCTTCTAGTTTATTTTTGATTGACCGATGTTGGAACTCGAGTCTATCCTACCTAAAATCCTGATTGTAAGCCGGAAAACAATTACATCTTCATAAATGGTCGAAGTTGACAAGTTTTGAAAGTTAAAGGTTTAAAACTGAACAATTGTAAAACTTTCAAAGTGTTGTCGGTTGGTAGTTGAATGAGAGATGGTCTCATGTGTGTCATTTGCTAATTTTATTTAATATCAAACCTTTGTGAAATTTTCGAATGAAAATTCTCTAAGGTTGATCAAATCCCTAGCGGTTGTTCTCATTGCAAACTAAAGGCAAAGAGAACGTGTTTGAAGAAAAGTTATGGGAGTGAAGACACAACATGAATGCAAGTCGTGGATCAAGAAGATCAATTCAAAGCTGACCACTCATCAACACCCAAGGATCTAAAGATTTGAAGATCAACGTCTCACAAGAAACATCCAAGGGGGAGTTTGTGGATGCACTTCCTGACTGTGACAAGTGAAGACATTTGAAGATCCGACAGTGTGAAGAACGAACCATCACGAGCAACATCCAAGGGGGAGTTTATTGATGCATATTTGTGTGGATGCGGCTCAGTTCGGATCGGTTCGGTTCAGCTCAGCTCAGTTCGGCTCGATACGAGACCAAAGTCGACGACGTTCCTCCGTCGTACACAGAATTCACAATGCGAGATCGAAGCAGAGATCAGATAGCCTCATCATGACATCATGATGATGTCATGATGATGCAACCTAGTAACATATATCATGACATTAATCATACTCCACAAAAGACTCATGCAACAATTGTTTACATGTTGTCTACGAAGATTCATGATTAGGCAACCTAGTAACATATATCATGACATTAATCATACTCCACAAAAGACTCATGCAACAATTGTTTACATGTTGTCTACGAAGAACAAGAACAACCTCACGAAGAACCATGCAAGACTTTGCATGTGTGTGTATGACATCATCACGAAGAACCATTTTGTGGTGATAATATGTGTTTGTAGGATGGCTCACAAGAACCAATGGTTCGTGAGACTTTTAGTTCTTCGTGGCCATGCAGGTTCTTCGTGAAGCTAGTTGGGTCATGGCCTATAAATACCCACATATGTTATTTGGGTTCTGTAAGAGTGCAGAGTGAGAGAGATAAGCAGTTTGGTTCAAAGTTTATGTACTGGGACTCTCTACAAATCAATATAGTGAATCTTTGAAGTTATATCTTTTGTTATATTGGTTGTGCTCTTGCTTTGGTTTGCATACACACTTGGATTCCGCACTCGTGTGTGTGTTTGACAACAAGAAAGTAGGTTAATCTTGATCCTCCAAGTGAACCTACAAGTTTTTATTATGAAAATAAAGAATGTTTTATGTTTTAACAAATAAATAAAAATTCTTAAAACCTTGAACAAAGATGTGGTTTGAAAATCTTAAAATCCCCATATTTCTTTAGAGCGAAACAAGGGTTTATGCCAATCATCCAACAGGGGAGCTTTTCATCGTCGGAATCAGTCGGAGATGGAAGCTCTTCAGTACTAAATATCTCATGGTAGTAGTCAGTTGTCCAGAGCTATCTGATCATACGATTGGCGATCTGGTCTCTTTCTCGCTCGCTCATCTGTTGATTCATTCCATTTGGTTATAATCTGATATTGAAATATTCGCTTCTTTAGGGATTTTTTTTAAAATCATATATTTTTCTGCTGCAATTGAATTATGACAAATTAGGATTTTCACATTAGATTTATTTTAAAATTTAAATTGTTTAAATAATAAGAAACTCAAACAAAAGCTAGGATCTTTCACCCCCTTTAGAGACTTCCCTAGTAGAAAAAAAAAATTGAGGATAGTCGCAAGAAGCCATTAAAATCATGGTATGAAGCACATAAAAGAGTTAGCAGTTACATTAAAAACACAGTTACGAAATCATGCATGTGTATGCGTATAGAGAATCCTCATACACGTTTAGAGACGTGTAGTTTTCTTTTTAAGTTTAGCAGGGAATCATAGTTATGAAATGCGTTAGGCGCACTCAAGGCGCATAGGCCTCTCCTAGGGCCTAGGCGCAAGGCGCAAAAAAAGCGCGGGCCTAAGAAAAAAAAAGGGCACAACAAAAAAAAATTATATAAAATTAGTACTATTCTTCAAATAAAATAAACTAAACTATTATATAACATTTAATATCATCTGTTTAGTGCCAAAAGTTATAAAATGCTAGTTTATTAGTATAGAAAAGGGTTCATCCGATATAACCAAATAAAAATCTGCATATGCTTACATAAATCATAATTCTGATTCAAATACAAAACTGATATGCTGCTACTAATACTACTACTACTGCTGAAAAAGTTGGGATCGGGATGTTACGTTAATCTCAAGTATTATACAATCAAGTCTTAAGAATACTGTTGATTGATTGATAGTATTCTTAGGTCATGTGTAGCTTTTATTGGTACAAATAGCCATCACATGATACATCCATATGAGACTTCCGGTATGGGGGACGTCCCCTGCCCGTCGACATCCGGCGTCGGACCACCTCCCCATCCCCTCAGGCCCGTCGTCCACCTCACCGTCCGCCTGCAGACGCTCTCGACGTCCCCCCACACCCTAGGTTCATCCCCTTGAGGCCTATCCCCACACCCGCTAACGTGGACGCCTACGTGGCGGGTCATCCTTTGAGGACTACCCTCCTCCACACCCAATAGCCTGACAATTTGTGTAATTGATCTCACTTCGAAAGTAGCGTAGTCTTATAAATAATCATCCACCACAATGATTAATCTGATAGGGCTGTGATTAGCTGCAAACCCTAAAAGATGGTGTAAATCCGCATCACAAGCAAGGAGTATCAGGTCGCTGTCTTCATCCTTGTATTTTAGACGAGGCTTCCTACTTTTTAACTTAATCCTTCTGCCACTTCGTGTTCCAATTCCAAAAGACCCGATGAAGTAGGGAATTGGAACTTTATCATATCTTCGTTAAAAGTTGCCTTCACTGTCACCATCTTTATATTTGAGATATTGGTGACAGTCTCTTTTGGGGATGCATGAACAAGAGTAGACTCTGCAACATGCGAATACGGGTTTATAATGTTCATTGTGTATTTGTTTTTTGCTGTGCTCTCACTCACAGGCGGGTGATCACCATTGCGCAATGTATTCCTCATTGATTTCTTATTTCTCCACCGTCTCAACTGCAGGATCAGGCGTGCTGCCTGGTATATATAATCTGATTTAGAAGGAAGATAGCTATGCCTGCCACAACTCCACCACTTGCCTGAAAATCCATGGCTTTTTATTGAACAACTCCACCTCTTAACCCTTACCATCAGGAACACAACAAAAGCTAAACGAAAACGTTTATTTGAAGGTCGTTGCAAGTTTTGCTTTAAGTTGGTAATATGAACAGTTTTTTTGCTGTGCTTTGGCAATGGCCAACTTGGCACATCATGCTCTCGACAAAAACGCTTCAAAGTAGACCGACTAACTGAAAAAGAGAACAAATTGGGCAGAATATTATTATAAAAAATAAAATGACAAAAGGAAGGACTACAAGAAAAACATGAACAAGTAAGAGGACTTGCCTCCAAGGCTCTTGGCAGCTTCATCTATAGGTTTTTCAACATGTTTTTCGACTGCCTCCATTGTAAGAGAGTCTATTTTACGCTTTCTTCCTTGTTTTAAACGGTTGTTTTTTTCTCCTGCATCAGTAATCTCGCTCGTTTTTTGCATACTCACATTGGGATAGGATATCATATCATTGTTCTTTCTTGAACCAAATACATTAATATTGTTTTCTGTGCCAGTGATAATATCACTGAATTTATCAGGGTAAATGTCTTTGGCTGGCCATTGGTTCGATACGATTGCAGAAGACTCGGTTTTATTAGCAACATTTACCATGATTGAACTCTGAATCTGATGTAACCGTCTCAAATCTGTTGTTCTTTGTTGCTGTGATTGATGATGTTTGGATAGTATGAGGGTCTATGCTTAAAGATTCACCGACTTTTGTAGGTGGCCCAACAACTTGTATACGTGAGCTGTCACCTAGTTCAAATCCAGAAGCTATTTCAGTCTTCTGTTTTAATGTTTGCACCAAGTTCTGTACGTCTCCGCAGTCTTTGATGCCTGGCGGTGAATGAACTCCAACACATAGTCATCATTGGCTTCAATGCTATGCAAGAATATTGCAAAGCAGCTGGTCAGACCGTTCATGCGTGCGTTGTGGACCAAAGGGTACTCTTCTTCACTGAGTTTGGTTACATCTCCACAAAAACATGAACCGTGGGATAACAACGCCTTGCCAACACAGCCACGGGACCTGTCCAGGTGTCGTTCTCTACACGCTTTTAAGAAAGGCCACATGCTCAGGTCTTGTACATGAAAAGGTAGAGCGGCTCTTGACATGCAGTCTTTCCCGACACATCTAGTGTCAAAACTACCACAGCTCTTCTGTATAACTTTTTCATGGGAAATAAAACTACTGTGTTCAGACTCAGCCCATGTCTGAGCAAGAGGTAAACCGTGGATGTTAGACGCTGTTTTCAGAATTCCATAGATTTTATCGAAATCATTTTTCCTGCTTTCATTAAGAACCTGTACATAAAACACATCGCACGAATAAGCATTTCAAATCATATGATGATTTAATTAAAACCTTGTACAAAGTACCAAACTTTCACAAAGACCCAACTCACATTTAAAGCAGGACAACCAAATGCTTGTGTGGTTCTCAGATCTACTGTCTGCAAAATAACAGTTTACGAATGAGGGAAGCCTAAACAAGAATACAACCAAAAATATGATCCACCTCGAACACCAACGACGTAACAATCTGCCATGACGCAAATGGGCTTTCTAGGAACTGAGGTGGTGATGGCGTTGGTTTGGTTACCTTTAGAACACTCACGAACAGATCCTCAAAATGAACGATGGAGGGCTCTGTGGCGAAGCATCGGTCATCGAGGCAGGTAGCGACTGAGAATAAAGGAGGGTTGTCTTATTTTTTTTTTTCTAGCGAGACATGTGAAGGGTAATATTGTCATTTTTAACATAATCAAGTGTGTTTCATAAATAGTTATGACCAAAGTTAAGAACAAACTTAATAAGATAAACAAACATGGATGAGTTAATGACTTAATATAATGGGATACTATCAGGATGTGTAAACACACAAATATGGCTGTAATTTGGTAGTAGAATTAGAGTGTATGTGAGTTTCCGTTCTAAAGTATACCAAACATGGATGAGTTAATAGGATAATATCTAGGGTTGGCAAATTGTGTTTTATCGTGTTTAACAGATCTCTGACGACACAAATAACACAAGTATTAAACATGAATACAACTCGTTTAACTACAAATTATATTTTATGTACCAATATGAAATGATGTGTCCTAGACTCCTAATTATATTTATTTTTACAAAAGGAAAAAATCACATAGTGTACTTTTCAATAAATAAGTCTAATCGTGTCATTAAAAGTGGGAGGAAAGATGGAAACCTCAAGTGCGTTGTGAAGTTGAACCTCATAAGCATAACTCGTGTACTTCGAAGACGTCAAGAGCTCAAGCACACCAACACATAACGGTGTATTTTTATCAAAAACCGGTAAAGCCAAATACCCATGGAGATTGCAACGAATCGCACACTCTTGTTGCGGAAAATGTTTTGGCATGTAATTAGTTACATCAGGTGTCCACTCTGGCAATCCTCGTCTGAATACTCGAGCTGCAGGACTACAGTTCTCTTCTTCATGATCCTTATCCACAAAAAAAATATCCCCTCAGAATCCCGCCGATACAAACTAAGCTCTGCATCAAGTACACCAACCCCAAATGGCTGATCTATAGTTGTTATTAATTGGTGCTTTCCAAACTCACGAGGCCACCAAAACTGAACCAGAACATGTTGCTCCCGGAACGTTACAACCTTTAGTGCAGCTTCTATCTTGTCTTGTATTTTGACTATTTTCTGATCATTTGGGTCAATATTAGCAGCTCCCAGTTCCAAACCTATAGTTTAGACAAACACATCTCATTAAGCATGCACAAAAGAAGAATCAAGAACAAAAAGGGCCAAGGATAAGAAACTCTCCAATCTAAACTTGTAAGTTCGATCTGATGGGCGACGAGTTTCTTGTTATAGCTAGAAATGTAATCAGCAAAAAAGACATACCGATGGTAGTTGAGTTAGATCGATCTTCATTTCCAGAAACCCAAAGCGGGTTCAAGTATCTCGACTCACCAGAAAACATAAGTCTCTGTGGTTCTGCATAGATCTCTCCCCTCAGCACCAAAATCCTGAACCTAATGATTAGCGCCTATCTACCGTCTGAAAGTTCAAACTTGGGCAGATTTGTATGGTGAACTTTAAACTTGTCCCGCCTGTTGATGTATATCATGTCATGTATTGCTCAAATTATTATAATTATTTAGCTGACTGTTTATGTTCATTTTTTATGATTTTGAACCTACCACTAGAGGTCAGGTCACCATTTGTTAATAATATAAACTCCTTATATAAACCGGCCCTAGTTTCTAGAACCCTTCACATGATTAAAGGGTTCATCTTTTATAATGAATCATGGTCCACGCCAACTGATTAAAGTGAACATGTGATGTTAGGATAATAATTGTTTCAATAACTCCACTAGGTATTAGAAAATGTTAACGATATTAATTTATATGACACGATATGTTTTTTTTTTTTTGATTGAGAACATTTTTAAATTACTCCACTTGTAACGAAGAAAAAATTACTCTACAGATCTGTTTTGTTTGCCCAGAAGAAATATGAAAAATCTCATAAAATAGTAATCAAGTTTGTTGTTTGTACCATTAAAGTCACTAAAACTATTTTTGTATCTTCAAAGTCACTCAACTTTCATTCTATGTTTCAATCTTGCGTAAATACCAGGTTAACAGGTTACCACTTAATGACAATTTCAAATTCCCTATTTTTTAAATTTTTGACAATGATGTGGAAAATATATTGACTTGAATTTTCTAATAAAAAAGATTAATCGAATAAAATGAATAAAAAAAAGTAACACTGTCGTCCACGGCATCTCGATCTACGGTTACCTGGATTTTTGTTTCAACTTGCATAACACCACTTTTTATTAATTTTTTCTCAGATCACCCATCGATTCTACGACGACGACGACGACCTAGATTTTCGTTTCAAACTTGCGTAACACCACTTTTAACATAAGTTTTCTCAGCCCACCCATCGATTCAACTGCGACGGTGACCTGAAACATTCACAAAGATGAATCTGTGATTTGAGTAACAACACCGTCCATCGCATATCCATCACTATTCACAAATTTGAGGGTCACCGGAAAGTGGGTGATCTAAAGAAAAAAAAAATAAAGTCGCCGGAGAAGTGATCTGAAAAGAATACTTGCCGGAGAAGAAGGCCGGAGAGGGTTAGAAAGGCAGACCGGAAGTTGGGGAAGGGATGTGGTAATTAGCATGTCATTTTTAGTTAATTTCCTTTATTAATAAAAATCCATCTCACCATGTATTTTCCACATTATTATTAAAACTAAAAGAAAATCACCATGTATTTTCCACATCATAATTAAAACTAAAAGAAAAATAGTGAAATTGACACGTCATCAAGTGGTGACCAGATAACCTGATAATTATGCAAGAATGAAACAATAAATGAAAGTTTAGTGATTTTTAAGATACAAAAAGAGTTTGAGTGACTTTAATGAAACTGATTGAAAACTTCGTTACTTATTTTGTAAAGTTACCCCAATAAATAATTATTTAAACTTTCTCATTTTTGTTTTGTTATCTTAAATTTTTCATACTGTCCAAATTTATTTTGTGAAGCTTTTGTAGATTATTTTATTTAATAATTTTTTTATTAAGTTAATATGTATGATTTAAGGTTTGTTATAGATAATTGTGTATTTAATTTTATTATATATTTTAAGCTGCTCATTTATTTATATAAAGGTTTGTTATAGATAATTGTGTATTTAATTTTATTATATATTTTAAGCTGCTCATTATTTATATAGAAAGGTAAAAAATTCGCGAGTTCCCAAAAAGTTAAATAAACGCATTCCATAATTGACGGACAAATTTATGATTGCCAACTAATGTTTTGTTTTGAAATAAAAAACGTTTTCAAACTAGGTTAGGGATTAAAAAAATTCATGTATATTAAAATTAATATATGAAATACAAAAGAGAATCTAAACAAACATACATAAGGAGAGTGAGATGACATGTAATTTCACCTCTTCTAAATAGAGAGGCTGGTCTCAATGAGATTTGGACTTAATAAACTGTTTTCAGTACAAAATACAAATAAGAGTGTATACTAGTGGAAGAGAAAGAAAAAGGAATGCATGAAAAAGAATCTCCAAAAATCTATTGAAGTACCTAACACCAACACCTATGTAGAAATGCAAAGGAAAAAGGTAAGATTAGCCATGACATAATACAAAGCTAAGAAAAATTAGTACTATCACATATTATGTCTTCAAAGAGGCACAAGCATACCAAATCATGCTTAATATGTTCATTTCATTTCATGTCAGTTTGGGTCTTGGGCCTGAGAGATGTTTTAAAAACCGTTCAAATCGACCGGTAGTACAGGTTAAACTGTCCAGTAGAACCGGTTAAACCGTCCAGATGGTCAGGTTGAGCCTGTCCGATACACCCAGTATAAAAACCGGCTTTTAAAAACGTTGTCTGACGCTGCTTCTCCCCTCATACATTGTGAGGGTCTCCATGTTTCTTATAAATGTTGTCATCTACCTCCTCTTCATATGCCCAAACTATCTCCATTTACTCTCTCTTATCTTTTCTTATAAACGTGTCACCCTAATTTATCCTGAAAAACTTAATTCCTTATTTGATCCAACCTGGTATGTATACACATCCACATCAGCATCCTCAACTATGCTACTCTAGCTAGCTTACGCGCTTGAGTCTTTTTATAGCCCAACAATTATAGCTGGGCGAATTGCATATAGAATCCTTTTTACTCTAGTTTAGGAACATGTTACATATATATGGACGCATGTTACTTTTCTCATTTGCACCAACGTGCCCAACTTTCCTAAATGCGATGAGCTATATCACTTTCAATGTCCTTAATACATATACCTAAATCCAAAATAATTCAAAATCCTATTATTTCCCACCCAACTCAAATCACTCCAAAAAATTAGTATTTGTAGAATGTTTCTTTTTTTTTTTTATCTTAGGTATGGATGTTTGTTTTCAATTAGGTTTTACCTACTATAATTGAAGATCTAATCCTTCTTGAATTGGATTAAAACTGTATCAATTTCTTTCTTTCTCTGATTTCCGGATTCTATCAATGCTGCCATTGTCGGGAAACCAATTCAATTGCCATCTCAGTTCAACCTAGAAATTGATTTCGCAAACTCCACTTCCATTGCAAATTTCAGTCATCATATATTCCTTATCAATGATGGTGCAGAATTGGGAACAGTACCTAAAGCAGCTATTACCAACAATTGAAGCCATATTAGACTCTTTAATAGCTCCGAAGAAGGATGTTGTTGCCATCAAGGAGGCGTGGATGAATAACAAGAAACTTGAGGATGTACCTCATGGTCCATTGACAAATCGGGTCAATTAGGTCAATATCGGTGACAGTTTCGTGTCTCGAGTTGTAAGAGTTCCGAAAGCTATGAATTTGAAGTGATTCGTGGGAAAGATGCATGACGAAAACAAGGAAAAATGAGGAAATAGAAGACGCGCAAGGAAAAGGTAAAGTGGATTAGATTTGGTGATAACGCCATTGGATCTGAGACTGTTTTGGGTGCTGCGCAGTTGCCGAAAAAGCCCTCTACATAATCTAAAAACCATAGAGTTTTGGGTGTTAAATTGGTTGTGAAAGTATTTCCCATGAACAAGGAGAACGAAGAATTGGACCTAGGTGCCCGTTCAAAAGAAGAGTGACCAAAAAACGGACAAATGTTGATCCGAGGAGATAGAAAAATCCAGTGCCCTGGTAATAAAGTTGGGAATCCTAAACCCGGGTTGAATAATGCATGCAGGTCGCCCTAAAATTGAATGGTTGATTGCTTGGCACTTTGTCCTTTATTTCGACTTGAGGACAAGTTGTTTTACCGGGCTGGAAGTATCGCCAGTACCCAACAAAATAATTCCCATTCTTGCCATTGATTCATGCCCAACTCAATCACTTCATAAAATTCGCAAGGGGCAAATTAGTGTGGAGGTTTTATCAATAACCGTTTAATTAGGATTAGTATTTGTAGTAAGTTAGAGTCTATTTAACTGAGGAGTGACATCGTAACTCAAATGTTAAGTTGGGGTTGGTAGACGCCAAGTGATAGTTGGGGGAAACGTCAATAGTTAGGGTGATAAAGTCCTAAAAGGTATTACAAATTACAAATTAATATTATATAATAATGTAATAATAATGATAAAAGAAAGGTGGGTATGTATAAAATATTCTCATTAAAATCATAACCATAATAATTGTCCTATGATCCAACGTTTTCCTCATATTTTATATATCCTCCAATTTTGTCAACATCTGTTCATCGACGAATATATTCTAAACTTTAATGCAACACCAAATTGAAATTGAATTGAACAAACACTATATTTTCATTAAAAAACACTTATTCATTAACAAATATATTTTCAGGACAGGGTTGTTTGACAACTTCTGAATAACTAAGTGCTCAACTACTAAGAGGTCTGAACTATTAAGTGTTGCACCATTAAGACACAGTATAATGCTTAATCATATAGAGGTAGTATAATGCTTAACCATTCAGAGGTAAATGCCTTATCAATTCAGATAAGAGGTCTTAACCATTCAGACTCAGTATAATCATTCAGATGCAAATGTCTGAACCATTCAGACGTTTGCTCGCGAAACAGACATTTGCTCGCAAAACAAACAGTCTGAACCATTAAGTGCTGAATCAGTAAGAGATTTGAACCGTTAAGAACCCGTTAAGAGATAAAACAAGTAGTCCCTTAGTTTTTTCCCCTCCATTCATTATGCTATTGCATTTCAAATAAATGTATTGTCGATTTTTTGAAGCGAAGAGAGTGGAAGGGTACAAATTTACAATAATGGAGGAATGGGGGTTGTATCAATGTTTTTTATTTCGTTTTAATGTATGAAAATCATATAAACTTTTAGAGTTATCAATGAATTAATACAAAGTAAATTATTTTTAGAAATGTTACGCTTAATTGTAAGGAACTTGAGTCACGTAGATCTTGGGGTATACTTTAACTCTTTTTAGTTCTTAACTCTATCTAAATGCCACCTCATATATTTTTCCCTATCTAGGGAGTTGTTTGTCTGAGCTTTTAATGGGCTGTTAATAGTTCAGACCTCTTTCTTCTTACTGGTTCAACACTTAATGGTTCAGACGTTTGTTTCATGAGCAGATGTCTGAATGGTTCAGACATTTGCCTCTGAAAGGGTTAAGCATTCTACTGAGTCTAAATGGTTAAGACATCTTATTTGAATTGGTCGGAAATTTGCCTCTGAATGGTTAAGCAATATACTAGCTCTTAATGGTTACTGATTCAACACTTAATGGTTCAAATCTCAACACTTATTGGTTCAGATCTCTTATACTGTTCAACACTTACCCATTTAGAAGTTGCCAAGCATCCCCTAACTCTGCCTTACCTTAAGGAAGTGATTTAATCTCTCGTTAACTTCACCTAACCCTATTTTTTACTGGTTTTTGGTTTAAAAAGAAATTTCTTAGTATCCGGTTAACATATAATCGCTTTAACCCCCTTAACACAAGGAAAGGTGGAGTTTTTTTTTGCCAATGTAGTGCTGAATATGAAATCTTTATCACAACTAATGCTATGTTCAAAAAACTTTCAAAAATAATACCATTGCCATTTAGAATGGCGAAATTTTACTCTCCTAGGCTTGTCTGTCTTTATGACAGGGAATAATCAGTGTGTCAGAGCCAATTCTTCCAACTGTGCACAATTTCCATGGTTAATGGCGAAAAAAATTAGAATCTTTAGTTTTGCCGTTACAAATGGCGAAATATGTATTGATGTACAATCTGCCATTCATAATGGCGAATTCTTTGATTTTTATTCAAATACTCGAAACCTCTTCTCAATTTGAATGGTAAAATGCAGCCTGATGTAAAAGTAACATATTTCGTCAATCTGAATGGCAAACTAACAACTTTCAACATTTTATGCAGCCTTTTCTTTAAAAAAATCAGCCTTTATGAGTAATTTGAATGGCAAACTGCAGCCTTATGCATAAAAGTAACATATTTCGCCAATTTGAATGGCAAAAAAAAACAAATTTCACCATTTTAAGGCCTTTTGCAGAAACATGATTAATTTCGCCATTTTGAACGGCAATTGTGCAGAAACTTGGCACTTTTCGCCATTTTGAATGGCAATTGTGCAGAAGTTTATTTTTTCGCCATTTCAAATGGTGATGGTGCAGAGATGGCAGGTTTCGCCGTTGATAATGGCGAAATATGTTGGAATTTTGTGAAAATAGCATTTTCATAAATATAGGAAATGCTTATTTACTAATTTTGGACGATAAATAAATATTATAAACTGAGGTTTATATAGATATTTATTTCCGGGTTTGTGTTCTATGTTGGAAGAGCTTCGCAACGAACTAAACCACGTCCAAAACGGAGCTAAGATGAATGGGATATCGTGCTCAAAGTTTGGTGTTTGAAACATTAAATGCTGAAATAATGGGAAGTAGCATTTTGTCCACATAGAAAGAGTGATGAAATTTAAATGGTATTTAAGCGGTAACACACCTTCCTTATTGTTTCATGGAAGCACACACTAAGTGTACTCGCGAAGAGTGCGGAGCACCCTAACTCGCACTCGCACACGCGGCGTGGGCGATGGGCGCAATGTGGCGCTTTGATGGCACACTTTGTACTTCGCACGCTCGCAAGGGATGGCGCACCAGTAGGCTCGCGCAAGGATGTGAGCCATACTGGCGCACGCGCAATAGGACTATGGAGCAAGGATGCTCGCGCAGGGATGTGAGCCACACTGGCGCGCGCACCAGCAGGCAGGCGTATGGAGGCGCACGCGCGACCTGCTGCTTCCAGAGTTAATGACAGATCAGTTACACTTCAGCAGTTGAAACAGACGAGTCAAGGGTCTTGACCAGGAATGTAACTGACGAATTAAAGTGCATTAAAGACGTTTAATGCAATTTAATTCATTGAGTTAAATCTTTTGACTGTTTCAACACAGATGCAGTATAAATACTGCATTACATCAACACCAGAAGAGACACGAATCACCAACGAACCCTCTACTCGAAATTCTTCTTCTTCCTCTTTCTTGCAGCAAGGTACACCTTCGGGTTGCGTCATCTCCGGCAGTGCAACTGCTTAGGCTGTTGTATCATGAAAACAAACGAGTTCTCCTGGGAGACTCGAAATTTGTTTTAAGGGACTCATGTCTAACACGATCCTCAGCCAAGAACTTCATCTTTTGTTGAAGTTTTGTTCTTGTATTTTCTTTATTTCAGTTGTAATCCGTACTGTAATTTAGTGCTTTCTTTATTTTCTGTTTGTGTAATTCAGTTAAATAATTTTTTATTTATTTTATGCGAACGGTTCCCACAAAGTATGCTTATTTCGCCATTTACATTGGCAATGTACAGCTTGTTAAATGATTGATCTATCTTACA
This sequence comes from Scalesia atractyloides, assembly GCA_947069175.1. Taxonomy (NCBI): domain Eukaryota; kingdom Viridiplantae; phylum Streptophyta; class Magnoliopsida; order Asterales; family Asteraceae; genus Scalesia; species Scalesia atractyloides. The sequence goes on from CAMTDV010001634.1 coordinate 4,915,034, forward strand.
ACATTCTGATCGTTCTGCAGCATTCCGACACAGGCCTACGAATTGATAGTTTCGCCATTTGTAATGGCGAGAGCATTATATGTGAAATATTTTGAAATGCGGCATTAGTTGTGATCAGTATGTTAAATTTAGCAGCATTTCTGCAAATTTCTCGGAAAGGTGTGGTATGCAATTCCGGTTAACATGCAATGTCATTATTAACACCCAAAATATTAGAGTACACCCCATGATCTGAGCTTCCTACAATTACTCAACTGAAAGCTAATATCAAGTCAACTTTAATATAATTTACGTCTAAAATATAGTTTATTTAATAAATAAACTCGAGTGCAATTTATATAACCGAGTAATTTATTTGGCTTAGCTCATGAGCTTATACAACTAAATTTTATTGAACAAGTAATATGAGGCTCGAGGTTGAAAATTTACTTACGTGAAGAGCTTGAGCTTAAGCTATAATAAGTTAGATGAGCCGATTTTGAGTTTAAGTCTCTTCAGACTTGACTATTTGATGTAAAACGAAGATAAACAATGAAAAATTTGGTAGGTTTGAAAGCTAAAGCTAAAAGTTAAAGTTGAGGTCATTCCAACTTGCGCCCATATAAGTGTGCAAGTGAGTATGGCCGAACTCACCTTATCCACAAACCATATTTGAATGCAATAAGCAAAAAGCCAGGTTTTTAGGGTTAAGTAGAAACATACAAAAACATTACAGATCTATACTCTTAACATTATAAATCAGATCGAATCAGGAAATGAAACACACATCTTTAGCTAGAAGCGTGTTGCGCTGGCCTACATCCGCACTTGACTAACGAAAACGTGAGGCGTGTTTGACATGAGTTTGGGTGTGTTTGATGAGTTGTGTTTTGAGGTTTTTTTTCCTTTCTAATAATGTTTTTTTTATTACAACGGTAAACAAGTGGTTGTTAAAATGTAACAATCTATATTAAAGTTTGCCATGAATAAATTATAAATTGTAGAAAACTTTAAGAAAGATTTGTAATTTCCAATAGTCAAATTTAAACTGGACAAATTTGATGGACCCTCTCATGTAATTTTTTTCTTCCAGAAATACTATTTCTTTTAGATTACTGTTTTTATATAGATGTATTTAGAATCAAATTATATTAGATTGCTGTTTTTATATAGATGTATTTAGAAGCAAATTATATTATATAAGTTGTTTAAGGTATCAACTTAAATTAACACAGATACTATCAAAACTCAAAAGTAAATTGCAATTAAAAGTAAGAATTATCATGTTTGATAAATACAATTGTCGCTTTTGTACAAGATTTTAAACACGATTTTCTAAAAGTGCGTATTCTCTTGATGACTAGTTATAATTAATTAAATTTAAATACGTTAATAAGCTAAAATTAAAACTTTGAAATCATACTAAAATATGTAATAAGCTAAGATTAAAACTTTGTGAATCATAAGTATAAAACTATAAGGTTTGATTCTGCTATAAAGTCCAAATTTCTAAAAAAGTGTGAGAAGTTTATTTAGACATTTTGTTTTGAATTTTAGACACAATGGTTTTGATACTTGTTGTCTGGTCTATTCAAAAAGGAGTAGCGGCGTAGCTTTTTACCTGTTTACCATCTATCTCGTTGTAAATTCTTTAGTGATATTAATTTGATCCGATTGAAATACATAGAAATATATTCTCTGCATGAAATTTAAAAAGACTGATTAACTCGAGTTCACTTAATCTAGGCTCTATTCTAGACTTGTTAAGAGACTGGACTTGTTCATAAACACTCTCATACTCACACTACCATGTATACGCGTAAAAAGAATATGCTGTTGGGCCTGCATTGAAGATGGACCAATTATTTAGTATCTTAGTTGACTTTTTGGGCCAATTTTTTAAGGGTTTTTTACGGCAAATTTGGATTACTGACGGACCACTGGAGTATCATCGTGCCACCAGAGGAACCACCTGATCATATCCATCTCCACTAGGCATAATGCCACACCAATTCAGGAGGAAACCCAATAAACATGAAAAAACCCAATTTTTTAAGGGTGAGGATATTGGTACATCCCCAAATTAAATCACACCCCACCCCCAGCAGCAGCGTATTGGGCAATAAGGGTCATATAGGGGGGAAGTGCATTAAATGGTGTCAGGAAAAGTGAAAAAAGTGAATAAATATGACTCTCTTTGCTCTATAAGACCAGTATAAGCTAGAGGTAGTTGGAGGATTTAACCCTATACACTCCTCATTGAACTATACGGCCCTCATTGATACAATGTTTGAGGAATTTAAGGTAGCAGACTGACACGGCAGTGAGTTCAGTCTGAAAAGGTCTGGAAAAATACTCCCATACGCCCCTCATTGCCCTATACGCTCCATATCGAAGTTAAAAAGTTTGTTTATCCTTGGAGACGGGTGCATTTTCTCAAAACTTGTAATTTTCATAAAATATTGTTGAAAATTCACAAGTAAAACAGCCAGATCAAATCACGATGTCGTCTTGGGACTTTAGTTCCTTTTTTTGCGAAGATACAAACCAGTCATACGTCTCCGAAAGCGTTTGGGTTACCGATGTTGATCTAGGTGAGGAAGAGGTTGTGTCCGTGCTTCGTTGTGATGACGGGAGTGTGCGCCCCATACTGCCTGCTTTGAAACAGGTGTTCATAGACGAGGCGGGACCAAATTACGTGGCTCAAAGATATCCGCATCACGCTTACGGGACTTACCATACGTATACGGAAAAACAACACAACATAGAGTACGAGGAAGGTGCTAAGGACTTCGAGGAAAATGATAAAGAAGTCGATGAAGGCGTCACGCACTTTGAGGAATGGGGTCACAACGAGGACGAAGGTGTTGACGACGACAAAGGTGATAACGAGGAAGGCGCTAACAAGGAAGGCACTAACGACCGGAAAGAATCAGAAAAGGTATGACATAAACCGTTACTTATGTGTTATTCGTTAATATATCGTTTATTAGGTATCACATTGTATTAGGTTGTATAAGAATCCGAATCGACACGACCCAATTTTTTTACAAATCCAATCGGAACCGATCCGACCCGAAATTTCATTCATATACATGAAATCGATCACGGCCCGATTTTTAAACAAAAAAATCCAACCACATAATTATATTAACAACCTTATAATGTACCGTTGTTTCAGGTATTTGGGACACTTGAAGAGTTGAAAGATTGGGTTTACCAAAGTGAAGTTGCGAAAGGTTACGTCATGGTGACCCAACGAGCGATAACAAGAGGCGAAGGTCCGTCAGCAAGGACCGTGAAGATATGGTTGCAATGCGACCGTGGGGGCGAACACAAAAGTAAGGCAACAGTTCGGCGTTCCGGTAGCAAAAAGGTTGGTTGTCCTTTTAAGGTGATAGGGAAACGAGACGCAAGTAGTGGAAATTGGAGCATAGTTGATACTAAAAACAATCATAACCATGAGCCTTTAGAATTCCTCGAGGGTCACGCGTTTGCGAGAAGGCTGACCAAGGATGAAGAATCACTGGTGGAAAGACTTTATTTTCAAAACATGGAGCCCACGAATATACATTTAACCCTAAGAAAACAAAACCCACGTAGCGTGTGCATTCTACGAGACGTACAAAACGCGATAAAAAAGATTAAACTCAAAATGTACGGCGATCGGACACCAATGCAGATACTGGAGATGATGTTGAAAGAAGAAAGGTACACTTATTTCACCAGGGTGAATCCCTCTACAAATGCGGCCGAGGATGTATTTTTCATTCATCGGGACTCATACGTAATTTGGCGTGCATTCCCACATGTGTTGATGATTGATGTTGCCTACAAAACGAATGAGTATAAACTTCCGTTTATACAAGTTGTAGGTGTGACATCGACACACAAGTCCTTTTGTGTGGCTCATGCGTTTGTCTCTAGAGAAAAACATGATAACTTCTTATGGGTTCTAGAGAAGCTCAAAGAATTGTTGGTAGAGTGTATGGAGCCACGTGTAATTGTAACAGACAGGGATCAAGCTTTCATGAAAGCCTGCGATACAGTATTCCCAAAAGCTTCAAAATTGTTATGTAGATGGCACATTTCACAGAATATTCTAAAACATTGTCAGGCAAAATTTATAGATGAAGACTGGAAAATATTCAAGCTTTCTTGGTCTCGACTGTGTGCTTCTCCCACTCTGACGCTATACAATTACAACTTTGAGCGGCTCTATACGCGACTGATAGACGACCATCGATCAGGTACATATTATATTAGTTTACATACGTTTATGCAACTATATATACATGCTAACATTACAAATAATTATTTTTGTTTTTAGAAGTTTTGGACTATTTGTATAATATATGGCTGAAAGAGTGCAAATTAAGAAAAGTTTGTTTCAGCATGGACTAACACGGTCCCTAACTTTGGTCAACACACAACCAACAGAGTTGAAAGCCAGCATGCTAAGTTTAAAAGATATGTTAAGGGGCCAAATAGCTCGCTCCATAGATTTGTGTGGCTTGTTGACAAATTTGTTCAGTCTCAGCGCATATAAATAAACCTCAGCTTTCAGGAAAGTCGGTCCGTGAAAATGGGGGACCACAAAATATCATTTTTTGATAACATACGCGGTAATGTTTCCCAAAAAGCGCTAGACTTGTTGCTTGTCGAGAGGAAAAAGCTACGTGCGTTGCGGGCGGCAGGGGACTTGTAGCCATCAGCTTTTTACGGGTTGTGGCTTGCCATATGCTTGTCAGATGGAGTGGTGGGAAAATACAGGTAATAAAATAGGCTTCGACCTCTTACTATTCTTCATATGCAATATATCAACTATAAATAGATAATATCATTTTAATTTGTATATATAATCAATGGGTTTTAACTATGACTATTTAAATATAGATTGCAAAATTCCTCTTTCCTCGATAGACAGATTCTGGACAAAGCTTGATTGTTTGACAGAAAAAGATGAGCAAGACGGTTGTGATCTTCGGGCAGAAATGGATAGGGTCACACAACAACTACAGGCGCAACCACCGATAGTGTTAAAAAGTATGTTGTCGAGATAAAAGCGGTTGTGGATCCAAGTATGACTGACCATGAACCGCCTGAGGTACAACAAGATACTCGGGGGCGCCCATCTACGAAAGCAAAACAACAAAGGGAGGAGATTGCGAGGCGTAAAGATACCCAAACCCAATCACAAAGGAACGAGGACACTCAAAAGAGAGTGGACACTCCAAGCCGTTTGTGCAACGTAGTCGTTCAAAGAAAAATAAAGCTAAAAATACAATTCCGAAGCCAAATGAACATTTTCCGCTGTTGGTGGGGGATAGGTACGTATATACATACATACATGTATACATACATACAAACAAACATACATACAAACAAACATACATGCATTTATTTCCGTTATTTAGATTTCCCACCATGCGTTTTTTCCAATTATAGGTACAAACACATGATCGATCGTTTTACGGATTGGCTTCCAACTATGTACTGGAGATACATAACACATATGGAAGATGCCAAACCAGACGGTAACTGTGGATTTCGATCCATAGCTATGGGTTTGGGGTTGGAGCAGAATCAGTGGATGTGGGTCCGCCAGCAGCTACTCGACGAGATGTTCATAAACAAGGAACAGTGGTGGCGTATTCTCGACTCTTTTGATAAGGGGTGATACAATGTGGTATATCGATCAATAAATTGGTTGAACGTGGAACCTGCACCAACTGCATGTTGGATGTTCATGCCCTACATGGGATTGTTGGTGGCTCAGAAATTTGGTGTGATTGTTCAGCATTTAAGGAACGGTGTTTGTCAAACTTACTTCCCCATGTTCGATGGTCCGGAGGTCTACACACACCATTCTGTTTTATCGATTGCTTATGTGGAAGGTGGCCACTTCATCATGGTTAAGTAACAGATGATTGCCCAATGCCAGTACCGAATGGGCTATGGAGTATATACCGAAGTACGGAAGCTATGGAATGGGAGACAATGTACATGTCACGTATTGCAAAGGGTAGGGCGTTACTAGGTAGTAATAGAAGTCAACGAAGAGAATATATAAACATAGAGTAGGTTTCGTTGTAACACTTAAAATTGTTTAATTGTAGCATTACGTTTAAAGCAAACAATGTTATTTACATTATACTATATTTCAAATATAGTGTATGTGACAATTATTTTATAAAAAATATTAATTACATTGTTTTATGACATAAAAACCCATATTTATTAAATTTTGTTTTTAAAAAAAAGGTACAATACGAATCGTATGGGCTGATAAGAGCCTTATACGCGCTGATGGTGGGCTGACACCTTTTTGTCATATACTCGACGTATTGAGCTATGAGAAGTGTATACACTTACACCTTTCTGAAAATTGGTCAGAAAGTCATGATATATACGCCCCTCATTGCGCTATGAGTGGCGTATAGATGTGTTTTTCTTGCCCTATTTAGCTAAAAACCACATTTACTTCTAGATATGCACAATAAAGTTGGACCACAAGATGAAGATCCGGAAGTACACACCCACGTACGGGTTCTTTGTCCCTCGTATTGTTCTCTCTCTCGTATCACTTAATACAGTTGGAGTATTCAAGGTTAGCTCGTATTACATTTTTTATTTTTTTTTTTTTGTTTTTGGTGGTTACTTTGGCCGTTTATGGTGGAGTTAGGTCGGTGGTTATTGTTTGAGGCCTTGGATGTTCGTAGGATGGGGACAGTGGGGTGGTGGCTGTTGTGGTGGTGGGTTCTGGGTGGTGGTTGTGGGTTGTAGGTGGTGGTTGTGGTGGTTTTGGGTTGTGGGTGGTAGGTTGTAGTGGTCGTGGTGGTAGGCTACGGTGGCGGGTGGCTGTTGTGGAAGTGGTTGAGGGTGGTGGTGGGATATGGTGGTGTCGTGGTGGGTGGTGGGTGTGGTAGTTGTTGGATTTGTTTATTATTATCTTTATAAAATACACTTTCAATATCGATTCTAACACTTTAATCAATCGTTCTTAACAGGATATCGAAAGTTGGTGTTTTGACGGTGGTGACCGCGTAATCCTTAGGGAGAAGTGGACTGCTTACCTATTTCATATTCATGCCAAGGGAAGCACCAGGGTGGCAAGGGATAATGTAGTGGACTCCCACACCGAGTGACCACAACCACCTTCTACTGACCCCAACCACCTTGTGCTGGCCCACGAACCTGATCCCAGGGTTTAGGCGTTATAATATAAACCATGTTGTGGGTTATAATATAAACTATGTTTTGACACCTGAGTTTAGGGTTTAGGGTTTAGGTTTAGAAAATTTTTTATTACATTTTGTATGAAAGTGCCATGTTTTGGGTTATAATATAAACTGACGTTCAATTTGAATTACGTTTCTTGTTGCGTTATGGAAATGAGAAGTGAAACACAATTATAGACATATTAAAACAAAACAATTATTAAAACTTCATATATTTTATAACCTGATTTGTTATATTTTATAGCCTTATTTTATATAATAATACTTAATAAGTAAAGAACAAATAAAACTTGATAAATACATATATTTTATAAAATATCTGCTAATTTTTTTATAACATAAAAACCATAATGTACAACAATTTTTTTTTGGTAAAAAATGGTACAATATATTTTATAATGTAAAAACCCTAATCTACAACAAATTGTTTTTGTAAAAAATGGTACAATATATTTTATATCTTTGTTCTATAAAATATCTAAGAAATTTTTTTTTAAAATTAAATTATAAAAACTTGATACATATACATTTTATATAAAAATCAATGAATGGGCTTATGGAGTATATTCCGATGCAATTAACAGAAGATTACCCGATTCCAGTACCAAATGGGATATGGAGTATATACCAAAGTACGAAATCTATGGAATGGGAGACAATGTACATGTCACTTAGTCTACGTAGAGACTTTATTAAGTTAGCTAAGGTGGTGGTGTGTGGTGGTTGTGGTGGTTGACTGTGGGAAGGTGGTGGTCGGTGGTGGCTGTGGTGGTCGTGGGTTGTGGGTGGTGGCTGCACTGGTGGTGGGTTGTTGGTTGTGGGTGGTAGGCTATGGTGATACACTTTCGAATGTCGATACTAACACTTTAATTGATCTTTCTGAACAGGATATCGAAAGTCGGTGTTTTGACGGTGGTGGCTACGTAATCCTTTGGGAGAAGTGCATTTCTTACCTATTTCATATCTATGGAATGTGAGACAATGTACATGTCACGTATTACTGGATGGTAACAGAAGTCTACGTAGAGACTTTCTTAACTTATTGTAGGTTTCGTTGCAACACTTAAAATTGTTTAATCGTAGTATTACGTTTAAAGAAACAGTGTTATTTACATCATATTATATTTCAAATATAATGTATTTAACAACTTTTTAATAAAATTTATTAATTATATTGTTTTATAATATAAAAACCCTAAACTACAACAAATTGTTTATGTAAAAAAAAGGTTCAGTAAGAATCGTATGGGTCAATGAAGGCCGTATACCAGTTCCTATATGACTCTCATTAAGCTATACACATCGTATGGTGAGCAGGGAATATGTGTCGTATAGGTCAATGAGAGGTGTATTGAAACAACTTTTCACATAAAGGGGGAAAATAGATCAAAACATTTTCAAATACACACACCAAACACCAAGAAAACACACACTAACTCTCTCCGTATCGGATCTCTTCCTCGTATCAAGCTATACGCTCCAGATTAATTCACGAGGTTAGTAACAAGTTATCTTTCCTGTTTATTCTTCTTTGTTTTTGTTTTGGTCCGACGGGGTTAGGGTTTCGTGGTGGTGGTGCTCGGCTATGAGTATTGACGGTGTTAGTGGTAGTGGTGGTGGTGGTGGTGGTGCTCACCCCTGGTCAAAATCAATCAGTCTCCACCAATCTTTACAAGGTACACTCTTCCACCACACAGTCTCCACCACTGTCACCGATAATCCCTTCATCGCCAGCAAACATAGTAATGACAACGCGCAGCGCCTCCACCACTCCCCCATCGTCGGACCACTTCCCCATCGTTGATTTTGTTGCTTTGATTTCGAATTTTTAGAGTATTTAGAACAGTAGGACTGAATGTCTATTTGGATCAGTAGGACTGCAATTAAGATTTGGATGTCTTTTTTTTGAACGACGATATCGATCTCGTTCATTAAGCTAAGAATTGACGTAGGAATGAATGTTGATTTTGTTGCTTTGATTTCGAACTTTAGAGTACTTAGAATAGTAGTATTAAACCCAGATTTGATATGTTCTTTACCCACATAAATGTAGTTCCATTGATCTCCTCTATTAAACTGGAACGTAGACTGATTTGGCAGAAAAAAAAAACAGATTGTTTCTTTCCCTCCATAAGCTCCAACAGCCTGTTACGATTTGGATGTCTATTTTAGTTTAATTGAGTGTTTATTTTCTACAAAATTTGGTCGAAATTCACTGATAATATGAGCTCGACCATAGGACTGTAGTTTAACGATACGACTGGACGGAGTGAATGCTATGTGTTTTGGCCAAACCAAATTTACAGATTTATTCTATTATCTTTTATTTTCAACTTTGCGTAACTCTTTTTTATTGACTTTCGATGTTAGTTGTTAAACCCACTGTACAACAAAGAAAGCTATGGAACACTTATGAAATTCATCTTGGTTTATAAAATATGTTTTAAGTTACTATTTATTTACATGTATCGTGTTTTAACAATTGCAGATACGTCGTCTGACGAGGAAGACGCGGCTCCGGCAGTGGGATTCGATGAGATGGCCGGTGGTAATTGTGCGGGGTATCCTTATATGGAGTACCAAGCGCACACCAGGGAAGGCAGACGTTTTAGGGTAATCCGGCAGCAGAAGGTGGGCATCAAAGGGCGCTGTCTTGGGATGCGTTGAGGGAGTGTGGGGAGGAGGATAGGGTTCAGCGGTTAGTCGGGGATAATACCCCGTGGGACCATATGTTTTCACTGGCGGCCGCACCGTCTCATAGGCCTTTGATGGTGGAGTTTCTCTCCACTTTCGTTTTTCGTCCACAACCGGCTGATCAGCCTAACTCGGATATGGACGATCCACACGCACCCCACACCCCTTAAGAGGTATCCTTCTGTTTATTCGGGCAGCGACAGGATATGTCTTTGCGTGAGTTTGCGGTCGCCACCGGATTTTATGTGTTTGACGATTTGGTTCAGGACACCTATACCACTGCGATATCATCCATGCCTGATGACCAGTTACTTGCGTGGTGGCCCACCCTCTGTGATGTTCCCTTCGGTTCGAAGGCCCGTGTCTCATTGATTCCTGACCCACTTGTTCGTTACATGCACCGCTGCATTGCCATGTTGATCACTGCGCGTGGCAAAAGCCTCGAGTGGTTCACGAAGAACGACCTGTTCTTTCTGTATTGTTTATTCACGGGGACGCCGTGCGCCCTACATCGCTGCCTGGCGGAGTATTTCGCCTCTTATAGTAAACGGCAGAGGCGTGGCCGTATGTTTGTGTAACATTTGTATAAATCGGGTCTCCAAAACCCGCTCCGTTTTGTAATCAAATACCAAGTTATGAAATTTCATTAAGTATTTATGAGTATTTTGAGTTTAAACGTTACATAATTAATATATAACTAAACTATAAAAATTATATTTGATAAAGAGTTAAAATAAAATAAATAAAAAATATTTGTAGCTGACCGGACTCGAACCCGGGTCAACTGCCTCCAACAATCTATCAACCAATCCTTTAACCACTCCGCCACCAATTGTTTTCTGTTAACATTATGAAAACAATTGAGTTTTATGCGCAAACACAAATTAACGGTTAATGATATCTGAATAACGGAAATCAGTAAACCGAATCGCCAAATCAGTTTTGGTTCGTTTAGCTGTCTTATAACCGATGAATATCGGTTTCTAATTAAGTTCAAATTGAATGAACTTCAAGTTTCGGGTTTTGAAACCGAAAGGCATTCAAACTTCAAATAATTCAGGTTCCAATCATTATTACGATTCAGAACCGTCTCAAATACATTCCAATTCCTTTTCGTCGCGTTTTCAAGTCTTTTGAACACAAAAAAATCTGTCGCCGGAATTCTCTGCAAATCTCGCCGGAAAACCGGGTTCAACACAAACCAGTAAGAATTTCCTCTCTTGCTGTTTCAATCTATTGTTAGGACTCTACTAACATTAACCCGTCACTCAAAATCAGTCACAGAAGACTTTGTTGGATTTTCTGGGTTCGCCGGAGAAAATCTGGAACTTGCCGGAAACACGCTAGTTAACAGTAAACACATTCAACCGTGCTAATAATCCATGTACTCTGGTTCAATTTCAAATCTAATTCTTTAATTCTGTTGTTAGACCCTCTCAGCCGAAGGTTCAAAAGCAGAGTTACCTGTTCTCGCCGGACTTCCTGAAGAAGACGACCTGTCCGGTATTTCCTTTCCCCAAACTGTTCGGTTTGTACATTCAAACTAGTAGTCATGTTATTTAAGTAGTTAGACCATGAACCAGTTGTCTGAGTAAAAACCGGAAATCGTAGTGAAGAAGACGAATCTAAAAACGAGATAAGAGCAAATAAAATTCGGATAATTAACGGGTTAGACACACAGTCCAGCGGTGGACTGTGTGCAAAGTTAACATACACGTCCCGAGTTCGATCCTTACTACACACACACTCTGCGTAATAACATTCCTTTTATTTATGAACTAACCGGGTTAGAGTGGGTAGTTGTTAAGTATAATATAAATCAAGAATATAACCGGGTTAGACACACAGTCCAGCGGTGGACTGTGTGCAAAATAAACTACACGTCGCGCGATCGAGTCCCGTCACAAGCACCGGTTCAATGAGATTAAAACGTTTTGCAAAATAAAAGAATTTTCGGTAAATTCGAATAAGTGTATAAATATAATTAAAACTGGATTTCTAACGGGTTAGTCACGTAGCTCAGTTGGTAGAGCTACGTGCGCGTGAACGGAAGGTCACCGGTTCGAATCCCGCTTGGCGCAAGTATTACCGCTGACCGAACCGGTCAACGGTCAACGGTCAAACAGTAAAAAAATATTATTTTTTTTAAATATTTATTTGTTTAATTTAAATTAAAAATCAATTAAAAATACTTAAATATAACATTTTTAAGGATAGAAAATAGCCATAAACTCACAAAAATATATCTAAAAATCCCATTAAAATCTTTAATAAAATCCATCCATTTAATATATTTTTTCCCATTATTATTTAGGTTAGTAATTTCTCGTTGACTCGCTTCGTCTAAATCGTGCGCATCTCACCATCTCAAATCCAACGCAACCAATGTGAGTGAACCCTTCAAATTCCCCGTTTTAATCACGTTTTTGGGGTGTATCATGTGTCTTGTTCATTTACATATTATAACTAAGTTATTGTGCATATATCATATCATGACATGTGTGTTAGTTGTTGCTGTTAAGTAGTTATTATTGTTTGCAAATCATTATTTCAGTACATGCAATTGCCGAGGCCGTAGCTCCCCACCCATCGAGGTTGAGTTTGATCCCCATTTTATTATGCGGTTGATCAGGGCGTGCCCGCACGATCGGCTCCGTTTGATTGAGCCTTGATCGGTCATTTTATTTTACATTTCAATACATGCAATACGCTCGGCTCCGTTTGATTGAGCCTTGAGTGCACAGTTCAATTTACATTTCCAGTTCATGCAATACGTTCGGCTCCGTTTGATTGAGCCTTGAGCGCACAGTTCAATTTACATTTCCAGTTCATGCAATACGATCGGCTCCGTTTGATTGAGCCTTGATCGCACAGTTCATTTATGTTAATTATTATGTGATGTTGGTATGTTCATATATGCTATCGATTGTTAATGTATGTTATAATTGTACTCATGTTTGCCAATGTTTGATTTCATACATGTGCTCTTTTATGATTATGCACAATATTTTATTGATAAACTAACCAGAAAATTATTATCAAATGTTTATCTATAAGGTTCACTCGCCAACTTATGTTGACCCAAAAACCTCCCATTTTTACACATGATACAGGTGAACCAGCAGCAGCTAGGAACCCATAGGACCTGGATTAGAAGAAATAAAACGACTTAGTATTTGGATTATCATGTTTGGTTATTTTCCTTTGTAATGAATGAGCATGTTTGGATGTTTGAGAAATGTAACTTTGACTTCATTTAATTATGAAACATAATAGTAAATGTCATGTGCTTTGGTGATAACCCAATTATGCCCCGACTCTTAATTCCGCTGCGGGTCGGGGTGTGACAGATTGGTATCAGAGCCATGACTATAGGGATATAGGATAGGTTATTAGACCCTTAGAGCCTATACTATAGTCGATTAGAAACTTATAAGAATTTTTTTGTGTTATATGCCAAATTTCATGATGTTTATATGTTTATGTTAAATGTTACGTTTGATATTGTTCAAGCATGTTCATAAGTATGTATTATCAAATAATGCCTATCATGAAATCGTATGATCATAACATATCACATCCATGCAAGCACACACCACATCATGATTGATTTTACAATGATTTTCGTGTTTTCAAATCTCATCAAAGTGAGTTCTCATGACGGGCATGTAGTAACTGGAAGGGTACTAGTACCGGTAGTCGGAACGTCCTGTCTAGGCTGGCATTCGTATAAATCCAAAATAAAGGACCAGTTTGCCTACCTGGGGACTAACGATGAGAGTACGAAATACTTATTAGGCCAAAGCATGCTATACCAAACGTTGTGAGAGCTAATCCCACTTTGAGTTGTCATTGTGTCTACACCTGGACACGTTCCGACCAAAACATCTCATGAACATATTTTGTGGTTAGCATTCGGGGATGCGAGTGTTAAATTGCCAGTACTAATGTGAATCCTACCAAGCCAATAGCCATGGGGGCCTACATGACTATATAGGTGAAGGTATGGGGGACATTTGAGGCCCAACATGAGCGAACCCAAGACATCCTTCGGATGTAGTTGCATTATTGATATTTATGTTATTTTCATTTTCTTAAAGACACATGACACCTTAAAAGATACCATAAACTCACAATCTTCTCATTTTATGATCCTGTAGATGTCGTCTAGACCGCATCGAAGGAGTAGGAAATCAGAAAAATCTCAGGAACGTTTGGCCACTCATATCGCCAATCAAATGGCCACGATATTACCTGACATCGTAGTACAAGTACAACAAGCACTTGCTGCAAATCCTACTAACCCTCCTCAACAACAGGACCAGATCATCAACAACCCTCCTACCATCAAATGCTCCTTCAAACATTTTAAGTCCTGCGATCCCCCAAAATTCGAAGGGACTGAGGGAGTCACTGCTCTCCTACATTGGTTCGAGGAGATGGAAAACGTTTTCTTAAACTGCGATTGTCCTGAGGATCGCAAAGTTCGTTATGCCACCGGGAGACTACTTGGTGTAGCTCTCACTTGGTGGAATACCGAGAAAGGAAAGAGGGGAACGGAAGATGCGATGGCCTTAACTTGGGAGGAGTTAAGGGAAATCATGACTAGGCGATTCTGTCCTAGGAGTGAAATTAAGAAATTGGAAGATGAATTTCATGCCTTGAAGCAAAAAGATGGTGATCACTCTACTTACAACAAAAGGTTTTTGGAGTTGAACCAAATGGTTCCAAACTTATTCACTCCAATCTACCGTCTGATAGAACATTACATTCGAGGACTTCCCTCGAAAATCCAAGATTCGGTCCTCAGCGTTTCACCAGTAACACTAGAAGCTGCCATGGAGTTGGCGACAGAACTGACCGAAAACCGAATTCGCAATGGGAAGTTCAAGGAGGAAAAGAAGAAAACCCCTGCTGAGGGACAAACCTCAAACCACCACACTCCTTCCTCTAAATTTGCTAACAAGAGGAAGCGTAACACCAGGAACTTTGCAGTCACCCAAACCAACACCCCTGTTCCTGCTGCACCCATCACTCAAGCCACTCCTTCACCCGCGCCATACAAAAGACCATACACAGGGCCACTACCAAAATGTAACCGTTGTCAGTATCACCACTCCCCTGCCTATCCTTGCCAATACTGTACCGGCTGCGGTCGCGCTGGACACACTGTTCAAAACTGCCGCACGCTTCAACGAACAAACCACCACCAACCTATAACACAAACCCACCAACAATTAATGGGTCAGGCCCAACAACAACAACCATTTCCACCCACTCAACATTTAGCCCAAACATACTATCAACCCAACTACCCTATGGGCCAACCTATGCGGGCTTGTTTCAATTGCAGTGATCCAAGTCATTTCAGGAACACATGTCTAAGGCTGGTCAATATTATTCATGCTCAGGCCCAAGCCAACCCTGTGAACCAAGCAAACCAAGCTCCTCCACCTGCTAGAGGAAGAGCTTTCAATATTAACGCAAACCAGGCCAGAGCTGACGGCAATGTGGTCAACGGTACGTTTCTTATAAATGGTAGATATGCCTCTATGTTATTTGATACTGGTGCGGATAGAAGTTTCGTGTCATTAGAGTTTGAACCTATCTTAAGTAAAAATCGAGATAAGCTCGCGGAATTCATAACAGTGGAAGTTGCAGATGGAAAACCAGTTTCGTTAGACTCTATTTTACGCAACTGTACGCTCACCCTAAACGACCACGATTTCTCAGTCGATCTTATTCCTATGAAGCTGGGAAGTTTCGACATCATAATCGGAATGGATTGGCTCAGTCAGCATAATGCGGAAGTTGTATGTCGTGAGAAATTTATTCGTATTCCTCTTTCAAACGGTCAGACTCTTCGAATTATTGGAGAAACCTCGGCGAAAGGGCTCAACTTAATGTCTTGTCTTCAAGCTCAAAAATACCTTCGCAAGAATTATGTCGCGTTTTTAGCCCATATCATCAAGAAGGGGACTTCAGAAAAGAAACTTGAAGATGTCCCTGTCGTAAAAGATTTTCCACAAGTTTTTCCTGACGATATTTCAGGACTTCCTCCAATTAGAGATGTCGAATTTCGTATCGATCTTATACCTGGTGCTACACCAGTGGCAAAATCTCCATATAGGTTAGCCCCCTCTGAAATGCAAGAGCTAGCCAGTCAATTGCAAGAGTTGACTGACAAGGGATTTATACGCCCCAGCTCATCGCCTTGGGGTGCACCTGTACTCTTTGTAAAGAAGAAGGATGGATCTTTTCGCATGTGCATCGACTACAGAGAGCTCAACAAGTTAACTATCAAAAATCGTTATCCTTTACCTCGCATAGATGATCTTCTTGACCAACTACAGGGTGCCAGTTGTTTTTCAAAAATCGACCTTCGATCCGGCTATCATCAGCTTAGAGTGCATGAAGAAGACGTCCATAAAACTGCTTTTCGAACTCGATATGGTCACTATGAATTCATGGTTATGCCATTTGGATTAACCAACGCACCAGCTGTTTTCATGGACCTAATGAATAGAGTCTGCAAACCTTACCTTGATCGATTTGTTATTGTTTTCATCGACGATATTCTTATCTATTCAAAATCTAAAGCTGATCATGAGCGTCATCTGCGACTTGTTCTTGCACTTCTAGAAAAGGAAAAACTTTATGCCAAGTTCTCTAAATGTGAATTCTGGTTAAAAGAGGTGCAATTTCTCGGGCATGTAGTCAATGACAAAGGAATACATGTGGACCCATCAAAGATCAAAGCAGTTCAAGAATGGCAAGCTCCACGTACGCCAACTGAAGTAAGGTCTTTCCTTGGACTTGCTGGCTATTATCGTCGGTTCATTTCAAACTTCTCTCGCATTGCGGTGCCACTCACGGCTTTAACCCATAAAGGGAAACCATTTGTATGGGGGCCCAAGCAAGAAGAAGCTTTTCAAACTCTCAAGCAAAAACTTTGTGATGCACCAATCCTCACTCTTCCTGAAGGTTGTGATGATTTTGTAGTCTATTGCGACGCGTCAGGGCAAGGATTAGGTTGCGTTCTCATGCAAAGAGGAAAAGTCATAGCTTATGCCTCAAGGCAACTCAAGACGCACGAAAAGAACTACGCCACTCATGACCTTGAACTTGGAGCCGTTGTATTCGCTCTTAAGATATGGAGACATTATCTTTATGGTACGAAGTGTGAAATATACACTGACCACAAGAGTCTTCAACATATCTTCAATCAGAAAGAGTTAAATATGAGGCAACGAAGATGGGTCGAACTCCTAAATGATTACGACTGTGAAATCAGATATCACCCTGGTAAAGCAAATGTGGTGGCTGATGCACTTAGTCGAAAGGGTTATGCGAACTCCATTCATCTTCTATGTTCGCAAATTATAACCAATATTAAGGACCAAATTCGAGAAGCTCAACACGTTTCAATAACAGAGGAAGATGTACAAAAAGAGATGTCCTGTGGAGCCGAGCTAAAGCTTGAAACTAAATCTGATGGTATTTTGTATTACCTAGATCGTATATGGATTCCTAACCACATCAATCTTCGTGAAACACTCATGCATGAAGCCCATAAGTCGCGATATTCTATACACCCAGGAGCCGATAAGATGTATCAAGACCTACGGTACACCTATTGGTGGCCTGGAATGAAGAAAGATATTGCCGTTTTTGTTTCCAAGTGTCTCACTTGTTCTAAAGTAAAGGCTGAACACCAAAGACCCTCAGGACTTCTAGTCCAACCCGAAATACCTGTTTGGAAGTGGGAAAATATAACCATGGATTTCATTACCGGGTTACCTCGCACTTCTAGTGGGTATGACACTATATGGGTGATTATAGACCGACTTACAAAATCAGCTCACTTTATTCCTATTCGGGAAGATTTCAAGAACGAAAGCTTGCTCGTATTTATATCAATGAGATCGTCAGCCGACATGGAGTTCCATTAAGTATTATTTCTGATCGTGATGGCCGTTTCACCTCACGAACATGGCAAGCAGTACAATCCGCTATGGGCACTCGACTAGATCTCAGTACCCGCCTATCATCCTCAAACTGATGGACAGTCTGAGCGCACCATTCAAACCCTTGAGGACATGCTTAGAGCATGTGTCATAGACTTCAAGGGAAATTGGGACGCCCACCTACCGTTAGTCGAATTTTCGTACAACAACAGTTATCATTCTAGCATCGGCATGGCACCTTTTGAAGCTTTATATGGTCGAAAGTGTCGATCTCCTGTTTGTTGGCACGAAATTGGGGAAGCACAAATTACTGGTCCAGAATTGATCCAAGAAACCACAGACAAGATTCATCAAATTCGAAACAATCTACTAGCGGCTCAAAGTCGTCAAAAGAGTTACGCAGATAAACGACGGAAGCCCTTGGAGTTTAGCGTTGGTGATCATGTGCTTTTAAAAGTATCACCGTGGAAGGGAGTAGTTCGTTTTGGTCAAAAGGGAAAGCTAGCACCACGTTACGTAGGACCTTTCAAAATACTCAAAAGAGTAGGTCCTGTAGCATACAAGCTTGACCTACCGGAAGAACTCGATAGGATTCATCCCACATTCCACGTGTCGAACTTGAAGAAGTGCCTCGCTGATGAGAATCTTCATATTCCACTAGAAGATATTCAGATCGATGAATCCATGCATTTTATTGAAAGACCAGTGGAGATTATGGACTATGGAGAAAAGCGTCTACGTCGAAGTCGCATTCCTATTGTTAGAGTACGCTGGGAGTCGAAACGGGGACCTGAGTTTACTTGGGAACGTGAAGACTCAATGCGTGAAAAATACCCTCATCTTTTCCCTACTACTTCAACTGTTTAAATTTCGGGACGAAATTCCTAAAAGTAGGGGATACTGTAACATTTGTATAAATCGGGTCTCTAAAACCCGCTCCGTTTTGTAATCAAATACCAAGTTATGAAATTTCATTAAGTATTTATGAGTATTTTGAGTTTAAACGTTACATAATTAATATATAAACTAAACTATAAAAATTATATTTGATAAAAAGTTAAAATAAAATAAATAAAAAATATTTGTAGCTGACCGGACTCGAACCCGGGTCAAATGCCTCCAACAATCTATCAACCAATCCTTTAACCACTCCGCCACCAATTGTTTTCTGTTAACATTATGAAAACAATTGAGTTTTATGCGCAAACACAAATTAACGGTTAATGATATCTGAATAACGGAAATCAGTAAACCGAATCGCCAAATCAGTTTTGGTTCGTTTAGCTGTCTTATAACCGATGAATATCGGTTTCTAATTAAGTTCAAATTGAATGAACTTCAAGTTTCGGGTTTTGAAACCGAAAGGCATTCAAACTTCAAATAATTCAGGTTCCAATCATTATTACGATTCAGAACCGTCTCAAATACATTCCAATTCCTTTTCGTCGCGTTTTCAAGTCTTTTGAACACAAAAAAATCTGTCGCCGGAATTCTCTGCAAATCTCGCCGGAAAACCGGGTTCAACACAAACCAGTAAGAATTTCCTCTCTTGCTGTTTCAATCTATTGTTAGGACTCTACTAACATTAACCCGTCACTCAAAATCAGTCACAGAAGACTTTGTTGGATTTTCTGGGTTCGCCGGAGAAAATCTGGAACTTGCCGGAAACACGCTAGTTAACAGTAAACACATTCAACCGTGCTAATAATCCATGTACTCTGGTTCAATTTCAAATCTAATTCTTTAATTCTGTTGTTAGACCCTCTCAGCCGAAGGTTCAAAAGCAGAGTTACCTGTTCTCGCCGGACTTCCTGAAGAAGACGACCTGTCCGGTATTTCCTTTCCCCAAACTGTTCGGTTTGTACATTCAAACTAGTAGTCATGTTATTTAAGTAGTTAGACCATGAACCAGTTGTCTGAGTAAAAACCGGAAATCGTAGTGAAGAAGACGAATCTAAAAACGAGATAAGAGCAAATAAAATTCGGATAATTAACGGGTTAGACACACAGTCCAGCGGTGGACTGTGTGCAAAGTTAACATACACGTCCCGAGTTCGATCCTTACTACACACACACTCTGCGTAATAACATTCCTTTTATTTATGAACTAACCGGGTTAGAGTGGGTAGTTGTTAAGTATAATATAAATCAAGAATATAACCGGGTTAGACACACAGTCCAGCGGTGGACTGTGTGCAAAATAAACTACACGTCGCGCGATCGAGTCCCGTCACAATCACCGGTTCAATGAGATTAAAACGTTTTGCAAAATAAAAGAATTTTCGGTAAATTCGAATAAGTGTATAAATATAATTAAAACTGGATTTCTAACGGGTTAGTCACGTAGCTCAGTTGGTAGAGCTACGTGCGCGTGAACGGAAGGTCACCGGTTCGAATCCCGCTTGGCGCAAGTATTACCGCTGACCGAACCGGTCAACGGTCAACGGTCAAACAGTAAAAAAATATTATTTTTTTAAATATTTATTTGTTTAATTTAAATTAAAAATCAATTAAAAATACTTAAATATAACATTTTTAAGGATAGAAAATAGCCATAAACTCACAAAAATATATCTAAAAATCCCATTAAAATCTTTAATAAAATCCATCCATTTAATATATTTTTTCCCATTATTATTTAGGTTAGTAATTTCTCGTTGACTCGCTTCGTCTAAATCGTGCGCATCTCACCATCTCAAATCCAACGCAACCAATGTGAGTGAACCCTTCAAATTCCCCGTTTTAATCACGTTTTTGGGGTGTATCATGTGTCTTGTTCATTTACATATTATAACTAAGTTATTGTGCATATATCATATCATGACATGTGTGTTAGTTGTTGCTGTTAAGTAGTTATTATTGTTTGCAAATCATTATTTCAGTACATGCAATTGCCGAGGCCGTAGCTCCCCACCCATCGAGGTTGAGTTTGATCCCCATTTTATTATGCGGTTGATCAGGGCGTGCCCGCACGATCGGCTCCGTTTGATTGAGCCTTGATCGGTCATTTTATTTTACATTTCAATACATGCAATACGCTCGGCTCCGTTTGATTGAGCCTTGAGTGCACAGTTCAATTTACATTTCCAGTTCATGCAATACGTTCGGCTCCGTTTGATTGAGCCTTGAGCGCACAGTTCAATTTACATTTCCAGTTCATGCAATACGATCGGCTCCGTTTGATTGAGCCTTGATCGCACAGTTCATTTATGTTAATTATTATGTGATGTTGGTATGTTCATATATGCTATCGATTGTTAATGTATGTTATAATTGTACTCATGTTTGCCAATGTTTGATTTCATACATGTGCTCTTTTATGATTATGCACAATATTTTATTGATAAACTAACCAGAAAATTATTATCAAATGTTTATCTATAAGGTTCACTCGCCAACTTATGTTGACCCAAAAACCTCCCATTTTTACACATGATACAGGTGAACCAGCAGCAGCTAGGAACCCATAGGACCTGGATTAGAAGAAATAAAACGACTTAGTATTTGGATTATCATGTTTGGTTATTTTCCTTTGTAATGAATGAACATGTTTGGATGTTTGAGAAATGTAACTTTGACTTCATTTAATTATGAAACATAATAGTAAATGTCATGTGCTTTGGTGATAACCCAATTATGCCCCGACTCTTAATTCCGCTGCGGGTCGGGTGTGACAGTTTGGAGGGGCTTTCATCACGCATATTGCCCAGCCTTGTGCCCGGTATTTTCCATACATTGATGATTTGCCACCGCTGGCACCTTTCGTGTATTTGGGCATACGGACGTTGACAGGGATGCACATAGCGGTGAAATTTCCGGATATTGGTTATAGGTTTGTGGGTTTGGACGGTCGGATTTTTGTACACCAGGAGCTTGTACATCAGCCACTGTTGGAGGCCGGGGAGGTGGAGATGCCTCATGTAGCTGAGGAGCCTATGGGAGACGGAGACGTCTAGGCTGTGGTTGAGCAGGGGCATCCGCTGCAGGAGCCCCCGCAACATCCTCAACGAGTTTATCATGCGGTTAGGCTGTCTCAGTCCACCCAGCGTCTCCTCGAGAGGCTTGTGGCTGATCAGACGGAGATTCTTGGGAGACAGTTACAGCAGGATCGGCGGACAAACAGGTTGCAGGATTTGATAGAGTGGGTGATTGCCAGCGAGGCTGAGAGGCGTACCGAGGCTAGGTTGCCAGTTCGACCCGTTGGCCGCCACCACGTGTTTATCCAGAGCCCGACATGCAGCCATCCCCGTCCCCTACACAGGCCGTTCCAGCATGCAGGCCGGCCCTTCCAGCACGCAGGCCGGTCCGTCCAGCACGCAATCCCCACCGTCCGCTACGTAGATCCCTTTGTCAGGTGATGGTGCTGATTCTGATGACACCGGTGACGACATGCCGTTGGATTAGTATTTCTGTATTTTGTTTGGGTGTAATTTGATTTTAAACGTTGTGCGAACGTTATGTTTATTTTGTTTGGTTATCTTTTGAACCTATGATTGTACGGACAAATATTTATTTCTTTTGTTATTTACGCTTAATAGTTTACGTGGTTGAATTTATATAAACGTTTGTGGTGCTTTTAATGAAAAACCTCATTTTAATATAATCAATATTTTTGTTAACTAAAAAATTTTTACTTTAATAACAACGTTTTGTTGTATTCATGTTATGTTTTTTTTATTATAAAAAGGTAAGAAATTTCATCAAATATACTCTCAATACATAACATTTTGATAAAACACAAAATATAAGAGCCATTACATTCGATTACAGAACTTACATAAACTTAAATAGTGGCAATGACAAACACAAAGACAAACAACACAAAAAAAAATCCAAAAGATTATCAAACATCTTTCCCTTTGATGAACGGCCCTTGAACGATTATGTTCCATTTCTGTGACTTGCAATTTATACATTCGAACCTCCTCTCTCAAAAGGATGACTTCGTTTTCAAGCACAGCCTTCGTATCCAATAGCCCTCTAATGATTTGACTTGACTGATTACATAATGGAGGATCGTGCCACAAAAAGAACTTGCATTTAGAACGCTGAAACAGAAGACGAATTAATGTTTATAAATTATAAGTGTAAAAAAAATACTTCTTAAAATGCATACCAATTGAGTGCGGGTGTAAAATTGACATCCGGGATTAGTTTCGGTCCAAGATGTTTTGAGTGCAGCTTGCCTACCACATCTGCAAAGAACCATGGTTGATGTGAAGATGGATACGGATACAACACAAACCATCTAATACGTACTGCATCTTTTCAAGAAAAAAAAATCAATACGCCTCTCATAGGGCAATAAGAGGCGTATAAAAGTATGATTTCTGACAACCTTTTTTGACATATGCTCCGTATTATACAATGAGGGACGTATAGACACAACTTTTTAGGAATTAATACTTGTATACGCCCCTCATAGTGAAATGAGAGTCGTATAGGTTTTAAAAAGCTGGCAACTTTTTGATAAATACGAGAACTTTTTGATATATACGAAAAAGTGGTCAGAAAATATGGATCTATACGCCCCTCATTGCACTATGAGGTCCGTATACATATGTATTCTTGCCCCTTTTAGCTACAAACCACATTTACATCTAGATATGCAAAGTTGGACCACTAAAGCAAATTCTTGGACCACATTCCATGATGAACCGGAAGTACACACACACGAACGGATTCTTTGTCTCTCGTATTGTTCTCCTCTCTCGCATCACTTGATATAGTTGGAGTACTCAAGGTTAGCTCGTTTTCCATATTTGATGTTTTAATTTTTTGGTGGTTACTATGGCTGTTTGTGATAGTGTTAGGGTGGTGGTTATTGTTTGCGGTGGTGTTGGGGTGGTTGTTGGGTTGGTTGATATGGCTGAAGGTGGTTGGGGTGGTGTTTCATGGTGGTTTGTGGTGGTGGACGGTGGAGGTTTATGATGGTGTTTCATGGTGGTTTGTGGTGGTGGACGGTGGAGTTTTATGGTGGTGTTTCATGGTGGTTTGTGGTGGTGGAGGTTTATGGTGGTTGACGGTGAAGGTTTGTGGTGGTTGACGATGGTGAGGTGGTGGTGGGTGGTAGGCTGTGGATAAATTGGTGTTTGGTGGTGGGTGGTAGGCTTTGGTAGCGGTTGAGGGTGGTGGTTGGTGGTGGTAAGGTGGTGGTGGGGGTGGTGGCTGTGGTAAGGTGGTGGTGGGTGGTGGCTGTGGTAAGGTGGTGGGTTGCGGGTGGTGGATGTGTGGTGGTGGGTTGTGGGTGGTAGGCTGTGGTGGTCGTGGTAGTGGGCTATGGTGGCGGGTGGTCGGCAGTGGCAGTGGCGGGTGGTCGCTGTGGAGGTTTTTGAGGGGGGTGGTGGGCTATGGTGGTGCCGTGGTGGGTGTGGTAGTTATCAGATTTGTTTATTATTTTCTTTAAAAATAATACAATTTCAAATGTCGAGTCTAACACTTTAACCAATCGTTCTTAACAGGATATCGAAAGTCGGTGTTTTGACGGTGGTGGCCGCGTAATCCTTAGGGACAAGTGCACTGCTTACCTATTTCAGATTCAAAGGCATCCCTGAGTACCTATTTCAGATTCATGCCGAGAGACGCACCATAGTGGCAGTGGGTAATGAAGTCGACTCCCGCACCCACTGCCCCAATCATCTCCACTGGGTGTGCTCTTGATGTCGTTTTAGTAACACCCCCGGTGTAGTCTTGATGGCATCAGAGCCCTTGGAACCTAGGGTAGCAACACTACCCACTGGGTGAGCTCTTGATATTGTCTTAGCAACACCCCCGGTGTACTCTTGACATCATCGAAGCCATACGCGAATTCAATAATATGTAACGATTAACGTTTAGGGTATAGGGTTTAGGTTATCTTTTTATCACATTTTGTATAAAAAGTGCCATGTTTTGGGTTATAATATATAAACCGATGTTCAATTTTATTTTTAATTACGTTTCTTGTTGCGTTATGAAAATGATAAGTGAAACACAATTTTTTAAACCTACAATTTTTTAAAACCACATTTTATAAATAAAATATTTGTCATTTTATAAAATACAATTTTTTAAACCACATTTTATAAAAAAAAATATGTAGTTTCTTAATATATTAAAAAAACAAATGAAAACTTGATATATTTTATAACCTTGGTTTACCAAAAAATTCTAAGAAGTTTTAGATAATAATTACTAAATAAAACCTTGATACATACAAATTGTTTTTATACTAAATAAAAAACAAATAAAAAACTTAATAAAAACTTTATAAATACATTTATTTTATAAAACCTTATTTTATTAAATATCTAAGAAATATTTTATACTAATTAATTTATTAAAACTGGTTACATATACATTTTATATAAAATCTATCAATTTTATTTTTAATAATATTTCACTATCTTCCCCAATTTTCAAGCATTAAACCCACCATCTTATTCCATATAAAAGGTAGCAATCATTATGAAATCATTGGCTGACACCCAATGATTGCCATTAAATGAGGGGACTGAGAATGAGGGTCGTATAGCACTATAAGGGCGTATAGATAGGCCCTATATTAAGGTGTATTGGGCAATAAGGGTCATATAGGGTTAGAGGATGTGTAGATAACTTTGGAGGATGTGTGGATACATCCACCCTTTTTTAAGGTTGATAACTCAAAATCTCAAATGATTTATTTTTAGATATCATTTTATTTCCACGAATTGAAATGCAAACACCTGCATCACTTAAAATTCATGTTACCATTTAAAACTTTATTAATAAAAGTTATTATATTATTTTGATTGCATAGACACGTTAATGCTTTATTAGAAATCTTATTGAATAAAAGCATTGACCTTTTTAATAATGGCTCCTCCATTTGGTTTAACATTTCGTCATGAACATTGTTTGTATGCATTTCTTATGATTCTTGGACAGCTTCAGATCTTTGACTACATCTAGCATTTCTTGGACCTAATTGAAGAAGGCTGGTATTGGGACTTTACACCACACATACACTTGCCACCAAACTGATTTCGGGATCAAACATGAAACCAAAATATGACCGCCGGCTCCAGCTCAATGCCATACAACGTGCGTAATGGATTTCTCGTTCTTGGACCGTTAGTATGTTGTTAATTTGCCGTGCTGACATGATGATTTCTCGTTCCTTACTTGAATGTGGACATATTTACTTGCAAGTTTGTAAAAAACAGTATGTTCCATATATGAACTTGTGCAGATAAATTATAATAACTCGTCAGTAAATTACTCCGAATAATCATCACTAAGATGGGATAAATAAACATTCATCAACCATATCAAGGAGATTAGGGTTTTCCAGAGCAGCAGCAACCCGTTCTTTATCATTTAACTGTTTGTCCACTGCGTATCCGAAGGGAGTCAGAAAAAAGAAAATGAAAGCAGTTCAATACAGGTTAAGTTTTATACCTTTTCATATGAAAACGAGTCAATTGGGGTGCATATTATTAAAATCATGTAAATCTTGTGAATCATATGAATTAGCTAAGGGGTGGACCTATGACATGTCGTGTAGGGCTGTAAACGAACCGAACGTTCAGCGGACAGTTCGTGAACCGTTCGTGGGAAGTTCGTTTATGTTCGTTCGTTCGTTTAATAAACGAACAGACATGAACAAGAAATTTCGTTCGATTAGTTAAATGAATGAACATGAACAGAGGTCACGTTCGTTCAGTTGTGTTCGTAAACGTTCGGTAAGGTGTTCGTGAACATGTTCATGAATTTACATTTATTTATGTTCGTATGTTTGTGTTTTATTTAAAGTTTCTTGTATTTTCATAAATTTTATCTATACTTTTATATTATTAAACTTATAATTTATTTTATTGCCCTAACAAGTAAACTAAGAAACCCTATTTCACCTTGTTTATACACCATTTCCATTTAAATCCTCATTTTATACATCGACGAATACGATCGACCTCCGTTCCACAGTAGGGGATTCAAGTTCTAGTGCTTATCCACCTGTATCATTCATCATGTTCGCCAAATTTGTTTGTGTTCGTTTGTGTTCGTGAACCGTTCGTGAACACGCTCATTTCCTTAATGAACGAACACGAACATCAAATCTCGTTCGGTAAGTGTTCATGAACCGTTCGTGAACATATTTATTTCCTTAATGAACGAACACGAACAAGGCCCTGTTTGTGTTCGTTCGGTTCGTTTACGGCCCTAATGTCGTGGGTGGGCGGGCGCACACTTTGAATTTTTAGTTTTTAGTTTTATATGTAAGTCAAAATCCCGACCGCCCCCCAAAGAATTTTGTAATCACACCCCTTGAAACTGAGAAATAAGAGTGAAAAGTGTTGATTAGAAAAAGAAATCCAGCCAAATAAGATGGCTTGAGTTGCAGAGAACCCTTTTGTAGGGATGAAGATGTATGTGTTGTAAAGCCAATATATAATATAAAGGGCAAAATGGTAATTTCAAGATTTATTGAAATTGATTGTTTTAAATTTCTGATAAAAGTCAACAAACAAAGTAAGGGGCTATTCGATAACCTCTTAATGGTTCTATTAAGAGGTTATCTCTGAATCGGTCAGAGGTTAATATATTTGGTTCGCTAAAATACCACGTCTTAATGGTTTCATTCATCTCCGAATGGTTCAGCATGTGAGAAAGTCTGGACAAAAATAAGACCTGTATACCCTTGAGCTAAAGAAAACATGGTACTCTCCTTCAACCTCTCATCTCACGCTGCTCACTCCCTCCTTCCTCCCTCCTTTTGTGCCGACACCACAACCACCGTCCTCCTCCTCGACGGCCACCGTCCTCTTCCTACCGCGTCGCTCACTCACTTCCTCCTCCTCCCTCCTTTAGCGTTTCCACCACAGCCACGGTCCTGTAGACGCATCCACCTCCAATCGATGACCTTCACCCGTCCTAGCCACCAGCCTCCTCTAATCGACGACCTTCAGCCACACCAGTCCGACTTTCCTCCTCTAATCGATGACCTTCAGCCACACCAGTCCAGCTTTACTTCTCCAATTTTTTATTAGGAATTATGATATTGGTTTTTATGTGGAAGTCTGACGTGCTGATGGATTTATGAACTGATGGATTGACTATGTCTGCAAGTTTTTATTAGGAATTATGATATAGATTTTTATGTGCAAGTTTGTATGAATTGATGGTATGAAATTTGTGGTATTATGTGTTTTTTTAACTGAACTGTGGTATGAAAGTTTGGAACTAAACTAAGTGCAAGTTTGTATGATATTGGTTTTTAAATCGATTAGACTGATTTTTGTTATACATGATTTTGAATTTAAGTAGTTTTTGTGTGTGTGTGTTTTGATTTGTTTGAAGAAATGGCACAAAAAGAGTAGGATTAACCGGTAGCCAGAAGGGTAAAAAAGTCATTCTACACACTCATTCAAAGGTCCAACCAAACAACACATGACTGGTTTAGCACTTATTGGTTCAAAGTCTCTTACTCATTCAGACCTCTTAATGGTTCAGCATTTAACCGGTCAGAGATTGCCAAACAGCCCCTAACTCTAAGTAGAGTTTACTTTTTCAACTTACTTTTTTATAAACGATCTTGTGTAATTTATATTTAGTTTTTTAAATTATATTATTAATCTATGAGGTTATCATAGTATATACTTTATTTTTTTGTTACTTTATATTATTTGCTTTAATATATTTTAAGTTTTTTGAATTATGTGAAACGTTTATTAAGAGTATATTATAATTAAAAAAACTTAAAACATTCATTAAGTTTTTATTATATAAGGTAAAAGAAGAAAAATATTGTGAAAATGTTTCTTTAAAAGAATAATTGGATTATAAAAGCTTACAACAATAGTTAAGTTTTATCATCTAGGCCAAAAGAAAGAAAAATACATAAAAAAAGGAAGTGAGCCATTGAAACAACAACGCCCAGACGGCCAAACCCCCATGGACTTTTGACTTAACCTGATTCAACCCGAACCAAACTGAACCGAAAAGAATTGTTATATAGCGATAAACAAATGATCCGTATAAAATTTCGCACCCCATGAAAAAAAATTTGGGCCCATCACTAATCATCTATAACTGAAACATGTCAAGTGGGTCACATGTTATCAACTGAAGTTGATTCATATTATTTTAGTATATACTTTTAATAAACATATTTTTAGAACTTTCATCAAGTGTCAAGAGTGGGAGGGACCTCAGTTGCACGAGTCCACGAAACCACCTTGATGTCAACATAAGAGTATCCGCAATGCTAGAATGCTCGATCGCGTCCAAAATCCAGAATTGTCACATCAGCATGCCATATCATTTCAAACCACAATTATTCCAAACGTTACTATTTCCTTCAACACTAAATCACTTCAAACCACCATCTTAATATCCACCTCATCACTTACTTTTCCTTTTATGTACCATATATCTAATTTATAAAATCTATTTTTTATTTATTTAACTAATAATATTATTTATTTTTTATTAAAATATTAAAAATAAAGAAAAAGTAAAATTAAATACAATATAATCCATTAAACAAAAAAGCACACTTTCAAATAAAACCAATAAAACCTAAAAATAAAAAGATAATTATTTTTAAAAACACATGCTTAATAATCTACAAATGAAAACATACAAAAAAATAAAATAAATAAAAACACACACACATAAAACAAACAATACTATAAGACACAACTATTCTTCGTCTTCCTCTTGCTCTAGGTGGCTATGTGCCCAAAGGCGCTCGGTCATATTGTGTCAAAGAGTGTGAGGAGCTCCCATGTCAAGTAAGTCTCTAATTCGTTGCAAGCGTTCAACAAAATTGTCTGTGATGCCATGTAATGATGGTGGCACATCCTCATCCTCGTTGTTATCCCAGTTGGATATGGTATAATCTTCGTCTTCAACGATCATGTTGTGTAGTATTATATACGTAAACATTACGTCAGTTATAACTCTCGAGCTCCAAATCCTTTTTGGACCTTTCATAATGTGTCATCGAGCCAGGAGGACACTAAACACCCTTTCCACATCTGTAAGAGTGGTCCATTCTGGGTTGCATCTGCAAGATAATATCATTGGTTTTATTCCATGTCGTTCATAGTAAATTGGAAGGCGTCACAAAGCCTTCTAAGATGTCGTTCAATATCAGTGATTATTTATGACGTTGATGTCATTGTTCGACCCGGAAACTCCAAAAACATGCCAAATCCGCATGTCACATGATGCAACTTCCGGAGCATTATGGTGGGAAATCCATAGTCACCATAATGTCACGGAGTTAGTTATTCAACTCGCGTGCGGCCTTAGATCACGGTCTAAGTAAGCCTTGCCGACGTAGTGTCGTTGGGTTTTGATTGTGAAAGTTGCTAGAGGGAACGTTGGATCGCAAGTGGTTTGCTTGTAATACTTGAACACAAGTATACAAGAGAAAGACTTTTATATTAAAGAAAGCTTACAAGACTTATGATGTTTACAAGTCTTTGGGGATAATCCAAATGAGACCCCCATGAAGCCTATTTATACTACATGATCATTATCTAGAGTGTTCGATATCTAGAACACTCTTTACAAAATATCAAGCTTAAATATCTAAGTTATTTGTTACTAATATCATGATATTATGTCGGATTCTAGAGAGTTCTTTAGGCAGATTTTTATGGTAGTTTCAACTAGCATTTTCCAACATTCTCTAGATCCTTCCTTGTTGCATTTTGGTCCTTATTGTGTCTCCATGTTGCTGGAACAAAACGGGCTGATCCGAAACCTTCCGGGCAGCTCTAGATGAGACTAGATCGCTCCGAAAACTTCTAGAATCCTGAAATTTTGATCTGAATTTATGCGGGCGTGACATTCTCCCCCACCTAAATTCGCAACGTCCTCGTTGCGATGCCTGAATGCCTCACTAGTCTTCATGAGTTGTATTGCGGATAATATTTTACCTCGATTCTTGGACTTCAAGGGTGTAGTGTGTACTTCATCGCCTTTGATGATGTAAAGTGTGTTCATGAATGGTGCTGGCATGGCCTTTTGTTCTCGAAAGAAATCCATCCCGAGCACAATATTGTAGTCTTCGATTGGAACAATCAAGAAGTGTAACTTGCCTGCCCATGTCCCAATTTTGGCTTTTACGCCCCAAGCAACACCTTCGATCGGTATGGGATCTCCGTTGGCGGCTTTAATCCAGCCTTCTTTGGTTGTGATCCTTAAGCCGAGTCTTCTTGCCTCGTTTGTTGTCATGAAGTTATGGCTAGCACCGGTATCGACCAGTGCTTCTAAGGTTTCTCCTTTGATCTCTAGATTGACAAAGCGAAGACCTCTTCCCTTTGTATTGCCCACTACTGTTGTCGGGTTAGCTTGATTTCTATTGCCAATGGTTTTCCTTCCATTGTGGTCATAGCATTTAAAACTTGAAGTTGCATTGCCCCCAGGCGAACCTCTTCGGTTTCTTCAGGTTCATCATCGCCGGTCCTTATAAGGGCCGTTAGTCTGGCTTTCTTTGGGCAGTCTCGTGCATCATGAGGCCCATCCCAAAGGAAGTAGCCTTTGTTCATGGCTTTTCCTTTGTTATATAACGTTAATGCCCGGTCATCATTCTTCCGGTATTGATTTTGGTTGGTGGGTTTTGCTCCCCCACCTTTCGCATCGCCCGTCTCTGTAGTTGCTGATCTTGCCGAACGATTTTCATTACGTTCGTGCAAGTTTTCAGCAACAGAGATTGCCGATGATAAATCTTGAACATTTCGTCGTTCAAGTTCGATCTTGGCCCATTGTTGTAAGCCATCGACAAAGTAAATGAGAGCATCCTTAGGCGACAAGTCCGGCATCTCAAGCACAAGGGTAGTGAATTCATTGATATATTCTTTGATGCTACTCTTATGCCTAAGGTTTCGTAGCCGAATCTTTGCATCATGTTCGGCATTTTCCGGATATAATTGCTTCTTTATTTCTTTTACAAAATCAGCCCAAGTGTTGATGGTGCACATACCTTTTTCAATCTCCATGTGCTTCCGTCGCCACCATAGAGCTACGGTTTCCTTCAAGTATAAGGTCACAGTCTTGATTTTTTTGCCATCGTCAACGATGTCTATGGCTTCAAAGTACTGCTCAATCTCCCAAATGAAGTCGTCAACAGCTCGTGCCTCCCGTTTTCCAACGAACGAGGATGGCTTCGGGACTTCAGTCTTTGAAGAAATGATGGTGTCGC
The DNA here is from genome assembly GCA_947069175.1 of Scalesia atractyloides. Classification (NCBI taxonomy): domain Eukaryota; kingdom Viridiplantae; phylum Streptophyta; class Magnoliopsida; order Asterales; family Asteraceae; genus Scalesia; species Scalesia atractyloides. Next base: position 4,947,091 of record CAMTDV010001634.1, read on the forward strand.
CTCGATTTGCTAGTGCTTGTTTGCAAATGTTAGCTCTATTTGCAACTCATTGAATTTTTCAGCAAACTTGCTCTCGAGACTGCTTTGTACTTGCCCAGCTCCTTCATAAACATCTCTTTTAGTTCAGCTTGCATGACCTGCATAGCAAGTTTGATGTCGTCTCTTAACTCGCCGAGCTCGCCACCTATTTGTTCTAGCGACTCGTTGGTGTTTGTTTGGAAGATGTCGACTTCAGCCTTGAATTCTTCGACTTGTGTCTTGAATTCAGCTATCGATGTCTCCATGTCTTCCACACGTTTCTCTAAGCTTGCGACCAAGTCCTTGGCATGTCTCGATTCTTTCTTCCTCCTTTGCGAGTGTCATCGCCCACGGGTCTCTTCTCCAGCAGCCGTGGTTATAAGTTGGGTCTTATCATCAGCGGATGGATCGTAACGTTGCTCTGATACCACTTGTCACGGAGTTAGTTATTCAACTCGCGTGCGGCCTTAGATCACGGTCTAAGTAAGCCTTGCCAACGTAGTGTCGTTGGGTTTTGGTTGTGAAAGTTGCTAGAGGGAACGTTGGATCGCAAGGGGTTTGCTTGTAATACTTGAACACAAGTATACAAGAGAAAGGCTTTTTTATTAAAGAAAGCTTACAAGAGTTATGATGTTTACAAGTCTTTGGGTATAATCCAAATGAGACCCCCATGAAGCCTATTTATACTACTTGATCATTATCTAGAGTGTTCTATATCAAGCTTAAATATCTAAGATATTTGTTACTAAATATCATGATATTATGTTGGATTCTAGAGAGTTCTTTAGGCAGATTTTTTATGGTAGTTTCAACTAACATTTTCCAACATTCTCTAGATCCTTCCTTGCTGCATTTTGGTCCTTATTGTGTCTCCATGTTGCTGGAACAAAATGGGCTGATCCGGAACCTTCCGGGTAGCTCTAGATAAGACTAGATCACTCCGGAAACTTCTAGAATCCTGAAATTTTGATCTGAATTTATGCGGGGCGTGACAATAAGTAAACTATCGTTCCATGCGACATTACAATTTTTTCATTCCAATGCATACAATTAGTGTCGGCTTTCATGAGCCTCTAACAACCATTGGATGTTGGAACTTGAGCTTGCTTCAACACCCGATGAATCATATAGTGACAGGAACATTTGCTCCACATCGTCAGACTGCAATTCATCAACCATTTGCATGAAGACTTCCATGAACTTATCATTAAGATCATTGAGATCATTAGTAATAAAGAGAAGTATAGTTAGAGGTGGTGATTGCGCGAACTCTTTGTCACTTGAGCTACCACCGCAAAGATATTACATGTAGGTGTGGTTTCTTCATCGCTTAAGCTCATTGTGTTTGAAATGGATGGAATTAGTAAATTGAAAGTGGGGGTAGAGAGTGTTTGTTTGTGTAAGATATGTAATGTAAATGTGTGTGTGTAGTGGGTAGGTTATTTTAAAATTAATTATTTTAATATTTTCAAAATCTAGCCGCTAGGACTTTTTAAATGTGTAACGGTCACAAGGGCCCACACCACATACAACCGGACAAGTCCAGTGGAGCGAACTTCTCCCAAACCGGACCGTCACATCATCACCCTCCATCGCTTCTTGTCCGCTTGAGCCTCGTCCGGATTTTGGACACCCCATTCCAAACCACGCTATGTAGATGCTCTAAATCAAATAGCTTTTTTAATGGGGTTTTAGACTCTTGCTAACCCCCTGAATAAAAGTTATTTGACCGTTAAAAAAGAAAAGAAAAAAGATAAACTCGTAAAATGATAACTTTTACTTGGTTAATGATGAGAGAATCTTTATACAAAGACATAATAATAATAAGTGGATGTAATTATATTTTTCTGTCTCTGTATAAAGATTGTCGGTTAGGAAGATGAAATCATCAAAATTAGATTTTTGACTTTAGATTTAGGCATTTAGTTGATACACTTGTTTAAAGTTTTATTCTTATCATCATGTTTATTAAAACGGGACCAGTAATTATTACTAGTTTATAGTTGAACATATTTTAATAACTGGATGGTAATATAATTAAGGGTAAAGATATGTTAGGAAGTTGGTTTCCATACGAAGTCTAAGAAAACATCCTATTCACTATATTTAGAATAAGGGGCTGTTTGTTTACCTCTTAATGAGCCTCTGAATGGTTCAGATTTCTTACTGGTTCAGCACTTAATAGTTCAGATTGTTTATTTAGCGAGCAAATGTCTGAATCGTTAAGACATTTGCCTCTGAATGGTTAAGCATTATAGTAAGTCTGAATGGTTAAGACCTCTAATCTGAATTGGTCAGACATTTGCCTATTAACAGTTAAACATTATACTGGCTCTTAATGATTCAGACCTCTTACTGGTTCAACACTTAATGGTTCAGACATCTTAATGGTTCAACACTTAACCATTCAGAAGTTGCCTAACAGCCCCTAAATTACTAAAATTAAATAGGTGAAATTCAACAACTTACAACAACAAAACAAAAAAAAAACCAAAAGCTGTAATGTGTTTTAAGAGGGGGGTATTAACAAATGCTTATCCAAAAATCAAATATTTTTATTAATTTCCATATGAAGAGGGTTGGGGGTGGGTCGTTGGCTGGATCATGGATGGGGTAGGTCATGACTCATGAGTGACGAAGGGATGACTTCTAGACCGATCTCTGTTTCCAAAATTAGTTATTATATCATGCGTTGGTTAATACCCAAATAGTCCTTTTCAAAAGGCATCTCATGTCTGCCATGTCATGTCTTGTAAATTGAATCTATCTTAAAGTAGGCTTCGAAAGAAACCCCACGCATATTACAAACGTGACACGTGCCCCTTAAGTTGCCAATAAGCACCCCCATATTTGACTGCTCAAAAACAACTCATAACCGGCGCCCGTTATTACTTCCAAACAACTGTCGAAGTCGACGCTTTTGATCAAGACACCCGCATTTTTTTTGTTCATCACAGACCGGTAAGGTTTCAATTTCTTCAACACCGTCTCTTATCCTATGATCCTATCACCTGTTTTCGATCCTTTTGAATCATAAGGTTTTTGTGTATTTCATTTTATGCACGAATCGATTCGTTTTTCGTTTATATGTTTTCTGTTTCACTCTCTGTGTGCTTACAATTCTGAGCGCATCTATACATACAAACATTGAAGCATACATACATACATATATGTATATATATACACACACACACACACTCATCAGCAAATAGATCTGTGTGTTTCTTAGTGAAATTCGTTTGTGTACGCCGGTTTTTTGGTACTTGTATGTTCCCTTGTTTTAGACACATGTACTTATTCTTGTATGTTCCCCTGTTTTAGACACATGTACTTATTAGCAATAATTGGTCAACAGTTGATTAGTCTAAATTACTCTATTTGATCGTGTATATTTATTTCTCTAGATTTAGGGGTACTTACTGTTAATTGAACCAAAAATGTGGTTTGGATAGGTAGGAGAGTAATTGGATTTAGGTTGTAGTCTAAAGAGTAAAATGTCAAAATGGTCCCTGAATTTAGGCCACTTTTGCCACCTCTGTCCAAAAATGAAACTTTTTGTATCTGGGTTTCTAGGGTTTCATTCTTATTGTCGTTTTCATCTAATTGGCAAACTGAGTTATAATTTTTTGTTAACTTCTTCCTTTTTATCGGTTTCCCCATTTAATTAAGGCTATAATCATCATTTTATGCCATAATATATTCTAATTAAACGAGGAAAACAACAAAAAAGAAGAGAAGTTAACAGAAAATTATAACCCAGTTTGCCAATTGGATGAAACTGGCAACAAAAATGAAACCTTGGGAACCAGATGCAAAATGTTTCATTTTTGGACTAAAGTGGCATAAACTCTGGTACCATTTTGGCATTTTACTCTAGTCTAAATGAGAAATCATAATAAATACTCATACGCTCGATCATTGTTATTATGACTTCGGTGTCGAAGAACCTCTAAGGTTGTAAGTGGCAAAGCCCGTAGACCATGGGTCCAAGGGGGCACCGCACTGCCCCTGGCTGAACTGAAGAAAAGTTGCTTGAATGATTCTCAAAAGTAACTGAACACAGATGCAGATCCAGGACTTTTTTTTCACAGGTCCCTTTTTTTCGGAGTTAAATTTTTCACAACCCAATGTTAGAATTTCCGGGTCGGTCGCCATTCAGGTCAGACCAGAGGATGAACATAATAAAACACAATATGTCTTTCCTCAACATTATTTGACCATGTTTAACACCTTTACTGAATAACTATTCGAGTGTTGATTATGTAGAAATAAAATAAAAAAGCTACTGAGTTGCTGAACATCAGCACCAAACTGTTACTGCTCTGTAGCAACTTTGTAGTTCGGTAAAATTCCGCAATTGTATTAGCATATGGATCTGTGTGTTTCACAATTCATAATGTATATTCGTTTGCATACGCCAGTTTTTTGATATTATAAATGATTTGTAGTTCTTACTTGTGTGTTCTCCTCTTCTGGAGACGTGTGTTGATCCACACTAGTGCTTGCTATGCAATAATTGGTCAATCTGATATGCTGTTCAGTCTATTAGTCCATATTTTTTTATGAGATTTCTTATTTTGTATTTTTGTTATATTTACTCTTTTTATAGATGATAAAAAGGTAAAATACAGAATTGTTGATGTGGCATATGATCATTTAGGGGCGCTTACTGTTAAGTGAACCAAAATGTGGTTTTGGTAGGTCATCTGGATATATCAGTCTCACAAGTTCTTGAATCAGAACCAAAATCAGCTTTTTCGGTTGGATTACTCTGTTAATTGATTTACCATTTTATTAGAAAAATACATATATCTGAATTGTAACCGTACAAATGTGGAATTCTACATCAGTTTACCAACTTATAGAAGTCCAGAATGGATAGAATTTGAAAGAAAGTTATACAACAATTGAGGTTGTCAGAAAAAGTACATATAAGGTAGATGAACAAGAATATAAGATAAGAGAAGCCTATTTAACTACGCTTGTGTTTGGATTTTTCAGACGTATGAACTTTTTCCCCAAAGTATCGATTAATGAAATAGTTAAAAGTGATCGATGTTAGTTGTTAAATCTTGTTACGTATAAATGAAACGAATTAGAACTCCCGTATGTTAGTTGTCAAATCTTGATTACGAACACCCGTATGTTAGCTTTAGGCTTCTTGTTCATCCAGTACTATTTATCGCGTTTGATCAAACAGGCTCTTACTTGTGCAGTGTATTCGAAATCAAGAAGCTGAAATGTATCCAAATCCTCTGGACCTGAAGCGGAAGTTCCAGCCAGTCGATTATGCATATAAGAATTTGAGGACAGTTTCCCGGAGACAGCTAACAATCCCATTTTCAGATGACTTAAGATACATGACATCACTTTCGGTGTCCAGAATAAATAACCCATGTGAGTACATCTTTCTGTTTAGTTCCTTGTTAATTTTTCTATCTGTAGAAGAAGCTTGTCAGAGTTTCTATTCATTTTTCTATTTATTTATTTATTTTCGTTACAGCTTGGACTTGTATGGGATGTTGAATAAATTTTAAAGTATAATATTTAGGTCCTAGTATGGAGTTATCTTACATATTGAAGTATGAATTGTTTTTTGCTGGTCTAGACTTGGACCTATGTACATACACATACAAATACAAATGCACATACAAACATCTTGTGGTCGCAGTTGTATATATATACCAACACGCACACACATATTGGCGAGGGCTATCTTGAGAGCTCTAAATATTGTGAGAACCATGAGAACTCGTGAAAAAACCAATTAAAATTAATTTTTATATTATTATTATTATTATTATTATTATTATTATTATTAAATTACAACATTAAGTAAAGAATTTTTTGTTCAATTAATTCATCTCCCCTCTCTAAATTACTCTTAACAATTATGGTAAAAAGTTACACATGTGTAATTGGTAAACTTACACATGCGTAACCTTTTTTAGTTTTCGAACATGTAAATTTAAGCACATTATTTTTTTTAATGTATTTTAAAAACAACAATAAGTGTTTTTTTCAATTTAAATGGTTTTTAACCGAGTTCTCATGGTTCTCATTGTTGGAACTCAAACAATCGGTGTTACAGAAAAACTGTTACGAACACAAAGTTCTTGGGTGGACTCACTGACACTTTTAATAAATTGAATGGAAAACTTGCGTACAATTGAACCTATCTTCTATATTTATACTACTCTTAACTTGGCTTGTAAGCCATCTATTTTAATTAGACACAACTCCTCTGCCGACTCAAATTACATATTTGAACTTTAAACTAATAATTAAATAAATGACAAACTTGTCTTCTACTCCAAGTTACGTATGAATTAGGATTAACCTCACACTCACGAAATTAATAATCCTGGTTTGCTTCTTTCTTGGATTGTGTCTAGTGGGAGCTGACAGTATTGACCCAAATCATCAGAAGTTACAGGACAGGATAGAAGCTGCACTAAGGCTCTTAACTTTCCGAGAGCAACATGTTCTGGTTCAGTTTTGGTCGCCTCATGCGGTTGGGAAGCACCAATTACTTGAAACTGTAGATCAACCATTTGGTATTGGGGTAACTGATGTAGGGCTTTCTTTGTATCGGCGGGATTCTGAGAACAAATCTTTTGTTGTGGATATGGATCTTGAAGAGGACAGTAGTCCTGCTGCTCGAGCATTCAGACGAGGATTGCCAGAGTGGGCTTCTGATTTAAATCATTACACCTCAAAACAGTTTCCGCAAAAGAGTGTGCGATTCATTGCAATCTCCATGGGTATTTGGCTTTACCAGTTTTTTTTCGAATACACGGTTATGTGTTGGTGTGCTGGAGCTCTTGACGTCTTCAAAGTATGTGAATTATGCTCATGAGGTTCAAATAATCCACATGGCACTAAAGGTTTCATTCTTTTCCCCTCAAGTTTGATGATTCTCTATCATTCTTAACTCATCCGTGTTTGTTTGTGGTCATGTCTTTTGACACACACCTGAAATGTTTTTTTTGGGTGTTTTCTAGTTTACTTTTGTATTTTATTATTTTTTTTGCACTAAACAACGTCAATGGCTTAAATTATCTTTCTTTGAAAGCTAATTAAGTTGCAAAGATCTGCTGCATCTTTTTTCTTAGGCAATTCTGATTGGTATATGGTAATTCTGATTGGTATGGGGTGATGGAATGGACGAGGTAATCATGTGGGAATGGAATGAATTATTACTTTGTGTTTGGTAGGTAGGAAAAGACGAATCAATAAAATCGGCGATGGGTGGCGGTGGATTGCGGCGGTAGCGGCGGCGAAGGGTGGCAGTGGTCGGTGGTGGTGGCAGCGGTGGTTGGCAACAGCAGTGCGTGGAGGGGGTCGGGGGTGGTGACAGTGGGTGGCGGTAGCGCCAGTGGTCGGCATCGGTGGGTGGCAGCGGGTGGTAGCGAGTGGTGGTGTGAATGTGAGCGAGGGAATGAAAAAAAAACAAAGGGGTGGATGGAATGAATTTGAGGTTTTTAGAGGGAATGGAATGCCTCATGTAATGGGTGATTTCATTACCTTGCTAACCAAACACATTTTTTTTCAATCCCTCGCAATAGTTCATTCCATTCCGTTCGTCTCTCATTCTACATACCAAACACTACCTTGAGTGGCATACATGGCCTATCTGTCTCAACCTGGTTATCCTTTTCGGTAACATACTAGGATTTAAAAAGAGTAGCATTATAGTTTATGCTTCCCTTCTAACAGTTCATTTCCAAATTGTTATTATCTTGCAGACACAGAATCTGATAAGTCCACAAAGATTAGATTTTCCTGCTTTATATGTAAGTTGGTCCTGCTAATCTATAATTTAATATTCTTCTTTGCTTTGAAATTTTTATGTAAGGGGTCTCTTTTATATACAGGTTCCTAACGAAAGCAGGGAAAATAATTTAGATAAAATCTGGGACTTTTTGAAAAAGGCGTGCGAAATTCACAGTTTACCTCTTGCTCAGACATGGGCTGTGTCCCCGCACGCTAGTTTTGTTTCTCATGAAAAAAATATAGAGAAGAGCTGTAGTAGTTTTGACACTAGATGTGTCGGGAAAGTCTGCATGTCCGCAGCTGCTCTACCTTTTCATGTTCAAGACTTGAGCATGTGGCCGTTCTTTGAAGCTTGTAGAGAACGACACCTGGACAGTTCATGTGGCCTTGTTGGCAAGGCGTTGTTAACCCACGGCTCTTGTTTTTGTGGAGACGTAACCAAACTCAGTGAAGAAGAGTACCCTTTGGTCCACAATGCACGCATGAACCGGGTGACCAGCTGCTTTGCAATCTTCTTGTGTAGCATTGAAGACAAAGATGGCTATGTGTTGGAGTTCATTCTACCGCCAGATATCAAAGACAGCGGACAGGTCTCGAACTTGGTCCAAACATTGAAGCAGAACTTTGCGATAGGTTCTGGATTTGAACTGGGCGACAACTCATGTATACAAGTTGTTGGACCGCCTACGGATCTGTCCATAAACATGGAACCTGATGTTATACAAGTATCCTCGGACTATGTTGCTGACAATTTCACATCAGATTCAGAGTCATCCATGGCTAACTGTATCGACTTGAGTATGGAGAAAACATGCGTTACCAGTACTGATACAGGAGCGAAATGCAAAAAACATAAAACAGAATCAGTTACCGGGATGGTGACGGCAAAGATAAGTTATAATGACGAAATGAAAATTTTTAACCTTCCTATTCCAGTTGAACTTTCATATCTTAAAAACGCAGTGTCTCAAGCGTACAAGTTAACAGGTAAAAAGCTTTCACTAAAGTACATGGATGAAGACTTCGACTTGATACTCATTGCTTGCGATGTGGATTTGCAGGCTGCTGTGCATACTACAGGCTGTAACAACAGTATTGACTTAATCTGTCTGTCAGATTAATCTGTCTGATACTCACTACTTGTGATACATTTGATATTTGCTTGTGATACATTTGAAGTTTGAATTCTGTAAGATTAAGCTATGTGATACTCATTGCAAAATTTGAAATTTGGGAACACCTGTGTGTTGTAATTTATCATTCCTTTTGTCTTTTTAAAATTTGTTTATCTTTGAATATTCTCATTTGGGTTGACACTGGAGTGACCATGGTGGTGGCTGGTTGATGAAATTGTCCCATTCCCAATCTTAACAACCATCACCAAATCGTTTGCTAAAATGTGTTTGTTATCTTTATTATTTTATCAATTGTTTTCATCTTGTTCATCATCTTTCGGGTCTGATCATCAAACTGACTGATCTTTCTTACATTTTCAAGATATACAAAACAAAAACCAAACCTTGAAAGGGTGTTGCTAAATTCACTTCCCTTTTTTTTCTACGTTCACTGGTTGCCCCCCCCCACAAAGTTTTTTTAAACTACATTAGGAAACAATCACAATTATTCTATGGATTTATCCACTTCCTATAACTTGAATTTTGAATAAACTAGTGGGTTACACTGGCGCTTCACGGCGGTACCCACCCTATTGTTAACAAATTTTAAATGGAAACGTATACGCAATTGACGTTTTCGGTTGATATACCAATACCAATATCAATGTTTTCGGTCGTTGACATAAGTTCGGTTCATCACGGTACTGGGCACCGTAACAACACTAACTGTAGCTTACAATAAAAACATACTCCAATGCGAATAAAACTCCGTTTTCAACGAAATTTATATATGCATAAGGTTAACCATGTCACAACGGTGTACTCAGAACTTTATAAATAATCTTGTATATTATTAGAATAACAAAGATAGTAAAACGGTGCTAAGTTACGTGTGCACTTATCGAGAAGTAGATGAAAATAGGCATGAGAAAAAAAAATATACTCAAAATCAATTATATAGCACCCCATTTGCGGTATGCACATATAATGTATATATGTGTGGGCGCTCGGGGGGCAAAAGTGAAAGTGCACTAATTTTAAATTTATTTTACTAATTTCGTGAAAATAAAGTTAAAAGAGGGAGATGGTTAATCATGCATCATGTGGTGGCGTTGATAGCCGAAAGACAAGAGAATACATGCACTAATCGGCCTTTGTCTTAATTGCCGAGTGTTATGTGCCTTATGTCCAAGGCTTGATGCAAAACTACTAATGAGCCTGGGTCTCACTGGAAGCAGCCTCTCTATTCCTACGGGGTAGAGGTAAGGCTGTCTACATCTTACCCTCCTCAGACCCTATCTTATTTACTGAGTGATGATGACGACGACTCAAAATCAATTATAATAAAAAAAAACTAAGTGTTCAAAAAGATCATAAATCTGCGCAACGCGATTTCGGTCGTAAATTATAAAAACAAAGATCAATATCAGTACTACTATTGTTCGGTAGGTATCAAGCCGGTTTATTTTGTTACCTGTACAATACCGAATGGGATTGAAAAAAAATGACAAAAAGGAAAAAAGAAAAATAAATTCACAAAAGGACAAGAAGTGCACTATTACTAAGAAGTTCATCTATTATATGTATATGTAATAGACTAAATTATACGGTTTGTTCTTTAACCTCATACAAACTTGCACCATATGTCCTTTATCTTTAGAAATTATATTGAGTATCCTTAATTTAAAACTTTCGTACTCCACATGTCCCTACACTAACTTCAATTTATTTTATTGGCTAAGACCAATCACGTGCTCCTTAAGTGAGAGGAAAATTGTGATTTTATTATTTTTATTAAATTACATGTATTGTCCTTTAACAAAAAAAAAAAACATCTCAAGTTAATGTATGCAACCCATTTAATTGTCCCCTCATCTTCTCACACATAGCCATATGAATTTGAACCCTAACAATCCTCACACGCACCATGGATAATCCTCCGGATCATGAAGAGAGATATACACTTTACAAATTGGATTGGTGGGGAGAGGTTTTTAAACTTTAGATCACGAAGAGATGTATACACTTTACAAATTGGATATGTGGGGAGAGGTTATTAAACTTTGTTTTTTATAGGTTTTGATCACATTATGTGGGATATTGACAACATTTATGTTAACAAATAAATTACATACACTAAACATGAAAGCAAGTTTTTACCAAATAAATCACATACAACAGCTTTTTACATCATGTGGCTATTGATAGTACGTTTTTACCAATTGCAACGAAAAAAAAACATACATTATACAACACCTGCAGTGCAGGAATTAAACACAATTTCATACACATCTTTCATAAAAAGAACTAGGAATTGAATAAACACCCTAATTTGATGAATGGCGCTGCACACACACATATTATACACACACACACACACACACACACATATATATATATATATATATATATATATCTATATATATATAAACCTAAGATCTTTTTTAAAAGATAATACATAAAATTTACATAAAAATAATTAAATAATAGTTTTACCCCTCCCGTAAGGGGCACATGATTGGTCTTAATCAAGAAAATGGATGAAGGTTAGTATAAAGGACGTGTGGTGTGCAAAAGTTTCAAATAAAGGATACTCGGTGTAATTTCTAAAGACAAAGGACACACGATGCAAGTTGGTGTAAAGTTAAAGGACGAACTGTGTAATTTACTCTATATAATTATAATAACACCCATTATACATTTTTTTAGAATGGCGTCTGTCTTGTATTAGGCTACCGCACTCCCTAAATTGGAGAGTTCCGTTGCACCACTCCGGCCTGATTGTATTGTCTTAACCGGACTAACGATGGCTTTAGAGTTTGGCTTGAGGGTTCATCAGGGAAACTATACCATCTACTTGTCACACTCCAACCGATGACGAAAATATCGGAGTGAGACTTCATAACAAACTAATAGTGACAATATTTTAAATAACGATGATTCATTCATTTCTAATTCAAAGGTACAATGTTTGAAAGGAAAATTACAACAACTTTTTCATATCATAACAAACAAAAGGAAATACAAAACATAAAAATTTAGTGTGTTTCTAAGTCCATCCTAACAAATTTCTTCAAACGTCTCATCATAAATTTCCTGCAATTTATATTAGAGTAACGGTCAACACATAAAGTATTGGTGAGCATACAAGTTTGTTTACTAGCATATCTATAGAAATTTGACTCAATCCAAATAGGTCATAAAATGTTACTAATGCATAAGATACATAAACTAGCATGTAACAAATAGATGTCAAACCAATTGTGTGCACATTGCATAATCTTGTCACCAAAGTGAATAAGACCGTTTGATTGAATTACTTAACATAGACCCTTCTTAAGGGTGGTGTGCTACTCCTATAGTGCTATACATGTTAAGGTTGGCACATGAAGTTAATGACAAATCGTGTGCAAGAATAGCTTCTAATATGTAAGTACCCTAAAGTATAACACATTAGCATGTATAAATGGATTGGTTGATTGAATCATGTGATTGATTGTGTAAGAGTGAGTTTGATAATTTATATATGTTGCAGCCAAAGTGTATTAAAATAAAAGGGGTCATGTATATTCACAGTTTGCGTACAAGTTCAATGTAAGTGAGTTGATGTGTTTGAGAGTTTGGAACGCCGAGTTAGCTTTCAAGGATAAACAATGCGTGTAAGTATAATGGATGTATTTGGAGTTATAACTTAGTATGAAATTACATAAAAAGTTATCTTATCAAAATTCCCAAATTGGACACCATGTTTATGTGTTTTTTCATGGTACTATCTCGCATATTGAAAGTCCAAGTATAAGGAATCTTAATTCAAGATAATGTTCACCATAATGCATAACATTCAACCATGAGTTTGGTTGGCATTATAATTCAGTGTTGGATATATATTATAACAGAGCCGGCTTTGAGCCTATGCGGGAGGTGCCACCGCAAAAAGCCCAAAATATATAGGGGCCCAAAATGTTTAAAATATATATTTATATATATATTAACTTACTGTATAAATTATACACAAATGCGTTCTCTGGCTCAATGGGTGTGTCACATGTAAGGTCCCGCATTACCGGGTTCGAATCCCGCTGGTACCCATTTTTTTCTTATTTATTTTGGTTTTTCCATGTTTTTTTTTCTTTAGGCCATGGCTGATTTTAAGTTAGGTTTATTAATAGGAGAAAGGGCCCACCTCACACCAAGTCACCAATTGCAACTTTGCAAGGTATTATTTTCTAGCTTTTAATTTTGATTTTTCACATTTAAATTTAGGCTTTCATAAATAGATTCATGTGTCAATATCAATATCTATTTATTTTATTTGTATGAATAGATTTATGTATCAAACTAATTTGAATATATTAAACATATTACAGTTCTTTTTGTTGAAAGTATTAACAGTTAGTTATTTTTGTTTTTTAAGGGATGTTAAAACTAATATTAGGTGTATTAATTTATGTATAACATATAACTAGGATTTATTGTTTTTAATTGATACTAATTTGAGTTCTGCAGCCACTCTATGAAGATGTATAATTATGATATATTGAAATATAGAGAAAAATCGGTATGGACTATAAATACTTGATCGTGAGCTTTACTTCCAAAATTTTTAGTGTGAGTAGAGCCCAAATTTTTATCTCGCACATGGCCATTTTTTATGATTTTTGGAGACGGCCCTGTATTATAACTATATAATTTGTATAGTCGTCATATGTATCATAAAGTACCATGTCATGGTCATCAGGTCATACAAGGAAGTAGGATAAATTCCATCCATTTAACCTCATTATATGGATTCACCAAAGCACAAAAGCATCAATTTACTTGATGATTTCGGTTGGTCAAGAATATGAGCAAAATAAAATCTCTTAATTCACCAAGACAACCAAGTGAGTAAACTAGTCGAGTGCATTTCAAACATGGATAATGTTTGAAGACTTGGTGTAGTTTGATCACTTTATTTTCTTGAAAGTTGCTTGGTGACTTAGGAATGGATTAACTAATTTGCTAAGTGACAAGTGAAGTGGGGTGGGAGGGGGGATCTAAGTTGGAGAAGCAAGGTTTCCATTATTCACACCTAACCAAACACACAAGTCCTTAAACATTGGAGGTTGAAGGTTTAGTTGGTTGCAACACTTTGTAGGTCACTTGAGAACTTTTAGCACAACATATATTGAGGTTATGAACCTCTAATCTTCTGAAATTAACCACAACGCAAGCCCCACCACATGAGTTTAGTTGGGAACAAGGATGGTGCAAGATTTCCACAAGATGAACGAGGAACAAACAAGTTGTAAAAGTTTTATAAAAACAGAAAGTATAATCCAACTTTGGAACTCAAGTTTGGTGATGTATCACTTTGTTACACCTTGGTGATTATTGGGTAACATCCATAGAGGTTATCTAAGTGGATTGATGCAAGAAAACAAGAAGAAAATAAGGAAGAAAGTGCTCAAATCTGACTATTTTGAGACTTAGTACAATTTGTCCACCAAAAGAATTTAAGAAGAATGAGAGTGGTTTGAGGCGTGTAAAGGGATTAGGAGTTGTGAGAGGCACCTATTTCATTAATCCATACTTTGGGGAAAAAGTTCATACGTCTAAAAGGAGGCTTACTGGTGAATAGAGTTGTAGTCCAAAGTTAGGTGGTGTGCTATAGTTATTAGATAAACTAAACCAAAGGGCTTTTGGTTCAACGTATCAAGGTGTTGGATAACGTTTTACCAAGTGTAGTTTTGTACTACTAGCATCTCAGTGCTAGTCTTTTTTTTTTTGAACGGCAAATTTGGATAACTGACGGACCACTGAAGTATCATCGTGTCACCAGCGGAACCACCCGATCATATCCATCTCCACTAGTTATAATGCCTATACACCAATTCAGAAGGAAACCCAATAAATATGGGAAAACCCCCCTTGTGGCCGGGAATCGAACCCAGGACCTATTGGTCCCAAAGTCTTACCACACCACCAAGATGTTACTAAGCTATAAAGTCATTAATGGTGCGGATTTTGATAGCAACAGGCACAATAAAACACAACTTAAAAAATACATAAATCAGTTTTAGTGTGTACAACCTAGTTCCCTTTTGACAAATTTCCGGCTGCTTATTTTCTTGTGTATCATATGACATGGTTGCCGTATACAACCAACTATACAACATTGAACCGATGAATGATTGGAGGTAATGGTTTACCTTTTCGTCTCAATAATATTTGGATGAAACAGCTTTGTTCTTTCCAAAAAATAAAAATAAAAGACATGATGGTGGCGTGCATTTACCTTATATTTTTCGGTGCAAAAGGGTTCACATTTTACAGCACGTCATGAACCGACAGAAAAGTTCAATCAACGTTTTATACGGTTCAAAAGTTCAAGGCCTTGCGTGGATTTCGGTGGACAACACGTAATTTAATGGCTCAAAAAGAACCTTATAGTCTTGTTTGGAAGGTTAGGTAGCGTGATATGCGTCATAATTGACTGGTTCATTATTTCTTTATGAAATTTAAAAGAATTTTTAAAGAATTTCTAGAAAATTACCGTTTATTTTGTCCTAAAAGAAATTTAAGAATTTCCAAGAAACTAGCATATATTTTGTCGTTTCTTTTTTCATCATATTTCAACATTTCACATTCATTGTGGGGAAATATTACTACATACTTATTATTTTTGTGATTAAATATTTCACCGACATTTCTAACGTCAGGCTTTGCCTGGTCACATCCACGCCCGTGATAACAAACGGCACCAATTCAAAGGAAACTTACCGTTTGAAGACCGTTGTAGTAAAACTCTTGGCTCTCGCATGACATTTTGTCACAGATGAGACTCCAATCCACAACCTCTTATGAAGGAAATTATTCAAATACCACTAGAGCATTGACCCTTTCGTAATTTGTAACTTATTTGAATTGTATGTATCAAACTAAAAAGGTTTATTTAAGATGTAAAAAGTTCAAAATTTATTATGTGTAGGGAAATGATAAATGAATGATCTCTGTCTAAATCCAATTTATTAAAGTCAACTAAAAACCAGCTACAATTCTCTATTATAGGTTTGATTTTTTATTTGGTCCATTTGCCCTATATCATCTATGTTAGGTTGGACTTTGTTGCTCAATTAAAGTTATTTTACATTTTCCCTTGGTAGTTTGGTGCCCTTAATATTTTATTGATTCCCTCGCTTCGCAGCAGATTTTCGGTCAGTATCAGTTATGTTTGCTTCAATACCAGTACGATATGAACGTTGGGTATAGCAACCCAAAGATTATTTTCTCTAAACTTTGTTTATTTTTCTTTAAAATATATCACATCTAACTCTCCATCTCCATCTTGCTAACAAACATTTAATTTATTAATTTTTTCTCGGTTTTATACATTCATAATAATATATATAGATTGACGTATAGTAAATCTCTAAGTATAGATGATCACTTTATTTCTCTATAAAGGGTTTCCTATTATAGATGCTCCAATATAATGTAATGTAACAAGTTTATAAGTTGTTTTCTTTGTTTTTTTATTTTTTTACTATATTTATAGACTGCTTTTCTATTCGAAATCAACTTACACATCATAAAAAAACTTGTTAACTTACATTAAAACAGAAGGTAGACGGGCACAAGCTACGCCGTCACCCTCTTATAAAGCAAATAGGATTTAAAAGATAACTAAGAATGCTCTAATATAGTATTCATAATCTATGCATTTTGTCTATACTATAGTATAGTATATGTTAACACACCTCAACACAACTCTCTCATAACCTGGATGACATCAAATTTCTGACTTTCGTTGATGTAAGTTAAAACCAATTCTGTAAGATGTGCCTGATTTCACCATCAGTTACTTATAAAGATGTAAAATAATCAAAATAAAGATTGTGGCACTTATGTTTGGAAAAATTATAATCGTATTTTTATCAGTTGTGATTGAATCTATGAAAATAATGTTTTGTTCAGGCCCGAGGAAATTTCTTCGTTTGGTGTTACGTTCCTTTTATTTTCAATAATTCAAATAGATAGCTTCCACGAAATTCCGACGAAACATCTTATTTGTAACGTCAAATTTTTTTTTCTATTTATTAAATTTAAATATTAAAAGTTTGAAATTCAAAATTTGAAGTTTTACTTTTGTAAAAATTAAAGGATATTGAATTAATAATCCCAACTATTAGTCATTGATCGTCAACAGTCCCAGCTTTAAAAATAATCACTGGCAGTCCCAACTATTGACATATTGCTCACCAATGGACCCTGACTAACAGAACCCTAACGCCGTTAGTTTCCGGTCGCCGAAAAACCGTTTTTTGCCAGAAAAAAGTTTCTAAAGGTCCGATCTAAGGTTAAAAAGAAGTTTGAGACGAAGATTTTAAATTTTCTGGTCAAGAAGTTTAGTTTTCCGACCAAAGAGAAGTTTTCTGGCGAAAACAAGAGTTTTACGGCAACTTTATATAATTGGGCCATTTAGTAGAAAAAGGTTCCTAAAGGTCCGTAATAAGGTTAGAAAGAGGTTTGAGACGAAAATGTTTCCGGCAACAAATGACTTTTCCGGCAAAAACGTTTTTCCGGCGACCTGAGACTAACAATGTTAGGGATCTGTTAGTCAGGTCCATTGGAGACCAATATGTTAATAATTGGGACTCCAATGGTTATTTTTAAAGTTGGGACTGTTGGCGGCAAATGACGAATAGTTGAGATTATTAAAATCCAATGTTCCAAAATTAAAATAATTGAGTTTTATGAATAAACAAAATAAGAGTCGCCCCTTCTCTTTGGACAGTCCAATTTTGAAATAGTAAAATAATATTAATTTATTTTTCAGCTTTATTTAAAAAACAAAAACGTTTTTGTGGTATATATTTGACATTTGAGAGTAAGAAATTGTAGCCTTTTTTTATGAAGGGCCTACGAAGGAGATTTTAAACCAAAGTTCAAAAGAACACAAAACAATGTGGTCCTACATCCCTGTCAAAACATGTTCTAGTTCAATCATATAAGAGACCTCTTATGTTGTGCACACAAACCTGATCTTAGTACATCTGGAACAAAAAAGCCAGTCCAGGTTGATATCATCGCATGTTATGAAGCTCCTAAGGTTTCATTAGAGGAGAGAAGATTCACTTGAACCCAACAATGGTTTGCAGAAACCCAAATATCGAGCTACATGAGCTGCCAGAGGAATCACTCGATCAGTCTGACACCACAACCAACGGTAAGCTCTTTACTTAAACTGAGTTCATTGTAACAGATTGGTTATTGCTAAAGACATGATGGATTCTTTATCCATAGTTTAGTGTGGATTAACTTCAACAAGATTCATCAAGGTCATTGTCTCTATGTTATTATCTGCATCTAATTCGTACAAAACCAATTTCTTTATGCGATAAGCTTAAGAAAAGGTAAGCCTTCCATGATAAATCACAAAATAATAGAAAGCGATGAAGGGGTTGCATGATAAGTGTCAAGTGAGTGGTATTTCACTATTTCTTTAGAAGAGCCAAGAACAAGCTAGCCCATCCACCACTTGTGGCCTAGTAGTTGAAAGGTTTGAGTTCTCTAATGAAGACTCAAGTTCAATTCTTACTTGTGTCACTTTAGTGGGTATTGCAATGATTGACAGAGTCTAGCCTCCTTGCAGAGGTGTCAGTCCCTATCTTGAGCCCACCCGGTTTTTTGTCCCACCATCTGTTACGCTAGAGAGTTCTGCTCTTGTGGTGGCACAATGACTGTCAAGTGGCAGCCGGCGGTATGGTTTCTCGGGGGAACGCCCAAGCCAAACTCTGAAGCCAGCGTGAGTCCGGTTAAGACAACATAGTATGGCCGAAGTGGGGTAATTTGGAGAGTACGATAGCTAATACAAGAAAGTCGCCGTAAAAAAAAAGAAGAAGAAGAACCTGCTATAGCCATGTGCAATGTTTTGAGAAATCAAGAATTTAACCATTTTTTTATTTTCTTTAGAAATTGTGGAACTAACGTAAACATTTTACAAAAATTAAGTTTGTAAAAATCCTAATAATTCAACATATAACAATCCTAATGGACCACACTGTAGGTGACAGTCACATCTAGACAACACCTTGCATTAAATTATTAAGCAAGAACAAACTATTTAACAAGGGCATCTTAGTCATGGAGCCGGAGACGTCGACATTAACATGTGATATAAAAATCAAAACATTATTGAGACCTTTCATTTATAAATTTAATTATATACTATTATCTACAGCTTTATAAGTCTTGTAAATATGTTAGTTAATTTATTATTTACTGTTGAATAACGTAAAATAGTTAGGAAAAACATTTGTCTTTTGGTTAATTTTAACACTCCCTGAAACCTGTTTGACCTAAACTCAAATAATAATTGCAAGGATAAGCCTTTCGTGAAGATATTTGCAAACCGGTGAGATCGAAGAGCACACGTGAACATCATAAAAACATGTTCAAACACTAGGGATATACCTCTCCTTAACGTTAGAGTGAAAGACACCATGTTCACATCTAGAAGACTAATTAATAAACAAGGTTTCCTCCAAGAAAAACACAATAATTCAGAAATGAAACGATGAGTAAGCAAATGTCTGTGTTCTCGCTCCACAACCCATTTTGTTGTGGTGTGTGTGGGAAAGTTGTTTCATGTAAGATTCATTGTTCGCAATAAAAATTTGACATGTCGTTTTACGCAAACTCCCTTGTCACATCTAATGCTTGTGACGGATTTTCTAAATTGTGTTTTATTATTTTATAAATAATCATTAAGCATTTGCTCGCGTTATGGTAGAAAAATCCAAATAACTCTACTAAAATCATCATCGGTTGTTAAAAAATAACTTGCATCCGGATAGGAGAGCATGATACTTTTCACAAATGTCACAAAGCAATAATTCAAAACAACCATTTGTAGTGTTCAAAAATAGCCAGGTTTGTTTTGCCTTTAAACAAAAATCACACATTTTATAAATTTTATTAAAAGAAACATTTTTAAGAAAATTAATTTGTGCACTAGAAGCATGAGCCAACCTTTTATGCCAAGTGTCCATGGTTGTCATTGTAATTCTTCTTTCGGTTCCAAAAACTCCATAATCTCGCAGTATGGGCGTTCAACGAATCAAATAACGATTTTTCGAATCAATCAAATTGAATTATTCAAGTTTTATGGTTATTTTCACTTGAATTCGTATACGATTCGAATTGGATTTTGATTTTATTGATTTAAATTTGAACTCGAGACTTATGCAATTTCAAATCATATTTGATACTCGAATTTGAATAAATTATATTTAATTCAAATTCACCCAAAATTATAAATTATTTTAATTTTATTTTCAAAACAACGACAAACTAATTGTTTGTAAAATCAAAAATACTAATCTACGAAATTAATAAACTATCATTACATCAAAAGACCAAAATCATAAATGTAACACACAAATACAAATTTAAAATAGTAGGTTAAAAATTTAGCCCATGGCATTATAGCCTAGTTGTATATTAGGGGTGAAAAACGCTTAGAAACTATTAGGTTCTAGATTCGATTCCCACAAGGGGGTTTTCCCAAATTTATTGGGTTTCCTCTTGAATAGGCACATAGGCATTATTTCCTAGTGGAGATGGATATGATCAGGTGGTTCCGCTGTGGACATGATGACACTCCAGTGGTCTGTCAGTAATCTAAATTTACCGTTAAAAAAACTTAGAATACAAAAAGAAGTATAATGGGACTAGAAAGAAGTAGTACGATATCATGGACTATAGCGCTTGGTGATGTTATGGACATATGGCGGTTTCCTTCTGAATAGGTGTATAGGCATTATTGTCTAGTTGAGATGGATATGAATGGATTGTTCTGCAAGTGGCATGATGACACTCTAATGGTCTGTTAGTAATCCAAAATTAGCATTAAAAAACTTAGAATTTAGAAAGAAGTATAATGGAACTAGAAAGAAGTGGTACGAGATCCTGGACTATAGGGCTTGGTGATGTTATGGACATATGACTTATGGATGTATCTAGATTTCACCCCAAATTTCAAAGTTTTTTTTAATTGGAAAATTATTTAAAAAATACTTAAAAATAAGATTATTAAGTTAGAAAATTTCCTTAAACTCACAAAAATAAATCTAAAAATCCCATTTAAGAGCACTAATTAAAAATATTAATCTTAAAAAATTTATTTATTTATCGAATCATTTTGTTATTATCTAGGTTAGTTCTTCCCTCGTCGATTGAATCTAAATTCGTGCGCATTCATCGTCATCAAAGAACGCACCCATTGTGAGTGAATCTCTACCAATTCCCCGTTTTAATCATGTTTTGGGGTGTATCATGTGTCGTATTATATGAGGTAGGAGTTTGCTACAAATTTCACAAATCTTAGAGCATTCACATCCTGGGAATCAAATTATGTGTGTAGGGTTTTTAAAATATAAAGAGTATAAAAAGTGATTGTGAATGGAGGTGACATAAAATGTTACTGTTCATCTGTATATTTTGGGGGACACTGTTCACCCCCTATACTTTTTTAATATATATTGAAAGTGATTGTGAGTGAATGAGAGGGAACATATAATGATAAAGATATAAAAATATTATTTAATTAAAAAGGAGAGAGAAAATATTTGTTTTTAGTGAAAATATATTAATATAAGAGTTGTTTTTTAATGGAATGTATGTATATTTTTGGTGGGTTGGATGTGGATGCTCTTAAAACACAAAAAGTAACAATTTAAACAAAAATGTATTTTAGGCATCCAAATTAAAACAGAATGCCAAGAAAGTTAATCAGTGTATTTTAAATTTCATGGCAAAAATACATTTGATTGTGTTATAATTGTTATGTTTAGTGTTTTCTATATAATATCATGCCAAAAAAATCTATAACACCATGTCTAGTATTTGAAACATAATTTCCTACATAGACTTCTCACACTTTTTAGTAGTTTTAGACTTTTTAGCCTCGAACCCTACCCTTTGTGTACTTATATATATGTGTGTGTATAGATTTAAAAAATGTGCAATATTTAAAATCAAATTTGGATTGGGATTGAACTGAAAATCATAACTTTTTATTCGATTGGAATACTGAACTTGAATTCGAAACGAGTAAAATTCGAATTTTTAAAAATGGATTCGAACCTCGATAATTGAATTCGATTCAAGTCAAAGTTTTTTTAAATCAATTCGAATACTGAACACTCCTATCTGGTATAGACCTTTCATACGACCACACAATCTAGCCGCACAGGTGAAGTTGCCGTATAACTCAAAAATCTAGAAAAAAAACTATTGTTCATTGAAGATCTTTGCTTAACCAATTGACCCCTAAAAGGTTCCAAGTGAACTTGGGAATGTGCATGACCATTTGTAGTTTCATATCCCTGCTAAGGTGTATTCCCCTCTTCCTTCAATGAGCACCGTTAGGAATAACAACCGGGAACTCAATATGATTTTTGATTTTGATTTCAAGTATATCAACGTTATGAGTAATGTAATTGGTAGAACCTAAGTCCACTGCCCAATCATCATCATGGTGATCTCTTTTACGTGTTATGAATGTCACTTGCGTTGTGTTATCTTTAGTCGTACTTCCATGTACTGCAAAATGTTTCAAAAGCATCTCATATTGATCGTTTGTCAAACTTCAGATAGTACGTGAACCCGATTTGATCCAGGCTGCCTTTGGCTTTATTTCTTTTCCTTTTCGGTTTCCCTTCCCAACAAAATTTGAAGTGTTCATTGACATCAGTGCATTTATTGTCTTTTGTCATATCGTTGGCTTGTATTATTCTCTCATTGCCCTAGCATGAACGCCTTGAAGGCGGTAGCTTTGGTTGTAGGTTTCTTGTCCGCTGATATTACTCTCTGTAGCTCATCCTTTACAACAAGATGATAGGAATTTCCATGGCCGGTTTCGGATTCATTGTGTGGATTTGAGTTACGATGACAAAAAAAATCATTACCAAGCCCCATGAGAAACTCATAAAGTGTCTCTTTTCTCTGAGTTCATTCAACTTCTTTCCATTGCACACACAACACGAACATGTGCATCGAGGGTGGGTAGTATTGACCGCATCCAATCACAGAGGTTGTGAAGCTTGGTATAATAGGCTGAAACAGAGGCTGCATTTTGTTTTGTTACCGTAAATGTTTTCTTCAACTTGTAGGCGAATACGAAGATAATGTTTGTTGATGTTATTACAAGTAAGAATAATATTGAGGAAAAGAGTGCAAAACTAGAGAAAACCAGCCATGTGAAATAAAAAAAACATAGAACTAATATTTTTACTTCAATAGATGAAGCATCCATGAACCTTGGATCATTTTCAAGAGAAATATCGCAACAAGATTCAGGAAAGACACAGTTAGTACATGAAACCAATACTCAAGATCAACAAGATTTTAGCAGCACTTACCCCAAGAATAAGAGCAGTGTTATTATAAACACAGAGATAGTTTGTGTGGATGATGCTACAAGCAAGATACTTGATGTAGTTACTGGAGAGAAACAACCCTGTACTAAGCGAAGGAGAAGAAGATATTAAAATATAATTCAAAGTATTGGATTTCACTTTATGCACGTGTCTTTGGTCAGTTTGAATAAAGAGTTGTATCCTCCTGGATTGTAGGGGTGTACCGAGTCTAGTGGCTAGTTGGTTAGGTTGTTTACCCAGTTCTTGTTTACGTTGTAAGTTCTGCTATAGCCTTTTGTTGATGAATAAAGTATCCAAAAACTTTGTGCTTTTCTTGATACTGCAAATAACATTGTGGTATCAGAGCCACTGTTCTTAGATCTGAGTGATTATAAATCGTGAGAAAAGAGTCATGGCGTCTGCAAGCAACAACAGTAACCAGCCGCTCCTTCCTGTGTTCAAAGGAGAGGGCTACGAGTTCTGAAGTATAGGAGTGAAGACGGTGTTGCGGTCACAGGAGCTTTGGGATCTGGTCTCAAAAGGGTTCTCCAGTGATTATGATGATGCTGCTCGTCTGCGAGAAAACACCAAGAAGGATGCACGGGCTTTAGCACTGATTCAACAAGCCGTGCATGATAGTATTTTCTCTCGCATAGCCGCTGCAACAACTGCAAAGAATGCTTGGGATGTGTTGCAGCATGGAATATCAGGGAGATTCTAAAGTAAAGACAGTGAAGTTACAGGGATTACGAAGGGAGTTTGAGACTCTCTAAATGAAGGATGATGAGGCCATTGCAGACTTTCTGTCAAAAGTGATGCGTATCGTAAATCAGAAGCGTGCTTATGGCGAAGAAGTGTCTGATCAACAAGTGGTAGAGAAGGTGCTGCGAAGTCTTCCCACAAAGTGGGATCACGTGGTCACAACAATAGAGAAGTCCAAGGATTTGACAGTCCTTACGTTTGACCAGTTGATAGGATCTCTTCAGTCTCATGAAACACGAGTTAATAGAAGTATAGAGCCTGTTGAAGAAGAGCGTGCAGTCCAGACCAGAGAAGGAGATAGTTTCAGAGGAAGAGGTCGGTCTTTCAACCGTGGCGGTAGATGCAGAGGCCGAGGTAGATCAGGTGGACGAGGAAGAAATGGGGTACAGTGTTTTAATTGTAACAGGTTTGGTCACATCAGATCTGAATGTTGGTTTGAACCCCAAGCTAATGCTGCAGTAGATCAAGAGGAAGATGATGATGAATGTAAGCAAATGCTCGAATCATATGACCGGGCACAAAACCATTTTTAAGAATCTAAATGATAAACAGAAGGTTGATGTAAGAATGTGAAATGGCAAGGGTATAAGAGTTGAAGATAAAGGAGTTGTGAAGTTGTCCATGGGTAATGGACAAACTAAAATTTTGCATGATGTGCAATATGTACCTGAGTTGGGGTATAATTTATTAAGTGTGGGGCAGTTAATGAAGACAGGGTATAGGGTATTGTTTGACGATGATGCATGTACTATAACTAACAAGTCAACAGGAAAGGTTGTTTGCATGGTTCCCATGGCTTCTAATAACACCTTTCCTTTTGATCTTGATAGCAAAGTTGATACTGCCCTAGTAGTTGATAATAGCGACTCGAACCTATGGCATAATAGGTATGGTCACTTGCATGAGCAAACCTTGCAACAACTAAGCAAGGATAATATGGTGACTGGTCTCCCACCGATTGGTAATCTTAGTCAATGTGAAGGGTGTATTTATGGAAAGCAGACAAGAAGGCCTTTTCCCACCAGAACTTCGCGTACCAGTTGTCCACTCCAACTTGTTCACGCTGATCTTGTTGGACCCATGCAAACTCGTTCAATGGGAGGTAATTTCTATTTTTTCTTGTTAACTGATGGTTACACTCGAATGTGTTGGGTGTACTTCTTAAACAAGAAATCTGAGGCTTTTGAGATGTATCAAAAGTTCAAGAGAAAGGTTGATAAAGAAAGTGGGTACTCAATTACGGCTTTAGGAACTGACCGAGGTGGTGAGTTTATTGGAAGAAGGTTTAACGAGTTTTGCGAAGAAAATGGGATACACCGAGACTTGACTGCCCCTTACACACCCGAGCAGAATGGAATAGCGGAAAGAAAGAATCGAACAGTTGTCGAAATGGCGAGGTGTATGCTGCAAGCTAAAGGTTTGTCGAACAAGTTTTGGGGTGAAGCTATTTCTACAGCCGTATACCTGATTTCTCTTTCTCCTACAACGGCATTAACCGGTAAAACTCCGTATGAAATGTGGTATGGCTCTAAACCATCTGTAAGTCATTTAAAGGTTTTTGGGTGCATTGCATATGCACTTGTTCCTTCACAAGTTAGGAAAAAATTAGATGCAAAGTCTAAAAAGTGTATTCTTGTTGGATATTCACCGAACTCTAAGGCTTATCGGTTGTTTGATCCTGTTAAGAAGACTATTATAACAAGCATGGATGTGGTGTTCTGTGGACAAGGATTGTGGAATGAAGAAATAAAAGATGATGGTGTAGATGATGGTACTACGTTTGTAAAGGGCATGGTTTTTAACAATGAAGAAGGTGGTGAAAGTACAAACAACAGTGAAGTTCCAGGCAATAATGAGGCAAATCAAGTTCAGTCTCCTATCACTCCATCAACCAGTAGTGGACCCACTTCAGCTGGTCAAAATGAAGGTGAAAACGATCAAGGGACTAGTGAAGAAAACACTTATGATGGCACAGATTCTAGTGGAAGTGATTCCGCTCATCGGGTAGGAGATCTTAACCATATTTATAATGTGACCTCACACATCCTTGATTATGAAGCATGTCAGTTTGCTCTATCTGCGGTTGAATCAAGTTCACACGAAGATGCAATGAAGAAGATCGAGTGGAAGAGTGCTATGGAAGAGGAGATTGCGGCACTTGAGCATCATAAAACATGGAGCTTGACTCAACTTCCATACGGTAAGAAAGCTATTGGCCTCAAATGGGTGTTTAAGTTGAAGTTTAATGCAGATGGGAGTGTTCAAAGGCACAAGGCCCGGCTTTTCGCCAAAGGTTATTCACAACAAAGTGGGATAGATTACGAAGAAACTTTCTCTCTGGTGACCAGATTCGAGACGATTCGAATTGTTCTTGCTCTTGCAGCTCAAAATGGTTGGATGGCTTATCAGTTTGACGTAAAATCTGCGTTTCTAAATGGGATGTTAAGTGAAGAAGTGTATGTGGTTCAGCCTCCTGGGTTTGAAAAGAAAGGTGATGAAAGGATGGTGTACAAGTTAAATAAAGCACTCTATGGACTAAAGCAGGCTCCCCGAGCCTGGTATAGTCGCATAGATGGCTATCTTGTCCAACATGGTTACAAGCGGAGTCAAAGTGAGCCTACTCTATATGTCAAAAGAACAAGTCCAGAGGATGTTATTATAGTGTGTCTCTATGTTGATGACATAGTGTACACCAGCTCTTCAAAGAAGTTGTTGGCTGAGTTTAAACAAAAGATGATAAGTGAGTTCGAAATGACAGATATTGGTGTACTAAATTACTTTCTTGGACTTGAAGTAAACCAGCAGCCGAAAGGTATTTTCTTGTCTCAGCAGAGATATGCACGAGAGCTCTTAAGGAAGTTTGGAATGGAACAATGCAAGATAGTGAACACGCCAATGAATAGTAACGAGAAGTTAAAAACCGAAGACGGTGGAGCTCCTGCAAATGGTTTTCAGTTTAGAAGTCTTGTTGGTGGGGTAATATATTTGACACATTCTCAGCCCGACATTGCTTTCGCTGTAAGTGTTGTGTCAAGATATATGCATAACCCATCAGTAAATCACATGGGGGCCGCTAAGCGAATTCTGAGATACATTGCTGGCACCATTAAGTTTAGGCTATGGTACAGGAAGAATGAGAATGTAAGGCTGGTTGGATACTCAGACAGTGATTGGGCAAGCTCAGAGGACGACAGAAAGAGTTTATCAACATATGTTTTTTCTGTTGGAACTGCTGCGGTCGCATGGAGTTCTAAGAAGCAAGATATAGTAGCTTTGTCAACAACAGAGGCCGAGTATGTCTCAGCAACAGCAGCAGCTTGTCAAGCCACATGGATGAGGAAAATCTTGTTTGAGCTGGGTCATGAGCAAGAGGGGGCTACTAACATTTTTTGTGATAATACTTCAGCAATATTTCTCTCCACGAATCAAGCCAATCATGGAAGAAGTAAACATATTGATACTAGGTTTCACTTCATTAGAAACTTAGTTGAAGGAAGGCAAATCGAGTTGCATGCATGTTCATCAGAGGAACAGGTGGCGGATATTCTTACTAAAGCTCTTGGCTGAGCAGTTTGCTTATTTGAGAAGGAAGCTGGGAATGGTGACACTTTGAATTAAGAGGGGGTATTAAAATATAATTCAAAGTATTGGATTTCACTTTATGCACGTGTCTTTGGTCAGTTTGAATAAAGAGTTGTACTCTCCTGGATTGTAGGGGTGTACCGAGTCTAGTGGCTAGTTGGTTATGTTGTTTACCCAGTTCTTGTTTACGTTGTAAGTTCTGCTATATATAGAAGCCTTTTGTTGATGAATAAAGTATCCAAAAACTTTGTGCTTTTCTTGATACTGCAAATAACAGAAGAAAGCGTAAAATGGATTCTATTACACATGATACCATCCAACAACATTTTGGAAAACCAATAGGGGAAGCTTCCATGAACTTGGTGGTAAGCTCTTCTTAAATTTATTGCATGTATTAAGTTTATTATCATTTTAAAGGGGGGAGGGGTGGGAGGCTCTTTATCTCATGGGACAGAGAAAACATTTACGCTGATATTCCCACTCTCCGTATGCCCTAATTTATAAGTGGGACATTACATACTAGGTTTTTTGTATTAAGTTTACAATCATATCTATCTATACTGATTATTTGATTCTCATTATTTGTAGTTAGCCGTTCTACACTAAAGCGTGTTTGCCGCGAGTTAAAAATAGCCAGTTGGCCAATGCCGCATCGCAACAAGAAATATGCTCATTTTGGTATATCTGTGGTTGTGCTTCTCCTAGTAAGGGTTAAGTGGTGGGTTTGTTCGATTAACCGTCATGGATTTTCAGCTATGTGGTGGATTTGTGGCAAGCATAATGCTTCTGTTTGCGAATTAAAACCATCAGCTAAAATTACACCTAAAGGCGAGACAACTTATGGGCCACTCTATTACGCACAACTAACTAGTGAATCCATAAATACGAGTCCCTTTTCCAAGACTTCACAAGCACATTTAAGTGTATCCCCAAAAAAGAAGAGCGTGGTTAATGTCTCAGATACAAGAATGGTGATAGTGAAAGCAAGTTTTGAAGATGATATAATTAAGTTTCACTTTCCTCTTTCGTCAGGAGTGTCGGAACTAAAAAACCAAGTGGCTCAAAGGATTAAGTTAAAAAGTACAAGACTTCGTCTTAAATACAGAGATGAAGACGACGATCTGATGCTCATTTCTTGTGATGCCGACATCCGTAACCTTATGCCATTTTCGGCTTCCTCAGTTTGTAAAAACACCATAAGATTAATTGTCCAAATGATAGATGATTAGTCTTTAAACATTATCTCTAAGTAAGCGAGGAACGCACATATCAATTCTTTTTTAGGGTAATCGTACGTTCTTTATTCTATGTTTTTTGTAATAAAAATCACATCTTATTACTCATGTATACATTTGTGGACAGGGGAATGTCCTTCTGGCATTCGATTTGCTCTATGTTATTAAAAGCTTTTTGTTATTGAGAATTTATTATATAAGATAAACTATGTTAACAGAGTATATTATTTGTTATAGTTATTAGAGTAAATTGCACAAAACATCCTTTATGTTTCCTTAAATTTGCAGGTTCCAGCCTTAATGTTTAAAAGTTGCTAAAAACAGCCTTTAAGTTTATTTTTGTTGTGGGTTCAATCCTTTACAGCTAACCACGTTATTTTCTTCAGTTAAGTTCCCTCACATGCATAACATGTGAGGGTATATTCGTCATTTTGGTTGATCTTCCACCCACATCAATTATAAGAAAAAAGAATATTTAAGGTTTAACCTATTTTAAAAAAATTCTAACCGCAGGGACTAATGTGCAATAAAACCAAACTTTTAAAAACCAAAGACCCTCTTTTCCGGTCTTCTTCTTCGGCGACTTCGCCGGATTCCGGCGAACCCGGAATTAAGATAGGAATCTTGTTAAGCTAGCCCACTAAGCTGTAAAGATTAACACATATTTTGATCATGCCAATCAAACTCTTCAGGATTATCATTAGTTGGAAGAATCGGCGCCTTATTCGTATCAGACGAAAACGACAAACGACTCTTCAACCCTAGATACCTCTCACGGAACTCCGATGCCGTCAAATCAGAGAACTTCGTAACACCGTGTTCAGTAGTCGGATCCAGCAACTGGTGACGCTTAGGACGCCGCAAGTTAGAGTTAAACACTATCAAACGGTAATCATGCGCCTCTGTAGTCGCGTACGTTTTACCAAACTTTGTTTAAACTAGGTTAAAACTTAAATATTTTTTTATAATTGAAGTGGGTGGAAGATCAACCAAAATGACGAATATACCCTCACATGTTATGCATGTGAGGGAACTTAACTGAAGAAAATAACGTGGTTAGCTGTAAAGGATTGAACCCGCAACAAAAATAAACTTAAAGGTTTTTTTAGCAACTTTTAAACATTAAGGCTGGAACCTGTAAGTTGAGGAAACATAAAGGATGTTTTGTGCAATTTACTCTAGTTATTAGTACTTGATTTGATTTGGTTATCATTATCATTGTAACCTCTCTATTCAAAGATATCTGGTTTTCAATTATTCAACACATGGAAAATATTAATCTCTAATACACTTTTCACTTATTTTGAGTTATTTTATGAAACATTCAATTCTGTTTTTTTTTTTTATCAAATCAAATACAGAACTCAAGTTTTAAGAATCATGGGACACCAAATGCAACAATAATTAGAAAGAATCAGACATCAACCTAATTTAAAATTATGGAACAAAATTCAAACATATGCGGAATAATAATCCGAAGGGAAAAATGCATAAGAATTAATCATTCATAGGGATGAAAATGGGTCACACATGTAACTCCCTGCTTTTCATGCTTTCTATATTTAGAAAACTCGTTTTGTATATTCTATTTTTGGAAACTTTGTAATCTTGTATTTGTTTTTTTTGTTGTAAGCATTGTAAAATCAGAGACTTGGGTCATAATAGAATTCATATTTTATTTCTATTCGTGTTATACTCATATTAAATTTCAACTTTATAATCCAAAACTTTGATCGTAACGAATTCGTACTTTCTACATATTTGTCTTGCATACGTTTCGGTCATTAAATACATGTTTAAACACAAAACAATAATTGTTAAACGTGTAAATCCTCATGCATATACTCTCGATACTTAAATTATACTTACATGCGTGTTATATACTTAAAACATGCCAAAAACACCTTAAAATACCAAGTTTTAGCTTAAAATGGGTGAAAACCAAAGTTCAAGGACTAAAGTGAAAATATGCCCAAAATAGGACGTGGCGCTACGCGTAGCCCTAACCCTTAAAGCTACGCGCTACGTCTAGCCCCTGAATCCGCAGAAAGTTGTTTAAGAGCTGCAGATTGGCCATCTTCTCCACCTCCACTCTAACCCAATCACCTTCAAACCTTCATTTAACACAAAACCCTAATCCTTCACTATAAAACCAAGCCTCCACTCAACCATTTTCACTTTCCAAACTCATTCCCACTCTCAAAACACTCTCAAATCTGTTGCAAACATCAGAATTGGCAGATTGTTCTAAGTGCTAAAGTAAGCACTTTACTTCATCTTCTTCATGTTTCTTCGCTCCTTCTTCCTCTAAAAAACTTGAAATGCCTCTAGGAATGTTTCTACAGGTTTTCCATGGAAAACCAAGGTGTAACAATACCATTTTTTGGGGCCAAACTTTCTGTTTTGGAAGGAGAACTTATAAAACTTTCTTTAATCTTGAGTTTTCTTCAAACAAACTTGTGTTCCTATGCTCCTAAATCAAGTCTATGATTAGTGAGCTTAACAAGGTTGTTACACACAAATCGGAGGTGTTCCCTCCAAACTTTCTGTTTTAACAAGGGTTTTTAACCCACAAGTGTTGAACAAGTCTTGAGCTTGTGTAAGTGTGATTACTTAGAAAGCTTGGGCTATCCTACTATCAATCCACTCCTCACTTAATGATTTCACCTTGCTATCCTAGGTGGCTTGCTAGCCTTAAAGATGACTTAGCCCCCGGGTTAATGATTCTTGGTCACTTGGTATAGTTTGAGATTGTAAGTTCTTTATTTACTTATGTTCTTGAGCCTCCTTGTTGTCTATGACAACTTGTGTAGTGGTTAACTTTACATGAGGTTCCTAAATGGAAGATTTATATTCCTACCTCCTACATGACTTCTATGACATCCATGTTGGACTTATGATATATATATATATATATATATATATATATATATATATATATATATATTAATCTATATAAATACCTAGAAACCGAACCCTTGATAATAACCAAATAGCTATTCGTCAAGTTGCTAAGTTTATTCACCTAAGTGTTTAGTTCCTCGTTACGATTCTAATAGGTGTAAACCTATGAAATCATATTAACCCTTATGGGTTTTCATGGTGTCAAAAAATGAGTGCTAGACCTAGGTTACTACCTTCTTGTGTAAATACTTTGTTTTACTTTGTGCTCTAAATTCCGAATCCTCCATTAACTGTCCAATACTCACACCTACTTTTTCCTCTTGTAGGATAACTCGGTGTTCCACCAACAATCAACAACCCTTCACGGACTTGGCAATCAGAAAGCTTGCAAAACCGTGAGTATACTTAGACCCCCTTTTTCGTTTACCACTTTTGGGGTGTAACATGTTAAACTATGAAAACTTACACTTAAATCTTATTCTTAATGCTCAAACATTCCTTATACATGCTTGCATACTTGACTACTTTATACATTAAACTTGGGGTTATACGTTTTGTGCTAGACTTATTATTAACTTCGTACGAGCATATCCTTGACATATATAGCCCTATTTGATTAACGCACCGCCTGTAAACTTTGGGTTATGTCATGAGCTTATTGTGTTTCATCATGGGTTGATTTGTTAAACATATGCCAACTTTAATGTTTATCTTGTTTCAATAGCTTGCCATGTGGAATTGTTTAAACTCATTTTTATGCTATGTATGTATGAAAACTAGTATACTTGCCTTTGCTTTTGTATTGAACTTTATTTTAAACATGTTACAGGCTGAAGATGAGGGTCGTTTGAAATATATTAGGGATGACTAGAAAACACGCCCAAGAAATCTCTAGATTGTATATTTATGATATTTGAACTTTTCATAGTTGTCTTTTGTTTATTGTTATTTAAAATTCCACGTATTGTAATGACAATTTATGTTATGAAATGAAAACAGTTTTGATTTAATTATTTTCACAAATAGCGTTATGAGCAACGAGCAATCTATTTCGTCCCGCCTCAATGTTTCCGCCATTGGTTGGGGTGTGACAAGACATGGCTAATCTAAGTCCCATACCCGATTTTAAAATCTTATCCCATACTCGATTTTAAGTTCTTGTCCCATACCCTGTAATGCTTCGCATTTTGTACCTTCCTCATTTAGATAGTGTAATTGTATTTCTATTTTTAGAAACTTGTAATCAAGCCGTATTCATGGTTCATTTCCCTCTTGTAATCCAAGGCTTTGACCATAATGGATTTTTCTTTACATATGTGTGTTACCTTTCATATTTGTGTTATTTACTCAATCAATATTCAAATACGTGTTTATACGCAAAACCGAGACTTAAAATACACTTCGCATACCTAAAAACAAGCTAAAATACAAGAAAAATTATAAAATAACCTAGTTACAAAGTGCAAGGACTAAAAGTAAGCAAAACCAAAAGCTTTTCCACCTCATTTCTCCTCCAATCACCTTCACCTTTTTTAAGCCAATCACATTTCACCCTTTCCACCTCCTTTTTCCTCTAATCACCTTCCACCATTTTTTTAGTCAATTAGATTTCATCCTTTTCCTGCTCCTTTGTCCTCCAATCATCTTCCACATTTCTTTAGCTAATCATATTTCGTACCCTTTCCACCTCCTTTCTCCTCCAATCAACTTCCACCTTCATTTTGTAACAACCCGCTTTCTCGCAAGCTCGTCACTCTCGTTACGCCTAGCACCAGAGATTCGGATCATAATGTAATCTAAATTGCTTATTACGTTACATCGTATATTCTCACACTATATCACATCACGACGCATTACATCGCATTAACACAACGCTTATCTCGCACAACTTAATACTATCAAACTTTGCGTGAAGTTTCCAAGGCTATCTGATCGCTTAAACTGCAACGCGACTCTCGTAAGACTTGGGAACAAAGCCGCATGCTACCCCGCTCATCTCATCGAATCTAACTTAATTTAATCGACTAAAACGCTTAATGCTTTGCTACAACGCTTAACGTAACTATATAACGTGATTTCATCGCCGAACGAACACTTAACAAGAAAAACGGAAACGAAAACTTGGCCCAACAGCCAAGTTCGGCCGAACAGCCAAGTTCGGCCGAACAGCCAAGTTCGGCCGAACTTGAAGGGTCAAGTTCGCCCGAACTTAACTAGCCAGACCAAGCAACAAGTTAGCTTGGATGACAAGTCCAGCCGAACTTGCAGGGAAAGTTCGCCCGAACTTGGTTCATCTTGAGCGAACTTGTTTGATTTCTATATATACTCAGCTCCTTTTCTCATTTGAACTTGCTGCAAGTTCGCCCAGAGCTCTCCAAACCGAAACCCTATGTTCCCTAAGTAAGAATCAACCCGATTTCAACTACGACAACGTTCAACAACGTTACAAAGGTTTACAACGATTTTGGCACAAGCATTGCCTTTGTTTTCATCAAATCTCTTCCGTTTACGAAAATCTTCATCTTTTTCTATAAAACTTCTGTTTTTCACTCAGATCTATACTAGATCTGAGTAAAACCTTTCAAAAACATTGATTTCCCCACAATATTCGGACTAATGACGTATGTTTCGTTCACTTTTGAGTGGAACGAGGCTTTGCCAAGCAAAATCTCAGATTCGGAAGCACAAGGACGAAATCGTCACTTTACACAAGCTGGACTAACCCGTACGAACCTTCAAGTTCGTCCGGTTTAGCCCGAGTTTATGTAAAATGGCTAAGTACGCCCCAAAAGACCTCTCAAGCCTAAGTTTAGCTCAGTGGCTTAAGGTTGGAGTACGAGCACTCGATTTCCTAAGCAAACGACGTGAGAATACAAGATTTTGGACCCGAAAACATCAAGTTCGCTCGAGATTTAACTGATTTTTGTGCAGCACCTTAGTCAAGTTCGCTCGAACTTGATCTCTAAGGGACAAGTTCGGCCGAACTTGAGTCCAAACAACTCACACCTTCATCAAAAACCCTCAAGTTCGCTTGAACTTGCAAAGTTTCTCAGGAAACTTCACAAGTTCGACCGAACTTGTCAACTCTTTAAACAAATTTTACAAGTTCGCCCGAACTTGCATAATTTCTTTGGAAATTACACAAGTTCCACCAAACTCGACTCACAACTCAGCAGAATAGTACAAGTTCGCTTGAACTTGTATGTTTACATACAAGTTCTCCCGAACTTGCCTACTGCTCAACCCGAACTTAACCGTTTCAGCTTTCGGAGACTGACGCACTTTCGTTCGCGTATGCAGGCTGATCCGGCGCTCTCCTCGACTCTTCTCAAATCCTAAAACTCCCCTAAAACGCACCAACTGTGAGTATACTTGACTCATTTTCACTTTAACACACTTTTGGGTGTAACATACGTTCTTATAAAAAATACAACGCACGCTAAACTAATTTATCACATGCAAATATCTGTTATACATATTGATACGTGATTGCTAGAACATATAAGCTAGGACATTTTTCGTTATCTCCACCTTGGCTAGTATGGTACTGTAGAAGGGCTCTCACCTGACGGGGTTTAGCTGGGATGTGCGCGCGAGCTCTCCGCGAGTTAGCATGATAAATTGTCTTGTGAGTTTATGTGTTCTATGAATCATGTTTATGTATGAAGAATTCGCTACATTTTTATCTACTATGCTATTATATCAAAACCTGTTTGCTCGCCAATACACTTTTGTATTGACAAATTATTTTAATGTATGTTGCAGGTTGTTGAATTCTGATTGCTGCAAATGGACATAGGATATCATCTTTAGAAACACATGTAATAGAATCTAGGGAAGATCGAATTATGTTTGCTTGAGAGATACTTGGATATTTGTAATAATTGTTTATGGATTATATGTTTGTTAGTATGGATAACGAATGTTTAAATATTGTCGCATAAATAGTTGTTATGGATTCTCTCGAGCAATCTGATTCGCCTAGTGCCGCGCCCCGATGATTCCGCCATCGGTTGGGGTGTGACACATTTAAACCCCAACCACTTAACCCTCTTATAAATACCAACCCTAACACCTTCTAAACACTTGAACCACCTCCAAATCACTTCCAAACTCTCTCAAATCTCCAAGATTTTCAACTTTAGGCAAAAAGCTCAAGAACCAAAATTGGTAACTTCGGTGTTCCATCAACTCAAGACTCGTCAAACCAACTACGTGGAAATTTCTTTGCAAAATTGTGAGTACACTTGACCCTTTTTCGCTTTAACACGCTTTGGGTGCAACATGTTTTACTTGTTAAAATGCACGATTCACACAAATATGCTTTATTTACTCAATCCGTTATACATGCTTTGTTATGCTTAGGTTCATGCTAGAATTCATGCTACTTGTTAGCCCACCTTAACAATTATAACGCTATAGGAGTAGCAGACCACCAGACGGGGTTTTGTTAAGTTATATTATTTACGGTCTCGATTACTTCGGTATCGAGGGATGCTTATTATTCATTAGTCTTGTTACTGTTGCGGCGAGGGACACATATAATTCTTGTTGACACTTGGGTTTGACTTTTAGTTATGCATGCTAGTTTGACCTTGTATACCAAATTGCTATGTTGGATTAAAAAATACTTTTTATACTTATGCCATGTGACTAAAACTAGAGTACTCACCAATACGTTTGTATTGAACTATGCTTTTAAAACATGTTGCAGGTTATTGATTATGTGATGATGATGCATGGAACTTAGTAGGATGCCTAGAAACACATTTTAAATATTGTATACTTATTGCAATGTAATTCTTTTATTTCAAGTTGTTGTATTTGATTTCAATCTATGTAATTAACTCTTTAGAAATGAAATGAAATTCGTTATTTAAATACTTGTCGCATATATTAGTGTTATGAAGTCTCGAGCAATCTATTTCGTCTCACTCAGATATTTCTCCATCAGTTAGGGTGTGACATACCCTTTGGGTAATTACCCATCGGGTATTACACATACCATTAGTTATTAAGGAAATACCGGTTGGTATTTTCAAATATATAATATTTTTCTTTCATTTACAATTTTACAATTTGTATAAGTTTTATGTTTATAAAAGCCATAGTAAGTTAAAATATGATAAATTGCATGCATATCATAGCCATCGTATATATTTGAAATATCTAAAATCTGAAAATATCATGATTATATAAATTTCAAAAGATAATTTTGTATTCCGTAGCATACAAATGTATATAATGACATCGAAATATATATCCTAAAGGAAATATTTATTTTCCAAGTTATAATGCTACTAGGATGCGGTATTACTAAACAACGGGTAAGAGAAAATAAAATTAAAAATTTAATATATTCAGGTATATGCTTCATGTATATTGTTCGGACAAACAGATATATAGTTTTGGGTAATCAGGTCGCGTATTACCTAATCTCATACCCGATAGATGCCCACAATATAGTTCAAAGTGGTGGACTCTTAAAAGTAAGTTGTCAAAGCAAATTAGAGTCAATCCTATGATAAAAAAATATGCAATGTGAACAACTGTAGGTACATAACAAACTCGACTTTGTGCTAGCACCATTGTATGAATTGTATGTCAATCTCATGGTGGTTCATGCCCCGATGAAACATAGGATTGTCTGCAAGGTGTTTAGCACCAATGTTGCCACACCATAAAGTAGGGGAACTGATAGAGAGGGTGAAACCCGAGCTTAAATGTGTTTAGAAGTTGAGTTTTGTGTGCGTTTATGTGTTTACGTGTTACGAGTATCAGTTGCTTTGAAGGTTAAACACGTAATTCGAGGAAGTTATGACAGTTAAAGATGGAGTGGAATGTTCAAGGATGGCGGTTGCAGCTAGTATTGATTTGGAACGTATTCGGTTGAGGATACGGCTCAAAGTTGCAAGGAACGTGAAAGAACAAAGTTCGGGGGTCATGCGGTACTTAATTGGAAGTTACATTATGCCTAACTATACATGAAATATGGAGAAACGAAGTACATGGTCCTTTATGTTATTATGTGAAAGTCATAAATGTGAAGGAAGAGAGCCGTAGATCGCAACCATAGCTTACGGTTCTCTGACCATAAGTTACGGTTATGATGTTTAAGCTATATGGTTGACAGAAAGTTTGGACCGTAACTTACGGTCCAAGACCGTAGGTTACGGTCAGGTTGAATCTCTTGAACATCAAGTCTAGACAGTAGGTTACGGTCTCAGACCGTAACTTACGGTCCGTATGACGAAAATTCTTGGGGTTTGGCTTATTGGACGTATATTATGGTTTGCTAAAGTTCTAATCATTATCTTTCACTCCGAGGACTAACCAAGCACTTCTAGGGCTCCAAAGTTCAAGGCTTTTCACCTCCAATCATCACAATCTCGTATCTAATCACTGGATTGGCCATGAATTCTTCATCTACTCAAGCTTTTGGAGATTTTATTTGTGAGATGAGCGGCTAAACTCTTTTGGTTTCCTCCGGATGATGGGTTTTTGTAAGTTATGTGTTTTTAACAATCGTTTGAACTCGGTGATCTAAGCATTCGATGCTTTTCAACTTTGATTTACTTAATCAATTGTAACCGGTTGCATTTTATATAAAGTTTGATTCTCAATCATTCAATTCCCGAGAGTTCTAGTAATTGGGATATATTTGTTATGGGATTAGGGTTGGTAATTACGATTAATAATCATTTGATAACCTCCCTTTATGTATTGACCAGAGTACTTAGTCACTAATTATCACAATTGGTTAATTAGGTTAAAACAAGAACCACAAAAAGACAAACCTAATTCAAAAAGTAGAGACATAACCTAGTGAATCTCAATAGCAATATGGGCGAGCATGGTATATGGTCTCCGTTATAAAATGAGCATTCAATTGTATGTTGTTTCCTGAAACTAACCCCCCCCCCCCACACACACCCAGACATACACATTTTTTTTTGTTTGTTCCCAATCCCATAGACTTTATCAGTTGATTCCAACAGATTCCATACATTAATTAAGATGCAGCTACACTTATGGATGTTTTATTTATCCTTAATTTCAGAAAATTAGCTACTGAGTCAATTTCATTTAAAAAACAATTTTGCTAACCTATTAATTATTCTCTACAATTGATATCATTGGTTTATACTACTTTTTTGTTTTTTTCTACCTTTGTATAATCATATTTGAAGGTTTTATTCTTTTAGATATCAATACCATCATTGATTTTGTTACTTTCATATAAATGCATAACCCACCAAAAACATGCATATTATGAAAGGAGTTTTGAGATTAGAAGCCCATCAAGTTAAAATGGTTTAGACAATGAAAAAAAAGTTTATAATCGATAATCTAATTGTTTGCAACTCTGAAGCTATTCGACTAACCGATGAGTTTAACAACTTTTACGGTTCTTTTAGGTGACACCTCGAGTAGGGTCGAGGATCCTTTAGAATTTCCTATTAGTTTAGTATCATAGATCATGGTTCCATCTTAGTTACTATTACCGATAGAAAACTATGATTTACAAATAGGATTCCAAACCTAGGTAGTGTTCATTCCTCCTAAGTATTTCCAAATAGTCCAGATTCCTTTGTTGATAAGTTTTAATTAGATTTCCTATTAATTCAGTAACCCTCCCCCCAAAACATATGTATATGTATATGTATATATATATATATATGTATATGTATATGTATATATATATATGTATGTATCTTAGCCAAGTCATAGTTAATGTAGCATAACACTTGTGGACTTCTTAAGTTGTACTACAGTGACCGGTACACTTGTCGGTTGTGTGGTCTAGGTTTAAAAAGTGTAAGTCTATAAATTTAGAACTTAGAGTGTGTAGGTTAGGTTTAAATTCGTTAGTTTTTTTAGACCATATTTAGCACATCAAAGGGTTACAAAGAGATTTTGTAAACATATGCATGAAGAAGGAATGAGAACTTATAGGTGATTATTTCTAAAGAGCAATGAGGTAAAAACTTTCATAGTATTCAAGTCGTAATAATGTAATATCGTCAAATTACACTTTTCTCCCTTTTGTATCTATACTATATTATAATACAATCTCAATGACCTTTTAAAATTTAAATAGTACAAATAAAATTGCTTAAACCGCAACACCTATTGCACATTTAACTACTTTTTAAGGGTAAATTTGTCTTTTTCACAATACTTACACCATTGTTTCTTAAAACTTACAATTTCCTCCCTTATATTTACCCATATATTCCTCAACTTTAATTTTCTTTGTTTTCTCATATATTTTCAATATATTATGTTTTAAAAAACTAAGAGCATATCGCTAAAACGTGCTTGTTTTGTCGACATGTCGATATAAATTTTATTCAATTCGATGGGGCTAGTTTGAACCTGGAGGGGTTCATCGATTGGTTGTCCACTGTCGAGGAAGTGTTTGAGTACAAGGAGGTTCCTGAGAATAAGCGAGTGGCTTTGATTGCTACCAGATTGCGTGGTAGGGCTTCTGACTGGTGGCAGCAATTGAAGCTTACACGAGAAAGGCTCGGGGTGCTTGCGGTACAACTTCCTGCCACATAACTTTCAACGGTTGATGTACCAGCGTCTGCAGAACTTAAAGAAGAGGGCTAAGTCGGTTGGTGATTATACAACCGAGTTTTACCAGTTGATCGTAAGTAATGATATTCAAGAGGCGGAGGAGCAACTTGTTTCTCGGTATATTGGGGGTTCGAGGGTGAAAATCATGGAGTCAGTGAATCTTTTTGATCCATTGACCATTGCCCATTGCAGAGGCACACCAACGGGCGTTGGCCTTTGAGAAGCAAAACCGACGGTCGAGTGGTTCGTATTCTAACGCCCCTAGTGGGGGAAATGTACAGTCGGGTGGTGGGGCACCTCATAGAGGGCCTAGCCAACAGATTCCAGGGGGTAACAATATCGGGTCAGCCTCTAAAGGGGCTAGTAGTAGTGGTCCGAGATGTTTCAGTTGTGGTGAAACAGACCATCGACAAGCTGAGTGTAAAAAGGCTAGTAAACGACACCTGTTTGTCGAGTCTGAGGATGAACAACATGAAGAATACGAGAATATACCGGTGTATGATGAAGAAACTGAATACGAGGAAGAGTTTGTGTCCGGTGATGTTGGGGTAAACCTAGTGGTCAGACGTTCTTGTTATACACCAAAGGCAGATGGTAATGATTGGTTCAGCATAATATCTTCCATTCAACATGTACCATTTGGGAGAAGGTATGCACGTTCGTTATTGATTCTGGAAGTTGTGATAATTTGATATCTGAAGAGGCGGTACAGAAGTTGTCTCTAAAAACAGAGAGTCACCTGAAGCCTTACAAGCTTCAGTGGCTCAAGAAGGGTGGAGAGGTCTCGGTGTCTAAGCGAGCCCTTGTTTCCATTTCTATTGGGTCCACATACAAAGATGATGTTGTGTGTGATGTGGTCCCTATGGATGCGTGTCACTTGTTGTTGGGTAGGCCTTGGGAATACGAGCGGAACATAGAGCATAATGGGCGATCTAATACGTATAGTTTTCTGTTTGGCGGTGTGAAGATCACTCTTGTTCCTACCAAGCCTAGACAGTTAACCACAAAACATTCAGGAACTCTGTTGACTATTAGCCAGTTTCAAGATGAACTGGAGGAGGGGGATAGTGTTTTTGTGTTGACGGGGAAGCCGGTGCCTGAGGAATTTGAAATTCCCGATGCTATGTTTCCTTTGCTTGAGGAGTTTTCTGATGTTTTCCCTGATGAGTTGCCTGATGGATTGCCACTGTTGCGTGACATCCAACATCATTGACTTGGAGCCTGGGTCACAGTTGCCCAACAGACCACATTACAGAATGAGCCGCTGCTCCAACTCCCGTTCATAAACTTCATCGAGTCTGTTTCTTCTCGGAGGCATTTTGAGCCAGGAATTCGGCTCTGATACCAACTGATGTAGAGTAGAAACGATAAGTAAGATCAATCACGTTGATTATACGAATACCCTTGATGAACTTGTCCCAACCCCAAAATTCAACCCAAAGGGCATGGAATTTGAAGTGAAAAACTGTTTTTTTCCAAAACTGAAATCTGATCATTATCCCCTCATAACCAACATATTAATAGAGTTATAAATTCGAAACGGGCCCCAAAATACACTCGGGCCAAAAACTAAAACAAAAAAAAGTTGGCAAAAAGCCCAAAAAACATAAAAATAAAAATGAAAAATACTCATAGAAATAAGCCTTTTTTGGGCCCGAACGTCCACCCAAACCGCCGACGGCGTTTGCAGCAAAATGGGATTTTTCTTCACGATCGTTTTGACTGGTCGCACGCCTAAAACGGACCCCCGTAGCCCAAGTTAAAGCCATTTTAGTGAAGCCTCATTTGTCACGCGATCTTGGGCCTCCAAATATAACATGGCCCGCTCCTCCACACTTGGACCCGCATCAGAACAATAGTCCTACAACAGAGTTAGATGGCTCAAATTCCATATTTTTTGATTCAGCGGTGGTACTTCTCCTTTTACAGTCAATAAGTTCACAGGAAAAAGGTGGAGGTTCATGAGAGCAAAATTTCAGATTATCCAAAACCCCTGAATGATTACCCCCTTCGACATGATTGTAAGAACCTCTGCTAATTTTGCTTTTCCTCTGGAAATCTCCAGTTTTGGGGGGTGTTTAACCAAAATTCGTGAATCGGTTCAAATAAGAGATGAACCCTGGTCCAGAACTAGCAACTTTTAATTTACCTGATGGACCAGGTCATATTTAAGTGATGTATTATTTTTTTCAGTTCTTTCGGTTGACGTGTCATGGTAGGTAGCCATTAACTGATGGAAGTTTTTTATGTTTTCTTTCCTCCTTATCTGTTTCAAATATGGATTCTAAGTGTAAATTTTTTTTTTCAGAATTTTTATAGCCTAATTTGAATAAAAAAAACTAATTGCTATTATAATAAGTTAATTGTAGTCAGTACGTTTTTTTTATTAATGGCTATTAATATGAAATCTTCTCTGAGCGGTATGATACGGAACAAAAGTACTCGGAGGTTGGATTTCTTGCTGTTTTAATGTTCATGTATTTTTTTTGTTGGATAAGGAACTTTTAAAAAAATAAAATTGTGTAATGTGTATTGCAAAGAGAATATACTAGAGAATAGTGACAAAATGCAGTCAAATGGATTGAAGTGGTTACAAAAGTAAAACCACATGGACTGAAATAATTACGAAAGTGAAAACACAGGGACTGAAATTGCAATTTTTAAACTAATGGACTGAGTTGGTTTGGGTTATTTTATTTAGTTCAAGATCTTTTGGTTCGGTTTGGGCTTGGATAGTTGGGTTAATAAAAATAGATTGTAGAATGGGCTTAGATTGAGTTAAGTAATTAAAAAATAAATATATAAATTGTATTATATACTTGTATATCAATAATAATCAGTGTTTAGAATTTTCTATTTTTTATATTCATCGTTTTTTTTCTAAGGGAGGCGGTTAAAAAATTTTAAGGGGTGCAGTTGAAAATTTCCAAAGGGTACGGTCGGGATTTCTGTGGAAAATTAACACTAATTTTTTTCAAGGGGTGCGCCCGCCCACCCATAAATGTGGGGTTGGTCCGCCCTTGCAACCTGACAAGTTTTTTGGGCCAGAAAATTCAAAATCCCCGCTGTTCCGACCATAATTACACTTAGAACGGGTACCCTTTCTTTATTGATTATTTTTGTTTTATGTGGTGAATAGGAGAAGATATAGATGTATAAGGATTTGATCTTTTTTTTTTTTTTTGGATGGTTTTTTTGGTTGTTCACTGGTTCTAGACTTGTAGTTAATGATTTTGTTGTTTTATTGAAAGCTTTGTTTGTTTAAATGATAACTAATCAAAATTTAAAAATAAGGCCTGAATGTTTAAAGATTAAAATTGAAAATTATGGACTATGGTTGAACATGATTGTTTAATTTGTTTAAGTGTTTAATGTTGTTTTACGAGCTTATGGAGCGACTTATATGTGATAGGAATATAAGGGTGAAAATTTCCAAGGGGTTTTGGATAGATATGTGATAGGAACCATGGGCGATTTACATGTGATAGGAACCATGAGCGATTTATATAGAGAAGGACTTGCTTAAGAAAGTATCTTTAGATGATTTTTGGATAGATTTTAAAAAATGAAAACCCGTACGACACAATTTTAAATATATTTGTAATGACGTTTGACGTGTTTTTAATGATTACATAAATTTTAGTTTGATGTTTTTTTTGTTTTACATTACCCATTTAAATTATAGTTTGATGTTCTTTTGTTTTACATGACCGACCCGCTATAAACCGATTTTTTTATATAGCTAGGGGCCTAAAATAGTTAAAATATTCCGCACACCCATGAAAAAATTCATGGGTCCGCCACTGCTGGTTATAGATTTTGAGTGAGGGTGGTGGATACATCAGATGTGTGGTTAGACGATAGTGATGATGTTGGGTGTATGGATTGCAGAGATGTGTAATGGAAATGGTGCGATCGGTGTTGATAAGGTAGGTGTGGATAATAGTGGTGGTGGGTTTGGTGTTGATAAAGTGGAGAAGAGAACATACAAAAGGTGGCTTAATAAACTAGTGGTGGTGGGTTGGTGGTGATGGAAGTGGAGAAGATGAACAATGACAAAAGGATAGTTTTATTTATAAACATACTTTTAAATAAAGGGTAATGTAAAATGATTGAAATACCTTCATGTGTCTTGCACATAAAGAGACTTAACTATTAAATCTAACCTGGTTAGTGTCAAAGGATCTAAGATGTAACAGGTTTTTCAAATAAAGGATTATGACTGGAATTATTAAAGTTAAAGGCTACCCATTGCAATCCGATACAAACATAAAGGACGAAAAGTGTAATATACCCTTTATTATATATAGATATAGATTATGTAAGGCAAAATGGATAATTTTCGCAGACCTTGAATTGATTATAACATTTAGGGTTGAGTTATAATACAAAGTAATTTATAATAAGAAGGGTAAGAAGCCATTAGAGAGTGACAAGTGTCCAATGAAAATTCAAGTGGTAAGTGTAGTTTTGTCCAAAAGAAAAACTCAATATGCACCTACTCACATGTTAGGAAACATGTACATGCAAGTCACATGCTATTTCCCCCCAATTGTTTAAACGTCAGTAACTTTTTATGCGTTATTTGTTTTCTTTTTTAAATTATAC
Source organism: Scalesia atractyloides (assembly GCA_947069175.1). Lineage (NCBI taxonomy): Eukaryota > Viridiplantae > Streptophyta > Magnoliopsida > Asterales > Asteraceae > Scalesia > Scalesia atractyloides. Next base: position 4,992,076 of record CAMTDV010001634.1, read on the forward strand.
CCGAGCGTCTTTTTATCTTTAATATGAATACCTTATTATTATACTTTTCAAAAAAAAAATCCAAAAACCTAGTTGTATATTTCACAATGGATATAATGGGAAAAACAATGAGTATCAAACTAAGAACACAATGGAAAGTAGACCAAAAACACAATCGATAACAACAGATAAAAGACACAATGAACAACAAACTAAAACACAATGGACATAACATATTGCACAATGGGTATCAAACTAAAAACATAACGAAAAGTAGACTAAAAAAACACAATTGATGACAACAGATAAAACACACAATTGATGACTAGCAAATAAAAGACACAATAAACATCATACTAAAACACAATGGAGAACAGACTAAAAACACAACGAACAAAAAATAAAACACAATGAACAACATATTAAACATAATGGATAACAGACTAAACACAATGACCAGAACTTAAAACACAATGTATAGAAACCCCACCTAGTAAAAAAAACACAATAATCAGAACCAATAACACAATGTATAGAAAACCTAAATACAACAACTTCATTGTGTCATACATTATGTTATACGTTCTAATAAAAACGCAATGAACAGAACCCAAATTAACATTGTGTTATGAGTTTTGATAATTACACAATGTATACAAACCCTAGTATAAACGTAATGACCAAAACCCAGTTGAAAGACCCAATGACCAGAACCTTTAACACAATGTAAAGAAAACCAGTAAAAATGAAATTATTTATTTTATTTTTACATAGCAATATCATACTCATATTAAAGATAAAAAAACGCTCATTATTATGGTGAATTTTTTTTTAAGAAAATAATGTCGTATGAAGGGTGGAGAGGTCTCGGTGTCTAAGCGAACCCTTGTTTCCATTTCTATTGGGTCCACATACAAAGATGATGTTGTGTGTGATGTGGTCCCTATGGATGCATGTCACTTGTTGTTGGGTAGGCCTTGGGAATACGACCGGAACATAGAGCATAATGGGCGATCTAATACGTATAGTTTTCTGTTTGGCGGTGTGAAGATCGCTCTTGTTCCTACCAAGCCTAGACAGTTAACCACAAAACATTCAGGCACTTTGTTGACTATCAGCCAGTTTCAAGATGAACTGGAGGAGGGGGATAGTGTTTTTGTGTTGATGGGGAAGCCGGTGCCTGAGGAATTTGAAATTCCCGATGCTATGTTTCCTTTGCTTGAGGAGTTTTCTGATGTTTTCCCTGATGAGTTGCCTGATGGATTGCCACTGTTGCGTGACATCCAACATCACATTGACTTGGAGCATGGGTCACAGTTGTCCAACAGACCACATTACAGAATGAGCCGCTGCTCCAACTCCCGTTCATAAACTTCATCGAGTCTGTTTCTTCTCGGAGGCATTTTGAGCCAGGAATTCGGCTCTGATACCAACTGATGTAGAGTAGAAACGATAAGTAAGATCAATCACGTTGATTCTACGAATACCCGTGATGAACTTGTCCCAACCCCAAAATTCAACCCAAAAGGCATGGAATTTGAAGTGAAAAACTGTTGTTTTTCCAAAACTGAAATTTGATCATTATCCCCTCATAACCAACATATTAATAGAGTTATAAATTCGAAACGGGCCCCAAAATACACTCGGGCCAAAAACTAAAACAAAACAAAAGTTGGCAAAAAAGCCCAAAAATACATAAAAAAAAAAAAAAATGAAAAATACTCATAGAAATAAGCCTTTTTTGGGCCCGAACGTCCACCCAAACCGCCGACTGCAGTTTGCAGCAAAATGGGATTTTTCCTCACGATCGTTTTGACTGGTCGCACGCCTAAAACGGACCCCCGTAGCCCAAGTTAAAGCCATTTTAGTGAAGCTCCATTTGTCACGCGATCTTGGGCCTCCAAATATAACATGGCCCGCTCCTCCACACTTGGACCCGCATCAGAACAATCGTCCTACAACAGAGTTAGATGGCTCAAATTCCATATTTTTTGATTCAGCGGTGGTACTTCTCCTTTTACAGTCAATGAGTTCACAGGAAAAAGTGAAGGTTCATGAGAGCAAAATTTCAGATTATCCAAAACCCCTGAATGATTACCTCCTTCGACATGATTGTAAGAACCTCTGCTAATTTTGCTTTTCCTCTGGAAATCTCCAGTTTTGGGGGGTATTTAACACAAGTTTGTGAATCGGTTCAAATAAGAGATGAACCCTGGTCCAGAACTAGTAACTTTTAATTTACCTGATGGACCAGGTATAAAACTAGTTCCTTTTGTAGTGCATACAGAGAATAAGCAAACCGAAACATGATAAGAAAATTTATTGCATATAAAGGACGAAACCAATCAAGCAAAATACATAATAAAGTAACAAACATAACGACACAAAAATGGAATATAACATACTTATCATGCTACTCTTTCGATAAACATTCTAATTGGCGTCATTCTATTCGAACTTGCATACGTTATGCAAGCCTGGAGGTCAACGTCACTAAGAATCTGGAAACTGTTACCATTGTAATCTGCATAAATGATTCGAAAAGCTCTCTGATTGACCTTATTTTTAAATCTTCGTGTCACTTCCCCCCATAAGTATATGAATCCTGACGCCAAGGGTAGCGGAAATTTGATGATATCATCCCTGTATTGAACTTTTATCACCTTAGCCATTGGTGTGGTTGCTAAGTTCTCATCCTACAAAGGTTTAGAAGTTGGAAGACACGAATTATATGTTGATTTTCTAGTATAAATTAGACTATAGAAATTAAGTAAAACCACACACCCACATATAGGTTATTATGATTCAGTAATTGAAGCGAAAATATGTAATTCCATATCTTGGGAGATGTAAATTAGATCATGTAAAATCTATCAATTGAAGTTATGTTGTGTAAGAAAAAAGTTCACGTTTTTTAATTAAAAACGAAGTAGTGTTTAAGATACCCGTTTGACATGTTATTTAATTATTTTAAAACACTCGTTCTTTTCTAATTATATGAAAAGAAATTATATATTATATTGCCCCGTTAAAGGTAAGTGCTATTTGGTTAAATTCTGGCCGTTTAAATTCCTCATCTTTTAATCTGGGCCGTTTATATTCCCTAGATTTCTTCTAGAAGCGGCAGTTCGCGTCAGTTCCACCGTCTCTCTCCCACAATACGGCAGTTGGCGACGGTTTTACTAGAGGATCGCTAGATTGCACACGTTCTCCACTTCTCTCCCACCCACGTTTTCCGATTTCTCCTCCCAACGACCCTAGACCACCCATTATATAAACCCTCCACCAGCCACCATTTCCAAATTCGTTCTATCCATCCTTCTTCACCCCCTACCACTATTTCACCCTCCAATTCTAAATTTTCTTTTAGTATATTATTTGATAATAGTATTTATATTTTGTATGTTGTGAATTATATACATATAGGTATAGAAGTATTTTAAAGTTATTATAAATTTATTATAAAACTTATATGTATGTAATGTACATTTTAAATTTGTAATAATTGTTGCATAAATAAAACTATATAGTAATTATAATAGTAAAATATGTATTTGGAAATCCTAACATATATCTTTTTACAAACTAATGGGTATACCCGATACCCGCGGGTATACCCGGTACCCGATGGGTAATTACCCGACAAATACCCGACGGGTATTGAGTCGGATATGGGACATGATTTTACAACCGGATATAGGAATGGGATTACCAATACCCGACCCATCGCCATCCCTATGTGCGGTACTAATTGAACCGGTTGTTTTGTTTCCTTATACGGTTGGACCGGGTCAAAATTAGCAATTGCATAAATATTATATGTGGAAATATCCGTGACATGTACCATCAACGACGCTAATGTAAAGCGAAATTGGTCTGTTTGATTCGATCTGAACCTTTAAAGAGAAATTGGTTTGTATGATTCAATCTGAACCTTTAATTTTGGTGCTATCTTTGATATAAGTACCATAATGATATATAAAAAAATTACGTTTCTACTTATTGTTTTTAGTTCATGGTGTTACGTATAAAAATTTAAAAATCATGTAGTGTTTTATTAGTATCGGGTATATGGTGTTTTATTTTTTATAACAAATGGTACAATGTGTTATCTTTTGCATACAACAAATGGTATATGGTGTTTTATTTTGTAGGAAAATAGTGTTTTTATCATAATTGAATAGTTGTCTAATTTACTTTTATACCCCGTCACCCTTAATTTTAATGATCGTCAGATGTCTAATTCCTATGATTTTTTAATCTTCTTAAGAAGTTTTACCTTTTTAGGGGAACCGATCCCAAGGTCTTTAATAATATATAAATTTTGATATTTTATATCTTTCTGATATCAATTCTATATATACTAGTTGTAATTAATTTTGTTGATTGTTTACTTGATTAATTTATGTATAACAATTTGTACTTTTAATGTATTGTTTTAACTACATACAATTGTATATTACAGATAACTGAATTAATTTGTGTGTCCATCTAGAGTGTTATGTCAAATGATTACTTTCACAAGCAAAATTGAAATTTGATTTCTATTGCTTTTGTTATTTGAACCTCAAATAATCTATTTGGACCCTTAATAAAAGAACTGTGGACCCTATCTTTGGTCTGACCGGCTATATAATATGATGGATTGAACCAGTCCATAGATTGAAGAACTCTCATAGTTGATCATCTCTGGAACTAGTTCAAAACACAGTTCCTCAACTAGAAGATCAAATTGGTTAACAATGGCCTGTTGCAGTATGAACAGCAGCTGCACTGATCAAACCACAGTTGTGGTTTCACCTGATGAATCCTCTCCCATCATTAACTGTGAGTTCAAATAACAGAAAATCATGATTCATTCACTGTTAATTGTTTCTAGGAAACCAACTTTTGTTTCTTGTTCTTTAGTATTTATTTCTTAATATAATTTCAATGTATATAACAGATATTCTTCTTGCATCTCTCTCTCTCTCTCTCTCTCTCTATCTCTCTCTCCCTTTCTGTTGTTCAAAATGCAATCTATAATCCCGAGATCAGTTTCTCCGGCTTATCCCTCACTTTCAGATATGACGGTCGAGTACAGTACCTCCATCGTTTTCGACTATGTCTCAGATGCTACGAGCTATCTACTCCTGTTTAGTGGTCTTCGAAGAGAAGCCTTCGTCGTATGCTAGTTGTGTTAGAATGCAGTTATATTCTATGTAGACATACTTACTCCCTTTTATCTTTATCTGTTATGTGATATATGGTTTTGATCTTGATTTGATTAAGAAAAAAGGGTGATTTAGCTTCTGCTTCTTGACATACAAGATCTATATTTAGGGTGGGAGTTGGCTACAAAGTCTATTTTTCCTACAAAGTGTAAAAAGTCGTAGAACACAATAATGTCAACCATAAAACACACTCAAAACCCATAAATAACATAGTGGGGGTTGTTAAAACACAACATTTGTGGGTTTTGTTTTGTGTTTTGAATGATAAGGCTTTGATTATCGAATGATTAACATTAGTGTGTTTTATGTTGATTATCATGTTGTGTTTTATATCCATAGTTCTATGATGGTGTATTTGAAGTTTTTATGGATTGCCAGGGTTCTAATATAGTGTTTAGTATTATTAATCTGTTATTTGTGGGTTTTTGGTGTGTTTTATGGTTGAAATTATGGTGTTTTATGACTTTGTACACTTTTTAGGAAAAATCGACTTTGTAGCCGAACCCCATCCTCTATATTTATATTCATTATAAACTTCCCGGTTTATGTGATGAAATAGATCCTGTCTATGATCTCGATTCCCTTGAGATTCTAGTACCTTTTAAGTGTTGAAACAAGACTTGCATCAATAAAAGTTAGTAAAACTGCTGGATAGATCATACTTGCCGATTTTGTTCCGTACCAACACTACTAGCTGTTTATCATGAAGTTTTTGAACATTTCTAGTAGTTACTAGTTAGAACCTTTTCAAATTAATTACAAATTTTTTTCTATGTTAATTAATAGTTGGTCCACTCTAAAGGCACTTTAGTGTCTGCTGCTAAAAGCCCTCTTTCTTTCTTTCTTTTTTTTATTTTTGTATTTTGTTTTGTATAAATGATATGCAGTTCCGATCCTAGCTTCATTGTTCTAATAGTTTGAACTATACAGATATCCATGCTCCCATTGATGGCGAGGTGCTGAAAAAGATCACTTATATCCTTGAAATTTTACCACTTAAAGAAGGTGAATCTGTTCTTGTTCTGTTATGGGCACCAAAGGAAATTGGAGACGCATGTGTGCTTACTACAGCATCATGTATGCCTTTCCGTCTTTATGGGAACAACATAGAACTTTGGAAATACTATTTAGCATGTTTAGACCAGAAACTCTATGTGTATAGAGATGCTAAGGAAGAAGCGGCATTCGGTCTTGCAGGCAAGGCTTACCTATACTGCACTCCTCAACAAACTCAAAACGTGCATGAATACCCCGAAGATCAGCGTCCTCCATGTGAAGATGCTATTTTTACTAAGAATTGGGGATCCTTTGCCGTGCCTGTGTTTGACACTAATACACGTGTTGGTGTGCTTGAGTTTGTCATGGATACACCGCGGGATTATAGTGATGATATTCTTGTAGTTCAAAGTCTCCTTCGGGTTTGTCCAGTCCTTATTTTCATAGATATAGATATTTCATAAATTTATACTGCATTACTTCCTTTATGTATAAACTTATTCATAGATGTACATATTCAACCTTTAAGTGAACATAGTACATATTAATGTTCTTTAATTATCAAAGAAAGGTACATGAATAAATATTCTGTGTAACTGTCAGAAGTTGATTAAAGTTTCAAAAAAAAAAAGTTCTACTTGAAATGTGGGGGAAAATTATCACATTAAAATGACGAAAGTTACTAATCTTGTGCTTCACTTGCAGGATGCCGGTTTGCAAACTTCAATCCAAATGGATTGCACAAAAAGAACTTACATACAACCCAAAAAGATGATCCGTAAATCAAAGTCATTTGACAAAACTAAGTATCGTCATCTTGCTCCATTGTTTGGACTGAGTAGTGCCTATGCTGCTGAAATACTTGGAAGTAAGCTTCGTTCACCTACATATATAATAAAGCAGATAATAATTATATTTGTGTCAAGTGTTACGATTGATGATAGTTTTATTCTGACTAAATGATGTACTCCTTGTGTAGTTAAACCAGGTACCTTTACGAATGTTTGTAGGAGAGTAGGAATTCCGGTATGGCCGTGTATACGGAAAACCAGAGCTTCTTCTATCCCGGAAACTAAGATCAATAAAATGATAGCGAAGATTAGCTCTTTTGTAACTCCGAATGCTGATTTGATACCCATCTCGTACGTCATATTTAAACTTCCACATTCATTTAAATACGGACATTGGACTTGTTTACAATGTATCTTCTTCAATTTCTTTGTAGGGATAAAGGATTTCCAGCATGCCCACCGGAACAAACTATGACTAGTGATCTGATGCTTGGTGGTCAGAACTTGCTAGTCTTGATTTCATGGCAAACGTAGATGAAATGGGACATCTTGATTTCGTATATGGTGAAGAAATGATCAATATTGATCATCTAGATGCTGATTTGAACTCTATCAGGTAGGTCATTTTAAAACTTTCACATCCATTTGAACATGGGAGACAAGGGCTGCTTGTAGCTCGCTCGAAAAAACTAGCTAAAAAAACTCAATTTGAAATGACCTGAGCCGAGCCAGCTCAATTTGTAACCAAGCCAAGCTCGGCTCATTGGCTCGTTCTTAGGCTCATTTAACTTCAAACTCGAGCTCGAGCCGAGCCAAGCCGAGCTGCCACGTTTAATTTCGAGCTCAAGCTCAAACCCACCCTGGCTTAACTCGGCTCGACTTGTTTACAGTGGGAATCATTAGACACGTCTACAATGTATCTTCTTCCTTTGTAGGGACAAAGGATTTCCTGAGGCGTCGCTGGAACAAACTATTACTATTGATTCTAATGCTTTGTTGCCCGAACGTGTTGATCCCGATGTCATGGCAGACCTTGGTGCAACGGAATTACATGCTAACTATGCACCAAGCACTAAACATCTTGATTTCATGGATGATGAATTAGAAAAAATCAATATTGATAATCTGGATGCTTATTTGAACTCCATCCGGTAGGTCATTTCAAAACTTACACATTCATTTGCTTATGAGACATCGGACTTGTTTACAATGTATCTTCTTCCTTTGTAGGGACGAAGGATCACACGAGTCTTTGCTGGAACAAACTACCACTATTGATTATGATGCTTTGTTGCCCGAACGTGTTGGTCCTGATTCCTCGGCAGACCTTGGTGAAATGGAACATCATGATAACTATATGCACCTAGCATGGAATAACTTGCATGATGATACATGGATTAATGATATGTTGGTAGCATAAGATTAATTAAAGTGATGCAACAAGAGCTATAAGTTGAGTTTAATGTCAACCGGATAGGTTGCGCGTATGCGAAAGCGGAAAGTGAGTGTTTAGATGTGTTCTACTGCTAGGCTTTAGGTGTGGAACCATAATAAATAAGTAGTTATGTTTAAAACATTACAAATATTCATGTGACCTTTCCGTTGTAAAGACATTATTGTTTGTATGGTATTTGCTGTTGTCTAGAGGTGTGCATTCAACAAAATTGAATACCAATTACCCCATTTTGTATAGCCATTGTAAAGGCAAATTGGTTCCCCAACAAATAACACATATCCTGAAATGAGACATCAAAATCAAAGGATGTTATATATATGTGATACATATGCCCTTATTTAACTGATGTTAGCTAATTAATAGAAGTAGTTGTTTGTATTGAAGCATTAATTAATAGAAATATTTAGTCCGGCCAAAAACATTTTTTCGGCGAATGTAAACTAGCGGCGTTAGGGTTCTGTTAGTCAGAATCCATTGGAGGCAAATATGTTAATAGTTGGGACTCCCAGTGGTTATTTTTAAAGTTGAGACTTTTGGCGGCAGAGCCGGTACTAAGAATTTAATTGCCCTTTACAAGCTGGAAAAAAAACAGGCCCTTAGAATATAAAATAAAATTATTGAATAAACACTTGTTTAATCTTAGATATATTTATCTAATCTAAAAAGAAAAGGGAGAAATCAAACAGATTTATATGGTATCATGAGAAAAAGTTGTAATGTTCAAAAACATGTAGCAAAGGTAGAGGGTGGGACTCCCATCCATTATTTGTAAAGCAAATTGCCCAACCAATCAGGTTGTCGTAGTTTTAGAAATAAAAGACCCTTTGTCCCTTACAACTTAAACTACTGGAAAATTTGAAGAAAAAAACAACACACATACCACTGCACTGTGGCAAACGACAACAATATATTTTAATTGGTTATTCATTATATATAATATATACATATCTAAATTCAGAGCCCTCAGCTGGGGTGCGGCTCGCCCACCCTTAAGATCGGCCATGTTAACAGCCAATGACGAATAGTTAAAATTATTAAAATCCAATATTCCAAATATATATCATTATCATATCACATTTTTTTCTTCAAGAAATAGATTATTTCCTTTAAATGAAGCGGACACGTGGAAAAAGTTTTATTAAAGTATTTGACTTTACCAGAAAAATATATAGTTGTTAAAATACTTGCTCAAAATTAGCAATACGCTTTGCATAACATGATCAACTTGTTAAAGGTAAAAATGAAGACGAGCTCAAATGATTTCTAACTCGAGTTTTATATTCTGAAATTGGTCAAACAGGAAAATGGTATACTAACTAGTTTTTGCCTCGCGTTGCGGGGCGTTATACCGAATATTTCTCAACCAATTATGAAAAACACTATTATAGTTTTGCTAAAAAAAACTAAAACGATGGTAAGACCGTAATTTTGAGGTCGAAGGAAAACTGTAATTTGTCATGACTAATGAGCGAGTGTTAGACAACTCATTGACACGAATAAAAAAATTAAATTGAGTTAACCAATTAAAACAAAACATTTCTATAGTTTTTCGATAAAATAACTAAAACGATGGCAGTACTATGATTTTGAACTGAGGGCAAAATTGCACTTTTTATTGGGGTAAAATCGTAATTTGTCAAAAGCTAAAGCGATGGCAATAGTATAATTTTGAACAAGGGGCAAAATTGTAATTTTGAACCGAGGGTAAAATCATAACATACCGGCCAATGGGGGGTGCCATGCAATAGCCTGTCACTATTCCCCCACACACCTTTAAATAAAACTAAAACGATGACAATATTGTAAATTTTAATTTGGGCAAAATTGTAATTTGGGGCTATGGTAAAATCGTAATTTGTTAAAAGCTAAAGCGATGACAATACTGTAATTTTTAACCAAGGGCAAAATTGTAACTTTAAACATGGTCAAATTCGTAATTTTTAATAGTAATATACCCGGAACAATGGAGGGGAATAGTGTCAGGCAACGACAATCAATTACTTATAAGAATAAAAGTAGAGGGACCAAACATGTAGAATGCTAAATTTGAATTAGAGGGACCAAACACGCATATAAACAAAGTTAACCAATATGAAGAAAGTTTTTTTATAAAAACAGAGGGGAGAAACGCGTGTATCAGCAAAGCTAAAGGTTTAAAATTAAATAAAAAAAGAATCGGCCAATAAGGGGGTGCCATGCAGCTATTCCCCCTCACTGAAATGTATGTATTGAAAATGAAAATGAAAATACCATCCTCAAAGGGAATTTAACGAAGGCAAACAAACAATAAGTTACGTCACCAACCAATTTTAGAGCATTCGAGTCTCTTCAATCAAATTCTATGAGTGGTCTTTATATTTTGAAAAGTAGTTGTGAGTGGATAACAGAGAAAATGTTACCATTCATTTGTATATTTTTTGAGAGAAACTGTTCACCCTCTATAATTTTTTTTAATATATTTTAAAAGTGGTTGTGAGTAGAGAGAAAAGAAAAGGTAATAATAAAGGTATAAAAATATTATTCAATTTTTTTTTGAACGACCAACAATTAAATCCCGAGTACTCTTGGGGCACTCACTGGACAAATGGAGTACTCCGAGAGTAACCCGAGTCGTCCACCACCACCTCCGGGGAAAACCCGGTAACCCACCCGCCCGTAGGCACGACGGTGAAATTGTCGGTGAAACCCGTTTGGTCAAGGATTGAAACCAAGTTTCCTTGTGTCTCTTATCATTGCCCACCAAGCGCCTCATTTTTTTTTGCAACAAATAGGAATTGAACTTGAGTCACAACTACTTTTTAGTGTAATTATTGGATAGATTTGATGGAAGAGATGTGAATACTCTTAAATCATAAGTGTTAGTTATATTTATAGATCTTGGGATCATAACACTAATATGTATAACTTATTGGATTCGACTAATTTTCCTAGGCTAACGAACCTAAACAATTAAAATACTTATATAAAACAATCATTTTTATTTAGGGATATTGGCCTTTAATAATCCCTACTATACGTAATTGGTTATTGGCAGTCCCACCTTTTTTTATTCTCCCTGACAGTCTCACCTTTCAACTATTTTTCCTCCACCGGTCCCCAGTTAAAAAACTTAACGGAGTTAAATTTTTTCCGAACTACAAACTGACGTCTTAGGGCTTTTAATTAGAACGAAGATACGAGTCAAATGATGCTTACCTTGAAATTGTGCTCCAAACAACGAGAACGGTACTTCAATTCGGGTGTTTAAACTTCCAATTAAGAAAAATCAAGTCGTTTGGGGCCCTGTTTTGAGGTTAGTTTTACATCAATAAACCCGTATCCTCATTCTGATCAAAAACCCTAAAACATCAGTTTGTAATTCATAAAAAAAAAACTTAACGGGTTTAACTGAGGACCGGTGAAGGAAAAATAGTTGAAAGGTGAGACTGTCAAGAGGAGTAAAAAAGATGAGACTGTCAATGACTAATAACGTCTAGTAAGAATTATTAGATGTCATTATCCCTTTTATTTAACTCAATAGATAATAGTAGGGGTGTGCACGGTTCGGTTTTTGGGCAAAATCAAAACCGAAACCGAAATGTCGGTTTCTGGTTTTTTAAAACCGTTCGGTTGCGGTTATTTCGGTTTTATCACCAGTTTCGGTTTGGTTTTTCGGTTATTTCAGTTTTTGACACAAAATTATATAAGATTCAAAAATAAAAAGTATAATTTAAAATTTAAAACTCTTTCTTATATGTTTATATTTGAATTATTATATTTAACCTTTTTTATTGATAACGTTCACATAAACCTAACCTTCTAATCTAGTTTTATGTTTCTAAAAAAATTAGACATTTTCTTTTATAATACTTTGAAGATTATGTAACTTATATATTAAATTTTGTTATTTGTTGTAGGTAATTAATAAATCATCTCGACTATAAATAAACATGTTAATGTTTTTGTTATATATACTTAATATTCAAGAATAAAATTAATAATTTCTAGTAGTATGGGTTAAACACCTAAACATAAACATAAAAATATATATTTTTTGGTTTCGGTTCGGTTCGTTTTTTCGGTTATTGAAAATGGCTATCCGAAAACCGAACCGAAATTTTCAGTTATTAAAAATTAGAAAACCAAACCATCAGTTTTTGTTTTGGTTGGGTTATTTCGGTTCAATTATTTCGATTTTCTGTATAACAGATATGGGAATAGTTTTTACTACATAGTTAAAAAAGTGAAGATAACTCTTGAAATTACTATATCACCCATCCGTGTGCCCTCAGCCCTATCTAAGAAATTCAATTTCCGGCCCGCCGTCATTCAGCAGCCTTTTCTTTCTTTACCTCCGCCGACGGGATCAGTTAACAATCAGGAGTCTCCCAAGTAAGTAAATCTTTATTTTCCAAACCTAATATCTATGATTACTTTATGGATGAATTATGTTTGTTACTGGGATCATTAATAATATTTTGGGGATATCCAAAATAGGATTCATTAGTTGCTTGCGGAGCACGAATCTTGCGTGTTTGTTGTATGAAGACTGTAAAAAGGTTGCAATAATGTTGATATTGATGCAGTTATTGTCTATCACAAAAGTTATATTCGATAGAAGTAGGTTATTGGATTAAAATCAATTTGTAACAATTACCAAGGAAGTTTTTATCATGTCACAAGGCTACAATCAGTTTCATTGGTTCAATATTTGGCTTTATGTTGCAACTTCAAATGTTGAGATTCTTGGGGTCAGTTAGCTTAGAGGTTCGAGAGCTACTCGTTATCGGTTTGGTTAAAAACTCGAACGAGCCGAGCCTTAACGAGCCCGAGCTCGAGCCTGAATTAGAGCTTGTTTAGTTATCGAGCCCGAGCTCGAGCTTGAAATTTATGCAGTCAATAGCGTGCTATAGCGGTGCTATAGTTCTTAGCGGACATTCGATCTCATAGCGGTTCAAATAGCGGTTCCGCTATTAGCGGTGCTAAATGCCGCTATTTGACCGCTATTCTGAAACCCGTATAGCGGTCGTAGCACTTCTTTTAGCGGTTTTTTAATATTTCAACCCAAAAACCCATATTAATCAACTTTTTGTTTGAAACAAACCTAAAAGTAAAGGCCCAAACGTAAAACTAAACCTAAATCAAGGTCTAAAGTCTTCCTTTGCTGGATTCGTTTGACGTTGGTTCTTCATCGTTCAACAAAGTTAAACCTAAATCTAGAAATTGTTGGACTTCCACTTTCATGTTTTCATTTTTTGATATTACTACGAATATTTTGCATGATATTACTATGAATTTTGATGCCACTATCAATATTTTCATAGACATATTTATATTTTTATATAAATACATAAATTATGCATGGTATAAAAATTACCGCACCGCTATACCACCGCTATAACCTATATATCATATAGCGGACCTTGACCGCTATATGATTTTGGACTGCTATAACTGCATAGCTTGAAATACAAAGCTCGTCTAGGCTCGCGAGCCTAAACGAGCCCAAACTAAATTTTAGTTTTTATATATATAATATAATAAATATAATGATAATAACATTGGCGAGCCGAGCTCGAGCCGAGTTTTTTTAGCTCGTTTGAGGTTGTTCTCAAAGTAGCTCGAGCCGAGCCCAAGCTTTGGGTTTCACAGACGAGCGGAACTCGGGCTCGACCCGGCTTGTTTACACCCCTAGTTTTAAGTGTCTATTGCAGATTTATGAGTAGAGGTGTACAAAAAAAGCCGGTTTTAGGACCGAAAACGGAAAAAAAAAAACTGAAACCGGTTATTTAAAAAAAATGGTTTCAACCCGAACCGAATCGTCGGTTCGTAGATTGATTAGTATTATTGATCTCTGGAACCGGTGTAAGAAAACCATTTTTTCGGCCAAAACCAGTTTTTAACCGAACTGAATCGATTAGTAGCAGACTAGCAGTTCGGGTTTCCACCATGTAAAACCAGTTAAAAAACCAATTGTTTTTCCCTCACAATAAAACCGGTTCGGTTAAAAACCGGACTGGTTTAAGAAAAAACGATGTATACACCTCTACTTACGAGTTTTATGCTTTGAACACAGATTTCTTGTGTCTAGAGATGAAGATTCTGAAAGAAAATGCGGGCCCACTTACGAATTTTGAAGTGTTTGATTTTTTACGTTCTAGAGGGGCTGCGAAAGACCCACACACGGGTTCTTGCTTCGGTTGCACCTTCAGAATTCAAGGTTTACGACTACCTGGAGCGCAGTGCTGCTTGTAGTCAAACAAGAGAGAGCATCACTGAGTTTGCAACTAAATGTAAACCATACAAGCTTACAAAGTCTGAGATCATCAACATCGTCAACATTAGACCGTCTTCGTCTGTCGAAATTTACCCCTTGATTGATAATCTTGAGGCGCGACTAGAAGAAAGCGTTGAAGAATTGGTTGAGTTGGTTATGCAAGTGTTTCCGCCTTCTGAAGAACAAAGTAAACCTGATGAATGAAAGCAAGCCTTATATGTATGCTACCATTGTTTAGGAATTAGAATTCGTATAAAGAGTTATATTATTTATAAAAAATAAATAGTTCTATAAGATTATTCTTCATTTCTTGTTCGGCCCCCAAGAAGATTGAGCTGCCCTTGCTTAGGTAGACAACGCCCTTGCTTAGGTAGACGGCGCCCTTGTTTAGGTAGACCACACCCGTTACTTGTAGAGGTGTGATAGCGTCCCCTGTAAGTCATACCCGTCAACCAAATTAGATATCATTTATGAAACAAAGGTATGCGTTTTAACCATTACGGGTGTTCTAATATCAAAATGCCAAAATGACTGACAATTATGATGCAAGATCAGTGTTGTAAAAATCGCGATTAATCGGCGACTTCGCTAGTCGGCCCTCTACTGAATAATTTTTCGTTAATCAGTCCATTAATCACTAGTCGGCCCTAGTCGGCCGGCCAAAAATCGGGACAAATCGGAAAGAATCGGAAAAAATCGAAAAAAACATAGAGGTCCGGCCAGAACCTGCCATATTCCTGTCAAAAGTTGTCTCCTTAAAAAGTTATGTATAAAAATATGTGCATATATGTATAAAACTTAAAATTATTCATAAAAAGTCCGTCCGATTTATCACGAGTAATCCCGATTAATTGTTAGTCCCCACCCCACCGGCCGACTAGCGCTTAGCGAGTTCTACAACCATGTGCAAGATAATTGATACAAACAGTAATGATTTTTTATCACTCTAGTTTCATGGTTGACAATCATGTTGACCCGAGAATGGAAACGAACAGTAGTCAGCTTTTCGGGTCAATCTTTGTCACAAAATAGCTTCAACCGGTAGATGAGGCCCTTGTGTACACACTAAGAACCAACAAAAACAATAGTATTACACATTTTGCCAACCATACCCTAAGAAGGGTGATGTCTTTAAAGCTAATCTTTATACAACAACAAGAGTATCAATATATGTGTACACGAACTGTTCATGAACACTTACCGAATAGGATTTCATGTTTGTATTCATTTGTTAAGGAAATGAACTTGTTCATGTTCGTTTGTGTTTGTTTGATTGTTAATTTTAGGCAATGAACGGAAAATGATTGTTGATGAAAATAAATGAGCACAAACTAATGTTCATGAACACAAATGGAAACAATGGAACATAATCAAGCGTTCATGAACAGGATATATAGTAGTAAACTGACACTTATTAAATATTTTATTGTTGAAATTTTGAAGACTTTAAATAAAATATAAAACTAAAAACACTAATGAACTATCGAACACAAACTAACACGTGAATGTTCACGAACATAAAAGAACGAACACGACCTCTGTTCATGTTGTTCATTTAACTAAGCGAACGAAATATCGTGTTCATATTCGTTCATTTGATAAACGAATGAACACAACTGAACTTCCCGCTGAAAGGTTCACGAACTATTCGCCGAATATTTTTGCAGCCCTAGTTTTAAGTTAATCGAAATGAATGTTGAACATCATGAAACTAATGTTCATACGTATTTGTTATTTTTACACTTCTCAAATTGTGTTCATTTTCATTTGTTGAAAAGTCAACTAGAATAAGAACAAAAGTTTAGGTATGTGTTTGCGCGTATTATTTACGTGGAGCTAGTAACCACATGTTATCTATAACAAAGTCATCAGATCTATGATTGTAACAAATTATAGTCATCAAATCTATGATTGTAACAAATTATGTGTTCGGTATGAACCATTTCCCGAGTAACTATAATTGATTGGAACATATTCCTATGCATGGGAGGTGATGATGTTGTGTGGGGAGGACTATCAAATAGGGCCTATGGTATCGAGGGGCACATGTTAATTCTTTTTTAAATTCGATATATATATATATATATAAGATCTATATATATAGGTATTTTTGTAAATTAAAAATTCATACCATTAGATATTTGATCTAATGGTTGAGATTATAATGGCAAAATTGTAAATAGTGGTTACAATTAAAATAATCAATTTTATAGATTAAGGGTAAAAAGGTAAATTTAACATTTTTAAATTTAGAAACTCACATTCAATGCACAGCAAGTGCCCCCTTCTTTTTTAAACGTCAATAACTTTTTATTCGTAACTTTTAAAAAAAATTATACCATAATAACGAGTGTTTTTTTTTATCTTTAATACGAGTACCATATTGTTATACTTATGGAGTGAAAAAAATTACGTTCGATTTAATGTTTTAGTCCATGGTATTTTTTCTATGTCATTGGTGTTATATACTTATTGAATATTGTTATATAATTATTGAGTGGTGTTATATATGTGTCAAATGGTGGTTGCATCGTTATTCGTAGAGATCTTTAAAATTGTGTTATATACTTATTGAATGGTGTTATATATGTGCTGAATGGTGGATGCAATGTTATTCGTAGTGTTTTTATAAAGATCTTTAAAAAAATCATGTTCCTATAAATAAGGGTGGCGGTTATGGAAAGTTATCAATTAATTAAATCAATAATAAAATTACTTGTTTACCCTTTTAAATAATTTAGAATGAGGACACATGTCATCTCCACAATATTTCTCACACTTCTCACACTTTTAACTTTTTTTACAATAACCTTACCAATATATATATATATATATATATATGATAGGGTTTTATATATAGTGAACACTATGTATTTGTAAGATGTGTGAACAAATCATGGTCATTGATTTACATCATCAAATCGTAAAATACACTAGTATATTTTCATCATCAAATCTTGGTCATTGATTTACACTTGTGTATTGAATCAAGGGATAGGATTAGTTCACAATCAGGGAGTTGTTCACCATGGGCGGACCCTACTTATTTCCGTGGGTGGGCGGTCGTCCCCCTTGAAAAAGAATTAGTGTTATATATCTATGAAAATCCCGAGCGCAAAATTTTATGATCATACCCCTTGAGTTGAACTTTTGAAACCAACCTCTAAGAAGATACCTAAATAAGTTAATAACAATTTACATTAGCCAATAAGTTGCACCCTTCCTCTTAAATGGGACCAGGTTTGTGAAAGTAAGAACCACATGTTATCTATAACCAAAGTCATCAGATCTATGATTGTAACAAATTATAGTCATCAAATCTATGATTGTAACAAATTATGTGTTCGGTATGAACCATTTCCCGAGTAACTATAATTGATTGGAACATATTCCTGGGCATGGGAGGTGATGAGGTTGTGTGGGGAGGACTATCACATAGAGCCTATGATATCGAGGGGCACATGTTAATTTTTTTTTAAATGATTTTAATTTTATTATAAATATTTATTATTAAATATATATACATATATAATATATATATATATATATATATATAGGTAGAGAGATCCTGTAAAAAAGATGTTTTTTGTGAGAAGGGTAATAAAGAATCTACACCATTAGATATTTGATCTAATTGTTGAGATTATAATGGCAAAATTGTAAATAGTGGATTACAATTAAAATGATCAATTTTATAGATTAAGGGTAAAAAGGTAAATTTAATCATTTTTAAAAGAAACTCACATTCAATGCACATGCAAGTTTCCCCTTCTTTTTAAACGTCAATAACTTTTTTATTCGTAACTCTTTTTTAAAAAAAATTACACCATAATAACGAGTGTTTTTTATCTTTAATACGAGTACCATATTGTTATACTTATTAGAGTGAAAAAAATTACGTTCGATTTAATGTTTTAGTCCATGGTGTTTTTTCTATGTTCATACAATAGTGTTTTAATTGTATTGGATTCAAGACGTTGTGTTTGACAGTAAAACACCATAAATGTAAATAAGACACCATAACATTGCAAATAATAAATTATTATTCAAGTCATAGTGTTTTAACATTTTGAGTATGTAACATTGTACTATGATTGCAGTCATGGTGTTATATACTTATTGAATATGTTATATAATTATTGAATGGTGTTTATATATGTGTCAAGTGGTTGCAGCGTTATTCGTATGTTTTTATAGAGATCTTTAAAATTGTGTTATATACTTATTGAATGGTGTTATATATGTGCTGAATGGTGGATGCAGTGTTATTCGTAGTATTTTTATAAAGATCTTTAAAAAAATCATGTTCCTATAAATAAGGGTGGCGGTTATGGAAGGTTATCAATTAATTAAATCAATGATAAAATTACTTGTTTACCCTTTTGAATTAATTTAGAATGAGGACACATGTCATCTACACAATATTTCTCACACTTTTAACTTTTTTTACAATAACCTTACCCTATATATATATATATATATATGGTAGGGTTTTATATATAGTGAACACTAGTGTATTTGTAAGATGTGTGAACAAATCATGGTCATTGATTTACATCATCAAATCGTAAAATACATTAGTTTATTTTCATCATCAAATCTTGGTCATTGATTTACACTTGTGTATTGAATCAAGGGATAGGATTAGTTTACAATCAGGGATTTGTTCACCATGGGCGGACCCTACTTATGTCTGTGGGTGGGCGGTCGTCCCCCTTGAAAAAGAATTAGTGTTATATATCTGTGAAAATCCCGAGCGCAAAATTTTGTGATCGTACCCCTTGAGTTGAACTTTTGAAACCAACCTCTAAGAAGATACCTAAATTTGATGAACTTCTGAAAATCCGACTATTTTTTCCGACTGGTTTGCATACAGACCGTTCAGCCATATTGGAGAAGATGATAGATCTGTTATGTTAATATACTTTCCATTGAAGGGTATTTTTGTAATTCTACCAATCTATTAAAACCTAGTTGCAAAAGGTTGAGTGGAGTGTACACTAACACGTTTCCTTTTTCAAAAATTTTAGTCAAATTTAAAATATGTAATAATAACAAAAAAAAGGTTTTTGTTTCTCTTAATTTGTCATTTTAAGTTTGTTTTCTTTAAAATTTGTTTTTTTATTTGTTGATCTTGTTTATTTATTTATGGTCGATTGTTAAAAAATAATTATTATTATACCCTAGTGAATTTAATATATGTGTGTCATTTAACTCATCTATATTATCTAATACGTTGTTTCTACCCGATCTGATCGAATCGATTTTTTTATATAACGATAACCAAATGACCCCCAAAAATTTTCGCACCCCATGAAAAGAATTTCTGCTTCCGCCACTGTCGATTGTGAGTCGCTTCTGCTATCGCCGGGCGTCTTTAACGGGGCGGGATTTGGATTTTGGAAGCCGAATGGGTGAGTTGTTTGGGTTATTTTATTTAGTTCAAGATCTTTTGGTTCAGTTTGGGCTTGGATAGTTGGGTTAATAAAAATAGATTGTAGATTGGGCTTAGATTGAGTTAAGTAATTAAAAAATAAATATATAAATTGTATTATATACTTGTATATCAATAATAATCAGTGTTTAGAATTTTCTATTTTTTATATTCATCGTTTTTTTTCTAAGGGAGGCGGTTAAAAAATTTTAAGGGGTGCAGTTGAAAATTTCCAAAGGGTACGGTCGGGATTTCTGTGGAAAATTAACACTAATTTTTTTTCAAGGGGTGCGCCCGCCCACCCATAAATGTGGGATTGGTCCGCACTTGCAACCTGACAAGTTTTTTTGGCCAGAAATTCAAAATCCCCGCCGTTCCGACCATAATTACACTTAGAACGGGTACCCTTTCTTTATTGATTATTTTTGTTTTATGTGGTGAATAGGAGAAGATATAGATGTATAAGGATTTGATCTTTTTTTTTTTGATGGTTTTTTTGGTTGTTCACTGGTTCTAGACTTGTAGTTAATGATTTTGTTGTTTTATTGAAAGCTTTGTTTGTTTAAATGATAACTAATCAAAATTTAAAAATAGGGCCCGAATGTTTAAAGATTAAAATTGAAAATTATGGACTATGGTTGAACATGATTGTTTAATTTATTTAAGTGTTTAATGTTGTTTTACGAGCTTATGGAGCGACTTATATGTGATAGGAATATAAGGGTGAAAATTTCCAAGGGTTTTGGATAGATATGTGATAGGAACCATGGGCGATTTACATGTGATAGGAACCATGAGCGATTTATATAGAGAAGGACTTGCTTAAGAAAGTATCTTTAGATGATTTTTGGATAGATTTTAAAAAATGAAAACCCGTACGACACAATTTTAAATATATTTATAATGACGTTTGACGTGTTTTTAATGATTACATAAATTTTAGTTGGATGTTTTTTTTGTTTTACATGACCCATTTAAATTATAGTTTGATGTTATTTTGTTTTACATGACCGACCCGCTATGAACCGATTTTTTTATATGGCTAGGGGCCTAAAATAGTTAAAATATTCCGCACACCCATGAAAAAATTCATGGGTCCGCCACTGCTGGTTATAGATTTTGAGTGAGGGTGGTGGATACATCAGATGTGTGGTTAGACGATAGTGATGATGGTGGTGGGTGGTAATGGGATTGCAGAAGAGAGTGAAAGTGTATGTGTGACTATAATAGTGGTGGTGGGTTCTGGTGTTAGATAAAGGGAGGGAGAGACTAAAAGGTGGCAATAATAGTGGTGGTGGGTTGGTGGTGATGGAAGTGGAGAAGATGAACAATGACAAAAGGATAGTTTTATTTATAAACATACTTTTAAATAAAAGGGTAATGTAAAATGATTGAAATACCCTCATGTGTCTTGCACATGAAGAGACTTAACTATTAAATATAACCTGGTTAGTTTCAAAGGATCTAAGATGTAACAGGTTTTTCAAATATAGGATTGTGACTGGAATTATTAAAGTTAAAGGCTACCCATTGCAATTCGATACAAACATAAAGGACGAAAAGTGTAATATACCCTTTATTATATATAGATATAGATTATGTAAGGCAAAATGGATAATTTTCGCAGACCTTGAATTGATTATAACATTTAGGGTTGAGTTATAATACAAAGTAATTTATAAATAAGAAGGGTAAGAAGCCATTAGAGAGTGACAAGTGTCCAATGAAAATTCAAGTGGTAAGTGTAGTTTTGTCCAAAAGAAAAACTCAATATGCACCTACTCACATGTTAGGAAACATGCACATGCAAGTCACATGTTATTTCCCCCCAATTGTTTAAACGTCAGTAACTTTTTTATGCGTTATTTGTTTTCTTTTTTAAATTATACCCGAGCGTCTTTTTATCTTTAATATGAATACCTTATTATTATACTTTTCAAAAAAAAATCCAAAAACCTAGTTGTATATTACACAATGGATATAATGGGAAAAACAATGAGTATCAAACTAAGAACACAATGGAAAGTAGACCAAAAACACAATCGATAACAACAGATAAAGACACAATGAACAGCAAACTAAAACACAATGGACATAACATATTGCACAATGGGTATCAAACTAAAAACATAACGAAAAGTAGACTAAAAAACAAAATTGATGACAACAGATAAAACACACAATTGATGACTAGCAAATAAAAGACACAATAAACATCATACTAAAACACAATGGAGAACAGACTAAAAACACAACGAACAAAAAATAAAACACAATGAACAACATATTAAACATAATGGATAACAGACTAAACACAATGACCAGAACTTAAAACACAATGTATAGAAACCCCACCTAGTAAAAAAAAAACCCAATAATCAGAACCAATAACACAATGTATAGAAAACCTAAATACAACAACTTCATGGTGTCATACATTATGTTATATGTTCTAATAAAAACGCAATGAACAGAACCCAAATTAACATTGTGTTATGAGTTTTGATAATTACACAATGTATACAAACCCTAGTATAAACGTAATGACCAAAACCAGTTGAAAGACCCAATGACCAGAACCTTTAACACAATGTAAAGAAAACCAGTAAAATGAAATTATTTATTTTATTTTTACATAGCAATATCATACTCATATTAAAGATAAAAAAAACGCTCATTATTATGGTGAATTTTTTTTAAGAAAATAATGTCGTATGAAGGGTGGAGAGGTCTCAGTGTCTAAGCGAACCATTGTTTCCATTTCTATTGGGTCCACATACAAAGATGATGTTGTGTGTGATGTGGTCCCTATGGATGCATGTCACTTGTTGTTGGGTAGGCCTTGTGAATACGACCGGAACATAGAGCATAATGGGCGATCTAATACGTATAGTTTTCTGTTTGGCGGTGTGAAGATCGCTCTTGTTCCTACCAAGCCTAGACAGTTAACCACAAAACATTCAGGCACTTTGTTGACTATTAGCCAGTTTCAAGATGAACTGGAGGAGGGGGATAGTGTTTTTGTGTTGATGGGGAAGCCGGTGCCTGAGGAATTTGAAATTCCCGATGCTATGTTTCCTTTGCTTGAGGAGTTTTCTGATGTTTTCCTGATGAGTTGCCTGATGGATTGCCACTGTTGCGTGACATCCAACATCACATTGACTTGGAGCCTGGGTCACAGTTGCCCAACAGACCACATTACAGAATGAGCCGCTGCTCCAACTCCCGTTCATAAACTTCATCGAGTCTGTTTCTTCTCGGAGGCATTTTGAGCCAGGAATTCGGCTCTGATACCAACTGATGTAGAGTAGAAACGATAAGTAAGATCAATCACGTTGATTATACGAATACCCTTGATGAACTTGTCCCAACCCCAAAATTCAACCCAAAGGGCACGGAATTTGAAGTGAAAAACTGTTTTTTTCGAAAACTGAAATCTGATCATTATCCCCTCATAACCAACATATTAATAGAGTTATAAATTCGAAACGGGCCCCAAAATACACTCGGGCCAAAAACTAAAACAAAAAAAAGTTGGCAAAAAGCCCAAAAAACATAAAAATAAAAATGAAAAATACTCATTGAAATAAGCCTTTTTTGGGCCCGAACGTCCACCCAAACCGCCGACGGCGGTTTGCAGCAAAATGGGATTTTTCCTCACGATCGTTTTGACTGGTCGCACACCCAAAACGGACCCCCGTAGCCCAAGTTAAAGCCATTTTAGTGAAGACTCATTTGTCACGCGATCTTGGACCTCCAAATATAACATGGCCCGCTCCTCCACACTTGGACCCGCATCAAAACAATAGTCCTACAACAGAGTTAGATGGCTCAAATTCCATATTTTTTGATTCAGCGGTGGTACTTCTCCTTTTACAGTCAATAAGTTCACAGGAAAAGGTGGAGGTTCATGAGAGCAAAATTTCAGATTATCCAAAACCCCTTAATGATTACCCCCTTCGACATGATTGTAAGAACCTCTGCTAATTTTGCTTTTCCTCTGGAAATCTCCAGTTTTGGGGGGTATTTAACACAAGTTCGTGAATCGGTTCAAATAAGAGATGAACCCTGGTCCAGAACTAGCAACTTTTAATTTACCTGATGGACCAGGTCATATTTAAGTGATGTATTATTTTTTTCATTTCTTTCGGTTGACGTGTCATGGTAGGTGGCCATTAACTGATGGAAGTTTTTTATGTTTTCTTTCCTCCTTATCTGTTTCAAATATGGATTCTAAGTGTAATTTTTTTTTTCAGAATTTTTATAGCCTAATTTGAATAAAAAAAACTAATTGCTATTATAATAAGTTAATTGTAGTCAGTACGTTTTTTTTTATTAATGGCTATTAATATGAAATCTTCTCTGAGCGGTATGATACGGAACAAAAGTACTCGGAGGTTGGATTTCTAGCTGTTTTAATGTTCATGTATTTTTTTTGTTGGATAAGGAACTTTTAAAAAAATAAAATTGTGTAATGTGTATTGCAAAGAGAATATACTAGAGAATAGTGACAAAATGTAGTCAAATGGATTGAAGTGGTTACAAAAGTAAAACCACATGGACTGAAATGGTTACGAAAGTGAAACCACATGGACTGAAATCGCAATTTTTAAACTAATGGACTGAAATATGATTTTTGACAAACCTATAGGGACGAAAACAAATTAACTCTTTGCCATATTATTACGTAAAAGTGTCCGTCCACTAAACATGTATAAAACTAGTTCCTTTTGTAGTGCATACAGAGAATAAGCAAACCGAAACATGATAAGAAAATTTATTGCATATAAAGGACGAAACCAATCAAGCAAAATACATAATAAAGTAACAAACATAACGACACAAAAATGGAATATAACATACTTATCATGCTACTCTTTCGATAAACATTCTGATTGGCGTCATTCTATTCGAACTTGCATACGTTATGCAAGCCTGGAGGTCAACGTCACTAAGAATCTGGAAACTGTTACCGTTGTAATCTGCATAATTGATTCGAAAAGCTCTCTGATTGACCTTATTTTTAAATCTTCGTGTCACTTCCCCCCATAAGTATATGAATCCTGACGCCAAGGGTAGCGGAAATTTGATGATATCATCCCTGTATTGAACTTTTATCACCTTAGCCATTGGTGTGGTTGCTAAGTTCTCATCCTACAAAGGTTTAGAAGTTGGAAGACACGAATTATATGCTGATTTTCTAGTATAAATTAGACTATAGAAATTAAGTAAAACACACACCCACATATAGGTTATTATGATTCAGTAATTGAAGCGAAAATATGTAATTCCATATCTTGGGAGATGTAAATTAGATCATGTAAAATCTATCAATTGAAGTTAGTTGTGTAAGAAAAAAGTTCACGTTTTTTAATTAAAAACGAAGTAGTGTTTAAGATACCCGTTTGACATGTTATTTAATTATTTTAAAACACTCGTTCTTTTCTAATTTATATGAAAAGAAATTATATATTATATTGCCCGTTAAAGGTAAGGCTATTTGTTAAATTCTGGCCGTTTAAATTCCCATCTTTTAATCTGGGCGTTTATATTCCCTAGATTTCTTCTAGAAGCGCAGTTCGTGTCAGTTCCACCGTCTCTCTCCCACAATACGGCATTTGGCGACGGTTTTACTAGATGATCGCTAGATTGCACACGTTCTCCACTTCTCTCCCACCCACGTTTTCCGATTTCTCCTCCCAACGACCCTAGACCACCCATTATATAAACCCTCCACCAGCCACCATTTCCAAATTCGTTCTATCCATCCTCTTCACCCCCTACCACTATTTCACCCTCCAAATTCTAAATTTTCTTTAAGTATATTATTTGATAATAGTATTTATATTTTGTATGTTGTGAATTATATACATATAGGTATAGAAGTATTTTAAAGTTATTATAAATTTATTATAAAACTATATGTATGTAATGTACATTTTAAATTTGTAATAGTTGTTGCATAAATAAAACTATATAGTAATTATAATAGTAAAATATGTATTTGAAAATCCTAACATATATCTTTTTACAAACTAATGGGTATACCCGATACCCGCGGGTATACCTGGTACCCGATGGGTAATTACCCGACAAATACCCGACGGGTATTGAGTCGGATATGTGACATGATTTTACAACCGGATATAGGAATGGGATTACCAATACCCGACCCATCGCCATCCCTATGTGCGGTACTAATTGAACCGGTTGTTTTGTTTCCTTATACGGTTGGACCGGGTCAAAATTAGCAATTGCATAAATATTATATGTGGAAATATCCGTGACATGTACCATCAACGACGCTAATGTAAAGCGAAATTGGTCTGTTTGATTCGATCTGAACCTTTAAAGAGAAATTGGTTTGTATGATTCGATCTGAACCTTTAATTTTGGTGCTATTTCACACAAGCTTCTTTTATGACAAAGAATTGGTGCTATTAATAATATTGTGATAAGAAAAATCTTATTACTGATTTTGAAAATACTGCTAAATTGCTTATGAAGATTTTGATTTTTTTTAAAGTTATTTTATAAGCAAAAAATGTACCTCAAGAGAGATGAAAGCAGTTTGTCTAAATGTACCTCAAGAGTCAAGATAGAGATGATCATAAAACTGGTTAACCAAATTGGTTCAGAACCGAAATCATAAAAATCAGTTAGGTTCGTATCCAAACCGGCGGTTCCACACCGGTTTCACACTCTACTCCAAGATAGAGATGAACATAAAGCTGGTTAACTAAACCAGTTTTTTAAGAACCGAACGGGTTCGGAACTGAAATCATACAAACCGGTTAGGTTCGACATCCAAACCGGCGGTTTGACACCATTTCACATCTCTAAACAGAAAAAATCGAACCGAAAAAAACCGGTTTGGAACTAAGAAAACTGGTTTTGTTATTGGGTTTTATTGTATTTTAAAAAAAATTATACAATTATGGTTATTTTTATCTTAAAACAGTTTAAAAACTATAAAAAAATTTTAATAAAAAGTGCATTTTTTGTTGAGTTTTTAAACAAACCATTTTGTCGTATAACGGTTAAAAAATGTGCACAAGAATCAGTTTTGTGAACCGAACCAGAACCGATATTTCAAACAGGGCTAAAAACCGGCCAAATCGAAGAGGAATCAAACTAGTTTGATCAAGAACCAACCAATCTAGAAACCGATTTTAGTTCCTGAAAAGAACCGAAATGTTCATCTCTACGCCAGGAGCACTTCCAATGTGTGTCCATCAATTTTTTTTCATTAAACCAAAAAAAAATATTTAATAAGTTAAACTTTCCCCTATATGACGTTTCATATCGTAAAGGTATTTTTTCATAATTTTATAAAAGGTTGAGATTAAAAATATACTTTATCTATACTGTATTATAGTGACCATCTAATATACAAGTATTATTATTAAAAGTATAATATGCTTAATGCATGTGTTAATCTATTTTTAAGGGCAAATTTTTCTTTTTAAACAATATTTACACATTTTCCCTCACGACTTTACTAAACTTTTGTTTATTTCTAAATAATAGTTACTCTTTTATCCTCTTTTTAAACCAACAACCTCCACGATTTTTAAATAACCATAACTTTTAGTACATTAGTACTTTTACCCACACCATAAAAATTAAAATTTTATGCTCTTTATTTTGAATATAGTATTGCAATATGCTTTTTTAGTTTTATAAAAAAAAATTTGATATGGTATGTAATTAACAATATCTAGAGGTAACCAACCGAACATAACTAACTAAAATTGATTAACTGAAAACCGAATTTACCGAAAATCAATTATCATTTTTTTACCTTCACGAAATCAACCGAACCGAGTCATTCATATTTTCATATATTTATATCTTTTATACCCCCTTTTTCATGTTTTATACCTTCATGTCATGTATTTTAAGCAAAAAATAAATAAATAAATAACAAGCCCGAGTTTGGCTGTGATTATTAACTGAAATTAATTGACTGAGTCGAAAACCAACAATTTAATCGAATAAACGAAGGTGATTTGTTTATAAAAGAGATGAACCAATGACTTCAATTAAAGTTGAGACTAAATGACTAATAATGCATGTTCACCATCGCATTGCACGGACCATTGGCGAAGCTCCCCCCACCCCCCCCAAATTTTTCGAAACCGGGGGCGGAGAACGTATATACCTAAAAAATTTCTATACAAAAGTATGTTCATAACACTACGCACCGAAAAGTTCGACGGGGAGGAGGCGTCCCCTCGGGGCTGCACTAAGCTGCCCCCTGGCGCAGACACCCTTTTAGTAAATTTATCATATTACAATTTGGGGCATCTCACATTTGTTATTCAACTCTACATTTAGATCTCCATCTTTATCTTCAAAATATTTTTTTACCTATTCTGCATCATCATAATCTTCATATCCAGAATTCTAGAGTTTTATAAATGGTATTCTAAAGATCTGCTGTTCATAATCTCTAAAAATTTGTGAGTATCTAGGTAAAAGAAAAGTATTTATGTAAGTGTTTGTGAGTAAGATGAAAATAGAGATGGAAAATGAAACTTAGTTGGTTAAATAAAATTTTAAGAATAAATTTAGAGAAGATGAAAAAGATGAATATTTATTTTTTAGAAAGTGTGGTATTAATATCTAGGTATATTATCTGGCATGATTTTTTAATTTTTTAATTATTTTCATTGTTTATTTGGATGTTTGGAGTATTAGACTTCTTTTTATTTTTTTAGAATGAAAACTCATATATACTTTAAATTTATTATATTAAACTACATTTTTTTCATCACCATAATTGAACATTTAAACCCTTATAACTTAATAAAACCATATCCAATATTTTGGTTTTACTAACCCAAAGGCCTTTTTGTACCAATTATTTTAATGATTTAATATTATTTAAATTGCTCTTAAAAGAATTCTTTCTTGATAAATTTTATTAGTTTACATACATCGCGTTCCTCAAAATATGGATTCATAATTCTATAAAGGGTGTTCTTTTAGAAGTATAAGAAGTTTTACGGACTATTAGATTGTAATTTTAGATGGATGATATTGTTTAGGTGTTGTTTGGCAACCTCTAAATGGTTAAGTGTTGAATCATAAGAGGTCTGAATCATTAAGTGCTGAACCAGTAAGATGGTTTGAACCATTAAGAGCCAGTATAATGCTTACCCGTTCAGAGGCAAATTCTGACCAATTCAGATTAGAGGTCTTAACCATTCAGACTCAGTATAATGCTTAACCATTCAGAGGCAATCTGAACCCTAGACATTTGCTCGCGAAACAACAGTCTGAACCATTAATTGCTGAGTAAGATGTCTGAATCATTAAGAGGTAAACAAATAGCCCTTAGTGAGATTTTTGTAAATTGTGTTTAATTTTTTATGATTGGGTTAATGACTGGTATAAATGTAATTTCGGTGTGTCTTAAATTCAGAAACCCACATGTTACCCTCTTCCTATCTTTTTTAGACGTCAATTACTTTTTATACGTAATTGTTTTTTTTTTTAAATTACATATAATAATGATTCTTTTCTATCTTTGATATAAGTACCATAATGATATATAAAAAAATTACGTTTCTACTTATTGTTTTTAGTTCATGGTGTTACGCATAAAAATTTAAAAATCATGTAGTGTTTTATTATTATCGGGTATATGGTGTTTTATTTTTTTATAACAAATGGTACCAATGTGTTATCTTTTGCATACAACAAATGGTATATGGTGTTTTATTTTGTAGGAAAATAGTGATTTTTATCATAATTGAATAGTTGTCTAATTTACTTTTATACCCCGTCACCCTTAATTTTAATGATCGTCAGATGTCTAATTCCTATGATTTTTTAATCTTCTTAAGAATTTTTACCTTTTTAGGGGAACCGATCCCAAGGTCTTTAATAATATATAAATTTTGATATTTTTATATCTTTCTGATATCAATTCTATATATACTAGTTATAATTAATTTTGTTGATTGTTTACTTGATTAATTTATGTATAACAATTTGTACTTTTAATGTATTGTTTTAACTACATACAATTGTATATTACAGATAACTGAATTAATTTGTGTGTCCATCTAGAGTGTTATGTCAAATGATTACTTTCACAAGCAAAATTGAAATTTGATTTCTATTGCTTTTGTTATTTGAACCTCAAATAATCTATTTGGACCCTTAATAAAAGAACTGTGGACCCTATCTTTGGTCTGACCGGCTATATAATATGATGGATTGAACCAGTCCATAGATTGAAGAACTCTCATAGTTGATCATCTCTGGAACTAGTTCAAAACACAGTTCCTCAACTAGAAGATCAAATTGGTTAACAATGGCCTGTTGCAGTATGAACAGCAGCTGCACTGATCAAACCACAGTTGTGGTTTCACCTGATGAATCCTCTCCCATCATTAACTGTGAGTTCAAATAACAGAAAATCATGATTCATTCACTGTTAATTGTTTCTAGGAAACCAACTTTTGTTTCTTGTTCTTTAGTATTTATTTCTTAATATAATTTCAATGTATATAACAGATATTCTTCTTGCATCTCTCTCTCTCTCTCTCTCTATCTCTCTCTCCCTTTCTGTTGTTCAAAATGCAATCTATAATCCCGAGATCAGTTTCTCCGGCTTATCCCTCACTTTCAGATATGACGGTCGAGTACAGTACCTCCATCGTTTTCGACTATGTCTCAGATGCTACGAGCTATCTACTCCTGTTTAGTGGTCTTCGAAGAGAAGCCTTCGTCGTATGCTAGTTGTGTTAGAATGCAGTTATATTCTATGTAGACATACTTACTCCCTTTTATCTTTATCTGTTATGTGATATATGGTTTTGATCTTGATTTGATTAAGAAAAAAGGGTGATTTAGCTTCTGCTTCTTGACATACAAGATCTATATTTAGGGTGGGAGTTGGCTACAAAGTCTATTTTTCCTACAAAGTGTAAAAAGTCGTAGAACACAATAATGTCAACCATAAAACACACTCAAAACCCATAAATAACATAGTGGGGGTTATTAAAACACAACATTTGTGGGTTTTGTTTTGTGTTTTGAATGATAAGGCTTTGATTATCGAATGATTAACATTAGTGTGTTTTATGTTGATTATCATGTTGTGTTTTATATCCATAGTTCTATGATGGTGTATTTGAAGTTTTTATTGATTGCCAGGGTTCTAATATAGTGTTTAGTATTATTAATCTGTTATTTGTGGGTTTTTGGTGTGTTTTATGGTTGAAATTATGGTGTTTTATGACTTTGTACACTTTTTAGGAAAAATCGACTTTGTAGCCGAACCCCATCCTCTATATTTATATTCATTATAAACTTCCCGGTTTATGTGATGAAATAGATCCTGTCTATGATCTCGATTCCCTTGAGATTCTTGTACCTTTTAAGTGTTGAAACAAGACTTGCATCAATAAAAGTTAGTAAAACTGCTGGATAGATCATACTTGCCGATTTTGTTCCGTACCAACACTACTAGCTGTTTATCATGAATTTTTGAACATTTCTAGTAGTTACTAGTTAGAACCTTTTCAAATTAATTACAAATTTTTTTCTATGTTAATTAATAGTTGGTCCACTCTAAAGGCACTTTAGTGTCTGCTGCTAAAAGCCCTCTTTCTTTCTTTCTTTTTTTTATTTTTGTATTTTGTTTTGTATAAATGATATGCAGTTCCGATCCTAGCTTCATTGTTCTAATAGTTTGAACTATACAGATATCCATGCTCCCATTGATGGCGAGGTGCTGAAAAAGATCACTTATATCCTTGAAATTTTACCACTTAAAGAAGGTGAATCTGTTCTTGTTCTGTTATGGGCACCAAAGGAAATTGGAGACGCATGTGTGCTTACTACAGCATCATGTATGCCTTTCCGTCTTTATGGGAACAACATAGAACTTTGGAAATACTATTTAGCATGTTTAGACCAGAAACTCTATGTGTATAGAGATGCTAAGGAAGAAGCGGCATTCGGTCTTGCAGGCAAGGCTTACCTATACTGCACTCCTCAACAAACTCAAAACGTGCATGAATACCCCGAAGATCAGCGTCCTCCATGTGAAGATGCTATTTTTACTAAGAATTGGGGATCCTTTGCCGTGCCTGTGTTTGACACTAATACACGTGTTGGTGTGCTTGAGTTTGTCATGGATACACCGCGGGATTATAGTGATGATATTCTTGTAGTTCAAAGTCTCCTTCGGGTTTGTCCAGTCCTTATTTTCATAGATATAGATATTTCATAAATTTATACTGCATTACTTCCTTTATGTATAAACTTATTCATAGATGTACATATTCAACCTTTAAGTGAACATAGTACATATAATGTTCTTTAATTATCAAAGAAAGGTACATGAATAAATATTCTGTGTAACTGTCTGAAGTTGATTAAAGTTTCAAAAAAAAAAGTTCTACTTGAAATGTGGGGGAAAATTATCACATTAAAATGACGAAAGTTACTAATCTTGTGCTTCACTTGCAGGATGCCGGTTTGCAAACTTCAATCCAAATGGATTGCACAAAAAGAACTTACATACAACCCAAAAAGATGATCCGTAAATCAAAGTCATTTGACAAAACTAAGTATCGTCATCTTGCTCCATTGTTTGGAATGAGTAGTGCCTATGCTGCTGAAATACTTGGAAGTAAGCTTCGTTCACCTACATATATAATAAAGCAGATAATAATTATATTTGTGTCAAGTGTTACGATTGATGATAGTTTTATTCTGACTAAATGATGTACTCCTTGTGTAGTTAAACCAGGTACCTTTACGAATGTTTGTAGGAGAGTAGGAATTCCGGTATGGCCGTGTATACGGAAAACCAGAGCTTCTTCTATCCCGGAAACTAAGATCAATAAAATGATAGCGAAGATTAGCTCTTTTGTAACTCCGAATGCTGATTTGATACCCATCTCGTACGTCATATTTAAACTTCCACATTCATTTAAATACGGACATTGGACTTGTTTACAATGTATCTTCTTCAATTTCTTTGTAGGGATAAAGGATTTCCAGCATGCCCACCGGAACAAACTATGACTAGTGATTCTGATGCTTGGTGGTCAGAACTTGCTAGTCTTGATTTCATGGCAAACGTAGATGAAATGGGACATCTTGATTTCGTATATGGTGAAGAAATGATCAATATTGATCATCTAGATGCTGATTTGAACTCTATCAGGTAGGTCATTTTAAAATTTTCACATCCATTTGAACATGGGAGACAAGGGCTGCTTGTAGCTCGCTCGAAAAAAACTAGCTAAAAAAACTCAATTTGAAATGACCTGAGCCGAGCCAGCTCAATTTGTAACCAAGCCAAGCTCGGCTCATTGGCTCGTTCTTAGGCTCATTTAACTTCAAACTCGAGCTCGAGCCGAGCCAAGCCGAGCTGCCACGTTTAATTTCGAGCTCAAGCTCAAACCCACCCTGGCTTAACTCGGCTCGACTTGTTTACAGTGGGAATCATTAGACACGTCTACAATGTATCTTCTTCCTTTGTAGGGACAAAGGATTTCCTGAGGCGTCGCTGGAACAAACTATTACTATTGATTCTAATGCTTTGTTGCCCGAACGTGTTGATCCCGATGTCATGGCAGACCTTGGTGCAACGGAATTACATGCTAACTATGCACCAGGCACTAAACATCTTGATTTCATGGATGATGAATTAGAAAAAATCAATATTGATAATCTGGATGCTTATTTGAACTCCATCCGGTAGGTCATTTCAAAACTTACACATTCATTTGCTTATGAGACATCGGACTTGTTTACAATGTATCTTCTTCCTTTGTAGGGACGAAGGATCACACGAGTCTTGCTGGAACAAACTACCACTATTGATTATGATGCTTTGTTGCCCGAACGTGTTGGTCCTGATTCCTCGGCAGACCTTGGTGAAATGGAACATCATGATAACTATATGCACCTAGCATGGAATAACTTGCATGATGATACATGGATTAATGATATGTTGGTAGCATAAGATTAATTAAAGTGATGCAACAAGAGCTATAAGTTGAGTTTAATATCAACCGGATAGGTTGCGCGTATGGAAAGCGGAAAGTGAGTGTTTAGATGTGTTCTACTGCTAGGCTTTAGGTGTGGAACCATAATAAATAAGTAGTTATGTTTAAAACATAACAAATATTCATGTGACCTTTCCGTTGTAAAGACATTATTGTTTGTATGGTATTTGCTTTTGTTGTCTAGAGGTGTGCGTTCAACAAAATTGAATACCAATTACCCCATTTTGTATAGCCATTGTAAAGGCAAATTGGTTCCCCAACAAATAACACATATCCTGAAATGAGACATCAAAATCAAAGGATGTTATATATATGTGATACATATGCCCTTATTTAACTGATGTTAGCTAATTAATAGAAGTAGTTGTTTGTATTGAAGCATTAATTAATAGAAATATTTAGTCCGGCCAAAAACATTTTTTCGGCGAATGTAAACTAGCGGCGTTAGGGTTCTGTTAGTCAGAATCCATTGGAGGCAAATATGTTAATAGTTGGGACTCCCAGTGCTTATTTTTAAAGTTGAGACTTTTGGCGGCAGAGCCGTTACTAAGAATTTAATTGCCCTTTACGAGCTGGAAAAAAAACGGGCCCTTAGAATATAAAATAAAATTATTTATCTATCTAATCTAAAAAGAAAAGGGAGAAATCAAACAGATTTATATGGTATCATGAGATTAAAAATATGTTCATTCAAAATTGTAATGTTCAAAAACATGTAGCAAAGGTAGAGGGTGGGACTCCCATCCATTATTTGTAAAGCAAATTGCCCAACCAATCAGGTTGTCGTAGTTTTAGAAATAAAAGACCCTTTGTCCCTTACAACTTAAACTACTGGAAAATTTGAAGAAAAAAACAACACACATACCACTGCACTGTGGCAAACGACAACAATATATTTTAATTGGTTATTCATTATATATAATATATACATATATAAATTCAGAGCCCTCAGCTGGGGTGCGGCTCGCCCACCCTTAAGACCGCCATGTTAACAGCCAATGACGAATAGTTAAAATTATTAAAATCCAATATTCCAAATATATATCATTATCATATCACATTTTTTTCTTCAAGAAATAGATTATTTCCTTTAAATGAAGCGGCCACGTGGAAAAAGTTTTATTAAAGTATTTGACTTACCAAAAAAATATATAGTTGTTAAAATACTTGCTCAAAATTAGCAATACGCTTTGCATAACATGATCATTGTTAAAGGTAAAAATGAAGACGAGCTCAAATGATTTCTAACTCGAGTTTTATATTCTGAAATTGGTCAAACAGGAAAATGGTATACTAACTAGTTTTTGCCTCGCGTTGCGGGGCGTTATACCGAATATTTCTCAACCAATTATGAAAAACACTATTATAGTTTTGCTAAAAAAAACTAAAACGATGGTAAGACCGTAATTTTGAGGTCGAAGGAAAACTGTAATTTGTCATGACTAATGAGCGAGTGTTAGACAACTCATTGACACGAATAAAAAAATTAAATTGAGTTAACCAATTAAAACAAAACATTTCTATAGTTTTTCGATAAAATAACTAAAACGATGGCAGTACTATGATTTTGAATGAGGGCAAAATTGCACTTTTTATTGGGGTAAAATCGTAATTTGTCAAAAGCTAAAGCGATGGCAATAGTATAATTTTGAACAAGGGGCAAAATTGTAATTTTGAACCGAGGGTAAAATCATAACATACCGGCCAATGGGGGGTGCCATGCAATAGCCTGTCACTATTCCCCCACACACCTTTAAATAAAACTAAAACGATGACAATATTGTAAATTTTAATTTGGGGCAAAATTGTCATTTTGGGGCTATGGTAAAATCGTAATTTGTTAAAAGCTAAAGCGATGACAATACTGTAATTTTTAACCAAGGGCAAAATTGTAACTTTAAACATGGTCAAATTCGTAATTTTGAATTGTAATATACCCGGAACAATGGAGGGGAATAGTGTCAGGCAACGACAATCAATTACTTATAAGAATAAAAGTATAGGGACCAAACATGTAGAATACTAAATTTGAATTAGAGGGACCAAACACGCATATAAACAAAGTTAACCAATATGAAGAAATTTTTTTATAAAAACAGAGGGGAGAAACGCGTGTATCAGCAAAGCTAAAGGTTTAAAATTAAATAAAAAAAGAATCGGCCAATAAGGGGGTGCCATGCAGCTATTCCCCCTCACTGAAATGTATGTATTGAAAATGAAAATGAAAATATCATCCTCAAAGGGAATTTAACGAAGGCAAACAAACAATAAGTTACGTCACCAACCAATTTTAGAGCATTCGAGTCTCTTCAATCAAATTCTATGAGTGGTCTTTATATATTAAAAAGTAGTTGTGAGCGGATAACAGAGAAAATGTTACCATTCATTTGTATATTTTTTGAGAGAAACTGTTCACCCTCTATAATTTTTTTAATATATTTTAAAAATGGTTGTGAGTAGAGAGAAAAGAAAAGGTAATGATAAAGGTATAAAAATATTATTCAATTTTTTTTTGAACGACCAACAAATAAATCCCGAGTACTCTTGGGGCACTCACTCGACAAATGGAGTACTCCGAGAGTAACCCGAGTCGTCCACCACCACCTCCGGGGAAAACCCGGTAACCCACCCGCCCGTAGGCACGACGGTGAAATTGTCGGTGAAACCCGTTTGCTCAAGGATTGAACCCAAGTTTCCTTGTGTCTCTTATCATTGCCCACCAAGCGCCTCATTTTTTTTTTGCAACAAATGGGAATTGAACTTGAGTCACAACTAATTTTTAGTGTAATTATTGGATAGATTTGATGCAAGAGATGTGAATACTCTTAAATCATAAGTTTTAGTTATATTTATAGATCTTGGGATCATAACATTAATAAGTATAACTTATTGGATTCGACTAATTTTCCTAGGCTAACGAGCCTAAACAATTAAAATACTTATATAAAACAATCATTTTTATTTAGGGATATTGGCCTTTAATAATCCCTACTATACGTAATTGGTTATTGGCAGTCCCACCTTTTTTTATTCTCCCTGACAGTTTCACCTTTCAACTATTTTTCCTCCACCGGTCCCAGTTAAAAAAACTTAACGGAGTTAAATTTTTTTCCGAACTACAAACTGACGTCTTAGGGCTTTTAATCAGAACGAGGATACGAGTCATGTAACATTCGTCAAAAACCGGATTTACCAAACCCGCTCCGTTTATTAACCGAACAATAAGTTAAAATTTTCGTTGCGTATTTAATGACCAAATTATTTTTAAACGATACATAATTAATAAGTATATTGGAATATATAATTTATATTTGAAAAAGTATTTAAAATAAGGATATAAAAATAAAAGGCTGCTGCCGGGTTTCGAACCCGGGTCAGCCAGGGAATTCAGCAAAGTCTTAACACACACACGCTCAACCACTCCGCCACTTGTGTTTCTTGTTCATTAATAGAAACAATTAATACATAACCTAAATCTCAAATTCAAAACCGACGCGCCCAATCGCATATGTCGGAAATCCCGACGATTCGCCGAGATTAGACGGTTTCTTCTGTTTTAACCGAAGCCTTAACTATTACATCGGTTATAACCGACGTCTGAACCCGCGACGCAAGTTAAAACCGCCGGTAAACTTATTGACTGACGAATCAAGACGGAAAACGGACTAAATTCGTCGATGTCCTGCCCTATAAATACCCTCTCTAACCTCTGTTAGCTTTTTCGCTCACAATCACACTCTTTCCCGAAGTAAATTCACTCGCCGGAGAATTTCTGCAACTCGCCGGAAAACCGAGCCTTTCACCTCTGAGCCTTACTGAACACCCAGAGCTCATACCGAAGCCACCCACACTCATCTCAAACTTCCTGAAGACCCTCTGCCGCAAGACACACGTCGCCGGAATAACCTGCTGACATCGGAGCTTCGCCGGCGAAACAGAGGAGCCACTGTTCTGTATATCTTACACTTAATCTCCCATTCTTTTATTAATCTCACCTGTAATTAAGCGCAACACACTAAAAGAACATGATTAAATCGTCGAACCAGTCGGACATTAGTTCTGGTTAAGTCCAACGAAGAAGACGAAGTTTCAGTATTGTATATGTTTAATTAAAATCAAGATATATCTCGGGTTAGACACACAGTCCAGCGGTGGACTGTGTGCAAATAAAACACGCTTACGTCCCGAGTTCGATTCTTGTCCCACGCACACTCGCCTTAATAAAAATGTTCTTTTTTTAACCGAACCGGATTCACTGCAATAGATGTTAAGTTTAATAAAAACCGGAATAATAACCAAGATAGACACACAGTCCAGTGGTGGACTGTGTGTACGTTTAAATCACATGTCACGAATTCGAGTCCGGACTACCGCACCGGTTCGGGTAATTATCAAACTTTTTATATAAAGCAGAATGAAATTATTTAGTTTGTATATAAGTATAATAAAAATCAGATTATTTACCAAGTTAGACACACAGTCCAGCGGTGGACTGTGTGTTAACATAAACCACAGGTCTCGGGTTCGAGACCTGTGGAGAGCACCGAGCGAGTCATTAAAATTGTTTTTGAAATAAATGATTTTCGGATTAACTCAATTAGTATATAAATATAATTAAAAACAGAAATATTTCGGGTTAGACACGTAGCTCAGTTGGTAGAGCTGCGTGCACGCGAACGGGAGGTCTCGGGTTCGAGCCTCACCCGGCGCACACAATTGCACAATAAAATTCGGTCAACGGTCAACAAAGTCAACAGTCAAAAATCAACATTTTTTTAATACTTTTATTTATTTATTTACATTAAAAATACTTAAAAATAACATTTTTAAGGTTATAAAATAGCCTTAAACTCACAAAAATATATCCAACAATCCTACTAAAATTGATTAATAAAATCCGCTTACTTATCGAACCATTATGCCATTATCTAGGTTAGTTTCACTCGTGGTTAAAACCAACTTCGTGCGCATTCAACATCATCAACCGAACGCACCCAATGTGAGTGAATCTTACAACTCCCCTTTTTAATTACACGTTTTGGGGTGTGTCATGTGTCACTAAAATTAACTCGTTTATTTAAACTTGTGCCATACCATATTGTGATCTAAACTTAGATTGTATATATTGTTTGTAGTTATGTATTTCATACTGTAAAGTTATATGCAATTCATTCATTAGGCCCATCAGTTCCTCGTGGGAGACGAGTTGAGCAACGCGTGCCTCAAAACAAATCCATTATTGTTCGTGTGTGCATTATGTAATATTAAATGATTGGTGAATAAGTTTACATATATTTTTACTCATGTGTGGTTGTGCACTTTATTTTATAATCAATTCAATAAACTTGTTCAAATGTTTTTCATAGGATTCACTCGCCAACTTTTTGTTGATCCAAAAACCATTTTTACACATGATACAGGTGAACAGGATGAAGCAAGGAAAACATAGGAAATGCCTTAGAACAAAACTATGAAGTCTAGAATGATGTTTAGGACATGATGTAATTATGATTGTATATTTCCCATTAAATTGTATTAATGAATATGAAACGTCATAATAAATGTCATGAGCTTTGATGATAACCCAATTATGCCCCGATCACCTTTTCCGCTGCGGGTCGGGGTGTGACAGATTGGTATCAGAGCCATGACTATAGGGATATAGGATAGGTTATTAGACCCTTAGAGCGTATACTATAGTTGCCTAAATTTTAATTGTTTAGGTGGTTACATACAAACTTATGATGTTTATTTGTTTCATATTTGTTTATACTTACAGTCAAACATACATACTTACATACACATTCATCATACATATTTCAATGTTCATATATTCAAATCATCTTCATACTTTTGTTATTCAAAGATTTTGTCGCAATTTTCAAATCTCATCAAAGTAAGTTCTGCGACGGGCATGTAGTAACTGGAAGGGTACAAGTACTGGTAGTCGGAACGTCCTGTCTAGGTTGGCATTCGTATAAATCCAATATAACGGACCAGTTTGCCTACCTGGGGACTAACGATGAGAGTACGAAGGAACTATTAGGCCAAAGCATGCCACACCAAACGTCGTTCGAACTAACCCCACTTTGAGGTGTCACCGTGTCCATACCTGGATACATTCCGAATATCATACGTTACATATTTCTCGATTTTCTCCGGGTTTTAGTGTACGTAACCAGGCTAACACATGCGAACCATATGAAAAACCCGGTATTCATGGGGGCCCACATGATTACGAAGGTGAAGTATGGCGGCATGCAAGGCCCAATGACGAGCAAAGCCCAAGACATCCTATGGATGTAGTAGATTTATTTTTCTATATTTATTTTATGAATGTTCATTCCTAAGTACGACCCATGATCCCAAAAACATCCAACTCATACTCTTGATATGTATTCCTTGTAGATGTCTTCTAGCCTCGCCCGTAGGAAGATGAGAGCAGGAAAAGCCCGCGAGCGCATGGCTGCCCTAATCGCTCAACAAATGGCTGCCGTAATACCCAACATTGTAATCCAAGTCCAACAAACACTTACCGCTAATCCTGTCAACCAAGAAGATCAAAACGTTATCAACCCTTCCCCAAATACCACTAAATGCACCTACAAGCATTTCAAATCATGCGACCCTCCAAAATACGAAGGGACTGAAGGTGTCACCGCTCTCCTCCATTGGTTTGAAGAAATGGAGAACACTTTTCTAAATTGCGATTGCCCCGATGATCGCAAAGTGCGATATGCTACCGGTCGTTTATATGGAATAGCACTTACTTGGTGGAATACAGAGAAGGCCAAACGAGGCGTTGAAGATGCTATGACTTTGACTTGGGAAGAGTTGAAGGAAATCATGACAAGACGGTTTTGCCCGAGGAGCGAAATCAAGAAATTAGAAGATGAGTTCTATTCGTTGAAGCAAAAGGAAGGCGACCACACCACATACAAAAAAAGATTCCTCGAGTTAAATCAAATGGTTCCCAACTTGTTCACTCCCCTCTACCGTTTGATCGAGCACTACATTCGAGGTCTTCCGTCAAAAATTCAAGACTCTGTAATAAGTACCACACCTGCAACTTTGAAAGCAGCAATGGAGTTAGCTACAGAGCTCATCGAAAACCGAATCCGGAACAAAGACTTCAAGGAGGAGAAGAAGAAGGATAAGGCATCGACTGAAACTTCAAACTCCACCCGAACCGAATCCCCTTCTCAACCCACTTTTAAGAGAAAACGAGATGGGCAACTTTTCGCTGTCACACAACGTAATCAACCAATTTCACAAGCCATACCCATCCAAGCTATCCCAATCACTCAAGTAGCACCCAACTCAACTTACCCAAATAAGAAACCATACCTTGGACCTCACCCTCGATGTAACACCTGTTTTTATCACCATCCCCCTACCTTACCTTGTCGACTATGTGCGAATTGTGGACGCTATGGTCATTTGAGCAAGGTTTGCCGCACCTCTCAAAACCAAATCTCTTCCCCTACTCAAAACATAATCCAAACATATCAACAACCCCAATACCCCATGTTCCCATATGTTCGAGCTTGTTTCAATTGTGGCGACCCTACCCACTATAGAAACACGTGCCCTCGATTGGTTAACATCATAAACGCTCAAGCTCAATCAAACCCAGTTAACCAAGTAAATCAAGAAAACCCAATCACTAGGCCACCAGCAAGAGGAAGAGTTTTCAACATCAACGCCAATCCTGTCGAAGATAATGACGGCCCAAACGAAAACACCCAACTAGTCCCCTTCACCGAAAATCAAGATTCAACTCCAACCGCTTAGTTTTTATGTTTTTTTTTCTTTATGTTATCTCCATTTTCCCATATCCCAGTTATAAATTGGAATCTTATCCAAGGATCCTAATGTGAATTACTATTTCAGTTTGTTTTTGTTTTAAAGTCACATAGAACTAATCATAACTTACGGATAAAGCCAATGAAAATTTGACAAGAATATGGTGGATACGCCGCTGGTACTTCCTATATATAAGTATTCTTGCCAAAGGATCAAAGGCATTATCTGGCAGTTATGAGAAGTTCCACGTGAAATTTAGTATTGTCTTGATTGAAGTTTGTTTTGTACTTACTGATTTAGCATTTATAGCATCTTATCATTTAAAGAAATTGGATTGTATTCCATTTCTACATAGACTAACCTCTCCATCACAACAAACGAGAGAGGTATTGTCATCATTCAAACATGTATACTATCAGAATAAGACTCAAGTTTTGGTTGTTGTGGTTGTTTTAGAGTCACATAGAACTAATCATAACTCGCGGATAAAGTCAATGAAAATTTGACAAGAATATGGTGGATACGCCGCTGGTACTTCCTATAT
The DNA here is from genome assembly GCA_947069175.1 of Scalesia atractyloides. Classification (NCBI taxonomy): domain Eukaryota; kingdom Viridiplantae; phylum Streptophyta; class Magnoliopsida; order Asterales; family Asteraceae; genus Scalesia; species Scalesia atractyloides. The sequence goes on from CAMTDV010001634.1 coordinate 5,034,593, forward strand.
ATAAGTATTCTTGTCAAAGGATCAGAGGCATTATCAGGCGGTTATGAGAGGTTCCATGTAGGATTTAGTATGTTTTGGTCAAAGTTTGTTCATCATACATTTCAGCGTATTTCAATTTCATCATTTAAAGAAGTAGAGCTATGTCTCACTTCCACAATGACTAACCTCTCCATCACAACAAACGAGAGAGGTATTGTCATCATTCAAACATGGATACTATCAGAATTAAGACTCAAGTTTGGGTTGTTGTGTTTGTTGTAGAGTCACATAGAACTAATCATAACTTGCGGATAAAGTCAATGAAAATTTGACAAGAATATGGTGGATACACCGCTGGTACTTCCTATATGTAAGTATTCTTGCCAAAGGATCAGAGGCATTATCAGGCGGTTATGAGAAGTTCCATGTAGGATTTAGTATTGTTTTGGTTGAAGTTTATGTTATACTCCCAGATTTAGCATTCATATCATCTCATTATTTAAAGAAATTGGATTGTGTTCCATTTTCTATATAGACTAACCTCTCCATCATAACAAACGAGAGAGGTACTGTCATCATTCAAACATGTATACTATCAGAATTTAGACTCAAGCTGTGGTTGTTGTGTTGTTTATGTTTTAGAATCACATAGGACTAATCATAATTTACTGATAAAACCAATGAAAATTTGACGAGAATATGGTGGATACGCCGCTGGTACTTCCTATATATAAGTATTCTCGCCAAAGGGTCAGAGGCATTATCAGGCGGTTATGAGAAGTTCCATGTAGGATTTAGTATTGTCTTGGTTGAAATTTGTGTTACATTCATATCATCTCGCCATTTAAAGAAATTGGATTGTGTTCTATTTTTACATAAACTAACCTCTCCATCATAACAAACGAGAGAGAAACTGTCACCATTCAAACATGTATGCTATCAGAATTTGGACTCAGATATTGGTTGTTGTGTTTATTTATGTTCTAGAGTTACATCATAGAACCAATCATAACTTACTGATAAAACCAATGAAAATTTGACAAGAATATGGTGGATACGCCGCTGGTACTTCCTATATATAAGTATTCTTGTCAAAGGATCAGAGGCATTGTCAGGCGGTTATGAGAAGTTCTATGTAGGATTTAGTAATTTCTTGGTACATTGGTTGTGGCGTTTATTTATGTTCTAGAGTTACATCATAGAACCAATCATAACTTACTGATAAAACCAATGAAAATTTGACAAGAATATGGTGGATACGCCGCTGGTACTTCCTATATATAAGTATTCTTGTCAAAGGATCAGAGGCATTGTTAGACGGTTATGAGAAGTTCCATGTAGGTTGTAGTATTAGAAGTTTTGCTTTGGGATATAACCATATCTTCCCAAACATATCAAAACTCTTGCGCAAAAATCATACTTAGTGAATCAACTCTGCTTATCAATATTTTTACCGTAGGCAACAAAAAGCGATTCCTGTAGTAGGGTACTCAACCCTTACAAGGAACGTTACCGCCTCAAACAAAATTTAAACTCTTACTCTTTTTCTAAGTATGTAACTGTCAAACTAAACACTATCCTTTTTAGACAAATATGTCACTACTTAAATTTCGGGACGAAATTTCTAAAAAGCAGGGGATACTGTAACATCCGTCAAAAACCGGATTTACCAAACCCGCTCCGTTTATTAACCGAACAATCAGTTAAAAATTTCGTTGCGTATTTAATGCCCAAATTAATTTTAAACGATACATAATTAATAAGTATATTGGAATATATAATTTATATTTGAAAAGTATTTAAAATAAGGATATAAAAATAAAAGGCTGCTGCCGAGTTTCGAACCCGGGTCAGCCAGGGAATTCAGCAAAGTCTTAACACACACCGCTCAACCACTCCGCCACTTGTGTTTCTTGTTCATTATTAGAAACAATTAATACATAACCTAAATCTCAAATTCAAAACCGACGCGCCCAATCGCAGTCGTCGGAAATCCCGACGATTTCGTCGAGATTAGACGGTTTCTTCTGTTTTAACCGAAGCCTTAACTATTACATCGGTTATAACCGACGTCTGAACCCGCGACGCAAGTCATAACCGCCGGAAAACTCATTGACCGATGAATCAAGACGGAAAACGGACTAAATTCGTCGATGTCCTGCCCTATAAATACCCTCTCTAACCTCTGTTAGCTTTTTCACTCACAATCACACTCTTTCCCGACGTAAATTCACTCGCCGGAGAATTTCTGCAACTCGCCGGAAAACCGAGCCTTTCACCTCTGAGCCTTACTGAACACCCAGAGCTCATACCGAAGCCACCCACACTCATCTCAAACTTCCTGAAGACCCTCTGCCGCAAGACACACGTCGCCGGAATAACCTGCTGACATCGGAGCTTCGCCGGCGAAACAGAGGAGCCACTGTTCGGTATATCTTACACTTAATCTCCCATTCTTTTATTAATCTCACCTGTAATTAAGCGCAACACACTAAAAGAACATGATTAAATCGTCGAACCAGTCGGACATTAGTTCTGGTTAAGTCCAACGAAGAAGACGAAGTTTCAGTATTGTATATGTTTAATTAAAATCAAGATATATCTCGGGTTAGACACACAGTCCAGCGGTGGACTGTGTGCAAATAAAACACGCTTACGTCCCGAGTTCGATTCTTGTCCCACGCACACTCGCCTTAATAAAAATGTTCTTTTTTTAACCGAACCGGATTCACTGCAATAGATGTTAAGTTTAATAAAAACCGGAATAATAACAAAGATAGACACACAGTCCAGTGGTGGACTGTGTGAACGTTTAAATCACATGTCACGAGTTCGAGTCCGGACTACCGCACCGGTTCGGGCAATTATCAAACTTTTTATATAAAGCAGAAATGAAATTATTTAGTTTGTATATAAGTATAATAAAAATCAGATTATTTACCAAGTTAGACACACAGTCCAGCGGTGGACTGTGTGTTAACATAAACCACAGGTCCCGAGTTCAAGACCTGTGGAGAGCACCGAGCGAGTCATTAAAATTGTTTTTGAAATAAATGATTTTTGGATTAATTCAATTAGTATATAAATATAATTAAAAACAGAAATATTTCGGGTTAGACACGTAGCTCAGTTGGTAGAGCTGCGTGCACGCAAACGGGAGGTCTCGGGTTCGAGCCTCACCCGGCGCACACAATTGCACAATAAAATTCGGTCAACGGTCAACAAAGTCAACAGTCAAAAATCAACATTTTTTTAATACTTTTATTTATTTATTTACATTAAAAATACTTAAAAATAACATTTTTAAGGTTATAAAATAGCCTTAAACTCACAAAAATATATCCAACAATCCTACTAAAATTGATTAATAAAATCCGCTTACTTATCGAACCATTATGCCATTATCTAGGTTAGTTTCACTCGTGGTTAAAACCAACTTCGTGCGCATTCAACATCATCAACCGAACGCACCCAATGTGAGTGAATTGTCACACCCCGACCCGCAGCGGAAATAAGAGTCGGGGCATAATTGGGTTATCACCAAAGCACATGACATTTACTATTATGTTTCATCATTAATGAAGTCAAAGTTACATTTTCAAACATCCAAACATGTTCATTCAATACAAGGGAAAATAACCAAACATAACAATCCAAATACTAAATCGTTTTATTCTTCTAATCCAGGTCCTATGTGTTCCTAGCTGCTGCTGGTTCACCTGTATCATGTGTAAAATGGGAGGTTTTGGGTCAACATAAGTTGGCGAGTGAACCTTATTAGATAAACGTTTGATAATGATTTTATGGTTAGTTTATCAATAAAATATTGTGCATAATCATAAAAGAGCAAATGTAAGTAATCAAGCATTGGCAAATAGCAGTTACAATTATAACATACAATAACACTTGATAGCATACATGAGCATACCAATATCATACGATAACTAACATAAATGAACTGTGCGATCAAGGCTCAATCAAACGGAGCCGATCGTATTGCATGAACTGGAAATGTAAATTGAACTGTGCGATCAAGGCTCAATCAAACGGAGCCGATCGTATTGCATGTATTGAAATGTAAAATGAAATGACCGATCAAGGCTCAATCAAACGGAGCCGATCGTTGCGGGCACGCCATAGTTCAACCGCATAATAAAATGGGGAACAAGCTCAACCTCGTGGATGGGGAGCTGCGGCCTCGGCAAATGCATGTACTGTAATAATAATTTGCATCCAATAATAACAAGTTAACAGCAACAAACTAATACACATGTCATGATATGATGTATGCACAATAGTTTCGTTATAATATGTAAATAAACAAAGACACATGATACACCCCAAAAACGTGATTAAAACGGGGAATATGAAAGGTTCACTCACATTGGGTGCGTTGAATTTGAGATGGTGAGATGCGCACGATTTAGATGAGCGAGTCGACGAGGAATACTAACCTAAATAATAATGGAAAAATATATTAAGTGGATGGATGTTATTAAGGATTTTAATGAAATTTTTAGATATATTTTTATGAGTTTATGGCTATTTTCTATCTTTAAAAATGTTATTTTTAAGTATTTTTAATTGATTTTTAAATTAAATCAAATAAATAAATATATAAAAAAAATATTATTTTTTTTTACTGTTGACCGTTGACCGGTTCGGTCAGCGGTTATTCCTGCGCCGGGTGGGATTCGAACCGGCGACCTTCCGTTCACGTGCACATTGCTCTACCAACTGAGCTACGTGACTAACCCGTTATAAACTCGGTTTTAATTATATTTATATACTTATTTGAATTAACCGAAAATTCCTTTTTTTACAAAAACGTTTTAATTCAATCGGACCGGTGCTCGTGACAAGGTTCGAACGCGCGACGTGAAGTTTATGTTGCACACAGTCCACCGCTGGACTGTGTGTCTAACCCGGTTATATTCTTGGTTTTTATTATACTTAACAACTATCTGTTTTAAACCCGGTTCAGTTCTGGATCAAAAAGGCATGTTATTACGTAAGGCGTGCGCGTAGCAAGGATCGAACTCGGGACGTGTATATGAAATTTGCACACAGTCCACCGCTGGACTGTGTGTCTAACCCGTTTATAATCCGGATTTTAATTACTCTTATATTCTGTTATAACTTCATCTTCTTCACCGATTACACAGGCAACATAACTCGACTGATTATGATTGATTTGCGATTTACAAAGTTCTCCGACATCAACAGTAACTCAAAAGTAAAGAATGGAGAAAGTTTAAGGAACAGAATATACCGATTGATGTTATTCACTGAATTCCGGCGGAGGTTCGTCGGTACTGGAAATGAACTCCGACTGTTGAACCAATTAACAGCGTTGATCGATTATTCATAAAGTTGAGTCACCTAAACAAGGTTTAAAAGAAGTGTAGGATATCTTACCAGTTCACAGTGGGATTCCGGCAGTCTCAGAAACTTTCCGGCGAAGATAAGATTTCCGATAAACGTTGGCTAGGATCGATTCTGATGATGGAGTTGTGTTAGAGACTGACTAATCACATGTTTTAAACAAAAAGAGTCGGAGGAATTACCGTGAGAATGTAAGTCCCGGTTTTCCGGTGACTTGCATAAATTTTCCGGCGGACTGATTCAGAAGATCTTATGATTCAGGAATACGACGAAAATGAAATTGGATATTGTTGTGATAGTTCTGAATCGTGCAAATGATCGGAAACTTGAATTAAATCAGAGCTTGATAAATTTTCGGTTTCAAAAGCCGAAAATGATAGAACTTAAAGTTCATTCAATTCTGACTTAAACCGAAATACATCGGTTATAAGCTGGCCAGATGAATTCACAGCGATTTGGCGATTGGTTTGCCGATTTCCGTTATTCAGATGGCATCAACGGTTAATTTGAGTTTGCGTATAAGTTCCAATTGTTTTCCTAGTGTTAACAGAAAACACATTGTGGCGGAGTTGTTTAGGAAAAGGATGTTAAGTCATTGAGTGACTCAGCTGACCCGGGTTCGAGTCCCGGTAGCTTCACTTATTTTTTATTTGTTTTATTTTAACTTTTTTTCAAATATGATTTTTATAGTTTAGTTTATTTATTAATTATGTAACGTTGTAACACAAAATAATCATAAACAATTAATGAAACTTTTATAACTTGGTACAAGATTAAAAACGGAGCGGGTTTTGGAGACCCGTTTTTTACAAATGTTACATGAATCTTACAACTCCCCTTTTTAATTACACGTTTTGGGGTGTGTCTTGTGTCACTAAAATTAACTCGTTTATTTAAACTTGTGCCATACCATATTGTGATCTAAACTTAGATTGTATATATTGTTTGTAGTTATGTATTTCATACTGTCAAGTTATATGCAATTCATTCATTAGGCCCATCAGTTCCTCGTGGGAGACGAGTTGAGCAACGCGTGCCTCAAAACAAATCCATTATTGTTCGTGTGTGCATTATGTAATATTAAATGATTGGTGAATAAGTTTACATCTATTTTTACTCATGCGTGGTTGTGCACTTTATTTTATAATCAATTCAATAAACTTGTTCAAATGTTTTTCATAGGATTCACTCGCCAACTTTTTGTTGATCCAAAAACCGTTTTTACACATGATACAGGTGAACAGGATGAAACAAGGAAAACATAGGAAATGCCTTAGAACAAAACTATGAAGTCTAGAATGATGTTTAGGACATGATGTAATTATGATTGTATATTTCCCATTAAATTGTATTAATGAATATGAAACGTCATAATAAATGTCATGAGCTTTGATGATAACCCAATTATGCCCCGATCACCTTTTCCGCTGCGGGTCGGGGTGTGACAAGTCAAATGATGCTTACCTTGAAATTGTGCTCCAAACGACGAGAACGGTACTTCAATTCGGGTGTTTAAACTTCCAATTAAGAAAAATCAAGTCGTTTGGGGCCCTGTTTTGAGGTTAGTTTTACATCAATAAACTCGTATCCTCATTCTGATCAAAAACCCTAAAACATCAGTTTGTAATTCATAAAAAGAAAACTTAACGGGTTTAACTAAGGACCGGTGAAGGAAAAATAGTTGAAAGGTGAGACTGTCAAGAGGAGTAAAAAAGATGAGACTGTCAATGACTAATAACGTCTAGTAAGAATTATTAGATGTCATTATCCCTTTTATTTAACTCAATAGATAATAGTAGGGGTGTGCACGGTTCGGTTTTTGGGCAAAATCAAAACCGAAACCGAAATGTCGGTTTCCGGTTTTTTAAAACCGTTCGGTTGCGGTTATTTCGGTTTTATCACCAGTTCGGTTTGGTTTTTCAGTTATTTCAGTTTTTGAAACAAAATTATATAAGATTCAAAAATAAAAAGTACAATTTAAAATTTAAAACTCTTTCTTATATGTTTACATTTGAATTATTATATTTAACTTTTTTATTGATAACGTTCACATAAACCTAACCTTCTAATCTATTTTTATGTTTCTAAAAAAATTAGACATTTTCTTTTATAATACTTTGAAGATTATGTAACTTATATATTAAATTTTGTTATTTGTTGTAGGTAATTAATAAATCATCTCGACTATAAATAAACATGTTAATGTTTTTATTATATATACTTAATATTCAAGAATAAAATTAATAATTTCTAGTAGTATGGGTTAAACACTTAAACATAAACATAAAAATATATACTTTTTGGTTTCGGTTCGGTTCGTTTTTTCTGTTATTGAAAATGGCTATCCGAAAACCGAACCGAAATTTTCAGTTATCAAAAATCAGAAAACCAAACCATCAGTTTTTGTTTTTGTTGGGTTATTTCGATTTTCTACCCACCCCTGTATAACAACAGATATGGGAATAGTTTTTACTACATAGTTAAAAAAGTGAAGATAACTCTTAAAATTACTATATCACCCATCCGTGTGCCCTCAGCCCTATCTAAGAAATTCAATTTCCGGCCCGCCGTCATTCAGCAGCCTTTTCTTTCTTTACCTCCGCCGACGGGATCAGTTAACAATCAGGAGTCTCCCAAGTAAGTAAATCTTTATTTTCCAAACCTAATATCTATGATTACTTTATGGATGAATTATGTTTGTTACTGGGATCATTATTAATATTTTGGGGATATCCAAAATAGGATTCATTAGTTGCTTGCGGAGCACGAATCTTGCGTGTTTGTTGTATGAAGACTGTAAAAAGGTTGCAATAATGTTGATATTGATGCAGTTATTGTCTATCACAAAAGTTATATTCGATAGAAGTAGGTTATTGGATTAAATTCAATTTTAAGTAGGGTGTAAACAAGCTTAGAGGTTCGAGAGCTACTCGTTATCGGTTTGGTTAAAAACTCGAACGAGCCGAGCCTTAACGAGCCTGAGCTCGAGCCTGAATTAGAGCTCGTTTAGTTATCGAGCCCGAGCTCGAGCTTGAAATCTATGCAGTCAATAGCGTGCTATAGCGGTGCTATAGTTCTTAGCGGACATTCGATCTCATAGCGGTTCAAATAGCGGTTCCGCTATTAGCGGTGCTAAATGCCGCTATTTGACCGCTATTCTGAAACCCGTATAGCGGTCGTAGCACTTCTTTTAGCGGTTTTTTTAATATTTCAACCCAAAAACCCATATTAATCAACTTTTTGTTTGAAACAAACCTAAAAGTGAAGGCCCAAACGTAAAACTAAACCTAAATCAAGGTCTAAAGTCTTCCTTTGCTGGATTCGTTTGACGTTGGTTCTTCATCGTTCAACAAAGTTAAACCTAAATCTAGAAATTGTTGGACTTCCACTTTCATGTTTTCATTTTTTGATATTACTACGAATATTTTGCATGATATTACTATGAATTTTGATGCCACTATCAATATTTTCATAGACATATTTATATTTATATATAAATACATAAATTATGCATGGTATAAAAATTACCGCACCGCTATACCACCGCTATAACCTATATATAATATAGCGGACCTTGACCGCTATATGATTTTGGACCGCTATAACTGCATAGCTTGAAATACAAAGCTCGTCTAGGCTCGCGAGCCTAAACGAGCCCAAACTAAATTTTAGTTTTTATATATATAATATAATAAATATAATGATAATAACATTGGCGAGCCGAGCTCGAGCCGAGTTTTTTTAGCTCGTTTGAGGTTGTTCTCAAAGTAGCTCGAGCCGAGCCCAAGCTTTGGGTTTCTCAGACGAGCGGAACTCGGGCTCGACCCGGCTCGTTTACACCCCTAGTTTTAAGTGTCTATTGCAGATTTATGAGTAGAGGTGTACAAAAAAAGCCGGTTTTAGGACCGAAAACGGAAAAAAAAAACTGAAACCGGTTATTTAAAAAAAATGGTTTCAACCCGAACCGAACCGTCGGTTTGTAGATTGATTAGTATTATTGATCTCTGGAACCGGTGTAAGAAAACCATTTTTTCGGCCCAAACCAGTTTTTAACCGAACTGAATCGATTAGTAGCAGACTAGCAGTTCGGGTTTCCACCATGTAAGACCAGTTAAAAAACCAATTGTTTTTCCCTCACAATAAAACCGGTTCGGTTTTTAACCGGACTGGTTTAAGAAAAAACGATGTATACACCTCTCCTTACGAGTTTTATGCTTTGAACACAGATTTCTTGTGTCTAGAGATGAAGATTCTGAAAGAAAATGCGGGCCCACTTACGAATTTTGAAGTGTTTGATTTTTTACGTTCTAGAGGGGCTGCGAAAGACCCCACACGGGTTCTTGCTTCGGTTGCACCTTCAGAATTCAAGGTTTACGACTACCTGGAGCGCAGTGCTGCTTGTAGTCAAACAAGAGAGAGCATCACTGAGTTTGCAACTAAATGTAAACCATACAAGCTTACAAAGTCTGAGATCATCAACATCGTCAACGTTAGACCGTCTTCGTCTGTCGAAATTTACCCCTTGATTGATAATCTTGAGGCGCGACTAGAAGAAAGCGTTGAAGAATTGGTTGAGTTGGTTGTGCAAGTGTTTCCGCCTTCTGAAGAACAAAGTAAACCTGATGAATGAAAGCAAGCCTTATATGTATGCTACCATTGTTTAGGAATTAGAATTGGTCCTTGAATATTTAGCTATAAAGAGTTATATTATTTATAAAAAATAAATAGTTCTATAAGATTATTCTTCATTTCTTGTTCGGCCCCCAAGAAGATTGAGCTGCCCTTGCTTAGGTAGACGACGCCCTTGTTTAGGTAGACCACACCCGTTACTTGTAGAGGTGTGATAGCGTCCCCTGTAAGTCATACCCGTCAACCAAATTAGATATCATTTATGAAACAAAGGTATGCGTTTTAACCATTACGGGTGTTCTAATATCAAAATGCCAAAATGACTGACAGTTATGATGCAAGATCAGTGTTGTAAAAATCGCGATTAATCGGCGACTTTGCTAGTCGGCCCTCTACTGAGTAATTTTTCGTTAATCAGTCCATTAATCACTAGTCGGCTCTAGTCGGCCAGAATCGGCCGGCCAAAAATCGGGACAAATCGGAAAGAATCGGAAAAAATCGAAATACGGCAGTCGGCCAGAATCGGCCGTACTGGGCCGTTTATATTCCCTAGATTTCTTCTAGAAGCGGCAGTTCGCGTCGGTTCCACCGTCTCTCTCCCACAATACGGCAGTTCGCGACGGTTTTACTAGAGGATCGCTAGATTGCACACGTTCTCCACTTCTCTCCCACCCACGTTTTCCGATTTCTCCTCCCAACGACCCTAGACCACCCATTATATAAAACCCACCACCAGCCACCATTTCCAAATTCGTTCTATCCATCCTTCTTCCCCCCCTACCACTATTTCACCCTCCAATTCTAAATTTTCTTTTAGTATATTATTTGATAATAGTATTTATATTTTGTATGTTGTGAATTATATACATATAGGTAGAAGTATTTTAAAGTTATTATAAATTTATTATAAACTTATATGTATGTAATGTACATTTTAAATTTGTAATAGTTGTTGCATAAATAAAACTATATAGTAATTATAATAGTAAAATATGTATTTGGAAATCCTAACATATATCTTTTTACAAACTAATGGGTATACCTGATACCCGCGGGTATACCCGGTACCCGATGGGTAATTACCCGACAAATACCCGACGGGTATTGAGTCGGATATGGGACATGATTTTACAACCGGATATAGGAATGGGATTACCAATACCCGACCCTTCGCCAACCCTATGTGCGGTACTAATTGAACCGGTTGTTTTGTTTCCTTATACGGTTGGACCGGGTCAAAATTAGCAATTGCATAAATATTATATGTGGAAATATCCGTGACATGTACCATCAACGACGCTAATGTAAAGCGAAATTGGTCTGTTTGATTCGATCTGAACCTTTAAAGAGAAATTGGTCTGTTTGATTCGATCTGAACCTTTAAAGAGAAATTGGTTTGTATGATTCGATCTGAACCTTTAATTTTGGTGCTATTTCACACAAGCTTCTTTTATGACAAAGAATTGGTGCTATTAATAATATTGTGATAAGAAAAATCTTATTACTGATTTTGAAAATACTGCTAAATTGCTTATGAAGATTTTGATTTTTTTAAAGTTATTTTTATACGCAAAAAATGTACCTCAAGAGAGATGAAAGCAGTTTGTCTAAATGTACCTCAAGAGACAAGATAGAGATGATCATAAAACTGGTTAACCAAATGGTTCAGAACCGAAATCATAAAAATCAGTTAGGTTCGTATCCAAACCGGCGGTTCCACACCGGTTTCACACTCTACTCCAAGATAGAGATGAACATAAAGCTGGTTAACTAAACCAGTTTTTTAAGAACCGAACGGGTTCGGAACTGAAATCATACAAACCGGTTAGGTTCGACATCCAAACCGGCGGTTTGACACCGATTTCACATCTCTAAACAGAAAAAATCGAACCGAAAAAACCGGTTTCGAACTAAGAAAAACTGGTCTTGTTATTTGGTTTTATTGTATTTTTAAAAAAAATTTACAATTATGGTTATTTTTATCTTAAAACAGTTTAAAAACTATAAAAAAAATTAATAAAAAGTGTAGTTTTTGTTGAGTTTTTAAACAAACCATTATGTCGTCATAACGGTTAAAAAAATGTGCACAAGAATCAGTTTGTGAACCGAACCAGAACCGATATTTCAAACAGGGCTAAAAACCGGCCAAATCGAAGAGGAATCAAACTAGTTTGATCAAGAACCAACCAATCTAGAAACCGATTTTAGTTCCTGAAAAGAACCGAAATGTTCATCTCTACGCCAGGAGCACTTCCAATGTGTGTCCATCAATTTTTTTTCATTAAACCAAAAAAATTATTTAATAAGTTAAACTTCCCCCTATATGACGTTTCATATCGTAAAGGTATTTTTTCATAATTTTATAAAAGGTTGAGATTAAAAATATACTTTATCTATACTGTATTATAGTGACCATCTAATATACAAGTATTATTATTAAAAGTATAATATGCTTAATGCATGTGTTAATCTATTTTTAAGGGCAAATTTTTCTTTTTAAACAATATTTACACATTTTCCCTCACGACTTTACTAAACTTTTGTTTATTTCTAAATAATAGTTACTCTTTTATCCTCTGTTTTAAACCAACAACCTCCACGATTTTTAAATAACCATAACTTTTAGTACATTAGTACTTTTACCCACGCAATAAAAATGAAAATTTTATGCTCTTTATTTTGAATATAGTATTGCAATATGCTTTTTTAGTTTTATAAAAAAAATTTGATATGGTATGTAATTAACAATATCTAGAGGTAACCATCCGAACATAACTAACCAAAATTGATTAACTGAAAACCGAATTTACCGAAAATAAATTATCATTTTTGTACCTTCACGAAATCAACCGAAGCAAGTCATTCATATTTTCATATATTTATATCTTTTATACCCTCTTTTTCATGTTTTATACCTTCATGTCATTATTTTAAGCAAAATAAATAAATATATAACAAGCCCGAGTTTGGCTGTGATTATTAGCTGAAATTAATTGAACTGAGTCGAAAACCAACAATTTAATCGAATAAACGAAAGTGATTTGTTTATAAAAGAGATGAACCAATGACTTCAATTAAAGTTGAGACTAAATGACTAATAATGCATGTTCACCATCGCATTGCAAGGACCATTGGAGAAGCTACTGTTCATAACACTACGCATCGAAAAAGTTCGACGGGAAGGAGGGCTCCCCTCGGGGCTGCACTAAGGTGCGCCCCTGGCGCAGACACCTTTTAGTAAATTTATCATATTACAATTTGGGGCATCTCACATTTGTTATTCAACTCTACATTTAGATCTCCATCTTTATCTTCAAAATATTTTTTTTACCTATTCTGCATCATCATAATCTTCATATCCAGATTTAGAGTTTTATAAATGGTATTCTAAAGATCTGCTGTTCATAATCTCTAAAAATTTGTGAGTATCTAGGTAAAAGAAAAGTATTTATGTAAGTGTTTGTGAGTAAGATGAAAATAGAGATGGAAAATGAAACTTAGTTGGTTAAATAAAATTTTAAGAATAAATTTAGAGAAGATGAAGATTCTAATATTTATTTTTAGAAAGTGTGGTATTAATATCTAGGTATATTATCTGGCATGATTTTTTAATTTTTTTAATTATTTTCATTGTTTATTTGGATGTTTAGAGTATTAGACTTCTTTTTATTTTTTTAGAATGAAAACTCATATATACTTTAAATTTATTATATTAAACTACAATTTTTTTCATCACCATAATTGAACATTTAAACCCTTATAACTTAAAAAGTCAAAACCATATCCAATATTTTGGTTTTACTAACCCAAAGGCCTTTTTGTACCAATTATTTTAATGATTTAATATTATTTAAATTACTCTTAAAAGAATTCTTTCTTGATAAATTTTATTAGTTTACATACATCGCGTTCCTCAAAATATGGATTCATAATTCTATAAAGGGTGTTCTTTTAAGAAGTTTAAGAAGTTTTAGGGACTATTAGATTGTAATTTTAGATGGATGATATTGTTTAGGGGCTGTTTGGCAACCTCTAAATGGTTAAGTGTTGAATCATTAAGAGGTCTGAATCATTAAGTGCTGAACCAGTAAGAGGTTTGAACCATTAAGAGCCAGTATAATGCTTACCCATTCAGAGGCAAATATCTGACCAATTCAGATTAGAGGTCTTAACCATTCAGACTCAGTATAATGCTTAACCATTCAGAGGCAAATGTCTGAACCATTCAGACATTTGCTCGCGAAACAAACAGTCTGAACCATTAATTGTTGAGTAAGATGTCTGAATCATTAAGAGGTAAACAAATAGCCCCTTAGTGAGATTTTTGTAAATTGTGTTTAATTTTTTATGATTGGGTTAATGACTGGGTATAAATGCAATTTCGGTGTGTCTTAAATTCAGAAACCCACATGTTACCCTCTTCCTATCTTTTTTAGACGTCAATTACTTTTTATACGTAATTGTTTTTTTTTAAATTACATCATAATAATGAGTCTTTTCTATCTTTGATATAAGTACCATAATGATATATAAAAAATTACGTTTCTACTTATCGTTTTTAGTTCATGGTGTTACGTATAAAAATTTAAAAATCATGTAGTGTTTTATTAGTATCGGGTATATGGTGTTTTATTTTTTATAACAAATGGTACAATGTGTTATCTTTTGCATACAACAAATGATATATGGTGTTTTATTTTGTAGGAAAATAGTGTTTTTATCATAATTGAATAGTTGTCTAATTTACTTTTATACCCCGTCACCCTTAATTTTAATGATCGTCAGATGTCTAATTCCTATGATTTTTTAATCTTCTTAAGAAGTTTTACCTTTTTAGGGGAACCGATCCCAAGGTCTTTAATAATATATAAATTTTGATATTTTTATATCTTTCTGATATCAATCTATATATACTAGTTATAATTAATTTTGTTGATTGTTTACTTGATTAATTTATGTATAACAATTTGTACTTTTAATGTATTGTTTTAACTACATACAATTGTATATTACAGATAACTGAATTAATTTGTGTGTCCATCTAGAGTGTTATGTCAAATGATTACTTTCACAAGCAAAATTGAAATTTGATTTCTATTGCTTTTGTTATTTGAACCTCAAATAATCTATTTGGACCCTTAATAAAAGAACTGTGGACCCTATCTTTGGTCTGACCGGCTATATAATATGATGGATTGAACCAGTCCTTAGATTGAAGAACTCTCATAGTTGATCATCTCTGGAACTAGTTCAAAACACAGTTCCTCAACTAGAAGATCAAATTGGTTAACAATGGCCTGTTGCAGTATGAACAGCAGCTGCACTGATCAAACCACACTGTGGTTTCACCTGATAAATACTCTCCCATCATTAACTGTGAGTTCAAATAACAGAAAATCATGATTCATTCACTGTTAATTGTTTCTAGGAAACCAACTTTTGTTTCTTGTTCTTTAGTATTTATTTCTTAATATAATTTCAATGTATATAACAGATATTCTTCTTGCATCTCTCTCTCTCTCTCTCTCTCTATCTCTCTCTCCCTTTCTGTTGTTCAAAATGCAATCTATAATCCCGAGATCAGTTTCTCCGGCTTATCCCTCACTTTCAGATATGACGGTTGAGTACAGTACCTCCATCGTTTTCGACTATGTCTCAGATGCTACGAGCTATCTACTCCTGTTTAGTGGTCTTCGAAGAGAAGCCTTCGTCGTATGCTAGTTGTGTTAGAATGCAGTTATATTCTATGTAGACATACTTACTCCCTTTTATCTTTATCTGTTATGTGATATATGGTTTTGATCTTGATTTGATTAAGAAAAAAGGGTGATTTAGCTTCTGCTTCTTGACATACAAGATCTATATTTAGGGTGGGAGTTGGTTACAAAGTCTATTTTTCCTACAAAGTGTAAAAAGTCGTAGAACACAATAATGTCAACCATAAAACACACTCAAAACCCATAAATAACATAGTGGGGGTTATTAAAACACAACATTTGTGGGTTTTGTTTTGTGTTTTGAATGATAAGGCTTTGATTATCGAATGATTAACATTAGTGTGTTTTATGTTGATTATCATGTTGTGTTTTATATCCATAGTTCTATGATGGTGTATTTGAAGTTTTTATGGATTGCCAGGGTTCTAATATAGTGTTTAGTATTATTAACTCTGTTATTTGTGGGTTTTTGTGTGTTTTATGGTTGAAATTATGGTGTTTTATGACTTTGTACACTTTTTAGGAAAAATCGACTTTGTAGCCGAACCCCACCCTCTATATTTATATTCATTATAAACTTCCCAGTTTATGTGATGAAATAGATCCTGTCTATGATCTCGATTCCCTTGAGATTCTAGTACCTTTTAAGTGTTGAAACAAGACTTGCATCAATAAAAGTTAGTAAAAGTGCTGGATAGATCATACTTGCCGATTTTGTTCCGTACCAACACTAGTAGCTGTTTATCATGAATTTTTGAACATTTCTAGTAGTTACTAGTTAGAACCTTTTCAAATTAATTACAAATTTTTTTCTATGTTAATTAATAGTTGGTCCACTCTAAAGGCACTTTAGTGTCTGCTGCTAAAAGCCCTCTTTCTTTCTTTCTTTTTTTATTTTTGTATTTTGTTTTGTATAAATGATATGCAGTTCCGTCCTAGCTTCATTGTTCTAATAGTTTGAACTATACAGATATCCATGCTCCCATTGATGGCGAGGTGCTGAAAAAGATCACTTATATCCTTGAAATTTTACCACTTAAAGAAGGTGAATCTGTTCTTGTTCTGTTATGGGCACCAAAGGAAATTGGAGACGCATGTGTGCTTACACAGCATCATGTATGCCTTTCCGTCTTTATGGGAACAACATAGAACTTTGGAAATACTATTTGCATGTTTAGACCAGAAACTCTATGTGTATAGAGATGCTAAGGAAGAAGCGGCATTCGGTCTTGCAGGCAAGGCTTACCTATACTGCATTCCTCAACAAACTCAAAACGTGCATGAATACCCCGAAGATCAGCGTCCTCCATGTGAAGATGCTATTTTTACTAAGAATTGGGGATCCTTTGCCGTGCCTGTGTTTGACACTAATACACGTGTTGGTGTGCTTGAGTTTGTCATGGATACACCGCGGGATTATAGTGATGATATTCTTGTAGTTCAAAGTCTCCTTCGGGTTTGTCCAGTCCTTATTTTCATAGATATAGATATTTCATAAATTTATACTGCATTACTTCCTTTATGTATAAACTTATTCATAGATGTACATATTCAACCTTTAAGTGAACATAGTACATATAATGTTCTTTAATTATCAAAGAAAGGTACATGAATAAATATTCTGTGTAACTGTCTGAAGTTGATTAAAGTTTCAAAAAAAAAAGTTCTACTTGAAATGTGGGGGAAAATTATCACATTAAAATGACGAAAGTTACTAATCTTGTGCTTCACTTGCAGGATGCCGGTTTGCAAACTTCAATCCAAATGGATTGCACAAAAAGAACTTACATACAACCCAAAAAGATGATCCGTAAATCAAAGTCATTTGACAAAACTAAGTATCGTCATCTTGCTCCATTGTTTGGACTGAGTAGTGCCTATGCTGCTGAAATACTTGGAAGTAAGCTTCGTTCACCTACATATATAATAAAGCAGATAATAATTATATTTGTGTCAAGTGTTACGATTGATGATAGTTTTATTCTGACTAAATGATGTACTCCTTGTGTAGTTAAACCAGGTACCTTTACGAATGTTTGTAGGAGAGTAGGAATTCCGGTATGGCCGTGTATACGGAAAACCAGAGCTTCTTCTATCCCGGAAACTAAGATCAATAAAATGATAGCGAAGATTAGCTCTTTTGTAACTCCGAATGCTGATTTGATACCCATCTCGTACGTCATATTTAAACTTCCACATTCATTTAAATACGGACATTGGACTTGTTTACAATGTATCTTCTTCAATTTCTTTGTAGGGATAAAGGATTTCCAGCATGCCCACCGGAACAAACTATGACTAGTGATTCTGATGCTTGGTGGTCAGAACTTGCTAGTCTTGATTTCATGGCAAACGTAGATGAAATGGGACATCTTGATTTCGTATATGGTGAAGAAATGATCAATATTGATCATCTAGATGCTGATTTGAACTCTATCAGGTAGGTCATTTTAAAATTTTCACATCCATTTGAACATGGGAGACAAGGGCTGCTTGTAGCTCGCTCGAAAAAAACTAGCTAAAAAAACTCAATTTGAAATGACCTGAGCCGAGCCAGCTCAATTTGTAACCAAGCCAAGCTCGGCTCATTGGCTCGTTCTTAGGCTCATTTAACTTCAAACTCGAGCTCGAGCCGAGCCAAGCCGAGCTGCCACGTTTAATTTCGAGCTCAAGCTCAAACCCACCCTGGCTTAACTCGGCTCGACTTGTTTACAGTGGGAATCATTAGACACGTCTACAATGTATCTTCTTCCTTTGTAGGGACAAAGGATTTCCTGAGGCGTCGCTGGAACAAACTATTACTATTGATTCTAATGCTTTGTTGCCCGAACGTGTTGATCCCGATGTCATGGCAGACCTTGGTGCAACGGAATTACATGCTAACTATGCACCAGGCACTAAACATCTTGATTTCATGGATGATGAATTAGAAAAAATCAATATTGATAATCTGGATGCTTATTTGAACTCCATCCGGTAGGTCATTTCAAAACTTACACATTCATTTGCTTATGAGACATCGGACTTGTTTACAATGTATCTTCTTCCTTTGTAGGGACGAAGGATCACACGAGTCTTTGCTGGAACAAACTACCACTATTGATTATGATGCTTTGTTGCCCGAACGTGTTGGTCCTGATTCCTCGGCAGACCTTGGTGAAATGGAACATCATGATAACTATATGCACCTAGCATGGAATAACTTGCATGATGATACATGGATTAATGATATGTTGGTAGCATAAGATTAATTAAAGTGATGCAACAAGAGCTATAAGTTGAGTTTAATATCAACCGGATAGGTTGCGCGTATGTGAAAGCGGAAAGTGAGTGTTTAGATGTGTTCTACTGCTAGGCTTTAGGTGTGGAACCATAATAAATAAGTAGTTATGTTTAAAACATAACAAATATTCATGTGACCTTTCCGTTGTAAAGACATTATTGTTTGTACGGTATTTGCTTTTGTTGTCTAGAGGTGTGCGTTCAACAAAATTGAATACCAATTACCCCATTTTGTATAGCCATTGTAAAGGCAAATTGGTTCCCCAACAAATAACACATATCCTGAAATGAGACATCAAAATCAAAGGATGTTATATATATGTGATACATATGCCCTTATTTAACTGATGTTAGCTAATTAATAGAAGTAGTTGTTTGTATTGAAGCATTAATTAATTGAAATATTTAGTCCGGCCAAAAACATTTTTTCGGCGAATGTAAACTAGCGGCGTTAGGGTTCTGTTAGTCAGAATCCATTGGAGGCAAATATGTTAATAGTTGGGACTCCCAGTGGTTATTTTTAAAGTTGAGACTTTTGGCGGCAGAGCCGGTACTAAGAATTTAATTGCCCTTTACGAGCTGGAAAAAAAACGGGCCCTTAGAATATAAAATAAAATTATTTATCTAATCTAAAAAGAAAAGGGAGAAATCAAACAGATTTATATGGTATCATGAGATTAAAAATATGTTCATTCAAAATTGTAATGTTCAAAAACATGTAGCAAAGGTAGAGGGTGGGACTCCCATCCATTATTTGTAAAGCAAATTGCCCAACCAATCAGGTTGTCGTAGTTTTAGAAATAAAAGACCCTTTGTCCCTTACAACTTAAACTACTGGAAAATTTGAAGAAAAAAACAACACACATACCACTGCACTGTGGCAAACGACAACAATATATTTTAATTGGTTATTCATTATACATAATATATACATATATGAATTCAGAGCCCTCAGCTGGGGTGCGGCTCGCCCACCCTTAAGACCGGCCATGTTAACAGCCAATGACGAATAGTTAAAATTATTAAAATCCAATATTCCAAATATATATCATTATCATATCACATTTTTTTCTTCAAGAAATAGATTATTTCCTTTAAATGAAGCGGCCACGTGGAAAAAGTTTTATTAAAGTATTTGACTTTACCAAAAAAATATATAGTTGTTAAAATACTTGCTCAAAATTAGCAATACGCTTTGCATAACATGATCAACTTGTTAAAGGTAAAAATGAAGACGAGCTCAAATGATTTCTAACTCGAGTTTTATATTCTGAAATTGGTCAAACAGGAAAATGGTATACTAACTAGTTTTTGCCTCGCGTTGCGGGGCGTTATACCGAATATTTCTCAACCAATTATGAAAAACACTATTATAGTTTTGCTAAAAAAAACTAAAACGATGGTAAGACCGTAATTTTGAGGTCGAAGGAAAACTGTAATTTGTCATGACTAATGAGCGAGTGTTAGACAACTCATTGACACGAATAAAAAAATTAAATTGAGTTAACCAATTAAAACAAAACATTTCTATAGTTTTTCGATAAAATAACTAAAACGATGGCAGTACTATGATTTTGAATTGAGGGCAAAATTGCACTTTTTATTGGGGTAAAATCGTAATTTGTCAAAAGCTAAAGCGATGGCAATAGTATAATTTTGAACAAGGGGCAAAATTGTAATTTTGAACCGAGGGTAAAATCATAACATACCGGCCAATGGGGGGTGCCATGCAATAGCCTGTCACTATTCCCCCACACACCTTTAAATAAAACTAAAACGATAACAATATTGTAAATTTTAATTTGGGCAAAATTGTCATTTGGGGCTATGGTAAAATCGTAATTTGTTAAAAGCTAAAGCGATGACAATACTGTAATTTTTAACCAAGGGCAAAATTGTAACTTTAAACATGGTCAAATTCGTAATTTTGAATTGTAATATACCCGGAACAATGGAGGGGAATAGTGTCAGGCAACGACAATCAATTACTTATAAGAATAAAAGTATAGGGACCAAACATGTAGAAAACTAAATTTGAATTAGAGGGACCAAACACGCATATAAACAAAGTTAACCAATATGAAGAAATTTTTTTTATAAAAACAGAGGGGAGAAACGCGTGTATCAGCAAAGCTAAAGGTTTAAAATTAAATAAAAAAAGAATCGGCCAATAAGGGGGTGCCATGCAGCTATTCCCCCTCACTGAAATGTATGTATTGAAAATGAAAATGAAAATATCATCCTCAAAGGGAATTTAACGAAGGCAAACAAACAATAAGTTACGTCACCAACCAATTTTAGAGCATTCGAGTCTCTTCAATCAAATTCTATGAGTGGTCTTTATATATTAAAAAGTAGTTGTGAGTGGATAACAGAGAAAATGTTACCATTCATTTGTATATATTTTTTGAGAGAAACTGTTCACCCTCTATAATTTTTTTTAATATATTTTAAAAGTGGTTGTGAGTAGAGAGAAAAGAAAAGGTAATGATAAAGGTATAAAAATATTATTCAATTTTTTTTTTTGAACGACCAACAAATAAATCCCGAGTACTCTTGGGGCACTCACTGGACAAATGGAGTACTCCGAGAGTAACCCGAGTCGTCCACCACCACCTCCGGGGAAAACCCGGTAACCCACACGCCCGTAGGCACGACGGTGAAATTGTCGGTGAAACCCGTTTGCTCAAGGATTGAACCCAAGTTTCCTTGTGTCTCTTATCATTGCCCACCAAGCGCCTCATTTTTTATTGCAACAAATGGGAATTGAACTTGAGTCACAACTACTTTTTAGTGTAATTATTGGATAGATTTGATGGAAGAGATGTGAATACTCTTAAATCATAAGTGTTAGTTATATGGGATCATAACACTAATATGTATAACTTATTGGATTCGACTAATTTTCCTAGGCTAACGAACCTAAACAATTAAAATACTTATATAAAACAATCATTTTTATTTAGGGATATTGACCTTTAATAATCCCTACTATACGTAATTGGTTATTGGCAGTCCCACCTTTTTTTATTCTCCCTGACAGTCTCACCTTTCAACTATTTTTCCTCCACCGGTCACAGTTAAAAAAACTTAACGGAGTTAAATTTTTTTCCGAACTACAAACTGACGTCTTAGGGCTTTTAATCAGAACGAGGATACGAGTCAAATGATGCTTACCTTGAAATTGTGCTCCAAACGACGAGAACGGTACTTCAATTCGGGTGTTTAAACTTCCAATTAAGGAAAATCAAGTCGTTTGGGGCCCTGTTTTGAGGTTAGTTTTACATCAATAAACTCGTATCCTCATTCTGATCAAAAACCCTAAAACATCAGTTTGTAATTCATAAAAAAAAACTTAACGGGTTTAATTGAGGACCGGTGAAGGAAAAATAGTTGAAAGGTGAGACTGTCAAGAGGAGTAAAAAAGATGAGACTGTCAATGACTAATAACGTCTAGTAAGAATTATTAGATGCCATTATCCCTTTTATTTAACTCAATAGATAATAGTAGGGGTGTGCACGGTTCGGTTTTTGGGCAAAATCAAAACCGAAACCGAAATGTCGGTTTCCGGTTTTTTAAAACCGTTCGGTTGCGGTTATTTCGGTTTTATCACCAGTTCGGTTTGGTTTCTCGGTTATTTCAGTTTTTGAAACAAAATTATATAAGATTCAAAAATAAAAAGTATAATTTAAAATTTAAAACTCTTTCTTATATGTTTACATTTGAATTATTATATTTAACCTTTTTTATTGATAACGTTCACATAAACCTAACCTTCTAATCTAGTTTTATGTTTCTAAAAAAATTAGACATTTTCTTTTATAATACTTTGAAGATTATGTAACTTATATATTAAATTTTGTTATTTGTTGTAGGTAATTAATAAATCATCTCGACTAAAAATAAACATGTTAATGTTTTTATTATATATACTTAATATTCAAGAATAAAATTAATAATTTCTAGTAGTATGGGTTAAACACTTAAACATAAACATAAAAATATATATTTTTTGGTTTCGGTTCGGTTTGTTTTTTCGGTTATTGAAAATGGCTATCCGAAAACCGAACCGAAATTTTCAGTTATTAAAAATCAGAAAACCAAACCATCAGTTTTTGTTTTGTTGGGTTATTTCGGCATTTTCTTTCTACCCACCCCTGTATAACAACAGTATATGGGAATAGTTTTTACTACATAGTTAAAAAAGTGAAGATAACTCTTAAAATTACTATATCACCCATCCGTGTGCCCTCAGCCCTATCTAAGAAATTCAATTTCCGGCCCGCCGTCATTCAGCAGCCTTTTCTTTCTTTACCTCCGCCGACGGGATCAGTTAACAATCAGGAGTCTCCCAAGTAAGTAAATCTTTATTTTCCAAACCTAATATCTATGATTACTTTATGGATGAATTATGTTTGTTACTGGGATCATTAATAATAAATTTTGGGGATATCGGATTCATTAGTTGCTTGCGGAGCACGAATCTTGCGTGTTTGTTGTATGAAGACTGTAAAAAGGTTGCAATAATGTTGATATTGATGCAGTTATTGTCTATCACAAAAGTTATATTCGATAGAAGTAGGTTATTGGATTAAAATCAATTTGTAACAATTACCAAGGAAGTTTTTATCATGTCACAAGGCTACAATCAGTTTCATTGGTTCAAAATTTGGCTTTATGTTGCAACTTCAAATGTTGAGATTCTTGGGGTCAGTTAGCTTAGAGGTTCGAGAGCTACTCGTTATCGGTTTGGTTAAAAACTCGAACGAGCCGAGCCTTAACGAGCCCGAGCTCGAGCCTGAATTAGAGCTCGTTTAGTTATCAAGCCCGAGCTCGAGCTTGAAATTTATGCAGTCAATAGCGTGCTATAGCGGTGCTATAGTTCTTAGCGGACATTCGATCTCATAGCGGTTCAAATAGCGGTTCCGCTATTAGCGGTGCTAAATGCCGCTATTTGACCGCTATTCTGAAACCCGTATAGCGGTCGTAGCACTTCTTTTAGCGGTTTTTTAATATTTCAACCCAAAAACCCATATTAATCAACTTTTTGTTTGAAACAAACCTAAAAGTAAAGGCCCAAACGTAAAACTAAACCTAAATCAAGGTCTAAAGTCTTCCTTTGCTGGATTCGTTTGACGTTGGTTCTTCATCGTTCAACAAAGTTAAACCTAAATCTAGAAATTGTTGGACTTCCACTTTCATGTTTTCATTTTTTGATATTACTACGAATATTTTGCATGATATTACTATGAATTTTGATGCCACTATCAATATTTTCATAGACATATTTATATTTATATATAAATACATAAATTATGCATGGTATAAAAATTACCTCACCGCTATAACCTATATATCATATAGCGGACCTTGACCGCTATATGATTTTGGACCGCTATAACTGCATAGCTTGAAATACAAAGCTCGTCTAGGCTCGCGAGCCTAAACGAGCCCAAACTAAATTTTAGTTTTTATATATATAATATAATAAATATAATGATAATAACATTGGCGAGCCGAGCTCGAGCCGAGTTTTTTTAGCTCGTTTGAGGTTGTTCTCAAAGTAGCTCGAGCCGAGCCCAAGCTTTGGGTTTCACAGACGAGCGGAACTCGGGCTCGACCCGGCTCGTTTACACCCCTAGTTTTAAGTGTCTATTGCAGATTTATGAGTAGAGGTGTACAAAAAAAGCCGGTTTTAGGACCGAAAACGGGAAAAAAAAAACTGAAACCGGTTATTTAAAAAAATGGTTTCAACCCGAACCGAACCGTCGGTTCGTAGATTGATTAGTATTATTGATCTCTGGAACCGGTGTAAGAAAACCATTTTTTCAGCCCAAACCAGTTTTTAACCGAACTGAATCGATTAGTAGCAGACTAGCAGTTCGGGTTTCCACCATGTAAAACCAGTTAAAAAACCAATTGTTTTTCCCTCACAAAAAAAAACCGGTTCGGTTAAAAACCGGACTGGTTTAAGAAAAAACGATGTATACACCTCTACTTACGAGTTTTATGCTTTGAACACAGATTTCTTGTGTCTAGAGATGAAGATTCTGAAAGAAAATGCGGGCCCACTTACGAATTTTGAAGTGTTTGATTTTTTACGTTCTAGAGGGCTGCGAAAGACCCCACACGGGTTCTTGCTTCGGTTGCACCTTCAGAATTCAAGGTTTACGACTACCTGGAGCGCAGTGCTGCTTGTAGTCAAACAAGAGAGAGCATCACTGAGTTTGCAACTAAATGTAAACCATACAAGCTTACAAAGTCTGAGATCATCAACATCGTCAACATTAGACCGTCTTCGTCTGTCGAAATTTACCCCTTGATTGATAATCTTGAGGCGCGACTAGAAGAAAGCGTTGAAGAATTGGTTGAGTTGGTTGTGCAAGTGTTTCCGCCTTCTGAAGAACAAAGTAAACCTAATGATTGAAAGCAAGCCTTATATGTATGCTACCATTGTTTAGGAATTAGAATTCGTCCTTGAAGATTTAGCTATAAAGAGTTACATTATTTATAAAAAATAAATAGTTCTATAAGATTATTCTTCATTTCTTGTTCGGCCCCCAAGAAGATTGAGCTGCCCTTGCTTAGGTAGACAACGCCCTTGCTTAGGTAGACGACGCCCTTGTTTAGGTAGACCACACCCGTTACTTGTAGAGGTGTGATAGCGTCCCCTGTAAGTCATACCCGTTAACCAAATTAGATATCATTTATGAAACAAAGGTATGCGTTTTAACCATTACGGGTGTTCTAATATCAAAATGCCAAAATGACTGACAGTTATGATGCAAGATCAGTGTTGTAAAAATCGCGATTCATCGGCGACTTTGCTAGTCGGCCCTCTACTGAATAATTTTTCGTTAATCAGTCCATTAATCACTAGTCGGCCCCTTCGGCCGGCCAAAAATCGGGACAAATCGGAAAGAATCAGAAAAAACACAGAGGTCCGGCAAGAACCTGCCATATTCCTGTCAAAAGTTGTCTCCTTAAAAAGTTATGTATAAAAATATGTGCATATATGTATAAAACTTAAAATTATTCATAAAAAGTCCGTCCGAGTAATCCCGATTAATTGTTAGTCCCCACCCCACCTGCCGACTAGCGCTTAGCGAGTTCTACAACCATGTGCAAGATAATTGATACAAACAGTAATGATTTTTTATCACTCCAGTTTCATGGTTGACAATCATGTTGACCCGAGAATGGAAACGAACAGTAGTCAGCTTTTCGGGTCAATCTTTGTCACAAAATAGCTTCAACTATTCGCCGAATATTTTTGCAGCTCTAGTTTTAAGTTAATCGAAATGAATGTTGAACATCATGAAACTAATGTTCATACGTATTTGTTATTTTTACACTTCTCAAATTGTGTTCATTTTCATTTGTTGAAAAGTCAACTAGAATAAGAACAAAAGTTTAGGTATGTGTTTGCGCCGTATTATTTACGTGGAGCTAGTAATAACAATTTGCATTAGCACAATAAGTTAATAACAATTTGCATTAGCACAATAAGTTGCACACTTCCTCTTAAATGGGACCTGTGAAAGTACGAACCACATGTTATCTATAACCAAAGTCATCAGATCTATGATTGTAACAAATTATAGTCATCAAATCTATGATTGTAACAAATTATGTGTTCGGTATGAACCATTTCCCGAGTAACTATAATTGATTGGAACATATTCCTGTGCATGGGAGGTGATGAGGTTGTGTGGGGAGCACTATCACATAGGGCCTATGGTATCGAGGGGCACATGTTAATTTTTTTTAAATTCGATATATATATATTTGATCTAATGGTTGAGATTATAATGGTAAAATTGTAATCGTGGTTACAATTAAAATAATCAATTTTATAGATTAAGGGTAAAAAGGTAAATTTAACATTTTTAAATTTAGAAACTCACATTCAATACACATGCAATTTCCCCCTTCTTTTTTAAACGTCAATAACTTTTTATTCGTAACTCTTTTTTAAAAAAAAAGTTACACCATAATAACGAGTGTTTTTTTTATCTTTAATACGAGTACCATATTGTTATACTTATGGAGTGAAAAAAATTACGTTCCGATTTAATGTTTTAGTCCATGGTGTTTTTTCTATGTTCATACAATAGTGTTTTAATTGTATTGGGATTCAAGACGTTGTGTTTGACAGTAAAACACCATAAATGTAAATAAGACACCATAACATTGCAAATAATGAATTATTATTCAAGTCATGGTGTTTTAACATTTAGAGTATGTAAATTGTACTATGATTACAGTCATGGTGTTATATACTTATTGAATAATGTTATTTGTAGTGTTTTTATAGAGATCTTTAAAATTGTGTTATATACTTATTGAATGGTGTTATATATGTGTTGAATGGTGGATGCAGTGTTATTCGTAGTGTTTTTATAAAGATCTTTAAAAAAAATCATGTTCCTATAAATAAGGGTGGCGGTTATCAATTAATTATATATATATATGGTAGGGTTTTATATATAGTGAACACTAGTGTATTTGTAAGATGTGTGAACAAATCATGGTCGTTGATTTACATTATCAAATCGTAAAGTACACTAGTATATTTTCATCATCAAATCTTGGTCATTGATTTACACTTGTGTATTGAATCAAGGGATAGGATTAGTTCACAATCAGGGAGTTGTTCACCATGGGCGGACCCTACTTATGTCCGTGGGTGGGCGGTCGTCCCCCTTGAAAAATAATTAGTGTTATATATCTATGAAAATCCCGAGCGCAAAATTTTGTGATCGTACCCCTTGAGTTGAACTTTTGAAACCAACCTCTAAGAAGATACCTAAATTTGATGAGCTTCTGAAAATCCGACTATTTTTTCCGACTGGTTTGCATACAGACCGTTCAGCCATATTGGAGAAGATGGTAGATCTGTTATGTTAATATACTTTCCATTGAAGGGTATTTTTGTAATTCTACCAATCTATTAAAACTTAGTTGCAAAAGATTGAGTGGAATGTACACTAACACGTTTCCTTTTTCAAAAATTTTAGTCAAATTTAAAATATGTAATAATAACAAAAAAGAAGGTTTTTGTTTCTCTTAATTTTTCATTTTAAGTTTGTTTTCTTTAAAATTTGTTTTTTTATTTGTTGATCTTGTTTATTTATTTATGGCCGATTGTTAAAAAATAATTAGTATTATACCCTAGTGAATTTAATATAGGTGTGTCATTTAACTCATCTATATTATCTAATACGTTGTTTCTACCCGACCTGATCCGAATCGATTTTTTTATATAACGATAACCAAATGACCCCCAAAAATTTTCGCACCCCATGAAAAGAATTTCTGCATCAGCCACTGTCCGATTGTGAGTCGCTTCTGCTATCGCCGGGCGTCTTTAATGGGGCGGGATTTGGATTTTGGAAGCTGAATGGGTGAGTTGGTTTGGGTTATTTTATTTAGTTCAAGATCTTTTGGTTCGGTTTGGGATTGGATAGTTGGGTTAATAAAAATAGATTGTAGATTGGGCTTAGATTGAGTTAAGTAATTAAAAAATAAATATATAAATTGTATTATATACTGGTATATCAATAATAATCAGTGTTTAGAATTTTCTATTTTTATATTCATCATTTTTTTTCTAAGGGAGGCGGTTAAAAAATTTTAAGGGGTGCAGTTGAAAATTTTCAAAGGGTACGGTCAGGATTTCTGTTGAAAATTAACACTAACTTTTTTTCAAGGGGTGCGCCCCCCACCCATAAATGTGGGGTAGGTCCGCCCTTGCAACCGGACAAGTTTTTTTGGCCAGAAAATTCAAAATCCTCGCTGTTCCGACCATAATTACACTTAGAACGGGTACCCTTTCTTTATTGATTATTTTTGTTTTATGTGGTGAATAGGAGAAGATATAGATGTATAAGGATTTGATCTTTTTTTTATTTTTGATGGTTTTTTTGGTTGTTCAGTGGTTCTAGACTTGTAGTTAATGATTTTGTTGTTTTATTGAAAGATTTGTTTGTTTTAAATGATAACTAATCAAAATTTAAAAATAGGGCCTGAATGTTTAAAGATTAAAATTGAAAATTATGGACTATGGTTGAACATGATTGTTTAATTTGTTTAAGTGTTTAATGTTGTTTTACGAGCTTATGGAGCGACTTATATGTGATAGGAATATAAG
Source organism: Scalesia atractyloides (assembly GCA_947069175.1). NCBI lineage: Eukaryota > Viridiplantae > Streptophyta > Magnoliopsida > Asterales > Asteraceae > Scalesia > Scalesia atractyloides. Next base: position 5,063,739 of record CAMTDV010001634.1, read on the forward strand.
GGTGAAAATTTCCAAGGGGTTTTGGATAGATATGTGATAGGAACCATGGGCGATTTACATGTGATAGGAACCATGAGCGATTTATATAGAGAAGGACTTGCTTAAGAAAGTATCTTTAGATGATTTTTGGATAGATTTTAAAAAATGAAAACCCGTACGACACAATTTTAAATATATTTGTTATGACATTTGACGTGTTTTTAATGATTACATAAATTTTAGTTCGATGTTTTTTTTGTTTTACATGACCCATTTAAATTATAGTTTGATGTTCTTTTGTTTTACATGACCGACCCGCTATGAACCGATTTTTTTATATAGCTAGGGGCCTAAAATAATTAAAATATTCCGCACACCCATGAAAAAATTCATGGGTCCGCCACTGCTGGTTATAGATTTTGAGTGAGGGTGGTGGATACATCAGATGTGTGGTTAGACGATAGTGATGATGGTGGTGGGTGGTAATGGGATTGCAGAAGAGAGTGAAAGTGTATGTGTGACTATAATAGTGGTGGTGGGTTCTGGTGTAAGATAAAGGGAAGGAGAGACTAAAAGGTGGCAATAATAGTGGTGGAATTATTAAAGTTAAAGGCTACCCATTGCAATCCGATACAAACATAAAGGACGAAAAATGTAATATACCCTTTATTATATATAGATATAGATTATGCAAGGCAAAATGGATAATTTTCGCAGACCTTGAATTGATTATAACATTTAGGGTTGAGTTATAATACAAAGTAATTTATAAATAAGAAGGGTAAGAAGCCATTAGAGAGTGACAAGTGTCCCATGAAAATTTAAGCGGTAAGTGTAGTTTTGTCCAAAAGAAAAACTCAATATGCACCTACTCACATGTTAGGAAACATGCACATGCAAGTCACATGCTATTTCCCCCAATTGTTTAAACGTCAGTGACTTTTTTATACGTTATTTGTTTTCTTTTTTAAATTATACTCGAGCGTCTTTTTATCTTTAATATGAATACCTTATTATTATACTTTTCAAAAAAAAAATCTAAAAACCTAGTTGTATATTACACAATGGATATAATGGAAAAACAATGAGTATCAAACTAAAAACACAATGGAAAGTAGACCAAAAACACAATCGATAACAACAGATAAAAGACACAATGAACATCAAACTAAAACACAATGGACATAACCTATTATACAATGAGTATCAAACTAAAAACCTAACGAAAAGTAGACTAAAAAACACAATTGATGACAACAGATAAAATACACAATTGATGACTAGCAAATAAAAGACACAATAAACATCATACTAAAACACAATGGAGAACAGACTAAAAACACAACGAACAAAAAATAAAACACAATGAACAACATATTAAACATAATGGATAACAGACTAAACACAATGACCAGAACTTAAAACACAATGTATAGAAACCCCACCTAGTTAAAAAAACACAATAATCAGAACCAATAACACAATGTATAGAAAACCTAAATACAACAACTTCAATGTGTCATATATTATGTTATACGTTCTAATAAAAACGCAATGAACAGAACCCAAATTAACATTGTGTTATGAATTTTGATAATTATACAATGTATACAAACCCTAGTATAAACGTAATGACCAAAACCCAGTTGAAAGACCCAATGACCAGAACCTTTAACACAATGTAAAGAAAACCCAGTAAAAATGAAATTATTTATTTTATTTTTACATAGCAATATCATACTCATGTTAAAGATAAAAAAACACTCGTTATTATGGTGAATAATTTTTAAGAAAATAATGTCGTATGAAACAGTTATGGACGTTTTAAATTGATGACAGAAATTGGCATGTAGGGCTGTTCATTTTTATCCAAAACCCGACCCGAATTCAAAGCCACCCGAACCCGAATTAGCAAATATCCGAAAAACCCGAATCCGAGAAACCTGAACCCGACCAACCCGAACTTTAAATGGTTCGATTATTGAGTTACTTTTTCCCCACAAAAAACCCAAACAACCAGACCCGAAAAACGCGAAACACCAAACCCGAATAAAAACCCGAAGGTGCATTGTTTTTTTTTCTTATAGAAGTGTTTTGGTTTGAAGTCATTGATATATGGAATATTAAGTTTTGGGACTTTTAAATATTATAATAGCATATTGTTAAATAATGTTTGAACTTTAATAATATTTTTAAAGTATCAATATGAATTTGATGATATTTTATAAAAAAAAAATCATTTATTTTTTATTTTACATATAAACCCGAAAACCGAATAACCCGACCCGAACTAACCCCAATAACCCAAACCCCACTAACCCGAACTTTAAATTGGTCGGTTATCGGTCAATTTTTCCTCGAAAAAACCCGAACAAGCCGACCCGAAAAACCCAAAACCCAAAGAAAAAACCCGATAAACACCCCTAGTGGTGACGGCATAACCTCTATGGGCCTCTTTTCTACCCTACTCTCAACTTGGGCCTCACGCCAGTGGTGGTAATGAAGATGATGACTGATTTTTTATTTTTTTTTTTGTTTCGGGCAGGTTTAGTAGTGGCTGCAAAGCCTTCGATTCCCAAAATATTGGACCCACAAGTAATTAATGAATATAGGCCCATTTCTTTGGTTGGTTCGACTTGCGAACCAATTGAAACCGGTTATGGTTATGGACTCCCTTGTATCCTCCCATCAATCCGCCTTTGTTGGTGAGAGAAACATCTTGGATAATCCCATAATTATTAGCGAACTGATGTCGTGGAAAAACATTAAAAAAAGAAAAGATGATGACTTTTAAAATGGATATTCAGAAAGTCTATGATAGCTTGAATTGGAAATTCCTCTTTAAAACAAAAATAATGGAATACTCTAGATTTCCGGAAGTATGGATAAAGTGGATTAGAGGGTGCCTCGATTCAGATAGAGGATAGGTCCTTGTGAACCATCGCCAACGGGAGAATTTTCTTATAAGAGAGGGTTAAGGCAAGGGGACCCGATGTCTCCGTACTTATCCATTATGGCCATGCCATGGAGGTGGTGAGTATGTTTATGCGGAGGGCGGCTGATCTAGGCTTGTTTCATGGGGTCACAACTCCTAATGATAGGCCGTGTATATCACACCTTTGTTACGCCGATGATGTTTTGTTTATCGACGATTGGTCGGAGCATAACATTGTGTGCCTTACTAGATTTCTAAGGTGTATTTATCTAGTAACCGGTCTAAAGGTTAACCCAAACAAATCTCAACTCTATGGCATTGGTGTGGAGGAGGACGAAGTGGGAAAATGGCGAACATTCTCAATTGTGAAGTTGGTGTGCTTCCGCTCGTGTGGTGTGGTTAGATGTGTACAAAAAAACCGATTTTACGCCCGAAACCTGGAAAAAAACCGAAACCGTAACTGGTTTTAGAACGAACCGAACCGCCGGTTAGGGATATTTATCTTCAAAACCGGTTAAAAACTGGTAATAACCGGTTGGACCATAAACGGTTGGACCAGTTATTGTTTTGAGTTGAAAAAACCGGTTAGTAACCGGAAGTGGATATAGAAAAACCGATTTTTGTTTTTGGTGAAAAAAACCGGTTCAGTTAATAACCGGAACCGGTTTTTGAAAAGGAATATTGGATTTTAATAATCCAACTATTCACCATTGGCCGTCAACAGTCTCAACTTAAAAAATAACCACTGTCAGTCTCAACTATTGAATTATTGGCCACCAATGGACCCTAACTAACAGAACCATAACGCCATTAGTCTACTCTCGCCGGAAAACCGTTTTTGGCCAGTAAAAGATTTCTAAAAGTCTGATCTAAGGTTACAAAGAGGTTTGGGACGAATATGTTAAGTTTTCCGGCCAATAAGTTGAGTTTTCCGGCCAACAAGAAGTTTTCCAGCAAAAAAATGAGTTTTCCGGCGACTTCAATAATTAGGGCTTTTACTATAAAAAGGTTCCTAAAGGTCCGTAATAAGGTTACAAAGAGGTTTGGGTCGAAAATGTTGAGTTTTCCGACCAAAAATAAGTTTTCCGGCCAAAAACGTTTTTCCGGTAACCGGAGACTAACGGCGTTAGTGTTCTGTTAGTCAGGGTCCATTGGAGACCAATATGTCAATAGTTGGGACTGGCGGTAGTTATTTTTGAATTTGGGACTGTTAGCAGCCAACGTCGAATAGTTGGGATTATTAAAATCCAATATTTCTTTTGATAATAACCGATTTGTACACCTCTAGGCTTGGTGATGTGACAGACTTGGGTCATGTCTCCTCATCTGTCAACATTTATTATGGTCCCACTTAAAATGTTTTATCTTATCTATTCACTTATTTTTTTAATAATTGCCTGGTATTTATTTTTACAAAATAAAACACCAGAACAGGGGACTTGAAGATGTATGATCCGGATTAATTCCAGAATACCCATACTTACCTGTTGAACCCGGTCAACCTTGGTCGCATTTGATATCAAAGTTAGTTATGCCTACGTGACTTAAGAGATAAAAGTAAGATATCTTTGACTGATCAAAAGGAGACTTCTTTATCTCGTAGATGCGAGGAAGATGAAAAACCTAATTCTCCATCTCTAAATATACTAAACGCCCTCTCATGCACTATCACAAACCCTAAACTTATACATTCTTTATACCCATATTCACTCTTAAGGAGACGATAGTTATTCTCACGCTAGAGGGTGGTCACGGGGAGAACCCTCATGTTGTGGCAAGACCGATCATGTCTGTTTTGCAGATATTATTGATCCAAGATTCGCGAAGTGACCAGAACCAAGGATAATTCAAAGAGAATCACTTGAAGTCAAATTAAATACGCACATTCTGGTATATGTTTCTTTGATATATAATGGCATAAGGCATATCTGATACTTTCACAACCCTTAACTAACATATATGTACCATGTACGTTTCTTAGTTGATTGTGGCAAGCATAGTGAGATGTGGAAAGATGTAACTCAAAAAGAAAAGAGAAGATTTAGAGCTAACTAATGAATACCTTAATAATGTTTGAACCTTGATAGTTAGAAATAATTGTCTTTAGGTGGTTCTATTCAAATGGTTGTTCATTTATAAATGTAATATTCATTTGTCAGCCGATTGCTCATTTTGCAACCTCTCCAAAATTTGAAACGTGATTTATATATCATCAAATTACTTTACACACTACAATGTAGAAACACACAATAAACAATGTGTAAAAAGTTAATTTTTATGATATACAATTGATATACTTTCGGTTTACGTTTGCCTACTTGGGAGATCTTTATAAAATAGTTATATTAGAGCGTTAAGGAGCTGCATGGTGGTGTGAGCGTTGCCTACGTCTGGCTAGTGGCTTGTAACACGGTGGTATTAAGGAGCGTAGCAAAGTGTTGCCCCCTCAAGTTCTAGTCCGATAGTGGACATTAGTGTATAATATAGTAGTAAGTTTAGTGGGTGTATGAGGGTGTTGCTCTAGAAAAAGTAAAGTTATGATGTTAAATTTGAATAGAATAAAAATAAAAATGTTGTGCTATATTGACTGGAGAAGCATATTACAAGTTTTATCCCCATCAACCTAAAAAAAAGAAAATTTGAAATTCATTTTGCTCTTTTTAATCTATGATAATGATAGTTTTAATTCATTTGAACATATGAATCAAACGAGGTTAGGTAACTTCCGTTGAATAAAGGCAAATACTTTACACATAACACTTTTTATTGTTTCCGGGCCGATTTAACCATTTTGAGGGCTCAAAACGAACTAAAAATGCCGGGCACTAATGACTAAACAAGTTTTACCAAATTAGAACCCAATGACTAAACAAGTTTAGGGTTCACATGATTCGAGATTTGCATTGATATTTTTTCTGAGGGTTTTTTTTTTTTCCAAAAAGATGGTGTGGTAAAAATTATTCACCAAAATTGATACTTTGAAAAGAATTTATCGTGGAAAAGTTATCAACTTTCTTTTGGGCTTTCAGTAGCGAATTATGTGATTTACTTCCCCAAAAGAATATATAATCCACTAATTACTTTTCTTATAAAAAAATATGCGCATTACGTAAGGTTACTAAAACACTAAACATTAAATGCGATTTCACCCCATCACTCAAATCTGATACTCACTCAAAATCGGTGTCATTATAGATTATTTGAAAAAAAAAAATAAGCTATTTCTAATGCATGATGGTAACACTGTTGAAAAATGCTCAAAAGTGCAAGTCTGATGCACATCCTTGATGTTTGATACAACGCCGCTCGGTCATTACAGATTACTCTAGCATGTAGTTGCCACCACCAAAATGACTTTTGTTTTTTTTTATCAATGAGAAATACATGCTTGTATGTAAAGTTCTAGCACAATCATACCTGCGCTCTAATCAGTTGCAGCTTGTTGATTACCATCTTCATTTGCAGCTTCTTCTTCAGCTGCAACTTCTTCTTTACCAGCGTCAGTTTCAAAGATTTGCATTATCTTTTTTACATGGTGAGCTTCTTCAGAAAAAGTACGCGGACCTCACTGAGCATGTCCAGTTAGAGCTTTGTAAGCTGCAAATTTGGCTATTTTGCTGCGTGGATTGACATAGGGCCACCTAACGATGCCAAACTTTTGATGAGCCTTTGAGAAGGAGGCATCCTTCGCTGCAAAAAAAAAAAAAGAAATGTTAGATGTTAGAAAGATTATTGATTATTAGTTCGAAATGTACCATATTAACGTGCCGTAACCACATGTTTTTGTGGCAGCTTCCTTAGTCATCCCTAAAGGCTAAAACCCTCATAACATCATTTCGACAAATCATTACATGCTTTGTATTGCCCTCTGTTGGGAATGCATTATCTCCTCTGTCACAGACTCACTGTTGATCGAGGATCCGAAGCCCTCCTCCTACAAACACAAAAATGAGTACACCGTTAATATCGTATTGTATACATTGTCTCTGAATAAATCTGAACCATGTTATGTTAGTGGCATAAACTCGAGACGAAACAAAATATTCAGAACCATGTTTTCTTAGTGGCATATATACATAATATAAGAATTCGGATAGAAAATATATATATATGATTAGGATCAAGGGAAAACCCTTACGAGTTGTGAAAACTTAGAGAACTCGGTCTTCCCGTGCGATTTTCGACCCCATTTTTTTCACACCCCTAAATTAAAATGTTAGAAAAGAGTGCCCTAAAAAAAATCGAAGCGGTGTTTTTCGCCCTCTTACGGTGACTGTAAAAATGTGATGACATAAGCATGACATCACCTTTTTCAGCATTTACGGCAGCCGGAAATTTTTGGAAAACTTGTTTTTTTTAGGATTTTGGTAAAAAAAATTCTTTTTGAAAAAACCTTCCGTAAAGCCGAGTTCTCTAAGTTCTCACAACTCGTATAAGTTTTCATTTTACCCTAACCATATATATGGTTAGGATCATGTGAGAAGCACTAGGCTAATTGAGAAACTTGATAAGCATTCTGGACCACACATTTTCCTAAAGCTTTTCGTAATATACACATATGTATAGTTTAAAATTAACTATATACATATGTGTATAACTCAATATACATATATGTAAATAGTCAATTATAAACTATACATATGTGTATATTACGAAAAGCTTAGAGAAATGTGTGGTCCAGAATACTTCTCAAGCTTCTCAAATAGGGTGGACTTCTCTTAGGATCCCTACCCTCTATATATACATATATATATATATATATATATATATATATATATATATATATATATATATATATATATAATTAACAAAACAGAATATAGAAACTAAAACATAAAACCATGTAAACGATGTGAAGACTTCAATTTGTTCAACTACTATGTCTTTTATTATAAATATATATAAAAACATATTATGAATATTTGTGTATTTTTTTTAAATATTTGTGTATTTTGATCACTGAAATAATGAGTGAAAACTCTAACAGATGAATGATTATGTGATATAATGATAAACACTTGTTATTTACATACATGTAGACAGTGACAGATTTAGGATTTTTTTGTTAGGGGGGCAAAAATTGACTAGGTTAGATAGTGTCATGTCATAACGGATCAATGGGTCGGGCCTTAACGGGTCAACAAGCCGGGTTACCGAGTAGGGCAACCTAAAAATTGCAGAACCAGAAAGCTAATCTTTAATGTAAAACTTATAAACATAATTCTCTTTTAGTGGAGTATAAGCAAGAAGCTAGTCTATATATTTGGATGTAAATCTAAGCACTCCCCACCTTGAAAATCAAAGTATATGATCACAAAATCAGAATTCAGTGCATTGTAACACCTAAATAGGTTTTCATTTACAAACTAACTCATAAATAAGAATTTATTGATGATTTTCAATTTTCAGAGTATACATGAGACTTAGGATTTCAAAACTTTGTATCAACACCCATAAGGCAACCTATGGTTTCAAGAATAACCCTGGAATCAACCATCGATTTTGGTTCTAAATTCTTCGATTTGGAGTTAAAATCATAAGGGGCTGCATCATTGCGTGTGAAGGCTGAAGTGAATACAAACCCAAGTTAAAAAAGAACAAAAAAATCGGAAAACTGGTCTTACAAAACTCGAACTCAAGACCTCAGGTTTAAGAAAAGCAAGTTGAACCAGTTTGCTACTCAATGCATTTGGTTATAAGGTTCCCTTACAAAATATTGAAGGGTTCCTCCCGAATTATATATATATCTTAAAACTGTAAATTACGAACCGAACGGGTTCCCGGAAACCCCCTAGTTGACTCTAAATCCTCCTCTGCCTGTAGAACTCTCATAATCTCTTGCATTTCATAATCACAATTTTCCTTGAAATTCGTAGTTACGAGCTCCATGTCACGGAGTTAATTCTTCAACTCTCCTGCGGCCTTAGAACACGGTCTAAGTAAGCCTAGCCGACTTAGTGTCATTGGGTTTTGGTTATGAAAGTTGCTAAAGGGAACGTTGGATTGCAAGGAAGTAGCTTGTAATACTTGAACACAAGTATACAAGATAAAAGCTTTGTATTATACAAAGAGAGTTTACAAGAGTGATGTTTTGGTTATGAAAGTTGCTAAAGGGAACGTTGGATCGCAAGGAAGTAGCTTGTAATACTTGAACACAAGTATACAAGATAAAAGCTTTGTATTATACAAAGAGAGTTTACAAGAGTGTGATGTTTACAAGTATTTGGGGATACCTCAAATGAGCACCCATGATCCTTATTTATACTACTTGATCAATATCATGCCAAAATATCTAAGATATTTGATACATAATATCATGATATTTGTTGATTTCTAGAGTGTTCCATGCAGATTTTTATGGCTGATATAACCAGCCATTTCCAGCAGATTCTACAGTCTTCTTTGCTGAAGTTTTGTGTTTTGTGCCCCTTGTGTTGTTGGAAGAGTACGGGTTGTCCGGAACCTTCCGGGCAGCTCCAGATGCAACTAGATGGTCCCGGAAAGTTCTAGACTGCTGAAATTTTGGGTTGAATTTGTGCGGGGCGTGACATCCTCCCCCACCTACATTCGCAACATCCTCGTTGCGATTCCCGAATGCCTCATGACTCTTCATGAGTTGTATTGCGGATAATATTTTGCCTCGATTCTTGGACTTCAAGGGTGCAGTGTGTACTTCATGAAAGAAATCCATCCCGAGCTTATGTTTTGCCGTCCAAAAAAGACATTATACAGTAGCATTTAATTGATTTCTTTTTATGAGATTCCGTGTTTTTTCACTAAAATTGGCCAGAGTTTAAAGCGCAGCTGTTTTTTTTTTTTTTTGTGGTATCAAGTTATAACTTTATGATAAATAAAAATAAAATAGAACAGCATTAATTTAAAGTAGACTGGATAATCATATAAATACTATGAAGTAAACAGACAATTGCAAAAGTAATGTGTGTTTAATCAAAATTTCCAACGTTTACAATAAAAACATAAGATTTTTGGTCAGATTTTGCAATTAATCTTCATTGTCAGAGTCGAATGTAATCTTGGTAGCCTTAGGTGCATCTGCAGAAATTTCTTTGAAATGGGGTCCGTAGAGCTTCGACTCCTGAACAATAAAGAAAAAACATTTTAATCTTCAATCTTATAAATAAATAATCTCAAATTCAGAAACTATGTTCGTTGACCAAAAAGTCAAACCGACATTCAGAAAGAACAAAGCACAAACCTTTTTCTTTACATGAGTTCCGAAATTCAAAAGGTTTGTAGGTACATTCTGTCCTGCTTCTCTAAGAACATTTATCAGCTCACCAGAAAGCGCCTTATTCTCCTTCATGAAGAAAGTGTGTGCAACACCCTTTTTACCAGCACGACCGGTTCTTCCAATTCTGTGGACGTAATCCTCTGTGGTCAACGGGAAGCTGTAGTTAATTACAACTTCAACATCTGGAATATCCAGCCCCCGAGCAGCTACATCTGTTGCGATCTGCACCAACACCAAAAAATTATAAATAATCTTTACAAAATCATGGTCTGAAATAATTTAAGTACGAATCTATAACAAAATCATAGATAATTGGTTAGTAAGTTACACTTTATCCCCTTACAAATACTACCCCGATGATTTTTAAACGGTCATAACTTTTTTGTACATCAATATTCTTATAACACTTAAAAGACAAAGTCGGTGGAAACCCCACCGGCTTTGCCTCCACTGCCCCCCCCCCCCCTATACTTCTAGAGTTTTACAATTTTAGCCCTTTAATTTTGGTACTTGTAAAGTTTCATAAAATGACAATATAGTCCCTAATGTTTAGTACATTTACTCTTTATACTCTCATATTTTTTTTTGACATTTGCTTTTTTGTTACCTCTATAGTTTTGCACACTTGCTTTTTCTATCTCCACACATTTTCGGTTTACATGTCTTTTCCATTATGCACCCCTCAACTTTTAAACTTTTCATTTGTTACCCTCAGGTTTGAATTGCACTGTTACACCCTCAAGTTTTAAACTTTGTTTTTTTACCCCTTGCACTATTACTCTATTTTTAACGCCACCACCTTCTCATGTTTAAACCGACGCTTATATTGGTTACATTGAGTTTAATCGGATGCGTTGAAACGTGTGTTTTCATAATGGTCAAGGCATCACATAACACTTGGACTAATCCATACGTTGTTTGCAATGTACCCGCACCGCAACGCGCGCGGGCTTTATTACTAGTTTTTATTTTAAATTACACCATAAAAACGAGTATTTTGTTCTCTTTAATTTGAGTATAGTATTGCTATAGTTTTTTAATTAAAAAATAGATATGTTACGTGATTAACAGTGTCCCACAGTGAGCAATAACTGAATTGTTAACCAAAATCGAACAAAAAACAGACGAAGCTGAACTGAAATCAACCAGAAACTGAATTAACTAAAAACCAATTAACCCAAACCCGAATTAACCAAAACCGGTTATAGATTTATCTGTACCATTGTTTAACCAAAATTAACCGAACCGAGCAATTCATATTTTCATATATTTCTAGCTTTTACACCTTCAGTTCATGTATTTCATATTCATAATCTTCATGTTGTTAAAAACTATAAAATCATGGTCTGAAATAATTAAAATGTTGATCTTCACGTTATAAATAATCTTCATGGTTTCACTTACCAATAGAGGAGAAGTACCATCCTTGAATAATTGAAGAGCCTCAGTACGCGCCTTTTGTTGTTTGTCACCGCTAATGGAAACAACCTTCCAACCCCTGTAAAACCGATAAAAGTTAAATAATATGGGTATTAAAGATTAATTAATAAGGACAGCAAGAAGGGGTAAAGCAACTCACTTTCTTTGCAACATATTCTCAACTCGGGATGCTTCCTTCTTGTATAATACAAAGACCAAAACTCTGTTCCTGAAAGATTTACGGCCCAGAATTAGTAACATACAAAAATATCAGAAAAAGAAATTATCGGAATGGGTTCAAACTTCAAAGTTCTCATATGAATACATTGTGAAAAAAAAACATAAATAGAGGTGGTAGAAAGAAAAAAAGAACCTTCTTGACTTGTGGTATTTCTCTAGCAATGTAACTAAACGTTCATCACGTGCTCGATCTTCCAACACCTACATTTAAATGCAAGAAGTCTTTTTTTTTTTTATTACACTCAAAACACCTATCTAACTAAGGTCTAGATGAGCTTATATAAAAATAGGGGTGCAAACGAGCAAAAAGGCTCGCGAGCTGCTCAAAATCGGCTCGAGAAAAAGCTCAAAACGAGTCGAGCCTTAATGAGCCCGAGCCAAGCTTGAGCCTAAAATAAAGCTCGTTTATTTATCAAGCCCAAGCTCGAGCCTGGCATGTGAAGCTCATCAGGCTCGTCGAGCCTTAGTGTAATATTAGTTTTTATTAATATTTAATAACATTTACCCTTATTTAAAGTTGTCTAGTAAATGATCTGAGCTGAGCCGAGCTTATTTAAACTTGTTTACGAGCTGAGCTCGAACCTAATAATTTGTTTGTTTAGTAAACGAGCCCAAACCCGAGTTTCACTTATCGAGCATGTGAGCCTAAACGAATCTATTAATTATATTATTTTTATATTTTTATATAACATATTAATTATTAGATAATAACTGATAAACGAGCCGAGCCCGAACCGAGTCGAGCTCAAGCTTGAGAAACTACCAATGAGCAAAGCTCGAGCTTTGAAACAAAGCTCGAACTGAGCCGAGCTTGAGCTCTCATAAGTTAATCGAGCTCGGGCTCGGCTCAGCTCGTATGCACCCCTATAATAATAATGGAATTGTAAAAAATAGCAGATCACGGATATTTACAGTACCTCGACTATCTGCATGACATCATGGTTGGCAGCCAAATCCTCTGATCCTACAACCACCTGACAAGAAAAATCATGTTATATAAAACATACAGCCTATAGAAGTACAATTATTTACAACAACTTCCAATTTCTTGTCGGAACACAAGTGTATGAAGCTAACAAAGATCACCTTAACGGGATTTGGATCCATAAATTCCTGAGAGAGTTGATTCACGGCTAAGGGCCAAGTTGCACTAAACATTACAACTTGACGAACTGCAGATTATAGAAAAAAAAATGCATGAGAATAGATACAACAAAAAACTATAGTTTTGACTTTTTAGGTCAAACCAATTAAAAGTAAAACTGATCATATACCAGAACTTGTTTTGCTAAGAATGGAACGGACTTCTGGTTCAAATCCCATATCAAGCATCCGATCGGCTTCATCAAGCACCTGCAAAATAAAGTAAAATTCAATAATTGTATTTACCTATGGAATATATACCATTCTTACAAATTACAAATGCATCTTAGAAACTGTGTTTGCTTACCACAAAAGAGACCTCCTGTAGCTGGCACACGCCCATTTCTATTAAATCCTTCAATCGTCCAGGGTTCCAATAACAATATCCTAAGAAAGAAAAACCGAGAAATATGTAAAATAACAGCAAGAAAAGCATACGTCTGTGTGTAGGGCTGCAAACGAACCAAACGTTCAGCAAACAGTTCGTGAACCATTCGGGATAAGTTCGGTTGTGTCCATTCGTTTATTAAATAAACGAACACGAACAAGAAATTTTGTGAACATGAACAGAGGCCCTGTTCGTTCATTTATGTTCGTCAACGTTCGGTAACTCGTTCGTTTATGTTCGATAGTTCACTAGTGTTTTCAGTTTTTATATTTTATTTAAATACTTCAAAATTCTGACAAATAAAATAGTTTGTAAGTGTCGATGTATTATATATTTTGTTCATGAACGCTTGTTGGTGTTCGTTTGTTTCCATTTGTGTTCATCAACGTTCGTTTTCGTTCGTTTCCTAAGATTGACAAACAAACACAAACGAACACGTTCATTTCCTTAACAAACGAACACGAACATAAAATTTTGTTCAGTAAGTGTTCATGAACACATATATTTCTTCACAAACGCATAATATAACTGTTTCAATTCAAATGAATATATAGAGCAGTACAATAACCAATCATAGATCAGTACACCAAAAGCTAAATTTTGAATTTACTCGAATGATCTTTTATATAATCGCGCGGTGGATATGTGATCTTACCACTCCAGATTTTAGAGCAGAAATTTGGGGTCCTTTTGAAGTTCCTCCGTAAACACAAACTGATCGAACACCACAGGTTTCCCAGCATCCGATAGAACATCATAAATCTGACAAATCGAACTCAAATTAGTTGGAGCGTACATGATTTAAAACAGTATCATCCAATGAAAAACAGAATTGAACAAGATTATCTTTCTTTGCGAGGTCAAAATGATATTACTGGATCATATGTGAGCCAAGCGGCTCACAAGCTGCTTGTGATCGGCTCAAAAAAAAGCTCGAAATGAGCCGAGCCTTATCAAGCCTGAGTTGAGCTTGAGCCTAAAATAAAGCTCGTTTACTTAATAACATGTACCCCTTAGTTAAAGTTGTCTAGTGTAGTAAACGAACCGAGCTTATTTAAACTTGTTTATGAACCAAGCTCAAACCTAAAAATAAGCTTGTTTAGTAAACAACCCCGAGATTCACTTGTCGAGCTCGCGAGCCTAAACGTGGCTATTATTTATATTATTTGTATCCAATATATTAATTAATAAATAGCAAACGAGTTGAACCCGAGCTGAGCTCGAGCTCGAGAAAATCCAACAAGCCGAGCTCGAGCTCGAGAACAAGCTTGAACGAGTCGAGCTCGGGCTCAGCTCCCTTCATATATATAATGAAGTCCCTAGACCAAAGTTGATCTAATAAGTTTGTTCATGCATATAACATAATCTATAGATTCAACAAACTATACAAAAGTTAAAGATAACAACTATCAACCATTCTAAAACCTATATAAAACCGAAATCAAATACACACCTGTTGAGCAAGTTCTCTTGTTGGTGAAAGCACAAGGCAAAGTGGAGTAATTTTCTTGTTACTTTTATTCTTCCTCTTATTCAAAATGTGATTCATAGCAGGTAACCCAAATGCCAAAGTTTTCCCTAATCAACCCACAATCAAAATTCAAAACCCCAATAAAAATCAAAACTTTCACAACAAAAACACCAAATTTACCTGACCCAGTTTTAGCAATCCCGATAAAATCACGCCCATGTAACAAAAACGGCCAAGAATTCGCCTGAATCGGTGAAGGCTTTCTAAAATTCTTACAACACTCCAGCAGTTCATCAGAAAGCTTAGATTCTGCAAAAGTATTCAAACTTTGTACTTCAAATCACTTATATCTTTCCCAGAAACCACAACATTATCCTCACTTTCTCTAACCTCATCCACACCACCATTAACTTTCTTCACTTCTTTCTTTCTTTTGCTTCTTTTTTTCACTCAACTCTTCTGACCCTTTTGAGGTTTCAATTCCATTAACAGTTTCTTGTTCAAGCTTTTCAAGTTTTTCTTTTTTCTTCTTTTTCTTGTCTTTTTTGGGTGCTTCTTGTTGTTCAGGTTGTTGTTGTTGTTCTTGATCTTGATGCTTTCTTTTGTGGTCTTTGTTCTTGATCTTTTTGTCGGATTTGGTGGTGCTGTCGGTGATGGTCGGCATGTTGAAGGAGGGAGAGGAAAGATGGTTTCTTGGTGGGTGGAAGAAGTTTTTGTGCCCACTAGAAACTGAGAGGCTGGAGATGTTGGAGGTTGAGTTTTTAGGGTTTTAGAGGTTGTGGATTTTGGGTTTTTTAGTTTTTGTCCTTCGTAATTAAGAAATTGGCAATATTGCACCAAATTTGTTATGTGATGGAAATTACGAGTTCTTATCTTTTATTGGTTTTAACCATTTGAGTTTAAAATTAAAAAGTTTAAAACTCTGGGTCCCTAACTCCTTATTTTATAACATTTTGAGTCTAACTTGTTAACACTTGTACTTTTGATTTTGGTCTCAAGTGGTTAAAACCACTAAAACATAAGGACTCACAAAAAGTAATAAAATGAATAGTCAGGGACTTAGGGCGTTCAACTTTTTGATTTTGGACTCAAGTGTTAAACCACTAAAACACAAGGACTTAAAAAGTAATTTACTTAAAATTTTAAATTGATGTATAATATTTTTGTTATGGGTGTGTGATGATTTTATAGGCATGCCACCCTCACAATCTAATACTATGTGTTGTATTGGTTCATAGGCGTCTTATTGGGGGGAAAAGTGATATGGGCCGAATTGGTCATGCCACTGTTAGAACAATCGTTACTTTTGTCGGGGTGAAACAAGTGATACGGGTTGTATTAGTTGATGAAAAAGTGATATGGGTTGTATTTATGACGTAAAAAAATGATAGGGGTCGTATTTCTCTGATAAGCCTTGCTATGTGGGTTGTATATCAGCTAAGATAATGATAAATTTTTTTTTTGAAAAGTAGCTAAGATAATGATATCATGTCATTGGTTTTAGAAGAGTATTAAATTTTGCATTTATTTATATTGAATTTGATGTAAATTGGTTATTATGTTTTTAAAGAAATGATCAAATACAAAGACTTTAATTGTAAGAAGAGTAAGAAGAAAATATTCTAGGAATATTTTCCAATGTAAACACAACAAAAAATACTTTAAAAAAACATACAATTTTTTTCAATATTCTATTCAAATAATCGCTACTTTATCGTCACTAAAAAAATTAGTGACGAAAAAGTAGTTTTTTTAAAAAAAATATTAAAAAAAGTTGTGTTTTTTAGATCTTTTTAGGTTTTTTTTTAGTTTTTAGCATTTAGCTTGGGTTTTGGGGGGAGGTTAGGTTTTTGGGTTTTGCATGTGCATATTCTTTTTTTCTTATGAACAAAATTATGGACATTTGTCACTCTGTAATTACACTTCTTGTTTTAAAACCCGTTTGTATTATAACTCAACCTATGTTTTTATAACAACTTACTTATATAACAACTCTTTATATTGGAATAGTAAATAACAAATTACTTATAGCAAAATGTTTGTATAACAACTCATATATCAATGCATAGATAAGTAGGTACATAAATACCAACACTTTTATATTTTTTCTAATTAATTTTCATTCCAATAATCAAGACAAATTACATAAGGATAGCAGGTAGACGGGCAACAAACTGCGCCGCCATCCCCTTATGAATGGAGAACCCTAATCTACTAAAAATAAAGCCTCGCCCCTGAGGGGTCGTAAAGTTGCTGTGGACCGCACGCTGAACTCTAGCCAAGAACCGAACCGCCTCCGGCGCCAAGGAGCCGAACGTGTCAAACGCCAGGGGGACAAAGGCATGCTGATTATCCTCACAAGCTTTCGCGTGCTTTTCCACCTTCTTTGACTCTACTTCATACCGCTGCCCCGCCATAACCCATTTCCCAAAACCCAGCTAGGGGAGATACACCTGTGAGATCGACACACCCATTTTATATATAACGTTTTTATAGTTTTATCATTCTTTGACCGTTTTCAAAGCAAATAAATCACCACAAATTTCCCATATAATTCTCCATGTTACATGTTTTTTGCACTCTTGGATAAGATTAAATATTGTCCTCACCAGCCTTCATTTCGATTATGATTGGCTCCGGGGGTATAAGCATCGTTATAATCGATTCAATGGGAAAATATATCGAGATGTTGGATTTGGGGGTGAGAGTGATAGCTAGATTTCATTCTCACTGTCCTCAAACCGCTCGTATGTACTATCATCCTCCTTCAAACTCCATCGACAATAGATTCAAATCTCACGTGCCATCAACACTCGAGAACCAAACAAACTTAAACGGGTTCAGGTGAGAATCAACTTCAATACCAAAGAGAGATCATGTTCCTTGGACTCATTTGATTATTGATGCTGAAATTACAGACTCAAATTCCTTTGGGTTTTTTTCTTTCGCCTTCGGTTGTATGTGAAGTTTGGAGTAAATTTTTATTTTATTTTTGCTCGGGGGGACAAAAGTGTAAAGAGGAAAGAGCATTATTTATTTTCAATTACTAAAATGTAATTGCTTAGTACAAAATAAAAATAAAAAGTACATAAATAAAAGAGGTATTTTGATCCTGGATGAGAAGAATATATAGTTAAAATTTTAGCAGAGTGACTGTCCATGCATAATGAACTCATGATTGAGATTTTAAGTATATAATGCTTCAAATATTTAGTAAGTTGCATACTAAATCAGATGTTTCTTACAACATAGAGATTATTGCATCATTTATTATTTTGTTCTGTCTCGACTTTAAATGGGCTCGTTTGTATTGACATGTTTAATTAAACGGATCATATTCGGTTGACATTTAACCTGCTATTACCGAGATACCTACTTTCTAATGGATCTCTCAGTCTATGTAGAAAAAATGAGAACATTTACAAACAAGTCGATCCATCAACCATTTATGACCCATTTAACCTATTTATAACCCATCTTCAACCAGCCAGCCTTTTTTTGACCCGCAGATAAAACGGTTAAACGGATCACGTTTGGGTTACACAACACAAATAAATGTACTTCGTGTTGGATTCAACCGGTTAATCTAATACCATTGACACCCATGTGAAACCATCACTGTAATTCATTATGTCATAATGATTGTTTCGTCAACCAAATGTATTTCAATTTCAACGAGTAACTACAAACCACATGAAACAATGCAAACTTTTAAGCTTCCATCAGTGAAACCCAATCATGCTATGGTGTTTCTCAACTGTCACATATCCTTCATCCTTAACCACCAAAACAAAATTCTGTAACAAACTATAAATCTCATCAGACCTCGGGTTACACGTGTCAGCCGCGCCAAAAACATACGTTTCGTTATTCACCTCAATCCAGCTATAACCCGGCACCTTTTCAACCCCTCTAAGTTTCATCATATTTCTCGTTTTATTAACACCTTCCCATTTCCCAGCATCCGCCTGCACATTCGAAAGCAGCACATAATATCCTGAGTTCGTGGGGTCCATCTCAAAAAGCTGACTAGACGCCATTTCAGCCAGCTCGACATTCCCATGAACCCTACACGCGCCTAACAGCGTGCCCCAAACACCAGCATCGGGGTCAAAAGGCATTGACTTTATGATCTCATACGCTTCAGTTAATCGACCAGCGCGACCAAACAGATCGATTATGCACGCGTAATGCTCCATTCGTGGCGTGATTTTATAATCGTTTGTCATGGAGTTGAAGTAATGGTAACCTTCGTCAACCAAACCAGTGTGATCACATGCGGATATTATCGCGAGAAATGTTACGTGATCGGGATGGAATCCGTGCTCTTTCATTTCGTGAAATAACGAAAGACATTCATGAAGGTGACCGTGGTTTCCGTAAGCGGAAATGATACTGTTCCACGATACTTCGTTTTTAACCGGCATTGTGTCGAACACGTTTCTCGCGGATTCTAGGTTTCCGCATTTAGCGTACATGTCGATTAACGCGCTCTCTGCGTAAAGATCGGTTTTCAACGCACCTCTTGTCATGAACCCGTGGATTGCTTTTCCATACCCGAGTGATGGTATATTCGCACACGCGGAAAGTGCGGCTGATATGCTTACCGAGTCGTATTTCGCTCCTTCAGAACCCATTTCACGGAAAAGCTGATGGCTTTCTCGGGTTGACCGTTTTGACAAAAGCTAGTAATCATGGAGTTCCAACAAACAGAATCCTTTTCAAACATTTTATCAAACACTTGGTGTGCAAGATCAAGTCTTCCACATTTCGCATACATATCTACGACCGCGGTTCCCACATGACACCTATGTTCTAGCCCGTTTTTCAAAATCTGACCATGCAATTCTTTGCCTAATTTTAAAGCAACCAACCCCGCACAAGCGGGTAAAGAACTCGAAAGCGTAATAGCGTTCGGTCTCATTTGCTTGTTAAGCAAAAACCGAAAAGTTTCTAAAGCGTCAAAGTTCATCCCGTTAAGGACATAACCGGATATCATCGCAGTGCATATGACAACGTCTATATCACTACTACAAGCAAACACATTGTGTGCCATTTCGACCTCCCGACACTTAAAATACATATCAATAAGTGCATTCTTTAAGAAAACATCCAAATGCACATTTTGTCGTAAAATGTAACAATGTATCTCTTTCCCGTGGTTTATAGATGCGGACTCCGATAAAGCCGGAAGGAAGCTTGCTAACGTGATGGTGTCCGGTTTGGTTCCAACGAATATCATTTGGCGAAGTAAATCTAAAGCTTCATTCATAAGTCCATTCTGCACATGCCCGCCAATTATAACGTTCCATGTAACCGAACCGGCTTCTTGTACGCTATCAAATAACTTCCGGGCGTCAACCAACCATCGACACTTTGCGTAGACTGCGATTAGCGTGTTGAGAACCTGAGGATCCGCCACTTGACTACATTTGATAAGAATTCCATGAATCTGCGTGCCAAGGTTAACATTCGCATCAGATGCACACGCAGACAGAACACACGCGTACGTCACTGACCCTGGTCGAGTCTCGGAACTCCTCATCTGCTTAAAAAGTAAAACAACATGCTTTGAATCCCCATGCTTCAAGTAACCATTAAGAATAACATTCCACAACACATCATCTCTCTGAGGCAATTTATCAAACACTTGGCGTGCATCATCAATGCAACCATTTTCAGCATACAACTTTATCAAAGCACTACCTACATAAACATCCATCTCAAAACCCATCACCCGAATCGTCCGATGAACAGATTTCCCCAACCCAACCACTCCCAACCGACCACACGCCTTAACCACATACGGAAACGTATACTTATCAGGACATGTTCCATACCCCAACATCTTAAAATAAACCAAGATTGCAGAATCAAAACACCCCATCATAGT
This sequence comes from Scalesia atractyloides, assembly GCA_947069175.1. Taxonomy (NCBI): domain Eukaryota; kingdom Viridiplantae; phylum Streptophyta; class Magnoliopsida; order Asterales; family Asteraceae; genus Scalesia; species Scalesia atractyloides. The sequence continues at coordinate 5,084,459 of CAMTDV010001634.1, forward strand.
AAACCCTCTGATCATCCAATTCCACGGTGACGCGTAGACCAAATCGAGCTTATAAAACACACTCTTGGCATCAACGAATTTGTTACAAAGTATGTACATTCCAAGTAATCTTGACCCCAGTAGGCCCACATGGTTGATTCCATTGACTATTATTTGAGCATGAAGCTGCTGGCCTTGTTGAATTACTTGTGGGTCAGGATTAGGGTGTGAACAAGATTGTAAAACTGATGCAAGTTTGGATATCAAATCCTCCTTGGTGTATTGGAAAGACCCCACCGACGAATTGGCGCTCAACGACGATGCGATTTGGGAAAATCTCCTGTGGAATGAGATGTTCTTTGGGTACATTTTAAGTATCATAAATTACATCCCTTTTGGAAAAACTGCAACAAGTTTGTAACTTGTTATCATCTTATAACAGTCATTTAAGTAGCAAACTATATAGAATAACAGCAGTATCAATACACAGATTTCTTGAGTAACTTTCTTTCAAACATCTTGTGATCATTTCAAACACATATGAATCGTGTTAGGGTTGGAAAAACCCCAAAAATCGAATTTGATTTCAGGGTTTTCAGGGGATTTTCAGGTACTTGTAGGAATGAAAGATATGCACTTTAAGGGTTTAAGAAGACATTGTAGCCTAGTAGGGTTTAGGTGGAAAATCTACGAGGTTGGTACTAGGTAGAGAAACGAACCCTTTGATCTTTTAACACTTTTGATGCCTAATGTTTCAAAATTTAACATGTTTTGTTACTAGACCTAACGACTGTTAACTTCTCTGTTAATTAACGTCCACTACTGCCTAACATGAGAGAGGTAAATTCATCGTTTCAAAATTAACACTTGTTCATCTTCAAAATTATTTTATGTCAAAATCAACCCAAACTTTTTGACTCTTGTTCCAGAGTCAGAAATCTCACCAGAAAGGACGATTCTTTCCCAAGTTAAGCGTCATCAATTGCGTCAACGACCCAATACTCGGATTAAGTGCACCCGTATGCTCATTATGCGACACAAACAAACTTATAGAAGTGTAAAGGGAACATACCGAAGAACCCATTTGAATGAAGACTAAGAAACTTAAGATTATGGTAATCAGATATCGGTTTCGGAATCATTTCGACGAACTTGTTACTCATGTCAAGAAAATTCAAATTGGTTATATTCTCAATTTTTAACGGAATAGTACCAGAAAGTCGGTCATCGTTGACTTTGAACCGATACAAATTTGTGCACTTTGCAATCTCTGGCGGGATAAAACCGGTCAAATAGTTCGAAAGCAACAATAATTTTGTAAGTTTTTGGAGTGAAAATGATGCAGGCCAAGTATGGAATATCGAGCCATAGTATTTCTAGAGGTTCATGATTGAGCTACCAAGGGTGATACATGAAAATGACCATACCCTTGACTACAAGTCTTCGTTTTAGGCGTTCTACCAGTTAAAATCGGAGGGGCCTTACCCAAGTTTTGGTCCAAAAAACGCATTCTGGTGGAAGTTACAGGCACTTTTATGTTTTTCTTCATTTTTATGCACTTTGTTTTTAGGCTTGTGTTTGGCTCGTTGCCCTTTTATGGCCCGTTTTGAATTTTTGTCTTTATTTAAGTACTTGTCATGTAATATGGACGGTCATTCATCGATTTAGTAATAAGAACATCCTTTCATTTCAAATTCTCAACCCTTTGGAACGAATTTGGGTGGTTGGGGGAGTTTGTCACGGGTATTCTCATATCAATGTGATCAATTATTCTTTACCGTTTCACACGCTGCATCAGAAAAGATTTGTTTGGAATCGTATCGAAAAAATGGTTATATCAAAGATCAAGAGCTTGAAATCATGAGATATAGAGGGATCAAAAAAAAATTCAAAATCACCTACACTAGGTCTGGGTTGGGTCGGCAAAATTAGATCTGGTCAAAGATGCCAAAAGCACTTTCTCACCTTCTTCTTCATCCATAAAACTAGATCAATGATATGGTGGTTGTTCATCAAATGGTTTAGGTTTAGGGATAAAGATGAATAAAAAAATGTGTTAGCTGAAAACCGACCAAATTTATGGCATAGGTCGCAGTTTGAGGTTGTCGGTGAAGATGCTTGCTTGCAACGGAGGTGGAGGTTGAAACGTTGGGCTAAGAAGACGAAGAAGATTGATGTTGAAGTTGAAAGGATTATTGGGATAACAATGTGTTTAGTGCTAACTATAGAACTAATTATGAGACATCAATGATCCCTAGTTTTGATATAATTGAAATTAGGAACTTGTTATTTGGTTACTAGTTTATAGACCCATGTATTACATGGATTGAGGATATAAATGAAAGCTTTTAATATAATCATAGAGTTGATCGAGTTCTTTTGAGAAAATAAATGTGTTTTCCATTCATATAAACTTGAAGGATATGATGGTTGTTCATCAAATGGTTTAGGTTTAGAGATAAAGACGAATAAAAAATGTGTTAGTTGAAAACCGACTAATTTTATGGCATAGGTCGCAGTTTGAGGTTGTCGGTGAAGGTGCTTGTTTGCAATGGAGGTGGAGGTTGAAACGTTGGCTAAGAAGACGAAGAAGATTGATGTTGAAGTTGAAAGGATTATTGGGATAACAATGTGTTTAGTGCTAACTATAGAACTAATTATGAGACATCAATGATCCCTAGTTTTGATATAATTGAAATTAGGAACTTGTTATTTGGTAACTAGTTTATAGACCCATGTATTACATGAGATTGAGGATTGAGGATATAAAATGAAAGTTTTTAATATAATCATGGAGTTGATCGAGTTCTTTTGAGAAATAAATGTGTTTTCCATTTATATAAACTTGAATGAGTTTTTTTAATATATATATATATATATATATATATATTATTGTTGAGGTTGGTTGCGTTTGAAGGACATAACGATTATAAGTTTAACATTATTTTTTATATTTCATATTATTCCTTGCATCTCACATAATAAATATAAATTTTCATATGAATAGAAATAACCATAATATGAAATGTACATACAAAATTAAAGAAAATATAACATTACTCATTTTAAATGATGCATTTACGATGTAAGAATTTTGTACAAAATAATTAGTATATTTTATTTCAAATTAATATTTTCTTATTTTAAAAAGTGTTATCAAAGTAGAAGATGTAATAGAATTAGCTCATGATCTAAGATTATATATATATATATATTAAACACACACATATATATATATATATTGTTTATACATATATTTAACATTTGTGAAAACGATAACAACAAATTATAAACATGATGGGGTTTTAAATTTTTGGTTATGTCAAATAGTGATGGGTATATAAAGTTTTAGTTATCTCATCTTCTTTTGATAAGTATGTTTATTATTTACTAAAGTAGAGATATTATACTAAAGTATAGGTAAGTGGATAACTAATATTAATTATTAAGAGTTAAGAATATTAAAGAGATATAACCATGAATATAAGATTATTTCTAATATATATTAAAATCAATCATTTAATAATTTCACTTATTATTTATTATATGATTGAGGTAGAATGATGAATTGCCACATGGCATTTTGATGAAATTTTATTATAAAAAATGACATGTGGCACTAAAGTTACTCTTTTATTAGTATTTAGATTGATAAACAATGTGCATACACCACTTACATGTTCCAATACACTTAATGTATACATCAAGAATGAAGATGAAAGTTAAAAGTTCATTTGAAATGAAACTAGTGGGATTGGATATCAAACAAGAGAGCAATGATGAATTAAATTGGATTGATCAGAGATTGGTGATTAGGATCCACATACATCAAGTGATCGAAGGTTAATGAAGATCAATGGCAATAAACAGCAACTGAATGAATATCAAGGTAGATAAAAGTCAAAGATGATGATTTGGGAGCTTGCAAAGATTAACATATATGAAAACCGATATCAACAAATTAAGATCAAACTTGAATCCAGAAACTAATTACATGAGAATCAAGAAATGTATATTAAGATGCTTTTCATATAACCAACTTACAAATATATGTTTTTATAAAACAATGATGTTTCCCCAAAGGTATTTATAAAACATCAAAACAATATTTATAAAAAAAGGTAATGCTTTCAAGTTTATAAAAAATGGCTTTAATATGAATTTTGAAATTAAGAAAGTGTATGTAACTAATTGTAATAGGGATTCAAATTACATCCACATAGAAAACACAACAGTACTTCTAATGGTTTAAGGCAAACATATTGGGAAAACATATAAAATTTTTACAAAATCTCAAAAGCAATATTACTATTTTTATGTTAAATTTGTTTTCAACTTGAGAGGTCAAATGACATTTTCTTGAGACTCAAAAATCGGATGAAAATATGTTAAAATGGGTTGGCTAAAACTGATAAGATAATTTACAACACAACACAACACAACACAACAAACAAGCTAAGATATCGTCAGGTAGTCGATAGCAACGATCGCCAGACTGATCACTTGTCTGGATCTTGGTTTGCTTTGTTCTTGTGTTGTACCAAGAAATACGACATCCCACTTTCATTCAAAATCACTCCTTTTGCTCTAAACTCTTTCTAGTATATTTGTAAATCATGTTTCTCTAATTCCCTTGTGATTCAAACACCAAATCAAAAAGGAACCAAGCTCAAGAGTAAAATAGAAAGGTTGTTCTACAACTGAGTTCTCGTTCATTCTTGTATTGAGCATTGTATTGTCGTGAGCATTATATATTGTCTTTGTAAGAGATTTGTAAGGGACATCACCAAGTCTGTTTAGTGATTTGAGGTATGGTGATCACTACCACTTGAAATTAGTGAGATGAAGAAGGTGATAACTTCCTTTAAAAGAGTAAGACATTTGTACAAGGTGATTACTATCCTTTGCATAGTGAGATGTTGGTGTGTTAGTGAGCCAACTTTTTATGGAGATGGTCAGTGGAGCAACTCAGAATTAGAAGACCCAGAAGAGGACATAGAGGGATTTAAGCATCCCTTGAACCTCTATAAATCGATTTTGTCGTTCTTTCCACTGATCTCTTTACCTACTAGCATTTGTTGACTATTATTGATTAATTGTGCGGTTGGGTTTCAAACAAGTGTTAAATCGTCAATTGATTGTGTGGTTGGGTTTCAAACAAAAAATTGCAAATACTAGGTCTAGGAACGAAACATGTTAAATCTTGAAACCTTAGGCAACAAGAATGTTAAATCTTGAGCACAAAGATTCTCAATTGTGTATAACAAAACATGATGTTCTTTCATGCCAAAAAAAATCATATTTTTCTACGAGTATAACATGAAACACAAATTTCTTAATCACCACCTTATTTTACTATGTGTATCGACCTATTTCTTATACCTTTACTCACCTACTTATTAATATATTATAATCTGCCGTCATCATATTCTTATAAACGTTGAAACTCCCTATGCATCGACTTGTTTCTTATTCATGTTCTTTATTATGATGGTTCTTGCTATGAAACAATGATATCCGTTTCATATATGTTATTGTATCGCAAGTAATTGCACCCTAAAACTAGGGAGACGCACCCTAAAACAAGGGATGGCAAAAACAACTGAGCCTGACGACGGGTATACTGGAAATTCGAAGCATATGGGGCGGGTATATTTGATGCCTGACGAGTTTTGGACCGGGTATGGGTGTGGAAAAATATATTTCACAGGTATTGGATTAGATAATACCCGACCCGATTATCCGAAACTATATACCCGTTTACCCGAAATATATAACTGAAAACTTTTAAGTTCTATATTTATTTTCCATTAATTATAGTTTAGTAATGTTTCATTCTTGTAACTTTATTATTTGAAAAATAAACTTTTCCTTTTAAATATATATTTTGATGTCATTATTCATATTTATATGTTGTGAAATACAAAAAAAAAATATGATTACTATTATAATATATTTAAAATTTTAAATCTATCAAATATTATTACGATGATGATGATATTTATGTTATTTATCATAATTTAATATATTATATAGTTTTTAAAGCATAAAATTATAAAGGAAAGTAAAAAATATATACATGAAAATCGTAATGAATATACCCGATGCCCACGGTTTCCCCGATACCCAACAGGTAAATACCCCAAATACCCGACGGGTAATGGGCCGGGCATAGATAAGATTTTACAACCGGATGTGGTATGAGATTATCCATACCCGACTCATTGTCATCCGTAACTAAAACTCATCAACTTGACGTCAGGTGAATTTGAATATGATTAAATAAAAGTTATACAAATACCATACATATTTATTTCATTGAGTGTATCCCTGTGTCCTCATTCAATAAGTTACTACACGTTAAGAAACAGCTATCAAACATGTGAGAAAAAACCAAGAAAAAAACGATGCCATTATACACCTATGAAATTGAACATTACAAAGCCTAACCAAACTCTCGATAATTCCACTATCCCAGCTGTTTATTACTTTTTCTTACACCAATTTTTAAACCCCAACCAATCACATAGCTTTTCATTTTTTTGCTCAATCTCGAAAAATGTCCGAAGAGAATCCCGGGACAAAATGAAGCGGTAACCGCACCACGGAGGCCGAGGTCCATGGAGGACGATGGAAGCGGGCATTCGGTGGATGTAAAAGCAATGGAGGATGATGAAAGTAGACGCTCGATGGATGTTAAAGCGATGGATACTAGTGTGGAGGTGAAGAGTGAAACCGGAACTGAAGATTTTGAGGAATATGAAGACAAACCCACGATGGGTGAGGTTATGGTTGGTGTTTTTATGAACTGTGTTCGTATTTTACGCACACAGTTCTTATTACAGTCGTGTTTCCGCTTATTATAAGTCAGACTTTTAGTAAACCGCCACCTGAACCAGCTCGAGGATGGTACAAGAATGGTAGAGGTCTTTATTGCACGAAAAAGGAAACCACTTTGTAAGTCTCTCTTATTGTTTCATTAAAATTTTGTTTAAATTGATAAATAACGAATTGATAATATGTCACGTTTCTATAAATTGGGAATCATCCCACTTTACAATATCATTTGATACACGATCAAACAAAAATATTCAATTTTATTCAAGCTTATAGAAAAAAAAAGAACTACAAAAATAACCTACGCCTCTAAGGTTATGTCATAAAAATTTCAAGATTAAGTAGACTTACGCGATAGTTGAATCACATATCTATTTTTACTTGTGTGTGAGTTTTTACCATCCAAATTCATGTAGCCCGAATTCTTGTAAAAATTAAAACATTTTCTTTTCATCCGACAACCAAAGAAAAAGCAAAACAATATATAGTATATATGTATGGAAAAGACAGACTTAATATCCCATAAAGTTATTGAAAACAACAACCATAATCTAGTGGTCTAATGATATAGTGCGTACTCCATAAAGATATTATGTACTCAGATTATTACAACTTTAAGATTATCTGTATTTAGGTATTATTCGGGACTAAAAAATTGTTGTTAAAAAAAACACTTGCTACAAATCATTTTTTCATTAGAATTTTAATCGATTACACTCTTTACACACTAGAATTGAGTTTTGTCTTCCCGTACACAATTGAGATTTGAGCATCCGCAATGTAATGATTTATGAAAGTTCGGAAATCGGAATGAAACCCCCCCTACCACCCACCACCCCACACATATTATATTTTTAAATTTTAACAAAGTTGTTTGTACATTGTGGTAAAAGTAAAGGTTTTTAGGAAAGTTTAAAAATATGATGACGTTGAAGTGATAGTTTTTTAAACATCCACATTATGGATGGTTTTATGATTATTATTAAAGATTTAAAGGAATTTAGTCTGATAATATCTTAGTTTTGCTATTTAAAAAGGGAGAGCGACACAAATTGCCTTCCGTCTACCTTCTATCGCGATGTAGTATCAAATGTTGTTACGAGTGATTATATCTTAATGTGTGTTAAATGGTGCCTACTTTCCTAGAGTTAGAGAATCAAGTCCCGTTGTGGACCGTAAAAATAGAATTACAAATATCTCAAATGGTGTGTGAATTGGTCTTCTAACAAAATGCAGCTCATAATTTATATAACACCATTGGAATTCTATTTTTGGATGGTAAAATTAAATTTACATAAACAAATGTGTGATATTCAGAAATATAATAACAATAGATATAAAATCCAGATATCCAATGTTTCAAACCGATCATCTAACTTCATTCTAAACAAATCTATTGCTTGGTTAATTTCAGGTTTGAAGCACTAACATACGCCAGAATAAACGTAGGTGACCTATCATTCTCCCCACTAGAATGGACTTCAATCTCTTGGTTTGCCGGCCTAATCCTCGCCGGACCACTACTCGCCTACATCTCCATCCACCTCGACCACCGTCAAAACTCCAACTCATAACCGCCATCGCCACCGCCATCGGCGCCATCTTCTGCCTCCCCGCCGGCGTCATCAAAACCCCATGGATCATACCTCCCTACATCGTCGCCATTGTCGCCTCCAACGCCGTCGGCTCCGCCTTCCACAACCGCCACCTCGGCCTCATGGTCCGCGGCTTCGTCGGTGCCACCATCCGTAAACTCCAGTTCCCCAACCGCCAAGCCATCTCCAGCTGGCTCTCACTCTACGCCACCGCCGGCGGCTGCCTTGGAGCCGCTGCCATTGCTTCGTTCACTTACTACATGCTTCGAAACTCCGAAGGGTTTATTAGTTTATGGGTTGTTTCTATCTTTAGCGGGATATTATGGTTCGCGGGGATTGGACATATCCTCACAGCCGTTAGATCAAACGAAATTGATCATCATTTACTAATTGTTGGATATCGTCTAGGTACTTCATTTCAATATTTAACTACCCGCATGCTGCTGGGAGTCTCGTAGGAGTTTTCCTCTCGTCGTTCTCAACAATGAGCATATTCACCGGGGGTGTACTCTATATTGTTGGGCAACTTTGTACACCTCCACAAGACATATTATTCACTTGGTTGACTTATTTCTTTTTTCCAGTTTTATCACTACCGTTGTTACATCCAGTTCAAAAAGTTATACAATCTGACGCGGTTAAGATGCAAATATTCGGTTTCTTGCTCTCCACGTTAACTTCCGGGATGGGGTTTTACTATCGGAAAGAAAACTGGCATAACAATCACGTGTTAGTTCTTGCGGCTGCACAAAGTGTAGCTTCTGGTGTCCTGCACGCGCATAGTCGAATCTTGTTGATGGATTGTGCGCCAGCGGGTAAAGAAGGGGTGTTTGCGGCTTGGTTTGCGTGGGTTCGGATGCTTGGGGCATTTGTTGGGTTTGCTATTGGGTCGAGTGGTGTAGGGAATGTTAATAGGTCGTTTGGGGCAGCGTTTGTTGCGGCTGTTGTTGGTATTGTTGCTTTGATCTTTAGTAACATTAGTAGTTATGGCGGGGCTGTTGCGGCTGGTCATGTGCGAAAGCGACGTGAGACGGAATCTCCGGTTCGTGGATCAAATGATGTGGCTATGGTTGAAGGAAAAAGGGATTTGGAGGGAACACAAGATAGAAGCATGGAAGTTTGATTTATGTTTTTTTTTTGTTATGAAAATATTTGTGGTTTGTTGAATATTGGGTTCTCTTTGTTCTTGCATTTTTCATTCTTTTTTAACAAATAATCCAGGGATGTTACTTTTCTTATTTTTAAATTAATGGAAGAATTTGGAAATAAGGGGGATGAACATAATATGAGCATGAATGATTAAGTAACAAATAATCATGTGGTAATTAATATGAACCTTACTATTTTACAAGGATATGGCTACTTTAATTAAAACCCTATATAAACGTATAACTTGTAGGAATGGTTAATGTAATTGGTTTTAGATATACCGTTGTAATAAGTTGCACATATCGTTTTAACACACATAGTTTTATGCTTAAAACTATTGTATCAAACCATATATGTTATTTACCACAAATTCGATTTTGATAGCATGTTACGCAAAGAGTCCAGAGAACACAATAAAGATCACTAACGAAAAAGATTTAACTTTAATCCCAACTACAATTGATTACAAAAGAGAATTAAAAATAAATTGAATGAATGCTACAACTACTTAAATGGCTTATTGAAACCACCATCCCGCCTAATTAAGCTGCTAACCAACTTATTAACAAACTTATTACAAACTGACACTATTAGCCCTTCTACTTTATGCAACAATCAATTAGCTCTAGTACTTTGGCTGACCTTACCTATTTTTGACTTTATTAGTTACCAACATTGATTTTGACTTTATTATTCTCACATAGTGCGGCAATCTTGATTCAGAAAGTATTTAATTTGGCCCGAAATTGACCAGTTGCTGAAATCACTAATCAGTGAGTTGATGAAACATATATAATTTGATATAGACTGATTTTTCACAACTTTCTTTTGTGGTAATCTTCAGTTTTGTGATTAAACATTCAATTACCCAATGTTTGAATGCATACAAAAGTGTCCTTTGTGTAGGAAACTACTATGAAAATATATAGAATGAACTCCTGATTTTACAAATAATTTGCTATCTGGTGAATTTGAAACGGAATCTCAGGATATGGATATAGGTCTCATAGTCTACTTTTGTGTGTGTTGGATGTAATTATTTTGAACCATTTTAAATTACGCATATCTGTTTATTTACCACTTTTGACCCACCCCTTTTGCACCAGTGATTACAATTCTGGATTTATTACTAAGACGAGGAGTAGTGTTAAGCCAAGTGAAATGTTATCTTTTTCCACATGTATTGTCCACGTCATCAAAGTCATTTCACCAGGTAAAATAGTGTAGCGGTTCACACCTTCATAAATTACTAATGTACTATACCAACCAATATCCACTATATATACACACACTCTCTCTCTCTTTCCCATCCAAACCAATCAAACTCTCTCCTTCACTCGTGATGAGAACCACGATAGAATGCTATTTAATGTGTTGGGGGTGTGGTGGCCTCGTGGTTGGCCCAAACAAGCCATTGCCCATTATGTAACATAAATTATTTGGGTTGTTAAATTTATACCCAATCATTGCCACCCTACTTAGAATCGTATTTTCCAAGCGATCTTTTGGTTCAAACGACTATCTTTACGACTTAACCAAATGCTGAGGGTTGAACCCTAGGTGATATAAGATTAAGAAGTGTGATTTTTGGATCATGTGTAGTGATATGTCCATGTGTAACAAATTACCAAGGTTGGAGAACTCGCTAGTCGCTAGTCGGCCGGTGAGGTGCGGACTAGCAACTACTAGGGATTACTCGTGATTAATTGGAATTACTCGGATCAGGTTTTTATATGTAATTTTCACTTTTATGTATACGTTTACACATTTTTATAGGTAAATATTTTAAGTAGCTAGGTTTTAATTCTTACTCAACTCATTTTTTAAGTATACAAGATTAATTGTTGGAATTCAAATGATTTGGTTGGAAACTGAACGGAATTTAGAGGTTTTGGCCGGAATATACAAGTTTTTTGCCGAAATCTTGGCCAGAATCGCCGATTTTTGGCTGCCGACTAGGCCCGACTAGAGAATAATGACTGATTAACGAAAAATTACTCAGTTATAGGCCGACAAGCGATTAATCGCCGACTAGTCGCCGCCTAGTCGCGATTTTTACAATACTGTAAATTACTATATATTACTCCATTTTTCTTTAGTTGTTTCGGTATTTTCTATTTCTCCATTCTTTCTTTATTGCCCCCTTTTCATTGTTTTCTTCTCTATTTCTTTATTAATTATTATTAACATAAAAACTTCAGTTGTACTTCTAATATGCTTAATATTTTGATACTGTTACTTCGGTTGTCCCTCTAATACGCTTAATATTTTGATACTGTTTTTATACTAATGTAACACACTTTATTTTTTTCTACTTTATATTCTTTTAAATACATCAATTTTTTTTACACTTTTAGTTATGAGTGTGTGTTTACCTCTTAATGTGGCTCTTAATGGCTCAGACCTCTTACTAGTTCAGCACTTAATGGTTCAGACTGTTTGTTTCGCGAGCAAATGTCTGAATGGTTCAGACATTCACCTCTGAATGGTTAAGCATTATACATAGTCTGAATGGTTAAGATCTTTAATCTGAATTGGTCAGACATTTGCCTCTGAATGGTTAAGAATTATATCGGCTCTTAATGGTTCAGACCTCTTACTGGTTCAGCACTTAATGGTTCAGGCCTCTTACTGATTCAGTACTTAACCATTCAGAAGTTGTCAAACAGCCTCTGAGTGCGGATATCATACCGAATGAAACTGAACAAATAATGATCAAATTCCGTAACGTAACGTAGCGCTGAGTTTCCCGTTAGTTACAATTATATTTAGGGGCACCGTGGTTAAAACTTTAAAACCCTCCTCTCGATTGTATAGGGTTTAAGATACCTAAACCACCACCGTTGTAACTCGCCGGCGACAAATGGCCACCGTGTTACGGCTTCTTTAGCTGAAGGCGATCGGAAACCTCCACACATCTCTCCAACACACCGGATCCAATTATACTTCTACCACGCCTATTTCATCCCAATTCATCATCAGAAGCCTCCAATCTCTTATTCTCCGACATCCGTATTCTCGAACCATGTGCACCGGTGCTACCTACGAACCTTAATACGAAGCTTCGATCGCTGCAGCATTGAATTTGGACAATCGTGTTCCCGCTACAATCATCACCGGTTTTCTAGGTTCTGGAAAGGTCGGTAACTTCTAGAACATTTAATTTTGTTTATAAGTTAGATATAACAGACTTCAGTCATGTGGAGGATGAATTGTGTATTTGTTCAATTGTTCTGATCATGTGTGAAATTAGGTTAGAGGAAAGTTATAAATTTAAATATGATCATTGGATGTTACTTGGATGCAGACAACTTTATTGATCATATACTGACAGCGCAGCATGGCAAGCGGATTGCGGTGATCGAAAACGAGGTATACGAGATGTACAGTGTTTAAGCTTACTGTCTTAACCGCAATTAAGTGGCGAATTTTACTACTTGTTATTGCAGAACGAACTTGTGTAGTTGTGTTTTGGGCTTTGGTTATGGTTATATATTATGTGTGTGGTGTTGCAGTTTGGGGAGGTGGATATTGATGGTTCCTTGGTGGCTAGTCATTCATCTGCCAATGAGGATATTGTCATGGTTAATATCGGATGTTTATGTTGTACCGTGCGTGGTGAGCTTGTCACGATGCTTTTGGAGTTGGTTAAAAAGCGGCGCGACAAATTTGATCACATAGTGATTGAAACCACAGGTATGTTAGGTTTCTGAAGACCTACTAATATTCAGTTCAAGCATCAAAGCTCGATCTATAGGCATGACTAAGGCTGTAAATGAACCGAACGTCGGTTCAGCGAACAGTTCGTGAACTGTTCGGCGGGAAGTTTGTCTATGTTCGTTCGTTTAACAAATGAACGAACATGAACATGAAATTTCGTTCGATAAGTTAAATGAACGAACATGAACATAGGTCTCGTTCATTCAATTGTGTTCGTGAATGTTTGGTAACTTGTTCGTGAACATTCGTTCATCTTCGTTTGGTTATGTTCTTCATGAGATTTTTCTACTTTTATTTATTTTATTTAAATTTTTATATTCTTTAACTTTTGTTTATTTTATTATCCTAAAAATTAAAATAGGAAGCCATATTCTCACCGCGTTTATGCATTGTTCCCCTTTCCTTCCTCAATATTCGCATTGACGAACACGATCGACCTCTGTTCCACGATTATGACTTCAAGTTTCAGTTGCTCCCTCTGCCGTCCAACTCTAGCCTCCGCCCGCTTTCCCCGATTTTATTTGTGTGGGTTTGTGTTCGTGAACACAATCAGTTCCTTAACGAACAAACACGGACATAAAATCTTTTTCGGTAAGTGTTCATGAACCGTTCGTGAACACATTTATTTCCTTAACGAATGAACACGAATATTTGTGTTCGTTCGGTTCATTTACAGCCATAGGCACGACCAGAACCGATTTTAACATTTTCTGCTCAGCTGGCTTGTTTATTTAATTATATATATATCCGCCATCTTGTAAGTCTCATATTGTTTATGTGTCTTGTGACGGTGAAATGAAACTATACACTTTGTTTCATACATTGGCAGGCCTTGCAAAACCTGGACCAGTGATTGAAACATTTAGCACCGACGAGCAAATTTCACGTTACGTGAAACTTGATGGAGTTGTTACTCTGGTTGACTCTAAGCATGCAATGCAGCATTTGAATGAGGTGAAACCAAGATTTGTGGTGAACGAAGCAGTGGAACAAGTTGCATATGCAGATCGCATTATTCTCAACAAGGTACTTTTTTTACTTTGCTTTGATGATCAATAATACCTTTGCCTGATTATCTTTATCCGACTGCTACTAATTTCTGCTTAGCAATACCACAGATAGATTTGGTAAGCGATGCTGACTTGCAGGCTTTGGGAAAGAAAATACAGGTAAAGTTTTCTTATATATGAGTAAATGAGTTCTCTTATTATTAACTTGGATTTGGTGCATTTTGCAGCACATAAATGGAATGGCACAGATACAACAAGCGAAATTCGGCGTTGTTGATATGGATTTTGTGTTGGGAGTGGGAGGCTACGATCTTGACAGGTGATAACCGTATGATATTTTGTCTCTGTTTATGTAAACGCACTCTTATTCTCTTATGCATACATGTATGCACAGGCCTAGTTAGTGAAGCTTATGCAGTTGATAATTAAAAACATCATATATGTTGTTTATGTGTATCTCGTCTTTTGGTTACGCAGAATTGATTCTGAAGTTCCATTAGAGGGTTCTCATTGTGAGAATCACACCTCACGAGCATGGGCATGGTATTTATCACTTTTCTTTTTTCTGTGTAATTTATTCAGGTTTATTTTAGTATTAATCATTTAAATATAACTTTTTGTAAACAGAATGTCACCAAGGGCATCATCATGATCACAAGCATGATTCTGCTGTATCCAGTGTGAGCATTGTTTCTGAAGGAACTTTGGACCTTGATGAGGTAAAAACTAAAAAAGCATTTTTTTTTCTCTCCTTTTAGATAAAATTATTTCACTTCTACTCATTTTATACGGGCACATAGTTCGGTTAATAGAATGTTCTGTTTATTGGAAATGCCTAATCGATCAGTTAAATATAGGAAATCGTTTGGTTATTGATGAGCTTCTTTTGGGCTTGTTTTAATAGTTTTGAGCTTTGACAAAAATAAAATACACAAATTACATATTTGGGCCTGAGTTTCTGGGCCTTGACAAAGTCAAAAACAAAAGATTACAACTGATTTCCCCAAAATTTTAAAAAGACAATGTCCAGTTTGGTTAAATCTGTTTTGATGATGCTTATAACCGAAACTGAACTGAAGAAATCGGTTATCAGAAGTTTATAACCGACCATCTGTTATCAATTTTCTTCAGTTTTCTTTAACTTCTTATGGTTAATCAGTTTTATGAAGTTTGTTAACCTTAAATGCACATGATCCATCCAGCTTGATGATTGGCTTGAACGGCTGGTTGAGGAAAAAGGTGACGATCTTTATAGGATGAAAGGCGTCTTGTCAGTGAGTGATTCCGAGACACGTTATGTTTTTCAGGTTCTATCTTCATCCACTTCTAACTATATTCATTTACTTATTTGTGTTCTTAAACAATAAATCTTGAGGTTGTTATGTTTGATTCGTCAGGGTGTGCATTCCACACTAGACGGGTGCTCACGCAAACCATGGGGTCCGGATGAGAAGAGAGTTAACAAACTTGTATTCATTGGAAGAAACTTATGAATCTGCTTTGAGAAAAGGCTTCAAAGGTTGTTTGGTGTAATGTAATTCTATCTTGTTTTTCATATTAGTCGTATAATGTTCATTTTGTACATCATAGGACGGACTGTATGAAAGTACGACATGATAAAGAAATGACTGATGCGACACTGATATAGATCTTCCACCGTTCAAAAAAGAAGTTAGTTATGTGACTAAAGTGATATAATTATTTGAGTTAAATGTCATTTTAGTCCCTGTGGTTTGAGCCATTTTGTCAGTTTAGTCCAATGGTTTTATTTTTTGCCTGTGGATCCAAAAAGGTTTCACCGTTGCCATTTTAGTCCATTGGGTTAACTTCATCCACTATTTCTGTTAACGAGAAGGGCAATTCGGTCATTTTATATTGCCAACTTGCCCTTTTAGTTAACAGAATTAACAAAATTACATGTAAAATGACCGAATTGCCCTTCTCGTTAACAGAAAACATGGATGAAATTAACCAAGTGGACTAAAATGGCAACAGTGAAATCTTTTTGGATCCATAGACGAAAAACAAAATATTTGGACTAATCCGACAAAATGAACCAAACCAGATAGACTAAAATGACATTTAACTCTAGTTATTTTAACCGGTTAGTTTCGATAACATGGATCGTTCAATCTAATCATACACAACACCAACAGGTCTTTAACGAAAAAAAGTTTCTATGTATTGTTTTGTTTGTTTGTGTGGACAGCTAATGAGGTTTAATGATTTAATGTTTTTATGATGGCATTTTTCCCTTGAATATCTCTCGTCCTCCCATTTTGTCGTTGAATGTGGGGTCAGATGGTGGAATATTCTGCTTGCTGCCCGTCTTTCTCGGCTTCATTGTCACGTGTCCTCACCCTTTATTCCAAACTTTGTATCGTTTCTATTTTTTTCATACGATAAATACAATTTTCTGTTTCCACAGTTTAAGTAACAAACATGACATTCAATCATTACAATATTCCAGTTTTTTTTATTTGTTTTGAAATTATTTTCATATTTTTTAAAGTATAAAGTTTCATAAGAACTTACATATTCTTGTATTTCTTTAGGAATACATGCATATTTTAAATTAAATTAACTATAACAATATTTTTATTTATAAATTTGATAGGATTTTTATTTAAACTGATCTCTACAAATAATCTATACTATATATAATGCATGAGACAAACACATTTTAAGATACCAAAAACTGAGAAAAACTTTCTTCTGCTTCAATGCACAATGTGCGACCTAAAATGGGGTAAATTAGTCTTTGAAACACTAATCACATTTAATTCACTCATTTTAGTTACACGTTAATTCCCTCATTTTTGACAAAATTGTAAATAATTAATTAGTGATTACACTTTATCTCCTTATAAAAAACTAAATACCTCCATGATTATTAAACACACAACTTTTTCGTACCATAATAATTAAAAAAAATACACCATGAAAATGAGAATTTTATTCTCTTTTATTTGAGTATATAGTATTGCTATAGTTTTTCTAATTAAAAAAATGATATTTTACGTGATTAACAGTCTCAAGGTGAGCAATAACTGGATCGTTAACCAAAACCGAACCGAAAATAGACAAAATAGAACCAAAATAACCAAAAATCGGTTATCGGTTTTTATATACCCCCATTTATCCAAAATTAATCAAACCATTCATATTTTCATATATTTCTAGCTTTTATTACCTTCAATTCATGTATTTCAAGTTAATCGAACCATTTCATATATTATACAATAATTTCATGTATTTTTAAGCAAAAGACCGATGACTTCGGTTTCGCCTTCGGTTGAGGAAAATAACCAAACCGACCGAATCATGCACATTCTATGTACACTACAAAGACTTAATACTCTTATTTGAGGTTATTATTTCATTATATAAGTATAATACTTATCCATATGTATTACTACAAAGACTTAATACTCTTATTAGAGATTAAATCATATTATTTTCATTAAATGGGTATAATATTTATCCTGTCTAGTTGTAATATATTTATCTAGGTTTGATTTCAGTTTTTAACAAAAAGTTAAAAAAAATTAGTCCATGTGAAAGATTTTGCTTTAACGGATAACTGAAAAAACCGAATTAAGTGGCCACCAATAACGAAATGGATGGTTTTAAATCCCCTTAACCATAATTTTGGTTTCCGTGGTGGCGGTAGAGACTAAAAACTCAACAAACAAACCTTTTTATGTTTTCTCCTGTATCACGCGAGCACCCCACTAGTATTGTATAATATACAACGTATTTGTATTGTATTGTATTTTTTAATATAATAAAATGATAACGTATTTGTATTGTATTGTATTTTTTAATATAATAAAATGATGGCTAGTGAATGTTAAGTCTTATTAATGATTCACAGATAGCATGTTTGTTACTGTTTTCAGCTTGACTGTCTATATATAATGTACTCATTTTGTGAAGAGATTATTGGAGTAAAATTGACGTCAAACATACTTTTTATAGAAAAAGACCGAGTTATATAATTGATTTTTTTAATTATTTAAACAGTTGATAAAAAATAAAATAAAAACAATGGCTGCACGATATATTATTTAACAAGTATTTAAAGTTTCAGAGTAACGATTATTTTGGGTTATTTTGGTTTGATTTTTTCATTAAATACTAGTTTTGTCAAATTTTTACTTAATTATTTTTCTAAAAATATTATACTAGAAAAATGAGTACAAAATTGTTATACATATTTTTTAGAAAAGACATTTGAAAAATATAATTCACTACACGAAAAGTGTGATGATTACAACTATACTAGTTACGTATAACTGTGTTGTTTTACCATTTACAACTATATTTTACCATTACAACTATACCAGTTACTTAAAACTGTGTTGTTTTTACCATTTAAAACTATGCAGTTATACTGTTATAACAACCCCATATATGACATAACAACATAGTAATATGATTAACATCACATGTACAAAATGGTAAACATAGTTATACCATATAACATGTATTTTGCGAGTGTAATTAGGCGCAACGCAGATCCCCTTGCCTATAGAACCAACAATGTACACGTGACACATTTTTTCCGCTTTCTACGTTTTTCAGGCAAAACTCAATTTATAAAGGAATCTCCTTGTACATATCTGTTCTTTCTTTAATTAACACTAGGGTACATGCCCGCCAGCGTTGCGGCGTTACTTACCACTTGCATTCGATTGATATCGGTTTGGTTCCTTACAATACTTGTACGACACATGCACTTTATATAGAAATCAACGTCTGTTTTACACGATCGAAAACGATAAAACGAATATAAGTACCGACACCAATGTTGTTCGAATGGTATCGATCGATTGAGATCATCATCATATTCATTTTCAATAAAATTAATTAATATCACAATGTTGAAAGAAAATAGAAACAAAATGAAATTTACTAAAAGTATCTAATATATTGTTGGTTACAGTTTGGTTTCTGTACGATACGATAGCTGACAGTAAAATTAATTGTACAAAAGTGTTGAAAAAAATAAACATACTTGCAGAGTTACTTTTAAAAAAAGTTAATTGCGCAAGTCATAATCAAGTTAAAAAAATAAATAAGTACCTAAAAATTTAATCACTATCATCATTTAGAGCTTAATAAAACCAATATAATTAAAAAATATATAATTATTTGGAAGATCGCTAAAAGCGACAATATTCAAGCTTCTTGATCACGCAAAAAAGCGATAATTTTTCTTTAATAACATAACATATAAAATTTATGTTATTATTCATGTCATTTGTAAAATCATATATATAAGTTAATGGGATTTTTGGCCTATTACAACGGGATTTTGGTTGTTATCGGTTTATTTTGCTACACTATAAATACAATACATACGACGCATGCACTCGGTATAACAATCAACATGTGTTTTACATCGATTAAAACTAAAAAATAAGAACATTGGTACCGATGTTTTTCGGATGATATTTGTTCGATTCATCATGATATCAGTTTAATTATCACAGACGAAGTTGTATTTAATTATCAAAACCGACACCATAGAGAAAATATGAGTTTGTTTTTAATGTGTATAGAACAACTAAATATTTGCAAACTATATTACATTATTTATTTTAAAAATATCATATTCATGGAATTATTATAATCTATAATGGTTTATTATTAAATTAAATTCAAATTTAAACTACTGAAGACTTCATATTAATATGTATATATGTATAATTTGTTATACTTATACCCATATCTATATACAATTTGGATGTGAAGTGATGAAAACCATGAAAAGCTTTATTGATTTACCTTTTTCAGTTTTTCATGAGGTGATAAAAATCATGAAAAGCTTTATTGATTTACCTTTTTTTTTCATAGTTTGTTAGAATCCTTTATGAAATTTTAATATTATTTCATGTACTCTTGTTCAAAGAGTAGTAAGTGATCTCAAGAATCAATCATTTTAATCCAAAGGTCAAGATTTATGTGGTAACAAAATCGTAAATAATAGAAAGTTCCAAATGTTGAAAGCTAAAAAAGATAATAACCTCCATTGTTAGACCTTTTGTTTAAATTCAGCTCAATCATCTTTTAAATTCAAATAACCTTATACCGTGTATTATTTTTAAGTAAAAAATACACCATAAATCAAGAGACATTTAGGGGTTGTTTGACAACTTCTAAATGGTTAAGTACTGAACCCGTAAGAGGTTCTGAACCATTAAGTGTTAAACCAGTAAGAGGTCTGAACCATTAAAAGATAGTATAATGCTTAACATTCAGAGGCAAATGTCTGACTAATTCAAATTAGAAATCTTAACCACGCAGACTCAGTATAATACTAAACCGTTTAGAAGCGAATGTCTGAACCATTAAGACACATGCTTGCGAAACAAACAGTTTGATCCATTAAATGCTGAACCAGTAAAAGATTTGAACCATTAAGAGTCTCACTAAGAACTGAACAAACAACCCCTTAGTATCTTTAATTGATTGTATAGTATTCTATATTTTTTATCGGTGTCTAATGAACACATAATCATGCGACATTACGTATACATGTCGTATATTTATAAACACTTGATGCCTGATTATGTGAACGCATAAGGCCCTCTCTTCAAATCACACATGGCGCATTCTAGTGAATCCACATTTTTCAAGTTAAAAACGCTTGTACAATAACTCGATATAATCCATATACGAACACAAAAAACCATGAAAACTTAATCTTAAAACAAAAATCTAAGAATATAACAAAAGTAATGATACAACCAATATGTGCAAGACTTAAACCTACACCATTTTAGTAGAGATAAACATCAATGTCACTAAAAACTCAAATTCCGCCAGCTCCGAGCTTGACAGAACTAGAATCTCACAATGGGTTTAAGCCCTGCAAAAACCTGTAAAACAACCGCTGCTAGCCTCACCATAGAGAGGCGGCCACTCTGTGACAACCTCCAGCGTGAGAATAAATATTTCCAAGTGAAAGTAAGTTGCAGAGGAGTTGGTTTTTTCAACTGGGAGGGGTATATATACCTTTAGGTTTAGCTGACATGACAAAGTGGTTCGCTTTCTAGATAGTTAATGGCGTGGGTCATAAGTTAGTCACAGAGATGTTCGAAGGCACATATTGGTATGACGTGTGATGTCGGACCAAGGATCGGACGACAGGTCCGACCTTTGTTTGCATCTAAATTAATATATTAACATAACATAATGTTAAAATTTTCAAGGTGTATACTTGTATTGTGGTAATTCTGTTATGATGTGTCACCGAATTGATTTAACTATGTGTGTGAATGAATATAAGGAGGGACGTGGCACGTGACCGCACGAATATTCGAGTCCGCTTGTATACCGGAAGAGAGAATAATCATGCTGGCCCGTAATCACCTACTCCCCAACACCTCTACTCCCACTTCTGACTGTCCGTCCGATCCTCTTCTTTTCCAATTAATCTGACGGTCATGATTGCGACAATAATATTCCTTTTTTTATTATTTAAAAAAAAAGAATATAAGCCGGCTGGTGTTGTCATGTTGTTTTCAGATTCGTCGCCGATCTTTCCTCACGATGTTCCTCGTCTACATCATGAGTACTTGTATCTTATACTTTCTTATATGTAACTCAAATTACTTAAATACCCCTGCAATTCTAATTTAAAATTATTTATTCTTTTATCACTATCCTACAATTGTATGTTTCTTTTTGATTAAGGTTGGGCATAAATAATGTAAAGATCAGGTGTAAATGAGTTGTAACAAATAAAATGTTCTTAACGTGAGAAGTGAAGGGAATTTTTCTTTCTTTATTCTTGATTCTTTTTCTCTACGCTTACGAATGATGTTTAATTTCGAAAAATGTAAAATAAAAGTTTCATGATTTTACAATAGTAGGCTACTTATTGTAGGGTAATTATAATTACCTACAATTTTGTAGAGTAATTATAAGAGTAAAATGACAAAATGATCTTTAGTTTAAGCTATTTTTTTCACTTCAGTTTAAAAATAAAACTTTTTGCAATTGGGTCCCTAATGTTTCATTTTTATTGTCATTTTCATCAAATTGACAATCTGGGTTCGATTTTTCTGTTAACTTTTCTCCTTTTTGTCGTTTTCATCATTTAAATAAGGGTATAATCGTCATTTTATGCCCTAATATATTTTAATTAAACAAGGAAAACGACAAAAAAAAGAAGTTAAAAGAAAATTCTAACCTAGTTTGCAAATTGGATGAAAATGACAAAAAAAAAATGAAACATCAGGGACTCACATGCAAAAACTTTCAGTTTTGACTGAAATAACAAAATGATCTAAACTTAGGGACCATTTTAGCATTTTACTCTAATTATAATTACTCTACAAAATTACATAATTACTCTTTTAGTGTAAAGTTATGATTTTATTTTATTTTTTTTTTAATTCTAGGAGTAAAATACGTGCTTAATATGTAAGGAAAATAGTTAAAAAAAATAAAAAAAAATCCATTCTTCATTTCTTACATTAAGGATATTTTGTATGCTAAGACTCATTTGTACAATAAATTAACCTTAAATATATATATAATGAGAAAGCATATTAAGACTTGTAATACGTGATCCTTAAGTTAGATTATTTAGAGATTTTATTTTGTAGGCCTATATTAGAGGGAATGTTTACACTAATTTGTTTGGCATTTATTCGAAGGGCATGCAGGTCCACTAACACTCACTATATAACAATTTAATCGAGAGCAACATTCACAAAGAAGTTACCCATAATATTCTTTATACTTAAGGGTAAAGCCCTAAAGCCACATATATTACAACGGGGGAGTGTGTGTGTATATAATATATAATATTAGAGTTATATGTAAGAACGCTAAATTTTGCAAGAACCGTGAGAACGAATGTGAAAACCAATCAAAACCATTTTTTTAAACAAATCTTATTGTAATTAAAATATAACATCAAAAAAAGAATTCACAACATCAAATAATTCATTTCTTCCCTCAAATCCCTCTTATAAGATTTTTTATACATCTGTAAATGTAACAAATTTACACATGTGTAAATGACAAAATTACACATGTGTAAAAAAATTATTTACGAATTCACGTAAATTTAAACGTGTAAATTAAATTTCTAATATTGTATTCGAATAACAATGATAAGTGTAAAAATAAATTTTAAATTTGAATTGTTTTTGACCAAGTTTTCTGTGATTTTTTCATTTGTTCTCACGGTTCTCGCGATATTTAGCGTTCTCATTTAAATACTCCCCTATATATATATATGTATATAATATATATATATATATATATATATATATATGATCCATGTCTCTATATGTCAACTTCATGATTTAGACAACTGATTTTAACATCATGCTAATTTTGTTTAGTTATATACTATTAGATATAGGTGGCATATACCTAGTGTGACATATCAATGATCCAAGGGAATCTAAATACCGATTCACCTAAGTACTCAAATCTTGATAATATTAGTATTTGTACTTTTCAACTTTGAGCAAATCTTTACCTAGATCAAATCTGTTTAGTGTAGATGCATCTTGATTGATATAGTCAACTCTTGAAGGTTCAACAAGTGATAAAAGAATTTCGGTTTTGATTTTTCATGTATAATGAAATTTGAAAAGAGTCACCGCGTACTACAAAATTTTATTTGAGACTTCGGGTTTCTTTTAGGTCGTTCTAGATCTCCAAGGATGATACGAAATCTGATAGAGAACAATTATCTTATCACCATTGGGGTTGGCGGTCCAACGACAAGTGCCAAGGGCAAAACCTCTTAGAACATCTAGGTTTAGAGGTTTTAGGTTCAAGTCTCACATGAGTAAAAAAATCACGGTTAAAAAGTTCTATTAAAAATATAAAAAAACTTATTCAACAAAAATTACTTTATGTAAACATAAGTAATTATGAAGTTTACATTTGATACTTCTTAAATAAATTCTTTGAGGTATGTATTAGAGGGAAAGAGAGAAGTTATGCTTTTAATAAAAAAAAAGAATACAATTTATTTTATTCTCAAGTAACAGCCAAACAAATTCGAAATTCCTTACATTCCATTTTTACAAGGATTGCACCATATAAAAAGTATATTCGAATTAATATATTTTAACTCATTTTTAATGCTTAACTCATTAGAAATTCTAGTTTACATTCATATTTTTACAAATATAAACAATTTTTATATTTCTGTGTAATAATAAGATAAAACAATTTTGTATTTTAAAGGACAATAAAACAAATAAATATTGTAAAAGAGAATCAGTTCCATCATTTGATTCTTTCGGTTTGCAAAGATTCTTTTCATATGTTTATATATGACATCTTCAATAATATAATTGTTAAATTTCTTTGTTGAAAAGTAAAGACGATCCACTAAACAATTAAAATGCTAGTATTAAACTTATAAATATTAGTTCTCATTAAAACAGAGACGATTACAGACTAATGGCAGGTAAACTGACAACAAGCTGCACCGCTGCCCCCTTATAAATAGCAAACCCTAACCTAAAGCTTGTAACATATAAAGTATCATTATTAACTATTTTAACTATTTATAAAAATATAAATGACGATAATTACACAGCAAGTCTAATCAAATCTTTACCTTTAGAATAATTTTGTCAACACTCTATATGTTCATATAATGCGCTTTATTCATGCGGTTCGCGTGCGCAATCTCAATATATTTTGGATGATCAAGAGAAATGATAACACTTTAGCACGAATTAAACCAGAAAGAGAAAGATAATGTTACATAGAATCGAGTTCTAGTGACTTTGCATTCGAGTCACAATCTGATAGGTTCACTTAGGATCACGCTTAGGTGTCTATTGCTGATATACCATACTTTTGAAATATGGGAACAAAAAAGTGAATCAGACTAAAGTATAGGGACCATCCAAATTGACCATATTTGGCAAAAGTTCCATTTAGACCCTTAGTTTAAGGTTCAGTTTACATATGCACACACTTAAAATATGTTATGTTTTTGTATAGAATAGTGGGATTTCTTCGTGCACTGCGGCGGGAATTTAATTGGTATCGATTTGGTTCGTGACAGTATGGTATGAAATCAACACTTGTTTAGAGTCATAATATGCACAAAAGAAACCACTTTATATTGAAAACCATAAAAACGAATACAGTCTATGGTTTCATAAATATAAATATTGGTATCGAATATAAAATGAACTACAATAAACATAACTAAATGCTATAGCTTATGAAACTAAAAAAATATATTTGTTAATATATAAATATAAAATATACAATTCAACAAAAATTAAACACAATGCGTATTCAAGAAACAAATTATTAAGGAACAAATTATTAAAAATAACGTATTAACTATTAATTTATATAAAAAAAAAAATATACATTTATAATTTAATAATAAGTCTATAAAAATAATACATTATTTCATCACTTTATATAATATATTATTAAATTAATGGAAGAATACATATTAAATTAAAATAAAGAATACGCAATTCGAAATAATCAAATATACATAATCAAAGTATGTTAAAAAATAATCGTAATAATATATGTATCAAGTAAGACCATTATTTCTAAAAATTAATTTTTCATTCTGTCAATTACTTTATAAAAATATAAATATATTAAAATATTTTTTAAACAAAATATCATTTTATTTTAATATTTGTATAAAATACTCAGCCAATTTTACATATACGTATTTTGTCTAAACCTAATCGTCGTTAGCCAAACATGTCATGTAAAAGTACAAAGTATATGTGATACTTTTCATATTATTAATGGTATATACCAAATTCTGTCTTTATTTTAATGTTCTCTGTCAATTCAGTGTTTTTTTTAGGATTAATTATTTAAATTAATTATCTCATTATAGTGTTATGAATAATAAATAATTAGTTTTTGTGAAAAAAGTTATTTATGCATTTATTATTTTAAATAAATTGAAATAAGCTATTCATAATAATAAGCTGTTTAAAATTATTTAGTTGTTAATAGTATATTTTTTTATATTTGAAATTTTACCAATAGAATAAAATAAAACTTATTTTTAATTTTTAAATAAACAACGCGATACATCCCTTGTTTCTTGATTATGTAAACCCCAGTAATGAACCATCAAGGTTGTCATATTTACATAAATCACCCCCAAACTTCTGTGAATAATAAATAAAAAACCAAAAAAAAAAAACACCATTTTAGACATTGTCCCATGTGGGCCTTTCTTAAAATGAAACGAATAACTTGCCCCTGTAACTGATTCCAAATAAAGGAGCACCCTAAATTGGTGCGAATATATACACACACGCACACATACACACACGTACTCTCTCAGTTAATGTGAAGTTGTGAACACCTAAAACAATGCTTGGTTTTAGCTTTAGTCGACAAATGATGCTTGTTAGACTCGTAAACTTTTGTTGGTGTCATTATTCAAAAATATTGCATAGGTGTCCCTCGACCAGTCGACTGTCGGCTTCAGTATAACGTTTCCATATCCCTTGAGCCATATTTTGGATTGACACTTAAAAACCCCATAAACATTGTATGGTTTTTTTTATATGCAATGATTTATTGATTTATGTTTTAGGGTAGGTTCTAGTGCATAGTATAAACAAAAGCGTACATATACGTGTATAATTATTATATTATATTATTATACATATATTAAAAAAAGTCAATGAATGTGTTTATAATATTATAATAATATATATAGTTTTTTTTAATACTTTTATAATTATACATAAATTAAAAAAAGTCAATGAATAGTGTTAGTAATAGTTATTTTCTTTTCATTTAAGTTGGATAAGCTTGGTGTCAACCGGTACCGGTATCGAAAATACCTGTACTGTCCGGTTCATTATCGGTACATGAAGGTAAAAACCTGCACCGGCCTGGTATAGAAAACGCCAAAAGTCGGTACCGAAATGATTTTGAAAATCTTTTATTCAGGAATTTTGGTACTTCTACCCGGTACATTTGCTCATCGCTGATCACGGGTACCGTACGAATAACAACAGTATCGTGCAACTTTTTTTGTTGATTTTCTTCAACTTTTAATGATTTCTTTTTTTTAGTTTCAGGGGTAGGGAGAGCTCGGTGCCAACCGATACCGAATCGGTACTGGAACCGAAAATACCAGTTACGGTACCGGTACATGAAGGTAAAAACCGGTAAGCGCCAAAAGTCGGTACCGAATTTGTACTTAAGATCTTTCGGTTTGGGAAATTCGGTACCGGTACCCAGTACCATTTGCTTATCTTTGACCACGGGTTTCATACAAACATCATTACCATACAACTATTTCAGTTAATTTTCTTTCGGTTATCTTTTAGTTTTTTTCTATATTTTCTTTTTATTCTTGTCAGCGGTTCCATGCGCAACGCGCTCTTAGTGATTTCAAAACACATGTAAACACAAACTAAATAACAAAAGAAGTTCGCCAAACGAAAAAAACCTAGTATATATTGAAGTCCAAAATAGATAATTCAAAAAAATAGTTGGAGAAACCACAAGTGGCTTTTAAATGACCAAGATCAACATTCAACACCAACAAAATAAGAAATTAGTTTGATCCAACTGGATGAGACCAATGTGCAAAAAGGGTATAACGGTCATTTGTCAATGACACAAACTTCAGTAGAGGGTGTGACTCCAAGGTAGTAACTAGTAAGAGTAGGGGCTACCTATATTCTTTTCAATAGTTAGAGGTCATTTTAGTAAAATCATAAAAACATATGGATGATCATGTAATTAACAAACAAACCTTGACTTACATTAATTGCACATGGCACATGTAATGTAACAACTTCTTAGTTTAGTTTAATTCCATTGTTTGTTTTAGCTTTTGAAACCATTGTTTCCAAAGATTCTAATTTTCTATTTAACTTGAATAGTTCTTAAGGAATTTATATATATACATGTTGTGTATGTATGTGTGTGTATATATATATATATATATGTTTGAACCCTTTAGCACTTTTGGCTTTTGAGTGTGGGGAATTCATTCTGTGGTTGCTTCTTTCTCTCTGTCTTTGTTGTACAAAAGAAAGAACCCATCCATAAATAAACAAAATTCCCAAAGAGGACAAAGAAAAAAAGGAGAAAAAAAATAAAGAAAAATAGCTAGTGGGAGAAGTTGAATTTTTGGAAAAAGAGCATAATCAAGGTTGTAGTGGGCACTGGTGAAAGAAACTTGTGTTCAACAATTGATATGGATGGGAGGTATGGTGGTGTTAGCAGCGGTTCGGGTGGCGGTTGTTATGAGTTTGAGGGTGGTGGGGTGGTCATGACTAGAGACCCTAAACCAAGGCTTAGGTGGACTGCTGATCTTCATGATAGATTTGTTGATGCTGTTACTAAACTTGGTGGCCCTGACAGTTAGTCTTCTTTTTTTTTTATCTTTAATCTGTTTTTGATCATTGTTAATGTGTGTTTGTGTTTCTGTATGTTTTTTGAACTAAAAAGTTATAAACTTGATAACTTTGATGAGATTCTTGATCTTGATCATTGTTAGTGTGTGTTTGTGTTTTTTTATGTTTTTTGAACCGAAAAGTTATAAACTTGATAACTTTGATGAGATTCTTGATCTTGATCATAAGTTTACCAATGCCCAGAATCCAAGATTGTTAGAAACAATTGAAAGTTTTGATCTTGATGAGATTCTTGATCTTGGTTATTAATAAAACATATAAAAGTTTTGATCTTGATGAATCTTGATTTTTGGATAATTGGACTATATGTTCATGTGATCAAGAATCTTTATATGGAAGTCTTATTTAATTTGCATAATGAACTTAACAAGAAGTTGAAGTTAAAGTGGCTTTTTGAATGCTAATCTTACTATGAAGACATGTAAAAAGTGATCTTAGAAAAAAAAATCCTATGTCTGATTTACTAATATGGTGTGTTGACTTTTGTGTTGACTTCTACTTGCAATTTTGATCTGGTTTAGATTGATATGGGGTTTGGTTTTTCAGAAGCGACACCGAAATCGGTATTGAGATTAATGGGCTTGAAGGGGTTGACATTGTACCATTTGAAGAGCCATTTGCAGGTTAGAGTTAAAGTTTGACTTTTCAAAATTCAAATTTGACATGAATTCCTTCTGTTAGAACTTAAAATGATTCAAATATGTCATTCTTTTACATAATGAAATGTAGTTTATTAACTTTCGTAGATAAACAACACCCGGTTTTGGTCGATTTTGAAGTTAAAACGCTGCTCGTTTGAACTCAAAAGTCAAACATACCTTGTTTAGTGTTGAAAGTAAAAGTCTTTTACTAAATCTTTTATGTCTTGTAATTGATGTATACAGAAGTATAGACTCGGACAGCAGGCGAAGAAGCAAAACAACGGCGATCCCAACAACGAAAACAGCAGTGAGAATTAATCCAACAACATGCATTTAACATTTTTACAACTTCTTTTCAAAAATTTCTTATAATTATTCATATTATTTAGGTGATTCCTATGAACCCTACAACATGCCTTCGACGGGCACGAGCTCTAATTCCTTGAGAACTAACCACGAACCCGCAGGGTACACATCAACCTCATTTGTCCGGTTACATAATATATGATCTTAATAGTATCTCAATTTGTTTTCTCTTGCGTACAGAGAGATCCCTATTGCGGATGCATTACTATGCCAGATCGAAACACAAAAGAGGTTACAAGAACAGTTCGAGGTATGTAACGCTTACTCTCTTTGTTCCATCAAAACCGCCGTCGTTAGAGGGTATTTTAGTCATTTCACAATGCATATGTACAGGTACAAAAGAAACTCCAAATGAGAATAGAGACTCAAGGGAAATACTTGCAAGGAATATTAGAGAATGCGCAAAAAAGCCTCTCACTAGATATGAACTCATCCGGCAATCTTGAAGCAACACGCACAGAGTTAACCAACTTCAACTTAGCGCTCTCGGATCTCATGCAAAATCTTAATTCCGAACAAAGGGAGGAAAACATTGGTAAGAAGGGACCGGTCACAGTAAAAGAAGAAATGAAGATCAAAACGGAGGGTGGCGGTGGTGGAACTGGAACCGGAACCATTAGATTTGATTTGAACAGCGGAGGTAACTACGACTTCATTGGCACGAATCAGGATTTACTTGCACTCGGGTTTGCCCGACAAAACTAGAGACGACGATCGTAATAATAGCATAATTCATATTTTCTGCAATAATTCATCTAAATTTTGATGATGCCAATTAATGCACGTGATGTAGCTAGATGGAGTAATGTTTTCATGGTGTCTTCCATTCCATAATTCACATTGGAATTAAATTGTAGATTTATAACATTAACATGTATTTTGAGATGATGGATGGCTTTTCTTAAATTCATTTCAAATAAAGTATATTCTAAACATCTTTTTACCATTGTTTTGATAATACAACCATTGTTTTGAAAACCGGACCTAAATATATGAAGTAACAAGAAACATAATACATGTGGTGAGAGCAAAGCTACTGATGTTCCTTAATTAAAATCAGTGTTGTAAGAATCGCTAGGCGCTTAGTCAGCCAATGGAGTACTGACTAGTGATTAAACGGATAGGAATTTTTATATGTAAACTTCATTTTTATATATATACGCACACATTTTATGTGTAATTTTTTTAGCGAGACAAGTTTTAACCCCTCATCGGCTATTTTTTTAAATGGACGAGATTAATCATTGAAATTTACAAAGTTTGGCCGGATGATGATCGGAATTTGGCCCGTAATTAGCCAGAATTTGTCTGAAACTGCTGCTTTTGGTCGACTAGGATTGCCTAGGTCCGTTGTTGACCGTCTAGCGATTAATCGGCAACTAATCAGACGTTAGTCAAGATTTTTACAATACCATCTCACATCAGTGAACATATATTTTTGTATATAAATTCGGAAACCCGTTCAACCTACCTGGTTTCCGGTCGAGGAAAACTGGATCAGCGGCTCAATCGGTTCCTGGTTTGACCAGTCCAGTTTGCAAAACACTAATGGCAGCCAACTCAAACAGCTTCGTGCTCTCCTTTAGAAACAAAACAAAATACACAACAGGATAGTTGGTGAATAGGAAGAAATAGCTCATATTAATGTTGGTAAAATGGTCCGGTATTAACGACCAAAAAAAAAACAAAATTTAGTTTTAACATGTTCTTTTAAAAACAAGAACAATTATATAGATAATATCCACTCAAGATTCAAGAATAAATTAGTTTTACTGGCTGCCTTCTAGTTTCTCCTCCTTTTATCAGGTGGGCTCCCACTCCCGGGCCCACCACCCTTTCTTTTCTTATTACTGGACTTGGGTGACCTTGACCTGTATTCATCATCCATCATCCCCACTTCACCTTCTTCCACTGGGTCAAACTCTTGACTTCTTGATGACTGCCCCTTATGTGAAGTAGAATGATATTGACCATCTTCCATATCGTCATCATTGACCGATTTTGACCAATTATGTTTTCGGTTTTTCTCCGATTCTGCAGCCAACTCTATACCGTCTTCTAACTCTCTCTCGATTAGATCATCTTCGTCCATCAAATCCGTTTTCCGAGTCACATCACCGCCACGCGCTTTTCTTCTTTTTTCAAGCGCTGCTTTTACTTTATCTTTATCAAGTCGCTTTATCGCATCTTGAGGCGACTGCCCTTTGTAATCCAGATTCCTACCCTTTAATGATTCTACTGCTTCTCTTCTTTCTCGGGTTTCCTCATTCCCGTTACCATCTTCTGCCACGCGATGCTCTTGTTGACTTTTGTAGACTGCAACGTCTCCCTTCACGTTCGGGCCTGGTTGATCGGGAGTGGGCCTTGATGAGGTACCGGGCCTGGAATTACTGTTGTTTGGACCGTCTTCGTCGTTAGGAAGAGATCGGGTGGGACCCTTTTGCGTAACCCCACCATTTGTACTGCCATCAACAACTTCGCTCGTTTGAGACGGTGCCACTCTGTTTTGCTCATACAGTTCCAACATTTGGTTACTGACCTCTGCAAAATGATAAATTTTTTTAAACAAAATCATCTAAATATACGTGGGAATTTTTTTAGAGTAAAATGTCATCTTCATCCCTGAGGTTTGGCCAGTTTTGCGACTTTCGTCCAAAGGTTTGTTTTTTCCGCATCTGGATCCAAAAGGTTTGAAACCTTGCTATTTTCATCAGGCTCGTTAACTCCATCCATTTTTCTCCGTTAAGTCAGGGATATTTTTGTCTTTTTTTGTTAACTTAAAGGGCAATTCAGTCTTTGAGTACTTGTACATTATGCTAAAGCTTGTACATAAAGTGAAAAAGACTAAATTCCCCTTTAAGTTAACAAAAAAGACAGAAATACCCAACTTAACGGAGAAAAACGGATGGAGTTAACAAGCTGGATGCAAATGGCAAGATTTCAAACCTTTTGGATCCGGATGCGGAGAAACAAACCTTTGGACGAAAGGTGCAAAAACTGGCCAAACCTCAGGGATGAAAATGGCTTTTTACTCTTTTTTTATAAAAAGCAAAAAAGCACAAACCCTCTAATTGACGCGGGGTGACATCGAACTCCTGCCACCAAACTTTTTCACCGTCTGACGGCAGTTTAACTTTGAGAAACTTGGCGGCAAGAAAAATAGCACCGGCGGCGATGTGATGGGGTTTAAATTGCAAGCAGAGAGATGTCCGAAGCCTGCATGCCTCTTTTGCATGTCAAAATGGTACTACGACAGGCTGGCATTTTACATAGAGAAACAACCACAATTTAAGAAATTACCCATCGTTGACAAAATTCCAAGCAACTTGAGCAAGGGCATTTTGGGCAACTTTGAACTTCTTTATTGCTTCTACTAGTGGTTTATATGGATGATGCACGTTAAAATCGAAACCGAGAGTTGCAAGAACAACTCGCTCCCCGATTAATATTAGTTCCTTTTGTTGTTCGTACACTTCCTGCGTCACAAACATACATAAAAACAAATGAATAACAGTGCATTCCTGTAGGGGCGTTCATGGATGTTAACTGGTAATGTCGGTTTGATGATTTCTTGAAACGAAAACACAGGTTAACCGATAATCAGTTAACCAGTTTTTCCGGTCTGGTTATATGATTAACCAATTTACTGATTTTTCTATTTAATATCCAGATTTTCAACTTTTAAATAGTTTAATTTGTTGTCAATATTAATGCAATTATCTCTTATTATATGTAAACTAAACCCAAATAAAAAAATCTGTATTCTCATGAACCAACTCATAAAAAAGACGAAAGTAATAAATAGAAAAAACAAGATTTGGTTATTATATATTACTATGCTGGTAACTACATGAGCTTATTTCATACTCACCGTTCGTTGGGTTTAAAACCCAAAAGTTAATTGGGTTATTAGTTATTAATAACCCATACATATATATATAGTAGACTTTTTGGGTCAACCCATATATAAATAAAAGTATACAAACTTAATTTGTTTTTTCAGTTATCCTTCCGTCACCAAAATCTTGAAACATATCCCTAAACTGAAAATTTTCAGAAAGCTGACTCGGATAACCAAAAATATGTTACGATCAGTTTTTTGGTTCGGTTTCAGATATTTTGAACACAGCTATAATTCAGATCTTACAGTTTGAACTCAAATGCACGACAATATTTGAAGAAAATTGTGGGTGGATGTGAGGGGGTGTGTTGCTACTTGCTAACAAGTGAATTTTTTTAGTAAAGTTAATGATACCTTCTGTTTAATTCTTTGTATAGCCTCGGGATCCTTTTTGTTATTTATTTCATAAGAAACAAGGATTACGTCTTTCAATGGACGAGGAGTTTCTTCAACCTTGCCTGCAAGAAACATGCAGACAGTTGCAATTGTCTGCAATCCAAACATGTTACTCAGCGATAACAATGTACATAAAACAAGCTAAATTCAACAAAAAAAAAGAAGCAAAACAAGTGTAAAGTTATAGCATGAAGCATAACTCACCCTCCTGTCATTCTTTGCATGTGATTGACGAAGAAAGAAACGGTGACAAAAGATTATAGCTGTAGCAATGGTTACTTGGGGCCTGCATGGAAATATCCAACACAATCCACATATTACTATTGAAACTTGAATCAAAATAATTATTTTCAGTACGGAACACAACATGTTACGTATAAAAAGCAGCACATATTGAAAATTAAGAATACTGCAACCTCCAGGATTGAAAGCATAAAAATTCTCAAATAAAGCATGTATTTACAGAGTCTTTCCTAGGGCTCTAGAAGCACACAAAGGGCAAATATAATCTGCCTCAGCATACAATTCTTTAACTTTAAGAATCCTACTTTCTTCTAGTCTATTCTGACGTTTTGCGTTATGATCAAAGCACACACGAACTGACGAACACAATACAAACAGTAAAGAACATGAGAGAATTTACGTGGTTTGGTCACAGTGTACAACCTATGTCTACGGGCAACTAGGGTTTCCGTATTATTGAGTGACAAATGATAATGAATTACAAGCACAGGAGATATATTTACAGACTAGCTAATCAGATTTAACCCTTGCTAAACGAAAACATTACTGGGCCCACTAAGAGTTAGGGCCGGCTGACCCTACTACTCTCCTAATCCATGCGAAGCCATGTACCAACATCTTGCTATCCAGGCGTTGTTACCATCATGTTTTAAAATATAATCCGCCCTCACGTCCTTATCATTAACTTTAAGAATCCTACTCTCTTCAAGTCTATTATAATGTCTCAGTCTTACTGTCCAAGCGCTGTTACTTTTATACATTATTGTAAGAATCGGTAGGCGCTAGTTGGTCGGTGAAGTACCGACTAGCAATTAATTAGGATTAATAGGGATTAACCGGATTGGAATATTTATACGTAATTTTTAGTTTTATATATACACACACATTTTAATATGTAATTTTTTAAGTAGACATGTTTTAACCTCTCGTTGATCCATTTTTTAAGTAATTAGAGGGAATTTATAAAGTTACGTCAAAATTTGTCGGAATCTAGCCATAATTTGGCTGGAATAGGACCACCGTTGACCGCCTAGCAATTAATCGGCCATTACTCGGTGAACCTCCGATTAGTGATTAATCGGCGACTAATCGAAGCCTAAGCGGGATTTTTACAACCATGCTTTTATATTTTAAGATATCATCTAATCCACAGTCAGCATGCCGTTATATTCTCTCTACGTCTGCAACTTATTTCACATGTCAACCCTTTTACTCTAGCCTTTATGGTAGTACAGACCATAGAAAACAGACCCTCTTACCTGACTTGGTTTAGTATTAAAATTAAAATTTAACCCATTGTTTGCTCTCTTTTCTAAAAATAAAATACTGCTTTAATTTTAGTAACTAATGACTTAAAAAACATAAAAAATTGTAAGAAATTAAGACTTGCAAGTTCTTTTTATCCAGATAGAAAGAGAACATGAACCCATGACCAAACTCGATGCTTGCTGAGGCCCTATTTTACTTCTAACCTAGACTAGTACCAAGTAAATGGATCGATTTTGGTACAGCAGTTCGTTTGTAGGGGGTCTAGATGTGAATTTCATAAGAAGTAATATTCTTTGGATTTCAGAAAGAATGGACATTAGACAAAGGGAGTCTAGATGTGAATTTCATGGTTCTTAATCTCACAACGGAAAATTTGGGTCTCACAGAAGTTAAGCGTTAATACTAGAAGTTTAGTTGTAATCACCTGGCATATGACTATGCCCATGGTAAACTATATGATAGTATTCATTGCCATTGCATTGCACAAAGATTACAAGCACAAATAACTATTTCTGATTCTTGAGCTGACCAACTTAAAATGGTGGGGATTCTATAGGCCCCATAAACATGACTGATACAAGTATACTATATAAACGAGCTTCAATATGTGTTCGGATCTCATCCTATTACTAGAGACAAATATGGCTATAGAAAAAAAAACCAAAGCACTACAAAAAAAAACTTAGAAAAATAGACTGTGTCAGGACACCTCCAACATAAATCCTGGAGGTGGCAAAATGGATGGCTGTCCAGGTGTCAGCGTGTCGTTTTGGAATTGTGGTTGAACCAAAACTGTGTCGCGACGACCCAATAATTTTTCTTTTGGGCTTTATAAATGTAGTTCCAAAATTTTTAGTTTCTATGAATATAGATAACTTTTTTTTAAGCATCAATTTTAGTTTCTATAATATCTATATACTTTTTTTATTCTGTCCAAAACTACAAAACCACAAGACACCCCCCCCCCCCCCCCCCCCCCCCCTCTTTTGATACCATTCTTTCACCAACAAGCAAAAACTTTACCCAAACCAACCCAGTTTCCAACAAGACAGATTGAATTTCCAAGCAGACTAAATCCTAATGCACTTTTCATTGATTATCAACGAATAAAGATATGAGCACTAACAAAAATGATAACTTGAGAGAAATGACAAAGAATAAAGAAGCTTACACTTTGAGCCTCATACCCAAGTCTTGCAAGAACGTGCAATATGACTTACGTAGATAAGTTTCCTTCTTCAAATCAATGCCATCTGGTCTAGATGGGGAGTTTTCTTCAATTTCTTTCCGTGAGAAATACCACCGCCCACCATTTTCTTCCGTTTTATCATCAGAATGCCAATACGGACCGCCCTCATACATTCCAAAATGCATAGGATCACTGGACAACAAAGCAGTCATTGACAGCTTCTGCTCTCTCTCTTATCAGTTCTTTTTTGAAAATGATAATGATATTCCCGATTCCTCTAGTTTGCTAGTTTGTAGAATGCACTAAACTGACATCTGCACTGTATCAGTATGTGCACTAACAGATTTCAGTAAGCAAGAAAGGACACAAGCGGCAGTTTTTAATATATACAGATTTTCCCTTGTTTACAGTGCAACTTAACAAAGGTGTATTAACAAAATTGAGTGAGGAAAACAGAAAGTAAAACAAAATGGTTAGTTGGTTACAGGAATCTTTTAGCATTTATTAACTTACACACCTAGACTAAAATCGGTTCTAAGCCTATGTGGGAATAACTACAAATTCACATACATAGCATCAAAGCGCCAAAACGGACATCGGCAACTTCCTACCGCCTACAATAGATCACATGAGATGCAAAACACGTGCATTAAAGATCATATTTGATAATTAAAGTAAACAAACAGGTTTGATGGAAAATATTAGCCAAGTCTTATTTGTGACCACATTTCAACCATGACCAATGCACTAGATTGGAAGTAAGTGCAGGGTGCAACAGCAGTTCAATTGAAGTACTGTATGGCAATCATACAGGGCGTTGTCCTCAACAGTTTGCACCATAGTTGTTAATGGCGAAATAGCAACAAATTCCGATAAGGTACCCATATGCTACATAGCAAATAGAGATAAATAGCGGGAGCTATTTTATAAATAGCGATACACAAGAAAAATATCTAAAATTTGTTTATATGTATATTATATCAAAATACCCTGGTATATACGCTATTTTACATGTATATTTAATAAAAACCTAAAATCCATCTATTTATAGCTATATTTGTTATTTAATTGCTATTTATATCTTAAAAAAATAACTGAAATCCCGCCATTTATGGCTACATACCCTGGAGCGACCTTCAGCCTATGCGCTACGCAATTCACTATAGCGACCGATATTGACAACTATGGTTTGCATAGGCAAAAAACAACTAGAAAATCATACAGGGGGGATCACAAGATTATCTAATGTATTTTATACTGTTAAAACACTAATGTAAAGCATGAAAACCTTCAAAAGCCCCAACCGAACCACGTAATCTCCCGTGTTCTTTACCGCTTTTTCCGTTTGTTTCGTTCATGTGTGCTCAGTTTGATCCTAATTCCTAACAAGCTACAATGCAACCAAATGTACATAACCAACTAAAAAGACTTCCACTTTTCCCCAGTCAAAGACCTTCAACTAACGTATGCGTCAAATTTACGACAACGGCCTACAAGAAAAGACTTTTTGCTCAATCAAACATAATCTCCATCTAACAATAGCCCCCTTTAAGGGTCTAACCATCATAAAGCCTTCAATAAAGAACAACTGTTCATTAAAATCCTACAATTACTACTTAACAGCAAGAGCTTCAAATTTAATTGAAAATTAGCAAACCCTACTTCTCAAATAAGATGAAAAATGGAACACGTTTTCAAGAAATAAACATATAATTTGCTTAACAGCACCGATTTCTATCAAGCTAAAGGTTGTAACATTGAATATAGGAATCAAGATCATGTAAATAAATCGGTTAGTTTTTGCCCTAATTGAAAAGGTGCATGAATAGAGAAAAGTAAAAGGTATGAGATAAAGTAAGAATAAGAATTACCGACGAATTAGCAGATGAAGATTGCAGCAAGAAGATTACGGTGTTGGTGAGCGTTTGTGGTCGGTGTTTTTAGGCTGCTGCGCGTATTCTGTTTCTTAAGATGAGAGAGAGAAAGAAAGAGATGGTGTTGTGTGTATTGGAATCGTGTTTTCAAGCAACACTTGTTTTGTTTTATTTTATTTTATTTATTATTTATTACACGTTTTACGTTGGTTTGGATTAGGGGTTAAGGATGACAATCGAACATAAACCTAATGGGTAAACTTTTTAAATTAATGGGTTTATTCAAAATAGTGGGTATGCCCGATACCTGATGAGTATTTACCTATTAAAAACCTGACGGGCTTGAGATAAGCTTATATAACTGGGTTTGAGGTTGGGATTACCTAAACTCATCCCAGACCCGACCCATTGTCATCTTATTTGGGATGTACTAGCGTGGAGAGTGGTGTGGTCCATGTGGAACTTTGCGTCGCCGATGGGGTCGGATCCATCTCAAGTTATGGATGGGCAGGCGCATCTAAAAAAAGTGAGTGTAAATCGTCAAAAATCCCGACAGCACATCTTAGAAATTTTCAACCGCCCTTCTTATAAAAAGTTATTATGAATATAAAAAAAATTAGAAACACTGTTTTTATTTAAAATATAATCTATTTTATGTAATTATTTTTTTATTTCATCAAGACTTTAACCAGTTTCACTAAACCATTTTAACAGTCACTTTTATAAGTTTTAAGCCCAATAAACAATGCATTCTAATTAACCTAACCTAAACAAATTTGAAGTAAATTAAATAACCTAACCCAACCGCCCTTTCTAATTCTCACCACTCGCTCCTAAATTCTGATCCCCAGTGACGCACACTCTAACTCGATGCCAACCATCTTTTTGTCGGAAAACCAAAATTCTGACCACCAAACGTCCTTGTAATCGCCGGAATCCGATACAAAACGGGTATGCATTGTTTAGTGTTTTTGTTGTCTTACGTGGATGTTTAGGAGAAATAGAGATGTTAAATGTTTGAAAATTTTATGTATTTTGATTTTTTTGGTTGTTCTATACTTCTAGTAGGGTGATTTTCTTATTTTAGTAAAATTTTTGTTTGACTAAATGATTAGTTACGAGTAGTCAACAATTAAAACTAGGGATTGAGCTTGATGCTTGAATGTTTGAAAATTAAAATTGAAAATTATGAAGTTTGGTTGAGGATTGTTTAAGAGTTTAAGTGTTTAGTGTTGTTTTAAATGATTTTGTTGTTTCATATTTGATAGGAACCATGAGTAAGAATGTTATGGAGCGATTTCTCAAGATGAAAGGGTTGAATCATCTTCCAAAACTTCTGAATTCTTTGATGCGGATACTCTTCTTCTTTCGGATCCTCATGATCGCAAGCCGAATGTATCATATAACATGTATCAATGAGATGAGATTAGAAATGCATACCTACTAAGAGGACCATGTCATCCAAGAGGTATTGAATTCCCACAATCAATGTTTCAAGGTAATGAGTTAAAAAAAATTAAGTAAGAATGATATGATAAAAAGGAGTATAAGGGATAGTTCAAAATCGAATCGTGTGTTTTGCTTATGTTGCTACTTGTTTAGAGGACAATTTAGAAATCATGGAGACACATTTGTGTCCGAGGGATATAACAATTGGAAAAAATACGTGTGATACTTAAAAACATACATGCATAGTTAATAGCGCCACAACAAATGTTTCCAAATGTGTGCTGATGTAGTTAACGGAAATCAATCGGTATAAACAAAATTAGATAAGGTTATGACGGGGCAAGTACATGTCGGGTGAGTTTAACGACTTAAGGTCTTTAATTATAAAGGGTAATGTTTCGGCTTTCTATATTCATTGTTTTACACACCAACTTCAACTAGTTGTTGTGGCGGTTGCTCACAAACGTACACCTATTTGGTGAATTTTCGAAACGATAGTATGTTTAACAAAGAAAAGAGCAAGATTTGATGAATGCAGTTAAACTGGTTTCTTCCACCAAAAACCAACATGAAAAGTTTAGGTTCGGAGGTTTTAATAATTTCTTGGAGAATGTTAACTCTTTTTGTGGCAAGTATGAACAAGAAGTGAAAATTTTGGATGATAAATATATTAACCCAAGGTGGTCAAGAAGAAAAACAAACATCACAAATCAGCATTATTACGAGTATTGTTTCAATGAGGTTATAGATACGCAAATTCAAGAATTTGGGAACGGTTTTAACGGGTTAACATTGGAATTACTTGTTTGTATGAGTTATTTGAGTCTGTCTGATAATTTTAGTGCGTTTGACATTCCAAATATGCTAAAACTAGCCGAGATGTATCCATATGATTTCAATGTAGCTGATAAAAGAAGGCTTCTGGTTCAACTCGGGAACTAAATTGATTTTGTGAAAAAAGATAAATAATTCGTCAACTTGGATGGTTTATCAAGTCTTGTAAGGTTAATGGTTTCAACAAAGATTCACCAATCATTTACATTGGTGTATCATGTATTGAAGCTTCTTCTCGTATTACCCGTCGCAATCGCAACCGTTGAAAGATGTTTTTTGGAAATGAAGAACGTGAAGACTGACTTGTGTAATCGGATTGGCGATGAGAATTTAAGTGATAGTTGTATATGTTATATAGAGAAATACTTGTTTAGGAAAATATCTCTAGATCATGTTTTGGATAGATTTATAAAAATGAAAACCTGTAGGATACAATTTTAAATATGTTTGTATTTTGTAATGACGTTGATGTGTTTTTGATAATTATATAAAATTTGGTTTACGTGACCCGACCCGCTATGAACCAATTTTTTTATATAGCTAGAGGCATAAAATCTTTAAAAATATTTCGCACAATCGGGAGAAATATTCCTGGGTCCGCCACTAGCCGCCAAACCTGTGGCCACGGTGTGGGGAACTCCATTGTGTGATGGTGTGTAGTTTGGATCTTTTATATTTTAATTTCTTTTATTATTTAAAGAAACAGGTGGTAGTTTCCACACGTGTGGAAAGTGAAACTACGCTTCTATATGTGAAAAACGTCTAGGAAAAATGTGGGCCCTACGTGACAGTTTCTACATGAGTTTCTAATGAGCACACCCATGGTCTCACTAAGCCTATAAATCATTGTAACCAAACAAAATTCATACAAAATAGTTATCCGGATAGTTTGTGTTATCACAAAAGTAAAAAGGCTTAAACAAACACAAACAATATCGACTAGCAAAGCGAGAGGTCATGCAGTCAACATGCCTTATTTCGTGTCCCCGCAAATCAACGGCTTCTCTTTCCTTCTCACACACCATGACATTTCTCTCTCCCGCTCTTACAATCATGGCTTTTTTTTCCCATGGACCATTTGTGTCAGCGGACCATGTGACTTCTTTTTTCTCACCTTTTTTCTTTGTTGATAGTTTTTGAAATCAAAGCGATCAGTTGAACCTTAATCGATGGATGTCGGTTTGATAATATATTAGTTTCATAACATTGGTTAAGTCGGTTTGATAAATTATTAGTTTCATAACGTTGGTTAAATTTAGGTCGTGATAATTAGATATATTACAAAAGTTAAAGGCATAAAGGATCACAAACAATAACACAAGGAAGCTACGGAGTCAGCATCTGCTCTCATGTTCACACAAACCATCAGTTAGGTGAGGTAAAATGTCTTCAGTCTGCTGACTACATCTGCAGACATCTATAGCTGAAGAGGTGGACCAAACCGAAGAAGACTGTTTGTTTTTTTAACATAATCAAAATTCAGATTTTAAACCCTATAATCAACTTATCAACACAATCAAAAATCATAATTTGAACACCAATAATCAAAAAATTCAGAATTTAAACACCAATAATCAAGTTATTCACATAATCAAAGGTGTTTAAATTCAAAATTCACAACACTGCCATTGATGAACTCGAAGGAGTGAACCAGACGAGGAGATGAAGAAGCGCTAAGTAATGGAAAGAACTCTTTCGAATCGTCTGAGGTCGTCGACGTATCAACACCGTCTGATCCTTCAATTCCTCCATCAGGGGAAGTCACCGTCGTTCACATGCGACCCGTAACCGCCTTCGATAGCTCTTTGATCGGAACGTCACCGTACCTCACCACAAGTGGATCCGGCCCGTCAATTGAAACTCCGGAGACGCCGGACAGAGCGGTAGGGATAAAGATGGCGGTGTGGAGGAGGAGGAGGTCGTCGGAGGAGGTGGAGGTGACGAAGATGTGGTGGTGGCGGAGGAAGTGGAGGTGGTGGC
Source organism: Scalesia atractyloides (assembly GCA_947069175.1). NCBI lineage: Eukaryota > Viridiplantae > Streptophyta > Magnoliopsida > Asterales > Asteraceae > Scalesia > Scalesia atractyloides. Next base: position 5,127,323 of record CAMTDV010001634.1, read on the forward strand.
GGAAGAGGTGGAGGTGTCGGCTGGGAGGAGTATGCTAGGGTTTGGAGAACTTTAAAGATCAGAAGAGATGAGAAGACCCTGAAGTGGGGAGTCCACATCTGTCTAAAAAAGGTATATAAGACATTTTTTAATAAAATCACTTTTAAAAAACAAACACACTGCAGACTTAAAGGTCTGTGTGTGGTCTGCGTGGGGCAGACATAAGAGGTCATGAAGTGCTTTTCATAAAAAACAAACACCCCTTAATCTTCCTAACCATAGTTAGTGAACACCTTTCTATCTCCTACGCTCTTACAATCATGGCTTTCCTCCCATGGGTCGTCCATGTTCGGACCATGTGGCTCCTTTTCTCTCAACTCTTTCTTTTATTGGTAGTCTTTTTTATCAAACCGACCAATTGAACCATAAACTGTGGATTTATCAGTTTAACAGACTTGTTTTATAACATTGGTTAAAATTAGGCCGTGATCGGAATATACTACAAAATTGGTACGAAACGAATCATTAACCAATTGATCCAAAAAAGACTAGATGAAAACTTGAAAGAACTCTAGAGAGAAACAAGACTTAATTCATCATTTTCATTCATCATATGAAACAAATGGATACCGCTTTTTAGCCTTACTAAAAAACTAATGGAAATAAACAATATCCATGTACCCAAGGGCGGAACCATAGTGTTAGGAGCTCTAGCACGGGCTACAGCTTAACCCCGTATTCATAGTGTTTTTTTATACAAATGCTACCCCTAAAAAATACGATGAACCCCTAACCAAAAAATAGGATACTTTATACTACTAAATTCCATTTTTTATAAGCTCAAACATTTTACTAAGGTTGTTCGTGAGCTGAGCCGAGCCGAGCTAGGCCAAGCTCGGGGTCGGCTCGATTATAAACCGAGCTGGCTCGGCTCAGCTCGGATTTAAAACCGAGCTGCAAATCTAAGCTCGGGCTCGGCTTGGTTTTAAACCGAGCTAGCTCGGTTCGGCTCGAATTTAAAAAGAAAAATTGATACATAGATTTCAAAGTTCAGTATTCTAAAATATTATTCGATAGTTAAAAGAGTGTATCCAAAATGAGTTCAACCTTACACATTACAAGCGAAAATCAAGTTCAATAACACAAAATAAGTTTTAACTTCAATGAAATACAATATAAGTTTATTAGTATTGTAATCCACCTTCAAATATGCCATAATTATACAATAACACTCATAAATACATGTAAGTACTAATAAGTTTTTTGTAATATATTATAAAGTATATGAAAAGAATACTTAAATGCAAAATATTCCGAGCTAAAAAGCGAGCCAAACGAGCCGAGCCGGCTCAGTTTCAAACCGAGCCATATCGAGCGAGCTATTTCCGAGCTAAATCCAAGCGAGCTCCGAGCCGTAAGCTTTTTGGACAGCCCTACATTTTACAACCCGAAAACTTGTAAAAAATTAATCCCAAATTAACAATATTAGAATTGAAAGAAGGCCCTAAATATAACTGATAAAGTTAGACCAAGACCCAAAACAATATTGTAACTAAATAAGCGATCTTGTTCGTCTTATGGTGGAAACCGAAATACATAGTTCTTGTCCTTTGGTTTATCGGGTAGTGAAGCTAGCTTTGGTTTTACCGGTTGCAACCGCAAGACGGATTACGCAATCGAATGACCCGGGAATATTTGAACAATGCTATGGTTTGTGTGGCCGAAAAAGAATTTTTTGATAAAGTAAAAGACGACAATGTGATGGAACGATTCCAAGCTATGAAAAAATAAAAGAAGAGAACAAATCTGTTAGGTATTGTTTTCACTTTATTTATTATCTTTTTATTATGTACGATTGCACAGTAAAACATAAAACTTTTTCGAAATACCCCTAAATTAATGGCTTATGTACCCACTACGAAATAACTTCAACACAAAAAGAGATAAAATAGAACGCACTAATAATAACTAAACTAAACCATTGAGAATGTAGAAAGTGGAGTGCATGGCTACGTGGGTATTCTGCACGCATCATGAAGTAAAATCAAAATTCCTGCGTCAAAACATACTTGTCCTCAAGGATGTAATCGGAGAATTAACAATTGTTAAGTTTATGAATGATATGAATTGATTTTGGTTTAAAATATAATATATTTTCTATAATTTTGTGGATGTCAATAAAACCTTCACTATAAACAATATTGTGATTTTATGAATCAATATATTGGCTTCAAGTATAAAGTTTAACAATGTTTAAACACATAACTATCGATCAAGGGTACACGACCATCCTTCTCGGTGGAGCTGCGGGAAGGATAATCCACGTCGAGAAAGCGTTGGTTTGTTTCAGGAATGAAGCGGGAAGTAGTCACCTATTTGAAGAAAACTTGGTGAAGAGCGCAAGAGGATATCAGGATGGAGGGGCTCGGGAGACACATACAAAAACAAAACACATCTTAACATTGAATAATAATAGTATTTACAGACTACCGTCATAACTACTATGAGACACCGTTTGGACATATATACCGACATATACTAGATTATTAACTCCATGTTAAACACATTTTACACTAGTGAGACACATAAGTTTTTGATGCTAAGTTTAAATTCCAACAGACCATTTGTTCAGCACCAACTCAACAAACAAATTGCTTCAGATATCTATACGAACAAATGCCAGCCGACCCAAAAGTTTACATGGGTGATAATTTGAGGCACATGCTCCTTGATTCTGGTCTAAACGTACTTGATCATTCCACGACACTCCACGCTAAGCTTAATAGCTTGAAGCTGCTTCTTCTTATGCGCTTTTATCTGCTTCAGCCTCTTGTTCATCTGTCATCACAGAGAAATATTATACACTTAATATTTCAATTATTACTAATATGGTATACTATTCAATTGATATAGACCTTGAGTCGACGCTGGTATTCTTGGGCAGCTTGTTTAGCTCTGGCTTTAACTTCATCTGGATCGACCCTAGATTGGGGGCGCGCCACAAAATGTAGTGGCATTGCTTCAGGCCTTGATGCAGGCAGTCTAGAAGTTGAATTTCCAGACTTTGGTTCTCTGCAATTATCCAATTTTTTTAACTCCCATAATTATTAAACAATGCATTTATAACAGAGACGATTACAGACTAATGGCAGGTAGACGGGCAACAAGCTGCGCCGCTACCCCCTTCTGAATAGCAAACCAGGTCATGTAGCAACTATGATATGTTCGAGAAATAAAATAACTTACTGGGAATATTTAGCCAGATCCAAGTCATCATTATCTCTAAACTGCATTCCAGAAGATTTATTCATAGGCCTGTTAACGAGTAGCAAAACCGATTAGAAGACTTGAAACAATGAATGGAAATTTTAATTTTGTTACAATATCTTATGCAGTTGAATCCAAAGTTGCAATATACCTTTTTATTGATGGCCGGCGAATGGGGAATCTCTTATTCTCAAGGTGGCGCATGTCCTCAAATCTATTGCTTATGTTAAAAATCTGTCGACTCTGCATTATACGTAAAATGTTAGTGTCAATCGAAAGTAAACAGGACCAAGAAATTAGTAAACTACAACGGCGCTCAACATGCAAATAACCTCAAAAAGAAGAGAGAAATTTTGTACTTACCCATTTGTCAACCAAGTCTTTCGCTAGCTTTCTGTTGGATGCGGTCTCTTCATTAGACTTTGACAAGAACATGACGACCTGAATATAGGACATTGATAATTAAGTATCATTCGTCATGCCATCGAAAAGGAGAGGATAATAAGTACCAATTTGCCATTCAAAAAAAAGTCTTGGGTTCAAGTCCCACAGACAGCGAGGAATATAAAGAAATTTGCCGTTCAAAAAAAAATATAAGTACCAATTTAGAAACAATAAGACCAACCTTTCCGATTCCACTCTTCGTCAACTGTTCGCTTCTTTCATCTTGAGATAAATCAATTGGGAACTGCATGGTAATATCAAAAAAAAGTATTTAATTAATTACACAAACATAAAAGGATAGGATTCAGCCTTAAGATAAATTAACCATGTTTATATATACCTCGGTTAGGATCTCTAATATTGCCGAACGGATGTTTCTATTGGGCAAGCTTCCATCAAGGAGGGGTTCAAGCCAATTTTTCAAAAGCGATAGAACTCCGTGATCCAGGAACTCCAGTTGAAGTTGTTTCCTGTATTATGAATTGAGAAGGCAAATCAAATAAGCTCACTACAAAACATACGAGACGTCTGCAAATAATGCACTTAGCCACTTACTTAGATAGAGCTTCAATTAGGAATGGAAGCTTTATGAGTTTATTAATTGCTGGCTTTGATACTCTATTTAGATTTGCATCTTCTTCTGCTACAACTTCAAGTTCAGCGGTGACCTTTTCGACAGGAATTGCATATCCGTAGCAGTTTTCTCAGTCTTATTTTTCTTGCCCATCTTGAAAAGTTCCTTGATCTCATCTTCTTCTTCACCCTCCTCAGCCTACATGATTAATAAATATACTAAGTTTGAAAAATAATAAGAGACAAGCAAATCAAGATCCTCATATGACATCCAAAAGTGACATGTTTTTGACTTACTAATGCATCACACTTAACATTTAATAAGAAACTTTTAAATAGGCAACAAAACATGCTTGTTGCCCGTTTTGCAATTCAAAAGGGGGTTGCGGCGCAACTTGTTGCCCCTTTACCTGCCATTTGCTTGTAATTTGTTGTTTTGGCGTTTTAATGAGAATCGACTATAAAACTGGTAAACTGATCAAAAAACATGCTTCATGTATAGGCCTAGTTCTTTTACCTTAGGAGCACGACTAGAAGATTACCACAACGGTTGCTTCCATGACGATTTTCTGGATCGACACCACTATCATCTATAAAGTTATCATCATTCTCCTTTTTTATACCCTTTTTCTCATTCTCCTTTTTTGTACCCTTTTTCTCATCCTTCACCTGTAATCAAACAAACCTCCATAAAAAAACTTACGAAGTTACAATGATAAAACAACAAGAAACATGAACCGATAAACAAAAACAAATCGGCTCCATATAAACATCACTCATTCACTCATGCATGCACAAATTCTATCACCTAGTCCTATCAAAATCATACAAATTTATAACCACTATAAAGGCAGCCAGTTTAAAACTAATAATGTACCTTCGAATCGCCCCCGACAATATTATCCCACATCTCCTTCACATCTGCAGCATCACCACTCCTTTTATTATTCCCCTTAAACTTTTTATTACTAAAAAACTTCCCACCACTAACTGAACCATCATCTCTCACAAAACCCGCCATATCAACTGCAAACTCCAGTACGACGTCCACCTCCGTGCGCTTCTTTGTTAACCTTTTCAGCGGCTTCGATTTAGAATCGAATTTGTTAAACTCAACCGTCGGATTTAAAACATCATCTTCAAGAGCGTCTTTAATGAGGTGTTGTCGATGATTGTTGTGAAAACTACAAAGTTGACAAAAAAAATACTGTTAAGGATATAGCGTAATACAAATTTTGAGTATGAACCAACCAGAAAAGTGGTGATTGGAAACACTTTTATATATATAGGATACTGATAGGTAGTTGCGGAAAATATTAAGTCTCTTCTATTTTTTTTTACTTTGTTAACAATTAACAAGTAATTAAATTTCAAATTACAAATTTTTTATTTTACTTGTAAATAGTCCATAATACTTTGTCAGCAAGTAACAAAAATTCAAATTACAAATTAAAAATAATTTATTTTACTTATGAATAATCACATAAATATTATAGTCTTATCAATCTATTGTGTTGCATCCCTCATCTTATCTAAAATGCGTACAAATAATAGGTATATGTAGATGAGGTAAATAATATATGAGATTTTGGGTATGTTTGGCAATAAGTAGCTGGTGACTGAAAGTTGATAGCTAGTAGCTGTAGTTTTTTAGATATATTTAGGTGTTTGGCGGAATAGCTGGAGTTTTTAATAAAATTTATAAAATGACCAAAATCAACATAATAAAATATATTTAGGTGTTTGGCAGAGTAGCTAGAGCTTTAGAGGTTAAAATAATCATTTTTCCCTAAAAACTTGTAGCTCCTTCTAAACGCTACTAGTATGAGCGTTCAACCAAAAGCTTCAAGCTCCTACCCTAAAAACTTCAAGCTCCTTCAACCAAACAAAGTTTTTTATTGAGTAGAAGTTTTTTCTTAAAAGCTTAAAACTAAAAGCTCCAAAAATTTATTGTATCGAAACAATCCGACGTTCCTCTTTCATTCTATGTAACCATTATATACACATATAGTGTCAACTGATTTCATCCAACATTATCCAGGATTTACACCTTGGTTTTTTATTTTGTTTCCTTCTTTACAGACTATATTACCGCCTAAATATCAATATTCAACATAAATTTTAACTTGATGCACGCTACCAATCGTCAATAACAAACTTGTAAACATTGAAGAACTTACCTTGATCTTGGTTCCCTTGTTGTTTCGAGTTGCTCGACCCGTCTTCTTTCACTCCTACACTTGACAAACACATACTTAAATTCCGTGATTACTTTCCATTAGCATGTTTTTATCAAGATATGATACCAATTTACCACTTTTACTAATCCTTACAATCCAAGCATGACATTCAACAAGAATTCATCACAAAAAAACACATAATTCATATTCGAGGCATTTTATTAAACTCTTGGTGTGTAACAATTTTTTATATTTAGAAAACTACCATTTTCATGATATCATTCACCATTTTTCATATACATTAATATTTCAAGTATCATTAATTATGACAATAGTCATTAGACAACATTCAATCCTCCTAGCTTCATGTTATCTAATTAACATCAAAATTCTAACTTAAAGCCCAAATTACAAGATTAAGACAAAACCCATTTAAATCTTCATATGATTTTGTTTTCTTTTTACAAACATTAATCTCATACACAAATTACACACATAAATTTATCCAAATAATGATTCTAAACAAAATTTCTACTTTATTTATGTCATGACACCACAATCTCATTCTAATTATTTTAAGAAACACGTGGTAGATTTCCACACGTGTGGAAAGTGAAACTATGCCCATATATGTGGAAATCGTATGAAAAATATGTAGCACCTAAGTGGTAGTTTCTACATGACCCCATCCCAACAGGTATAAAATTATCTCATTTAAGTAAGACAAAATTGCACAAATCAACCTTTATTTTATAACTAAACTGCACTTCATATCTTTCACTATGAAATAGGCCAAACCCAACCTTTATGTTCGTGTTTTGTTACATTCTATAACATTTACAACTAACGTCATCAAAAAATTCAGTTAAGTTACCTCACATGCTTTGCATGTGAGGGTATTATGGTCTTTTAAAATATAAAGGTTGATTTGTGCAAAAACATAATTATATATAAAGTAGAAAATATATTTTTTTTGCAAAAACATTATTATTTGTTGATAATTAAATATTTATACATATAAACATATATAGAAATTAGTTTTAAATTTATTTTGTAAACTTCTGATTTTAAATTTTTTATAAAGTAAATAATAATGACAAGATAAATTACTTTTTATAACAATACTTCTTGTGGGTTCAAATATTTATATATTATTTCATATTTTGTTATCTAGACTATAATGTGTGTAATGTATTCATATTTATAAAAAAATTAGAATTTGAATTTTTGGGTTGGCGTCAAAGGTATATGAGATCGTTAACTATTTGTTTTAAAAATTATCATGCGGGTCGGTATAACAACTGCATTGGGTTGTTTGGGATTTTATCCAATGTGTTTTGTATAGGGTAAGGTTAAAATGATAACCCACATATTTCATGAGAACCGCGAGAACTCAATCAAAAATCAAATTCAAAAAGAAGTTAAACTTGTCATGATTTCTAAAATAAAACATCAAAAAGAAAAAAAAACATCAAAAAAATTACAAGATAATTTTGAAAGGGCCGATGAATTATTTAGAGCGTAAATTTTTTATTTAATATTATATCTTAATAACATTATATATGCCTTATGTATGCCACTGTTAAAGGAACCAGTTTCGAATTTCACCACTGTTAAAGGACAAAACATATATATATTAGACAAGAAAATACTTATTAACATGTACCGACTAAATAAAGCATGTTATTATTTAGTATTATGATGGGCTGCTAACGAACCAAACGTTTGGCGAACAGTTTGTGAACCGTTCAATGAAAAGTTCGTTCGTGTCCGTTCGTTTATTAAGCAAACGAACACGAACAAGAAAAAGAAGTTTCGTTCGTTTAGTTAAACGAACATAAAAATAACAAAGGAGGCTACGGAGTCAGCATCTACTCTCATGTTCACACAAACCATCAGTTCATCTTCCTAACCACAATCAGCGAACACCTTTCTATCTCCTCCGCCTCTTACAATCATGGCTTCCTCCCATGGTTCGTCCATGTTCGGACCGTGTGGCTCCTTTTCTCTCACCTCTTTCTTTTATTGATAGTTTTTTTATATCATATCAAACCTATCAGTTGAACTGTAAACGGTGGACTTGTCAGTTTATCATAATACTATTAGTAAATATAAACTTAATTTATGTTTTATGTATGTATTAATATGTTAAAATTTATGCTTATATGTATGTAACGAATATTCTCGAACGGTTATGTTGGTTTTGTGAGATATCATTTCCAATGCGGTTTCCCTCCAAAACCAACCAACTTTCAACCGTTCGAGAACAATGTATATATGGATATTGCCGGGAACATCAACTGGTACAAGACGTTTTCATAACCGAATTTGTCCTCTTCATTCTTGTCTGCAAATTCTTGTTCACTGCACACTCAGATTACACACACGATGAACCCTCACATTCAAACGACTTCCGCTGCACATGTATTCAACACCCAACACAGTGGTATCAGAGCCAATACCAAGAGTGAGGAGAATCCAGTGACGACGTCAACGACCCTGCGTGTAAACGTTGCTCCGACGAGAAAAAGAAAAGAAGATGGTTGCAGAGGAAATGTTATTATTGCAACAAACCGGGGCATCAGATTGCATCTTGCAAGAAGAAAGAAAACCATGAGTCTGCACAACTCATTCGTCTAGCGATTAACACTGGGTTGCAACAACAGAAAGAATTAGATGATAACGAAATGATCAGAGAATGGAGTACATGGTGACCGGAACTGATGGCGGATTCTGGTCCGAAATCTGGTACGTCAGTAAATTTTTTAAGAGGCACTATTCAGGAAACATAGACATGTTCAAAAGAATTAAAAGTATGTTTGATGTGGAAACACAAACCGGTGAGAACAATTTCTATTTCATAAAAGGAATAGGGATTGTTGAATTAATGACTGAATCCGAAATTCAAAGCGTTTCTTCACTCCTGACATTGATAAGAACATACTTAGTTTGGATCAATTGATCACTCAAGGGTACACGGTTAAGTTTACGGGGATTCATGCAAAATTTTCCCTACATTTAGTATTCCTGTCATAAATAAGAAGAATGATATATCGGTTTTCACTAAGGACGATGAGATCGGTAAAAGAGAAAAGGAAATGGTGTTAAAGTTCGATCCGGAGTATGAAAATTTCAAAACTGAATATTTAAACCAATATTTCAAAAGCCTGAATATATCTTCGAATGAGCCTGATTGGAATGTCTTGATCATGCAAGCAATGTCATTTAAAGACTTCCAAGACTGCAAGGCTCTTCTAGATATGCTAGATGATGACTGTTATGTCGGAAAATACAAGTTTTATATAGAAAAGAAGTTTGAGGAGATGGTTGATTGGTTTCTAAAAGACAAATTAGAGATCAATACTAGACCGCTTCCTGCATTTGCTGAAAACAATAGGAAAAAAAGTTTACTGGATCTATACATGGCTGTTAAGTGGGAAGGAGGTCACCGGAGAGTGACCGAGAATAATATGTGGGCTGTAATTTCTAAAGACATGGGTTTTGATTACGAAGAAGGAGAATTCATGAGACTTATGTATGCCATGTACTTAGATGTACTGGTTTATTATTATAAGTTCAAAGCCACTCAACAAGTTGTAGCCGAAAAGGAAATTATGTTGAAGCAGACGGAGCAAAAGCTTGGACGAGAATGAAGGATCGAGCAGGCGGCCTGGTGCAGAACAAGGAGAGGCAGCCGAAGAGCACTATGCCTTCTTTGCCGGAAACGACTGGTACGGTCTTAAAAGGCTGCAACGAAGGAAGAGGTTCGACTTCAAGAGAGCGGAGAAAGCTGTTAATGAAGCCAATGACAGCGTGATAATGCATTCTCGGAAGAAACATTAAGTTTATTGGGAGTGTATTAGTAAATATAAACTTAATTTATGTTTTATGTATGTTAAAACTTATGCTTATATGTATGTAACGAATATTCTCGAATGGTTATGTTGGTTTGTGATATATCATTTCCAATGGCGGTTTTCCCTCCAAAACCAACCAACCTTCAACCGTTCGAGAACAATGTATATATGGATATTGCCGGGAACATCAACAGGTACCAAGACATTTTCATAACCGAATTTGTCCTCTTCATTCTTGTCTGCAAATTCTTGTTCACTGCACACTCATATTACACACACGATGAACCCTCACATTCAAACAACTTCCGCTGCACATGTATTCAACACCCAACAAATACACAATTGGATATCATTCTGATAATGACTTTCTTGTCTCTCACAAACACTAGTATACAACCACAATTGTTGTTCACAAATGAACACGCTTCACACACTAATGTTATATGATCAAAGAGATACACATACAAAAACAAAACACATCTTAACGTTGAATAATAAAAATATTTACAGACTACCGTCGTCCGTCATAACTACTATGAGATACCGTTTGGACAGACATACCGACATATACTAGAATATTAACTACATGTTAAACAAATTTTTATACTAGTCAGACACATAAGTCTTCGATGCTAAGTTTAAATTCCAACAGACTGTTTGTTCAGCACCAACTCAACAAACAAATTGCTTCAGATATCTATATGATCAAATGCCAGCCGACCCAAAAGTTTATGTGGGTGCTCCTTGATTCTGGTCTAAACGTACTTGACCATTCCACAACCCTCCACGCTAAGCTTAATAGCTTGAAGCTGCTTCTTCTTATGCGCTTTTATCTGCTTCAGCCTCTTGTTCATCTGTCATCACAGAGAAAAATATTATACACTTAATGTTTCAATCATTACTAATATGGAATGCTATTGCAATTGATATAGACCTTGAGTCGACGCTGATATTCTTGCATAGCTTGTTTAGCTCTGGCTTTAACTCCATCTAGATCGACCTTAGATTGGGGGCGCGCCACAAAATGCAGTGGCATAGCTTCACGCCTTGATGCATGCAGTCCAGAAGTTGAATTTCCAGACTTTGGTTCTCTGCAATTATCATAAAAACATCAAACAGGATACAAATGAAAGCCATATGTAGCAACTATTATATGTTCTAGAAATAAAATAACTTACTGAGAATATTTAGCCAGATCCAGGTCATCGTCATCATCATCTCTAAACTGCATTCCAGAAGATTTATTTATAGGCCTGTTAATGAGTAGCAAAACAGATTAGAAGACTTGAAACGAAGAACGTAAATATTAATTTAGTTACAATGTTTTATGCAGTTGGATCCAAAGTTGCAATATACATTTTTATTGATGGCCGGCGAATGGGGATTCTCTCATCCTTAAGGTACCGCGTGTCCTCAAATTTGTTGCTTATGTTAAATATCTGTCGACTCTGCATTATACGTAAAATGTTAGTGTCAATCGAAAGTAAACATGACCAAGAAATTAGTAAACTACAATGGCACTCAACATGCATATAACCTCAAAAAGAAGAGAGATTTGTAAGTACTTACCCATTTGTCAACCAAGTCTTTCGCTAGCTTTCTGTTGGATGCGGTCTCTTCATTAGACTTTGACAAGAACATGACGACCTGAATATGGGACATCGATATTTAAGTATCATTCGTCATGCCACCGAAAAGTAGAGGATAATATGTACCAATTTAGAAACAATAAGACCAACCTTTCCAATTCCACTCTTCTTCAACTGTTCTCTTCTTTCATCTTGATATAAAATCAATTGGGAACTGCATGGCAAGCTTCCATCAGGGAGGGGTTCAAGCCAATTTTTCAAAAGCGTTAGAACTCCATGATCCACGAACTCCAGTTGAAGTTGTTTCCTGTATTATGAATTGAGAAGGCAAATCAAATAAGCTCACTACGAAACATACGAGATGTCTGCAAATAATGCACTTAGCCACTAACTTAGATAGAGCTTCAATTAGGAATGGAAGCTTTATGAGTTTATTAATTGCTGGCTTTGATGCTCTATTTAGATTTCCATCTTCTTCTGCTACAACTTCAAGTTCAGCGATGACCTTTTCGACAGTAATTGCAATATCCGTAGCAGTTTTCTCAGTCTTCTTCTTTTTCTTGCCCATCTTAAAAAGTTCCTTGATCTCATCATCTTCTTCACCCTCCTTAGCTTACATGATTAAAAAATATACTAAATAAATAAATAATAAGTGACATGCAAACCAAGATCCTCATATGACATCCAAAAGTGACATGTTCTTGACTTACTATAATGCATCACACATAACAATTAATAAGAAACTTTTAAAAAGGCAACAAAACATGCTTTATGTATATGCCTAGTTCTTTTACCTGAGGAGCACGACTCGAAGAATAAACACAACAGTTGCTTTCATGACGATTTGCTGGATCGACACCACTATCATCTATAAAGTTATCATCCTCCTCCTTTTTGGTACCCTTTTTCTCATCCTGCACCAGTAATCAAACAAATCTCCATAAGAAAAACTTACAATGATAAAACAACAAGAAACATGGTTCATTAATTGTTCAACGGATAAATAAAAACAAATCGGCTCCAGAATCATATAAACATCACTCATTCACTCATGCATGCACAAATTCTATCACCTAGTCCTATCAAAATCATACAAATTTATAAGCACTATAAAGGCAACAAGTTTAAAACTAATATTGTACCTCCGAATCGCCTCCGACAATAGTACCCCACATCTCCTTCACTTCTGCAGCATCACCACTCCTTTTACTATTCCCACCGTCTCTAAAAAACTTCTTCCTCTTTCCACCACCACTAACTGAACCATCAACTGCAAACTCCTTCTTCATTAATGTGAGAGTGCAAACAGAGATTAACTAACGCAAGAAAAGTGGAGGGATAATCTACGCACACTTTCTTATATATGGGAGAGTTTACTTTGTTAACAAGTAACAATAATAATAACATTTCAAATTACCAACTTAAAACAATTGTAATTTATTGATGAATACTCAAATAAATAAAATATTATAGAATCTTCATCTTATCTAAAATGCGTATAAATTGAAGGTATAGACTATAGATAGATGAGGTTTATAAATCTATGAGATTAGTTTGTTAAAATAGCGTATAAAATATGGTATATGAAAGGTTATAAGATTATTATTTAGAAAATGTTATCTATCGTATCTTTCTTAACTTTATCCTTACTAATAGAGTTAATTACTGTTTTCGTCTCTGTGGTTTGTCAAAAATCACTATTTCAGTCAATTAGTTTAAAAATTGCGATTTCAGTCCCTGTGGTTTCACTTTCGTAACCACTTCAATCCATTTATTCTGTAAGTACAGGGACTGAAATGGTGGCGAGGTGGACTAAAATGGTTACGAAAGTGAAACCACAGGGACTAACATCACAATTTTTAAACTAATGGACTGAAATAGTGATTTTTGACAAACCATAGGGACGAAAACAGTAATTAACTCTTAATAAATTTAATTTCAAAATGTTATTAACTATATTAGGATGCGCTATTTAATTAATATTATTAGATAAATACAATGTATTTTATTACATGTTATCTTAATAAAAAAAAATACAATAATTAGATCTTTTTACTAGTCCGAAAAAGACAATAACTAGATTATCCTATTAATACACTTATGTAACTATGTGATCAGGATTATATAGAAGTAGCATTTACATTGTTCTTTATTTAAGCGTATAAAACACGGGTTTGTAACACTTATATATTAAAATATTATTCAACTATTTTTTTATATTTAATCCGTATAATACATGAATTTATAAGCTAGTCTATCTAATAAAGGATTTCAATTAATATCACATGATATTCCCTCCTATAATTTCATAATTTTACTTATATTTTATTTAAAAATATATTTTATTCCTCCAACCTCACAATTTTGATTATATTTTATTTAAAAATATTTTTTCCTTATTATTATTTATTATTAATTTATTCATTTTAGATTCCATGTTATAATATATTATGTACATATATCAATTAATTTTTACCCTAAAATGTTCCAACTAATATTATAAAATAATTATTATAATAAAGACGTTATATAATAACACAAATATATATTATAATTTTAATTTGTAACATACCACCTCCGCATAAATATTATAAAAAAATGATTGAATTTATCACCCGGAATATTTAATTAATATTATAATTTATGAAACATATGATACACCCATCAACAATACACATATTTAGCCATATGATAAGATTTTAATATTATTACATTTATTAATAGTATTACACATGTTTATAAGATTGTCGATTATATTTTCTCAACATGTGTGATAAAATTCATCAATTATGAATGTATAAGTTTATAATATTATTACATTCTTTACACGTGTGATAAAAATTGTATAGAAATTTATGATTTTTTTTTTCAATATGCAACTCGTGTAATGCACGGGTTTATAAATTAAAATAATAATCAAGTTAATTTTTTATATATATTTAATCTATGTAGTACACATTACATGGGTTTGTAAGCTAGTTGATGATATAGCTGAACCTAAGATGCCCGGTTAAGTCTGTTATACTTTTTTTAATTTAATATATATCCGTCGAAATAAGGTGAATAAACACAATATGAAAGCGTAGTGTTTAGGTGCAAATAAAAAAAGTAAGAAATAATTAAAGTGAATAAACACAATTTGATGATTAAACAATTGAAAATTTAATGAAGAGTTGTGAGTATATTATAACTAGAATTTTGTGGTTGGTTGTGATTTATTTGAATATATATATATATATATAGAGAGAGAGAGAGAGAGGTAGAGGATCATGTACAAAGTGCCTAAAGTGTGACAAGTGTAAGAAATATTGTGGAGATGACATGTGTCCTCAATCTAAATTAATTCAAAAGGGTAAACAAGTAATTTTCTCATTAATTCAATTAATTGATAACCTCCCATAACCGCCACCCTTCCATAGCCGCCACCTATTGATTCTTTGTATGGTGTTTTAAACTTGCATTCATGGTGTTTTAAACCTGCAGTCCATTATGTGTCCTTCGTATGGTGTTTTAAACCTGCATTCATGGTGTTTTAAACATGCAGTCCAGTATGTGTTATTCGTATGTTCTTCATATGGTGTTTTAAACATGCATTTAGGTGTTTTAAATCAGCAGTCCAGTAGTGTTCTTCGTAATATGTTTTAAACATGCATTCATGGTATTTTAAACCTGCAGTCCAGTATGTGTTCTTCGTAATTTTTTTTGTCTATATAAGTATAACAATATGGTACTCGTATTGAAGATAAAAAAAGCTCGTTAATATGATGTAATTTATTTAAAAAAAAAACGCTACGTATAAAAAGTTACTGGCGTTCAAAAAAGATGGGTGAAACTTGCATGTGAATTAAAGTTAATGGTAGTTTTTTTTATTAAAAATACAATATAAAAAGACACTATTACCCCTAATCTAATCAAATTAGTCAAAAAAAATAAAACATAATTTACATTTTAAGCCCTTAATGATCTCAACTATTAACTACAAGATCTAAGGGCTTAAAACACTTCTTACACTTCTCACAAAACCACCATTTTTTTACACTAACCCTACCCTATATATATATATATATATATATATATATATATATATATATACACATAGAGAGAGAGAGAGAAAAGATCAATACAAGTACCTTTAACGTACAAACTAAAGGTTTTCCAGAAAAAACGCGGTGACATTTTCGTAATTATTTACTCGTAGAGTTATTATCAAAATTACCCTACAAATGATCTTGTATGGTAATTTTGATCTTGTAGAGTAATTTTATAAAATAATTTTATAGAGTATGTCAGAAGTTCTATGGATACACAAACTTTGGACTGAGATTGGCTTTCCTCAAACTAGAGCTAGTAGGATCATGTGTGATATGAAGCTGCTATACAAATTTCAGTAAACCCTGTTAAACACAATCATACAAAGCATGTGGAGGTTGATAGTCACTTCATCAATAAGAAACTTGAAACAGAGATTATAAAGCTAGTTTTTGTTCGTTCAGGAGATCAACTAGCAGATATACTAACAAAAGTCGTTAACAGGAAGATCTTTAGCTATTGTCTTAGCAAGTTGAGCATAGAGACCCACTACTCATCTTGAGGGGAGTGTTAGAAATAAAATATTTGGTGAAAATAGAGGATCAGAATTCACATCATTTCCTATTTGGAGAGATCATGACAGCCTTACATTACGAGGATCATTACTAGCGCATCAAAAGAGGATTTCCAACATTATTTTCTATTCTGTTTTCCTTGTTAGGATTTTTGCCTTTTACCTATATATAATGTATCGATCCCCTTGTAATTTCTATCGGTAAGAAAACCAAAAGATATAATTCAAATTCTTCATTTTAAACCATTATATGTATATCATATCCAAATACGTTGTTTTATACGTGTGCTTAATAAAAAACCTAAAATCCTGTTATTTTATACCTATAAATCCCGCTATTTACATTAAAGTAGAAATAAACAAAAAACCTAAAATTTTGATAGTTGGCCGCTATGGAGGCGCCAAAATCAAATAGCGACGCGTGAGTGCTACGCTACGCCATTCGCTATAGCGCTCACTTTGAGGCTATTAGTAATTATGTTTATGATTCACAGGAAACTAAAAGAGATTTGATTCACTATCGACAAGCTGGAACATCGTTAGGAAGGAAATCCGTGTCCACAACCTATACTCCTAGTTCAAGGTCAAGCGGGGAACGTTATCGCTTTTGAGTTGTGCTTCAGTATAGTTAAAGTGTTTGTATTATGTAGTTGATCATTGACATATATAGATTTGAATGATATACTCTAATGGCTGATCAAATAACATAGGATGCTAAACTATTGCTTATGTAAACCGAAATCGATCATCATCAGTGTGGGCTTTTTGTTCATTGATCATGGAAGCTTATTTTACTTAAATATGAAGTGTTACAAATCACGATAAAGTAATCAAATCAAGTAATTAAGCAAGGAAATTAAATGCTTCCAGTATAACAAACATCTTCTTCAAATTATTGATTTGCACAACAATACTTTCTTTAATGTTAATCTGAGCTTCCTTCACACTCCAAGCACTCAGTTCAGAGATCAACACGCTTTCTGTTCCATTGTTAAATGCAAACAAACGAGCTTCGTCTCTGATGGCTAATGTCGGGTAAACCCTAGCTGTGATGCACGTCTTTCCTCCTCCTCCAAAGCTCTCGACGATAGAGTGATCTATCTGCACATATCCCAAAAAAAAAAAAACTACATCAGATCTTAAATTCAGAACCTTCACAAAGAAAGAAAAAGTTTACCCATTACCTACCAAGGTTCTAAGTGAAATTTCATCTTGTTGAGGATCTATGTCAACAAATGCTCCATATGTCATTTTATCAAGCCCGTTCCTTGTAGAAGACCTGGCATATATAAGGTTTTGGATAAGTTAATTGGTTAGAGCATTTGAATTATATATAGGAGATTAATTTTTTTTCATAACCATGAGTTAGGGACAACCCGACCCACCAATACCAAGCTAAGCCATGGGATCAATTCATGGGGTTCAAGACATGAACGAGTGGAAGCTGGATTTGAACATAAGATACCTACTAAGGGGAATATTGTGCCACCCCTTGAAGGTTATAATATAGATAACTAAGTTGAAGAAAACTAACCGGCTTTGATCATTACACATTAGCACAATGTATCGCCCATTATATTGGAAAACCCGAAAGAAGATTGCAGTTTGTTCAGTCAAGTCAAGGGATGCCAAAGCTAACAGTCCGAATGGGCCAAATTTGCCTTTCTTTGATGAGTCCATTTTATTGCAAATAGATTGCGGGTCAACCCCACTCGGG
Source organism: Scalesia atractyloides (assembly GCA_947069175.1). Lineage (NCBI taxonomy): Eukaryota > Viridiplantae > Streptophyta > Magnoliopsida > Asterales > Asteraceae > Scalesia > Scalesia atractyloides. Next base: position 5,145,532 of record CAMTDV010001634.1, read on the forward strand.
TCCAGTTTCTCGGCCTCGTCTAAATTAGTAAGTTTGAACGAAATTTTAACATCCGCCTGTAAAATAACAAACAAGGCATATATACGAGTAAAGAACCTCCGTAACACTTTTGAGGCTTTATAACTTACCTGCCATGCAGTTATGCCCAGAATTTCATGTAGTGATCCATCTTCAAGATTCGTATTTTGAATAGTAGCTTTGTTTTCATATAACATTTCAATTTCCTCAATAGGCCATTGTACGAGCTGCTTCTGGTTTTTATCAAGCCAAATACTCCTTGGGAATGACTGCATGTCATTAGCAAATTCATGATTTCATTAAGAAAAGTATAATTAACAAAATTTTAATAAACCAACATATGATTACATGAACTCCTGACCATCCTTTAGCAACATCATCTTCAACAGAATCAGATTCATTCACCCAAGCCATCAAGATCCTTCTGTTTTTGACAGGGTCAAAGAACGATTTCGAAGCATAATACTTCCCGTAATCATATCTCAAGGTGCCAAGCGTTAGTTCATTTTGAGGAACGTAGTTTTCTTTTATAGAACTGTAGTCCCAATCATGTAGTAGTCTTTTTGATAATCAATCAATCCCACCTTCAACACATGCTTTACTCCAGAACTCACTACAGACGTATCAACCCCATTGGGGTTGTCAACCGGCACCGGAAAAAAATCAGGACATTCCCATATCCCAATGCCTGCAACTTCATGCAATGGTGATTCATGCATACTCCAATTAACAAAATCCTCAGAGTGGTACAAAAACGCGATTCCCTTCTTGTCTTTCTGACTTCCAACAATTATCCTCCATTTTCCATCGTCTGCAAGCCACGCAGTGCTCGGGTCTCTGAAGTCATCATGTGAATCCCACCCGGGAGGTTTATGACCGGATTGCCAGTGTACTTGACCCATTCTCGAAGATATGGATCAGATAAGTTTTTAGGTACAATGAGGTTTTGGACTTGGCGGTTTTCAGAATCAATTCCAGTGTATAATATAACTGGCTTGTTTCCAGGGAGGATTGTGGCAGAGCCAGACCAACAACTGTTGATATCGAATGGTTTGGTTGGGGCAACAGCGAGGTCGAGTGGGGTCCAGTTGATCAAGTCATGTGATACCGAATGTGCCCAATACATTTGATCAGCAAAAAGCGGGCCATATGGATTGTACTGATAAAATAGATGGTATACTCCATTGTAGTACATTGGTCCTGGATGTAACGTCAACATTATTAAATTTAGCACTCTCTAGAGATGTTCAAAAAAAAACAGTTCCCGACCTGATACCACACCTGAGACTGGTCTCACCCAAACTGATTTAAACCCGATCCAAATCACCAATTTGTATATCGGTTCCTACTCTCACTACTGAAACTAGTTTGGACCCGAACCGACTTAAAAAACCGATTTTAACACGTCCTGGACCGATCTGTATAAGGTTTGAATATTTCATAACCAGTTATGACCCTAACCGGTTGCAACTCAAATCGGTATTGACTAAAGTTGACCAAACCAATTCTCTTTACAACGTGAACCGGTTTAAAAACAAAAAACGAAATGTACATCTATATTAAGCACTAGTATTAAGCCCCTGCGTTGCAACGGTTGTCGTAAAACTGTGTCATGTAGTACCAATGCTATATCAGCGTCAGCGACCACCAACACCGGAAAAGCTCTTAAAACAAAATGAATAAAACGAAAAAAAATAACACCGAGTGAAAAACAGACGTAAAATCTTTGAATTACGCACGCTCGTTGCAGAGAAATTAAACAGACACGTAAATATAAAAAAATATAACTAAGTCAATCTACGACTCGGCGTTGCGACGAACTTGTCAAACGGAGAAAAATAGATGTGTTGCGTCGGGTCAGTCAAATGGAAAAACTATACGAAAAAAATATTGAACCCCACATGCACGGCGCGGTGCATTCACTCACAAAATTTAGAACGAAACGAAAAACTTGAGAAAAATGAAAAGTATAGTGGACCAAAATTGAAAATAAAAAAGAGTTAGGATTAGATTGCAAAAGATGAAAAGCTTTGGCTTAAAAGTAAAAAAAACAAAGGGTCTAATTGCAAAAGAAGAAAACTTTTGGGTTAGAAACAAAAATTATTTATTAATCTTAGATAAAAATAAGGATAAAGATAAGTAATATCTATATATATTTGTTGTTAATATTAGTAGAAATATATAAATAAAATTTGTGAGGTTATGTGACTTTTTTTTAGTCTTTTATTATAAGTTAGATTTAATTAATGAGAAGGTTAATATTTTCACCTTTATAGATCTAGTTTTAGAATTGAACTATTGAAGCAGTTAATTTGTAAAAAACAAAAAAAAACGATAACTACTCTAATTAATAATTTAATTTTTTATTCAATAAACAGATGAAATTACGTACCGTTAGGATCTGCATCCATTGAATCATCCACCAATTAAACGCACAATCATGCATCATGTTCATCGTCACAAAATAATGAAACCGTCGCGAAAGTTAGAGGAAAGTTGAAATGAAAAAAATAAAAATAAAAAGTGAAAAAAGTAAGAAGAAAGAGTTAACCGTTCATCAGTTTTGGGAGGCTGAAAGTGGAACGCCGTCCGGTCAGGTTGCTCCGGCGGAGATGAACGAAGTGATTCCGGCGTAACATGGTGGAAGCCAAGCGTCAGGAATGCTAGAAAGAGAGTGAGAGTGGCAGTTGTCATCATCAGTGGTGAACTCTAGTGTTGCAAGTTTAAGATTATGATCAAGTTAATATTATATAACCCTCTTTTGATCTGGTCTACCAATGTCAACATGTATAATTATAATGGGTTTTGATTATTTTTATACATTTATTATCAGTCATTTTCTTTTAATTTTTATATATATAGTCTTAACAAACGTCATTTTTTAAAAGTCTTAACAAACTGTCACTTATTTAAATATAATATTAGTTAAATAAATATGTTTATGGATTTATAGTCTAGTGGTATTTTAGAGGTGAGATAAAATTTTGGGACCAATAGGTTTTGGGTTCGATTTCCACAAGTGGGTTTTTTTCTATATTTATTGGGTTTCCTCCTGAATTGGTGTATAGACATTATGCATAGGAGAGATGGATATGATCGGGTGGTTTCGCAGGTGGCACGATAATACTTCAGTGGTCCGTCAGTGATTCAGATTTGTCGTTCAAGAAAAAAGTTAAATAAATATACATACATGTGTATTGCACGAGTTGAATAAATAAACATTATGCCTAGTGGAAATGGATATGATCGGGTGGTAACCTTACTAATAAGACATCTAATGTTGTATACAAAAAAGTTTTTACTTGATTGGTATTTCTGTATGTATTTTGTTGCGTTAAACAATTGTAGTTAAATCATTTTAATCCAAAACTGACACGTTTTTGTAGATTTTTGTTTCATAGATATGTTTTGTATTATATTTATTTTAATAACCCGATCTATTATCTCAAATGGATAATTTTTCAATCTTCAATATCAACCTAACCAACATTATACCGATCTATTAGCTTTGTGATCTTTCTAATCTCCAATGTCAAGGGAACCGACATTATGATCTATTAGCTTTGTTACTTGAAACTATTATTCGATCAAAGGTTACATTACTTTAATATTTATATATGTGTTGTAAATTTTTTAAACACAACCCACAACCCGTGAAGCTCACGGGTATATAACCTAGTATGAATATAAGAACAGATACAAGGTATTAACTTCATCAAAACGAAATATATTAATATATTATATAAATTAAGAGTAAAACTTATAAGATTTATTAGAAATGTAAGATTTCAAGTCAGGTTTATATCGAGCTTTAAGTAATGGACATTCTAACGGATAACTTTAAAAAATCATGATACAATACATAATATACCCGTAAACTTAATGGGTGATTTATAACAAATACCTGATACGTATATGACCATGTATGACACAATTTTATAATCTTTCTATTAAAACAAACCTTTTAATCCTTTTCTAAGGAAAATACTTATTTAGAATCACAATGAAAAGTGAAAAGCATAGGTTGTGTGATGTGAGATTCATTACACACCATCAAATTTATGTGCGCGTGTGTGGCGTAGGACTGCAAACGAATCGAATGTTTAGCAAACAAATTCTTCTTAATTATTGGCATCACTCCTTTGAAGTACCCTAAACTATTTTTTTAGTTAAAAATAAATGATATATTCAAAACAAAAAACCAAAATTTCATTAAAACGAAAACGTTACAAAATTCAAATAAAAGAAATACATAAAAATAAATTAAAAAATGGTTAAATAAAAATAAATTAAACAACTTACAAATAATGATGAAACAAGATCTAGAGTTAAATGCTTGGTTGGTCCCTATGGTTTCCAAAAATTTCAGTGTTGGTCCCAGTGGTTTATTATTTACACTCGTGGTACCCAAACTTGTAAAAAATGAACTCGCTTGGTCCCCTGCCCTAACTTCAGTTAAATAACTCTGTTAAAACACCCCACGTGCTTGGCACGTGAGGGCAATTTCGTCCATTCAGTCCAACTCATTATAAAACCACCTGATCCAGGAAGTGCAAAAGCAGCATCATCATCGTCGTCTTCTGTGCTCTGCGATGCGATGGCGAAGGGGGGCAGTGAGGAGGGTGAAAGTTGGTGCTACTCCCTGGAGAAATTCAATCTGTACGAGACGAGGGCCCGGTACTATCTCATCGGCAGTGATCGGAACAAACGATTCTTCCGAGTCCTCAAAATTGATCGAATGGAACCCTCCGATCTCAACATAAGCCAAGATCCAGTCGTCTATCCTCCTCAAGAGGTCAAGAGCCTGCTTCACCGGATTGCTGAGGGCAATCGAGCCACTGGGGGCTGTATCTTCGTCAACAAGGTTTACGGCATCGCCGGTTGTATCAAGTTCTTGGAGTCTTATTATTTGATTCTGGTTACCAAGCGTAAGCAGATTGGCTCAATCTGTGGTCATGCCATCTATAGCATCCAGGAGACCCCAAATTCTTACAATTCCACATGCCTCTGTGCAGACCGATCTTGCTCATTCCAAAACCGAGCTCAGGTAGGTGGTATTTTTATTACTATTACATTAACCTCCCCCCTTAGTGTATGTGTATCATTATTTATTATTAGCATAAATCATTATTTATACATTATTATTCTATATATGAAAGGAACACTACTAGAAATGCATATCCATTTCCAAGAATGATTACTCCCTAATCTCCATCTTTGGTTTTTTGTCTACCCTAGTTACACTTTTTGAGGGAAAAAAGGAGGATAAGGTGGTTTTTATAATGAGCTGGACTGAATGGACGAAATTGTCCTCACGTGCCAAGCACGTGGGGTGTTTTAACAGAGTTATTTAACTGAAGTTAGGGCAGGAGACCAAGCGAATTTATTTTTTACAAGTTTGGATACCAAGAGTGTAAATAGTAAACCACTGGGACCAACGCTGAAATTTTTGGTAACCACAGAGACCAACCAAGCATTTAACTCCAAGATCTAATATAACTTAAAAGGTATACCTGCACATGTACACCTTAAGTATATATCTTACAAGAGTTGTATGTTAAATAAAATATAACAAGAGGGAGGGGAAACGATATTACAATTTGATTTGATGATGGATTATTTTCCCTGTATTAATTTACAAAATTTTCCCCTAACTAAATTACTATTCAATTTCCTTTCATTTTATTGGTTCACTTTTTTTTTTTTTTTTACTCTTTTTCACTCTCTACTCTTATTGTTAATTTTCCTTAGCATATTACATAATACACTCATAGAAACTCATATATATTTACCAACTTCATTTAACAAACTAATTTTATTTATGTATTTTTTTTTCATTTTGAAATGTTTATTCTTATCGATATACCGACATGAACTTTCTAAAGGTTTTGTTCTTTTTTATAAGGTTTCAAATATTATCAACGGCCTTGCCACGACGTACGAGTTTGCGACGGTTTCGTTTTTTATATAAACTTATGAATAAAGTTACGTATGTTATTAAACACCTTTTCGTCATGCAAGTTCGCTGAAATGTTGACCTTATTCTTTTCACTGTTTTACGCCCCCGTCGCAACGTGGGGTCTCAAAAACTAGTTATATAAAAAAAAGAAAAGCAAAAAGAATTTTTTTTTTTGTTAAACTTTATCCGAAAACAAAACCTTATTTACGATTTGTTACTTCTTGCTCGTGAAGATATGCCGTCCATGGCCTCCTCTAATCTTCTTGAGAATGACATGTGATCTTCGACTAGTTTACTTGAAATACGTATTGTAGTCTTTGTATTTAATTTGTATAGTGTATTCTCTTATCATAAAACTAAGTTTAATTAATATAAATCTCAATCACATGATAGTGCCACTTGCGTTCAATCATAGAGTGTTTATGATTACATATAAGTTTGTGTTTAAATTACTTATATATTAGAGTAAATTGCACAAAACATCCTTTATGTTTCCTCAAACTTGCAGGTTCCAGCCTTAATGTTTAAAAGTTGTTAAAAACAGTCTTTAAGTTTATTTTGTTACGGGTTCAATCCTTTACAGCTAACCACGTTATTTTCTTCAGTTAAGTTCCCTCACATGCATAACATGTGAGGGTATATTCGTCATTTTGGTTGATCTTCCACCCACTTCAATTATAAAAAAAGAATATTTAAGTTTTAACCTAGTTTAAACAAAGTTTGGTAAAACGTACGCGACTACAGAGGAGCACGATTACCGTTTGATAGTGTTTAAGTCTAACTTGCGGCGTCCTAAGCGTCACCAGTTGCTGGATCCGACTACTGAACACGGCGTTACGAAGTTCTCTGATTTGACGGCATCGGAGTTCCGTGAGAGGTATCTAGGGTTGAAGAGTCGTTTGTCGTTTCCGTCTGATGCGAATAAGGCGCCGATTCTTCCAACTGATGATAATCCTGAAGAGTTTAATTGGCATGATCAAAATCTGTGTTAATCTTTACAGCTTAGTGGGCTAGCTTAACAAGATTTCTATCTTAATTCCGGGTTCGCCGGAATCCGGCGAAGTCGCCAGAGAAGAAGACCGGAAAAGAGGGTGTTTGGTTTTTAAAAGTTTGGTTTTATTGCACATTAGTCCCTGCGGTTAGAATTTTTTTAAAATAGGTTAAACCTTAAATATTTTTTTTTCTTATAATTGACGTGGGTGGAAGATCAACCAAAATGACGAATATACCCTCACATGTTATGCATGTGAGGGAACTTAACTGAAGAAAATAACGTGGTTAGCTGTAAAGGATTGAACCCATAACAAAAATAAACTTAAAGGCTGTCTTTAGCAACTTTTAAACATTAAGGCTGGAACCTGCAAGTTTGAGGAAACCTAAAGAATGTTTTGTGCAATTTACTCTATATATTATTATTTACAACTTGGTTATCAATAAAACTTATATCTAAAGGTAGATGAAAATAAGCATCAATGTCATGACAAAGACCTTGGGACTTGAATCAAGATTCTTTTCCAGGTAAAGTCTTCAAGATTTCCTCATCTCTCCTGCTTATAATATTGTCGGGTTGGGTCGGCGTGTAAACAAATTTTTTTTTTGTCTATGATCACAAAAATAGTATTATAACCATAACAACGTTATGTTATGTGCTGCAGGAGCTGTCGAAACATCTTGTAGTTCACCGGTTGAAGGAGCGTCTTAGCGACCCTAGCTTGCATGCTGATTTTGAATCGATATTTCCAAGGGACAGCCCTAAAAACACCTGCTTTTCAATTAATTTCTTCACGTCGATTGGGCTCGGCGGGATCACCGAGAAACTCAGAGGCTATTTGAAAAGCATGCACCCTCGTATCATGCAACAATCGGAGGAGGATCTGTCTGATGAAACTCATCGCAAGCGCCAAAGAAGATGTTGTTAGTTTACGTGAAGTTAAATGTTTCTAGATAAATAGAGACTAATCTGTTTGATTTTACGTTTCGTGATATTGTTTCTTGAATCGCGATCCTAACCCGAACTCATCCTGACCCAAACCCATTCAGACATTTTTTTTCAAGTCGTGACTCATGACCCAAACCCACCCAACTTGCCCATTTTGCCAGGCATAGCGTACGTGATAGGAGAATATGTGTGTAGTGGTGTGCACGGTTCGGTTTTTGGGTAAAACCAAAACCGAAATGTCGGTTTTTGGTTTTTCGGTTTTTTTCGGTTTCTTCCTCGGTTCGGTTTAGTTTATGAACAAAATTATGTAAGATTCAAAAATAAAATAAATAATTTAAAATTTAAGAATCTTTCTTATGTATACATTTAAGTTGCTATATTTAACCTTTTTAATTAATAATATTCAGATAAGCCTAATCTTCTATTCTATTTTTATGTTTCTTTTACTGGTGGGAGTGACGCGCGTTGCGACGTGTGCGTCTATTTTATGGACTCGGTGTTGTTCTAGGGGTTTGTGGTGTGGTAAAGTCACCAACCTCATACATCACAACCTCTATTCCTAAACGCGAGAAATGTGTCCACCTTGGTAGTGGTCGTAACCACTCATTGGAGTTTGCCCATGGGTCACGCTCATCAACAGCCAGTCTTAAATTGTTACCATGAAATTTTCTTTTTAATTTTGTTGGTCTGTAATTTCTCACAAAACGTTTGGCGTATTCGATCAAAAAACATACTCATATTACAATATTGTATGTTTGGTGCTCACTCACTGCTCACAAGTTTCAGCAGAAAGATTATGTATGTTATGCTAATAAAATACGAGGTGAAATTACTTATGCATATCCTACAGCTTCTTTTATATGTCTAATTCATTTGTTTAACAAGACAGAGTTAGCTTCTAACACTACATTTGACCGAATACATTGTATTTTTAACAAGACATGCTAATAAAGTACCGGTCAAATGGGTATCTTTAAGTGTCTAATTCATTTGTATTAGAGCTGGTATGATTACATGGTTAGCTTCTAACACTTATTTAAAACATGAAGTTACACTTTAAAAACACATTCTACCCCCAAGAATCATTAGACGAAACCACTACACATAGTCAAGACATCTTTAAACCGTTCATCGACATGTCTCGCCCTATACTCATAATTGGCCCGAATCAACACCCATGCTAGTGACTCGAGACACCCCACCTCCATCGCGTACACCTTTTTGCAACACGGTCTACGAATCTCCTGCCCTGACAACGCGTAGTTGTATAAACGATTGTTGCACCGTTGTGTTAAAGTCTTCAAGCAACTTCTGAGATCTTTATAAAAATTCTGGCGTGGTTCTCGGGGCAAATCATGGACTTCCCATGGAGACAGCCATTCGGGAGGTTTGTCATAGTCGTAATCATAATCATAACCGTAATCATCAGAAATCGGGTCAACACCAATAACATAATTGTTATTGACTAACAGCAGGGCTAGAAAAAATAGAAGGCAGATCTTGTGTGCCATATTTTGATTAAGATCCAAGTTTTGACTTAGATTTCTGGGTATTTGAATGAGTTCTTGAAGTTGTTAAAAGAGTTTGATAGTAGTTAAGTTTGTGGTGGTTAGAAATATTTAAAACTAAAAATGTAATGTTAGATAGAAACACTCTTGCCATTTCTCCCCTAGTAAGACTTTTCACCGCACCTCCTTCCTACAGTCTTAATTCTAGTTTTAATAGCATGCCTAGGCGTGCTGGGGCGAGGGACTGCATCAGGCAACGGCCGTGATGAGGAGTGCATGCGGTGAAGATCAGAAGTGCATGAAGCACGTGTCTCGGGAGTGCCTAGCAGAATCTGTGTTTCTTTTGGGTGTATATGTATATGGAGGTTTTACCATCTAAAAAATTGTGTATGTGAAACTTATTGGAAGTATAAAAAAAGATTTATCTAAATATCTAGCGCCTTGCGTACATGACGCATATTCTTTCGCCATGGCTTTGGGGATCCGATCATCTTGATGCACCTCTCACTTAGAAAAAAACAACTCGTCATTATATAAATTGCTTACAATCCGAAAGAGAGCTCTCACATGGAAGATAAAAGGGGACATCATCATCTTTTAACAATTATTTTATGAATTGATGTCACCCGAACAACAAATAACAAAAAAAACAAGATTGCAATGCTATATAACTTATATTATATTTTTTTTGGTATCTCACGCATGGGCCCGCCAATGTACTATATCCACTCCCCCCACACACACAAAAGAAAAAAGAAAAGAAAGGTTTGAGACGGTCCTGTTGGCCAACCGTTAAGTCATATTTATAACTGACCCTGAAAAACCGTTGGTAATAACCTATATATGTTTATTGATACTTTGTGTATGATCTAATAGTATGCGCTCAAGCTGCTCATTCTTGCAATTGGTGTTGGAATTTCAGGTTTTCTTGGCGAGTTTAGTTCCAATCTAAGGGGAGATTGGAAAGTAACCAATTCAAAGAACATTATCTATAAGATTTTGTCATCAGTGCTTTATTATTTGTCATCTTTTTTCTAGAAAAAAAAAACAATCCCTACTAAGAAACCACTTGTTACAATTTGGTTGATCCGTTACAAGGTAGGTAACAGCCCCTTTTTGTTGATCTACAAGACATTTGTGTTTAGATACCATAAATTAAATTACTTTTGTTTTGTTGTTTGTGCAGGGCAAGTTGTGCACATATCACCAGCAAACCATCACTTCCCTTACTAGAGGTATACACCCTACCCACCTTTTATCATTATCCACAAGCACTTAAACACCTTCTTATCATCGTCCATCTCCACAACCTTTAATATCTTCTTGAAATTAAGACGCATCAAATTACGCCCCAAATGTTTCCTTCAAATTGATACAACAATCTACAAGTTAAATATTCTGTCCAAAATGTATTTAATGTCATTACATCACCTCCCAATCCCAACCTCGTATGTGCTACATGTCCAAAAGACATCTTTAGGTTAGCACCCATAGATATGTAGTAATTCGTATGAGTTGTTGTCCGAAAATGTCATATTCCTAAGTAATGATGTTTGGATTCCAATTCATGGTACCCATCAATATATTTCATATAATTTTTTTGCCATCACGTAATTTAGCATATGACCAATTTATGTTTAAAAATTTCAACAATAAAACTAGTGCCAACGAGCTGGTAGTGTAGTGGAAACAAAAGAGACCCGGTGTTCTAAATGACTCAGGTTCGATTCCTGCACCCACCATTTAATTTCGGCAGCACCTGGTAGTGATGGAGACTAGGTGAGTAGGCGGCGTTCGCTAATTATATTTTCAACGGGCGGGTTTTGCCTTACTGCACTGTCGTACTTTCGGGACGGGCTTCGACCCTAGATGAGGGTTTTCCCCAGTTTCCAAGCGAGTATATCTCGATATAGTGAATTTCGTCGGTAACTCATTTGAAGAATTCGTTGGTCAATGGAAATTGGTCATTGGCCAACAAGGCCCTTCATTGGTCCCACACCGGATCCAATAACCTTTTCTTATGATACGTCAGCGCAAATCAACCGCTAAAACTTACACAATTCGATAGTTGGACCCCATCAACAATTAATTTTAAACCACCTCACCAGGCAGAGGAGACGCTCTTATGCATCTTCTTCCTGCAAACACACCCACTTTGCATCCAAGATTTTGACCCACAATTTCAAGTTTCCACCTTTCTTCTTCTTTTGCCCTAATTTTCATTCTTTAGGGTTTAACGGTAAGTTAATCTTTCAGGGCTTATGATAAATTTGTTTCAGTTTATGTTATGCAAATGTGATTGATGGGTGTTATCTTTTTATCTTGATAAATAGTCTTGACATGTTTAGGGGTTTTAAAAATTGGTTCTTGATTTTAACTGTTAGGGCTTCAAGTGTTCATGTCCAGTTGTGAACCCACAAATTTCATGCTCAAAGTGCCTTTATTATTTATTATTTTATTTTTAATTTTTTAGTATTTTATGTAAAAATGCATGTATTGAAATTTAGTGATAGGATGGTTCATGGTTGTAGGTTGTATTGAAGTGGTTGTGGATTGAAATTTGAATAATGGGAAGCCAGGAGAACGATCAATCGCCTGTTAATGAGGCGAACGATTCCGCTAATGAAACTCCAACATCCCAGGTGGGTTGATTCTCTTTTGACTCTTTGTTCATCATGGGATGTATATAGATGCTGTTAATCTGTTATACTTACATTTTTCTTATGTGTATATGTTTATCGGTTTTTGTTTGCTCAGGAGCAGCCCTCAGGCAATGCCATGGGAGCGGTCCCACCTGATTGGACCGGTTTTCAGGTTTCATATAAATATATAATCATATATATAACACTTTTAAGCTTATAGTTAAAGTGGAGCATGTGTGGTGTGAGTTGTTTGATTTAATTTAGGTGGTAATGTGTATTTACGTCTTGAACAGGCTTATTCACCTATGCCTCCACCTGGTTACTTAGCGTCTAGCCCTCAACCTCCTCCCTACATGTGGGGGGTTCAGGTAATACGCTTCTTAAATAATTGATTTTGCTCTTTAAGGTTGATTTATATAACGGAAATTCGAGTCAGTTTTATGGTAATGTTCCACTTTTATGTGTTTTTTTTTTCTGTTTCAAACTATTATTACTACTGTTACTTTCTAACTATTGTGCCTCACCCTGTTCATATGTGAAGTTGGTCATCGACTTTAATTTTTTTTTTATGTATTTTGACCAGTTATTTCATCTATATTGAATTATTCTGCATTTTCTAATATATATATATATATGTGTGTGTGTGTGTGTGTGTGTGTGTGTACTTGCAGCATTTTATGCCACCTTATGGTACCGCACCTCATCCATATGTCATGTATCTCATGTGCTTATAGCTCATCCAGCTATGCCTCCGGTATTCTTGTTATCATTTTATATATTTATGCTACATTTAATTTTTATTTCCATAAAGAAGGCATTGGATGTTAATAGTTAATACATGCCGTAAATGTAACCAGGGTCCTATCCTTTTAGTCCATACGCAATGCCCTCTCCTAACGGTGTTGCAGAGGCTTCGGTAAGTTACCTGAGCTAGTTAACTTATAAATTTTCCGTTTAACATTTGTTACAAACAAGCGTTGACTTTGCACGCAGGTCAATACACCTGGCAGTATGGAAGTAAACGGTAAGTCGCCTGAGGGGAAGGAAAAACTTCCGATTAAAAGATCAAAAGGTAGTCTCGGCAGTTTGAATATGATTACTGGCAAGAACAATGAATCCAGCAAAAATGGATCTTATCCTAAGAGGTATAGATTAATAAATATCATACAGTGTTTTTGATACCGTGAAGTTTAACTTGATATAAAATTTACGAGCTTTAACGTACTGGATTTGCAGCGGTGAGAGTGGAAGTGAAGGTTCTAGTGAAGGAAGCGAGCAAATTCCGAAAATGTAGTATTCTTGAACATATCACCGATACATATAGTATTTCACATGACTATTACTATTTTCCTGAATCAGTAACAATCTTGCTGGTTTTGTTTTTATTTATTTTTTGTTTCAGAACTCACAAATGAAATCGGGACCCACACAGGATTCTATGGAAAGTTTGGTGCTATGCACTTATTCTTAACGTTGGTCTTGTGTAATTAATGCGATTGCTATAACCATGTTATTGCGTACAGATGAAGCATCGCAAAATGGAAATTCCACCGTAAATGATTATCAGAATGGAGGACTTGTGAATCAAACAATGATGATTGTGCCGATGTCAGCAGCAGGTCCCACTACTAACTTAAACATGTGTAGTAATACTGGTGTGGTGTAATTGTGTATATTTATTTAATATAATGGTAATTTGTGGAAAAATAACTTCTGCTCCACCTACAGGGGAATGGTTGCTGCTGTCGGGTCAAGGGAGAACATGCAGCCACAGCATTGGCTACAGGTGCAAATTCATGGCTTCTATGTTTTATTATATTTTTACGAGTAAAATGCCATTTTTGTCCATGAGGTTTGCCCAGTTTTGCGACTTTCGTGATTCGTCCAAAGGTTTATTTTTCGCAGTTGGATCCAAAAGGTTTGAAATCTTGCCATTTTCACCCAGCTCACTAACTCCATCCATTTTATCAGTTAAGTCAGGGGTGTTTCCGTCTTTTTTTGTTTACTCAAAGGGTAATTCGGTGTTTTGAATACTTGTACATTATGCTAAATGCTTGTACATAAAGTGAAAAGGATGAAAAAGATCGAATTGCCCTTTACGGCTTTAAGTTAACAAAAAAGACAGGAATACCCCCCGACTTAACAGAGAAAAATGGATGGAGTTAACGAGCCGGATGAAAATGGCAAGATTTCAAACCTTTTGGATCCGGATGCGGAAAAACAATCCTTTGGACGAAAGTCGCAAAACTGGCCCCTCAGGGACAAAAATGGCAGTTTACTTTATTTTTATATATATTCAACTTCATTCTTCTGTTACCCTGATGCATTCTTGAGCTTTAGTATTCGTTTCTTTTTAAATACTTTGTTTTATGCTTGCTTATGGATAATGCCAAGGAAACGGAACATTTTATGATGGTATCTAGTGCTATTAATTATTTAATTTCTGGATGAAAGGGAGTTAAAAAGGCAGAGAAGGAAGCAATCCAATAGGGAATCTGCTCGCAGATCCAGATTGCGTAAACAGGTAAGATTTGGGTTATGTTTGGCTTCCGACGGGTCAAAATTGGTAAAAGCTTAAAAAGTTGGTTAAAATGGTTAGAAGTCAAAACAAAATTAGTATTAATCTCAATTTCTTTTTTTCTGTTAACGTTTTGTGGGAATCAGGCAGAGTGTGACGAGCTAGCTCAACGGGCTGAGACTTTGACTGAAGAAAATGCCGCTCTTAAAACAGAAGTGAGTCGTATTAGGAATGATTATGAGCAGCTTCTTGCTGAAAATGCAGCCCTTAAGGTATTACACAATTCCTGTTCGGTCCTGTGCACAACCCACTGTCTCCAGGGGTAATTTGGTAATTTTGATGATGTGATATTTTCAGGAGAGATTAGCGGAAGCTCCTGGGCAGGAAGAAACAAATCAAGAAATGGGCCGTGAAAATCATCAAGATGGGCAAACCGTACTTGTGCAGACCGGTTAATGATCGTCTAGCCCGCACATATTTTTTCAGGGGGGATTAACCTAACCGAACCGGTAGTATGTAGTAGAATAGCTATTGATGCTGATCATTATTCCTATTTAGATGGCAGGATATTTAAATTGGATTATATTAGTTATAGCCGTCCATTGGTCTGAATTAATTGCGATCTTTTGAAGCTGGATAACTGCCTGAATTTGTCAATGGTACAAGAGGTCGCAGAATGGACAAGTCAGAGCAGGTTGAATATGAATGCATTCGTTTTCGTATGGTAAATATTTACACTTGGTTTTAGGGCTCCAAACGAACCAAACGTTCGGCGAACAATTCGTGAACCTTTCGGCGGGAGGTAAACGAACACGAACAAGAAATATCGTTCATTAATGTTTTTAGTTTTTATATTTTATTTAAATACTTCAAATTCCGATAGATAAAATATTTAATAAGTGTCGGTGCGTTATATATTTTGTTCATACGCTTGTTTGTGTTCGTTTGTTTCCATTCACGTTTATGAACATTAGTTTGTGCTCATTTGTGTTCATCAACGTTCGTTTCGTTCGTTGCTTAAAATTAACAAACAAAAACAAATGAACTCGAACATAAAATCTCGTTCGGTAACGTTCAGTTCATTTGCAGCCCTTGGTTTTAATCTCAGGTTGTGGTCAGTTTCTTATTCATTGACTTGTATATAGGTAAATAGATTGGAATCTGCATACTTTGCCATTACAGAACTAGATAACATGCCAAAACAAACATATCATGTCTCAAGGTATAAATAGTGCGTAACATCGCCAATCCGAAGATGATGCTCCCCTAACGCAACCTTCTGGTTGCCATCGTTATCAACGACGCTCAAATGTCTGCAACCATCCACATGGAACATAACCATCGTCACCTCTTGTGGGGCCAAACACACCTTCTCAAAATCCAGTAATTCTGTTTGAGGTACGTTCCTGATCCATCAAGGATAGGAATACAACAACACACTGTAACTCCCAGCCATATTTCCAAAGTTTTTCACACCGATAACGACTTCAAATCTCAAATTCCTACAATTATTATCACTTACCTCAACCGCTTCACATTCAGGATAACGACAAACTTGATCTTCATCTAGCGAGAGTTTGACCGACTTTGGTGCTCTAACCACCCACTGAACGAACATAGAATAGCTTAGGCCGTACCCAAACGGATAAACCGTCGTGCCTTTATAAAACCGGTAGGTGTACCCAGGGTGGCCAGTGGTTAGGTTTGGTCTCATGTTCATATTGGTCATGTTCACCGTTTCTGCGAAAAACTGTGGATACCATGTCATGGGTAGCCTTCCACCCGGATTATATCGTCCGAAAACGACATCAGCTAACGCAGCTCCACCAGCTTCACCCGGGAACCCGACCCACAAAATGCTAGTGATCTTAGGGTTCTCCTTTGCAAACTGAATATCCACTCCACCTCCCGACATTATAACAAGAATCACGGGCCCTTTAGATACGGATGCAACTTCTGAAATAAGGCGGTTTTGTTGTCCAGGAAGACTTATGCTGGTTCTATCTCGACTCTCAGCCTCAATGGATTGATCCGTACCCATCACTAGAACCACAGCGTCTGCTACAGACGCCACTTCCCGTGCTTCCTTAAGTTGCGCGTTAGCACACTTGGTGTCACTACAGCCTGCGTGATAGATAGTCGTAACGGAGTCTGATAGCCCTTGTAACGGAGTTGTATATTTGCATGGAATCCCTGAGTAAATAAACATCATAGATCTCAGTTATAACACACACACTGACACATATATGTATGTATATGTGTATGTATATATACCTGCATAGTTGCCAATCATGGTGGTTGTGGCATTAGCATTGGGGCCAATAAGTGCTAGAGATTTGATAGCAGTTGGAGAGAGTGGCAAAGGGCGAAATACATTTTTGAGCAACACAATTCCTTGTCTAGCAGCGTCGCGGGCTAGCTCCTGGTGAGCCGAGGTTCACACATCTTTCGGACCAAGGTTCCCATACATTTGTTTACTCGGGTCACCATCGAAGAACCCAAGTCTCATAAGTGTCGCAAAGTTGTTCGAAACCGCCTTATTAACCACCGACTCTTCCACTAGCCCACCTTGTACAGCACCCATTGTGTGGTCTCTTAACCAATTCCCACAATTAAGGGCCAAACCAGCGTTTAACGCATCTGCCGCGACTTGTTCTGGGGTCTTGGCCCAATGTTGCGAGTTGAACATGGTGTCTAATGAATCACAATTGGAACTTATGTACCCGTTTAGTTTCCATTCGCCCGAATAACCTGTTTCAAAAGATCCGGATCGCCACATGTTGGTTTGCCGTTAACTTCGTTATACGAACACATCACACTTGCAACATTTCCACCCAAAACACAAACTCTTGAATGGTGGTTGATATGTATCCTCCATATCTTGCTTTGTTACCTTTTAACAAAACAAACACAAACAATATATATATATAATAGAGACAAAAGTTGGCGAGCGTAGCAACGAATTTAGGCGTCGATAAACGTACCTTAGCATCGAAATGATATCGATCAATGCCTTCCCAATTATCAACATCATACGCAGTATAATGTTTACAAGCAGCCGCAACTTTCAACTGCTCTTCATTACCATCATCTCTTTCTTGCAAACCGCGAATATAATTCGCCACATATTTACTCGCTAAAACCGTATCTTCTCCATTCACGAAATATATTCACATTCGGCGACCAATACGTTAACCCCGCCAACCCAACATTATACATAGCTCTAGCTTCAGTTGACACCACTTTACCAATAGCTTTAAACAAAGTTTTATTAAACGAAGCCGCGGTTAGGATGACTTGTGGGAAGCTCGTGGCTCCGGGGACCAAGCTAGAGAAATGAGTCGCGGGTCCGACGTTAGAAACACCATGCAACGCTTCCGACCACCACTTGTACCCTGGTATACCGAGGCGGTCGATGCTGCTAGCATTGTTCACTAAGTTTCCTATCTTTTCTTCTAGTGTTAGCCTGATTACCAAGTCGTTTACTCGTGTTTTGACATCCAATGACGGATTGCAGAATGAGTAGTTTTTCAAGCTCGGGTCTTTTTCGGTATTGCAGGCGAAAAGGGGTTCGTTTTCGCGAAAACGATGGTTTGGCATGAGAATATAATCAAGAGGAGAAGAGCAATGGCCATGGGTAAGATGTGTTGAAGAGGATGGAAAGACATTAGTGTAATTAGTAGTAATTAAATACTAAATCTAGTATATTAATTCATGAGTAAACTGCCGAAATGGTCCTGAGGTTTGGTTATTTTTGCCACTTTAGTCCAAAACTCAAACATTTTGAATCTGGGTCCTTATGGTTTCAATTTTGTTGTCATTTTCATCTAAAATCAAAATCTTGTCATATTTTCTGTTAAAACCAGTTTTTTGTCTTTTTTCTCCCTTTTAATAAATGGCAAAATGGTCTTTTAACGTTTTATTATAACAAATTAAAAAAATCTGACTATTTTGCCATTCATTAAAAGGGAGAAAAAGGACAGAAAAAATGGATGTTAACTGAAAAATCTGATCAGATTTTGATTTTGAATGAAAATTGCAACAAAATTGAAACACATGAACCCAGATTTAAAAGGTTTGAGTTTTGGACTAAAGTGACCAAACCCCAGGGACCATTTTGGCAGCTTACTCTTAATTCATTTAAAGTTTAAACATACATAATACATGAAATATCTATGATCGTTTTCTAAGAAGATGTGTACGTAAGATAGGCAGAAAGCAGCAAAACCTCCTAACAACCATGTCACAAGAATCAAATGAACAAAGTGTTAGTAACCGTTTTATAAATGTTTACTAAATTTGACAAATGACATTATATGGAACCCCAAAATACATAAAACCTTATATTATTTGAAATACTTTTATAACTTATGGAAATCATTAATTAAAAATAAAGTATACAACAATCCAGTATAAGATACAGTCATACAACTATAATATATAAAGGAGATAGATATATAACTAGTTGAGGACCCGTCTGTTGGCCGGGTACTTTAATGGCATAATGACATAAATACTCTTAGTACATAATAAAGAAAACGATAAAATGTATTATAACGTTACTAATTAAACAAATAACCAAACATTAAAATGAACAAAACAAAAGAGTATAGTTAGTGGAACTAAATATTTGGTGAAGCAAGAGTCTCGGTGTATACCGCTCCTTGTAACCCATTAAACCAAAGTATAGGATAGTAACAATCTTCCCCTTTCATTGTCATGTCTATTTTTAGCATCTCCATCATTTGATACCACAAGTAACCTGCCAGTACTTATAATGTGTGTGATCATGAAAAATAAATAGGCTCTATGGGAGGGAAAACCTATAATTTCACCCAATTTTCACCTTCCATCCTCCACAAATCCACCGTCCAAAAAGGAAACCCATGAGTAACAAACATATGAAGCTCTTTACATACAACCACTAAATTTCCATCAAAGTCAGCATGTGGAATACTTAGAAAGGTTTTCAACTTAAATATGTCTGATTCCACATCAAAACCAAACAAGATAACACCCTTATTCTGAATAAAACAGTGAAGCATAAAATATAAAACACATTTGCAGAAAGTTCCATTAGACCATATAGGCTCTCCACGCCAGCAACGAAGTTTATTTGCGAAAGTCATTTTGCGCCACAAGTCAAATATACTTGAATATACATGAACCCACATTTTGCCACGCTTATGCTTTATATGTAAAGGCATGTAATCATTCATCTTATCCACATACAACCCAATTGCATCTCACTTAGGTTTGTATAAACCATGACTATTTGAATGCATGAGTTAATGGGTTCCAAATAACCAATTTGCCAGTATTACGTAAACAAACACATAACAATCCATCAAAACTTGTTAGAATCTATACTTCACGCCAAGCCGCTTCGAATGAAGTGAGATTGTGGTGTTTGATAATTGATCAGATTGTTCACACGAAAGGGGGAATACATAACATAAGCGCGAACCAATTGCTATAAATTTCTGGTTATAGGATGTAGATACGTGCCGTCAATGCATCATAGCAAAATGACGCATCGATGGTAGAGATAGCCATTGCTTGCATACACTCTTTGACCACAACCCACACACTTTGCAGGAAGCCTTATTAATATCTCATACACAAGTATGTCAAGATCAAATAGTAATACTTTGTCGTCCATGTCCATATATAGACATTTTTCTTTTATATGATTGTAGAATGTAGACTGTCCACACTCACTTCTCACTTGAAGTAATATTAGGATAATTAATGTTAGCACAATCATTTGAATAAAATTAGCTATATAATGTCATTCGTTCATAAATTTAATTCTACATAAAGCAAGTGTTGTATGATTTAGCCGTTAAAAAAAAGAATGCACGTATGTATTTTTGTTTGAGTTTGAACTAGATTGAAATTTTAAGAGAAATTGTGTTATAAACATCTCATATTGACTGATAACCCTAACAAAGAACACGAATATATATTTTTGCGTAAGTTAGTTACGTATTAGAGTGTTTGATACAACATTTACAAAATGAACCCTCTACTTATTATCTCTAATTATACGGTAACAAAGTTTGAGCTAGATTGAAATTTTAAGTCATATTGACTGATCACCCTAACAAAGAATGCGAGTATATATTTTTGTGAAAGTTTGAGCTAGATTGAAATTTCAAGAGAAATTGTGTTATAAACATCTCATATTGACTGATCACCCTAACAAAGAATGCGAGTATATATTTTTGTGTAAGTTTGAGCTAGATTGGGTCCTCCACTGCAGCACAGTGGTTGTTCCCATCTCGGTGAAGGCTTGGCCCGGGTTTTACCCGGGTTCGAGTCCAACAGTTTTACCTATTCCACGTATAGACTCTTTGGTCTTCATGTATCTCTAGAATTTAGTTACTTTGTGTGGAATATGTTAAGTGGAGGGGGGCTATGTGATAACCGTGAAACACCGCTGCAAGTGGTTCTATTATTTACGGTATGTGATCGAATTTAGTGATAGTGGTCAGGTGGCAAATCTTGTTCTATTAAATAGTAGAGGGATTCAATACATATAAAATGTTTGAAGTTTTTCAATAAAATTTACATTACGAAGCGAAAAAAGGATGCAGGGCACCTCCTAACCCACGCTAAGCTTGGCCCAATGGCCATGGTTGTGATGTGAGAATGTGGTACAAAACTAAAAAATAAATACCCTTTTCCACTATATAATAAAGGTGTATTTCATGAAAAATTAACAAGAAATTTTAAGACAGTTAGTAAATTGGACTCTAATAGTTACAATTAGAAAAATAAAAAGCTTAGTTAGTTAAACATTTTGGATTTTGAACTGAAATAGTTAAAATGATTAAAACCCAGACACTCAGTAGTTATTTACTCTTAAAATTAAATCATTAGTGCTATTTCTCATAGCATTAATAACAAATTATATTGAATGATTAATTACGTCAGATTTGAAACCGCACAAAAATTCTAAGCTCAAGCTTGGATTGGTTTGGCTTCAAATTAAAAAAAAAAGTTACTATATAGATTACAAAATTCAGTTTTCTAAAATATCATTTAATAGTTCAAATGAACATATCCAAAATCAAGTTCAACCAAATACAAAATATATTTCAAATATTAACGAAATACGATATAAGTTCATTAGCATTTTAATTAACCCTCAAATATGCCATAGATTTTCAACTACACACCTAAATACCCACAAATAATAACCATTTTATTATATATAATATTTATATTTATACATAAATAAAATATAACAAAAGTTAAATAATCCGAGGCGAGCTAACGAACGAGCCAATCCAGCTTGATACTACTCGAGCGAGCTAGGCTCCCTTTCTAACCAAGTTGAGTTGGCTTGGCTCAATTTCAAACCGAGCTATATCAAACAATTTTTCAATTAGCTAATTCCAAGCAAGCTCTGAGGGATGAGCTTTTTTTGACAGCGTTACTTTTTCTACTATGATTTCTTGTTTAAAATTAAAACTAACTTGTTTACTCAAGCCATTAATACTATTCTCTTATTTCTAATTACTCCATTTATAATTTAAATTTTAATGGGCACATACCTCTATTTAATTACCAAATGATATCTTCCAACATTTGCATCATCCTTTTTTTAACACCAACCCATTAGAACAATTAAAAGACAAAATCACACTTTTACATTATATTAAAAAGATACAAGAAAAAGGTTATTAGAGTATTACTGATTTCATGTAACACAATAAGGAACCTTAACTTATTCATTACAACATTTATTTAGCTTCTTATAACTCGAACACCCTTTTCATTTGATCATATAATCAAATGGCTTTGATCAAGGGCAGAATATAACATCGTAGTTGGTTCCACCAGGGCATGTAAATGTGCTACTTGGATCATCCTTAGGATAACTATAAGCATCAGGACATCTGCTCTTGAAAAACCTTGATAAATCAGTTGGTCCACAATTTCCAGAGTTACAACAATACTGATCAGTTTTGTACACGGTGCAAGGGTTATTGCACCCACCCGAAGTCCGTAACTGGTTCGGGCACTGCCCATTGATATCCACGGTACATGAGATACCACGGCTGCACCCATTAGAATTGGGTCTAAATACCATCGGCACATTGAATCCATCCACAAGAGAAATGTCAAAGAAATCAAGATTTTGATATTGATTCAAAGCGAACTCGGCCAATGTGTTAGGTGGGGTTCCATAGTTTTGGCATCTGAGGAGACCGTTGCAATCACCGGTTCGGCACCTGCCGCGCCCTGACCCATCAAAGTTGCAACCGGTTCTGGGCCATATACGGGCTCCTGCTGTGCCAGCTGGGACGGTTAAAGGCCAGGTTTGGCCTGGGTTAAGTTGTCGGCCGCCACCAGGAACTGCACCGGCCCAAACGGTGTATCGACAGTTGTTTCGGATATTGAAAACGGCTGCATTGGTGGAGTGAAGAAGAAGTAGAGCTAGTAGAAGGAAAGTGGAAAGGGTGGAGGTGGTCATTGTGGTTTTGGGTGAGAGTTAAGTGTGACTAAACATGGTTTATATAGGCCCAAATGGTAAGATGTTATGGAATTTTTGGCCTTCATGTAATCATGTTTTTCTAGAATTTAATTACTTGTGTGGAATATGTTAGCCCACTAGGAATGATCAGCACTAAAAATAACATCAGTTAACCATGCATTATACTTGTTTACCTACTTTGGGGGTATATATACTTGATAAGAAAGAGTTACATAAATAAAAGCAATTGAAATGAGTATCATGAATCAATTTGTTAAGGTTTTAAATTTTCATTCGTGTAACAATATAATTGACATCATCTCCATAAGTTTTACAATCAAGGCAGCTTCGGATAAATGGGTTCATGTGACGGATTTTGAACTTAGTTTTCGGGAAAATGAGATAGGGGGCGGACTCTCAAAATCCACTATTCTACACTACATAAAAAATTGATAAAATTTACACTACGAAACGAAAAAACAGGATGGGCCGGGACCGTCTGGCCCTCACTAAGAACCGCCACAATCATGTGCTACTTGCAACCTATGTAGTTATTATCCCGATATATCAGTGATATATTGGTTATCGGTTCCCAACCGAGATATTGATTCAAATATTGGTACTGATAATATCGACGATATTGACCGAAAATTGACCTTTGACCAATATATCAGTGTTATTCCGATATCAGTACCTTTTTTCTTATTGTTGCTATCAATGTTTTAAGTCTTAAGTGTTAGTTGTTAGTGTTTTAAGTCTTTCAATTCCTACTTGTTACAATTGTTAGTGTTTTGCAAGTTGCAAAAGATCAATTTGTTAATGGTAGAAAAGTATATTGAATTGTTAGTGTTAAATTGCTATATATATAAATTTAGCATGATATTAAAATTACTGATATCCCACTATGATAACCGATATCTCAAATATCGGTCTTTGACCGATTTCTGATGTTTTACCCGTTAACTACTTAGCTTGCAACACAACAATGGACGTCTAAGAATAGATGTGACACTTAATATTATAATTAATGCTAGAACCAGATGTTAAATCTAGCCTGGAAAACATATATCTTTGTAAGATCGATTATACCAAATTAAATGTATCTATCTATCTATCTATCTTGTGTTGTATTTTATTAAAAATCAGTTGCAGAAAGTGGTTCCAAAATTTTCCAATTTTAGTGCCCCTTCCATTTCCAATCAAGTCATCTAGAAATGATGTAGAACAGTAGAAAGTGGCTCCAAATTTTCCAATTGTAAGATCGATTATACCAAATTATTCTATGTTTTGGTTTGAGGTTTTTTTTTTAAAACAAATAAGACATTTTTAAACTATTGTTTCATAAGTTTTCAAATGTTGTTTAAAATATGTATATTGGTTTCTTTTGGTTTGAGGGTTTTTTTTTCTAAAACAAATAAGATATTTTCAGATAACTGAAGATGATACATTACATTAAAAACCAATCTTACATATGTTCAAAACTTTGCTAAACATATTTGATTTGGCATAAACTTTCTTTTTTATGTTTTAAGTACTATTACTCTAACTTCTTAGTTTTGCTCTTTTCCTTTGCTACCAACTGTGAGTCAAAAGTTTAAACATCATAAAAAAGCATATGTTTCCTTTAGTGAATTATGTTTAAATTAATATTATTTCATCTAAAGACGATACCATACATGGTCCATACCTGAATATGTGACTTAAATGTATGAGTTTTACTTACCGGGTTCAGGTTCAATTGGCATCCATATAAATGAATGACTAAAGTGGGCCGATGAGAAAGCAATGCTAAGCCATGTAATCATGGGCCGTTGAAGGTCATGCAGGTGCATCGGTGTACACATGCCGGTCATCAAATGAGTAAAAGTAATTAAGTTTTCATGATTGTTTCCTTAATTAAATTAGGTTAAATAACTATGGCATTTAGACGATTTTTATTAGCCAAATGATATTTAAATTGCTTAGCTATAATCGTCTTCACGTATACAAATCTAAATAAGAATTGATGTTGAAACTTGGAAGGCAATTTGCAGGCCAAAACAGAAAACTAAAAGTCTAAAACTGATCAAGCCCAATGTAAGCCCAACACTGAAACCGGGATAATAACCCAACTGACCAAAGCCCAATGAATTCTGTCTTCTGGGTCTTCGTTTGGGTCTCATTTATTTTTTGTTAATTAAATTATTTACATAAATAGTCATTATAGAGAATGGTTCTCTTCAGTGCAAATATTACGAGAACTCGTATGAACCAATCAAGAGCAAAATTTATAAATATAAAATATAAAATGATTTTTCTATCACTCGAATAAATTTCCATCACATATGTATATGCTTATAATATAGGATACTTATAAATTTTCACATATCAATCCACATAAAAATCGTGTATCTTGAAAGTATATTAGATTGATTCTCACAATATTTAAAAGTTCTGAAATGATCATTTCTATGTAATTATATGTGTATATATTATTTAGTTAGTTTTATTATAATTATTCATATATTTATCATATCATAATAACATATATTGTAATTGTATTTCAACATATTGAATTGTTCACATAACTAAATTACCAATGTGGCGGTGATCAATTGGGAGGCAAAACAAAACCTTTAATAACCTGGGTTTTGGAGGGGAGATCTTGGGTTCGATCAAGTCCCACAAACAAAAGGAGTTAAATGGATCAATAAACCTTCAAGTCCATCCAGAATTTGGTTAATTAGGTCCCTTGTGTTGAATATGTTAGCCGTCAGCTTCTATTTTGGTTCAGTTCAGTTAATAAATGTTTGATCTGTTCAAATCTTGTTGTGTTGGTTCAGTTTATAAATGTGTGTATAATTTTATTTTGCATTGACGTACACCATATTTAAATAAGGTGTTTTTTGTTTAACCTTTTAAAATTAACAAAAAAAAAAACTTTTGAACTTATAAATTTTTAGTCCTACTCATTTAGATGTACGTGTGTGTAATAGTAATAATACTAAACGATAATTAATATTATTATTATAAGGACAATAATATAACTAATTTTTGAATAAGATAAATGAATGAAAATTGTAAGGGAAAGAGGGAGGAGAAAAGGGATGTGAAAAAAAAATTTCCTTAAAATAATCCAAACCAGACAAATTTGATTGACGGACTTCGTCGTTAACAATGGGCTAGAGCTCATTTAGTATAAGGTAAAGTAGTCAATAAGATTTAAAAAAATAATAGAACATCTAGATGGTTTAGGATAGCGGTTAAAAACTTGTCATACTATTAACACTTAGTGTCGTGGGTCGACGTCTTAAATCACCTCTGCGTTTTAATCTTGCCAAAGCTCGCCAAACCAAAATGGCATGGGAGCCAAGGACATTGAGCCCCTTTGGGTGCTACCATGTCAATAAGCGTGGGGGGCTTGGGTGTGGGGTCACATTTTTTTCCAACAAATTAAACCATCCAACTCACATTTTCATAAGAAAAAAGTAAAAAAAAAATATGATTTTAGTTAAACCACTACTCTCTTGTGAAAGTGTAGTTCAGGGCCGGTCTATTAGGCTTTTCACATTAGGCACAGGCTTAGGTCATCAAAAATCAAGGCCTCCATTTTTTTAGTAAGTTTCATGTATTGTATGTATATTAGCCCCAAATAAAAGCAAAACTAACATGTTTTCTTATTAAAAAGCCAAATATAAATTGTTAGGAAAAACCACATTCAAGGAAAAAAGACATAACTGCAGGCCTGCAGCAACCAGCGAATCGGTGTCTAGTTGCCTAAAATCCATAAAATAGAGTCGCAATCATCATTCCCACTTCCCATCGCAACCTGCCATGTCGCTTTGCAAAAGGGTCTCCACTTCGTAGTTCGCTTAGGGTCTCCAAAAACGTTGGAACGACCATGGTATAGTTTACTTAAAATCTCATTGCTTATGTGGCAGTGACATGACACTAACTTTTATACTCTTTAGTTATTCCACTGCACATAATTATATATATAATTATATGTTGTTTATGTTAGCTTTTCCAAAAAAAAAACTTGTTTGCTAATAATCAGGAGCTTGGTTTTTGAAATGTTACGTAATATGTGAATAAAAAAATAGTTGTTTGGTTTTATAAATTGTAAATTTATTTTATCAAGAACTCGCTATGTATAAACTTTAATCACATTCTATAAAAAAAACTTATAAAATACGAATGTACTTTGGTAATTAAGTTGAGAGTCATGTTGAAGTGTTTTAGGTATTCTGGATTTGTATATTTAGACTAGAGATGTTCATCAGTTTGGTTTACGGTTTTATTTGGTTTATTCGATTCGGTATATAGATCTCTTTATATCATTATTATAAGAGTAACTTTTGGATATGTATACTTTGTAAAATAAAAGCATTTAAATTTTGGACAGCATGATAAAAACATAAACTTATTGAAAATATAAGTTTTCTAAACTAAGAATTAATAAGGGGTGTATATATCTTTAGTATTAATCTAATACTAATAAAAGACTACAATTAATGCCATGTGGCAATACCTCCTTCAATCTAATTTTTTTATTAAGTTTCTTTTATCCTTTTTCTTTATTTTGGCTTATATATTTAAATTTTCAAAATCATATTTATTTATACAATTCTTCATTATCTTATCTTTTTACTTAATATAAATAAAACATCGTGAGATTCTTTTTGGGATATCTCATCAAATTTCAATATCCTTAAATTCTTGAGATTCTTTTCGGGATATCTCATTAAATTGCAATATCCTTAAGTATAGATTATTATAACATCCTAACATGATATCATTACAACCTTATAATAGTTATTATATGACAGAAATATAATGAAAAATAAATCTTATAATAGTTATTATATGACAGAAATATAATGAAAAATAAATCTTAATAAAGCCAAAAACCGTAAAAAAAGAATAGTAGTAGCATAAAACTAACATGGATTTCACAACTCTATAAAAGATTGGAGAGAAAGATGAGAGCATAAATGTAAGTAATGGATAATTAGACATATTGATAGAAAGTGTTTCGTGAGCTAAAATTTTAAAACGTTCAAAATAATTTGGAAGGGCAAATAAAATCCCATAATTAATAAACATGGCATTCTCTCCTTCAATCTCATAATTTTTCTTTATAAATTTTTAATTAATACACAATTTTAATTTAATATTTTAATATCAGTTAGCATTATCTTAATTCTTATTATAATAAATGTTTTAAAAAATAACATAAAAACTCTTCTTTTAATATCGTATATTAAAAAAAATTACAGATTATAAAGTTATTTTTTATTATTATTAACAATGTTTGATAATTTATTTATCTTTAACATTTAAAAGAAAATGTTAATTATGCATTCTAAAAATAGAAATTAAATGGTATATTGTGTTATTAATTAAATGATCAGTTATTCAACATGGCTTGAGGTTTATTTATATAAATAATAATGATTGAATAGATTATTAATTAGTATTTGACGACTCTATTATTATTTTCTTATATTTAACATAAATAACATTAACAATAAAATTATTTGAGAGAAAGAAGATGTTGCCACATGACATTATTGGAAATAGAAATATTGGCTTATCACATTATCAATCCTCACTATTATTATCATTACTATTATTATTATTTATTATTATTATATTAAATCGTAAACAAAAAAATTTGGTGCATAATTTAAATAGTGATAAACATTTATCATGTTAAATTTTAATCATTTGTCGAGAGTACCACTCAAAGTATAAGAAAAATGTAAAACACTGTTATTATATTTTAACTTCATATCTTTATTTATAAACTAGACTAGATTATAGATCCGTGCATTAAAAGGTGTTGTACTATAAAAACGATTTTATTATATAATCTATAAAAAACCTTATAAAAACCAACATATTCTTATAATCATATGACAATTTATACAACTAACTTAAACGTATCACAAAAACCGGCTTATATATGTTATTTATTAACACTAACATACTATGATAGCGCATGCGCTATACGGGGTGAATACAAAAAATAATAAAATACATAAATATATACATTACATATAATATTGTATATAAATAATATTATTTTTTATTATAATATTAGATATCCTCTAAATGTTACTTTTACTTAAAGTAAATGAAAACAAATTTATTGGTGTGCATTAAATTTGATTTGTTATTCTTATTAATAGTTATTATGTGAATTTAAGTAATAATTAATTATTACAAAAATATGACCTAAGTTAACGGTTTAGGTATGCTAAAAAATATTTTTATAATTAATTATTAATTTACTATGTCACAAGTTGGTAAAAAAAGAAATTAATAATATTATAATATGATTAAGTTATTATTTCCTATTTTATAAAGAATTTCTTTATATAAGGTTGATTTAGGCATGTTTACGCTTTTTGAAACAACTTATTGACTTATTGGCTTTTTGAAAAGTTATAAGCTCCAAAAAGGAAGTTTGGGATTGAGGATGTATGTGAGGGGAAAAGTCATAAGCTCTAGAAAAGTCACTCCATACTAACTTTTCCAAAAACTCAATAAGGAGTTTGAAAAGCTAAGCCAAACACACCCCTTAGTTACTTTTTCTTACTTTATATAACATTTTTTATTTAGGGTCATGAAAAAAATTGGACGGCGAAAAAATTGATGATGTGATTTCTTTTTATAAAACAAAATATGTAAGATAATGTGTAGATGTATCATTAGAATATATGTACAAGTTAGGTTATTGCTATGAATAGTGTTCATATGCATCAATTATAGACGTACGATATTCGAACTATGTATCGGTCTCTATTAACTTAGGTTTTGTATCTTCGTTATTCACATGCCATGTAAGTTATTTTTTTATTTACTAATTTCGAAAATGAAACTTTCTTTTAGGGTGGTATAGTTGTAACACCCGAGAAAAAATACATAATATTATACTTGAATAAATTTAAAATGATATAATGTCATTGATATTAAAATGTGGTTTTATAGAATATGAAATATTAAACATATTATTTGATAAAGAAAATAGAATTGATTATCTAAAACATATATCATCTGAAAAATAAAATATAATTAGTTTTCTAGAAAAGAAAAAAAAACAATGTTCGGTAAGTATACCTCAAATTTAATTTCTAATTTTTTTATTATCATACATACGGTTTTAAGCATTCATATGCTATATATTATTAATAATATATTTAAGTATTTATATACTATTATATATATTTAATTTAATATTATATAATATATAATATATTAGATATTATTAAACTAATATATACTATTATTATTACTCAATAATATTAACAATGTCATTTTCTAAATTAACAGAAAGAATGACACTGATATTAATATATTATTAATTTGATTTTATTGATATTTTCTTCTTTATTTGAACCGTGTAACACACGAGATGAATAACCTTGTGATTAATATAAGCTTGTATTAGTCATTTACTTGTTTAAAATTATACGAGAGCTGATAATTAAACACACAACTAATTTTTTTCAATATATACTATATAATATATAGAAGCACCACTTCATCTATACATAGAATAAAGTAAATCATATTAGGGACACATGGCGTTCTATTAGTTAGTCTCAACTATTTTTCCCCGCCCAAATAAATAGATATAAATAATATTGGTTAATAAGATTTAAATAAAAAAATATATTATTTTAATCCATAAATTTATTTTATTATCTTTTACCCTAAACAACTAGATATAAATAATATTTGTTATTAAAATTCAAATAAAGAATATATTATTTTAATCTATGAATTTTATCTTTTACTATTTTTTTCATTTATATTTATCCAATCTTTACTTTATAATAGGGATTAATAAAATTGAATTATAATAAAATAAGCATAGGTAACTCATGCGTACAATACACGTGATTCTTAAAGAAATAACTTTTTTTATTATTTGATATATAAAGTTACATTTATTCAAAACGTGCAATACACGTGGTTTTATAATAAAAGAAATAAAATGGGAACATATTCCATTGGGTTGAGATGCATGTATTGATACCAAGACTTTTCTTTTCAATAAGTAACGCACACAAAAAGTAAAAGTAAGTAAAAAAGAATCAAAAGAGTTGCATGTTTCTTTAAGGAATATTGGATTTTAATAATCTCAATTATTCGTCGTTGACCGCTAACAGTCCCAACTTAAAAAATAACCATTGGTTGTTCCAACTATTAACATATTGGCCTCCAATGGACCATGAGAAAAAAAAACCCTAATGTTGTTAGTCTTCGATCGCCGGAAAAACATTTTTAGCCCGAAAAAGGTTAGTATTCCTTTCTTTAATTCAACTTATCCCAAGTTTTGTTGGTGTAAATTTTGATTACTTTGTTTTTTATTTTATAATTTTAGAAGATTTGTCCCATGAAATTTGATGTTATTAATGACAACTTATGAATTTATCATGTATGTTCAATCATAACTATCAAGAGTAGATTAAAAATAATAAGTATTCTCAAAAATTTTATTAATATTTATTTAATATTAATATTAATAACTAATATATATGTATATATATATCACTTATTTTTATCATTATCTTTATCTAAGATTAATAAATAACTTTAATTTTGCAATTTAGACACTTTGTTTTTTTTCTTTTAACCCAAAGTTTTTCATCTTTTGCAATTTAATCCCACTCTTTTTTATTTTCAGTTTTGGTCCACTATACTTTTCATCTTTCCCAACTTTTTCGTTTCGTTCTGAATTTTGTGAGTTAACGCACCAAAACGTGCGTGTAGGGTTTAACATATTTTCGTATATTTTTTCCCATTTTACTGGCCCGTCGCAACATATTTATTTTTCTCCGGTTGACAAGTTTGTCCATCGCGCGGGTCCTGGATTGACTTAGTTATTTTTTTCTATGTTTTACATTTCGGTTTAATTTCTTTGCAACGAGCGTTCGTGATTCAAAGATTTTATGTCTGCTTGTCGCTCGGCGTTATTTTTTTTCGTTTTTTATTTATTTTGTTCTTACGAGCTTTTCCGGTGTTGGTGGTTTCTTTCTGACAGTAGTATAGCATTGATACTACTTGACACAATTTTACGAAAACCACTGCAACGTATGGGCTTAATACTAGTCTGATTAATATACGTTAATATCATTAATAATAATCTGATTAATATATAACAAATATTAAGAAATTTAAAATTACAAATTTAAATTTTATTAATATGTTTAAAGTTGGTTATAATGTAATAGAAAAGGTTGTGAAAAAGGTGTTTAGCCCGGTGGTATTACGATATT
Organism: Scalesia atractyloides; assembly: GCA_947069175.1. Classification (NCBI taxonomy): domain Eukaryota; kingdom Viridiplantae; phylum Streptophyta; class Magnoliopsida; order Asterales; family Asteraceae; genus Scalesia; species Scalesia atractyloides. The sequence continues at coordinate 5,177,870 of CAMTDV010001634.1, forward strand.
GAAATAAAAGTGTTTCTTTCTAGATGGTGATGATTCAAACCTTGTTGCCAATATATGATATAAATTTAGACTTTGTGTCTGTTATCGTTAATAAAAGAAATGGTTGTGTAGCACCGGTCTTTGATGTTAAATTTCAACTCTACTACCAAAGAAAAATGGATGCTTTGTACACTAAGTTCCAATGTTCAATTTCAACGAGGCAAGTCATATTCGCATATATTGTGTAGTCCTGGTCTTCGATGACCACGTGTATTCATTGATATTATTTACACTTAGGCCCTCTGGTATACTCTAACACTTATAGGTGTTAATCCTAATTGGCATCCGTTAATACTTGTTATACCTCTCCTGGAGGGTGTTAAGATGTTAACCAAAGAGAGAGAGAGAGAGAGAATCAAGCATTGGAAAATTTACAAATACACAACATGCTATATATACATATACTCGTGCTAATACCCGCGAACATTACGGTTTTGACAAATGATATGTTTTTTATTGTTTGAAAAAATATTACGTTTATAGTGATCATAAAGAAATTGTACGAATGGAATTATTATGGAAATCTGAAGTTCACGATGAAAATACAACGAACCAAGGTACTATAGATATAAATTAACCGAAAAGATAAGTAATGAAGGAAATGTGTTTTTGTTGTTTGAAATAAAAATTGAAAGCCTAATACTCTAATACCTCTGCTTGCTAGAGCTTCGTAAACCAATAACCTCGAATTCGTTTTTGATCAATTGAAACATTAAGGGTAGATTACAAATTGGCCCCTATGATGCTGCTAAAACAACCGGGCTAGTTGACTTTTAGCTTCTTGCATTTTTGTTCTGCAAATGACTTTTTATAACGATATATATCTTAATTCCATCAGTTATATAGCAAGAAATCCAATTAGAACCCTTGATTAGTAAATCTTTAGTTCTATGCAAATCACCACGCTTCATGGCACCTTTGAGAAATTCGTCATGCATGCCATAAAGGTTGGTTAATATACGGTCTTCATCTTTCAAGACACCAAAGTGAGTTTTCTTAGGTACGGACGTGGTGGAGGTTGTGCAGTATTAGAAGTTATTGCAGATTAAGTGCTAAATGATCTAGTTCCTAGCCCCTAGTTCCCCCATTATGATGCCTCAACATAACAACCCATTGCAGAGAAAGAATCGTCTTTATGGGTACTTAACATAAAGTAGCAGGGTAAAGCTAATTGTCACACCCCAACCGATGGCGGAAACATCGAGGCGCGACGAAAGAGATTGCTCATTGCTCACAACGCTAATAGCGACAATATTTAATTAAACCGGATTTCATTTCATAAGTAAAATTGTCATAGAATACAATGGAAATTCAAATGCAACAATAGCAAGGGGCAAAATTTGATACAACATTTATAAACCTAAATGTCTACGTGTGTATCTAGTCATCAACGCTACTCCAATTTCATAGCATCATCTTCATCAACCTGTAACATGTTTTAAAATAGAGTTCAATGCAAAAGCAAAGGCGAGTACACAAGTTTGGTGATACATAGCATAAGTATAAAAATGTATAACTCGAATCCACACGTTAATCGTTATGTAAGGTAAATGTTAATCATGCAATACTAGATCAAACCCCGAGTTTCCACAAATAAAATCGAGCTTCCCTCGACACAAAAGCAACGAGACTAAAAATATGAATAATCTTAACATAACCCCGACGGGTGGTGTGCTACTCCTATAGCGCTATATATGTCAAGTTAGGCTAGCTAAGTCAATGATCGGGCATGTATAATTCTGTCACACCCCGACCCGCAGCGGAAAAGGTGATCGAGGCATGATTGGGTTATCATCAAAGCTCATGACATTTATTTTATCGTTTCATATTCATTAATACACTTTAATGAAAAATTACAATCAATATTACAACATGTCCTAAATATCAATCTAGGCTTCTTTGTTTTCTTCTAAGGCATTTCCTATGTTTTCCTTGCTTCATCCTGTTCACCTGTATCATGTGTAAAAGGGTTTTTGGATCAACAAAAAGTTGGCGAATGAATCCTATGGAAAACATTTGAACAATTTTATTTAATTGATTATGAAATAAAGTGCACAACCACACATGAGTAAAAATAGATGTAAACTTATTCATAAATCAATTTAATATTAAACAATACACACATGAACAATAATGGATCGTTTAGAGGCACGCGTTGCTCACTCGTCTCTCACGAGGAACTGGTGGGCCTAATGAATGAATTGCATAAACATGATAATATGAAAGACAGAACTACAAACAATATAAACTCAATAATACACACATGAACAATAATGGATTGGTTTTGAGGCACGCGTTGCTTAACTCGTCTCCCACGAGGAACTGATGGGCTTAATGAATGAATTTCATATAAGTTGACAAAATGAAATACATAATCACAACAATATAAACAATCTAAGTTTAGATCACGATATGGTATGGCACAAGTTTAAATAAACGAGTTAATTATTTTGTGACACATGACACACCCCAAAACGTGTAATTAAAAAGGGGAGTTGTAAGATTCACTCACAGTGGGTGCGTTCGGATGATGATGTTGAATGCACGCGAAGTGGTTTTAACCACGAGTGAAATTAACCTAGATAAATAGCATTATGGTTCGGTAAGTAAACGGATTTTATTAATCCATTTTAGTAGGATTGTTGGGTGTATTTTTGTGAGTTTAAGGCTATTTTCTAACCTTAAAAATGTTATTTTTAAGTATTTTTAATTGATTTTTAATTAAAATAAATAAATAAAAATAATAAAAAAGTTGACTTTTTTTGACCGTTGACCGTTGACCTTGACTGTTTGACCGGTTCGTATGCGTGTAAGTGTGCGCTGAGTGAGGCTCGAACCCGAGACCTCCCGTACGCGTGCACGCAGCTCTACCAACTGAGCTACGTGTCTAACCCGAAATATTTCTGTTTTTAATTATATTTATATATTAATTAGATTAATCCGAAAATCAATTTATTTCTAAAAAGATTTTACTGAATCGGACCGGTGCGCTCCACAGGTCTCGAACCCGGGACCTGTGGGTTGAGTTAACACACAGTCCACCGCTGGACTGTGTGTCTAACTTGTTAAATAATCCGATTTATATTATACTTATATACAAACTGAACATTTCCTTTTCTGTCTTAAATAAAAAGTTTAATAATTATCCGGGCCGGTGCGGTAGCCCGGACTCGAACTCGTGTCCTGTGATTTAAACATACACACAGTCCACCGCTGGACTGTGTGTCTATCTTGGTTATTATTCCGGTTATTATTATACTTAACATATACAGCGGTGACTCCGGTTCGGTTAACCAAAAAAAACATTTTTATTAAGGCAGCATGCGTGGGACAAGATTCGAACTCGAGACGTTTACGTGTTTATTGTGCACACAGTCCACCGCTGGACTGTGTGTCTAACCCGAGTTATAACTTGATTTTAATTATACTTATATGTTACATAAACTTCGTCTTCTTCGTCAGTTTTAACCAGAATCGGAAGTCCGACTGGTTCGATGGTTAAATCATGTTCGTTAGTGTCTGATGGTTAATTACATGTGAGATTAAATAAAAAGAATGAAGGATTAAGCGTAAGGTATACCGACTGGACTCCTCTGTTTCTCCGGCGAAACTCCGGTGACAGCAAACACTTCCGGCGACGTGCGTCTTGCAGCAGAGTGTCTTCAGAAAGCTTGAAAAGGATGTGGGTGACTTCGGTATAAGCTCAGGGGGTTTAGTAAGGCTTAGAAGTGAAGGGTTCGGTTTTCCGGCGAGGTACAGAAGTTTTCCGGCGAATGGATTTACGTCGGGTAAAAGTGGGGTTTTGAGCGAAAAAGCTAGCAGAGGTTCGAGGGGGTATTTATAGGGCAAAACATCAACGTATTTAGCCCGTTTTCCGACTTGATTCGTCGGTTAGAATTTTTCCGGCAATTATAGCTTGTGTCGCGGACTGGACATCAGTTATAACCGACGTTGGGGTTAAATGTTTACGTTAAGTCATAGGTAACCGACGACGTTTGACGAAATCGTCGGATTTTCCGGCGTCAACGAATTTGGGCGCGTCAGTTGACTGGGTTTTGATTTCCGTTTCATTATTTCAATTAATTGTCTGGTTATATCACTAAAAAGTACAAGTGGCGGAGTGGTTGAGCATGTGTGTGTTAAGTCTGCTGAACCGTGACTGACCCGGGTTCGAAACCCGGCAGGGCCATATTATTTTTATTTTCTTATTTTTAATAGTTTTTCAAAAACTAATTATATATTCCCATATAATAATTAATTATGTATCGTTTAAAATTATTTTGGGCATTAAATTCGCAACGAAATTTTTAACTGATTGTTCGGTTAATAAACGGAGCGGGTTTGGTAAATCCGTTTTTGAGGGATGTTACAAATTCTAGCATGTAACTAAGCATAACAAGCATCATGTATTAAGGATTGAGCATGTAAAAGCATGAATTTGTGATAAGTGTATTTTGATAAGTAAACATGTTACAACCCAAAAGTGAGAAAGCGGTAAATGGGTCGAGTGTACTCACGGTTTTGCTTAAAGTGTTCCACTTAGAGAAATCCGCGAGCTTGTTTGTGGATTAGGGTTTGGCACCTTGTCCTTCTACAAGAAGAACATAGATATGAGTAATGAGTTTCAACGGAAGATTCGGATTACTTAGCATGATTACGGAATAAGGAATAATAAAGTATTGGGATATAAAAATAGTCACTAAGGTGTAACACTCGTTTTTGACACTATGATAACCCATACGGGCTTTGATGTGTTTTCATAGGTTCGGGACCTATTAGAATCGTAACGAGGAACTACACAACTTTAATGATAAACTTATTAACTTGATAGGTGATTATATAGTCATTATCAAGGGTTCGGTTTCTAGGATTATATTATAGTCCATAGTTATATATGTACATAATATTAAGCTAACTAACAATAATATCATATAAGTCATGGAGGAGGTAGGAGGTAGAACCATCCATTTAGGAACCTCGTATGAGTTCACCACTACACAAGTTGTCATAGACAATAAGGAGGGTCAAGAACAATGTTAACAACAAGAATGTAAATGGTGCCACTATACCAAGTAGCCAAGTAATTCTTAACCCGGTGAGCACGCGTTGACACACGTCGAAGGCTAGACGGGGTTGTGTTACTTTTCAACTAGCAAACTAGCATAGGATAATGATGAGAAATCATCAAGTGATGTGTGGTCTTAGAGTTAGGATAGCCCAAGCTAACCAAGGTAGACACACATGAACAAGTTCAAGACTTGCATCACTTGTGAGCTTAAAGCTCTATGAAAACAGAAACTTTGGAGTGTTTAAACACTCCTATTTATGTGTATAACAAGCCTAGGTTAGTCTCCTTAATCACCAAGTTGATTAGAAGCTCAAGAAAACTAGGATGAATGAAGAAAACATGAGTTTAAACAAGTTTTAAAAAGGTTTTTGTCACTTCAGAAACTTTCAGCCTACTTTGGAGCCTTTTTGGTGAATACCCAGGTTTGGAAATGCCATGGCAAGTCCGTGGGTTCGAACCTAAGACTGGTCAAGGAAGTAGGAAGAAGAATCGAAGGATTTCGTTAAGTATTGAGCAAGTTATGCTCACTTTTGTGAAGGAGGTACAATCTGCTCGGATTTGATGTTGCAACTGAATTGAGGAGTGATTTGAGAGTGTTTGAGTGAGATTAGATGGAGTTTGGAAAGTGAAAATGGTGTGGAATAGGGTTGGTATTTATAGGGAAGAGTTAGGAGGTTGTTGGAGGTGATTAAAAGAGGTTTAGAGGTGATTGGGTGAGATTAGGAGTGTGGGATCCGTGCATTTTCGCGAGCCAAAACAAGTTGTCCCGCCCAGAGTCCCTTACTGACCGTAAGGGTTTCCACTTGCGGTCCGCAAGGACCGGGTACGGGACAAAGTTTTACATTTTGTTGTTTGTTGCATGGTGACGGGTTTATATGTTATATTATGGTATTTTATGAACATATAAAGTATTATAAGGATATGGAACATGTTATAATGTATAAGCATGTATAGATTGAACGAGATCGAGTATAAACATTATGTATAATGTATGTATGTAGCAAAAATGTCACGTATTTGCAAGTGTGTCACATCGTCGAGTATGATCATCATGTGTATGTATGTATGACAAGTATAGAGATAAAATGTATATTCCATTATGATTCAAGTCTCGATTACAAAGGTTACAACGAAAAAAATACAAATACGAGATACAATGGTTTCCGAAAGTAGAAATACAACGACACTTCCTAAATATAAAAAGTATAGAAACGCGAGAGTTACACTAATGAATTCAGTTAAACATATTAGGGTATCACTACACAAAAAAGAAACAATTTAATATTACATTGCAACCATGAATTGAGGGACTATTCTAGATTTACATATTAATTCACCAATTTCCTTTTATAGATAAGTAACAGAGTATCAATGACTGTAAGGTTTTAAGAAGGGAAAAAAACTTTATCGGAATATATATGTATGAATCATGTGTTGCGAATCAAGTATTGCAGGCATACACAATAAAAAAAAGATAGGCCTATGGTCGTCTAATACACCAGGACTACATTTACAGGGTATGTTAACTTCCAAGTTCAAGAATCACTAATAACCAAGAATAAATATAGAATGATACAGTTGATTCATATAATATTCTAAACCTTTTATATAAAAATTTACTGTTTGACCTGATATGTAATTGCTAAGAGTGATTTTTGCTACGAATCTAAGTCAAAGCATAAATTTGTTTTTTAGAAACTTATGAGATAATATAAGTATTAGTTTTGATCAATCAATGTTAAGCTTACAACATACTTATCCATGGTGTTTGTGATCATAATTGACATGTTCGTTACTTGAGGAAAAAACAAACAAAGAGTAACCCAGTCTGACCTATCCAAAGATATGCATAATTTTTACACGTTAGCCAACCCATTCGACTTGTACTATTTGCACTCTTTCAAGTATTTTATTGTGGAAAAACAACATAGCATTCCTAGTTCTTCTTTCTTTTCACAGTATTGGAACTCAGCTCGAGCGCCCTCTCTAGCCAGCAAAGCCTGCAAACAATGAGTACCAGGTTACCATCAATTGATCATATATAATCTAAAATAAAAATAAATTAACCAAAGCGAAATGTGGACTCTTTTTTTTATAACGCTCGAACTCACGCTTTGTACGTACACCATGATTCAACCCCAAAACCGAACCCAAATCACATGACATGGATGTCCCGTTTTCCGTTCTGTAATGGCAGCCATCACCCCACTACCCGGTGTTATTTGACCATCATTTGCAGCCCCCGAGCACCCCCCACTTAGCCACAACAGCCCGGATCGCTGCTGCCAGGTACCCTGTGATTTGCTCTCGAAACCACCCCGGAACACAAGAAGTTGTGGTCTCGTTCGCTGCACTTTATGGGCAGATTTATTTCACCTTTCACTGCAGAGAATTGGCCATCGATCACAACTGGATGTAGCCGCCGTACCGACTTCTTTATAAACGACATTTGTTGTTTTATTAGTAGGTTTGCCGTCATTGAAACCGAGCTCTCTCTTGCATACACACTCCTCTGGCATCTTCGTCTCTTTCTACCTCTCAGTTGGGGTTTTTCTTTCCTCTATGCTGATAGCACATATTAGCGGTGGTGGGATGACCTGTGAAACTAAACAAAATGTGGCAACAAATTAAAAAGTGATGCAAGAGCAAGTGGTGCATTAGGCTTTAATGTTTGCATCATACATGATAAAAAAATCTATAGCACACCCCTCCTAAATAAAACGAATGTCTCATTTGAAACGTCATCATAGAAATGGTAATCTCAATGAGATCTCGTTACAACTTTTTGTTGATTGCATTGCAGTTACAAAATACTAATAAAAAAGAATTGTCCTCATACATTGACATATATAAACTACACTTACAAACAGCTAAAACCTACATAATGATTAAATTATAATATATTTCTTTTCAACGTCAATATTCATTTGCAAACATTTCAAACACTCACAGGCCTAAGAACTATGAATCCAAACCAACTTGCATACATTTTTTTTCTAGACACAGACATCGACCACTTCACCAAGAAGCAATGGTACCAGCAGAATGACTATAAGAGACGTAAAGTAGCTTCAAACAAAGGCAAATCATTATATGCCACTACTACATAAAATATCCTAAACAAAGGGACACCAGTAAAATCTTCTTGATAAAAATATTTGTGCACCCAAATCTAAACTCTCAACCAAACAGCATAGAACCCTAAAAGTTTTATCACAAAATTCGTCATTAGCCTGTACCGATTACAATCAAAATGAACCTCAGAAGAAGCTGCAGTCGAGATACACGTAAACGAAACGAATCTTAGCCATGACTTCTTATTCCAAAATCACACAATCTTCACAACAGGAGAAGTACTCTGCCAAAAAAAACAATATTAGCTGGTCTGCTTAATTTAGTTCAGAGTTTTAAAAACCATGGCTGCGAGGCGGGTTGCAGATTATAACGACCATCCTCGCCACGCCATTGGCATAAACTACCGGAAAATATTTATAACTCGTCATAACCAAGTGACAACCATTAATCTAGGAAGATAGAGAGGTCTAAAACACAACACGTGTTCCACAACAGATGAAACACCAAACGCCGTTAACTTTAATGTCAAAATAATAATGTCGTTTAGTTACTATTCCCAACCGCCCACCATCGTCTAATTTGACGGGAAACCCACCAAGAAATGGAGGTGGCAGGTTCAAGGGTACCCTGCCTTAACCGCCACCATCAACACCATCCAACATCGCCTAATCCTGACCGGCCCGGCCAATTTTGGCTCAAACCACCTCTGGTACTAAAGAAGGTTGCATACCCGGCATGCTGCAATCGTGCTATAGCTACAAGCCAGCTTCATGGCATTCAAATTCCAAGGAATAATCATGTGAGTTAGAGTGCCACTTGTTTCGTTGTCAAATTCAAAGGAAGGAACTTTTAAACATGACTCCTAAAGCAATATTTCAAAATTATTACAGAAATTCAGCACCCCAAGTGAAATTATATTTCAAAATTAAATAGAAGCATACAGATTTATAGAAATCCCTTAAATCAACGTTTAGGGTTTAAGAATTATTTAAAATCCCCAAATTATACTTAACGATTTAAACAAACAACAGCATATTGGAGATTTCAAATAACAAACAAACGACAAACATTAGGTTAACAGATCTGATGGAAACCCTAAACGCTTCAAATCGATTCAAGATCTACCATAAAATCTACATATAAAATCTACCATAAAATCGATTCAAGAGTTCAATACACGGGTACTTATGCTCTTTGAAACCTTGATTTGCTGAAATCAAAAACAGTTTTGGAAGAGAATTAGGAAATCATTTGAACCTTTTTTAAATAAGCAAGTATTGAACTCTTTTCATCGATTTGAACGATGGAAGAACATCGGTGGTGAAGATCTTTGAGGAACCGAACCTTGATGTTGAAGATATCTGAGGAACCGACTTAGAGATGGATAAGAGAGACGTATGATGGAAGAATGAAACCCTAGGAGGCGGGGAATGAAAGTGTATGATGGCTGAAACAGAAAACCTAGATGCAAATGAAGGAAGGCCGGATGTTCTTCGGGTTATAACAAATATATAGTACGCGTGTTGTGTACCCATTTTCGTTTTACGGGTCCGACAGACCCGATTATGCGAGTATTTTATTTGAGCAAGAAATATATTAAAATAAAAGGTTCTACAAAAATGGCATGAGCCATGTATGAAAGTGGATGCTAGAAAATGTCATGTGACACCTTAGGTATGTTCTTTATTAGAATGTATAGATTTTAATTAATTTAAGGGACTTTAATGGAGGTTAAACCATTTTCTTGATGTAAGGTGAAGTGAGAGAAGGTTAAGTGAATGATGTGACCCCTACGTGTAGTTTAGGGGTGTGAAAGTATACTATATGGCCTTATATATTATTTATTTATTTATCATATTTAGAACGATAAACTCACTTACCCATTACATCATGTTCTAAATTCTACACCAATATTATTCTATTTAATTTGAAAAGTTAAAAGGAGAGAACAAAAGCAGACGTTAATATTGTTGGACTTATTTCTTGATTCTAATAAGCTGGTTAGAGTTGAGGTGTATGGATTCATAAGGCGGTGGATAATGAGTAAAAGGAAATCTATATATAAAAAAGCATTCCCACCCCACATTACTTAGAAGTACTTCAAATTCATGATATGAGAATTTGAAAAATGCAGTGCGAATGCAAATCATAAAGCGCAAATGCCATAAAACTTAGAAGGCCACCTTGCCACCATTGAATACATCGAACCATGCGATCACACGTTAAAACACATATAACCCAACAAAACATCATCACAATCAACATTAGATACGAATCGTCATATGTTTTATGTTGTATGTATGTTTTTAAAACGAATAACCAACAACTCACTGATTGCAAGCAATCATAGTCTCAACAAAGCATCACAGACCTAACGAAAGAACATAAATAGTCACAGACAGCTGAAGAGCCACCTTCACCGACCGGATACCCTTCAATACACAGCCTTCTTAAAACAAACTCAAAACCATACCATCTTATAACCACGCACAAAATTAAAACAGTCTCGAACAACTAAAGAGTCATCCTCACAGACTGATTATACGCTTGTAACAACTCGGAAATTCGTTGTTATTTTATTGTATTTTCTTTTGTTTCTATTGTACTCCAAAGATTCGATTATGAGAAAGTTATGTTAAACAATTATGTTTATTTACAATTATATCGCATTTAATCGCTTATTAATCGCAAATTCATCGCAATCACAAGTAATTATGCTACTATACGAGCCGAGTGTGTTATTGTTTAATAAACACTTGTGCCATCGTATAGCTTATCTCATCGCATCGCAAAACGCAGTTAATTATGTGAAATTATGTTTTATGTGTGTTATATTTGCTTATGTTATGGTAATAATCGCTATCGCAACGCTCTCACACGCACGAATCGCTAAATCGCGCTATTATATCAATTACAACGCTTAATATAACTAACTAATACGAACCGAATCGGCAAAAGAACTTTAACGCGAAATAATCGAACAAAACTTGGCCACTAGGTCAAGTTCGGCCGAACTTGTACATCAAAAGTTTGCCCGAACTTGTTTAAGCCATCAAATTATTCATTTTACAACAAGTCCGCCCGGACTTGGTTCTAATCCTAGGGAAAACATACAAGTTCGCCCGAACTTGATGGTTCAGCCTACTTTCTCACCTCCACCTATAAATACTCAGCTCCATTCTCCATTTGAACTTGTTGCAAGTTCGCCCGAAGCTTTCCAAAACCGAAACCCTTTGTTTTCTAAGTAAGATTCAACTCGTTTTCAACTACAACAACGTTTTACTACGATTTTGCACAAGGCTTTGCCTTCGTTTTCATCAATCTCTTATGTTTACGAAAATCTTCATCTTTTTCTATAAAACTTCTGTTTTTCACTTAGATCAACTCTTAGATCTGAGTAAAACCTTTTAAAACATCGATTTTCACACAATATTCGGACTAATGACATTTGTTTCGTTCACTTTAAAGTGGAACGAGGCGTTGTCAAGCAATATCTCAGATCCGGAAGCACAAGGACGAAATCGTCACTTTACACAAGCTGGACTAACCCGTACGAACCTTCAAGTTCGTCCGGATTAGCCCGAGTTTATGTAAAATGGCTAAACTCGCTCCAAAAGACCTCTCCAGCCTAAGTTTTACTCAGTGGCTTAAGGTTGGAGGGATGGACACTCGATTTCCTCAGCAAACGACGCGAAAACGCACGAATTGGATGCCAAAACAGTCAAGTTCGCTCGGAAGGCATCAAGTTCGCTCGAACTTGTCACCAGATTGATGACCAATTAAGTTCGCCCGAACTTGATCAAAACTCACCAAATGTCACAAGTTCGCCCGAACTTGTACTGATTTCCAAGGAAATCAGACAAGTTCGCCCAAACTTGTATCCTCCTTCAACAAAAGGGACAAGTTCGCTCGAACTTGTCTCGTTTCCTAGGAAACCAGACAAGTTCGCCCAGACTTGTTCACTCAGTAAGTTCAGTTATACAAGTTCGCTCGAACTTGTCTGCTGTTCTCTCAACCGTTAACCGTTTCAGCAATTCGGAAGACTGATGCACTTATGTTCACTTATAGGCTGATCCAGCACTCTCCGCAACTCATCTCAGATCCCGTCTCATCTCCCAAAACACACTAACAGTGAGTATACTTGAACCCTTTTACTCTTAACTCACTTTTAGGTGTCACATGTGTTCGTATATTAATACACATCACACAACTCTCAAACGCTTATTCGCAACCCGTTGAATTACATGACTATACGTGAAATCAACTGAATTGTATGTATTGCTTGATTGTTTGTACGCCACCCTTAACATGATAGTATAGTAGAGGTTGACCCGCCACCCGGAGGCCCGGGGTTGTTAAGACTCGCATTTTTATTTCTCATTTATTTTGTCTTTAGGATGTGGACACTTGTTCGCATGCCTCGATCAATCGCGGTTTGTTGGTTTACTTGAATCTAGTAGTTACATAGTTCACAACTCTTACGTATGTCATGCGGTGTATGCTAAACGCTTTTATATCTATTATGTACGCAAACCCGTATGCTCACCTTACTTAATTGTATTGACGTTTTATTTTAACATATGTGGCAGGTTGAGGACTTTGCTTTGGACGCTTAGAGTTAGGTTTTTGCTTTGGAAAATCATGTAATAAATCTAGGGAAGATCGAATCGGATGTTACGTTTAAGAGATTTGCTTAATATTGCAATAATTATTTTGGATGTTATTGTTTAATAGTATGGGATGTTAAACGTTTAGATAATATCGCTTAATAGTTGTTATGATGTCTCTTGAGCAATCTGGTTCGCCTAGTGTCGCGCCCGGATGATTCCACCATCGGTTAGGGTGTGACAACGCTGACACACCAACATCCAACAAAGAATGCCTTAACAAAGCATGATACAATATACTAAACAAGGTAAATAGTCTCTGAATACTAAAAACTAAACGTCATCGTCAAACCAACATCAAATACACAAAATCCAACTACTTTTGAAGACATGTAAGTACTCCAACGCATGGTAAAACATACAAAACCCAACATGCAAGTATGAACCGTCAAAGGCAATTGGTAAACACAAAACATCACCCAATTTTAAGAAATCCTATAATACGCCTTCCTTAGAGACGAACGTAACAATAAGCCTACATGACGTGAAAACTCTGGTAACATAAGCAAACAAACCTAGCAAACCAAAAGTCAGAATGACGTAAACAAAAGATCGAAGACGATGAAACAGTATACGTCAACAAAGAAAGCATAAACTCTGCAGCATTTGTCGGAAAACGCACATAAGTAACCCAAAGTCAGTAAAACAAACCGTTCAAACAAGAATACCCGATAACCAAACCGTTCAAGCAACATGCGTAAACCCACGGAGATATAACTCACCTAAAGTAGCCGGAAAGTCACCGGAGAAAGTTGGTCGAAGTTGTCACAATGTAGAGCGAGAGAGAGTGACCAAGCGTAAAGAATAAGAGACAGTGAGGGTTACCAAGCGTAAAGAATAAGAGACGGTGAGGGAGCAACTTTTTAAGCCTCCTACGGACCCAAAAATTACAACAAAAATAGCAACACAAACGAACACTCAAAGCAAGTAAAACCAACAAAGCATAAGATACAACTCACGATGCGTAGAAATCTTGTTAATTTACATTATATAAATATCAAGCTACTATTTAATACTTTAACAGTATGTTGTCATATGTCATATAGTGTAATTATATGTTCAATTTGTAACGGTTAAATTACATATGTAATTTATTAATTTTTATAAAATATATATTTTATAATTTTTTTTATAAAATATATAGTTTATTCATAAACTTTATAAAATTTTTTTATCGTATTAAAATTTTACTTTTATCAGGATTAAATACATTAAAAATTAAAGTTAAGTTTTGTCTATATGTATATTTGAGAATCTGCTTGTTTAGAAGGTTAACGGTCCACTTTATGTTCTTGACATTATCATGTTAATTAAGAATATTTGCGAAGATGCAAGGTAAGAATGCATGCATTATGTCCAAATTGACCTAAAACCAACCTATTTATAAGATATTCATTCTTGCGATGATAACAAACAGACAATGAATTCAAATATAGATTGCCCATTTGTGTAATGCTTATCCTATAGTTTGGTTTCAATCTAATTCCTTACTTAAAATATGTTAGCAGACGGCCACTTGCTATAAAAGGAATATAGCTTACGCATGCATGATGTTTTATAGATACAATGTATTGACTAGGATCGAAAGGAGTTGTTTACATCCTTCATTTCTGCAGTTTATCATGAGATGCTTACAAAAATCAGAAATAAAATTATCACTTATAAACGAGTAGAGGTACTGTCTATCCACACTTTTTATAAGTATATACGATGTACATATAGATACTTGATAAGGGTACGAGTCGAAATGTAATGTTTACTCTTGACATATTATGTGTTTTGGGTTGGGTTGTCCAAAAACCTTGTGGCTCGGAGCTCACTTGGATTTAGCTCGGAAAAAGCTCGCTCGATGTGGCTCGGTTTGAAAGTGAGTCGGGCAGTTAGAAAGTGAGTCTAGCTCGGCTTGGCTCGTAAGGAGCCGGATTGGCTTGGTTTGACTCGCATACCAGCTCGGCTCGGCTTAGCTCGGATTATTTTACTCTTAATATATTTTATTTTTATATACGTTATAATATATTACAAAAAATAATTATTATTTACATGTGATTAGGAGTGTAATTTGATATCTATACCACATTTAAAGGTTGATTACCACGCTAATGAACTTATATTGTATTTCATTGAAATTAAGAACGTGTTTTGTGTTGTTAAACTTGATTTTGGCTTGTAATGTATTATGTTGAGCTTATTTTGGATATGTTATTTCGAATCATTGAATAATATTTTACATTACTGAATTTTGAGAGCCATGTATTAATTTTTCTTTTCAAAATCGAGCCAAACCAAGCCGAGCTGAGCAAGCTCTGTTTAAAACCAAGCCGAGCCCGAGCTTTGATTTCTAGCTCTGTTTAAAACCAAGCCGAGCCCGAGCTTTGATTTCTAGCTCGGTTTCAAATACGAGCCGAGCTGAGCCAGCTCGGTTTATAATCGAGCTAAGCCCGAGTTTTGCCCTAGCTCGGCTCGGTTCGGCTCGTGAACAACCCTAGTTTGGGGTTGGTGTTTGTATTCTTATTCAAACTTAATAAAGAAATCATGAAACTCATTTGATACTCATATCAGTAATAATCATATATATCCATTTATTTGACAAATTACAACATTATTGTATTACAATGAGGAAGAAGTCTTATAAATAGACTATCTCCTTACTTATTCACTATATATCACTCCATTTATTTCAGTTCTTATATATCGAAATCCTTTTTAATTTGATCATATAATCAAATGGCTTCAAGGGCAGAATATAACGTCGTAGTTGGTTCCACCGGGGCACGTAAATGTGCTAGTCGGATCATCCTTGGGATAACTATAAGCATCAGGACATCTAGTCTTGAAAAACCTTGATAAATCAGTTGGTCCACAATTTCCAGAGTTACAACAATACTGATCAGTTTTGTACACGGTGCAAGGGTTATTGCACCCACCAGGAGCCCGTAACTCACCAGGGCACTGGCCATTAATATCCGCGGTACATGAGATACCACGGGTGCACCCATTAGAGTTGGGTCTAAATACCATCGGCACATTGAATCCGTCCACAAGAGAAATGTCAAAGAAATCAAGATTGTTGAACTGATTCAAAGCGTACTCGGCCAATGTGTTGGGTGGTGTACCATAGTTTTGGCATTGGAGGAGACCGTTGCAATCACCGGTCTGGCACCTGCCTCGCCCTGAGCCATCAAAGTTGCAATTGGTTCGGGGCCATATACGGGCTCCTGCTGTGCCAGCTGCGACGGTTAAAGGCCAGGTTTGGCCTGAGTTAAGCTGTCGGCCGCCACCAGGCACCGCACCAGCCCAAACGGTGTATGGACAGTTGTTTCGAATAGTGAAGACGGCTGCATTGGTAGAGTGAAAAAGAAGAGCCAAGAGAAGGAAAGTGGAAAGGGTGGAGGTGCTCATTGTGGTTTTGGGTGAATTTGAAGTGAGACTAAACATGGTTTATATAGGCTCAACATGCTATACAATTTTTAGAAAGATATACATTGAAATTTCAAAGGTATTCATTGATGTATTTTATTAATGGTTACTTAGAATTGTTCTATGGTAGATGCTCAAAGAGTCAAAGGATACCAATTTTCCAAAAATAAGACAAAGCCATGTGTCTCGGTATATATTTTAAAACTTCTCATTTATTCATTTGAATTCAAAAGTAATATATATTATAAAACTTTTGGATCTCTCACCATTACATTCACAACAAAATTGTTAAAACTTGTTAAATGGTAATTTTACTCTTGAAGAGTTGGTATTAGTTTTTTTTTTAACAGTAGAACTTCTATATCAAAAATAGAAACGGGGCAACTAGAAAATGGAACCCGAAGGATGTACAGAAAAACGTCTTGAATATTAAAGTCAAGCCATCTAACCCAATTAATGTTAAAAAATTTCGATCTAGTAGTAACCCATAGGAACGAGTTTTCCTTGATAGAAGTCGCCGTTCTTGTGTAGTGAACATTTTGACTATTAAAATGTTTTTCATTCCTCGCCTTCCATATCTCCCACATGGTGTCCATAAAGACTGCCCGAATGGCCTTCCAATCCGACAACCCGCTATGCTCCTCAACGAACCCGAGAATAAGTGTTTACTATTTTAAGCTTTGTAATGCCTAAAAACTGGCTACACATTACCAACATCATACACGCCAAATAGATCGGTGTCTTTTTAGTTAGTGCTGAAAGCCACCATGCTCTCAGCAAGTTCACTAATCGTCACCATTTGTGACATTTGCGAGCACTACATAACTAATAGTACACCCGTCCGGTGGACGGGTTTTTTAGTGTTGTAAAGACAAAAGAATAATCGAAATGAAAACAGTCCAAGATGGAACCACCCCCTATAATAACGTAAAAAAAGTAACAAAAATAAGTCAAGATTATGAAGATAAGTGAAAAAAAAGTAATTTCTTAATTTAACGGGGTATTTACCATAGCGGCGTAGCTGATCAGTCAGCCCGAGGCGTTGGAGGCACTTGATGTATGTTAAATCCATATTCCAATCGCTTTTGCAACACAATATCATAGTGATCATCTTAAGAAACCTACTTACACCATGGCTGTTGTTAATATGAATCTTTAAACATGATAAACACCTGAAAATGAGCTGCATCAGATGCGCCCCAAATGAACTGTGGCTGTCAAATTTGTAACTAAATCACGCCAATTAAGGCTGTTGAAAAGTGTTACTGACATAATTGTTTCATTCGTTGGGCTTAAATAGTATTGGGCTTGCTATGTTATGTTTAGTGGGCTTATTATATTTCCTGGGCTAACTTTGGTGTTGAGTGTACAGGATATCATTGTTAAAGGGCCGGCATGCAATATTCAGGGTCTGCGATCGTCATGATGAATTGTTGAGGGTCTTTGTTGTAATTTGTTTATTGTCCTTTTGTATAAAAGAGGGGTCAGAGATATTTTGTGTTATCTCTCTCTCTCTCTGGTTGTTCGTAGTTTTCTCTGCGGTCATTGTATCTAGGGTTTGAGATCTTGAAGTCTATATTGATAATCTCTCAACTGTATCTGAGAGATTGATCTGATTACGTTGATGATCATCACAAGTCTGTTTGTACTTTGTATTGATTACAGATCTTACAATTGTAAGATCTAGGGTTATTTGGGGGGTAATCCTTTTGGTTTGGGTTAATAAGATTTTGTCAATTGTTTTGTCGCTATATCTTGTTGTTTGTACATTTCTTTTATTGATCACAAAATTCTACATGGTATCAGAGCACTGGTTGCTCTTGATGATACTATTTGTTTGTTTATCCGCTGTGATTTTGTGTTCTGGTTGTTGTTTCTTTTGTGTTTAGGGTTTCTGCTCTCGGAAAATGTTGTTGGTGACAGATCTATCTAGATCTGTGTAGACTGGTGGCGTAGATTCTTGTGCTGGACGAAACCCTAACTTAGGGTTGGTGATCTTCGATTTCTTCTCCGATCTACATTCTGCGTTGGTCTTTGAAACCCTAGAAGGTTCAAGGCAAACTAACCAGAAGTAGTGTGTGTGATTTGGCTGCATCAGATCTTGTAGTTCTTGAAAACTACAGATCTGATCTTGTTGGGAGTTATACGCACCCGCTGTAAGATTGTTCTGGTTCTTTTGCTATTGTTCATTGATTAGTTGATGCCGGGGTAGAAAGGACCGGTTTATTGTGTTTCTTTCTTTGTTTCTGTTGTGTGTCTAGTGTTTGTTTGGCTCCTGAGTAAAGGCTTGTCCAGGCACCTCTGAGTGATGACCCTGGAATTTGGTCCCTAACTCAATTTCGCCTTTGGGTTTCTTCTTCTATTTGATTGTGTTTGATATTCTTGTTGTCATTATAAGTGATCCTGGTAGTTCTTCTCAGACTTTAATTAGCAAGCTGGATATAGGTGACCCTCTTTATCTGCATCCCAGTGATTCCAGTAGTCTTACTATTGTTAGTATTAAACTCAAGGGAACTGAGAATTACAGGGTTTGGTATAGTGCTATGAAGCTTGCCTTAGAAGCAAAAAATAAGTTTGGCTTTATTGATAACAAATGTAAGAAAGATACTGAAGATCTCGTGTTAAGTAGTCAGTGGGATAGGTGTAATTCAATTGTTCTAAGTTGGTCGTTAAACTCAGTGTCAGAAGAATTATACTTAGGCCAGGTTTTTTCTAAACTTGCCTCTGAAGTTTGGGCAGATTTGAAAGAGACTTATGATAAGGTTGATGGCTCTGTGGTATATGATTTGTGTAAAAAGATTAACTGTGTTTCACAAAATGGAAGTTCTGTATCTGAATACTATCATAAGCTAAATACTATGTGGAATAATTTGATGCAATCCTTCAGTTGCCTTCTTGTTCATGTCAAGCTGCTAAGGATTACAATGACTTTTCCACACTAATAAAATTAATGCAGTTCCTTATGGGATTGGATGATGTGTATCAACCCATAAGAACTAATCTTCTTACAAGAGAGCCATTACCTACTGTCAAAGTTG
Organism: Scalesia atractyloides; assembly: GCA_947069175.1. Classification (NCBI taxonomy): domain Eukaryota; kingdom Viridiplantae; phylum Streptophyta; class Magnoliopsida; order Asterales; family Asteraceae; genus Scalesia; species Scalesia atractyloides. The sequence continues at coordinate 5,197,174 of CAMTDV010001634.1, forward strand.
CTTTTTCAATTGTGTCCAGAGAGGAATCACATAGGAGTGTTAGTGGAGGAACAAAAACTCAAAATGTATCATTTGTGTCTAAAGTAAATCAAACTGTTGACTCTAGAAGGAAGTCGTTTAGAGGACTTAATCCTAATCTAAAATGTACTCATTGTAATATGTTGGGTCATACTGTTGATAGATGTTTTGAGTTGGTTGGGTATCCTCCAGGTTTTTAAAAAAGAACTAGTGGTCAGGTTGGGAAAAATTCTTCTGGCAGTAATAAGTCAAATGTGATGTCTGGTTATGTTATGTCTTCTCTATTTTCTCCTGAGCAGGTTGCAAGTTGTTGAGTCTTGTGGGTGAAAAAAGTAATGGTGATCCTCAGAGTTCTAATATGGGAGATAAGTCTAGTTGTGTGTTTAGTCCGTTTGGTAACTTTGTTAGTTGTTCTAGTCTGATTAACTTTGGTTTTGATTACAACTGGATTGTTGATTCTGGTGCAAACCAGCATATGATTAAAACAGATAAAGATTTGTTTAACTGTGTAGATGTGTCTGAGTATGATTTAAAAGTGTGTCATCCTAATGGAACCAAAGCTAAAGTGTCTAAAATTGGAAACATTAAACTTGCTACTGGTGTTGTTCTATATGATGTGTTTTATGTTCCTGATTATGATGTTAATTTGATATATGTCTATAAGTTGTCTAGGGATAGTCACATTACTGTTGTTTTTAATGAAAATGAGTGTTTACTTCAGGATTCGAAATCAAAGAGAGTCCTGCTGACTGTAAACAGGTAATGGACTATACTTTGTGAATAAAAATGGTAATTCTATTAACCTGTGTTTTAATAGTATAAATAGTAGTAATCTTTGGCATAGTACACTAGGCCACCCTGCGGATCAGGTCTTGACCATTTTAAAAGGTGATCTAGGTGTCTCTGATGTTGTTAAACACCCTTGTGAAGTTTGTTATAGGGCTAAACAGGTTAGGAGTTTCGTTTCCATTAAGTGACCATAAAACCAGAGATATAGGTGATATTATACATCTAGATGTTTGGGGTCCGTATAAAGTCACAAGTAGAGATGGTTTTAAATATTTTTTGACAGTTGTAGATGATTATTCGAGAACTGTCTGGTGTTATCTCTTAAAAGGAAAAACAAAAGTTTATGAAATATAGAAAGTTTTTATGAATTAATATTAACTCAGTTCAAAAAAAGAGTTAGTTTTTAGAAGTGATAATTGAACTGAGTTTGTTAATAGTAAAATGTCTATTTTTTGTAAAACAAAGGGAATATTACATCAAACATCATGTGCTCACACACCACAACAAAATGGTGTGGTTGAGAGAAGACATCGACACCTTTTAAACTTGGCAAGATCTTTGTTGTTCCAAAGTGGTCTACCACTTTGTTTTTGGTCTGATTGTATATTAAATGTTGTATATCTCGTTAACAGGTTACCCTCGTCTGTTCTCTTAGGGAAAAGTCCTTTTGAATTAATGTTTGGATTCAAATCCTCATTTGCTCATCTTAGAATTTTTGGGTGTTTATGCTTTAGTACCAGTATTAGATGATTCTGATAAATTGTCTTTTAATGCTGAAAAATGTGTTCTTATTGGATATTCAAATGTTAAAAAGGGCTATAGGTTGTGGAGTTTAGATAAACAAAGGGAGTTTTACTCTAGAGATATGATATTTTATGAAACTGTTTTCCCTTTTAAGTCTAAACAGTTAAGTAGTCAAATTGATATTGTTTTTGAGAACTTAGATCACTTAAATTTCTTTGATAGTATTGAAGTGTTAACACCCAGTAATTCTGTTAGTCCCAATGATGAAGTAGGGGAATTCTGGATCTCATGAGGGTACTTGTGATGATCAACAACCAGTCCCCTCTACATCTGCCCCTTCTAGTGTTGTTGAGACTCAACATGCAGGTACTAGAAGCGAGAGTAGTAGTAGTGAAGGATCTGGTAGGGCAGAGGACACAGGTCCCTCAAATGAAGAGACCAACCCATCTAAGGGAGTTAGTTCTAAACTTAGGAGGTCTAATAGGAATGTTGTTTTACCTAAAAGGTTTGAAGATTTTGTGTTAAACAGTAAAGTTAAGTATGATTTGAATAAGGTTGTTAACTATTCTTTCTTGTCTATGGATAATTTGTGTTTTGTTTCTACCCTAAATAAAATTGTTGAGCCTTCCTGTTATGAAGAAGCTGTTAGGGATCCTAGATGGATAGATGCCATGAACAAAGAGATGGAGGCTTTGTTTCGAAATAATACATGGGTTTTAACTGATCTTCCTTTAGATAGGAAAGTTATAGGCTGTAAATGGGTATATAAGGTGAAGTATAAATCTAATGGGGAGGTTGAAAGGTTTAAGGCCAGATTGGTTGCAAAAGGGTTCAACCAAAGGGAAGGCTTAGACTTTGGAGAGACATTTTCATCTATGGTGAAGATGGTAAATGTTAGGTGTATAATTACCTTAGCTGTTCAAAACAGTTGGCCTTTGTTTCAACTTGATGTGGATAATGCTTTTTTATATGGTAATATTACTAAGGATGTTTACATGAAATTGCCTCAGGGCTATTATACTGTAACACCTCGTGTTTTTACGTCCAACATTTTTCCGACACGTGTCCCAGTAATCCTCGTGTACCATAGGAGGGACCAAAGTCATTAAAACCATAATAATATTCGCATATTATTTTATGAAAAGAAGTTGGGGACTTAAACGAAAATTTGAAATTTTCAAGATCTGAAGACCCCTTGCGGACCGCAAGGCTCTTGCCATACGGTCCGCAAGCCAACCTGAATCTTATGGGCGCCTAAGGTCCTTACGGACCGCAAGGCTTGACCCATACGGTCCGTAAGAACCTGCCAGCGAACAGAAATGTGGCAGCAGCCTGTTCTGCCACCTTTGTCGAGTTTTAGCTCTTTCCCTGCATGCTTGCCACGTCTTGGAACCTTAATACTCGTCCATTAACATCTGGTATCATTCCCAAACACTTCCACAACCATTTATAAAAGCATTCTTGGTGTTGCAACTTGTTCTTCATCACCATTAAAGCTCACCAAGACTAGTCAGAGGGTTCCAGGCACCTTTCAAGCATTCCTCATTGATCTTAACAATCCCTGGACCTTGTGTAAGTCTTCTAATCTCATACTAAGTCATTTCTTATAACTTTTAGCCTAGAACAAAGTCTCGTCGTAATTACGCCTTGACCTTGTTCTAAATCCGTGAATACTCCGTCATTGTGAGTAACAAAAGTTCCTGTACATTCATAATAATGGAGGTGTTAATCCCTAAAAAGGGCATCTCCAGATTTTCACATATTCATGACCAATTGACGAGTCAACCGAAAAGTCAAACTGCCCAGTTTATAAAAATCATAACTAATGATCTAAATGTTATAAAATATGTTTCGATACACTAACAACCTAAAAATAAGTATTTAACATATGTCAACGGATTCGGCTCGTCAAGTTTGGTCTAGGCACGGTTTGTAGCCAAAAGTCGCAACAATTAACTTTTGTTGACTTTTGATTCTGGCCCGTTTCGAGCCACCTTTGCTGCTGACTTTTGACCATTTTGAGACATGATTATATTAAGAATGACCATCTAAAGTTTCGTCACTCGATTCCTTAGAAATCTGAGTTTATTACAAAGTTCCATAAATTCTTTAAACTTTTGCAAAATGAACCTTTTCGTGTGAATCATGATTTTAAACACACATGCATGTAAAAATAAGCTATAAACTGATTCATAAACATTATTTGATTATGTTGGTGTCAAAGAATCTGATCATAGTATAAGTTTTCGCAAAGGACATATTCATGGCATTTAAATGGATAAAACGCCCTTTTCGGCACATTAGAAATCAAAACATGGTTTAGTCATCAAAATTATATATTCACTGATGTAATATGATAAGTAGGACAATTTGGGATATTCATTCAGATTATAACCTGAATGAGGGGTTAAGATTCGTTAATTGCCGATAAATGACTAAGCTACCCTTTTTTCGCGTAACATGACTTTAACCAAACTTTTTATAACCAAATCTTTTACCTACTGATTAAACAAAATAAATAACTTATTTTGGTTATAGAAAATAGGTCCAAATCTCAGTTTATCTTAAACAATAGAATATAATGGCATTTAGCGACTTTTACGCCTTTTTGGCGCATAGTATGGTTTAAAACCATAACTATGAGCCAAGACTTGTTACCTACTGATTTATAAACTTATTTTCAAACAACTTAACAGTAAGTACAAGTCCCGAACTCAGAATCCCAATGTTGACTTCAAAGCTATGTGTGAATTTACCAAAATGCCCTTACGGGACATAGATTATTTTAAAATCATCAAGCACACATATATTGATATCCTACTATTATAACATCATATAACAAGTATTTCTACTGGATATTAAAGGTCTTAACATCAGATTCCTAATTTACATCTTTTATAAACCTTAAAATGACCAAAATGCCCTTGTAAGGTATAATTCGGTTTTAAATACACATCGGGCATATCTTTTGCAAAGCTACTGATTTTATAACCTATTTTAAACATATATCTATATGGAACTTGTATATGACTCTCTCGGTTAACCATTTCGCCTATGTGCGTTTGGTTAAGCATACGTAGCTAGTTTACGTATTTTAACCAAAAAGGGTTCAACCTTGTCCATTCCTTATCAAAATCCAGAATGTTATTGGGTAGCCCATATTATATAAGTTATATACTTGTCGGGCCCAACTAACATTCTATTCCGGTCACCGCTTAATCTAGCGTATCGCACCATATCATATTTTAGCGTAAGACTAACCGGTTCAAGTCTAAGACTTAATTAAGGACCCGTTAGCATTCTAGTATTGGTTAATAGTTACCATCACTCCAGACTGAATGCCTCCTGGTAAATTGCTTTGTACTTGCTTTGGAACTACGGCTGAGTTTGGAGCTTCTACACATAAACAACTCAGGTAAATACTCTTAACCTATTTTCCCTATACGGGCTTGGGATACGGTAGATTACTACCGCTTGGTCGGGTATGGGAACATGTCTTATCCAATTGTGGTAATTAAATAGATTCTTACATAACCCGTTTTGATCTGTCTTGTTTGAAACTAAAACATTGGGGGTGGCTTGACAGAGTCTGGGATATCCTTGGCTCACTAAATTGCTAGTGGCCACGACAATATAGCATGGCGTGTAGGCATACACTGGGAAATTGCTATCCTGCTTTCTTTGTGAAAGTTCAGAGTGGTGTGTCAGTTGATCATGTCTCGGTTTCTGTACCTGGCCCTATATGTAAAAGCCAACATGTAAATCTGTATACAAGGTCATTTGCACTGTCCCAAGTTATTTACTAAATTGCGCCATGTGCGCCTAAAACCATTTTCGAAAAGGTTTTCAAAATGAGTCGGTCGAGCGTATTTACTAATGTAAACTGACGTATTTTCAAAAGTTTAAGTTACAGGTGCAAGTCACGTAATAGGTCGGGAGCTGCGGGGCGAATACCGAGGAGTTGCGCCCTTAGGACTTGCCTAATTATAGTCTGTTATCATTTGTATGTTTTTGCGATCCGCCTGTGGATCCTATTACAAGCCTAGTCTGTGTATATTTATTTTGAACTTTGGACACTTATCGTTTGTAATAGTTTATAAATCCAATGCCTTCCGCTGTGTTATCTTATAATTGGTTATGATGATATCAACTTTACGTCATGGTATTCCCACGGGCCCACCGGTAGACACGTGGATGTCGGGGTATGACAGGTTGGTATCAGAGCCAACATTTGAGGGACTTCGACACTTGTCTTTAGTGTTTGATCTCAAACGACACAGTAACACATTCCTTAGACTCTCGTGTCTAGGCTTTGACCTTGGATTATTCTTTTTCTATTTTATTATTATTATTCTGCTTGTCTTGTATTTTGAATTATTTTTGAAGCATGAATTATGCCGCCAAAATTCACACGAGGAGCGAAAGGAAAAGGACTGATGAGGAATGGATCCTCAAAACAAGGACCTTCAAAAGCACATGTTTATAACCCATATGAAGGGTCAGACGACTCATCATCACCATGGGAGCCTTACCCAAACCTGCCTCATGAGTATTCACCACCATCTGAGCCGCATTTTGTTCAACAACCTTCGGATTCGCACCATAGCTACCATTCCTACCACTCCCATTCCCATTCTTCTCACAAAACTACAACGTTGATATCCAACTATGGAGGAAGACTCAGAACCAGAATTGCCAGCAACAGGATCAATGGGTCACCCTATTGATATATCAAGCGGTTCAAACTCATACAATGGAACCCCTCACCACTACACTGATAGCTACGAGGAAAGATAAGGACAATATGTATTTTATAATACCCCTTCTGTCCATAATACCCCATCCCAACACGACACACCTTCATACCACACTCCACCACAAGAACTACCAGTGGAGCAGCCACTACCACCTCCACCACCAAGAAGACGTGGAGCGCGCATGTCAGTGCACCTAGGACCGAGAGTAGGATCACTCTCGCCTAACCGTTACCCCACTATTCCCGAGGACCCACAAATGGGTGGACCCTCACATACTTCGCCTTTTGTGGAGCATCAACCACAACCACTGTTGAGCCTGAGCCTCAACCACCATTTTCTGCAGGTGAGCCATCATCACTACCACCATCGGGTTTTGATAACCCTATCCCTTCTTATTCAAACCTAACTGCATATAACCCATTTGAACCCTCTACTTGGCCGGAGCATAGCCACGGTCATAATGACCTCTTCAAGACTCGTATCTAGAAATGGCCATGAATGCTCACTATCCTAACCCTTATCCCTATCAACCAGGCCGATATCCCTATTATAGTTATCAGCATCCGGTTGCGCCATCTCAACCTCAACCTCAAACGCAACCACAGCAGCCACCGCCAACAATTGAAGTTCTTACTGAAGCATTAGAAAAGGTCAAAAACTTCAGGAACAAACCGCAAAAGACAACAAGAAAAATAACAAGCTGTTGAAAAGACTAGTAAAGAAGCTAAGAGGGAAGAAGGACTAAATTCAAATTATCTGTCTTATTTTATTATTTACAAATAAGTCCCTGCGTGGACGTGTCTAGTTTAGTCCCTGCATGGACATTTTAATTATTTCAAGTATAGTCCCTGCGAGGACAATTTTCCTTTATTTAAGTCCTATTATGGACTCTATTGTATCGTACTACTATTATTAATGAAATTTTGGAATTTAAATTATCTATTCCTTTCATCTAGTTGTTTAAGCGATCGTCTCGATTTTAATTCGAAATTTATGATCTACATAATATTTCCAAAAGATCCTCTTAATGATTTACGCCCGGCAAGTGATTAGGTCACATTAATTGGCAAAACGGTAGGTATATGGTTTTCTACCTTGATAGTTAAGGTTGAGATTTCCCTTCTATCCAGGGGTGGTGAACTACGTTCTAAACCTCACTAGTCTTCCCGATCTGGACTGGTTATTTTTAGTCATTTTAAGAGTTACTATTCTAAAGGTTAATATATTCAAGGTATTAACCATCTGCTAGTGTGACTTGAGGAACCACACGAGTCATCTAGGGAAATGGACTACGTCCAAACCTATGTAATCATTATGATCAATTCAAAAATCATCAGTGCGATGAACTCATTATTCAAATATCCATTAGAGATATTGCCTACGATTATGTTATGTCCATTAGTGACTATGACAGTTATATTCCACAACCTCCTGTCCCGAAGCAGTATGACTACGTCCGAGCTTCGAAGTTCTATGATCCTATAAGTGATCTTAACTCATGTAAAATTAAGTCGTTACGGCAAGCCATTTGTTCTATCTCCCTAAATGTCCTGTGTGACAGGCCTTTTGTGCCACAACTAATCATCCCCTAAATTAAGGCTTTTATGCCGTTTTCAATCAATCAAACAAGTGACTAATTAAAACTCCACGTTGTTGCTTCAGCATCAAGCAGAGAAATGGTAAACTCAAACGAAGTTAGCAGCCGACGTAAGGATAGCAATGACAATGAAAAAGTTATAATGACAAGAGACGAGTTACAAGCCTTTGTTGCTACAGAGGTTGATAAAGCAATGAAGGAACGTGATGAGAAGAATAGAGAATCCAGTACATCGCAATCAAAGCGCACGTCAAAGTATTCATCGACAAATCACTCAAAGCACTCATCACAGAAGAAATCGGATCATCCGTCAAATGAGAATGAAAAGTCCGAACACTCATCTAACATAAGGAGAAAAAGAAAGGAGTACCGAAAGAAAACCCAATCCAGGAAAAAGGATGCTCGTATAAATAATTTGTGTCTTGTAAACCGCGAGACTTTACTGGGGAGAAGGGAGCTGTGGAAACGCTCTGTTGGTTGGATGAGATTGAGACTATTGTGGAAATCAGTGGATGTGCTGAGAAAGATATAGTTCAGTTTGTTGCGCAATCTTTCAAGGGCGACGCCCTCTCATGGTGGAAGTCGATGATTCAATCTTTTGGAAGGTTCATTTGTACAATCTGAGTTGGGATGAGTTTGTTGAATTGGTTAAGAATGCCTACTGTCCTCCACACGAGATAGAGAGGATTGAGACAGAATTTATTGGGTTAACCATGAAGAACCTCGACTGTGGGAAGTTGTATCAGAGTTTAACTCTATGTCGAGATTGGTGCCATATTTGACCACTCCCGAATCCAAACGCATTTCACGTTTCATTGGCGGGTTAGAGTCAGAGATTAAGGGAGATGTTAGGGCATCTAGGCCCATACCATTTAGGTCTGCTGTGGACCTATCTATGGTATTAACGCAAGATTTGAAGAGACAGAGGTCTCTTAGGGCAGAAGTTGGAGAGAAAAGGAAGAGAGAAGATGGCAGGTTTCACCATTTCAACAAGAACAAAAGATTCGGGTCAAGCAAAGGTCACCAAAGGTTTGATAATAGTCCAAGATGCAAGAAATGTAATAGACGACATTCTGGTGCATGTCGTGAAGAGTCACGAGCGAAACCATGTGGTATTTGTAAGGGATTTGGACACAAGGCATTGGAATGCAAAGATTTGAAGGAAGCTACCTGTTACAACCGTGGCGAGAAGGGACATATCAAGCCCAACTGTCCCAAATATAAAAAGGAAGATGCAGAGAAGCTTAGTGAAGCAAGGAAAGGAAAAGCTCGTGCTTTTCAAATGAAGGCGAAGGAGGACGTAAAGGATAACAACGTGATAACCGGTACGTTCCTCATTAATAATGTTTATGCTAGAGTTCTCTTTGACTTAGGGGCCGATAAATCTTTTATAATCATAAGTTTAATGCCTTGTTAAACTTGCCCATAAGAACTCTAGACATAACATACGATGTAGAACTCGCTGACGGAACGATAGAAACCGCTTCTACAATTCTTGATGGATGCTTTATATCCATTAAAAATCATTCCATTCCTGTTTCACTCTTGCCAATGAAATTGGCCGGTTTTGATGTAGTTCTTGGTATGGATTGGTTGTCCAATAACCAAGCCCATATAGCTGTAACAAGAAACTCATCAAATCAAAACCCCAAATGGAGATACACTTGTTATACAAGGAGATCGGTATTATGGATTGTCAGAAAGAGCATCGTTACTCAAACATCGAAGTGTTTAAGGAGAGGTTGTGTCATTTATATGGCACAAGTGACCATTGATGAAGCTAAGCCAAAGATTGAAGATCTACCCGTTATCTCAGAATTCGTCATGTATTTCCTGAAGACTGCCTGGTCTACCCCCAGACAGGCAAGTAGAATTTAGAATTGACATCATACCTGGTGCAGCTCCAGTTGCCAGAGCCCCGTATAGACTTGCACCTACAGAAATGAAGGAGTTGAAGACACAACTTGAGGAATTGTTGGAAAAAGGATTCATCCAGCCAAGCTCTTCGCCTTGGGGAGATCTAATACTATTTGTCAAAAAGAAGGACGGATCAATGCGGATGTGCATTGATTACCGTGAGTTAAACAAGTTGACTATAAAGAACCGTTACCCATTACCAAGGATTGACGATCTGTTTGATCAGATTCAAGGAGCAAGCTATTTCTCCAAGATATATTTAAGGTCTGGATAACATCAACTCAAGGTTCGTACGAGGATGTACCAAAGACAGCATTTAGAACTCGTTATGGGCACTATGAGTTTCTAGTGATGCCATTCGGGCTCACTAATGCACCAGCAGCATTTATGGATTTGATGAATAGAGTCTGCAAACCGTGCTTGGATAAGTTTGTTATCGTCTTCATAGACGATATCCTTATATACTCTCGCAATCAGGAAGACCATGAGAAACACTTGAGGTGTATTCTAGAGTTGTTAAACAAGAAAAGCTCTACGCAAAGTTTTCAAAGTGCGAGTTTTGGTTGCGGGAAGTGCAGTTATTAGGCCACGTAGTCAGTGAACGTGGAATTCAAGTCGACCCTGCTAAGGTTGAAGCACTAATGAACTGGTAAGCCCCCAAGACACCATCAGAGATTCGTAGCTTTCTGGGTTTAGCTGGTTATTATAGAAGATTTATTGAAAATTTCTACAGAATAGCTACCCCATTAACTACATTGACCCGTAAAGATGTGAAATTTGTTTGGGGTCCGAAACAGCAGGAAGCTTTTGAAGTTTTAAAGCAGAAACTAAGTAATGCACCTGTATTAACCTTACCCGAAGGTATTGAAGATTTTGTGGTCTATTATGACGCTTCACACACCGGCATGGGATGTGTACTTATGCAACGCGGAAAAGTGATCGCCTACACTTCAAGGCAATTAAAGGTACATGAAAGAAATTACACCACACATGACTTGGAACTAGGTGCTGTGGTGTTTGCGCTTAAGCTATGGAGACATTATTTATACGGAACTAAGTGTATTTTATACACTGATCATAAAAGTCTCCAACATTCGTTTAATCAGAAGGACTTAAATATGCGACAACGTCGGTGGATGGAGACGTTGAACGATTATGATTGTGAGATCCGTTACCACCCAGGCAAGGCGAACGTGGTTGCTGATGCCTTGAGCCGTAAGGAAAGGGTTAAACCCATACGGATTAATGCAAAGAGTATCGAGGTAAAGAATAATTTGAAAGGCAAAATTCTGGAAGCACAGAAGCAAGCCATGATAGAAGCAAATCTTCCTAAAGAAGAATTGGGGAAAATGGTGGAGCAATTAACCCCGGGAAATGATGGAATCCTTCGGTTTTGTGGACGAATTTGGATTCGAGTCTTCGGTGGACTTAGAGATCTGATTCTTCAAGAAGCACATAGTTCCAGATATTCAATTCACCCGGGTGGTGATAAAATGTATAAAGATTTGAGACCAGATTATTGGTGGTCCGGATTAAAGAAATCTATAGCTGAGTATGTATCAAAATGTTTGACATGCACACAAGTTAAAGCAGAGCATCAGAAGCCGTCAGGATTACTACAGCCATTAGAGATCCCATGTGGAAATGGGAATGCGTGACTATGGATTTCATCACTAAGTTACCAAGGACTAAACGCGGAAATGAAGCAATATGGGTGATTGTAGACAGGCTGACTAAGTCAGCACACTTCTTACCCATTAATGAGACTTATAGCTTAGATAAGCTAGCAAAGTTATATGTGGACGAGATTGTTTCTTTGCACGGCGTGCCAGTGTCCATTGTGTCGGATAGAGACACAAGATATACCTCACACTTCTGGAAAAGTTTTCAGCAAGCTTTGGGCACTCGATTAAATTTTAGCACAGCTTATCATCCTCAGACGGATGGTCAAAGTGAGCGCACTATACAGACTTTGGAAGATATGCTCCGCGCTTGTGTGATTGATCTAGGTGGAAGTTGGGATAGCCACTTGCCACTTGTCGAATTCTCCTACAACAACAGCTACCATGAAAGTATTCAAGCTGCCCTGTTTGAAGCTTTATACGGGAGAAAGTGTAGGACGCCCGTTTGTTGGGCAGAAGTTGGGGAAACTCAACTGACAGGACCAGAGATAGTCCTGGAGACGACAAATAAAATATTGCAAATTCGAGATCGTCTCAAGGCTGTTAAAGATAGGCAGAAAAGTTACGCAGACCGAAGGCGTAAACCTCTCGAGTTCAAGGTAGGGGACAAGGTCTTGTTGAAAGTGTCACCTTGGAAAGACGTTATGCGTTTTGGAAAGAAGGGCAAGTTGAGCCCGAGATACATCGGACCATTTGAGATCATCGAGCGTGTCGGATCGGTGGCGTATAAGTTAAAATTGTCGGAGAAACTTAGTGGGATCCATGATGTATTCCACATTTCCATTCTGAAGAAATGCTTGGCCGACGAATCGTTGGCTATGCCACATGACGATGTACAAATCGATAATAACTTGCGGTTTATTGAGAAACCGGTCGCGATTGAAGATAGACAAGTCAAGAAGCTTCGTAGAAAGCATGTGCCGATCGTGAAACTGAAGTGGGATGCTCGTCGAGGTCCTGGATATACGTGGGAAGTTGAGTCCGTTATGCGGCAGAAATACCCATACTTGTTCGATTGAAATCTCGGGTCGAGATTTATTTTAAGGGGGTGAGGATGTAACACCTCTTGTTTTTACGTCCAACATTTTTCCGACACGTGTCCCGGTAATCCTCGTGTACCATAGGAGGGACCAAAGTCATTAAAACAATAATAATATTCGCATATTATTTTATGAAAAGAAGTTGGGGGACTTAAACGAAAATTTGAAATTTTCAAGATCTGAAGACCCCTTGCGGACCGCAAGGCTCTTGCCATACGGTCTGCAAGCCAACCTGAATTTATGGGCGCCTAAGGTCCTTACGGACCGCAAGGCTTGACCCATACGGTCTGTAAGAACCTGCCAGCGAACAGAAATGTGGCAGCAGCCTGTTCTGCCACCTTTGTCGAGTTTTAGCTCTTTCCCTACATGCTTGCCACGTCTTGGAACCTTAATACTCGTCCATTAACATCTGGTATCATTCCCAAACACTTCCACAACCATTTATAAAAGCATTCTTGGTGTTGCAACTTGTTCTTCATCACCATTAAAGCTCACCAAGACTAATCAGAGGGTTCCAGGCATCTTTCAAGCATTCCTCATTGATCTTAATAATCCCTAGACCTTGTGTAAGTCTTCTAATTCATACTAAGTCATTTCTTATAACTTTTAGCCTAGAACAAAGTCTCGTCGTAATTACGCCTTGACCTTGTTCTAAATCCGTGAATACTCCGTTATTGTGAGTAACGAAAGTTCCTGTACGTTCATAATAATGGAGGTGTTAATCCCTAAAAAGGGCATCTCCAGATTTTCACATATTCATGACCAATTGACGAGTCAACCGAAAAGTCAAACTGTCCAGTTTTTATAAAAATCATAACTAATTATCTAAATGTTATAAAATATGTTTCGATACACTAACAACCTAAAAATAAGTATTTGAACATATGTCAATGGATTTGGCTCGTCAAGTTTTGGTCTAGGCTCGGTTTGTAGCCAAAAGTCGCAACAGTTGACTTTTGTTGTCTTTGATTCTGGCACGTTTCGAGCCACCTTTGCTGCTGACTTTTTGTGCGAATCATGATTTTAAACACACATGCTTGTAAAAATAAGCTATAAACTTATTCATAAACATTATTTGATTATGTTGGTGTCAATGAATCTGATCATAATATAAGTTTTCGCAAAGGACGTATTCATGGCATTTAAATGGCTAAAACGCCCTTTTCGGCACATTAGAAATCATAAACATGGTTTAGTCATCAAGATGATATATTCACTGATGTAACATGATAAGTAGGACTATTTGGGATGTTCATGCAGATTATAACCTGAATGAGGGCTTAAGATTCGTTAATTGCCGATAAATGACTAAGCTACCCTTTTTCGCGTAACATGACTTTAACCAAACTTTTTATAACCAAATATTTTACCTACTGATTAAACAAAATAAATAAATTATTTTTGGTTATATAAAACAGGTCCTAATCTCAATCTTAAACAATCGAATATAATTGCATTTAGCGACTTTTACGCCTTTTTGGCGCATAGTATGGTTTACAACCATAACTATGAGCCAAGACTTGTTACCCACTGATTTATAAACTTATTTTAAAACATCTTAACAGTAAGTACAAGTCCTGAACTCAGAATCCCAATGTTGACTTCAAAGCTATGTGTGAATTTACCAAAATGCCCTTACGGGACATAGATTATTTTAAAATCATCAAGCACACATATATTGATATCCTACTATTATAACATCATATAACAAGTATTTCTACTGGATATTAAAGGTCTTAACATCAGATTCCTAATTTACATCTTTCATAAACCTTAAAATGACCAAAATGCCCTTGTAAGGCATAATTCGGTTTTAAATACACCTCGGGCCTGTCTTTTGCAAAGCTACTGATTTTATAAACTATTTTAAACATATATATATATGGAACTTGTATATGACTCTCTCGGTTAACCAGTTTCGCCTATGTGCGTTTGGTTAAGCATACGTAGCTAGTTTACGTATTTTAACCAAAAAGGGTTCAACCTTGTCCATTCCTTATCAAAATCCAGAATGTTATTGGGTAGCCCATATTATATAAGTTATATACTTGTCGGGCCTAACTAACATTCTATTCCGGTCACCGCTTAATCTAGCGTATCGCACCGTATCATATTTTAGCGTAAGACTAACCGGTTCAAGTCTAAGACTTAATTAAGGACCCGTTAGCATTCTAATATTGGTTAATAATTACCATCACTCCAGACTGAACGCCTCCCGGTAAATTGCTTTGTACTTGCTTTGGAACTACGACTGAGTTTGGAGCTTCTACACATAAACAACTCAGGTAAATACTCTTAACCTATTTTCCCTATACGGGCCTGGGATACGGTAGATTACTACCGCTTGGTCGGGTATGGGAACATGTCTTATCCAATTGTGGTAATTAACTAGATTCTTACATAACCCGTTTCAATCTGTCTTGTTTGAAACTAAAACATTGGGGTTGGGCTTGACCGTGTCTGGGATATCCTTGGCTCACTAAATTGCTAGTGGCCACAACAATATAGCATGGCGTGTAGGCATACCCTGGGAAATTGCTATCCTGCTTTCTTTGTGAAAGTTCAGAGTGGTGTGTCAATCGATCATGTCTCGGTTTCTGTACCGGGCCCTATATGTAAAAGCCAACATGTAAATCTGTATACAAGGTCATTTGCACTGTCCCAAGTTATTTACTAAATTGCGCCATGTGCGCCTAAAACCATTTTCGAAAAGGTTTTCAAAATGAGTCGGTCGAGCGTATTTACCGGTGTAAACTGACGTATTTTCAAAAGTTTAAGTTACAGGTGCAAGTACGTAATAAGCCGGGAGCTGCGGGGCGAATACCGAGGAGTTGCACCCTTAGGACTTGCCTATTTATAGTCTGTTATCATTTGTATGTTTTTGCGATCCGCCTGTGGATCCTATTACAAGCCTAGTCTGTGTATATTTATTTTGAACTTTGGACACTTATCGGTCTGTAATAGTTTATAAATCCAATGCCTTCCGCTGTGTTATCTTATAATTGGTTATGATGATATCAACTTTACGTCACGGTATTCCCCACCGGGCCCACTGGTAGACACGTGGATGTCGGGGTGTGACATATACTAAAGATGAAACTAAAGTATGTAAACTTGTTAAATCATTGTATGGTCTTAAACAAGCACCTAGGAAATGGAACGAAAAGTTAACTGGTGTGTTAATTAATATTGGATTTGTTCAGAGTAAATGTGAACATTCGCTCTTTGTTTTGAGAAAAAAAGATGTTAGTGTTTTTTTGTTAGTTTATGTCGATGACATAGTCATAACTGGGAATGCAATAGATGAAATTAACAATGTTAAAAGGGTTCTGAATGATAGTTTTAAAATTAAGGATCTTGGTGTGTTAAAATACTTTCTAGGTACAGAAGTATTATATAACAAAGAACAAGTGTGTTTGAGTCAACGAAAATATTGTTTGGAGTTGTTGGCTGAGTTTGGTTACTTGGGTAGTAAGCCTGTGAGTACACCTATAGAACAAAGATATCTTGTTACCTCTAAAGTTGATAAACAGTCACAGTTATTAAAAGATGTTACAGGTTTTCAAAAGTTGATTGGAAAGTTAATTTATTTATCATTGACCAGACCTGATATTAGCTATTCTGTTTAGTTTTTGAGTCAGTTTATGCACAGTCCAAGGGAGATACACTTGAATATTGCATTGAGGTTGTTACGGTACTTGAAACTAAGTCCAGGTAAAGGGTTGAGTTTCAATAAAAGTGAATGCCTAAAACTGTGTGGTTTTGCTGACTCTGACTGGGCAAAATGTTTGTCTACTCGGAGATCTGTTACAGGTTTTTTGCATTTTCTTAGTCAGTTGTCTTGTTTCTTGGAAAAGCAAGAAACAAGGGACGGTGTCTAGATCAACTGTTGAAGCTGAATACAGGGCGATGTGTTCAGCAACTTGTGAGATAATGTGGTTAAAGAATTTGTTGTCCGAGTTAAAGGTTGAGTGTTGTTTACCTATAGAGTTGTATTGTGATAGCCAAGCTACTTTGTCTATAGCAGCTAACCCTGTGTTTCATGAGCGCACAAAGCACTTTGAGTTGGATTTACACTTTCTGAGAGAGAAAGTTGCTGATGGTATCATCAGTCCAAAAAAGTTGACTCAAATAGTCAACTTGCAGATGTGTTTACTAAAGGTCTTAATGTTGTTCAGCATGAAATGTTGTGTACACAACTGGGTTTATTTGATATGTTTAAGCCAAATGAATGATGGGGGGATGTTGAAAAGTGTTACTGACATAATTGTTTCATTCATTGGGCTTA
This sequence comes from Scalesia atractyloides, assembly GCA_947069175.1. Classification (NCBI taxonomy): domain Eukaryota; kingdom Viridiplantae; phylum Streptophyta; class Magnoliopsida; order Asterales; family Asteraceae; genus Scalesia; species Scalesia atractyloides. Next base: position 5,214,006 of record CAMTDV010001634.1, read on the forward strand.
AATTGTATTGGGCTTGCTATGTTATGTTTAGTGGGCTTATTATATTTCCTGGGCTAACTTTGGTGTTGAGTGTACAGGTTATCATTGTTAAAGGGCTGGTATGCGATATTCAGGGTCTGCGATCGTCATGATGAATTGTTGAGGGTCTTTGTTGTAATTTGTTTATTATCCTTTGTATCAAAAAGGGGTCAGAGATATTTTGTGTTATCTCTTTCTCTCTGTGGTTGTTCGTTGTTTTCTCTGCGTCCATTGTATCTAGGGTTTGAGATCTTGAAGTCTGTATTGATAATCTCTCAGCTATATCTGAGAGATTGATCTGGTTATGTTGATGATCATCTGTTGATGATCATCACGAGTCTGTTTGTACTTTGTATTGATTACAGATCTTACAATTGTAAGATCTAGGGTTATTTGGGGGGTAAATCCTTTTGGTTTGGGTTAATAAAATTTTGTCACTTGTTTTGTCGCTATATCTTGTTGTTTGTACATTTCTTTTGTTGATTCACAAAATTCTACAAAGGCCAACTATTTTATTTCATGTCGTTCGTTGCGGGGAGAGGGACGTTTTGTGTAGTGACTTGTATGCTAAATTTATGCAAGTATTTATAGTCATATAGATATAAGATAGCTAATGATCATATACTAAGAATATGACGACAATACAAAGAATACTGAAACAAAACAAAAACAATTAACAAAGGTACATGGGAAAGGATAAGATACTCAGTCCAAACCTGAGGTCACAAAGCACTATAAATACCATGCTTGCTCAAGGTAATGGTCATCAAAGCCTAACCAAATCACTCTTCACTCTATTTCGTTTTTCTCTTTTATATTTATCTTCCAAGGGTCATACGGGGTCTAATTTTGGGAGCTGCAAAACCATCATTGAAATACTTATGAATTTCTAAAAACAATGAGTGTAACATTTAAGAATCTAAGACCCCCGCCAGTTTTGACACGCCTAATTTGCACCCTCTAAACAATGTATTCTATCAAATGAGTAAAAAAGTAAGTCAAGGTAAAGATAACTGAGCTTTTGGTTGAGTTGTGGCTCCATGACTTTCCAAGTAGGAAGTTTTTCTAGTTGTAGGTTTCTTTCTGGAAATGTAAGTCGGGTCATCACGTTATGTTCTTCAAGCGGATTTTGTGCCTTTGCTATTAAAAGAAGTATATAAAACCTTCATAAAAAAGTATTAAGTATTTCAGATATTATATTTCTTTGAATGTTGACCAACAAACAAAATAGAATTGTTAGCCTTCCTTCGCATATGAAAACACAAAAAGAAAATTAATTGTTTTTTTAATATAAAATAAATCATAAAAATTAATATATTTAATTTATAAAATCAATATTATGAGTTCAATTGGGAACACTAAAAAGGTAAAGAATCGGAGAACAGTGTATTTAATATATAAAATAAATCATAAAAAATCAATTTAAAATGATAAAAGTCATTTTTTTTCAAAAAAAATCGGAGCTTTTGAATATAAATATTTGTAGAAGCTATTGTAATAAAAAAACATTTTTGTAAAAAAAAATTGGGTTTTTACCTTTTTAACTGTTTTTAAGAATTTTTTTTAAAAAATTTAGGTTTTGAAATTTTTTTATTAAAAAGGTTTCTACATTTACTTAAATGCAAAAGCTCCAAAAAATATTGAAACACATAATTTTTAACATGTTAAATTGATTTTTTATGATTAAAAAACATAATTAACATGTTAAATTGATTTTTTATGATTTATTTAACATATTAAATGCATTGTTTCTCGGTTACCCACTTTTTTAGTGTTCTACATTTAACCCAACCCTCGAGCATATTATATAGGTTTTATAAAATAGATTTAAATACATATATATATATATATATATATAGTAAATCAGATATTGCAAATTTGTACGTTTAAAAAATCAGACCTTAATTACAAATATATCTTAGCAATTATAAAGAACAATATACAAGTAGGGTCGGCGGTGATATTAAATATAAGATTCCAAAGAATATCATATTTTATTACCATAATCATTTTCTCGTATTTATCTTTTACACTAATTTTAATTTGAATACTAATTTTTAATTCCTGCTATATGGAAATACAAATGTTAAATATTACAATGTGATCCTAATTTTATAAAACCTCACAGTATGAACAATCCACGTTAGTTTTATCTTTGGTTGATTTATTACTAAAAAGTATAACTAAAAGACCAACATTTAAGAAAAAATGCATACTTTAAATATACATATACTTTTTAAAACCATTATTATTATTATTATTATTATTATTATTATTATTATTATTATTATTATTATTATTATTATTATTATTATTATTATTTATGGTTGTAGCTTCATAAAGTTACAACACCAACATGAAAAATAAATTTTGTCAAATCTAGTTAGTATCAAACAAGTAACAAATTACAATATTAAGAGGGAGTTTTGATAATTCAGGGGTTTACTCTAAATCAAATCTCAAATCATCATCACTGAAAAATTGTTCAAATCTTAAATCACCATTACTATCATTAAGTTGATAACAAATACATTCACGTTTGTTTGAATAGTTTAATCTCTATCTCTATACCTAATAAATAATAAAAATCTTAAAGGTCGCATAAACGAGTTTAGGCAACCTTTATTTTGTCTTTTCACATAGTTTTAGTAGTATAATCTCTATATCTATCTCTATACCTAATAAATAATAAAAATCTTAAGGGACACATGAACGAGTCTAGGCAACCTTAATTTTTTTTTCACATAAACTATATTACCTATTTAATTTACATGTGGGTCTTTGCCCGTTTTAAATTTATCTGATTTCCTTTTAATATTACATTTAATACATTTCTTATTTCGTTTTCATCAACCTCACTCGTTTTCATTCTTTAAGATTTACCATTTATATAATAATTTTTTTAACTCCCATATGATCCCACGTATTATAAAAATAAAACCAAATTTTATTAATTTAAGCCGTATAATACACATGATTCTAACCTAGTATAGTAAAAAAACTGATATCATACTTTAAGACAAAGGATGCCTCAAAACTTTTGAGTGTTAGATCTCGTGATCATATTGAAGGACCAGAGTTGTTGCAAGTTTTAACTAAAAGGTATTACATTGGTTTACCAAAATTTAACAAAATACATTTTACAGTTTTATAACTTTATCAATTCCAAATAAACAAACTTGTTACAAACATGTTCAAAAATTTTAAAATAAACGCACATGTACATAATTCTTAAACGATAAGAACAAAATGCAAACTTAGTGAATAATTCAGTTTACTAAACTAAGAGTTAACACTGTTACATTTGTGTAAATCTTAGAGGCTAGTTATAACATTATAGATAACGCTATAAATAACAATCAATCAACCCATCTTTTCGTTACTCGCCACCAACCTCTTATGTCTTAGCATCAATTGAAACCGTGGTAGATCCAACCTCATAACCAAAGAAAATCAAACACTAAATTCCAATGTGAAATTTCTATGAAACGCACTGGCCTATGATTTTCTCATTGCATTAAGTTTGTGTAGTCCTGTTCTTCTTCGTCACATGTGTGCATGTATATTTTGTACTTAAACTTACACTTGTAAGAATTTAAACTCATATCATTTTTGTGAGGATAAATGATATCACTAGATGATTGGTAAAATGTATATACAACATACCTTATATTTTTCTTTTCGCAATAATAGCTTTTACTTTATCTTTTTTTACATAATAGCAACATGCTTTTAATTCTTATTTGTTACCAAAACCCATGTACCTCTATTTTTTTCATAAGAGCAACATAATTTGATTACCATCTATCATAACAATATTCTTTGTATTTTTCATACATATTTTCAACATATTTCATTTTTATACCTAATATCAATCAATATATGATTGTAACACCTAATGCAAATCCTATATTGTTCAATTTTGTTTTGTCCAAATATCAGGCCATTCTTTAATGCTCCGCCTCAATATATCATCAAAGTGTTTAGCGTGCAATGGTTGTCGATGATAAGAGATTAAGAGGCTTTCAAAATTATCTGTTTTCAGGTGAAAGGATTACCAAGACGGTGACAACTAAAAACAAAACCATTGGCTCCCTACAGAAAAACGGATAATATTGATATCACAAGAGGTTACTACAAATAATATGAGAGTTACTCATGTTTTGTTTTGTTTATGTTGGTGTGGGAAAACTGGTTGAGGCGGGGCAATATGGTCGGTTTATATTCTCTCTAATTTGATTAAATTTAATAAGGTGTTTTGTAACATTTGTCAAAAACGGGTTTTTCCAAACCCGCTCCGTTTGTAATCGAATATCAAGTTATAAATGTCTCGTTGCGTATTTATGTCCATTTTAATTTTTAATGATGCATAATTAATAAACAAACTAAACTATAAAAGTTATAATTGATAAAAAGTAAAAACAAAATAATTAAAACGAAAATGAGGCTGCCGGGACTCGAACCCGGGTCAGCCAGAAAAGAACTCCAAAGACTTATCACACACACACATAACCACTCCGCCACTTGTTGTTTTCTGTCAACTCTAGGAAACAAATAAATCTTATAGACAATCATGAAGCGACCTGATTACGCTAGCTGTAACCGAAATCGGTCACCAAACATCCAAAAACGTTTGATTATACGCGGTTTACCGATTATAACCGCTACACCGACGCCTCCAATCAATTGAACTTTAAATGGACTTGAATTCAGGAGTGAATCGGTTTTAATAACCGAAAACTTGCATTTCTGAATTACTTCAGTCATTGTCCCCTCTCGCGACTCAGAAACATTCTAAAAACCTTCAATTGTATTTTCGCACAACTTTCAGTTCGTCGGAGAAGCTATTTGGACTCGCCGGATCTTCGCCGGAAAACCGTGTTTTCCATCCAATCAGTAAGTCTCTCAATTCTTTCTTTTCTTATCAGTTGTTAAGCTATTGCTAACTCAAACCTTTCATTCGGAATCAATTTCAGACGTCGATATCAGATAATTCCCTCTCGCCGGAAAACCTCTGAAAATTCTTATCTTCCGCTGTAAAACGGTATAGACATTCAAACCTTCTGTTAACTCTTGTTTAGTACTTCAATTCCACAATTAGCTAATCAAAACTGTTAATTTGTCCGCTCAGTTGAAGTTCATAAAAACAGAGCCGACGACTTGCCGGAATTCTGAGATAAATCGTTCTCCGGTATGTTTACTTCTAAATATCGTCTCTGCCATTTCATATTAGTCTGTTGAATGTTTGCCAATCAAATTAAACAAGGAACAATAGAGAAATCGTGAACTATAAATCGGTAACGAAGAAGACGAAGTAGGTTGATTATAAGTTTAATAAAATCTGGTTATTATCTCGGGTTAGACACACAGTCCAGCGGTGGACTGTGTGCACATACAAATCACACGCCGCGAGTTCGATCCTTGACACACGTATGCTCCGTAATTAAAATGTTTTTTTTTTTCTAACCGAACCGGATTAACTTACGTTAGATGTTAAGTATAACAAAAATCTGTATACTAACCAAGTTAGACACACAGTCCAGCGGTGGACTGTGTGTAACATTAAGTCACAGGTCCCGGGTTCGAGACCTGTTGACGGCACCGGGTTGATGATTAAAATTCTTTTTAAATAAATGAATTTTGAATAAACTAAATTGGTATATAAATATAATTAAAAACAGGATTATTTTGGGTTAGACACGTAGCTCAGTTGGTAGAGCTGCGTGCACGCGAACGGGAGGTCTCGGGTTCGAGCCTCACCCGGCGCATACATTTACATAATGAAATCGGTCAAACAATCAAATGGTCAACGGTCAACGCAAAAGTCAACATATTTTTATATTTTTATTTATTTAATTTAATTTAAAAAAATTAATTAAAAATACTTAAAAATAATGTTTTTAAAGATAGGAAACAGCCTTAAACTCACAAAAAATATATCTAAAAATCCTATTAAAATTATTAATAAAATCCACTCATTTACTATATCTTTCCGTTATTATTTAGGTTAGTTAATCCTCATTGTTCAACTCTTCCAACTCGTGCGCATCTCATCATCTCCAACCGAACGCACCCAATGTGAGTGAATCTCTACAAAATTCCCTGTCTTAATCACGTTTTTTGGGTGTATCATGTGTCTTATCATTTATTACATTTAAAAATCATTGTGCATACATCATATCATGAACAAATGTGTATTCAGCTTGTATCAACTGTTGTGTGGTTATTGTTTAGATTTAATTAATTATTTTCAGTACATGCAATTTCATAGGCCGCCGCTCCCCATTATATTATGAGTGTTGAGCAGTTCCCCATTACATTATGAGCGTGAACCTGGCGTGCCAACATATTTATCATTTTCAGTACATACGTTTATCATAGGCCGTTCGTTTCCCCATTTTTGTTATTGTATGATATTGTGTGTTATAGTTGTGGTTACTGATTGATTATTTACATTTGCTCACTTATGATCATTGCACAATTTTTCTTTGATAAAATAACAAGAAAATCAATAATAAATGTTTATCTAACAAGGTTTACTCACCAACTTATGTTGACCCAAAAACCCCCATTTTTACACATGATACAGGTGAACTAGCTGCAGCAAGAAACACATAGGATTGGCTTAGAAGAATAAACTGGTTTAGAACTTGGATTGTTTAGTTGGTTATTTTTCTTTGTATTTGTATGGACATGTTTGGATTATTGAGAATATAATTTTGACTTTAATAAATATGAAACATATTAGTAAATATCATGAGCTTTGGTGATAACCCAATTATGCCCCGACTCTTATTCCACTGTGGGTCGGGGTGTGACATGTTTATCTTAGCGGCTGTTTGTTTACCTCTTAATGAGGCTCTGAATGGTTTAGACCTCTTACTGGTTCAGCACTTAATGGTTCAGACTGTTTGTTTCGCGAGCAAATGTCTGAATGATTCAGACATTGCCTCTGAATGGTTAAGCATTATACTGAGTCTGAATGGTTAAGACCTCTAATCTGAATTGGTCAGACATTTGCCTCTAAACGGTTAAGCATTATACTGGGTCTTAATGGTTAAGACCTCTTACTGGTTCAGCACTTAATGGTTCAGACCTCTTACTGATTCAACACTTAACCATTCAGAGGTTGCCAAACAGCCCCTTAATTTATTTCTTTAATACCTAAGGGGGCATTTGGTCGCAGAATGTTTTGGAAAGGAATTAGAATTTGAAAGAATTGGATTTGGAATTTAAACATTTCAATTGGAATTGGAAATTGTTGGAATTAGAATCTCAATTCCATTTTTGTTGTGCTTGGTTGTCAAATGAATTGGAATCCATCACATCGGCACCCACAACCCCCGGTTAGGTTTGGATCGAAACGGTACGGGTTGGAAACAGTATGGGTCGAAATGGTACGGGTGGAAACGATTCGTGTCGAAACGATACAGGTCAAACCGGTACAGGTTGAAAAGGTGCAGGTCGAAACCATTCGGATGGAAACGGTCGAAGCTTCCAATGAATTTACTTTAATTCCTTTCTATATATGAAAGATTTTGAATTCAATTAGTTAAAGGAATTCATGCCTAATTCCAATTCTAATTCCATTGTCAACCAAACACATGAAGATTAGATTTGAGATTGCATATTTACCCTTATAAAACACTTAAATTGCATATTTACCCAACCTCATATTTTAATTGCATATTTCCCCTTCGTTAACTAAAATAATTGCAAATTTACCCATTTTGTTTTATTTAATTAAAAATTAATTATATAATGAGTATTTTACCCTTCCTTTTACTAAAACTTTAAAAATGCATATTCACCCATTTTTACAAATAATTTTTTTTATTCTTTTACAAATACTTTTTGGTTTTTAAGATTTTTTTTACATAATTGGCTCTCTGTTTTTTTAAAATACAGATGATATTCCAATGTTTAGGAATAACCACTAGCTCATAGCAAATATTTTAATTTGATTTTTGATATTTCACAGCACACAATATAGATTTTGAATTGTCGGAAACTAATAACTTCAAAACTTTAAAAAATAAGAAAGAACAACTAACTTTTTGAATAAAACAAGTAGTTGCGAACCTTGGAACATAGTGCACTGGTTCATATCATACTTGAGTATAACTATTATAACTTCCAAACTTTATAGAATAAAAATAATAAAATCTACCATATTAATTTAACAACATGCCGAAAGGGAAGGAGAACAAAGAGTCTCATGGCTGATTATGTCTGCTGGCATATGCAGTTCATGTCCATATTTGAAAGGGGAATTTTGTCATATTAAAATATATTAACTAAGAAGGGGAAATGTACAATTAAAATTTAAGGTTGGGTAAATATGCAATTAGAAGTGTTTGTATAAGGTGACATATGCAATTGTCCTATTGAGATTTCAGTTCCATCAAATTCTGTGAACCAGATTCTTAAGAGATGTAATTCAGATTCCAATTCCCTATTAAATTCTGTGAACCAAATTCTTAAGAGATGGAATTCAGATTCCAATTCTCTTAAATTCCATTTAATTCATGTGAACTAAACGACCCTAAGACTATAGGGTATGGGAAGGGTCATCCCCAAGGGGATGGACCGGCACGTAGGATGCCACATCCCCATCCTTTAGAGGATGGCCCTCCTAGCAAAATGAGGGGGTGGAGGATGGGCCTACCCCACCTTAAATAACATATTCTATTTCTTTTATGTATTTTGTTATCTAATTTATAAAAAGATTTTTAATAAAATAATTTATTAAATTAAAAAATAGTTAATAGCCAAAATGGTCCCTGAGGTTTGCTCACTTTTACCACCTTAGTCCAAAATCCAAAATTTTTAAATCTGGGTACCTGTGGTTTGCATTTTGTTACCATTTTAGTCCAAAAATAAAGTCAGCTCAGATTTTCTCCAAAAAAATCCTGATTTTTGTCCTTTTCCTCAGGGGTAAAATGGTCATTATTTTTTATTTTTATTTTATTTAAAGAAAATAAATACCCCACTTCTTCTACCTCTTTCTCTTTGGGTCTCTTCTGCATAATAAAACAACCACCATCCATCTCCTCCATCTGCACCTCCACCACCATCAATCTCCACCACCTCCACCATCTATCTCCAACCCCAAAACTCCCCTTCACCCTGATTTCAGAATTGAACCATCAAAATGGCAACAAATGCAAACCACATGGACCCAGATTTAAAAATTTTGAATTTTGGACTAAAGTGAGCAAACATCAGGGACCATTTTGGCTATTAACTCTAAAAAAATAAAAAGCATTACTTTGATAAAAAAAAATTACATAACCTAGAAAAAAAATTACACTACCTAAAATTTATTAAAAAAAGACTAGGTTAAAAAAAAATTAACACAAACATAAATACTACTCGTTATTGTCTTCGTTACCGCCCCCATCGTTTACGTTGTTCCGTATGTGTTCTATCAAGTCGGCTTGAAGGTTTGCATGGACGTATTCGTTGGTTAGCGAGAACGAGTTTAAATCCTGTTGCCACTGATCAACCGTGACAGTATTGCCGATAGATCCATTCTCATTATACTCACAAATCGCCCGACCTTCGTCTTCGATAATCATGTTATGCAGCAAAATGAAAGCATACATACAAAGGCGCAACCTCTTTGATATGAATGCACGTGGCGGTTGTTGAATGATGCCCCATTTTCTTTGTAGAACACCAAAACAACGCTCGATGTCTTTTCTTGCCGCTTCTTGACGCTTGGCAAATTTTTTCCTATTTCCGTCCTCCGGGTATGGAACAGTCTTGACTATTGTAGAGTAAGACGTGTAACAACCCGTATGTTCGGTTGTTCCTGTTTTCGTGTAATTATTTTGATCTCCAGTTTTGTACTCCGAGATTCGTTAATAGAAATGTTCGTATTAAATTAAATGTGTTTTGTCAATACATCGCATTGTTACATCACAGCTAAACGCTATTTAAACGCTTATTTAACGCAACGCTTCGTGTATCTCATCGCTATCCCATCGCAATCGCAACAAAATTACTTAATTCGGTACATTGGAGTTATGTGGTAATATTCGTTTACGTGTTTTTGTGTTATACGTGTTTATGTGTTATGTATGTGATGATTATGATTACGCTCGCTATCGCATCGCCCTCGCACAACTCGAATCGCTAAATCGCACTATTATATCAATTATAACGCTTAATATAACCATCTAATACAAACCGAATCGCCAAACGAACTCTTAACGCGAAACAAACGAAGAAAACCCAACATTTGGGCCAAGTTCGCTCGAACTTGGGTGACCCCAAGTTCGGCCGAACTTGACTTGTCACACCCCGACCCGCAGCGGAAAAGGTGATCGGGGCATGATTGGGTTTTCATCAAAGCTCATGACATTTATTATAATGTTTCATATTTATTATTACAATTTAAAGGAGATCATATAATCAAATCATACAAATACAACATGTTCTATACATCTTTCTAAACTTCATTATTTTTCTTCTAAGGAACTTTCCTATGTGTTCCTTGCTTCATCCTGTCCACCTGTATCATGTGTAAAAATGGTTTTTGGATCAACAAAAGTTGGCGAGTGAACCTTGTTAGAAAACATTTATTATTTATTTCTTGTTGTATTTAATATGAAAAAATTGTGCAATAATCATATATAAACAAACGTAAATAAAACATACAATAACAAACAAATAGCATACAATAACAAACCAATAGCATACAATAACAAACCACCTTGCATGAATATGTAATATGAATGACAATGTAAATGTTGGCAACGTCTCGTTCACGCTCATAGGTGATGGGGAACGGCTCACGCTCATAGGTAATGGGGAGCAGACGGCCTATGATGAAATGTATGTGCGATCAAGGCTCAATCAAACGGAGCCGATCGTATGTTGGCAACGCCTCGTTCACGCTCATAGGTAATGGGGAACAGCTCAACGCTCATAGGTAATGGGGAGCGGCGGCCTATGATAATGTATGTACTGAAAATGATAAATTTAATCTAAACAATAATCACATAAACAGATGATACATGTTGAATATACATTTAATCATGAATATGATGGGTGCACAACAGTTTAAAAGTAATAAATAATAAGACACATGATACACCCCAAAAACGTGATTAAAACGGGGAATTTATAGAGATTCACTCACCTTGGGTGCGTTTGGTGAATGATGTTGAATGCGCACGAGTTTAGAGGATTGATCGACGAGGAATAACTAACCTAATTAATGACGAAAAGGTACGGTAAATAAGTGGATTTTATTAACAATTTAAATAGGATTTTTGGATATATTTTTGTGAGTTTAAGGCTATTTTCTAACTTTAAAAACGTTATGTTTAAGTATTTTTAATTGATTTTTAAATTAAATAAATAAATAAGAATAATAAAAAAAATGTTGACTTTTGACCGTTGACCACGACTGTTGGCCGTTGACCGTTGACCGGTTCGATTGTGAATATATTGCACTGAGTGAGACTCGAACCCGTGACCTCCCGTACGCGTGCACGCAGCTCTACCAACTTAGCTACGTGTCTAACCCGAAATATTTCTGTTTTTAATTATATTTATACACTATTTAAGTTAATCCGAAAATCATTTATTTTAAAAAGGATTTAATTGTATCGAATCGGTGCTCTCTACAGGTCTCGAACCCGGGACCTGTGGTTTAGTTTGGCACACAGTCCACCGCTAGACTGTGTGTCTAACTTGGTAAATATTCTGGTTTTTATTATACTTAACATCTTACTGCGTATGGATCCGGTTCAGTTTAAAAAAAGAACATTTTTATTACAGAGCATGTGCTTGTGTCAAGGATCGAACTCGGGACGTATGTGTTTGTTTGCACACAGTCCACCGCTGGACTGTGTGTCTAACCCGTTTATAATACTGATTTTAATTAATCTTATAATCAATACGACTTCGTCTTCTTCGCTCAAAACACAGACAACGGTTAACCATACTGTTACTTGTTAAATTAATTTAACGAACTTTATAAGTGTTTGTAATGTATTGATCAGAAAGGGTTTGGGGAAATGATTGTACCGAACAGATTGTCTTCTTCAGAAATCCGGCAAAGATCGTCGGCTCTGTTTGGAACTCCCTCTGTTCGGATTCAATAATCAGTTTGATTGATTAGATATGAAATTGAATTACTGAGCAACGATTATCAGGATGTTTAGATGATCATACCGATTAACAGCGAGATTCTGGAAATTCCAGAAGTTTTCCGGCGAAAACAGAAAATCCGGCAATGTCGTCTGGGGTTGATTCTGGGTGATGGAGTGGTGTTAGAATTTGTCTAATAATGGAATGAAACAGAAAAAAGTCGAGGTATTTACCGTGTTGATGAAAGTCTCGGTTTTCCGGCGACTTGCAGAGATTTTCCGGCGAGTGAAATTGATTCAAGAATCGGTGCGATTTTGAGCGAAAAGTTCACCAGAGGCTAGGGTGTGCATTTATAGGGAAGAATCAAGTTGAATTTGGGTCTGTTTCTCGTCTCGATTCATGGTCAGCCGTTCTCCAGCGGTTACGACGGATGTCGCGGAAATGGACATTGGTTATAACCAATGGCGTCGTTATTATGTACGTTAAATCAAAAGTAACCGACGATAATTAGTGCAATCGTCGGATTTTCCGGCGTCTGCGGATTTGGGCGCGCTGTTGACTGGGTTTGATTTCCAGATTTATTTTATGTATTATTTGTTTCAATAAGTTAACAAACAACACAAGTGGCGGAGTGGTTGGATGTGTGTGTGCTAAGACTTTGAGTTCCCGGCTGACCCGGGTTCGAAACCCGGCATCAGCATTAAATTTTTATTTCACTATTTTTAATAAATTTTCAAATATAAATTTTATATTCTAATATACTTATTAATTATGTATCGTTTAAAATTAATTTGAGCATTAAATACGCAACGAAATTTTTAACTGGATGTTCGGTTAATAAACGAAGCGGGTTTGGTTAACCCGGCTTTTGATGGATGTTACATGACTGGCCAAACTCAGACTTGCTCGAACTTGCCTGAATCTTTAAGGATTCAGCAAGTTCGGCCGAACTTGACCCAATCCTCTCAAATCCTCACAAGTTCACGCGAACTTGCATGTTTCCATGCAAGTTCGGCCGAACTTGACTCCCCAGCTCTCCATTTTTGCCTTCACCTATAAATACTCAGCCCATTCCCCTAATTTGAACTTGCTGCAACTTCGCCCAGAGCTCCCAAAACCCGAAACCCTCTGTTTTCTAAGTAAGAATCAACCCGATTTCAACTACAATGATGATCAACAATGTTTTACAACGATTTTGCACAAGGCATTGCCTTCATTTTCATCAAATCTCTTTTGTTTACAAAAAGCTTCATCTTTTTCCATAAAAACTTTTGTTTTCACTCAGATCTATACTAGATCTGAGCAAAACCCTTTTAAGCATTGATTTTTGCACCATTTTTGGACTAATGACGTATGTTTCGTTCACTTTTGAGTGGAACGAGGCGTTGTCGAAGCTAGATCTCAGATCCAAAAGCACAAGGACGAAACCGTCACTTTACACAAGCTGGATTAACCCGTACGAACCTCCAAGTTCGTCCGTATTAGCCCGAGTTTCTGTAAAATGGTTAAGTTCGCTCCAAAAAGACCTCTCCAGCCTAAGTTTTACTCAGTGGCTTAAGGTTGGAGGGATGAGCACTCGATTTCCTCAGCAAACGACGTGAAAACGCAAGATTTTGGACCAAAAACATCAAGTTCGCTCAAGAATCACCAGCACCCAGGTCAAGTTCGACCGAACTTGAGCCCATTTGGGTGAAGTTCGACCGAACTTGGGTCATTTTCACCAATTTCCACACAAGTTCGCCCGAACTTGTCTAGTTTCTTAAGAAACTATAAAAGTTCGCCCGAACTTGTCTTTCCAGTAAGAATTATCTCACAAGTTCGCCCGAACTTGACAAGTTTCCTGAGAAACTTACCAAGTTCGACCGAACTTGTCTCAAATCTCACCAAATCCTTGCAAGTTCGCTCGAACTTGTATGTTTACATACAAGATCAGCCAAACTTGTTTACTGCTCAACCCAAAACTTAACCGTTTCAGCTTTTCGGAGATTGATGCACTTCCGTTCGCGTATGCAGGCTGATCCGGCGCTCTTCACAACTCTCCTCAGATCTCTAATCTTACCTAAACGCACCCACAGTGAGTATACTTAACCTATTTTTGCTTTAGTGCACGTTTTGGGTGTTACATACGTTCCTCTATCAAAATCATCTCACGAATTAAACTGTTTATCACACACGAATAATCTGATTATATGTGCTCAATACGTGATACTAGAAACATGTGACTCGGACTTATTTTCGTTAACTTGCCTCCTTAGCTAGTATGGTACTATAGTGTGGCTTACACCCGAGGGGTCTAGTTAGGATGGACGCGCAAGCCTTCTCACGGTAGTTAGCATGAGAAATAAGCCTATGTTGTGTGAAGTGTTTTGGTGTATCATGATATGTAGTTAGATTATTTCGCGAACGCTTTCTCTATTATGCTAGTAGTACTCAAACCTGTATGCTCACCTTTACTTAATTGTATTGACTTGTATTTTAACGTATGTAACAGGTTGATGATTTAGCTTATCGGATGCTTTGGATAGCCATGTTTTGTTTAGTTTGCCTTTGTTTAGAATGGTTTGTAATAAATCTAGGGGATATCGAACCTGATTAGTTTTGTGGGAAAACAAGTTTCTATAATGATTATTTTGAAATATTGTGATTAATGGTATGGGACGTTGAATGTTAAAGGGTGTTGATAGATAATTGTTATGGAATTCTCATGAGACAATCTGGTCGCCTAGTGCCACTAGCCCGATGTTTCCGCCATCGGTTGGGGTGTGACAAGACGGGTATATTCCGTCAGCAATATAATAACCGCCCTATATTCCACCCCGGAAACAGAAAAACTAGTGTCCGGACCGGTTCCGTTTACGATGTCTGTGAAGATCGCTGATTGGTGTAACACGTTAAGGTCGTTAAGTGAACCGAGAAGACCAAAGAAAGCATGCCAGATCCACAAATCTTGTGATGCCACAGCCTCTAGTATTAATGTTGGATGGCCTTGATCGCCTCATGTATATTGTCCTTGCCACGCATTCGGGCAACTATGCCACTCCCAATGCATACAATCAATGCTATCGAGCATTCCCGGAAACCCGTGTCGTGCTTCATGTGCTTGGTACAATTGTTGAACATCATTAGCGTTTGGTTTCCGCAAATATTTTTTGCTATATAGTTTCACCACAAACTCGCAAAACTTGTATAAGCATTCCCGTGCAGTTCTTTCCGACATCTGTAAGTACTCGTCCAAAGCGTCGGCCACTGTACCGTACGCAAGTTACTTTTGTAAAGTGGTGAACCCCCGTTTGCCACGAGCATCGTATCGTAACGTGAAAAAAGGGTCGAACGTCGCCAAATCATCGGCAATCCGTGTGAATAACCGGCGACTCATCCGGAACCTACGCCTGAAAATCTCGCAATCGTATAGGGGTGCATCCGAAAATAATTGTTCACCAATTTTTCGTGCGCTCCTATCGTAAAAAATAATTAAATGATGAAATAACAAATAAGAATAAAAAGGTTATTAAAGATATACCTTCACGGTCTCTGTTAATCTGTTGTTGCCTAGTTCGTCTTTCAGATGAGACCTCATCCTCTTCCTCCTGTTCCTCAGCAATAATCTGAGCCGCCCGCATCACACAGTTTGCGAAAAACATCTCGTCTTCTCCCGAAGACGAGGACCACCAAGAATTCATTGTGAGTGAAAAAATTATTTTCTTTTAAAAAAGTTGGATATAAAAAGAGAGTGTTTTGGGTTGAAAGTGGGGAGAAAATGGTGAAAAGTGGTATAAAATAGGACAGAGTGTGTATTTGAATTTGAAAAAAAAAAAACAAATTTTTTAAAAGTGAACGTTGCCAACGGTAGAATCGAAAATCGTGCAAATTTGGAGCGGCAGGAGGGAGCCGGGTGTGCTGGGGTTGGGCATAGGGGGGCGGTGTGGGGGTCCGGCGCCGGGCATGGGCCGGCCCCATACCGGTTGGTCTAAGGGCATTTTGGATTATTTACACACAATTAAAGGTATCAAATGAAAAGGATGTTACTATGTTAGTCACGACTCACGTTGATTGAAATTACAAACTAGATGGACTAAAAACAGTGAATTACTCAAGTCATTACTCACACCCAACAACTTTGGCCCCTCTCCGGTGACTCCACGGTTTAAACTTTAAAGTTCTAGGTCTTCGCATGACTCTAGTAGATCTAATCATTACACAAAAAATGAAAAAAAAAAAAGAACTA
This sequence comes from Scalesia atractyloides, assembly GCA_947069175.1. Taxonomy (NCBI): domain Eukaryota; kingdom Viridiplantae; phylum Streptophyta; class Magnoliopsida; order Asterales; family Asteraceae; genus Scalesia; species Scalesia atractyloides. Next base: position 5,230,354 of record CAMTDV010001634.1, read on the forward strand.
AATTCTAACAATGAAAAAAAAAACTAAATTCTAACGTGCAATTTCTATGAAACGAACTTGCCTTGGATTTTCTCATCGCATATCGTCTTCACAATAAATTCGTGTAGCCCAGTCGGTATTCTTGGCTTTACATCTCGTCAGGGGCAGACCTAGGTGTTGGACTGGGTGAGCGGACACACCATTTGAAACAAAAAAATTGTGTATTTTATAAGCAAAAATCATGTCGCATCACTTAAAAGTTTGGTTAAACCTCTCGTCCGCACCCCAAGAAAATAATTCATGTGTTCGCCAGTGCATCTCATTATGTTTAATTTCACAAGTTAAAATAATATACTATTATTTATTAACTAGTAAGGTGCCCGCGCGAGGCGGCGGGGCGACACTTTCTATTACGGTACTTGTTTGTGGTTGTTTTTTTATTCGTTATAATATTATTGTAGCATCATTGTATAGTATTTATTCTAGCATCATTGCGGTAGAACCAAAACAACTGAACCATACAATAAATTGGCTACTGGTTTTGGCTTCAGTTGTTTCGGTTATTATCCTCAACCGAAGCCAATACCAAAGTTATCGGTTAGTCTATTTGATTAACCATTAGGTTGGTTAATCAGTTTTGTTTATTTGGTTAGACTGAGTGTTTTTTGTTTGGTTTATTTAATTTCTGTTAATAGCCAAAATCAAACTTGGACTAAAGCTTTTGGTTAGAAATGCATATAATTTAGGTATAAATACATCAAATGGAAGTATAGATTCATGAATGAGGTATAAAATATGAAATACGTGAACCGAAGTTATAAAAGCTAGAAATATATAAAAATATGAGTGGTTCGGTTCGGTTCGTTTAATTTTGGTTAAATGAGGATACAAAAAAAATCAATAGCCGATTTTGGTTAATTTGGGGTTGAGTTAATCGGTTTCAGCTACTTCTGTTTTTAGTTGATTTCGGTTTGTTTCGTCTTTTTCGGTTAATGATTTATTTATTGCTCACCCTTAGACACTGTCAATCATGTAACCTATCTTTTTTAATTAAATAATATAGCAATGCTATACTCGAATTAAAGAGAATAAGATACTCGAATTAAAACTCACACATATACATAAGATAACGAAAAGGACTCAGAGTGTTAAATTTTGATAACACGAGTACACATGGTGCAAAAAAAAAACGTTTGGGTTTCAGATTGCTCCGCCACCGAACACATGTATGCAAGTTGCACTTTACACTAATTAAAATAGGAAACTAATAATCCCAATGGTGAAATATTATTCTCACATGGTGTATACGGGCTGTATAAAGTTATAGGACCCGTATAGAATAAAATGAACTGACAAATACTATAACAATTTGCCAAATCAAATGAATAATCTACAATAGTAGCATATCAAGAATTTGATATTCAAGAATTTCTGAAACGGTTAACAGAGGTGCTAATCGAGATAGAGTGTTGTCGTCTTGAACATAATCACGTTTATGGATCATCTTCGCGATGTGCGTAGCTCTCCGACTGCCACACTCATTAATGCTGTTACTACTCGCTGTCACACAATTGCCGTTGGTGATCCTACTGCCACCACCGTCACTACTCATGGTTGATAAATTTTCTGATTGAAAACAAAATACTGTATACCGTAAATCATTCACTGCTTACACAATATTCTTCACCATCAATGCAGTTATCTTGATCACATTAATCTTCTTTTTCATCAACGCAGTTATCTTGATCATAATCGCCTTCAATTTCACTTTCAAATTCCCATCTCTCCATCTCTTAAATAGGGATGGCAATGAAATCTGAACCCGATGGGAAAACCAGATACTCGAAACATACGGGACAAGATATAGAGCCGGGTAACCGGATATGAGATTTGATGTTATACCCGATTATATATACCCGTTTACCCACCGAATTACCCGATTATATAGCATGTTTACCCTTATTATACCGCATATAAATATGTATTTTTTTATTAATGTATTATAAACTTAGAACCCAATCCAAAAAAACCTTACCCCAATTATTTTTACATGTATATTTATTTACCCCGTAGTTTTTCACTTCTCAAACCTACCAAAAATGAGATGCAGTAATTGGACGAGCTTTTTTGTTAGAATAATGTTGGATAAGTTCTTTTTTAATGAAACTAAAATTTTGAAATTGAAGTGTAGGATCAAAGATGGCTATATCAATAACGATTCGACAATTTTCTTGAATATGTATTGGTTTTTCATTAGAAATTTAAAATGGTTTTTTTTAATATATATTGGTTCAAGTATTTTCTTATCTTCTTTTGAATATGAACTAGTTTCAAAACTAACTTTAGTTAATGGTAGTAGCCTACTAATTTTATCATGCCTTTTATATGGTTTTGAACTCAACATACATCGATTTTTACTCGATGATATTCGATGCTTATGCCTGAAACCCGAAACCCATGAGCATACCCGATACCCGATGAGTTTTGGGCCGGGTATAGGAAAAGTTTTTGCAACCGGGTATGGGGTTGGGATTAGCTATACATGAAGCTATCAATCTTTCCATGTATTTCAAGAACTTATGCATTTGGGCTTTGCTGCATCAACAAAAGGAAGCAAAGTGTCACAGAGTCACTTTCTCAACTCACGTGTGGCCATATATACCGATCTGAGTAAGCCTTGACGACTTATTGTTATAGCATTGGAAATCTTTAAAGGGGACGTTGGATCGCATGTAAAGTGCTTGTAATACATGAAACACAAGTGTACAAGTAAACGACTTTACTTTGTTAAGGAAAGTTTACAAGAGAGTTGTTTGTTTACAAGTGCTAGGAATTTCTCAAATGAGACTCCAAATCCACTATTTATATTAGTCGGGTGCCTATCTAGGGTGTTCTAAATCTAGAATACTCTTTACAAAAAATTTACTGGATAATATCTAGATAATTTCGTCTAAATGTCACGATATATATGGCATAGTTTGTTGATTTCTAGAGACTTCTAGGGTGCTCTTTAAGGGCTATTTTGACAAATACTTTCCAGAATTTTCTAGGCTCTTCTTGGCTTGAACTTTATGGGTTGTTTCAGAGTCTTCCGGATAGCTCTTGAAGCAACTAGATGGCCCCGAAAACTTTTAGAATATGAGAACTTTGAGCTGAATTTATGTGGGGCTTGACAAAAAGGGACTCGTTCGATTGAAATCTGGCACTCAGGGTCAAACGATTCAATTAAAATCGTACCAACAAACTCCCAACTCGGTTTCCAACGAGTTCTCTTTCCTATTACAATAACTATTGTAAGAAGATTAATTCGATCTTGACGTTTTTGCGATCACGCATTTAGTTAGAAGTTATCGAGGGAAGTTACAAGAAAACCAAGAGGGTATGTTTACAAATGATCTTTATTTGGGTCATTCACTTGTTGGCTTGATTACGTTCATGATTGAAAGAATGTTGAAGTGTTCTAGACCAACTTAAAACAAGGTCTCCATGGCCAAGTACTCCCCGAGTTGTCGCTACAAGGTAGGCAGTCGAGGCGACTTTCTTCAACTCCGCCTAATTACTCGGAATCGATCAAACCAGTCAACCTCGGCCAGCAATCGGATCTAGTAGATCAACTTGGGCCGAGTTTGACTTAAAAAAATAAAACATAATTTCCTTGTCTGTCATATTAAAGAATGAATATCATTTTCACGTATTTTGTTGTAAATGTTAGTAAATTTATGTTACATGACATATATTTAATTTCCGAAAACTAACTTTTTATAATTTAACATGTCCGAGTACTCTCAACTCCCCGGTCGACCGACTAGGGAGCGCCTAGCGACTTTTGTAACCATGCCAATTTTGATCCAGAAAACTTGCATTTACTTATCAATCTTTCCATGTATATTCAAGAACTAATGCATTTAGGATTGCAAGATCAACAAAAGGAAGCAAAGAGATTCATTATATCAAACCTGTAGTTTTAAATCTTTCGGGATCAAACAATTTAATCCAAGAATCTATACCAATTCAATCCCAACTTGGGTCCACGAAGTTCTCTTTCCTGCAATAACTATTGCAAGAAGATTGAATCTGGTTGAAGTTTCTGCGATCACAAACTTAATTTCTATTCCAAACAAATGGGTTAAATTTGACCCTTTTACTTATTTAATCGGGGTTCAATGGGGTGGATGTCTTTTTATCTCAACGAGTTAATTTTAATCCTTTTACTTACTCATTCAAATGGGTTAAATGGGTTGGATGTCTTTTTATCTCAAACATGTTATTCCTGACCCACATTTAGTTGTATATTCAAGCGGGGTTAAATGGGTTGGTTATCTTTTTATCTTAGACGGGTTAAATTTGATCTTTTACTTACTTATTCAAAAGAGTTAAATGGGCTGGCTGGTTTGATGCTTTGATCTCAGGTGAATTAATTTGACCCTTTTACTTGCTTGTTAACACTGGTTAATGGGTTTGATGACGGGTTAGTTTTGATCCTTTATTAAATGGGTTGTTTTGTTTATTGAAGGGAAACAGTTCAAACTATGGTCTTTACAGGCAGCAATGGCTGCCAAACGCCATTAACAAGTAAAGGAAAAAAGAAGAAAAATAAGAAAAAACGTTTACGGTCGAACTTGCAAAAAAAAAAGAAAAAGAAAAAAGAAAATGTAAAGAATTGCAACTAATGTTGATAAAGATGGAGGCAATAAACAAAAGAGAACATTAAAAGCTTAGTTGGATAAAGCCGTTTAACATCCTACTGAGATCAGTGTAACAATACCCGTTAACATCTACTAATATGGATGATACATATAACGAAATTGAATTTTTTTAGTCGTTGTTTTGAGGAAAACCCACCACATGTAATTTTGTTGCCAATTTGGGTTTATTATACATAAAACATATAATTGTTGATGCATATGTCTGTTGCTACGTCATCGTATAATGTCGAGTCTGTGTTTATGAGCGAAACATCAAGTTTATGTATGTTGTATAACAAGTTCGCCCGAACTTGTTTGGTGCTTGAACAAGTTCGCCCGAACTTGTCCAAGGCACCTTTCAAGCGAACTTGTATAACTATAAATATGTGAGTTTGCATTTCATTTGTAAGATTCAGAGATTTTGTCACAACAGAGCAAAGCTCTGTCCAAGTGTTTCCATGATTTGTAACGTTTACTAATCAATGAAACAGTGATTAAACAGTAAAGAACTTGTATCCAATGTCGCCTATGCAAACGGATTTCGCACGTTTACCTTAGGTTTGCCAAATTAGGACCAGAACGATCTGTATAACGGACCTTCAATTGGTATCAGAGCAGGATTGGCCTAATTTGAAGACATTGGACATAGAACTTCACATCTTCTACTCATTTCATTCTTTTTAAACTTTTCTTGGACATTTCATGGAAAAAATGGACTGATTTTCAAGTATAATATGTAAAATCCATAATACTAAAACCTTGAAAAAGATCAGAGCTTAAAACAAACAAATTCATGGTTTAAAAAAAACCATGTTTGAAAACACATGTTCGCTCGAACTTATCATCAAGTTCGCTCGAACTTGACTGAAAAATTCATTTTTGAGTGATTTTTCATCAAGTTTGCCTGAACTTGATTGATTTTTCAAATATTTTCACTCAAGTCCAGAACTTAGCTGTTTTCATCAAATTTAATTAAGTTCGCCCGAACTTGATCAAAATTTGTTGAAATTCTTTACAAATTCGCCAGAACTTGCTGTTTCTTTTGAATTTTCACATAAGTTCGCTCGAACTTGTTCTTAGGGTGAAATTTTCATAAAATCTCAACAAGTTCGCCGGAACTTGTTTAGCAGCTGTTTTTTCCCAAGCTGTGACAAGTTCGCTTTGAACTTGTCCAAGGTTTCTAAAAAAAGGCATGAAAATTCAGAAAAACGTCTCGGACATTATATATAGTTAGATTCATATCGACGAGACGATTTTAAAGCTCTAAACTGGTAAAAATAGTTTTCGAAAAATTTTAAACGTTTTTAGCGAACCGATACTTAAAATTGTCGATTAAAAATTCAAATTTTGCATAACGTTTTTTAAAATCAAACTTTTGTCGGAAATGGAAGATATTGATTTAGAAAAAATAAATGATTGGGAAGAGAATCCTGATTATTTGAATCCTTCTGAACGTTTAAATCTTTGGATTAAAAAATTTGCGAATTTTAAATGTAAAAAGGTGATGGAATGTGATAGATCGATTTTATGTCATGGACAACAAGTTATTCGAGTTTTCTAATGTGTTTCGATTCCAGGATCATGAAAAGATTTTAAATTTTGCAGATGCATTACCATTCAGAGTGGGATGGTTATTCGAAGAATTACTAAATGAGCCTGGTTTGACATTACATAAATTTTTGAAAAAAATTAAAGATCATATTTCTGTGATTGAAAAAATGAAAGTTTTAAAAATAAAGAAGGAATGCGAGTCTGAGATTAATTTGAAAATGAAAATGCTTGTCAAAGTTTGAATAATTTTTAAGTTTGTCAATCTTTTGCAGGTTTAGTCAGTGATCAAGAAAGGATCTGGAAATAAAAAGTTCAAATGATCAGTTGAAGAGCGAAAAGAGTATAATGGTGAAGAAATGTGGAGCCAGAAATTCAAGTATATCGACAAATAAAGCTTCAAATTCTAAACCAATCTGCCCCAATTACGATAAAGTTTTGAATGATTATCTGGCAGATAATGTCAAACTCTTGAATGATTTGAAAGAGTTTGACATTAGAAAATAAAACGTTAAAAGAAAATGAAAAGAATTTTGAAAACAAAATAAAAATTTTAGAAATTGAAGAACTACAAATGTAAAAGACTTTCAAAATCAAATAAAAATTTTAGAAAATAAAAAACTATGAATTGTAAAAGACTTTCAAAATCAAATAAAAATTTTAGAAAATGAAAAATTGTTTTTGAAAATATTAGTATTGAAAATTAAAAAGCAATAAATTCTCATTTTGAGAAAATAACTCAACTTGAAAATGAAGTTGAGATTGATAAAAATAAAGCTGTTGATTTAGAAAAGAAATTGAAAGGTTTTGTGAAATCGTCATTGATTTCTAGATCAGATATGTCTAAAACCGATCAATGAAAATAAAAAAGAAATTCCATAAGTGATAAAGTCACAAATTATGACAATGTCATAACTGAGGACTGTGATGATAATACGATGATGAAAGAGCTAAAAATGATAAAAATCAAATATTTTTTAAACCAAAAGAAAATTTTTCAAAAACTGTTCTATAATCTACTGAAAAAGGTGAATGCTCAACGCAAAAATCTTCTAAGCAGAATGAAGAACGAAAAAAAAAAAAACAAAGTTTTAAAAATTCTAAAAATTTCTAATGAAAAATAAAAGCTCATCGGTACGATCATTCAATCATTATAGAAATTCACAAAAACTTGTAAATCAAAACTCACAAAAATTTGTAAATAAGTGGTGCAGGTTGGACCAGCTTCAACGTCAAACAGAGTTAAAAAGAAGTAGGAAAGTTGGTTACCACACTTCAAGTCATGTTATGATTTGAGTGTATGGTTTGCTAAAAATGATCAGTATGAGAACAGGAAGTGTCATAAATGTGGAGTAACTTGGACACATTGTTATAAAATGTTTTCAAATTAATCCTAAACCTGTTCATATTGATAAGAAAAATTTTGAAGATTTGAAAGTACCAATTCAGGTTTGGAAACAATTTACAGAAACTACAAACAAGGTGAAACCAGTAATTACTAAGTTTTCAAATTTTAAAACTGGTTAATCCTCGAATAGTAATGAAAGAAAAGTTTCTATATTTATTCAAGAAAGCTTTAACGAAAAATCAATCATGGTTGTGAAAGAAAAAGAATTTACACAATCAGTGAAAATTGAAAGATTCGAGGACTTTCCAAAACTTGAGAAAGTTCTAAAAAAACCTGATTGTAAAAAAAAAGTCAAACTTAAGGTTGAAGTAATAACACCTAAGACTGCAAAGGCTTGGGTGTCACTATTCAACTAATTGTTTGAATTTTTGTACAGGAACTTCCAAAATAAAAACAAAATCACTGAGAATGGAGTTCGGTGGCACACATTGAAGACGAATGGTCGGGTTAACAAGTTTGATATAAAGGCCATTTTTACAAAATTTGTAACTCAAATAACGTTTACTTGAAAGTTTTACAAATTTTTGAAGAAAATTTGAAAACTATCACAGAACCCTCACTGTTGAACAGACAAAACTCACGGATATAAATGTTTTATTAATCATAAAAGTGTCAAGGTTTTTGTCATCATGAGGGTGAGAGGATTTAAAAGAAAAAAGTTGTGAAGCAGCAATGGATGACGAATTAAAGTGATTCTCATCAGTTGGTCAATGTTATTAAAAAATTCCAAAAATATGTTTTTGAATTTTAGGGGGAGAAAAATTTTTCAAAAATCCAAAAACATATTAAATACAAAAGTACAAAAACATTGAAAAAGGCAAAAAGAGTTTTGTGGATAAAAGGAAATGATATACATCAGTGACTATCACAGTATGCTAAGGATTTGTAAAGTTTAAAAGTTTAAAAAGTCTTACTATGGATGTGTCAATAGGCTTTACACGTTCAATAAATTGTTTCCGGAGTATAAACTAAATTTTACAACTGCTTAAACTTGTGGATTAACATCTCTCGGATATATGGACTTAGTACTCCGAAATTTCGTTTGAAAGATTGCCTGATTCTGAGATACGAGGTCTTTATAGATGATTGATATCTGGGGTATTATACAATTATTCTGATTTTGTGTAAGCAATAGCCTAGAACTTCTATAATGCTTGTGCTAAAAACCCAAAAACTGCATGCAAAATTGAAAAGAATCGAAAGATACTACAATTGCAGTACAAAAAGATTCCATTTTGGAACACTACCTTATAAGTCGAGCCTTCATTTCTCTATCGGTATGGTGGTACTAACCTGAGCTCTCAAGGTCTCGCATAACCCAGATACAGATATCAATTACGCTATATTCACATGTAAGATGAAATCTAGGGAATCTTGATACGGGAGTATATTCTGAGATGGGAACCACAGTTAAGTCAAGTTTCTTAATTGTACATAGCGTATCTTGGAACAATTGAGAAATGTGTTGAAGTTTAAGAGGACAAATATATCGACAATTTAGGTAAATTTGTTTAAAACTTAGTGTCATAAAGAGGTCAATGGTACTTGTGATTTGTCTCAAAAACTGATATGATCCTTTAACACAATCAACAAAAATAAATTTGTAAATATGTTTGTACACACTTAGTGTTTGATATTCATTTCATAAAAACAAAAAGATTATATTATCTTTTAGTTTCGACCACTGATGATGAAAAACTGATTTTCAAAGTCTAGAGTTGCCGAACAAAATCTAAATACTTTTGAAAATTGATCTGAAAAGTTTAAAAGTTCATTAAGTTGAAACTTACATTTGAATAAATGTGTTAGTTTAGTGTCAAAATGTTTAATCAAGATCATTAAATTGAACTTGATACATAAATCACATATTCAAGGTCATTAATTTGGACTTGAATAACTGAGAGGGTTTTAAAACTGATAAAGAAGATTAAAATTTGAATGGTTGTATTTAGAGATTTCAAAGTTTGAATCTGAAATGTTTTATTTGAAAGTTTGAGGAACTTTGAAACAATAAGTTGATTTTAAGGGGGAGCTGGATAAAACGCGTTGATTGAAGATCACAGAAAGCTCAAAGCAAGGCGGAGCATGGTGATTAAAGTTTTATCAAGACAAGCTCCAGAAAAGAGAATAGATTTGTAGATGATATGAAGATCATGGTTGTTAAAGTTATTCAAGAAATAAAGATCAAGAAAATATTAAAGACTCAGGAATTCAATTGAAGAATGATGACTACGGCAACATACAAGGGGGAGTCTGTTGATGCGTATGTCTGTTGCCTACGTCATCGTATAATGTCGAGCGTGTGTTTATGAGCGAAACGTCAAGTTTATGTATGTTGTATAACAAGTTCGCCCGAACTTGTATGGTGCTTGAACAAGTTCGCCCGAACTTGTCCTATGAAGGACAAGTTCGCTCGACCTTGTCCAAAGCACCTTTCAGGCGAACTTGTGTAACTATAAATATGTGAGTTTGCATTTCATTTGTAAGATTCAGAGATTTTGTCACAACAGAGGCGAAGCTCTGTCCAAGTGTTTCCAGGATTTGAAACGTTTACTAATCAATGAAACATTGATTAAACAGTAAAGAACTTGTATCCAATGTCGCCTATGCAAACGGATTCCACACGTTTACCTTAGGTTTGCCATTAGGACCAGAACGATCCGTATAACGGACCTTCAATAATTCACATCACACTCCCATTTCTAAATTGTTAAAAGTGTTAACTTTAGTGATATGTACTTGTTTTAAATTGTATATATATGTAATTTTGTTGCTATTTGGGTATATTTGTCACACCCCGACCCGCAACGGGAATGGTGATCGGGGCATGATGAGTTTTCATCAAAGCTCATGACATTTACTATAAAGTTTCATATTTATTATTTCTTTTTAAAGAAGAACATTACAATAAACATACAAGTACAACATGTTCAAATACATATTTCATGACTTCATTATTTTTTCTTCTAAGGCAATTTCCTATGTGTTCCTTGCTTCAACCTGTCCACCTGTATCATGTGTAAAATAGGGTTTTGGGTCAACACAAGTTGGCGAGTGAATCTTATTTAAACATTTGAAAGGATTAGTTATGTTGGTTATTTGAATAAAATTGTGCATAACCAAATATGAGTAAACGTAAATGTAAATTTAATCACAAAGCACATAATATCAGATAATGCACGCGCACACACCAAATGATGAACAATGAGATCAAGGCTCAATCAAACGGAGCCGATCGAATGAGGCACGCGATGTTCAACTCGTCTCCCACGAGGAACTGATGGGCCTAATGAATGATTTGCACACAACTTGACAAAAATATAAACACACATCACAACCAACAACATAAACACATAATATCAATTAATGCACAAGCACACACCAAATGATGAACAATGAGGCACCTGATGCTCAACCCGTCTCCAACGAGGAACTGATAGGCCTAATGATTGATTTGCACGCAACTTGACAAAATGTAAACACGCATCACAACAAATAATATTTACATCTCGAGTTTAGATCATATAATGGTAATAGCACGAGTTTAAATAAATGGGATAATTAAAGCGACACACGATACACCCCAAAACATGAATAAAAAGGGGAATTTGTAAGGATTCACTCACAGTGGGTGCGTTTCTTGGATGACGATGAATGCGCACGAATTTTAGGATTTGATCGACGAGGAGAACTAACCTAGAATAATAACGAAATGGTTCGGTAAATAAATGGATTTTATTTGAGATTAATAATTTTAATTCATAACCTTAAATGGATTTTTAGATTTATTTTTGTGAGTTTAAGGACATTTTCTAACTTTAAAATATTATTTTTAAGTATTTTTAAATAATTTTCTGATTAAATAAATTAAAAAAAATAAAAAAATGTTGGCTTTTGACCATGTTGACCGTTGACCGGTCGAACTGTGTTTATTCTATGCGCTGAGTGAGGTTCGAACTTGTGACCTCTCGTACGCGTGCACGCAGCTCTACCAACTGAGCTACGTGTCTAACCCGAAATATTCTTTGTTTTAATTATATTTATATACTAATTAGATTAATTCATTTCTGTTTCTATTTAAAAAGCTTTGATAATTGCCAGACCCGATTACAGAAGCAGGATTCGAACTCGGGACCTACGGTTCGTGTGCACACAGCCCAACCAGTTGGGCTGTGTGTCTAACCTGTTAGTTTTCTTGATCTTTATTTTATTTAAACACTTTCTGTGAAGCGATATGACTTGTTCTAAAAACAATGGTTTTAATTTCAGTGGATCGGAACACAAACAGACTCGAACCCGATATCATGTATGTAAAATGCACACAGTCCACCGCTGGACTGTGTGTCTAACCCATTTAAATTACTGATTTTAATTATATTTATAAACGACTCGCTGTTCATCTTCTTCGTTTTATGAAACCAGAGAATCAACCCGACTGTTTAATCAAATCTTATTGAATTAGTTGATTGATTATTACTGATAACGAAAATAATTTAAATAGAAAAGGATTTAAGGATGTTGTACCGAACAGGTGTGATCTCCGATGAAGTTTCGGTGACTGAAAGAAATTCCGGCAAAGTGTATCTTGCGACAGAGGATTTACAGGAAGTTTGAGGTGAGTGTGGGTGGCTTCTGTCGAAGCTCTAGAAGTCCTATTTATAGAGTAAGGCAATAATGGGATAGATTCGGTTTTCCGGCGACCAATTCCGGCGAAAGCAGAATATCTCCGGCAAGTGCTAAAGCTTCGAGAATTTGTGCAATTTTGAGCGAAAAGGTTACCAGAGGTTTGGGTGGGTATTTATAAGGAAGAAACAGAATGTATTGAGTCCGAATTTGGTCTTGATTTGCGGTCAAAATTTTTCCGGCGGTTACGACTGGAATTGGGGGTTAGACATCGGTTATAACCGATGTCGAAGTCCGTTATAACGTTTTAGTCAAAATGAAAATGGCTAAACTCGCGGATTGCCGGATTTTCCGGTGATTGTGAGTTCTGCCGCGCTGAAGTCCGGTTTTGAATTCGAGTTTTAATTTAAGTATTATTTGTTTCAGTAATTACACAAAGGTGTCATGTGGCGGAGTGGTGTAGTGTTTGTTTGTTGAAGCGGCTGACCCGGGTTCGAAACCCAGCAGCCCTATTTATTTTTTTTTTCACTTATTTTTTATTAATTATCAATTATAGTTTTTTTATTCTAATATATTTATTAGTTATGTATCGTTTAAAATTAATTTGAGCAATAAATGTGCAATGAAAAATTATGACTAGATATTCGATTAATAAACGAAGCGGGTTTGGAAAACCCGTCTTTCGACGGATGTTACAATATTATACATAAAACATATGATTCACGCCCTACTTGCGGTATGCGTATATATGTGTGGGCCATGGGGGGGGGGGAAATGAAAGTGCATTAATTTTAACGTTATCTTACTAATTTCGTTAAAATAACGTTAAAAGCGCGGGACGTTTAATCATGCATCATGTGGGGGCGTTGATAGCTGAAAGACAAAAGGGTACATACACTAATCGGTCTTTGTCCCGATTGCTAAGTGTTTTGTGCTTTATGTCCAAGGCTTGATGCAAAACTACTATCGAGCTGGGGGTCTCACTGAAAGCAGACTCTCTATTCCTACGTGGTAGAGGTAAGACTGTCTACATCTTATCCTCCTTAGACGTTATCTTAGCTTTGATATTGGTGGAATTTACTGAGTATGATGATGATGACTTGTTTTAAATTGTAACTCGAAATACATACTAAAGTTTAAACAATGCTCCAGAATATGTTTTTTTCATCACGAATATTAGTTAGTATATTAAACCCCCTCCCCCCCAAAAAAAAAAAAAAAAACACCCTAAGTGTTAAGATGCATTCAGTATTAAAACATGATACAAGAAGCTCAACCAAACTCTTAAAGGATCACCCCTTATGATCCCTTTTAGCAAAGCCGTCTTCGAGAATGATAAAAAAATAGGCCTCGTGCGAGACAAAAAGTTTGGGCCTCTTCGTATAACTGGTGTTGATCGAAATTTGGTTTCATTCAGTATAGTACGATACGGATACTCGATATAAATACCACTAATATGCCCAAGAGGTTTCTATAACAATAAGTAACATAAAAATAATATACTAAAGTCGTAATATTACATTATCACATATAACATTTTTATATTATTCCTAAATTTTATAATAATAGTCACCTTTAGATGAAGGTATAGTGGTATGCTATAACTAAATGATAGATATAAAGATATATCATGAATGTGCATCACATTTGCTTGTATATGTATATGATTTTGTTTTACTGTATGCGCTTGTAAATATTGATATTGCTTTTGCATCATTTGACCAAGTTATATAATGTGGAATTGATGAAAAGAAAAAGGACAAAAAAACATATTATTTGAAGAGAACAGAAGGATCGAACTTGCAGCCATGTCTTAATTGTTTCTATAGTGAACCAATAGACCAAAAGGCCCATCCTATATGATTGTTTATCCATTTGATATTTAATTCTGGAAAGCTGAAAAAGATTGGAAAAAAGGGGGAGATAGCAGAATCGAACCGGGGACTTCAACATAAAGTAGAACGCCTTTACCAACTGAACTATAGTAGGTCAAGATAAAATATTTATAGTATTTGTAATATATAAAACATTTTTGAAACATTTCGGGCCCTCATAACGGTTTGGGCCTCGGGCCAATTTGCCTTTTAGCTATCTAAATTTCAATTCTTACACACACTACTAACTCTTCAATCATCAATCTTCCATTTTAGCTCTTTTTATTTCCTCCATTGCGGCCGAAAGAAGCTCTTCGGGGGTCACAGCAGGGTCAAGATCCCAACACCCATCCGGCATATTAAGCGCTTGACCTCGGAGCAAACACGACGGAACTTGGTGCGAAAACCGAAACATTTCCCGCCTTGGATTCCAACGGGACGCGATATTGTTTGCGTCCCGCTGGTAAACAGTTTTGTAACATTCTAGTTTCACCAATGGTGTTACGCACACACCGAATTCTTCGGAGTAATCATCGACAATTTTGACCATTTCGTATTGATGTATCACTTCCTTCGGCGTCTTTTGGTTCCAGTTAACGGACCAGTTTCGATACACGGCCCAAACGACGCCACTTTTCGGGTATATTTTAACACACCCGCCTCGACCCCCCTTTTCCCAGCCCAAAAGATGCGAAAAAATGTTGACTTGGTCAACGACATCCGAATGGAAGACGCGGAAGCTTCCGCATGATTTAGTGAACCCGAATTCGATCCATTTTACAAAACCGAATTCGGTGTCCGTTTCCGAATTCAAGTAACTGATGTGTACTTGAAACGGGTTTACCAAGATGACTTCGCGGATCAGACAGTAAAGACGTGGCATACCGTCATCTTCATCGTATATAGCCCATATTTGCTTCGGTTTGAATACTTCCTCCAACTATCCGGGTCGAAATCATGGAAATCCGGGTCCGGAACCGTTATCGGCATCGGGCCCGTGCTTGTTTTATTTACCGTTTTCCCGTTCTTTGAAGCTTCATTTCTTCTAACTTACACCGAATCACCAATCGGGCTTTATCGATTAACAACTTTCTAACGTCCAAAACCAGGGCTGGTGAATACCATCGCGTGGACGCCTCGTTGATCACATTCCCATTCGGTACCACCAAATTCGAGTCAGTTTTAAACAGCAATCCACCATTCGGGTTCTGAGGCCCGTTAACTTCTTCAACCCTTCTATTCTTAGGACGTCTACCGAGCCTCGCATTCGGTTTATGAACATTACGATCCGTTGAATTACTCCATTGAACAG
Source organism: Scalesia atractyloides (assembly GCA_947069175.1). Taxonomy (NCBI): domain Eukaryota; kingdom Viridiplantae; phylum Streptophyta; class Magnoliopsida; order Asterales; family Asteraceae; genus Scalesia; species Scalesia atractyloides. The sequence continues at coordinate 5,245,783 of CAMTDV010001634.1, forward strand.
AAAAATTGCCCTTATATTCGGGCCCATGATTTGAATGAAACTAGACGACCCGTTTAACCCGTTTCCACCAAAACGAACCGATGAATTTGGTATATAACTACCAGAATTAACGTCATACGTATGATTCGCATACCCGTTACCCTCAACAGTATACGACCTCAGGCAAATAATACATCACGGGAGTGGCCCTTGTCTCAACCGCAACAATAAACCCAGCGACAATTCTTACACGAAAGCCGTTTATTAACATACTTCCTAAGATACTCATACTGCACCCGACACGACATGCAAACAGTCCAAAATGTATCGAGTTTAACACACTGTGAAACTGTCGCTGCAAACTGACTATTTCTCCTCACATCATAACAGTTTCTTTTCGAGCTATCCGATAACACACTCCACGCTTCAGTAAAAAGCTTAAACGCCTCATCCGCACCAAATGTCTTATTCTTATCCGTATGCAGCAAAACCGCCATCTTCTTATACTGTTTCTTCAAAACTGACCGACCGGCAGACCGGGTTAATCCGAAAAACAGAGTGCATGTCTATCTCACCGTTAACTTTCTTCTATGCAGCGGCGAATATCTCGAACGTAGCCACCAGTTGCGACAGGCCTTCGAGTTGTGGGCAGATCGATTGCGCTTTTAACGCGTATTGTTTCGCACCCACGAAATCTTTAACTGCAAACAGCTCCTCTGCACTCTGTTTTGCCCTTAGGGGTGCAAACGATCCGAGCGACTCGAGATCGGCTCGTAAAAAAGCTCGAACGAGCCGAGCTAAAACGAGCTCGGGCCCGAGCCCGAGCCCGAGCCTAAAAATCAAGCTCGTTTACTAAACGAGCCCAGGCCCGAGCTTTGCTTATCGATCTCGAGACGGCTCGCGAGCCTAAACGAACCTACTGTTTATATATTTTTTTATTAATATATTAAATATATATTAAATACTAATGATTAATATTTATAAATTTATGAAAAAAATACTAAATTATATATAAAATAATAATTATAATTAATATAAATTAATTAGGACATGATAAACGAGCCGAGCCCGAGCGAGCTCGAGTTTTAAAAAATTTACTTACAAGCCGAGCTCGAGCTTTAGAAACAAAGCTCGAATCGAGCCGAGCTTCAATATGTTAATCGAGCTCGAGCTCGGGCTCGGCTCGGCTCGTTTGCACCCGCCCTAATTGCTTCTTCTACATTACAATCCATCATGCTTCAAAATTATTGAAAACTGGATCTTGATTCTACATAATAGACCAATTGCAGACTTTAATCACTACATATCTGTTCCATTACATATAAAAGAATATCATAAATTAACCACCAAAATCCCAGCTAATTTCCCCCAACTTAAAAAGAAATCAGTCAACAAGATTTCAACACAGTTTAAATTATGTAAGAAGATTAAAACTTTATAAACACTAACCAAATGCAAACAAAATTATCAACTAAAACAATAAGATCAGATACAAAAATCAAACAAATTATCAAATTTCAACAATTTATAAACCCTAAAAGTGAATAAAAAAATTCAGTCAACAAGATTTCAACAGAGTTTAAATTCATTAAAAAGATTAAAACTTCATAAACACTAACCAAAATGCAAACATAATTATCAACTAAAACAATAAAATCACATAAAAAATCAAAAGAATTATGAAATTTGAACAATTTATAAACCCTAAAAATGAATAATTTACTTTTTACTCACCTGGATCTCAAATCAGTCAGTGGATATGTTACGAATAATTTACTTTATACTCACCTGGATCTCAAATCAGTCAGTGGATATGTTGCAGTTTGCTTAAGATCTCAGATAAATGAAAGGGGGGTGAAAAATTTAATAAAATAAAAATCAAAAGTTACAAACTTTATACAAACAAGTTTGGACCCCTGCGTTGCGATAGACGTGCACAAACTGATTTAAAAATAACCTGTTAACGGTTATTAACTGAAACTGGAACTGGTTAATAACTGATTTAAAAATAACCTGTTAACGGTTATTTTTAACCGTAGGTTAGTAACCGATTATAAGTATTTACTATAGAAACCGGTTATTAATCGGTTTTTTTAACCGATAGACCGGTTAACCGAAAAATAACCAAAAAATTCAAAAAAAGGCAAAATAACTGGTTAATAACCGAAAATAACTGGTTAATTAACCGAACCGGTTAAAGTAATTAACCGGACCAGTTAAAAAAATAACCGGTTAAAATCAAAAAGTCAAATTAACCGGTATAACTGGTTAACCGAACCGGTTATTAAAAATTAACCGGTTCTCTACGTTGCGACGTGACCGTCAACTCAAACAAAAAATAGACATAAAAATGTTAAACCAGACACAGGCATTGTCGTGTTTTGACTCATTAAATTTAAGCAAGAGTAAACTACCATTTTGGTCCCTAAGGTTTGGCCAGTTTTGTCACTTTAGTCCAAATTTCAAACATTTTGCCATTTTGGTCCCTGTAGTTTTTTTTTTGCCATTTTGGTCCAAATTTCAGATACAGCTCAGATTTTCAAGAAAAAAACCTGGTTTTTGTCCTTTTCTTCAGGGGTATTTTGGTCATTTTAGGCTTTATTTTAACTGATGGCGACCAAAATGCCCCTGAAGAAAATGACAAAAACCAGGATTTTTTTTTTAAAAATCTGAGCTGAATTTAAAATTTGGATCAAAATGACAAAAAAACGAAACCACAGAGGCCAAAATAACAAAAGATTTAAAATTTAGACTAAAGTGACAAAACTGGCTAAATCTCAGGGATCGCAGTTTACTCATTTAAGCAAAAGGTTGATCATTTCTCCTATCAGCAATAATGAATCTGCTGCTACCAACTCGTAAGCTTTCAACTCTACTTCATCCCACCATCAAAAACCCTAATTCCCCTGTTTTTCGAACAACCAAATGGACCCCAATCCCAATCCCCCATAGAACACTCCAAGAACCCAAAGGCCAAGATCTCGATTACATCAACGTAGCTCACAGTCATCTTCTCCATTCCGATTGGCCCAAACTGGACACCCTATTACCCAAACTCGACCCATTTAGAGTAAAACACATTTTACTCAAAATTCAAAACGATTACTCAATTTCACTCAAATTCTTCAAATGGGTCGAACTAAAAAACCCCAATTTACTAACCCTCGAAACCAATTGCATTATCATCCACATTCTAACGAAAAATCGGAAATTTGTCTCTGCAGAATCTGTTTTCAACAAGATTTTAAAATCTTGTGATGTTTCGATGCACTCCAAGGTTTTTGATTCGATTGTGTGTTGTTACAGGATGTGTGATTCAACACCTCGTGTGTTTGATGCTCTGTTTAAAACATATGCACAGATGAAACAGTTTCGGAATGCGGCTGATACGTTTAGTCGAATGAAGGGGTTCGGGTTTCTTCCGACGGTCGAATCGTGTAATTTGTATATGAGTTCGTTGCTTAGTTTGAATCGGGCGGGTGTTGTGGTGTCGTTTTATAAGGAGATGAGGCGGTTGAGGATGATGGTGAATGTGTTTACTGTTAATATGTTGATCAATGGGTACTGTCAGTTGGGGAAGTTAGAGGATGCACACCAAGTGTTTGATGAAATGCCGGATATGGGTTTTAGCCCGAATGTTTCTTCGTACAATACGTTAATTGCTGCTTACGTTAATCGAGGGCTTCTGGCTTTGGGAGTTAAGTTGAAAGTGGAGATGGAGAAGAATGGGGTTAGCGCGAATGTGATCACTTATAACACGTTGATGAACGGATTTTGTAAGGAAGGGAAACTGCATGATGCATATAAGGTGTTCCATGAAATGAAAGTTACGAATGTAGCTCCTAATACTGTAACGTATAACACGATGATTAGCGGATACTGTAAGTTGGGTAAAACCGAAAAGGGTACTCAAACCCTTGAAGAAATGTTGAGAAATGGGGTTAAAGCCGATATCTTAACGTATAACGCGTTGTTGTCGGGGCTATGCGATTTAGGGAAGACTAGAAAGGCTGCTTATTTGGTTCAAGAACTTGATAAAAAGAAATTAGTCCCGAATTCTTCCACTTTTGCCGCGCTTATTAGAGGACAATGTGTACGAAAGAACCCTGATCGCGCGTTCCAGTTGTACAAAAGCATGATAAAGAGTGGTTGTCGTCCGAATGTGGATACCATTAAGATGATGATGTCGTCTTTCGTGAAGAACGACGATTTTGATGGCGCGTTTTGTGTTTTCAAAGAGATGTTAGACAGGCCTGCTGCTCCTGATTCGGTAATATGGAGTGCGTTGTGTGAAGGATTTTCAAGAGAATGGAAAGATCGGTTAGTTATGAGTTTGTTAAAAGAGGTGGATGATGGGTGTCTCACGCTTGAACGTTTTGAAAAGGCTAAAAGCGTAGTCTTTCATTCAAGTGTCGAGGGTAAAGAAATAGAACAAGATGTGTAATGTGCACAAGCAGTGGCGGATCCAGGAAAAATTTTATAGGGTGTGTGAACCCCTTAGGTTTGGGTAGAAGCAAAGAAGAAGGTGGAGAGGTGTGGAAGCGAGAAGCGGGAATGGAGAGAGTGGGAACACCGCCCCTCCACGTCAGTACTGGAGTGACTGGAGTGAGTGGGATAGTGAGAGAGAAAGACGGGTACCGTCCACCCTAAATAGAACTGTAGCTTTTGGCAAAAAACGATTTGATATTTTATGGTTAGAACTATTTATAAAATTACAAAATCGATACAAAAGTGCTTGCAAGATACAATAAAATTACTAATATTGATTCGTTACCCAACTAGCAGAGCTGTAGAGGATTCGAAGGAACACGAACATGGTATGTTAATGTGTGTGTAGAGGGGAGGATACGGTGTGTAGGTAGAGAGAGAGAGAGAGAGAGCTCTCTGGGAGAAGCGGCGCTGTCCCTGGTGGAGGAGCCATGACGGTGGCCATGTGCATTTCGGCACATCATGTTCTCGCTTCCGCTCTCTCACTCTCATTGCTGCCGCCTCCTGAGGTCTTCCCTTTAGTTCTCTCTCTCTCTCTCTCTCATCGCCTACTGTGTTTAGAAGGGCGTGTTCAATATATCATGTTGTGGGCAAGGGTGTTTTTCGCCATTTGCTGACACCTTAGAAGGCCACATGACCTCTGGTCTGGTTTCCAACCACCGCTCCTGGTGGTGGACGGTGGTGATGGTTTTGGGTGTGTCTATCATTCAGGTTTTTTTTACCTCTTTGTCCTTACTTTCTTACGGGTTTTGGTTTCTTAGCTGTGATCTTTGTGTGAGCCTGCTGTATCTATGATTTATTTACATTTACATTTACATTGCATTACATTACATTACATTACGATCTATTTAAACTACATGCTGATGAATAGTAAAAAACGGCAGGTTCTTTTAAGGGCTTTTGGTTGCTTGACTGTGATCTATATGTGAGCCTACTGAATCGATGTTTTTTAGCAGTTTCGTGGTCTAATTACGGTATTTTGCTACAGTTTTGTTTGTTGGCGGTGGTAATGGGTTCTGTCACTTGGCTATGATGATCTCAAAAGTGTTTTTCCAGTTGATGATGGCGTGGCAAGGATAGCGGATGGTAGGTTTTGACCTGCAACCCACCTTGCAGCCATGATTTCTGGTAGATCTGAGCCACATAGTTTTGCTATACTTTTTTTAAACATGCTTCATCATGGTTGTAATGACAAAATCTGAACCAGATTAAAGTTTAAATCTTTGGTGGATATAATACGAACTTCACATTCAACGGCATTGTGATGTCGCAACGCAAGACAACGAATCAATTATTCTCACTCACTGAGTTAATGTTCTTTATCTTTAATGTAGATTAGTAAAAGTTAATCACTTAAACCACAAAAATTGTTTTCATCATTTCTGTTTTCGTTTTGCACGGGCAGTGTTTCAGTGAAGTGGATCGTGGGAACAGTTCATCTTACATTGATGGTGGCATTCTTGCAGGTTAGTCCTGTTTTATGTTACCGGCTTTTAACGCCAACTGGGTTTTAGAGTTTAGGTTATTGCGATTCATATGTTCACGGCTATTCGTCCTTTGTTTGCAACTTTAAGAACAACTTGATTTTAATTGGATTATGATGCCACAACTAATGTTAAGCACACCATTTTCCTCTATGTCCTTTGCTGGGCTCTGGCCCATCAGTTCCTGCTTCCTAGACTTAGGCTTGGTTTAAAAAAGCGCGCCTAGGCGCGAGGCGACCCAAGGCTCCAACCAAATCGCCTTGTGTGACACAAGGCGTGCGATGTACAAAAGGCGCAGGTAGGAGCGCTTTTTACCTAAAAATTGACCTGAGGCGAGGTGAGGCGCTCGCCTTATGTACATGGTGTGTTTTTGTGCTGTTGAGTGTTGTACAACAGGCTTTTTAGGCTGTACACTTATGTTTTTTTTTCATTTTAAAACATATATAAAGCTTAATTATAGATAAATCATAGGTATTGGATGCTAAACACTTATGGGATATATAAAATAAAGAGTTAATTACGTTTTTCGTCCTTGTGGTTTGTCAAAAATCACTATTTCAGTCCATTAGTTTAAAAATTGTCATTTCAGTCCCTGTGGTTTCACTTTCGTAACTATTTCAATCCACCTTCGTTAATTCCATCTAATTATTCTGACACTATATTGCAAACTAATGGACTGAAATAGTGATTTTTGACAAATCAATGGATTGAAATAGTTACGAAAGTGAAACCACAGGGACTGAAATGGCAAATTTTAAACTAATGGACTGAAATAGTGATTTTTGACAAATCACAGGGAGAAAAACGTAATTAACTCTAAAATAAATTATATAATCACTTTGTGTACGAAAAGCTCACCGCTTTTGTGCTTCGCTTTTAAAAATCGGTTTTAGACCTTATCGCTTTTATGCGCTTCCCGCTTTTTTAAACCAAGGACTTAGGTGACCACTGACTAGCACTCTTTCTTGTGTATGTTAAATCATTTTTTACAAGTGTCTTTTCAAAAACAACCCTATAATAAAATGGCTTCAAGGGCATAATACAACCCTATAGTTTGTTCCACTGGAGCACGTAAACAAGCTAGTTTGATCATCCTTAGAATAACTATAATCATCAGGACACCTCGTCTTAAAAAACCTTGAAAAGTCGGTCGGCCCACAATCCGAGACGCAACAATATTCATTAGTTTTGAACACGGTGCAAGGGTTATTGCACCCGCCAGGAGCCCGTAACCGTCGGGCACTGGCCATTAATATCCGATATACATAAGATACCACGGGTGCACCCACCAGAACTGGGCTTAAATTCCATTGGCACATTGAATCCGTCCACAAGAGACATGTCAAAGAACTCAACATTGTTGACTTGATTCAAAGCGTACTCGGCTAATGTGTTAAGGAACTAAATGCATTATTCATTCTCTTGTCAGTTGATTACTCTTATGGTTAACTCCATCCAACTTTGACATTAGTTCTTGAGGGTATAATTGTCCATTAAATTTTAAGTGTTTAATTAATCAAATTCAAATACAAATTCATACTTACCTTTGGTCGATGATTGTTTCTATAGCAAATATACATTTTATTCATGAAGGACTAAAATTCTATGCGATAGAATTAATTGACGGAACTTGATTACGTAAGCAAGAAATCAAATTTTAAATATTTAATGTGGTTGGATGGTAACAATGTTAAAATACAATAGGTTAAATAATAGTAAAATAGGTGATATTAAAAAAAATCAAAGTTAATACCCAATTAAAAGATATTATGTTATCAAAATTAACTTAATAAAATTTATTACTTCATGTCAATGTTCATTTATTTAAATACGTATGTTGAAGACTATATGTGTTAACAAATTACGTTATATTTTATTCTATTACTAAAATACACGGCTTTATTCAAGCGGGCAATACATATGTTTTTTAAAACATATTTATTCATTAATTATATAACACTACATTTATAAAAACCTGTGTAATACACGAGACTATAACCTAGTTTGTGTATAAATTAGAATCCGTTTTTTTTTTCTTTCAGATGTAATCAAGTTCTACCAATTAATTCATCACATGATCTTTAATAATTCATGTGCAAAATGTATATTTGCTTTAGAAATAATTGTATACTAATTAGTATTTAATTTAGATCTATTAAACATACTAAATTGAACGGACAATTATACCCTAAAGAACTAACGTCAAAGTTGGATGGAGTTAGCCATAAGGAGTCAAATAGTTAACATTCATAAACCATAGGCCATGATTTGAGAAAAAACAAGAATTCGTACCCAGATGGTTAAAATAGGTAAACCTCAAGGAGTCAAACATTAACTCAAAAAAAAAGTGGAGAACTAGGGAATAGTGTATTTAACATTTAAATATATATCTTAAAAATTAATTTAAAATGCTATAAATTATTTTTTTCAAAAATTTTTCAAGCTTTTTGTATATAAAGATGTGTAGAAGCTATGCCAATATAAAATCAAATTTTTTTTAAATAAACCCTTTTATACTGTTTTTTAAGAATTTTTTTAATTTCATTATTTTTTTTATATTAAAAAGGCTTCTACATGCATTTATACATAAAGCTTCGAAAAAAAATTAAAAATAATTTTTAACATATTAAATTAAAAAAATGATTTTTAACATGATAAATGTATGGTTTCCCACTTTCCACTTTCTTTTTTAGTCATTCACTTAGGATTAATCTTAAAGAAAAATTAAAAAAAAGAATCATGAAACCCTTTAGATACATACACATATCAGTAATAATCTATTTATTTGGGTAAAAGATGACATTACTGTATTACAAATTACAATATGTAACTAAGGAAGAAGCCCCTTAATTACTTATTCACTTCATATTACTGCGTTCATATATTGCAGTTGTTATTATATTTCGATCACCTCTTTTATTAGATTAGATATCTAACGGCTTTGATCAAGGGCAGAATATAACCTCATAGTTGGTTCCACCAGGGCAAGTAAACAGGCTAGTTCTATCATCCTGAGGATAACTATAAGCATCAGGGCATCTCTGTTTAAAAAACCTTGAATAATCAGTTGGTCCACAAGGTCCATTGTTACAACAATACTGTTCACTTTTGAACACGGTGCACGGGTTATTGCACCCACCCGGAGCCCGTAACTGGCTCGGGCACTGACCATTGATATCCGCAGTACATACAATACTACGGCTGCACCCGCCAGAACTGGATTTAAATGTCATCGGCACATTGAATCCGTCCACAAGAGAAATGTCAATGAAATCAAGATTCATATATTGATTGAGAGCGTACTCGGCTAATGTGTTGGGTGGGGTACCATAGTTTTGGCATCGGAGGAGACCGTTGCAATCACCGGTTTGGCACCTGCCTCGCCCTGAGCTATCAAAGGTGCAACCGGTTCGGGGCCATATACGGGCTTCTTTTGTGCCAGCTGCCACGGTTAAAGACCAGGTTTGGCCTGGGTTAAGTTGTCGACCGCCACCAGGAACCGCGCCAGCCCAAACGGTGTATCGACAGTTGTTTCGGATATTGAAAACGGCTGCATTGGTGGAGTGAAGAAGAAGTAGAGCAAATAGAAGGAAAGTGGAAAGGGTGGAGGTGGTCATTGTGGTTTTGGGTGTAAGCAAATAAGAGTCTAAAACTTAGTTTATATAGGCGTAAGATGATATAGAGTTTTCAGAGTTATATAAACTGAAATTTCAAATGTATTAATTGGAGTTCATGTTTCTCAAGGATTTGGTCCTTTACGTGGGTTATTGATAGGGCTGTTCACAAAGCTCGCGGCTTGAAGATCGACTCGTAACTTGTTTGAAAGAAGCTCGAGAAAAACTAGCTAAAAAACTAAATTTGAGATGACATGACCAAGTTGTGTCATTTTGTAACTGAGACGAGCTCAAGCCAAGCTCTGCTCGGCTTATTGGCTCGTTTAACTTCAAACTAGAGCTCTAGCCAAACCGAGCCAACTCAATTATTTTCAAGCTTGAGCTTGTATAAGAATGTCAATTTAGACTAAAATAACACAAACTCCGTCTTTGGGCTTATATAATATATCATGTGAAAATCAAATACAATTGAGTCTTAACATACAAATGAGTCTTAACTGAGAAATGTTGGAAGATTTTTTCTTTTCTTTTTTTAAAAATTCCATCTAGATGTTTTGTTGCAAAATGTATAAAAAATCGTGTATTTATACCAGTAGAATAATTATGTTAATTATTCTGAAAAGAAGGGAAAAAAAACACTATATGATGATAATTTTTCTTTTATTTAAAGATTGATTTATAATTTTGTTTTGTTTCAGGGACTATGATGAGATACTGATCTAGTTTAATTTTCCAATGGTTCGTCATCAGTTTTTCCATTGATATCATCATCATGGTTTAATGTGGCACCTAACTCGGTTTTATTAAGACGCACATTTTTTAGAAAAACTTCTAATTCTAAACTACTATATACTTTTTTAACGGTGAGTTTCTTTTTGAGTGACCCAATGTCACACCGTCTAAACGGCGGCCCTTGCCAAGATCTGTTCAGACTACATTGTTTTAACCGACCCTACGCTAGATTAGTCAGACTTGTCTAAACTACTATATGATCTTGCAAAATTTAAAACATATGAGTTCTAGGAGAAAGGGGAAACACCTTACTATATCAGCATGGGCGGACCCACATTCAACGGGTCGGGGTCCACAGACCCTAATGTTTTTTAAAATATTAGTAGATCCGGTGTTGTAAATTTTATAAGGACCCCATAAATACAATTAGGTGGACACTATAGAAAAAAAGGAAAGCTGGTGTAGTGGTAAACTTTCATCTTTACTAAAAAGAGGTCATGAGTTCAATCCTTGTTTAGTCTTTTTTTATTGTTTTTTTTAAATCTAATTCAAATCTCGCTCTAACCCAACCCGAACGAGGACCGACCAAATTACTTGTTATGAAAATTTTAACTTGTCATGTTCAATCTGTTAGTCTTTTTATGTTTTTAATCTAATTAATTCGCTCTACCAACCGAAGAGACCACCAAAAATTTTAACTTTTGTCATGAGTTCAATCCTTGTTAGTCTTTTTATGTTTTTTAATCTATCAATCTCGCTCAACCCAACCCGACGAGACGACACGAAAATTTTACGTTTGTTATGAAATTTCGAACACTGAAAAATGACCATTGAAAAAACTCTTGGTCGCCAATGAGTATGATAGCAACAAACACGCTTTTTCTTGCATTTTTACTTCTTGTTTATTAAGAATAATTTCTAAAAACGTCATATATTGATGGTAAAATCTTTAACATGTAATCTAAATAGTATGGTGGTTCCTCTTTACATGTTGGTTCAAATTTTTATGAGTCTAGAAAAAATTAGTTGTAAAAAGTTGATGTTAAATAAAGGTAAATGATATTTAGGTGTAAAGAAAAATTCATTTAGAAAAAAGCAAGTGCTGAAAAGTTTCAAATATACTTTTTCTTTCAAATTTCATTCCATATTACTACTTTATTAAGGGTAAAGAAAGCATGTTTTAGGCCATACGGATTAGCCTCTTCACGCCAGGCACACTTGCAATACATACGAAACAAATATAAGACGTAAAAAGCATTACAGCATATCTTAACTCCTCATCCACAACACCTCCTCCATCCTAAGGTTTTTCGGTCTCCGGTCGACTCAAAACTAGGTCTAGCCTCACTACGAGGAGTAAAATTAAAATGTGAAATTTCAACTAAAGGCTTGAATTTTTCCTATGTATGTCTTCTTCGAATTAAGTGTGTGAAGTCTCCGTCTTCATGGCCACATTTATGCATCGACTTTTATTCACTTGCATTTAACCGTGTTTGATTATACTACAAGTCATTTAACCATGCGTATGTATTAGAGCATCAACAACGCGGTGACTTCACACCGGTTTGGATTTGTGGACCACCCCCATGGAGTAGCCTTGCATCGTGGGGTGGTGTCCAACCGTTCCAAGTCCGCATAACCATACCACCAACGGATAGAAGTGGTGGGGCCCTCCCCTCTCAAATATAACTTTAATATTTTTAATGGTGGTTTGTAGAAATTTGATGTCGTAGAAAAATAATGGTTCTTTAGTGAGGTTCGAAATCCGACGTGACAGGTAGTGGAATTTTGCGTTGCGGATGCTCTTAAAATTGTCCGTTAAAATTATTATCAAAGGCAAATTAAAAAAGCAAGTTATCTTGAAAATAAATAAATTGTGATAACAAATAAATATAAAACTTTAATTCATCTGTATAATTGTAATGTTAAGTGTATACATTTAAACCAAATTGAACATCAGTGTTTTGTATTCATAATGTATATACCATACTGAGTAATTCTACCAATAGTTGGATGAATTTATAGATTTTAATATTTCTATATTTATTGTTTGCAAGAAAAAAAAACGTCTCTACTAATGGACCAAGTTCTCTTAAGACCACAGCTGCTTCTTCTAATTTTCGAATCCCACATATTCTGTTTGGTTTCTCTTATATCTTTGTTCACGTATTTTAGTTATTCTATATAATGTATATATGTGTGGGCGCTTAGGGGGCAAAAATTTTAACGTTATTTTACTAGTTTCGTAAAAATAACGTTAAAAGATGCATCATGTAGTGGCGTTGATAGCCGAAAGACAAGGGGGTACATGCACCAATCAGTCTCTGTCCCGATTGCTAAGTGTTATGTGCCTTATGCCCAAGGCTTAATGCAAAACTACTATCGAGCCGGGGGTCTCACAAGAAGCAGCCTCTCTATTCTTCCGGGGTAAAGGTAGGTTGTCTACATCTTACCCTCCTCAGACCCTACCTTAGCTTTGCTATTGGTGAAATTTAGTGAGTATGATGATAATAATTTATCTGAAAGCAAAGAAATTGAAGACACATGATGGTTTGCATCCTTTATTTTAGTGAGCTTAAAATGTCAAATTTAGAAAAGATCAAACTCATTACTTAAATAGCCATTAAAGAAGTCAAAAGTTGAATAATTAGCCATGAGTTTTTATCGTCACATTAGGCTATGGGGTATGGGGCGGGGATTTGGGCTTGGGTTGGGTAGAAACGCCCGCTTCACCACCTCGGGTGGGCTTGAGATTTGGCGTGGCCCCTTAGGGGGGGGGGGGGGGATTTAGGTTGGGCGTTGGGCGGGGCTAGCGGGCCGAGGTGGCAGTTCCTTAATGGCTGGCCAGGCTAGGCGGTTGACCGGGGTTTGAAATTTAAATAATAACCGTTTGGCCACCGGGGTTTGAAATCTAAATAATAACCGTTTGGCTTGGCCAAACGGCTGTCCCAAGCGGTTTATAAAACCCCACCGCCTGCCCTCATCGCTACTCCACACCGCCATCTACACCCAACTCAACAAACCATGGCTTCTTGGACTAACGAGGAAGAGCTAGCGCTTGTAACGAGCGTCGTGGACGCTATGAAGGCCCGCCAACCCGGCGAGACAAAATACTGGCCGGAAGCTACCTACCGGCACAACGTAGGGAACGACCGAAGCTAGACCGATTTAAAGCGTACTACGATAGCGTGCCAGCCGAGGAAATAAGTCACGACGACCGGGTGGCGGTGGCCAACATCGAGTTCCGGGGCAAGGAGCGGAAGCCATTCGACAAGTTGGCCCTCTTCGAAATCTATCTTACACTCTAGCGTTTTTTTTATGCTTGTAGGATTATGTAATTTACGAAGTTTTAATATTATTATTAGGTTTGTTATAATTTGTTGTTTTTAATTTAATTAAAAATAGAAAAATAAAATATAAAAAAATCCATGTGGCCTAGCCACGCGGGCTAGCCCCACCCCACCATACCCTTCGATAGTCCACGTGACTGGTGGTGCCCCTCCAATTCCACGTGTCAGCCCATACCCCCAACCCCCACCCCACCATACCCCACCTTCTTACTTGGAATTTATGTATTGTACAGGTTTTTGTGTCTGTAAAGGACTCCGAATTCATGCATGTTGGACTTCTGCCTTGATTTTTATCAAATAAAAATATCTCACTACTTCCTACTGTCACTATAAATTAGTAATTAGTTATTTGACTTTCAACTGACTGAATTCAATTGAATATCTCGTAAGCATCGTAACGGGTCATACCGGTTCGAAAGTGGCCACAGCTTAACATAAATCAGCTAGTCAGCCATGTATACACAGCAACAGCAACACTCACATGTAGCTTGTATACTGATCATAATAAAAACGAACGCTAACAAAATTCAACTTTGGCAATTTGGCAGCACAAAATTCAATCACTTACACAGTTTCAGCTTCTTAAAGAACGGTGAAACAACAGATTTAGGGTACGGTTTGGAGGCAAGACAAGTAGGATAGTTCTCAGGTTGTTCAATCCATAGCTTATGTGCAATGTTATTGCTTGTAAGCTTCTCTGACAAGTTCTTTAACTGCACTTCTCCTTTTACTTCAAGAGTTACCTACACCATGTCACCTATGTAGTTAATATCCCGATATATCAGTGATGCCGAGAAATCGGTATAAAACATCGGTACCGATAATATCAGTGATATTGACCGATATTTGACTGATATATCACTGATTTTCCCTATATCAGTACCTTTCTTCTTACTTCTGCCATTCGCATGTTTTCTTATTGTTGCTATTAGTGTTTTAAGTCTTAGTTGTTAGTGTTTTAAGTCTTAGTGAGTTCCTACTTGCTACAATTGTTAGTGTTTTTCAAGTTGCAAAAGGTTAATTTGTTAATTGTAGGAGAGTATACTGAATTGTTAGTGTTAACTTTCTATATATATAAATTTAGCATGATATTAAAATTACCAATATCCCACCGATATCCCACCGCAGCAACCGATATCTCAAATATTGGTCCTTGACTGATATCTGATATTTACTACATTAACTACTTAGCATGTCACCATCCAACCCAAATATATGTTAGCTACTCCATTACCATAACTTTACACATAAGAACTAATTGCATTTTTAACTTTACACATAAGAACTACTTGCATTTTTTCGCGATGATATAAATGTTAAGAGGAACAACGTACAACGGAGACTTTATGGTAAAATCTCACTCATAGGAAAAGCTACCGACCAGAACTAGATTGTGCATAAACCTATCTAACGGTTCATCATCAGAGCTCTTATAATGCAAAGTCAAGTTACAACCTATGTAGTTAATGCGGTAAAATATAGGATATCAGTCAAGGACCGATATCTGAGATATCGGTTATCGCAGTGGGATATCGATAATTTTAATATCATGTAGAATTTATGTACATAACAATTTAACACTAACAATTCAGTATACTTTCCTACCATTAACAAATTAACCTTTTGAACTTGCAAAACACTAACAATTGTAGCAAGTAGGAACCGTCTAACACTAAGACTTAAAACACTAACAACTAACAATTAAGACTTAAAACACTAATAGCAACAATAAGAAGAACGACGAATGGTAGAACTAAAAAGAAAGGTACTGATATCAATCAGTGATATATCCGTCAAATATATGTCCAATATCGGTCAATAGCGTCAATATTATCGGCACCGATATTAACTACATAGCATCAGAGCTCCGGGATGCAAATGCAAGTTCTAACCCCAACATAAAGTCCACTAATATGCCAAATTAGCACTAACACACAAACTAATGATATATCCTTACAAATTATAACCTAATTTATTCAACAATCAGAAACTAAACACTCTACATTCTTCAATTCAATCAACCAACACATAAAACCTAACCTAAATTCACAAAATTCAAACTACAAATCGGTCAAAGTCAAACAGAAGAATTACCTTATGCATTGAATCCAGATTATCAGGGCTACAATAATCAACAGTGTGAGGATCATCTTTGTGTGACCAGATGGCGGCAACGGAGGCATGGCAGCCTTGAGTAACAACGGTACCTAACGGCCACGTGTCAATCAGATCTCGTCGGAGAACTACGTACTGCACCAGCATGTTGGAGGTTGGTTCCGAGTTCACGGCGGCGGCCGGAGACTCTGCGGCGTCGGTAGTGGAGGCCATGGGAGCTGAGCTGCGGCGGCGAATGTGGAGATGGAGTGGGCTCCAGTAGTACGACGTCGTAGGATGGGTTTGAAAGATGTAAAATGTGTAATGAAACGTGGTGAGTGTAGAGTGGCCATTGATTTGTAGGTTGTGTATTTCAACCTTTCCTAAAGAAATAACCAGCTAAACGCCTAAACCAACAAAAGAAATCATACGGCTGCAAATAGTGTTCGATTGTCAAGGATATACATGTATTCATAAATAATTCACGAATATTTACCGAACGAGATTTTATGTTTGTGTTTGTTCGTTAAGGAAATGAACTTATTCATGTTTGTTTGTTAATTTTAGGTACCCAACACAAACGAACGTTCATACACGCACACGAACACAAACAAGTGTTCTTGAACATAAACGGACACAAGCGAACATAAATGAACATAAACAAACACAAACGAACATACGTTAAATTTCGAATATAATCAGCATCAAAGACACTAAGTAGATCCACTCAAAATATACCAACCTAACTGTCCAAACATACTTTAAATACTTCACATAATTATGATAAACATAATAACCCAAAATAGCGTCTCAAAAAGCTTTATCTTAAACTTGAAGTCTCCATTTAATCCACCCAAAATACACTTGAAATCAAACACTAACAGACGAACATGTTACCGAACGTTTACGAACATAAATGAACGAACGCGGCCTCCGTTCATGTTCGTTCATTTAATTAGACGAACAGAACTTTTTGTGCGTGTTCATTCATTTATTAAGCGACGAACACAAACGAACTTCCCGCCGAACGGTTCATGAAATGTTTGTTGAAAGTCCAGTTCGTTTGCAGCTCTACTTATATATCGTTTGGGCACAAATTAAAATTAAGAGTATACCAATGAAACCATTCTAGCTTCATCATTCTTCAAGAGGACTAATTTTTCACCCATAAGAAACTAAGTGATTGATGTCTTTCACAACTTGAAGGTTGGTAATAACTTATTTCGGATTGGTTATGAGAACAAAAATGCTAGAAACTCTATCCTCGTTTTCAATAATCTGGAACTCACTGTCTTAAAAGCAAAACTTATCATCATGAAAAAAACATACATTTAAACACATATGCACTTTCTGATCGTTTGACTAGGGATGCTTACATATTTAATAACTTCAATCGAGAAACTATTGCAAACAGGAAGACGGTTGTTGTTTGTCATGCAAAAAAAAAAAAAGAAACATGTGTTTAAATATATAGGTAATTTACAGGGAATTCATTAAAATTAAACGATTAAACGCATCGCCCATACTTCACGAACGTGAATGTTAACCGGCTAGGAATGGTTGTCAGAAAGGCAAAATCGTTCGCCAAATGGAATTGGAAATAACGGATAAGAAATACGGCAATTGTTGATAATGAGGTGTTTGTGTGTACATGACGGTTACATAAGTAATAGTAAGAGTTGTCCCAAGTTATATAATATACACTTAATAATTAATTCAAGTGTTTTATTTAAGAGGTGTGATGTGAGGAGATATAATCATTAAGTTAGTTAAAGGTACTCTAAGTTATTTTTTGTAGGGTTATATTATACACTTAATAATTAATTCAAGGGTTTTATTCAAGAGGTGTGATGTGAGAAGACATAACCATTAAGTTAGTTAAAGATACCTTTAGTTACTTTTTGTAGGGTTACATAATGCAATGGATCCGTCATATATTACAACTAAATAAGTTAGGTTTTTAATAATTAATTAAAGAAATTTACCACTTTTAATAATTAACAATTCACGATTCCAAATAATGTCAACCTGCGTACTAAACGGTTTTGTAATACACTATAATAATTAATTTAAAAACTTTATAATTCATTTGTTTTCTTTTTTATGTTCAACTTTTGTAATATGCGGGTTTCCAAAGAATGTTACGTATCACTCACTTAAATATTAGTAACAACATACTAATATAGTTATTTATTTATCAATCTCATAATAATTATAGACAACAAATTAACGATATTATATTTCTTTAAACTATTTGTTTACGATAATATTAATTTATTCAACCCGTGTAGTATACGTGGTTCTAACCTAGTAAAAACATATTCAACTCTTTCACTTAATAACAAAAAGAACACGAATAAGTGCTTATTTTATGTTGGTATTTTATATGATTTTTTATTTCGATACGAGTCCGTTTAGCCGACGCAACAGGCAAACCAAACAATCTGATTTTCTAACGCAACGTACGAGGCAATTTACTAGTTACAACACATATGTATAAATAACTACACATTTTAATGTAAAATTGTATAAGTTACAATCATAACTTGGATCAACAGTAGCAGGCTGCCATTTTTTTTAGGTTTCAACCTTTAACATTTAGTATTTGCATTTACAACCCTTCAACTTTCTAAAATCTATATCATCATTTTTTGCGTGCTTACATTTATGTATGTGTTGGTATAAATTCAGGTTGATTATGGTTTTTCTTTATTTTGGCTTTTAGTAAGGTTTTTTTTTAGCTTTTACCCTTCAACATTTAGTATTTGCAGTTACAACCTTTCAACTTCCTTGAAATTTATAATTGTTTTTTACGTGTTTAAATTTATGTAGGTGTCGGTATAAATTCAAGTTGATTATGTTTCTTTGAAAATGGGTAGGCTCATATATAATATGTTTTTTTCGCTTTTTTGTATGTTTTCAGTTAATCTACGTTTTTGCAGCATAGCGGCATATAAATATCCATGAGTAAAGATTGGGTATTGCAAATACAACCCAACTCAAGATAAAGACTGTTTTTTTAGTAAGGTTTTTTTTTATTTTAGCATTTTCCTTTCAACATTTAGTATTGGCAGTTATAAACTTTCAACTTTCTAAAAACTTTATAATTGTTTTTTACGTGTTTAAATTTATGTACGTGTCGGTATAAAGTCAAGTTGATTACGTTTCTTTGAAAATGGGTAGGTTCAGATATAATATGTTTTCCTTTTTTTTTACGTTTTCAGTTAATCTACGTTTTTGCATAAATTTAGTTTTAAAACAAGTTGGGTCAAACATAAAATGGTTTCATTAGAATTTATAAATTCGGTTTACATTTGTTTCGATCCCATCGCAACGCACGGTACCATTTATAACTTAAAAAACATAATTTTTTTTACTCATTTTTATGTACGTGTGGTTATAAGATCAGGTTGGTGTTCGACGTAAATTTTTTCGCAAAAAAGTCGAGCCACGTATAATACGTTTCCGTGCTTATTTTTATGTACACATTCCGTTTATCTACGTTTTGATGTAACTTTTGTTTAAAAACATTCAGATCTTTACTGCATAAATCCGAGTTACTTTACATTAATACCCGCCGCATCGCGCGGGAAGATTTCCTAGTACATAAACAACAACAACACGAACCGTAAAGCCGGTCAAATCTATTTTGTAACGTTCGATAAGTCTCAATAATGTATTCACCCACATTATTATATATATTAAAACACATCACACTAACTACAATTAAGTTTATATTTTTTTTTGAACGGCCAACAAATCAATCCCGAGTACTTTCGGGGCACCCACTGGACAAACGGAGTACTCCGAGAGTAACCCGAGTCGTCCACCACCACTTCCGGGGAAAACCCGGTAACCCACCCACCCGTAGGCACGACAGTGAAATTACCGGTAAAACCCGTTTGGCTTAAGGATCGAACCCATGTTGCCCTGGGTCTCCTATCATCGCCCACTAGTGTCTCACTCATTTTTATGCACCAAGTGGGAATTGAACTTGAGTCTTCATAGAAAAATTCAAGCTCTCCTACCACTTGAGCTAGAGGTCATTGGCCAATTAAGTTTTATATATTTATGATTTGAAAATATACTTTTACCTACTTTTCTTATAACCACTAACTAATGGCTTTTCCATACATAGGGTCAAATAATTAAAATAGTTAAAATAATTTTCTCTTTGGTGTTAAAAGCAAACAAATTTAATAGTTTTCTATATAACTTTAATTTAATTTTGTTTATTTTATTTATCACTCATACTCTATATATGACAATTTTCAAAAGAAAAATCACTGTAGCGAGTGATTTGCTCTTTTTTCATATTTTTTTTTGTTTTGTTTTCTTTTTTTTTATTTTTAGTTTTAAGTATGTGTCGGTATAGATCCAAGTTAGTTTACGTTTTTATGTAAATGGTCTACGTTTATACGTAAATGGTCTACATTTTGTCATAAATTTTATTCGAAAACGAGTTTGGTCAAATATAATACGTTTCAACTAGGCGGTATATAAGTTCGGGTTACTTTACGTTTCAAACGCTGTCGTAACGCATGGTACTATTCTTTAACTTAAAAGCACTATTTTCTTACGTGCTTTTAAAAGATATGTTTCAGCATAAATCTAAGTTGGTTCATGTTTTGACGTATTTTTTTCTCGGCAATGAATCAAATCAAATATCATACATTTTCGTACTTATTTTATATATGTTTTAGTTGGTCTATGTTTTAAATTAAGTTTTAACGGCATAAATTCAAGTTATTTTTAGTTTTGACCGTGCCGCAACTCGTGGCGAGTCAAAATTCAGTTCCATTATACACAACATCCATAAACTTATTTTGTACACATCAACACGTTACAGACACGTACCCCCAATCCAAATCACCGTACAACTTCACATGCTCAACGTACAACCCCCCATGCATATCACCTAGAGGCGGTGAAAATTCGAGGAAATTCTTTTTGTACACTGTAGAACATTCTCGACACTTCATCTCTCAAAATCAAACCACAAACATCATCCTATAAATATCACATCCACCTTGAGCGTGATAGTTCTGCAAAAAACATCATCAACTACGTGTACAATAATTATCATCAAAATCTAACGAACGACGTAGTTTCGGTGAAGATGTGTTTGGTGTTTGTGTGCGATGAAGATGAGCGGGTGGTGGGGCAACAACAGGCGCCGGGATCGTGTCCGTATTGCGGCGGGTTGATAAAGGCGATGGATGTTGAAAGCCAGTGGAGATTGTGTTTTCTTCCGTTGTATTATAAGACTAAACGGAAGTATTATTGTACTCTGTGTACTCGACGACTTGTTCTTCAGTATTAGGGGTTGTTTTGTTTGTATTCTCGATGGGTTTTGGTAGTTTGGGTTTGGGGAGTTTGGATGTGTGTAAATGTTGAATTAGAGGTTTGTAAGTGTTATTGTTTTTTTTTTTGTTTTTTTTTGTTTTGTAATGATGTTTGTATGGGTTGTATGAAATTTAAAGGCATTTTGTAAGTAAATATGAAATTTTAAGGCATTTTGTGTTACTTTTTTATGATTTACAACAACGATTTATGATACAATTATACTATCATGCTCCTCAAAGTTATAGGAGAAACTTATTTCCGTTGCAAGGCAAAGGAATATTTGAGCCAGGACTTGTGAGGTTGTCAGTTTGAATCTTGAGCCTGTCTGGATTATCGTCTCATCGTATGTTACGCTAGAAAGTTTGCTCTTGTGGTGGCACGACTGTAAAGTGACAGTCGGCAGTAAGATTTCCTAGGGGAACACCCATACTAAACTTTGAAGCCAACGTGAGCCCAGTTAAAATAATATAGTCTGTCTGGAAGTGGAACAATCGAATTCTCTAATTTGAGAAGTACGGTGGCCTAACACAAGAAAGTCTCGTTTACAAATAAAATGTAACTTTTTCAGTTACACTAAAAATTCTCTTTGTTGGCTTTAGAAGTTCATGTGAACGATTATTTTTGGGTGTTAAATATTAAATATTAAAACATTGTAATTTGTGGCGTTTAGATAACAAAGAATCTGGTTAAGCGAATAGAATAAAGTTCACAAAAGAAGCACACATGTTTGTTCTGTTCAATAAAGTGTGTAGATGTAGTTTTATAAAATTTACGTCTAGTGAAACAGGGGTATAGCTATAAACGAACCAAACGTTCAACGAACAGTTCGTAAATCATTCGGCGGAAAGTTTGTTTATGTTCGTAGTTTTAATAAACGAACGAACATTAACAAGAAATTCCGCTCGATTAATTAGATGAACGAACACGAACAGAGGTCTCGTTCGTTCAATTGTGCTCGTGACCGTTCGGTAAGGTGTTCGTGAGCGTTTGTTCATTTGCGTTCGTTTATTTTCGTATGTTTGTCTTTTAATTAAATAGTTGTACTTTCATATATTTTATCTATACTTTTTATCTTATTAAATCTATATTTATTTTATTACCCGAACAAATAAACAAGGAAACCAAATTCACCTTGTTTATGCACCATTTTCCTTTCATTTCTTATTCGATGAATACGATTGACCTCCGTTCCACAATAAGAGATTCAAGTTCCAGTGCTACTTTGAGGGGCATCCACCTTTATCCTTCGTCGCGTCTCCAAATTTATTTGTGTTTGTTTCCGTTTGTGATCACGCTCATTTCCTTAATAAGCGAACACGAACATAGAATCTCGTTCGGTAAGTGTTCATTGTTCATGAACCATTCGTGAACACATTTATTTCTTAACGAACGAACACGAACAAGGCTTTGATCGTATTCGTTAGATTCGTTTACAGCCCTAGGGGTATGTTTATTGTTAACTACGACGACACTGACAACAGAATTTAATGTAATGAGTGAGGTATATCGTAAAAAGAGACAAAAAGTGAGTGCAGGATACCGAAAATTTTAAGGGTAATTTGTCTATTATTATATAATATATACCTAGACTCATTTCCAAAAAAGTTTACGTTGAAACATATACACCAACTCCAATTTATATCGAAACATACATAAAAATATGCATGTAAAAATGGTTTAAAAAAACGAAAACGTTTAATATTTGATTAGACTCATTTCGAGGAAGCATTTACGTCGAAACGTAAAACAAATCGAATTTATACTGACACGTACGTAAAAATATGCACGTAAAAAATAGTTTTTTAAGTAAAGGATGTATAGGTGTAAACTTGATACAAATTATTAGTAAAAAACTTAACAGGTTAAATATGTTCGTAAATCATGTCGAGTAACATCAACGCCAAACCACTGCTAGCAACCACCAACATAAGAAGAGCTCGTAAAATAAAATAAACAAAAAAAGGAAAAATAACACCGAAAGAAAAACATACGTAAAATCGTTGAACCATGCACGCTCGTTGCGGCGTGTAATGCGAAGAAATTAGACCGAAACGTAAAACATAGAAAATAATAACTTTGCCGATCTAGGACCTGCGCGTTGTGACGAACTTGTCAAATGGAGAAAAATAGACGTTTTGTGACAGGCATGTCAAACGGGAAAAAAACTAACAAAAAAACGTTGAACCCCACATGCACGTTGCGGCTTGTTGATTCACAAAATTTAGAACGAAAGTAAAACATAAAACTTGCGAAAGAAGAAAAGTATGGGTCACATTGAACAAAATATTGGGTATAAGTAAAAAAAACTCAAGGTAAAATGCAAAAGATGAAATCTTTGGGTAAAAAGTGAAAAAATCAAGTTTTTTTTGAAAAACTCCCTAGGCATATGGTACAACTATATATGCAATAAATTATTGATTACTTATAGGGTTTTTAATACTTTTTTTCAACCGATTTGGGTCGGAACAGTTGAGTTTGTATAGAAAAAAAAAGATAGTTAAATGAACTTTTATATAATTTTTTTGGTTTTGACCTAGTTTATTTTAACTTTATTGATATTCTATTATACTAATGTTCTCATTACTCTTACTGCTTTTAGATCCAGGACATTTAAATTGCTAAGATACCAAGGGTGCAAACAAGCTGGGTAATTCATGAACTGCTCGAGATCGGCTCCAACAAGCCAGGCCTATTATGTCCGAACTTAAGCCTAAAACAAAGCTCATTTGTTTATTAAGGCGTAGCTCAAGCCTTGTATGTGAAAACATTTCCACCTTGTTTAAACTTCAGCATTCATTTAAAGTTAGTAAACAAGCAAAACCAAGCTTATTTAAAATTGTTTACAATCTAAAAACAAGTCTGGTAAATGAGTCCAACCTTCACTTATCAACCTTGTGTGATTAAACAAGTATATAATTTTTATATTAATTTTAATTACTTGAACTGGTATGAGCTTCAAAAACCACGAATAAGCTGAACTTGAGCTTCAACACAAAGCCAAGCACAGGCTCTCATAAGTTGATCAGCTCGCCCAAGGGACAACACACAATGTTAGAGTTATGCATGTTTCTTTTCAAGTGTCTTCATTTTAATATATGATTGTCCATGTATAATTTATATTCCAAAAACAGATTTCTGCTATTTCTAATGTTACTTGTTAGCTTCTGAAAAAATGTTACTTAATGGAATTCTATCATTTTTGTTTTGGTGCCTCGGACTACCAATATATGAGATCATTCAAAGAGTTCGATCTTGAATGCAGAGAGCAATGAGAGACCAACAATGACACACCAACTTATTCTGGAACTCAAATATATGTTAGATTACTTTTAAATGGAAACATTTTGTTTAAAGTGTTATTACAGTTTTTAGGGTCCAAAAGAATATAAAAATTTTAACCGTCAGATTTCTTTTTAATCCATGACCGGCAAATTTCTTTTGATCCATATGTCGTTGAATTTAAACCCAAAACCTCACTCCAACTCAGGTCTTTGGCTTGCCTTTCTTTTATGGCTTTGCTTTGTCAATGGATCTGAAGAGATTTGATGCATCAAACACAAGTTCAGACATTTAGAAAAACATTAAAATAGATTTATAAACTTATAGACCTGTTCTATTAATACAATTCTCTGAATGCTAAGTGTGAAAAAAAAATCCATCAACTATTAATAAACTTTCTTGATTTTTCTAAAACCATAAATTATCTTCTCTTGTATTGCTCCATTGGCTGAAAAAAAAAAACAATAATACCCAACTGCAGATTATAAAAAGCTCAAATAGAAATAATAAAAATGTTTAAACAAAAAAGCCTTCATTTTCAAAGTAGACCCTTTTTTACATGTCGATAACTTTGGAGCCCAACAAAATTAATATTTGTTTAGCTTCAACAAAGCCTATTATTCAAATCTCCGTTCTTCTGAATCAATCATCAGGCCATTAAAAACACCCACAAAAAATCAAAACATCTTTCGAAACTTAAAAAAATGAAAAAAAAATTGAACTAAATTTAAAACAAAACACAGGATTTTGAAATGCTTGATAATTGTTTGCCTCAGAGGTAGTGACAATATTTGTTTATCATCAACTGTTTTTTTTTTCTGATAATACGTGCAAATATAATGCATCATTGGCAAACTCTCTACCATTAAAAAAAAAACAGAATATAAACAACCAAAATAATAATTTTCACAAAAAAAAAATAGCATCAGAGAGATTCCCACAGACAAATCATCATGTTCAAATAGAATACAGATGTCCCTGTCTGGTCTATCATCACTTGTTTATAAAAAAATTATTATAACAATTTAAAAAAAATCAAATTAATGAAAGAAAATAAAAGGAATTGTCTCAGATTAAGTTATGTTCACTGTGAAAACTCATAGTATATTTATAAACCAACATAGGCAACACCTAGCTAAAATAAAATGCAAAAAAACAAAAAAAAAATTGCATCAAAGAGATTCCCATTATAGACTTGGTCAATCATTAATCCAAAGACATTGGAGATCTGATGTCCCTGTCTTTTTATCATCACTTGCAATTAGCCTACACACAATAAAATCAACATAACATGTTTTTTTTACAAATTTAGTGCCTCAGATTAGGTTGTTTTCAGGGCGTAAATGCTCAAAGTATATTTAATAACCATCATAGGCACAATAATAAATCAAACTACAAAAAAAAAAAAACATAATACGCCTATAAGTTACAGCAGCAGATCAATTATTGATGGTAAGCAAACCTGTCGCTGAAGAATGAAGAAGAAACGATGATTTTAGAAATAAAGTTGAATTTATAGTAGTAAAACCCTAGAAACTAAAGATTCCAGAATTTTCTTTTCTTCTAACTGGGCTTGAGGCCCATTAACTGAGAAAGCCTGAACGCCTGGTCAACAATGGTCTTGATTCTTGAGGCCCACTGAGAAACTAAAGAATCCTATATTTTCAAAAGACCGGCTCAGGTTATAAACCGATTTAGAAGAGAAAATGTCGGAACCTATCAGATCGGTTGGGTTCAAAATTGTTTTAGAGAACGAGACTATGAACTGACAAGTTGAGTCGGGTCCAAACTGGTTTTTTGATGAAGTGAGTTGGGTTATAGACCAGTTTGACGGGCAAATTTTTTTTTTTTTATACACCTAGTTGATGGTAATGAAAACGTGAGTGGTTCTAGAGGTGCATAGTTTGTTTTTTTTAATACCTGGTTCTGGGTATGGAACTAGGTCGGGGTATGATCAGGTATTGAGAGATACCATATAGGGTACGGGTATGAAGAAGAAAAACCATACTCTATGTATCCGGATAGGATGATAGGGTTCGGGTATAACCGAGCATTGAAACCGAGTATGGGTCTTGGTGTTAATACCCGATTTTAAAAAATAAGTTTTTTTTAATTATTTACATAAAAATAAATTCGTAAATATCAAGGTTGTAAAAAGCGCTAGGCGCTAGTCCGCTGATGAGGTACCGACTAGCGATTAATCGGGATTGATTGGGATTAATCGGATTAGGGTTTTTATATTAATTTTCAGTTTTATGTATACATATACACATTTTTATAAGTAAATATTTTAAGTAGACAGTTTTTAACCCTTCATCAACTCATTTTTTTAAGTATACAAGATTAATTGCTGGAATTCACATGATTTGGTTGGAAATTGGTCGGAATTTTCAAGTTTTTGGCCGGAATCCGGCTGGAATTAATGATTTTTGGCCGGCCGACTAGCGATTGATGAACCGATTAACGAAAAATTACTCAATTACTGGCCGACTAACGATTAATCACGATTTTCACAACACTAATAAAAATATTAACTACTCCGCTCATCTCAAATCAGTTTGAATATTCCAATACTCCTCATCTCCTCCATGACGAGGGTTTCCACTACTTTAGTCTTTACCTCATGTCGTCATTGTTTCCTTCTCACATATCCAAATCATCTAATCTCCCTTTTTTTAATCTAAAATATAAAATTAAAACTTATTTGATAAGATGTGTGTATATATATTAACGACTAAATGTTTACTTCTTGTGTACTAAATATATGACCTCATATTTACTAAACACCTACGGAGTTTTCCCTCTACCACTACAGGTCAAAGTCTTGTCGAAAAAATTTGTATTTTTTTATCTTAACTGAAATGCGAGTTTTTAAAATATTTTGTTCAATGTTAACTTATAATTAAAGAGGGGAGCAAAGTACACAAATGGTCGCTGTAGTTGACCAAAATTTTGAATTTGGTTCATAGCTTTTCAATAGTACATAGATGGTATCCGTAGTTTATAGTTTGTAATACATTCAATCCCCAACTTTTGCTAAAAGTACAGTGATAATTCTTGTAGTTTGTACTTTGTAACATATTTAGTTCGCAACTTAACATGTTGAAATCTTTAAATTTCTTACTTAAGATTAAATACGTTACAAACTGTAACCCGCAAAAACCGTCTGTATACTTTTAAAAGAGTTAAGAAACAAATCCAAAACTTTGGTTAACTTTTAGGTGCTGTTTGTTTTTTTCAGAGGTAAAATGTCTACAGTCTGCGGACCACATCTGCAAATATATGTAGCTGAAAAGGTGGACCAAACCTCTGCAGTATGCAAGAAGAAGACTGTTTGTTTTTTAACTTCTGCAAACTGCTGAAATAAATTGAAATATAGCTAAACTGATTTAATTAAACTTAAAAGAGTTTTTCAACATTCAAACTTAAATAATAGTTATACAATATATAAATAATATTTATAAAAAGACAATAACATTTTTTTAAACATTTATTCCATGCTTTCGATTTGATATTTTTTTTTTGTAAAATAGAAAATAAGAGGAGGATGTTGTTTATACAAGTATAACAATGTTCTAATTTCTTTTTTTATAGAGTAAATTACGATTTTGACCTCTATGATTATATCACTTTTACCCTATTAGTTCAAAAAGGAATCTTTTATCATCTGTGCCCTCAAACTCTGTTTATCTAACTGTTTTGGCCCCTTACACTAACACCATCCATAACTCAGTTAAAAATAAGTCATGTGCAGCGCACATAATGGGCAATTATGTCACTTACTTACCCCCACTTAAGTTCCTTTTTCTAACTATTAAACCCACCCAAACCTAATTCAACATTTTATCCCCTGAAAATGACGACGCCCACGCACCACTTACCACCATTCAACCACCATGCCAACCTCTTATATATCTCTAATTCATCCATTTTAATATAATCAACAAATTTAACCTTATAAACAATGGTTGCAATCTTAAACAAACTTTCAAAATCATACACCATCATCACAAAATACATTTTCAAGCGCATGAGCAATCTACCGGAATACACCTTGTACAGCGGCCCAAAGCCTCAAAACCCTGACCAACGAGTGACCCTAACTACTCTATAAACAAAGCATAGGAAAGGGAAGGCGATAACGATGGTGACGTCGTATGTTACCGGTCGGCGATGCGTTTGGATTCCGGCGGAATTGATATTGCATTGGTTGGGGATTCTGCGTTTGGTGCTTATTTATAAATCTAGTTCTTGGGGCTTTTGTGTTATGGATTGTGCTTTTGGTACTTATGTTGTTTGTTGACATTTGACTAAAAAAAGTCAAATTTGCATATTCAGTGGGTTTTATCCTTATACAAAATCCCCCCCGTAGTGGTGCACATGTGGATGGTGACGGTGGTAGGTTGTAATTTTGGGTGAAAAAAAGAGTACACGAAATTTCTTTTGAATTTTTGGGTGGATCAGATCAATTAGAATTTGGGGGGAAAGAGACAGAGCAGAGGTGGTGTAGGGGTGGATGGTGACGGTGGTAGGTTGTGTGGTGTAGTGGTGGGAGAGAGAGAGGCGAGAGAGGAGAATCCAGGGTGGAGTGTTTTGTTTACAAAGGAATTAAGCGGGGTAGGTAAATGACATAATTGCCCATCATGTGAGCTGCACATGATCTATTTTTAACTAGATTTATGGTATATTTAGTTTAAGGGGTCAAAATAGTTAGATAAACAGAAGTTGGAGACACAGATGTTAAAAAATCCTTTTGGACTAAGAAGGTAAAGTGATATAACCACAGGGGCCAAAATCGTAATTTACTTTTTTTTTATAATTTAAAAGAGAGTAAATTACTACTACATACAACAAATGATAGAATTAAATCTCTTGTGGCTATTATATAGAATTGAATCTCAAGAGCCTGTTGAAGTTTGATCATTGTGATTTGTGGGCTGGGCTGAACTACCACCAAAGAATGGCATGAAGTGGAGAAAATTAGGTGAAGTAAATATGGTCCTTTTATGGTGTTTCTGTGATGAATGATAATAATGATGCAGTAGCAGGGGTGGTCGACGGGAGGAAAGATGTGGAGGTGGTGGTTGGGAGGAGGAAGTGGTGGAGAAAAGATGCTAGGGTTTGTGTGGGTGGAGGAGTTTGTGTTTTGAAAAAAAGGCAGATGAGAAAAAGAGGTTAGAAGAGGAGAGTCCACATCTGCACTAAGAAGAGCACGCGCAAACTTTCTTTTAATGAAAGGTCTTCGAGAAAACAAACAGTCTTCAGATCCAAAAGTCTATGTATGGTTTGCGCAACGAGACATAAGAGGTCAGGAAACTCTTATTGAAAAAAAACAGCCCCTTAGTTAGGGATGGCAATTAAACCCGAACCCGATGGGTAACCCGAAACCCGACTTATTTGGGACGGGTTTGGGGACGAATAATCGGGTGCGGAGCGGGTTTGGGATTAATTTTTATTTTTTTCGCGGGTTGGGATTAATTTTTTTTTTTCGCGGGTTTGGGATTTGGTGATATACCTGTTACCCGGCCAGATTACCCGATAAAGTGTACCCGTTTACCGATTGTATACCTGAATAATTTAATTTATATTTTTAAATATGTATATATATGATACACCCATTTTTTTATACATATAGGTATTTTGTTTCGTATACATTGTAATTATCTCATACATTTTTATAGTGATAATATTTAATGTGACTAATTAGTAGTTACCCGATAGAAATACGATGAGTTTTGGGTCAGATATACCCAACTAGTAATTTTTTAAATTAACGTGTTTACCCAAAACCCACGGGTATACCCGATACCCGATGGGTATTTACCCACTAGAAACCCGACGGGTCTTGGGACGGGTTTGGGACAAACTTATCTAACCGGGTTTGGATTTGGGATTAACTAAACCCGTCCCAAATCCGACCCATTGCCATCCCTACCCTTACAATGTGTTCCAGAGTTTACTAATGGAAGGAAAGGAAAAGAAAAGAAAGAAAAGAAAAAAAAGTAAAAATATTTTGTGTTTCAGAGTTTTATTTAAAAAGAAAAAGAAGATATAATAAAACATATTGTGTTCCCGAATTTTATTTAAAAAAGAAAAAAAAGAAAATTAAAGAAAAACTAGTCTAAATTCTCTAGTTTTTATATTCTTTCAGTTTGAAAGGAAATAGGAGAAACGAAATCTTTTTTTTTTCCGTTCTTATCCTTTGCCTTCTTACCTTAACTTTCTATTTTTTTCACTCGTTCGGAAAAGAGCGTAGTGAAAGAAAGAAAAGGAGCAAATACAAAAAATGACGTGAGCCGAGGAGCAAGCTCTGGACCTTTCTCCAAGAGGACCTGAACATTTAACCAAAACCTCTCTCCTTCCGATTACCGGAACCACCACCGACTATGCAAATCTCCGGCGGTGCATTCACTGACGTCACGGCACTCCTCTATCCCTCTCCCACTCCTCCTTCCTTCGCTAGGTCCCCTGACTTTCGGCATCTCCACACCTCTTCCGACTCTAAACCCCTACCCTTTCTTAAAGTAAGTTATCTTCTTCATCACATTCTGTTATTCATACGTCTACCGTTTTCATATCAACTAATGTAATTATGTAAACCAACTGTTAGTCCGTTAGGTAAATTAGCATACAGTTTCAACTGTTAGGTGCGTCAAGTAACTGTTGGATTAGGAGCCTGAACTCCGGTGACCTAAATTGAAACTCGTTTTTTTCAATTTCAGATTCTATAATTGATGTTATAATTTATGTTGTTAATCAGCTAATCTACATATGCTTGATTAAATTTATTGGATTACTATGAAAATTCATATGAATATGACATTAGGTTTGTAAACCTAGCAGGAATTGATCTTGATTATCCGTTCCAGTCAATGTTATCAACTGTCTTGAGAACATATTTTGAACGGTTTGTTCAGTTTCAGATTCTCAGATGTATATACTGTATAAATGAGATTGTAGTTTCAGATGCATATGTATAGTTTATGGAGCTAATTACTGATGCAAATTGTGTAACATATGCGAGCTAATTGTACTAACTTTAACGTTATTTTACTAATTTCGTGAAAATAACGTTAAAGAGGCGGATGGTTTATCATGCTTCATGTGGTGGCGTTGATAACTGAAAGACACAGGAGTACATGCACCAATCGGTCTTTGTCCCGATTGTTTCAGTGTTATGTGCTTTAGGTCCAAGGCTTGATACAAAACTACAATCGAGTCGGGGGGTCTCACTGGAAGCAGCCTCTCTATTCCTACAGGGTAGAGGTAAGGCTGTCTACATCTACCCTCCTCAGACCCTACCTTAGCTTTGCTACTGGTTGGATTTACTGAGTATGATGATGATGATGCGAGGATAATCGATTTCCTTATGTTAATATAGTACAGTGTACAGAGACTAGTTTTATAGGTTAATCACTTAATCTACTTAAGCATGATTAAATTTATTGTCACAAGATCAAAATTCACATGAAACATGACTTGTAAACCTAGCAGGAATTGGTTTGGTTTTGATAATTCTTGCATGTCAATGTTATCAGCTATCTTGAGAACATAGTTTGAACTGTTAGGTGCTTCAAGTACCATTAGATTGGTAGCCGTAGCTTGAAATCCGAATGGCTAAATTGAAGCTCGAAGCTCATTTATTTCAATTTCAGATTCTCATCTGTAAACATTGTATAAATGAGATTATAGTTTCGGATGCATGTTTACAGTTTATAGAACTAAATATTAATGCAAATTTATATGTGAAGAGAGCTGATTTCCTCATGTTGGTTTAGCATAGGGACTTTTTTATAGGTTAGTCACTTAATCTACGTAAACTTGATTAAACTTATTGTATCATGATGAAAATTTACATGAAATATGACATTAGGTTTGTTAACCTAGCAGGAATTGAACTTGATTATTGTTTCTTGTCAATGTTATCAACTCTCTTGAGAACGTAATTACAGGGCTCTAGAGTCGAAACATCACGAGCATGGAGCTGTATAGCAAAAGCATCATCAGGTGGTTCAGGTTCAAGTCATGATTTGGTTCCCGTAGCACCGCTTGAGCTCGAGTCTCCAGTTGGTCAACTACTGGAACAGATTATGCAAACACATCCTCATCTGCTCCCTGCAGCCATTGATCAACAGCTCGACAACCTTCAAAATGAGCGAGATGCTCAAAAACAAGAACCGCCTCCTTCATCTACCGATAGCCTTTATAGGTAGGTTTCTTTCTTTTTACAGCATACCCCTTAATAGTTCCGACATGAAATATAATATGATGCGTTCATGAAAGTTTAGGAGAATAGCGGAAGTGAAAGAAAAAGATCGGCAAAAAGTATTAGAAGAAATAATGTATTGTTGGATAGTTCAAAAGTTTATCGACAAAGAGATTTCAATGATCCCGAAATTATCACCGAGCTCAGATCCTAATGGACGGGTCGATTTCTGGCCGAACCAGGAACTAAAGTTGGAATCCGTGCACTCAGCCGAAGCACTCGAGATGATACAAAACCATGTAGCGCTAGTCATCGGGGACCGCCTTGTGGACCCGTCAGACTCCCTTGTCCAGATCAGCAAAGTCAAACTTGGAAAACTGTATGCTGCATCAATCATGTACGGATACTTTCTGAAACGCGTCGATGAGAGGTTTCAACTCGAGAGGTCCATGAACACGCTTCCGGAAGGTTTTAAGAATGAGCAGTCGAGTTTTATGGAATCATCAGTTCCGCTAAGCCCGTTTTTGGATCCGGAGTCACTGATACGGATCCAACCCGACTACGATGATGAAGGTTTAAAGGGTGCGTATGGTGATGATGGTAAATCGCATAGATTAAGAACATATGTTATGCAATTGGATGTAGAGACGCTTCAGAGATATGCTACAATAAGATCGAAGGAAACGGTTTCTTTGATAGAAAAGCAAACTCAGGCCCTGTTTGGAAGGCCTGATATTAAAGTATCTGACGATGGTTTGTTAGGTGCGGGTAATGATGAAGTGGTTTCTGTGACGTTTTCTGGATTGACGATGTTGATTCTTGAGGCGGTTGCGTTTGGATCGTTTTTGTGGGATGCTGAAAATTATGTGGAATCTAAGTACCAGTTCTGAGAAGTTGAGAATGTTTGTTTTGCTATAGGATGTAGTCAGCTGATATGGTGTTTTACTTGTGCCATTTGTTGTAACAAAAACATTGTAAACATCTTGCAGTTTAGAATCAACAACAGAATAACAAAACATCCTGTTAGGTGACATGTTCTTGAAAATAATTGAACAAATGATGAAGCTTTTGATTTTTACAAACATAAAAGGATCAACAAAACAAAACGGATTATCGGATTTACAAAAAACAATTCGATACACAAGAAAACAAGATTTGCTAGCTGGATGGCTCGAATCAGTCATCACGCGAAAGATGCTTAAAAGGGTCATCTTGAAGTTTCTAGTAATCCCGTAAACAAGTGTTGATCTTATTTATACGAGCACATGTTCAGGTCAAACTAGAAGAATTATGACCACAACGAGAAGAACAATTGCCATAATCACCAAAAGAAAGCACGTCTGCGAGTAAATGTACATGTCTCGTATCAGCATGAGTATTCTCAATGTATAAGTTTCATCAAACCATTTCTAACAAACAAAAAGTTAAAACAACTTTACCATGGAAGAGTTTGACCTTTGAGTCTTTGATGCTTTTGCAAGATGAGATTTTGCCTGTGAAGTAGCCGCATGAGAATTCTCAATGTTCGACCCAATATCATCTGAAACAAGTTACCGAAGTGTAACGCACCACCATCTTATAAAATTTTTAAAAGTAAAAACGAGAATAAAAGATATCCATACGACCATACCGATCATAGTTCCCTGTTCATGAACCAAAACAGCAAGATCTTTGAAAATCTCATTGACCTCGCCGATTTGGTTCTGGATTTCTTGTATTCCCTGATCTCTTTCCTCGATGATCGCTTCATTAAACGCGATCTCATTGCCCAATAGCAAAACCTCCTGCCTGCAGATTAAAAACGACTCGACCACGTGAGATTGTAACATATGGATCTCATATATAGAACCAACTAACAAGAGATTGTTTTTAAAAAAGTTGCCTTTTAGATTCCACAAGAAGAGCCTGCTGTTCTTGACTTCTGCCTGAGCTTACATCTGCTTCACTGGCTGGATCACTAAACACAAAAAACAAAATTAGATAGAAATGGTTTGTAGAAAACTGAAAATTGGGTTACGATTGAAGCTTACCGTGAAGGAAGTGAAGATTGAGGAACAAAAGGTGCATAAGCTGTTTCCCTTTCAGCTGAAAGGCGTTGTGCCTTCTGAAATTCTTGTAGAACGGTTTGGAAATCTTTTGCAAGTTTAGCATCTGTGATCTTTTTGGTGGCCTGCACAAAACCGAATCATCCAACCAACCAAAACAAAAACACAGATACTTTTCCGAAGGGGCAACACCCCAAATGGATCGGTTCGTGGTAAATGGATCGGTTCAGAAGAGAAGGTGCGGTATCAGTGTCAGAATTTCAACACGTATAGGAAGGGTTTGATGAATAACAAATTAGGATCGTCATACAGTTGTTAAGTATTCACACACAATCACAAAACGAAAACTAAAGAACATGACGTGGTTAGGTCTAAGCTGACTTATGTCCACCGGCTGCAACTAGGATTTTTTTATGTCTTTTGGAGGTGATGAAACTTTAAATGCCCTAGACATCTATTTATAATAATAGAATTTGGGTTACAAACTTTCTAGAGAAGAAAACGTAATTTAGGCAACCGCATGATTCCCCATGAGAATGAAAAATAGGGCCGGCTGCCCTTTGCGAAGCATCCACCCCAACAACAGTGACGTTTAACAACATAATAAACCTCGGTTCGGAAGGGAACCACACATCAAGACAGGACCTAGGTGAGGTATAAATACACATTGTGTTGGAATCAAAGACACAATTGAATGATTAACAAGATGATTAACACAATATTTTAAATTTTCTGATACATACACATCCGACTGAGTTTGTTTGACACCCTATATATACACTATGAATCGGTGTAGGAATGTAACCGCGTTAATAAAACCATAAAACAGTTTCTAGCTTTCAAATGCACACTCTTTACAAACATATATATGACTCTAAATACACTCTAATATTGACACTAAGACCCCTATATTTAACATTTAGTTTAAACCTTCAATACATCATATTTTACTATCTATATCTCATGACATAAGGCTAGATGGTATGGAGGGGGGTCCAGCCCGTCTTGGACCAGCGACAGGCCTCAACACCGTCCCGGGTGCGGCGGCGTCGTCCTCTGCGTCTTCTTGGAGACGTTGGAGCCGGGAGGAAAAGGACAAAACTATACACACACACCCCTATACAAACAACACATATACATATATATATAATATATATATATATATATATATATATATATTAGGCCCATCCTCCATTTTCTTAGGTTCATCCCCTTTAGCCCCATCTTCACACTCATCCTACGTGGCGCTCACGTGGAGGGTGTCATCCTCCAAGGAGGCCCATCACCCATACCTAGTAGCCTAATACACAACTATGATAGTTCTCTCGGTCTAGACACTTATTCTCACGTCTGAGCTTGGTCACAGGGGATCACCCCTCTCTATGACAAGTCTAACAAGCTTCATCGAGCTATCGCTAATCACACATGGTCATCCTTTATTCTACACTTTACGAACACTTAATGGATCTGTGTGTGTGTGTGCTAAAATTAAGAAGGAGAGAGGGTCACTTACACTAACACCAGCATTATGATCAGTATCACTAGCTTGTTTAAGTTTATCTGAAGTACCCTTCACCAATTGCCCAATATGCAATCTAGTTTTGTGCCTGCCAATATACACACCAAATCATATATCAAAAACCACAAACTTCTCAAACAAAATACATCAATTTCAAACCCTAGATTATAAAAATATAATAACTGAATGAAAAGTAAAAAGAAACAAATTACGTACAGCTTATCTCGAAGCTCAGGGGTGTCTTTCGGAGTACCAAGGTTGTTAACTAGTCTCTGAAACGTGGAAACTGCCGTATTGATCTGGAAGATTCCAGAAGCAACAGCTTGTGTGGGATCCTGTTTTCTAATGGGACCACGCCTCGAATTGATCGGGCGACCGGCTTCGATATCTTGAAAACTCATCACCGAACGCTTCCGATTGAAATGAAGATGATCAGGAACGTGTGTTCTGTAACGGTGATCGGAGATTGAATTGATCGGAAAATGCGAAAATTGGGGCGATGAATGAGGGTAGTGTGATGCAGGTATGCATTTGCCGACGAACGGAAAGTAAACTAAAGTGGACACGTGGAAAAGTGGACACGTAGTTTATGGTTTTGCACCGAATACATAGGTGATTTTGTAAAGGTTTTTTTGCATGAAAAGGTTTTTTTTTTCCATTAAAAAAAATTATGCTATTTTACTATGAATAATAATTACATTACAGATAATATACATTGTACATATATATATATTCAACTGCATTTTAAAGAGATAAAAGATATACGTTAATTTGTGTTTATTGTTATTATTATTATTATTATATTATTATTTTAAAAAAGTATTATAATTTATATTCATATTATACCTACACATTTTATGAAATTTTGATTTAAATATTTTTATTGATATTTTTTTTTTCCTCAACTCGTGTAATACACGAGGTGAAATTAAATCGAAATATAAGATAAACGGGCAGCAAGTTATGTCGCTATCTATTTCTTAATAGACTAAGCCTTTTAAAAACTATATCCATAGATCTCGAGGTCATAACACATTACTATGTGATCCACCGTATACACCCAAATCCGACGTCGTGTTGCAATAACGCGTCAGAACTTGCTTCCACGTCTTCCTACGTGCTCTACGTACAAAGCCTCCACACTTGTACCTTGTGCTTCAAAACTTATACCTTCCCTTCACATATAAACCCCAATTCCGTAAATTTCATCACAACTCCGTCAACGCAAACCCTTCAAAAAACCCCTTTCTCAACTCTCTACGTTAATTTCAACATCTTCCGGTCACATTTCCGTCGCAAATACACATACAACTCGTTACAATGTCGGTAAGTATTAATCGTATGTTCTTTGTTGTTATCACTAATCTTACCGGATTATTTTTCATTGATTATGTGAGCTTAAATGCTTAATTCGTTATATTGTTATGATACAGTGTAGATCTGTTATTCTGTTTAGTTAGTTTGATCATTGTTAGTATCTGATTTAGGTCACGATTGTTGAAAGCTACTGATTTGATTGATCATTTGATCCAGATTCATATGATAGTAGATAAATTTGAGAAAACGATTAAGGATTAGTTTTCATTGATCTGATTTGTAGGATGTTTAAAATCACGGTTTATGTATTTACCAGAAGGATCTAATATATATATATATATATATATATAGGGTTAGGATCATGTGAGAAGAAGTAGGGCTATTTGAGAAACTTGACAAGAAATCTGGACCACACATTTTCTCTAAGCTTTTCGTAATATACACATACGTATATAGTCAATTTTAAACTATACGTATGTGTATATCACGAAAAACTTAGAGAAAATGTGTGGTCCAGATTGCTTCTCAAGTTTCTCAATTAGCCTAGTGCTTCATGATCCTAACCCTACACATATTATGCTTTATCAGATCAAACTTCTACAGCTTTCATCAAACTTGTGTTACTTAAAGATATTCAGAAAGGGTTGGCGGCGCAGCTTGTCGCCCGTCTACCTTCTGTTTTGATGTAACTTGGCAAGTTTTCTGGTTTATATATATATATATATATATATATTATGGTAGGGTTCTGGAGTGAACACTAGTGTATTTGCGAATTGTGCGAACTAATCCTGGCCATACATGTGTGTAGATCAATGGCTAGGATTTGATGATGAAATACACTAGTGTTTACTCCAGAACCCTACCATATATATATATATATATAAACCAGAAAACTTGCCAAGTTACATCAAAACAGAAGGTAGACGGGCGACAAGCTGCGCCGCCAACCCTTTCTGAATATCTTTAAGTAACACAAGTTTGATGAAAGCTGTAGAAGTTTGATCTGATAAAGCATAATATGTGTAGGATTTAACATGTGTATGTAATATGCTATTTGTTGTTGTTTGTGTAGATTAAGACGGTGAAAGTGAGTAATCTTTCGCTTGGGGCTTCGGAGCGAGATGTAAGGGAGTTTTTTTCGTTTTCTGGAGATATTGTTTATGTTGAGACACAAAGGTTAGTGTACTAGATATGTTTACTCTTTGGGATTTTATTTTTGTTATGGTTAACACCGTTGTAATTCTCTATTTGCAGTCACGATGAGCGATCTCAAATCGCGTTTGTCACGTTCACGGATAGTCAAGGAGCTGAGACTGCTGTTCTTCTTTCGGTAATTAGCTGCTTTTCATCTTTAGATAATGATTAATCTTAGTTTCTCGATGTAATCTAGTATTCAAACATTTCTAAGTGGCTAATCTTTTTTTTTCAAAAAGAAGTTTTACGTTTGATTAAAGTATTTCAATTTTCTTTGGCAAAATGGATGAAGTCATCACTTAAGTTATTGAATGTCATGTTTTTTACCACTTGCATATATCAGCAAAGAATTTAATTGCGTACGTATGATATATATATATAGTTTCAGCATAGACATCATTGTCGTTTGTCGGTTTATCCAAATCGAACATAACCTGATTTACGTTTCCTACATTTGTAATATATAACAGGGCGCAACGATAGTTGATACAACTGTCACCGTAACCCTAGACCCAGAATACCAGCTTCCACCAGCTGCTACAGCTGCTTCTCCCGTAAGCTCAGCTTCTACGAACTTTATTTTTTAATTTTTTAATTTATTTTAAATTATGTTCTAAGAATTTACTAAATATTTTTGTAGCCAATTGGAAGCAATGTTCCTGCCGGAAACGACTCTGCCCTACTTAAAGCAGAGGACGTTGTAACCAGCATGTTTGCAAAGGGTTTTGTGTTGGGTAAAGACGCGATCGGCAAAGCAAAATCCTTCGACGAAAAGCACCGTTTGACATCCACAGCATCTGCTAAAGTTGCATCCATCGACAAGAAAATCGGATTCACCGAAAAAGTCAACGTGGGTACGTCAATCGTCAGTGATAAAGTCAAAGAAGTTGACCAGAAACTTCAGGTTTCCGAGAAAGCCAAATCAGCTCTAACCGCTGCTGAGAATACAGTAACAAGTGCGGGATCTGCTATTATGAAAAACCGCTATGTATTCACTAGTGCTTCGTGGGTAACTGGAGCTTTTAACAAAGTAGCTAAAGCAGCTAGTGAAGTTGGTCAACAAACTAAAGAGAAAGTAGAAAAGGCCGAGGATGAAAAAAGACGGAAAATGGTTGATGATTATGCTGAAGTTCACTTAAGCGAGTCTCCTACCGCCCCTGAGGAGCAACATCATCCTTCGAAGCCTGCACCGGTAACAGGTTTGGTTCTGTAGCACGAAATTATGTGTCGATTTACACATTTTATTTGGGAAATTGGATTCGGTACACCCGTCATCAAGTGGTGGTTATAGAACTTTATATTTGTTAGATTGTTGCAAGACAAACTTCATCTTTGTGTTTACATTGTCAATTTGTCATGAATTTGAGCTATGTGAAACTATTTGTTCCATATATTTACTGGTTTATTAATTGGTGTTCATGGAACATGATCTTCATGTTACTAGTAAATACACGTTTTTTTTAATGTTTTTATGTATGCAAAGATAAACAACTGTCACCTAACTTATAAATATATGAAATATTCTAAATTTGGTTGAACATTTTTATTAGCAGAATATAATGTTACAACTCTAGTCATTGCAAAATATTGATAACAATGGTCTATTCATAAGGTTTTATTTATTATTATGTAATAAATATATATAAATATTTAATTGATATGATGGAGTTTAATTTGTCATTGAAGTTTGGTACTTTGGCACTTTGGCTTGTGAGTGTTTCACGAGGGTTAGGCTTTGTGAATCTTTTTCGTGAAGAAAAAGTTTTGACATGTATATATGTCAACTTGCTATAACGAAAAAAAGTGTTTATCTTATATAGGAAATTGAATGAAGTGGATTTAAAAATATCTTTGTACCTACTAAACAAACACATGTTGATGTCAAAGTGTTAAAACAATCTTTCACTTTAATTTTTAATTATGGACCTAAATACATGTCAGTTATGTATTTTTTTATACATTATTTAATAAAGATCTTTGTACTCACATGCCCTCAAGGACGAGTTGAATCTACCCAAGCCATGTTAACAAGCATCATAGTCGGTTCTAAGTACCAAACATACCATTAGATGATACACTAATTTCACATTAACCGATTGGATCAAAAACATAAAGCGGGTAGGCCTCGATGGCATATCATACATATATATATTTGGACATGTTCAACCTAACTTATGTTGTAAATACCACATCATAAGTAAAGAGATGCAACGAGAATACATCGGTACCAACAATTTAGGGGTTAGGATGTCTCGTTAGCTTTCAGAATCATCGTAGATGTTGAAGTTTAAATTTCTTATGATCTGCTTGCATTATGTTTTAGATCACTCGGTGTGGGGCGTGGTGCGTGGAGAGGGGATGGCAAGCCCCTCCACGTCTTGCACACCACCCCGTCCAACAAAAAAAGGGGGCATGGCCCCATGCGGAAGGCAAGATCTTCACGGGTATGGGGGCATTGCTGCCCTTGCCCCTTGCCTTTCACTACACCTCCCATTTTTATGTTGTGGAGGGCAAAGCCCTTTAGGTGCTGTGACGCCTAGGTGGTACGCTCTTGCCTCCTTGCGCACCATACCGTGTGGTCTTAAAATGTCTACAGTCCCCACAAATCGATGAAACAATTATAGGCTTATAAAATAAAATCTTTGAGGTTCAAGTTGCTGAATAACATTAATTCTTATCGAGTAATTCAAAATTTCACAAATTAGACTTTATCTAAAGCATATGTAATAAGTGAAGTGAAGAAAAAAACTATTTTGTAGGAAAAGATAGATGTGAAAAAAAAACCCTATTTTGTAGGAAAAGATAGATGATTCTATAATAAAATTTGCACAAATCTCTATTGATTCTTTAAGAAAAGTCAACCACGCAACTTGAAATAAAATGTTGTAAATTGTAATGTCTATTAATGTCTGTGTCTCTCAAGAACTTTGTAATATTTTTACACACTATTGAATATTTTTTACACACCATTGAATGTGAATTGAAGATAAATATTAGTGTCAAATGAAAGCTTCTTCTTACATGCCATTGAATGTGATTAAATAGCTTGAGTACAAACATTATGTAGTCGTGGTTGATTGTTAAAAGTTTGAATAGAGTTGCTCAACTCTAAAGTAAATTTCATTTAATAAACGAGCTCAAGTCGAAAGAATTCTAGGTTACTCTTAACTAAATTTGAGACTAAAAAAAGAGTTGAAACAAGATGATCACAAGCTCTTTTAAATGTAATGAATTAAAATTCAAGTTTAATCGAACACATATTTGCCTTGGTAGAAGTCCTGGAGAAGACAAGTATAACCTTGTTTCTTGAGTACTGACATAGATAATAGTAGATGCAAATTCTCGTAAGAGAGATTTATGCAGAATACAAATTATTGCTAAAACAATAAAAATAAAAACGAATATGGTATATGTATTGATGTTGTTTAATTGATATTTGTTCGGCTTGTGATGATAAAAAATCAATTGTATTTGACCCATTTGATTAGAAATATTATTTAATAGATAATATATTATATTCGAAATTTAATAAAACATTAAATTATATTAATAAACAAACGAAAATGGCAATGGTCGTCATTTTATAAAAAAAAAAAACTAAATCGATGTTATACGATACCGGTATCGATGTCATACGAACGGTATCAATAATTAGACAAAAGGAAATCAATAAAAGTTAAAATCTAAAATCTTTTTTTTAGTGGCCAACAAAATTCATATTATTAAAACTAAAGAGGCACTAGACATCAAAATTACAAACAAGGTTACAACCACATGGCTAAAGCCAACACCTACATAATAAAACTAAAGTTCCTCCACTCGTTCCATGACCGAAGCATTTATTTCGACTGATTCTTTATCCATAGATAGCTTAATGACTTTATTTCTTCCACTACCTTCGAGATGTCCGGGTTCGCTTGATTGAAAACAATATCGTTTCGCATCCTCCATATGCACCAAATCACGATTTGGACAATGGCACTAAGGACTTTTTTTCTTCCTTTTTGACCCATCACAATGATGTAAGTGTCCAACACATCCTTAATGCTAAATGCCACTAACGGAGAAATCTTGCACCATTTTGCGATCGCCTGACAAATTACTTGAGCAAAGTGACATGAAACAGAGATCTGGTCGCTAGATTCTTCGTATTCACAACAAAAAAAAAAACAATTCTGATCTCCAACATTAATATTTCTCGCTGCCAAAGTCAATCTCGTAGGTAATTATTCTTTAATCCCCCTCCATGACACGATTCCGAACTTTTTTTGAACCCAGTTATTCTACAAAAACATATAATCCGGGATAGATCTG
The DNA here is from genome assembly GCA_947069175.1 of Scalesia atractyloides. Lineage (NCBI taxonomy): Eukaryota > Viridiplantae > Streptophyta > Magnoliopsida > Asterales > Asteraceae > Scalesia > Scalesia atractyloides. The sequence goes on from CAMTDV010001634.1 coordinate 5,288,744, forward strand.
TTTAAGATCAAAAGTAATTATAATAATAAACTATTATAATATTACTATATTAAAAAACTATATATTATTAAAAATAAAATCATTATTTCTGGAGTTTTGTAGATAATATGTATATTATTATATATATAATTTATGAACTTCTTAGCTAAATGATTTTTATCCTTTTGTGATTTTATTCTTTTGTAAATTTGTTTTATCTTTCTTTTTTTTTCTATTTTTTGGTTTTAGTTTTTCTTTTTTAAGTTTCAATCGAACATGGTGTTGTACCTGTCACAAAACGAACTGTCTAATACTGACCGAACAACATCAGTACCAAAATTGATATTCGTTTTTATTGTTTCGACCGATGTAAACACATTGGTTTTAGTTTTTCTTTTTTAAGTTTCAATCGAACATGGTGTTGTACCTGTCACAAAACAAACTGTTTAATACTGACCGAACAACATCAGTACCAAAATTGATATTCGTTTTTATTGTTTCGACCAATGTAAACACATCGCGGTATTTTTTTGGTCGTATCATGACTTTTTTTTGTTTCTCTTTCGGTAAGTGTCGGTATCTTAATGAACCGAACCAATATCAAACAAATTTATGTCATTAACGTTATTTTTTACTATTGCGTCTACGTTTCCATTAAAAACTAGGTCGCTCCATCACAGAACGCGAGTGTAACCCACTAGTTACATTAATACTTATAGATATATGTTCTAGATTTTTTTATCATAATTGTACTATGTAAATATTCTTCTACTAAGCAATGGACATGGGCCATCAAAAAAAAAGTAATGGGCATGGATTAGAAAAAGAAAAGAAAAGAAATGTCGCTTGGTTTGGGTTAGATTTGGTATTTGGTAACTCATATGGGCCGGGTCATAATTTATCGTCTTCATTCTTCAACAACTGCTTGATCAAAGATCTTTGAAGCTTGTGATCTGATCATTCAACAAAAGCCCTAATTTTTATCAATCGCCAAACGAGTAAGTTTCTATTATTTGTTTCCTATATTTCCTTGTTATCAGTATTCCACTTCCTGTTATAAGTCTTTATATTAATTTTCTTCTCGATCTTTATTATATTTTGTAAATTTATACAAAAAAAATAGGGTTTTGTATTTGAAGCTTTAGCCATCGCAATTTCTCTATGTTAGAACTTGATTTCGTAAATATTGATATGGTTTTAGGTTTAATTTTGTGAAAATTTGCCTGTCAACAGAGATTTTTTTTTGGTGTGGGGGGTTAATTAAGTTACATTGTATGCTTAGAGTTTGTAATTGATAGTTTTTTTTTCTTTCAGCATTTTAGGTTTTTAATTTAGGATCTTGCCCTTTTTTAGTTCTTCAAAATTTGCATTACTATGCTGAAATCTATGTTATCTCATTGTTACATTATCATTGTTACAATTTTAGTTCCAAGGGTAGAATATGCTTGATTAGTTACAAAGAACCGACAAATTTTGATAAAATTAGCAAACCAAACAGGCTGGGCTGGATCAATCAACGGTCGGTTTGGCGATTTGCACTGATTTTACACATTCAAAATTGCGAGTTTCTAAAGAGAATCAAACGCTTACCCCTCCGCCATCCCCTTCAATTTATTAGCAACTATAATACTATATCCTGTGCCTAAACAACGTGCTTTAGATAGAAAAAGATGTACTGTTGGAGAGAAGTTTTATATTGTTAACATTGTTAAAATTACCTTCCAGTTGACGTACAGGTGAACATACAATGGAATTGGCAGACAGGGCGGTTGGATTCATTTTAGCAAGCATCAGTGTTACCATTTTCACTTATTACACCTTTTGGGTGATTATATTGGTTAGTAACTTAATTGTGCTCATAGCTGTCAACAGTGATCGCTACGGTCGCTATAGCGAATACGTGGCGTCTAGGTCCATGCTCGTTATATGGTCTATAGAGATAGATAGCAGCCTTCAATTTGTTTTTTTTAATATAAATAGCAATTAAATATAGCTATAAAATAGCTGGATTTTAAGTTTTTGTTAAATATACAAGTAAAATAGCGTATCAGGGTATTTTGATATAAATACATATATATATATATATATATATATATAATATATATATATATATATATAATATATATATATTATATATATATATATATATATATATATTTGAATTTTTTACTAGTGTATCGCTATTTATAAAATAGTGTCCGCTATTTGTCGCTATTCGCTATGTAGCATATAGGTACCTTATCGCTATTTGTCGCTAACAACTATGGTTGTGCTCATCTTAATTTCATTTTATATATTTACTTCATTTTTATCTCCAAATTTCCAAGTTTGTGATCAACTGCATATTGTATGGCTCTTTTCCAGCCCTTTGTTGATAAGGACCACTTTGTACACAATTACTTCTTACCTCAAGAATACGCAATCCTGCTACCTGTTTATGCTGGCGTCACTCTGATTTGCTTCTTATCGGTCTTTATTGGATACGTGATGCTCAAATCCAAGAAGAAGAAAGCCTAATGCAAGATCTGCACTAAATTTTGAGGTATCTTAGGATCAGTTTATTTTTCTGTTCAACAAAATGGTTTTTAATCTGAATTTTGAACAACTTAACAACATGTTTTTCCATTGTACTTTGCATATGATATACAAAATTATTGGGATGTAATCAAGAAAAAGAGTTGACATTTATCGTTTTCTTCATTGGATCTTTGTCTTGTCATGAAAATGCATTATATATTGTTGCAGCTATAAGACCAAAATAGAACACTGTTGTGATGAAATTAACTGTGTAGAAACCATCGGTGTCTGTGTTTGTGGATGAAACCGTTTGCAGTCAGCTCGTCAGGTTTGATTTGGGGGACTTGTGTGCTCGAAAAATGGGAGTCCGTGTTTGAAACTGTATTGACCGGTTACAGACTTACGGGTCAAAATTTTGGGTAATACTGACGTTTTTTCTTTTGTTAAAGGACTAAATCATGAAAAACTGTTTTTATAACTTCCATATCCGTACTTGTCTATTGATAAAATTATGTAGTATCATGATTTTTAGTTATGTTTCTCTCATTTCGCTCATAATGCTTTTACCTTTATGACTATTTTATAGATGTGACAAAATGCATAGGTTTAGCAAATAAGTCAAAATCTAGTTTGGTCCGGTTGGATTGGCCCATTTTGTTATGTGTATTTTTCAATTTTAGGAGGTTTAAATGTTAAATGAGATGTCGCCAAATGGTATCAAGGTGTAAAATGGTGCCTTGTATCATAATTACAGTTTTCAAACTCAAATGTGGGCAAATGGTGGAGATTTAGGTTGCGGTTCAGAAAAAAAATGTAATAACCATATATCATAATTACAATTTTCAAACTCAAATGTGTTGCGGAAGACTTGATAGAGGTTAGGTATATGTCCAACCAAACCGTTGCGAGTCCAAACGGCTATTTACAATTTACAAATACATTCATTAGGTTGGTGGATGATATGGCGCTGATTTGATGGGAGGAGGTGATCATTTGGTCATGACCACACCACATAGCCTAATAACATAAAACACTTGCATCTGCTTTATTATTGTTTCTTTTTTTGTAGGGGTAGTTTACATGAAATTACACATTGTATTGCATATTATCCATGCTAAATGAGTATATCTAAGATTAAAATCCGAAAATACACTAGAAAACATGTGGAAACAGTAAAAAAATTTTTACGTATTAAAGTATTGATCGATTTCAAGAGAGAAGAAACTAAGAGAAGAAGGAGATTACTCAATTCATCGATACCAATTCTATTAGATAGTAATGTTTAAGTACCAGATTATGGAACTAATTATTACAAAGACCCCCTATTCTATTCAACAATTACATCTCAAGTACCTATACTATTATGACCATAACAAAATTAGATTAGCTTTCTTTACCCTAGAGTCACCGTAGACTAGAAAACATGTTTAACTTTGTATAGTTTTATTGTAAATTGACGTGAGGTACACATGTTGTCATGTTGGTATCCACAATATGCAGCTCAATGCAAAATCTTCTTGTAAACGGACCATAGAAGCTCGATGTAAAATGTTATTGTAATCCGACAACAAAAATATTAAAAGTCTTCGGTTTAAACGTGAAGATGATGTGCGTTGATGAAGTGACACTGAAAATCTATTCACATCAGTCTGGTATCATTATACAATCTATTAAATTGGGAAGTTGATGTATCATATGGCATTCAATATTGGCAAACCACAAACACCTAGTGGGAAACCACTTAAAGCTTTAAAGTGTAAGGTGACCAGTCAAATGTTTGAAGAGTGAGTCTATGCTTAAACTCATGGGTTCATGTTACATATCCTTCGGGTGTGTGTTAGGAGTGCTTGTGTTTTTTCGGTACCCAAGTGGTGGAGTGTTCGATAAGTCCATTACATGACAAAACCAGTATCTCATGATCAAATCTTATAAACAAGAAAGCATCTCGACACCCTTAAGTAAACCATCAAAATAACTACAAAATTAGGATAATGGTAATACGAGTTTTCTATCTCAAAACAAGCAGGTAATCCAAAATCAGAAGAAAAAAAGAAAGCTTCATTGTCTAATCATTTGGTTCCAAAAGCGTGTTTATTTGCAACATCTTCAACATCACCATATCTATCTCTCCGCCACAGCAAAAGGCCTTCAATCACACAGACACAGGTGGGGAGATGCAACTTCATTTTCAACACCTATAAAGATCATCTGTAAACCATAAAAAATAATAATAAAAAAAATAAATCATTCAATTTCGCTACATAATTAAATCATTCACTTTACATGTCAAAATTGTGGTTTTTAGAGTCAGGGGTCTCAATGGAAGCAGTGGCGAAGCTTGACGTTTCGACCGGGGGGGGGGGGGGGGTCGAAAACATACATACCCAAAAATTTCTACAGAACCGGGGGGTCAAAAACGTATATATCCAAAAATTTCTATCGAAAACTACATACAACACTACTGAGCGAAAAGTTTGGAGGGTCGGGCGCCCCTCCCGGCCCCTTCAAAGTTGCGCCAATGAATGGAAGTAACCTCTTCAACCCCTGGGATGGAGGAAATGTCTGCCCTCGGCCCATTAGGGCTCTAATCTAGTCGAGCAGAGCCAGGCTGGGCTCGACTTGAACTTAAACGAGCCAATTCGGCTCGGGTCGTTTATTTTTTCGAGCTGAAAAGTCGAGCTCGAGCTCAGCTCGTAAAACCTTCGAGCCAACTTGAGCCGGCTAAGTTTTGATAATTTTGAAGTTTTTTACTAATTTTTTTATTTTACAAATATTGATAACATAAAAAATTAACACACAATTCTGAAAATATATATATACATACACATACGTACATACATACGAGCCATCAAAGGCGAGCCATCGAGCCGAGTTCCCCTTACTCGAGCTCGGCTCAATTACAAAATGAGCTTTGTTTGTTAATTTTGTTACACAAATAAATGAAGATGAGACTCATACATCAAGCAATTACCAAATAACTGAAAACCATACCTGAAAAAACACAAAAAAACATCCTCTTTCAAGCAAACGAATTATCAAAAGCAGCCGAAGTAATCGCCCTCGAAAACTCCTGAAAATTAATCCGACCATCCCCATCCGTATCCGCCTCCTTGATCATCCCCGTCAACTCCTCAGCGGTCAACGCGTGTCCCAGCTTCGCCATAGAATGCGCCAACTCAGCCGCAGTAATAAACCCATTCCCATCCCTATCAAACATCTTAAACAACTGCTTCAACTGATCATCCGTATAAGGCGACTACGCAGGCAAAAGCTCGGGCGCCACAAACTCCTTAAACTCCACAAAACCATTACTATTCGTATCCGCTTTCTGTATCAATGCATCCAGCTGATCAGGGCTCGGTGTAAGGCCTAACGAGCGTAACAACGAACCCAGTTCGAGCTGCGTGAGGCTGCCGTCGTTGTTTCGGTCGAATGATCTGAAGATTTCGCGCAGTTCGGTTAGCTGTTCGTCGTCGAGTTTGACCGTTTGTTGTTGTTGTTGGGCGGAGCTCATTGTTGTTGTGTGGAAATTATTTGGTAATTTTAGAACTTCATGGGAATTGATCTAACAAATATTTGTAGAAAAGATTAGTTGAATTTATAAAGAGATTGTTTGTATGTGAATTGGTAGTTAACCTTTTCCACATATAATGGATCGATTGAATTGTGGAGAGGACCGTTGACGGGTTTTTATTAGACAAATAAAACAATAATAAATATCTTTAATATATTAAGTTTTAGTAACTTTTCTTACAAAATAAATCATTTAGTTTACAAAAAAATTGTTAATATTTTAAAGTTAAGATTGTAAGTTGTTAATGTTAGCTTTTTTTTTTAAGTTTGTATTCAATTTTGTGGTAACAATTAGAGGTGCACATCCAAATCCATTCGTGCACTAAATTTGAAGTTCAACCCAAACGGAAACAATTGTAGAACCGATATGGAGATAAGCTAGTTTGAGTCAGATAGAGATAGAAATCGCAAATTTGAGACCAGTTATAATCCTTTCCTTTTCTAAGGATTTGAACTCGAACCGAACAAGTAAATAACCTACGAAAACGGTTCAAATTGGTCAGAAACCCGGTCAACAAACCGACTATTTATTGACCAGTCGAAACAGTTTTAAACCCGAATCGGTTTAGGGTTTAAACCCGGTTTGTTCAGCTCTTGTAACCATTGGTTATAAACCTTATGGTCATAATCAGGGGTGCAAACGAGCCGAGCTCGATTAGGCTCGAGCTAAAGCCCTGCTCGTAGGTAATTTTTCAAGTTCGGATTATTATTTTATATATAATATAGTATTTTTTATAAATTTTTATTAGTAGTATTTATATATGTTTAATATATTAATAAGTAACTATAAACAATAACCTCGTTAAGGCTCACGAGCCGGCTCGAGCTCGTTTATTAAACGAACTTGTTTTTTAGGCTCGGATTCAAGCTCATTTAAGCTCGACTCGTTCGAGCTGATCTCGAATAGCTCGGCTCGTTTGGACCCAAGTTATAATTATTGATTTATAAACATTTTATTGCATCTTAATATTATTTTTACTAGATTGGAATAAAAAAAGGGTAACTTTGTAGAATAGTAACCAAGTTTAAAAGTGTTCCAATTAGGTCACTCAAGTTTTAAAAGTGTTCCAATCAGATCACTCAACATTCATTTTTTTTATTAAAATTAAGGGGTTTTTCATCCATTCCATAGGTAATCGTGGTGATGTGAATTTTTGTTTCTTTTTTCCCTTTCATTTGATGTTAACGTCCAGTGATGACGTGGATTTTAACTTGTTTTTTTTAATTTTTAATGTAGTTAAAGTGTTTTTATTTTTAATAAATAAAATTTCATATATTAATATAATCCGACGCTAACATCTTATGCTCTATTTTTATCTTGACTCATGGAAAGAATGACATGACTCGATTTGAATGTTAAGTTATCTAATTGGGACAAAAATAATACGAGTGACCTAATTAGAATACTTTTGAAACTTGGTTACTATTCTCTGACATTTTCCCTAAAAAAAAATGAAAATAAAGCGCCAATCGCGTGAAGCCGGCACGTCTTATTTTAGCTGGACTCCGTCAACCGCTTTTTTCTTTGTTTTCTAGAATTAAAAAGTTGGGCAACCGGTACATATTGGCTTGGATTCACTGCATCGCCTGTGCACCCAACCACCTCCACCTGTCACTAGTTTACAAATTAGAGGAAGTCACATTAGATTATTTTATCACCCATCTCTACCTATGACTTCATAAGTCAGAGCTCGAAGAATAATCGATATACATCATCATAAATTAAATTGTTAAATTGATTTATAAGTTCAGTTATATTTTGGCGAAGTTTAAATGAAAAATTAGTAAGGACTAGACTTTTAAAATTAAAACTAGTGAGGGTGAGACTCTTAAAAATCAAATATTTTACACTATAATTTTTTTTTGAAAAATTTCCATCAAATTAACACCACAGGGTAAAAATCGATGAGGCCGGGGCAACCCAAGCTACCAAAAAGCTCCGCACTTGGTCTAAAAATGTATGGAATTAAGCTTAACAATATACAAATGAAAGAACAAAACCTCATAAGCAAGAGTATCAAACTATTTTACTTGTCAGATATCCCTTAAAATTCAGAGGTCATGTCGGATTAGAAAAGTTTGACCTTAGAATTCATGGGTTTAGATTATGTTTGGTTCACTGAAAAAATTCTCTTAGTGATTTGTGAAGACTTATAATAACTAAAATTTTAAAACATGTTCTCTTGGTGATTTGTGAAGCCTTTTAATAACTAAAATTTTAAAACATTTTGACTTATTAAAAACTACATCTTAATCGATCATGCATCTTAACGTTAACTAAGGTCGCCAAAGAATGCCTAAATAACTCTAAAACCAACCCAATGAGTATTCTTAATACCAAAGGGTCTTTGGTCTAACAAAATTCAAGTGTGTAAAATGGTGTCACTTGATATGACAAGAGTTGAGTCCCGTGATGATTAAAAAAAGAGTTAAATATCATTTTAGTTCATTTGGTTTGATCTATTTTGGCAGTTTAGACAAACGTTTCATTTTTGCCTGTGGGTCCAAAAAGGTTTCATCATTGCTATTTTAGTTCATTTAGTTAACTTCATCCATTTTTTGTGTTAACAAGAAGGGCAATTCGGTCATTTTACATGGTCGAATTGCACCTTCTCGTTAACATAAAAAATGAGTGAAGTTAACCCAGTGGACAAAAATGAAACGATGAAACCTTTTTAGACCCACAGACGAAAAATAAAACCTTTAGACTAAACTGATAGAATAACCTGACTAAAATGACATTTACCTCAACTAAAACCATGCTAAACACAATGTTTATGTTCATTAAAATTAATAATCTTTGTAGGGACTAGGGAATATGTTAACGTCGGATCCTGCCAAAATGCAGTTGCCGTCCCAAAGACTTTAAGGTCCCACACGGTCTATTGAAGTTACATATTGCCCTTTGACTTCTACTCAGTTTGTGTTCGATAGCAGAATTAGCTTTGACCAATTGGCATGTTGAGTGTCTTATCCATTTTCATGCACATTTGAAGGAGACATTCCCATTTCTATTTTCTCACAATGTGATGGCAAGTCTTTTACCAACTCAAAGTCCAACAATACCCATTTTAGGATGTTGACCAAAACAAACCAGTCACACCCATCACACACACATAGTGACGAAGCTTGAGATTTTCGATCGGAGGTCGAAAACGTATATATCAAAAAGAATTTATAAGACCGGGGGTCGAAAACGTATATACCCAAAAATTTCTAAACGAAAACTGCATACTTTCCACTACTAAGTGAAAAGTTCGGGGGGTCGGTCGCCCTCTCTGCACACACGATATGAATCGGTCAGTCGAGCTAGATGAACTGAAAACCACCCTTAGCTGGCTCAGTTAAACAGTTGGCATGGGTTGAACCGGCAGGTATTTTACGATATGTGACCAGTTTGGTGATGGTAATGGTTTGAGTAATATTTGTTTTTATTATGATCTTTTTTAGATTACAAGATTTTAACTTGGTGTATCTTATTATATATAATTGATATAGGAAAATGCTAGTGTTGTATTCGTAGGAGGATAAATTCAATACTCTCCACTAAAAAGAAATATTCTTTTCAGAAAACAATATATATTTTTTCCTGTATTATCAACATTATTATATTGTATTTAGATTTTATGTAATTTATAAATATTATAGTATTTGGCTTTCAAAACATCAATAGTTTTGAATAGGGTGACTGGGTCTGGTTGGCTAGGGAACACCGTCGCAACCCATCCAGAATTCTTTGGCAAGTTGAAATACTGGTTCACAAACACGTGGGTGAAGCCATCCAAGATAGATGATTTATACCGTTAGTTTTTATATATGTGTATTGGATGGTGATATGACTCAATATTATTAGATGGTTGGTGAAATAGGTAATGCATTCAACTACATGTGTGTTAGTTGGGTTGAAGTAAGTTAAAATGAGATGACATTGTATTATATTATTGTATGGATATAATGATGGATTCAAGGGCTAAAATGATTGAAAAATTGGAGCCCCTACAAATTTTTTTCATTCAAACAATAAAAATATTCAATTACTATAAAAAGTAACATTTTTTTTGAACGGTTAATGAATACTACACAAGCTCGGCCACCCGGGGAAGACCATTGACGAAAGGTCATCCACGCCCGGCGGACACATACAACGTTGGTGGCCCACCCACCATCCTAGGGGAAACCCACCCCCGAATGCCCGTTGTGATAAAACTCGTAGCCGCCTGAAAAATGTTGCATAACGTGGAAATCTAACCCATATCCTCCACATCAGAAGACCATAAGATTCCTTCTCCCAAACCAATTAATCTAGCACTTATTAAAAATAAATAAATAAATAAGTTGTTTCAATTTATAACGTTGGCAATCCCCGTTCCCATTGAACTTCAATTTCTGCACCAATCACGTCTTCGAACTGTTCAACAAAGAATATTGAGTATTCATGTAATCTCTTTATTTTAAGCATTACTTTAATGAACTATAGGTTTTACTAAAAACTATACTAGTCATTTGGGTCTGCAAAATTGTGCGTCACTTCCACCTATTAGTCACCTCTAGGGCCTTCACTGTCACTTCCACCTATTAGTCACCGCTAGGGCCTTCACTGTCACCTCTATTAAAAAAATATCCGTATCCGAAAATCCGATCCGAAATATCCGATATCCGAAATATAGAAAATCGGATATCCAAAATTGGATATTTGAATTTTTTCGGATTCGGATAGTGCTTTTAAAAATTTTCATATATTCGGATATCCGAAAATTTAATTTTTATTTTTTTTTGGATATCCAAATATCCGAAAATCCAAAAATATCCGAAAAATATCCGAAATTTCTTAAAAATATCCGAAAACTTATATTCAGATATCTGAAATATCCGGTTCCGAATATGAAAAAATAATAAAAATTAAATAAAAAGTTGGATTTTCAGATATCCCATCGGACATCTGAAATTTTGGATATGGATTCAGATAATGAAATCTAATATCCGAAATTCGGATATCCGAATTTTCAGATATCCGGTTTTGAACACCCACCTCTGTCGCCACTATCGTATTCAATACTGTCGCAGTGTCGTTGACACCTCCAACCCCCACCACCATTTGTCACCAATAACAACAATAAAAGTAAATATAATTGGTGAACCCATTGTAACACATTTTGTTTTTTTTTTAAATAAAAAATATATTTTGACCATAACTTGTTTTGACCTCGCTTGTTATCTGGACTGACCCGTCTTTTTTACAAGGATTAACTTAAATGAGAAATAAATTTCCATTCGACTAGAGACTAGTCAAAGAAGATGACATATCGTCACATTTAAGAAGTCTGTAAAGTACACTGACCCGGCTAACCGACAATGCCCATTTGTTCGTTTCTTCTTTTTGCAATTGCCATACCAAACCACTGGGCTGATACCCAATGGGCCTCAATCTGAACCCTACACAACCCAATACCTTTTATTAATTCAGGCCCAGTTTATAGTTGGCTGAAAACAAACTATAGTTAACTGCACGTTTACGCCCGGCATTATAGTCTAGTGGCATCTTGGGGGTGAGACAAGTTTTAGGGACCATGTGTCCTGGGTTCGATTCCCACAAGAGGGTTTTTCTATATTTATTGAGTTTTCTTCTGAATTGGTGTATATGCATTATTGCCTAGTGGAGATGGATATGATCGGGTGGTTCCGCTTGTGGCACAATGATACTCTAGTGATCCGTCAGTGATCCAAATTTGCCGTTCAAAAAAAAAAGAAAAACAATGCGTAACATTTATAACTAGTATTTAAAATACTAAATACTGCACAACAATGTTTCTTAAATAAACGTTCCACCTTTCGGTAACTAAAAGTGATCGTTAATGTTATTATTTGGACAAATGAACATTTTACAAGTCGATAAATATAATGCAATTTTAATTTGAATAACTAGATAAAGTTATAATGATTTTGTCAACACGTATTCGAATATATTTTTGCATAAATAAAGGAAAAGTCATTTACGGAAAAAAAAGTTAACTTTTGATAGTGAAAAGGACACAAAAAATGCAAAATTTTCAAGGACATATAATGTAATTAGTAAAGAGAAAACACATAATCTCCAATTTCACAAATAGTTAAAAGATATAATTTGTAAATGAAAATTTGTATAATTGTTCTTTCTTTTATTGAGTGCTTATGTGATTTTATTTTATTTTTTTGGTTGGTGTTTTATTTGGTTTGTGTGTAGTTAAATGAACTTTGTGGATATGCTCCCTAAATAATTCTCACGTAACCTTTTTCGTCATCTTTAGCTATCGGGAGGTTTAAAGGGCATGCTTGCATACGCTAAATGAACTCGTGATTCCGACAAAATGAGTTAGAACATTGTTGTTGTAAATTATTTTCTTTTCAACTAATCAAAGCAAATAATAAATTACCTGGTGAACTTTTTTCATGAAATGATAAAATGAGTATATAGATTTCAATTCTTGTGAGAAACTTGCTTCTACACGTGTGTGAGAGTTGTAGGTACATTCATGTTTGTCTTGAACAACCATTTTGTTTGGAGAACCAGGATAACATTTGATATGAAGAAAATCCAGGTACATCTATTTCCATCTTTTTAAGCTTTAATTGTTGTGGTTTTTGTCTTAATAGTGGAGTGTAATTGTATCATGTTAGTTAGGAGATAATTATAACCTCAAGTGTAGGGATTTTTTTAGGGGTTGAGGGGGAGTTTAAAATTTTGAAACTCTTCATCTAAAATACTATAAATTGGAGACAATGTTGACCTCAACTGTAGGAATGGGAGAAAAATTAAAACAAATTTCAAAAATGTCTTCTTTAATACATTCTAAAATGAACAAAAACAAAAGTTAACAAGTGATTTTACAAACCGTTTTGTTCTTTGGTCATGGTCACGTTAAAAAAAAGTTTGCATGATAGATTTTAAACAAATTTTTGTGGAAAAATTGATGGGTGGATACTTGGGAATAGTTTACTTGAAGAGATCAGTTTACTTTGTGCACATCACAAACCTACCCATTTGATGTAATGCCCAAAAACTCGAATTTTTATATTCGCTAATATGTTTCTGAAGGGGTATGGTCCCAAAACTTTGCGCTAAACGAGTGACCATACCATTATTATCCATAGGCTAGCCTTGCGCAGACCAGATCACAAGAAACAGACATCATTTATCTATGCGCCGGATCATTGAGAAGAGTAATCAACCATTTAACTACCTTACGCGGGCTCGCGCAAGGAAACAGTTAAGATTGGAAGTTATATCCCTTATCAAATGACCTCCACGCAGGGAACTTGAATAAATGGCAAAATGAATCTTTTCTGTTATAACAGAAAAGACACGTGGCAGCAGATCAGGAGATCACAGCTGTAAAACGTTCTAGAAGCAATAAAGGCTCAATTGTGCAAGGACACATTCAGTTACAACAGAATGACACGTGGAAAAATCAGGTGATCTCTCATGAGTCACGATGATGGCAGATTTTCATGGGCAGATCTAAATGAGAATAGTTGGCACGTGGCAGCACCCTAGCCGTTGATCAAACCGTGATCCGTGTGCCCGGATGACGAGTTAACCAACTAACGGTGTAATAAAGATTCTGTTAACTTTTTCATCTCTCATTTTTGGCGCCCAAAATCCGGTTATAAATAAGTGGCTTCGGGATCAAGTAAGTTCATTCACTTCCACAAACTCTTTCTCATTACTTCACTTTAACAATTCCGATAAACCTGTACTTATTTTCACGCCGGAGGTGGTCAAGGAAAGAACCCCCATTCTCCCCGTGATGAGTCTAACGGTGTTCTGTTTTGCTGCGTTCATCGGAGATCTATTTTGTTACAGCGAACAACCAGAAGATTAACCTCTTTATGCAGAAACCAAAACCATAGATATGATCTGATTCCGGTCAATTAGATCTGGTGTTTCTTCAGTTTCCATATGATATAATATGAAATAAATTAACTAGGCTCTTTAACCTAGTTATTTACTTAGTTAAACAAGTAAGGGATGGAAGTTGGGACAATTATGAGCAAGTAACAAACATGAGGTGATGAATTTAGAGATTTGAGATGGAGTTTATATTTGCAAAATTTTGGTGTGTGTGTAGTGTGTGTGTGTCGTGTATAGAGATGGAGAAAGAGAAGAAATTCTCTCAAAACAAGAAGGCAAAATCAGCCCCAAATCAAGGTTAAATTGAATGATAAACCTTGTATGAATGAAGATTTCATACCATCTAGCTCTAATAAACATGTGGTAAGTTGCAATTTTTGATTTGATGATTATGTATGAAGTTGGTTCATGATAGATTCTTGAATATGTATGAAATTAAGTATGAAGGTGTGTTAGAATCACCAAATGAGACTTCAGTTATAAACAATTTCAAGTAATTTGATGTTTTGACAAGAAACCCACTTGGTGATGATGAAGATGATGACATGGGTATATCACCCATGTCCAATTCTTATGCAAATTTGGATGTATGATGTTGTATGTAATAAATTATTGTTAGATAAATTAAGCATAATATGAAATTATTTGATGTTTAGTTTGTTTTGATGAATGAAGGTGATAAGTAGGAAAAAGAGTATGAAATACTTGTACACTATGCTTAGAAAGTAGTACGCACATCAAGTGTTTGATTAAATATCTAAATGAAAACAATATGTGAAATTGTATGCTAACAGCGGATGAATGGGTGTAGGAAGTAATAATGATGTATTTGTTACTAAACTAACATGAGAAGTGTGTTTTAGATGGAATTCATGTAGGATATGGTTGGCTGTGTTGTTTGGTAAAAGTATGTATTAGAATATTGTACTCTATGTTGGAGTGGTATGATGTTTCCTACATGTTTGAATAATTGCTTAATCAAAATTAATAAGTAAAAGTACACTAAATGTGAAGTATAGGAGATCATTAGAAGGGGATGAAGTTGGAATGATGTTGGGTTGGTAAGCATGAGTCATGGTGTTTGTTGTAGAATTATGAGAATTACTAGTATGGACGGAATTGAATATGTTTGGTGTGTGCATATAAATAAGTGATCATGTGGTTGTATGTGTATTGCATCTGAAATGCATATAGTGTCATTAGTATAGTCTACTATGATGACACGGATGTATGAGGTTAAGTCGAAAGTTCATATGATAAACCGTTGACTTTCTGAAAGTCAACTATGCATAAGTAGCAAGGTTAGACTTTTTGTAACAACTGTAATGGTATAGAAAGTCATACGGTACGTGTTATATCAATATGTGTTATATATGACGACATGATGAATTATACAAGTTTGAAAAGATGTGATTGTGGGAATATCCCTAACGCTTGTTAGAATTGACTAATGAAAGTCAAATGTGAAATATGAATTTGATATGATCGTTAATATGTACATGCTAACAAGAATGTGAATGCGATGACATGAAAGTATAGGGATCATGTCAGGATGGATGGAAGCATGGAAGGCTAACGGTTCAAAAGGAGGCAATGAAACGAATGTGAATACGGACGCTTAAGGTAAGTGATTCCCGAGCTCACTTCTTGTTATTTAAATGAAGTTATGTATGCTTGATTATTGGGAACCATATAAAGATGGGTATGTCATGTTAGTATCAAGGTAAGTATGATGGAAATTGATTATATGTTGTTGATTATGTTTGAAACCATATGGAATAAGTAAACGTGTCACAAATACGAAAGTAATTAACCAAGTTTTGAAAATTGGATGTTTGGAAAATGTCAGATCATCTTTTGAAACCCGTACGGAAGTTTGCACGAAGATGTAGCATGTATGTTGGTGCGTGTAAATTAGATGTCATTATGTATGCGACTGATTCTCGTAGGAATGATTGTACTCGGATGTAACACACGTGTAAAGGGACATAACTAGTATATAACCATGTTTATATACGGAAAACTGTGAGCCTAACAAAGTAATGTTCTTGAAAGAAATTAAGTGAAATGTGATTATATGTGTGTGTATATAAATAAGAATACATAGCGAGTGTATGTAGTACGAACTTATAGGTGTATACATGTGTATGGGAAACGTAAGTACGTGCTTGGATATATGAACGTGTACGCATGTGATGTAATCTAATGAATGTAGATTAATCGAATGTATCTATGTGAAGTCGTGGGTTTCAATACGTTTAAGGGTACACGTTGCTAATCATGTTATCATTGACAATGAAATGAAAAGTGCAGGTATGCCAACGTTGGGTCCAAGTGAGTTGATGCTAGGAAGTAGTGGATGAGTTTGGAAGGACGATCGAACAAGATATATTGCGTCGTTAGAATGCAATATGGTCTTTCAGCTATATGTTTATAATATATGTATGATGTCACCATTTACTAATGTGTCGGTTGTTTATGGTGACCGCAGGTTATTCGGATCATCATTATCATCATAAGAAGCAAATACATGTACAAAGAAAGAAATACATGTGCAAAGGAACAACTACATGTACAAAGGAACAAATACATGTACAAAGGAACGAATGTTTACACAAAGGAAGAAATACATGTACAAAGGAAGAAATACATGTGCAAAGGAACAACTACATGTACAAAGGAACAAATACATGTACAAAGGAATGAATGTTTACACAAAGGAAGAAATACATGTACAAAGGAAAAAATACATGTGCACAGGAACAAATGCATGTACAAAGGAAAAATACATGTACAAAGGAACAAATATTTACATAAAGACACAAATACATGTACAAAGGAACAAAAACATGTATAAAGGAACAAATACATGTATAAAGGAATGTAACACCCTAAAATTGTGGACGAGGATCGAGTCAAAAATCATGGATTGTATGGAGAAGTGGTCACGTAGTTTGTATTCATAGGTTATAAGGGTTACATTAACTAAGGATGAATGATGTACATATTTTAAAGAAGACGTTTTAAACGATTTTCTAGCATGTTAGAACAATTATAAAGAAAGAAATTTTTGGTTCGCATTTCCGTTGCGTACATTTTGTTTAAAACGATTTATGGTCTTACATTTGACCATGTGAGGTATTGAGCCACTTTAAACATACCAAAATTTCACATATATGCATGTTCTTGTTTGAATTTGATTGTGACCATTAAACATCACATTGTAGAACTTGCACCTTTTGATACATTTTTAAGACCATGGACCAATTACAGACACAAGAATGATAAAGGCCCTAAGATTAAACTTTTGTTATTAAACCCTTTTATATCAAATCCCTACCTAAAATTTATCCCTTAGTCATCATCTTTGAGTCTTAACCTTTTCGTTTGACCACCCAAATTAACCAACCCATTTAGCCTTTTTATTTTTAAACTCGAGTGACAAAAATTTGGTTGTAAGATGTTTTTGTTCTTTAAAAGTTCTTATATTTCGTTAGTTATTGCTTATGTACGGTTTAAGAAAATTCAAAAAAAAAATGTGCAAATTGAGTTGAAAACGAATGAGAAAAACTCAAAAAGAGTGTTAGTGAACTAGTGAATAAAAGGCTAAGTTTTACCTCATAATTTTGATAGTTTTGTTAGTTAGTTTTGTGTAATAAAATCGAATTTTCATCATCTTTAGTCACTTAAAAAATATATCATATTATACTGTAACACCTCGTAAAAACCCGTCCTATAAATTCCGACACGTGTCCCGCTAATACTCGCATGCCACGTGCTAAAACGAGAGGGACCGAATGCGTCGTACGTTATTTTATAACCTTTGAACCACAATTTAATAGTTAAGGGACTAAACGTGTCAACATGCTAAAACTAAGTCTCTGAATGACCTTTTAACAAACCGAGAGTCTTATGATGTTAGTCATACTCTTGTGTGTGCCTAATATGGGCCTAAGATAGCTTTATGCACTAATTATAATGTTTCACGCAAGTTTGGAAGTCCAGGGGCTATTCCTGACAAACTACGGAACTACGGAACTTTCCGATCCTCGTATTTTGAATACGGACTTTATATACAAATCCATATATGTATATACAATAAAATCGTGTGTTTTATTGTTAAGGATGTGAAGATGTCCTCCATTGCGAAATTTCGATCGTTTTCGTGTTAGTTAAAGCGTTTTACGCATTTTTGCGAAACGCGCAACCGTACAACCGAAGAACCGACATCCGTGATATTTTCGGACAAAATCCAAGTCATTTATGATCGGAGTGTCGCGCCCTGATCAAAGATAATATTTATATGCCCAAATTACCCTTAACAATGCATTAGTGGTAGTAAGGGGTCGATCTACGAAGAGTATGTGGTTTACGTATGGATTAATTCGATTATGAAGGTGTCACAATTTTATGAAGCTTGCTAACTTGATTTGTTTAGATATTTGAGAAAAGGTGTTGGAACTAACCAATGGTGATTGTAATTTTTATTGACTACTACGAATGATTGACTATAATTAACGAAAACACAACTAATGATTCAAACAATATCTGAGAAAAAGGGTTCACACCCGGTTTCGGTAATTGCCAACCTAGGGTTTCTACAAGTTTTAGACTCAACTCAAATGCATAACGATTAACGGATTTAGTGTACCGTGACTTAGGTGCCAATAACTATCAACGTTCCGAAGAACGGACAAGAATGCACTTTGTAATCACAACAAGTAAAACCTAACCAAGACAACGCATAAATACACATAACCATTTCGTAAAGTCATAACTTTATCATCGTTCGACCATTTACGAATACGAAACAAATGCAAACAATTGTCAAAGGTTTCAAAAATCAATACAATTTATCACAAAGTTAAATCAAGAACAATTCGAAACCCTAAATTAAACAACTACCTACACCGGGGTGAAACCAAGGTGATTAGCCGCTCATGGTTGGAGAAACTTGATCACCGGATGATTGGAACTTGAACCCGAACATCTTGAAGTTTTGAGGATGATGATGATGATGATTAGGGTTTGCAATGGATGGTGAAGGTGAATGAATGGATGGATTGATAGAAAGGATGATGGTATTCTAGAATCGAAGGATTGATGATTTGGGATGATGGAAACGGATTCGGATTGAAGTGGATCGTGATTCTTGGCTCCAAGAGGTGTTCTTAGGTTCAAAATTGCGTAACTCTCGAAAATAGGTAAAAAACAAGCATATAACCCGCCCCCAACTGAAAAATCAAGTTTTTCACGAAGTGGAAATGCAGGTGGCGTCGCCGACGCCCATTTAGGGCGTCCCCGATGGCCCTTAGAAGTCCCAGTTTCACCCGACGGCTTAATATGCTGTTTACGGAGGTTTTTGGCCGACGGGACAATCTAGAGGGCGTCGCCGACGGCCCCTAGTTTTGCTAGTTTCCTGCGAAAATTGTTTTCTTCATAACTTCTTCGTTATAACTCCGTTTTACTCACCGTTTTCACCCACGTACTCGTAATTCAGACCTCTATCATGCCATATTAAAATATATTCTTTTTAAATCCATTATCATCCCCCAAAACACATCCAATCTTCATGTTTTACCTGGTTTTGTTCATTTCACATCCCCGGTTGACCCTGTTCGCTCCCGGTGCTCCATAAAGCTCCTAAATAGCTCCTTATACTCTCTTAGACCTGTAAAACACAAATCCCATTAAAAGTAGGCTATTCAGGATTAAAAGCTATGTAAAAACATCAACTTAGACTTAAACAAACACCGGTTTTCGACCACATATCAACTTATGCCTTAACACCCTTATTAAGCCTAGAAATTAGGTTGAAAGGGGTTACGGGTGACCAAACGCGACGAAACAAAGTCCAAGGACCATTTGATTCTTAAAACCTTGAATCCTTAGATTCATTCGATTCTTAAAACCTTGAATCCTTGGATTCTGTTTCTACATCGAATCCTGATTTGGAAAACTCACATTACCAACTAACCTTTAGTGTTAGTACCTATGCAAATAACCATAAAGAGAAATATCAGGAAAAATCAAACAAGGCACAAGAGACTCCTTCTTTCAATCGTGTCTCATTTTCATTTGAGTCTCTAAGAGGACATGTCCCTTCTATTTAGTCCCTGCATGGGCATTTGTTTGTTTTAGTCCCTTTGTGGACACATTATTTCATTATAGTCCCTTCATGGATATGTTATTTCATTATGGTCCCTTCGTGGATATGGTATTTCTTATAGTTCTTTTGTGGACTTATATATTTCCTTTTGTCCTTGTGTGGACTTGTATTGTTTTTAAGTCCCTGTGTGGATAAGTTAATATTAAAAGTCCTGTTCAAGGCACTATTGTAAATTCCTAATGATTATTGGAAAGATTTGAAATTTGTTATCATCTATTCATTACATTCTTTGCTTATGCGACCGCCTCGATTTTAATTCAAACTTTATTGATCCGCGATATGATTCAAAAAGATCTTCTTGATGGTTTACCCCATCCAAGTGACAAGTTCACGTTAATTGGAAAATTTAATAGTAGTTAAGATGAAATAACCTTCTACCAAGATAGTTAAGGAAGATTATCCCTTCAATCTAGAGGTGGTGGACTACGTTCAAGCCTCCAAGCTTTTATGATCAATGCGATCATGGCTACATTGTTAAACCATTAAGACAAAATTATTCCTTTTTAGCATTCAAGTAATGTTAATACTCCTGGCGGTGTTACTTGAGGAACTACACTACCCGTCTTGGTGAAGGACTATGTCCAAACCTTATAGCTTACGTGATCGAATTTGATCCCAACATATATCATCAATACGATGATCATAATTTAACATCCATTAGTGATGTAGTGCCTACGGGCCAAAAAAAATTAACATCCATTGATGATGTAGTGCCTACGGGCCATAAATTAACATCCAATAGTGATGTAAGTGCCTACGGGCCATAATTTAACATCCATTAGAGATGTAGTGTCTACGGACCATGATTAACATCCATTAGTGATGCAATGCCACTAAGCTATGACTTAACATCCATTAGAGGTGTTTCGCCTATAGGCTATATATATATATATATATTATATCGTCCATTTGAGACATTGACAATTATGATCTTCTATGATTCCCTGTCTAAGGTGGTGAGCTATGCTCAAGCCTTATAGTCTATATAATTAGTGCGACCATGACTAATATCATCCATACAATAATCATATCATTAACATCCTTAGTGATGTTATGCCTACATTATACTGTATCATCAATAAGACAATGACAGTTGTGACCATTATGGTTCCCTGTCCAAGGTGTTGGGCCATGCCCAAGCCTCATAGTCAATATGATCAATACGTTCGTGACTACTATCATCAGTGTGATGACTAATATTTTAACATCCTTTTCGAAATATCAATTGATTCGCCTACGGGCCATATACTATCGTCATTCATGACAACGACAGTTGTGGTCTATGACTCCCTGTCCAAAGGTTATGAACTATGTTCAAACCTTAAAGCCTCTTAATCAATAAGATTGCGGCTTATATAATCTTATGATATTCCTATAAAAAGGCCTTTGTGCCATATTCTTTTGTCTTTTATGACAAGGCATTTTATGCCATTTAACCTAATGCCCTTCATGATCAGCCCCTATGTCACACCCCGACCCGCAGCGGAATAAGAGTCGGGGCATAATTGGGTTATCACCAAAGCTCATGATGTTTACTAAAATGTTTATAATTATTAAATTCAAATTACAACTTAATTATCCAAATTAAAAATCCATACAATTACAAGGAAAAGAAATTATGTAAACAATCCAAAGCTTAAACTGATTTATTCTTCTATGTGTTTCTTGCCTCAACTTGATCACCTGTATCATGTGTAAAACGGGGGATATTTTGGGTCAACAAAAGTTGGCGAGTGAACCTTGATAAAACATTGTTATTAATTTCTCGTCTTATTTAATATTGAAAATTTGTGCAATAATCACATGTGAGCAAACATATATAAATAACAAACACAAACCACTTTGAATGAGTATATGATATGAATGATGATGAATGTGAGATCAAGGCTCAATCAAACGGAGCCGATCGTATGAGGCACCTGATGCTCAACCCGTCTCCCACGGGGAACTGATGGGCCTAATGATATGCATGCACTGAAAATGATAAATCCAAACTACATATAATCCACACAACAATTGATACACATTTGATCACAGATATGATGGATTATAATAAGGAATTAAACGACACATCATACACCCCAAAACATGATTAAAACGGGGAATTGATAGAGATTCACTCACATTGGGTGCGTTCTTTGATGACGTTGGATGCGCACGAATTTTAGGATTTGATCGACGAGGGAAAAACTAACCTAAAATAGTAACGAAATGATTCGGTAAATAAATGGATTTTATTTGAGTTTAATACTTTTAATTCTTAATCTTAATGGGATTTCTAGATTTGTTTTTGTGAGTTTAAGGACATTTTCTAACTTTAAAAATATTATTTTTAAGTATTTTTAAATAATTTTCTGATTAAATAAATAAATAAAAAAGAAATAAAAAATATTGACTTTTTGACCCTGTTGACCGTTGACCGTTGACCGGTCGGACCGTGTGTTTGTATGCGCTGAGTGAGGTTCGAACTCGGGACCTCTCGTTTACGTGCACGCAGCTCTACCAACTGAGCTACGTGTCTAACCCGAAATATTCTCTGTTTTAATTATATTTATATACTAATTAATTTCAAACTTATTTGGTTTTATTAAAAATGGTTTATATGGCCGAACCGGTTGCAGGGACCCGGAGTCGAACTCGGGTCCTTCGGTTCGAGTGCGCACAGCCCAACCAGTTGGGCTGTATGTCAAATCTGTTAAACTTATGAATTATATTACTCTTATAAACATTCTGTGACTTGTTCTGATTCAGTTGTAAAAATGTTGGTTTTAATTCTGAAATTCGGTAACGTGTGCGATTCGAACCCGGGACGTGTGCATTGTTTGTGCACACAGTCCACCGCTGGACCGTGTGTCTAACCCGTTCGAATATCCGGTTTTAATTATATTTATACTTATACTTGACTTCATCTTCTTCGTTTATAAAAACACAGAACAGTGAAGTCCGACTGTTCTGTGTAAATCGATCATCAAGATTTATAATTTTTTTTGGAATGAAATAGATAGAGAAGATTATTGAATGAAATGTACCAAAACAGAATGTTTTTCTCAGATTTCCGGCAAGAGTCGTCGGCTCTGATTGGTGACTTCCGTCTGAGTGAATCGATTAACAGTTTTGATCAATGTGTTGTGCAATTAAGTTACTAAACAAGGGATATCAGGAGGGTTTAGATGATTGTACCGATCGACAGTGAGACTTCGGAATTTCAGTGATTTTCTGGTGAGTGCAGGAATTCCCGGCTACGTTGTCTGAGATAGATTCTGGTTGAACGATTTATGTTAATACATGCCGAATAATGGATTGCAAACAAAAGAGTCGAGAATTTTACCGATTTGGAGTAAGTCTCGGTTTTCCGGTGAAAGTCCGGCGAATGCAGAATATCTCCGGCGACGAGCTAAAGCTTCGAAAAAGTGAGCGGTTCTGAGCGAAAGGATTTCCGGAAGATTGAGTGGGTATTTATAGGGAAGAACTGAGTGAATTTGGTCCGTTTTTGGGTCTTGATTCGCGGTCAAGGTTTTTCCGGCGGTTACAACTAAAATTGAGGGTCAGACATCGGTTATAACCGATGTCGAAGTCAGTTAACGTGTTTTGGTCAAAGGAAATTGGCCAAAGTCGCGGATTGCCGGATTTCCGGTGATTGCAGGTTCTGAGCGCGCGGTGATCTCCGGTTTTAAATTTGGGTTTTATTTTAAGTATTATTTATTTCAGTATTTTCACAAAGGAGGTGTGTGGCGGAGCGGTGTGTTGTGTGTTTGAGTTTGTGGGTGACCCGGGTTCGAAACCCGGCGTCCCCATTTTATTTTTTTCTCACTATTTAATATTATTTATAAATTATGGTTTTTAAATTCTAATATATTTATTAATTATGTATCGTTTAAAATTAATTTGAGCAATAAATGCGCAATGAAAAATTATAACTGGATACTTGATTAATAAACGAAGCGGGTTTTGGAAACCCGTTTTTCGACGGATGTTACAGTATCCCCTACTTTTAGAAATTTCGTCCCGAAATTTAAGTAGTAGTGGTAACAGGAAAAAGATGCGGGTATTTCTCGCGCATTGAGTCTTCACGTTCCCAAGTAAACTCAGGTCCTCGTTTCGACTCCCAACGTACCCTGACAATTGGAATACGACTTCCTCTTAAACGCTTCTCTCCGAAGTCCATGATTTCTACTGGTCTTTCAATAAGTGCATAGATTCATCGATCTGAATGTCTTCTAGAGGAATATGGAGGTTTTCATCGGCGAGGCACTTCTTCAAGTTTGATACGTGGAATGTGGGATGAATTCTGTCGAGCTCTTCTGGTAGGTCAAGCTTGTATGCTACATGACCTACTCTTTCGAGTATCTTGAAAGGTCCTACGTAGCGTGGTGCTAGCTTGCCCTTATGGCCGAAACGAACCACTCCCTTCCACGGTGATACTTTTAAAAGTACTTGATCCCCAATGTCAAACTCCAAGGGCTTTCGTCGTTTGTCTGCATAACTCTTTTGACGACTTTGAGCCGCTAGAAGATTGTTTCGAATTTGAATGACCTTGTCGGTTGTTTCTTGAATTAACTCTGGACCGGTGATTTGTGCTTCTCCAATTTCGTGCCAACATATTGGAGATCGGCAATTACGACCATATAAAGCTTCAAAAGGAGCCATGCCGATACTTGAGTGATAGCTATTGTTGTACGAAAATTCAACTAATGGTAGATGAGCGTCCCAATTCCCTTTGAAGTCTATGACACATGCTCGGAGCATGTCTTCAAGAGTTTGCATAGTGCGTTCAGATTGTCCATCAGTTTGAGGATGAAAAGCGGTACTGAGATCTAATCGTGTACCCAAGGCGGTTTATACGGCTCGCCATGTTCGTGAAGTGAAACGACCATCACGGTCTGAAATGATGCTTAAAGGTACACCATGACGGCTTACGATCTCGTTGATGTAGATACGAGCTAACTTCTCGTTTTTGAAGTCCTCGCGGATCGGTATGAAGTGAGCTGATTGTGTAAGACGCTCGATGATTACCCATATGGTGTCATACCCACTGGAGGTGCGAGGTAACCCGGTAATGAAGTCCATGGTTATGTTTTCCCACTTCCATACAGGTATTTCAGGTTGGATTAGAAGTCCTGAAGGTCTTTGATGTTCAGCTTTTACTTTGGAACAGGTAAGGCATTTGGAAACAAAAACAGCGATATCCTTTTTCATGCCAGGCCACCAGTAGGTGTATCGTAGGTCTTGATACATCTTGTCGGCCCCTGGGTGTACAGAGTATGGTGTTTTGTGCGCCTCATTCATAAGGAAATCACGAAGGTTATCGCGTTCGGGAATCCATATGCGATTTAAATAGTATAGAACACCGTCGGATTTGGTTTCAATTTTGAGTTCAGCTCCACATGACAGCTCATCGCGTACGTCATTTTCGGTTACAAAAACATGTTGAGCTTCTTGGATTCGATCTTTGATGTCGGTTATGATTTGCGAACATAGAAGACGAATGGAGTTCGCATAACCTTTTCGACTGAGTGCATCAGCCACCACATTTGCCTTGCCAGGATGATACCGAATTTCACAGTCGTAGTCGTTAAGAAGTTCGACCCATCTTCGTTGCCTCATATTCAACTCCTTTTGGTTGAAGATATGTTGAAGACTTTTGTGGTCAGTGTATATTTCACACTTGGTACCGTAGAGGTAATGTCTCCATATCTTGAGAGCGAACACAACGGCTCCAAGTTCCAGGTCGTGGGTAGTGTAGTTCTTCTCATGAACCTTGAGTTGTCTAGAAGCGTAGGCTATCACTTTTCCTCTTTGCATTAATACACAGCCTAGCCCTTGCCCTGATGCGTCGCAATATACTACAAAGTCATCGCAACCTTAAGGGAGTGTGAGGATAGGTGCGTCACAAAGTTTTTGCTTTAGAGTTTGGAAGGCTTCTTCTTGTTTAGGTCCCCATATGAAGGGTTTTCCTTTATGAGTCAAAGCCGTGAGTGGTACAGCAATACGGGAAAAGTTGGCAATGAAGCGGCGACAGTAACCAGCCAAACCAAGAAATGACCTAACTTCGGTAGGGGTACGTGGCGCTTGCCATTCCTGTACTGCCTTGATTTTTGAAGGATCAACATGAATTCCCTTGTCATTGACAACATGTCCAAGGAATTGTACTTCTCTTAACCAGAATTCGCATTTTGAGAACTTAGCGTAGAGTTTTTCAGTCCTTAAGAGTGTAAGGATGAGTCGAAGGTGTCGTTCATGATCTGATTTAGACTTGGAGTAGATAAGGATGTCGTCGATGAAGACTATGACAAAACGGTCAAGGTAGGGTTTGCATACCCTATTCATTAGATCCATGAAGACAGCGGGGGCGTTGGTTAAACCGAATGGCATGACCATGAATTCGTAATGACCATAACGAGTCCGGAAGGCGGTCTTTGGGACGTCTTCTTCATGTACTCTGAGTTGATGATAACCAGAACGAAGGTCGATTTTTGAAAAACAGGTGGCGCCTTAAAGTTGGTCTAGGAGGTCATCGATGCGAGGTAGTGGGTAGCGATTCTTAACCGTTAACTTGTTGAGTTCTCTGTAGTCGATACACATGAGAAACGTTCCATCTTTCTTCTTCACAAAAAGGACAGGTGCACCCCAAGGGGAGGAGCTAGGACGTATGAATCCTTTGTCAGTCAGTTCTTGTAGTTGACTAGCCAGCTCTTGCATTTCGGATGGGGCTAGCCTATAAGGAGATTTTGCGACTGGTGTAGCGCCAGGTACAAGATCGATGCGGAATTCGACTTCTCTCACAGGAGGGAGTCCTGAGATGTCGTCGGGAAAGACTTGTGGGAATTCTTTCACAACTGGTATATCTTCGAGTTTCTTCTCCTTGTTCCCTTTTTGACGACGTGAGTTAGGAATGCGACATAGTTCTTGCGGAGATATTTTCGGGCTTGAAGGCAGGACATTAATTTGAGTCCTTTCGAAGGGGTTTCTCCAAAAATACATAGAGTCTGACCGTCTGCCAGAGGAATGCGAATGAACTTTTCGCGGCACACTACTTGAGCGTGATGCTGGCTGAGCCAGTCCATACGGATTATAATATCGAAACTTCCCAACTTCATAGGAATGAGGTCAACTGGAAAATCGTGATCGTTTAGGGTGAGAGTACAATTGCGTATAATAGAATCTAATGAGACGGGTTTTCCATCAGCAACTTCCACCGTCAGAGATTCGATGAGATTAACACGAGGTTGGTTGAGGATTGGTTCAAATTCTAAGGACACAAAACTCTTATCCGCGCCAGTATCGAATAACATGGATGCATGATGAGAAACGTACCGTTAACCACGTTGTTGTCAGCCCTAGCTTGGTTGGCATTGATGTTGAAAGCTCTTCCTCTGGCAGGTGGGGGAGCTTGGTTGGCTTGGTTTACTGGGTTCGCTTGGGCTTGAGCATGGATGATGTTCACCAAGCGTGGACATGTGTTCCTGAAGTGGTTTGGGTCTCCACAGTTGTAACAAGCTCGTACCCCTACCGAAGTAAGGTCATTTCTTGGTTTGGCTGGTTACTATCGACGCTTCATTGCCAATTTTTCTCGTATTGTTGTCCCACTCACGGCCTTGACTCATAAAGGAAAACCCTTCATATGGGGACCTAAGCAAGAAGAGGCCTTCCAAACTCTAAAGCAAAAACTTTGTGACGCACCTATCCTCACACTCCCTGAAGGTTGCGATGACTTTGTAGTATATTGCGACGTATCAGGGCAAGGGCTAGGCTGTGTATTAATGCAAAGAGGAAAAGTGAGAGCCTATGCTTCTAGGCAACTCAAGGTTCACGAGAAGAATTACACCACCCACGACCTGGAACTTGGAGCCGTTGTGTTCGCTCTCAAGATATGGAGACATTACCTCTACGGTACCAAGTGTGAAATATACACTGACCACAAAAGTCTCCAACATATTTTCAACCAAAAGGAGTTGAATATGAGGCAACGAAGATGGGCCGAACTTCTCAACGACTATGACTGTGAAATTCGGTATCATCCTGGCAAGGCAAACGTGGTGGCTGATGCACTCAGTCGAAAAGGTTATGCGAACTCCATTCGTCTTCTATGTTCGCAAATCATAACCGACATCAAAGATCGAATCCGAGCAGCTCAACATGTTTCTGTAACAGAAAATGACGTACGCGAAGAGCTGTCGTGTGGAGCTGAACTAAAAATCGAAACCAAATCCGATGGTATTCTATACTATTTAAATCGCATATGGATTCCTGATCGCGATAACCTTCGTGATTTCCTCATGAATGAGGCGTACAAAACACGATACTCTGTACACCCAGGAGCCGACAAGATGTATCAAGACCTATGATACACCTACTGGTGGCTTGGCATGAAAAGGGATATCGCTGTTTTTGTTTCCAAGTGCCTTACGTGTTCCAAAGTAAAAGCTGAACATCAAAGACCTTCAGGACTTCTAGTCCAACCCGAAATACCTGTATGGAAGTGGGAAAACATACATGGATTTCATTACCGGGTTACCTCGCACCTCCAGTGGATATGACACCATATGGTAATAATCGATCGTCTTACAAAGTCATCTCATTTCATTCCGATTCGCGAGGACTTCAAGAACGAGAAGTTAGCTCGTATCTACATCAACGAGATCGTAAGCCGTCATGGTGTACCGTTAAGCATCATTTCAGACCGTGATGGTCGTTTCACTTCACGAACATGGCGAGCCGTACAAACCGCCTTGGATACATGATTAGACCTCAGTACCGCTTTTCATCCTCAAACTGATGGTCAATCTGAACGCACCATCCAAACCCTTGAAGACATGCTGCGAGCATGTGTCATAGACTTCAAAGGGAACTGGGACGCTCATATACCATTAGTTGAATTTTCGTACAACAATAGCTATCATTCAAGTATCGGCATGGCTCCTTTCGAAGCTTTATATGGTCGTAAGTGCCGATCTCCAGTATGTTGGCACGAAATTGGGGAAGCGCAAATCACCGGACCAGAATTAATTCAAGAAACAACCGACAAGATCACTCAAATTCGAAACAATCTTCTAGCAGCCCAAAGTCGTCAAAAGAGTTATGCAGACAAACGACGAAAGCCCTTGGAGTTTGACATTGGTGATCAAGTACTTTTAAAAGTATCGCCATGGAAGGGAGTGGTTCGTTTTGGCCAAAAGGGAAAGCTAGCACCACGCTATGTAGGACCTTTCAAGATACTCGAAAGAGTAGGTCCTGTAGCATACAAGCTCGACCTACCAGAAGAACTCAACAGAATTCTTCCCACATTTCACGTATCAAACTTGAAAAAGTGCCTCGCCGATGAAAACCTCCATATTCCTCTAGAAGACATTCAAATCGATGAATCTATGCACTTCGTTGAAAGACCGGTAGAAATCATGGACTTCGGAGAGAAGCGTTTAAGACGAAGTCGTATTCCAATTGTCAGGGTACGTTGGGAGTCAAAACGAGGACTTGAGTTTACTTGGGAACGTGAAGACTCAATGCGCGAAAAATACCCGCATCTTTTTCCTGTTACCACTACTACTTAAATTTCGGGACGAAATTTCTAAAAGTAGGGGATACTGTAACATTCGTCGAAAAACGGGTTTCAAAATCCGCTTCGTTTATCAATCAAATAATCAGTTATAAGTTTCGTTGCGTATTTATGGTTCATATTAATTTTAAACAATACGTAATTAATAAATATATTAGAATTTAAAAATCATAATTTATAATTAATAATAAATAGTGAATAAAAATTAAATTGGAGACGCCGGGTTTCGAACTCGGGTCACCCACAAACACAAGCACACAACACACCACTCCGCCACACACTTTCTTTGTGTCAATACTGAAATAAATAATACTTAAAGTAAACCCGAATTCAAAACCGGAAATCACCGCGCACTCAGAACGCGAAATCGCCGGAAAAAGACTAAACTCCGCAATCTTGGCTGTTTTTCCTTTGACTGAAGCGCATAACTGATCACGACATCAATTATAACCGTTGCCGGCAGTCAATTTCGGTCATAACCGCCGGAAAAACTTTGACCGCGAATCAAGACTCAATTCAAACCCAATTCATCCAGTTCTTCCTTATAAATACCCACTCAAACCTCCTGTAAACCTTTCGCTCAGAATCGCACTCTTTTTCGAAGCTTTAGTCCTTCCAGAGCTCGTCGCCGGAGAATTCCAATTTCGCCGGAACATCGCCGGAATCGATAGTCAGAAAACCGTATTCATTCATCAGTCGGTATAACTGTCTAAACTTCTCTGTTATCTCTTGATTTATACTTTAATCGTTCAAACCAATAATCAAAACTGTTAAAACAGTTCATACAGACGGAAATCGCAAAAATCAGAGCCGACGAACACTGCCGGAAATCTGAAGAAAACGCTCCGTCTTGGTATACCCTATCACTTAATCTTCTTTCCATTTCAAACAAGTATATGTTATGATCGATTAACCAGAACAGTCGGATTTCACTGTTCTGTAATTTTTAAGCGAAGAAGACGAAGATGCAAACGTGTATTTATATAATTAAAATCAGATATTCAAACGGGTTAGACACACAGTCCAGCGGTGGACTGTGTGCACAAACAATACACACGTCCCGGGTTCGAATCGCACACGTTACCGACTTTCAGAAATAAAACCAACATTTTTAGAACTGAATCAGATTAAGTCACAGAATGTTTATAAAAGGAATATAATTTAGTAGATAAGCAGATTAGACACACAGCCCAACTGGTTGGGCTGTGCGCACTCGAACCGAAGGACCCGAGTTCGACTCCGGGTCTCTGCAACCGGTTCGGCCATATAAATCATTTTTAATAAAAAACCAAATAAGTTAAAGATTAATTAGTATATATATATAATTAAAACAGAGAATATTTCGGGTTAGACACGTAGCTCAGTTGGTAGAGCTGCGTGCACGTATACGAGAGGTTCCGAGTTCGAACCTCACTCAGCGCATAAAAAACACATGCTGACCGGTCAAGACCCGGTCAACGGTCAACGGTCAAAAAGTCAACTTTTTTATTTCTTTTTATTTAGAAAATTATTTAAAAATACTTAAAAATAAGATTATTAAGGTTAGAAAATTTCCTTAAACTCACAAAAATAAATCTAAAAATCCCATTTAAGAGCACTAATTAAAAATATTAATCTCAACCAAAATTTGTTTATTTATCGAATCATTTTGTTATTATCTAGGTTAGTTCTTCCCTCGTCAATCGAATCATAAATTCGTGCGCCTTCATCATCATCAAAGAACGCACCCATTGTGAGTGAATCTCTATCAATTCCTCGTTTTAATCATGTTTTGGGGTGTATCATGTGTCGTATAATTCTTTTATTATATATATAAACACTTGTGCATACATCATATCCGTGATCAAATGTGTATCAATTGTTGTGTGAATTATATGTAGATTGGATTTATCATTTTAAGTGCACGCATTTCATTAGGCCCATCAGTTCCCCGTGGGAGACGGGTTGAGCATCAGGTGCCTCATAAGATCGGCTCCGTTTGATTGAGCCTTGATCTCACATTCATCATCATTCATATCATATACTCATCCAAAGTGGTTTGTGTTTGTTTATTTATATATGTTTGCTCATATGTGATTATTGCACAAATTTTCCTTATTAAATAAAACAAGAAATTAGAAACAATGTTTTATCACGGTTCACTCGCCAACTTTTGTTGACCCAAAATATCCCCCGTTTTACACATGATACAGGTGATCCAGCTGAGACAAGAAACACATAGGAAGGCCTAGAAGAATAAACAAGTTTAAGCTTTGGAATAATTATATAGTTTCATTATCTTGTAATTGTATGGATTTTGTTTTGAATATTTCAGTTGTAATTTGAATATAATAAATATGAAATATTTTAGTAAACATCATGAGCTTTGGTGATAACCCAATTATGTCCCGACTTGTATTCCGCTGCGGGTCGGGGTGTGACAACATAATGGTGTGAAAATAAATGAGAGCCTATGGCTTTGCTGGGAAACCGGAATCAATTGAAGATCGATAAGATAAAAGCTTTGAAGGAAAGACGTGTCTATTCTAAAGGCCAAACAGGAAGTCTGTAGAATTCCCGAGTGCATGTGAGGTCAAGTCCACTATGCGACAATAAAACTTCTAACTTTTGAATAAAATCTCGAGGTCGAGATTTCTTTTAAGGGGGTGAGGATGTAACACCTCGAAAAAACCCGTCCTATAAAATTCTGACACGTGTCCCGCTAATACTCGTATGCCACGTGCTAAAACGAGAGGGACCGAATGCGTCGCACGTTATTTTATAACCTTTGAACGACAATTTAATAGTTAAGGGACTAAAAGTGTCAACATGCTAAAACTAAGCCTCTGAGTGACCTTTTAACGAACAGAGAGTCTTATGATGTTAGTCAATCTTGTGTGTGCCTAATATGGCTAAGATAGCTTTATGCACTAATTATAACATTTCACGCAAGTTTGGAAGTCCAGGGGCTATTCCTGACAAACTGCAGAAACTTTCCGATCCTCGTATTTTGAATACGGACTTTATATACAAATCCAAATATGTATATACAATAAAATCTTGTGTTTTATTGATAAGGATGTGAAGATGTCCTCTGTTGCGAAATTTCGATCGTTTTCGTGTTCGTTAAAGCGTTTTACGCATTTTTGCGAAACGCGCAACCGTACAACCGAACGAACCGACATCTGTGATATTTCCGGACAAAATCCAAGTCACTTATGCCATAACACCCTTATTAAGCCTAGAAATTAGGTTGAAAGGGGTTACGGGTGACCAAATGCGACGAAACAAAGTCCAGGGACCACAATTGAAAATTTTGAGAAATGGTCACCCCCGCGTGTCGCACGGGAACATGTTGTTTCCTCGCGTGGCGTGACGGCATGCGTTTCGCAGAATTCTGCATTCCAGTTGCAGCCTGCAGCATTGGCCACCACTCAAACCACTTCAGCTCCTAGATTTCAAAACCATGGTCTCATGTATGATATTGGACACCTCATAAGACACTTGTTCACCTCTAGGATGCGTGTCCAACACTTGTCTTGATCCTCATCAACCTCCTACTCCATAAATTGAAGCTTGATTCATCCATCAAAGGACTTGCATGTTCTTGAAATTCACTCTACAATTCATTGCAAGTTCCAGAGCTTCAAAGATCTTCGAATCCACTCTAAATTCGTGCTAGGACATTTTGTAAGTGTTCTTAATCCTCCTTTTTCAGTTCATCATCCATTTGAGCTAAAAGTCAAGTTCGTCATAGAAGTACTTCAGCCATGGATCAATTCAAACATGGCTACGTGACCATAATGAGGTAGGTATTAATCCCCCAAGAGGGCACCTCCTAATTACCACGTTTGCATGACCGATTGACGAGTTGAAACTTATTCATAAAAAGTCAAACTGGGTCAGATTTGGTAATAAACGCATACCTAATAACATGCATGTCATAAAATCTGTTTTATCACTCTAATAACTTGGTAATAATTATAAGAACATGTGGGAACATGTTCGGCTCGTCAAATCCAGGTCTAAGGTCGGTTCGCAACCGAAAGTCGCAAAGTTTGACTTCTACTTTGACTTTCAGTTCTGAACCGATTTAGAGTCTTTCAAGGCCGATTCTAAGTTGCATTATGATCCTTATATGAAGTAGTATAACCCTCTGAGGTCATACTACATGATCATAATCATATTCCGAGTTATGCGCAAGTTTCATCAATATGCTAAATATGACTACTTCGCCCTTTTTGCGTAAAATGAGATTTAAACCAAAAACGACCTTACTAACAGGTTACCTACTGTTATGATGACTTGTTTGAATTACATGCATGTCATTAAATTGGTGCGTTTTTCCTAATACCGCAAATCAAGCTTTTAAAGGACCGAAATACCCTTTTCGGCAAATAAATTATTTTAAACGTAACTCCTACAATAAAATACTTTACCAACAGATGTTATAATATATTTAGGATTATTTGGGATACTAAATCAGTTTATGAACTGAGTTTATGTAAAGGTTCTTGCATGGTATCGATAAATGACGATAATGCCCTTACAGTGCATAAAATAAGTTTTAAAGATATTTTCTCAACCAAACCTTTTACCTACTGACTTTATATATTAAATAAATTATTTTGGTTGTATAGACCTAATCAAAACAGTAACTTTCCTTAAACATCGATTTAAATCGTCATTTAGCGACTTTATCGCCTTTTCGATGCATAGTATGGGTTAAAACCATGTCTAAGAATCAAGACTTGTTATCTACTGATTTTAAAACTTACTTAAATATTTTTACAGTAGGTGCAAGCTATAAACTCAGATTTCCAAATAAGTCTTCAAATCTATGTGTAAAATGACCAAAATACCCTTTCGAGGCATAGTTTGGTCTTTAATTATAAACCACACATATATTTGATACCCTACTGATATAAGATCATAAAGTAACTAATTTTTATAAATAATGTATGACCATAACATCAGATTATTCATCAACTTCTTTTTATGAATCGTAAAATGACCAAAACGCTCTTGTGAGGCATTGTTGATTTTAAAACTATAACAGACATACAAGTTGATGTCCTACTGATATTGAAACTTGTTTAAAGTATATTGGCATATGAAACTCTTTCATGACTCATCGGTTACCCGGTATCGCTTATATACGTACGGTTAAGCCTACGAGACTGGTTTACGTAGTTTAACCTTATCATTTTTATCTCAAATTCTAGAATGTTAGTAGTTTACCCATATTTTACAAGTCTTAGTACTTGTTGGGTTTCAACTACATTTTGTTCAGGTCACCGCTTAATCAAGCGTATCGTACCGTTCTTAATATTTTAAACTAGTCGATCCAAGTCAATGACTTAAATAAGATCCGCTAGCATTCTAATTGGTTATTTATACCATCATTTCAGACTAGGGCCTTCACGGAAATTGTACCTACGCTTAATTAGTTGGATACGGCTGTGCTTATTATATTTCTTATTTAAAAGGACTTGCTAAGCTCAGGTAAATACTCTTAACCTATTTTCCCCTATACGGGCTTGGGATACAGTAAAATATTTACCGCATGGTCGGGTATGGGATTCGAAGACCTATGTGTCGGGAAATTCAAATAACCGTTTTAATTAGTATTGCTTGACAAATCATTGGGGGTTAATGCGACCGTGTCCTGGATATCCTTGACTCATTTAATTGCAAATGGCCATGACCTAAGCACGGGGTGTAGGCATACACCTGACAGATGCGAAACGATTTAAATAAACGATTTATGCCCAATACGGGTGTTCCTAATAAAGGAATAAATTATAATTTACAACCCATTAGAGGTTTTCCCAATAAGGGAATAGGTGGTGTGTCGGTTAATCATGAACCGGCATAGTTTCCGGTCCCTGTATGTACGTCAAGTTATGTAAAACTGATAACATGAGATATAGTTTGTCCCAAGTTATTTATAAAACATATGTACCAATATGTACATAAAAATGATTTCGAAATGTTTTCAAAATGAGTCGGTTGAGTGTATTTACCAGTGAAAACTGACGTATTTTCAAAATAATTAAACTACAGGTACAAATACGTAAATAGGCCGGAAGCTGCTCAGTAGCAACATAAGAGGATCTTGCAAATCCTTAGATGTGCCAAGTCTGTTAATCATCTCTTGTGTATATCTTCGATCCGCCTGTGGATTATCGTTACAAGCCATTGTACTTGAACTTAAACCTTTCGGCTTGTAATAATATTTTAAATCCAAGACTTCCGCTGTGCTATTCTGTGTTGCTTGGTTATGATGATATCAACATACGTCAAGATACTCCTCATCCGGGCCCACCGGGATTGTGTTGGAAATACGGGGTGTGACATATACCCTTCGCCTAGCCCCCTATAACCCTCTTAAAGACACCATAATCTGTTTTGAATTCCTAAAACACCATAGAAAACTGGATTGAAAGATGAATGTAAATGATATCTGCAATGTTATGTGTTTATATACGTTCATTGTGTTTTACTGTAAAACACACCGACTTAAATCACTATACAATTAAACAACATATACAAAATACCATGGACTAAAACATCCGATCGAAACGTAAATTTTTTCTCTATATAAGTATAGCAATATGATACTTATATTAAAGATAAAAACACTCTGTTGTTGTGTATTTTTTTTAAAAAAAAGTTAAATTCTAATAATTAAATAATGACATGTGTCCTTATCATGTTCCTTCTTATCCTTGTAGCAAATTTCATCTTTTTTACCGATTCCTAAACCTATCTATATAAAATTCTACTAGAGTGCTGAATTTGATTCGAACTAAGTTACTTTTTATTCGATTAAATTATATATATTTTTTATTTTTCATCAACTTTTGCATCCTTTAAAACAAAGTTAGTCGTCTTATTTTTATCATGGGGTTTTTCTTATGTTTTTTTTAAATATGCTTGAAGGGCTAATAAAAAGGATGACAATGAAGAAACATTGTTAATTACAATAGAACAAGAACCAATGCACCAGGTTGCGGTGTGAGAGAGTAGTGGCAATGCAAAAGATGGGGTGCAAATGACTACCCAAACAACAACCCAACAAATATACATTGTACAACACAAATAACCCAACTTACAACCAAATGATAAATAAAAAAAACCAATGCACAAGTTACAACCAAGTAATACACTATATGTTGAAAATTGATAGTATTATAATATAATATAATATAATTATAATTTAATATATTATAATTATAATATATATATTATAATATAAATAATTATAATTATAATATAATATAAATTATAATGTCACCAAATCATTCAAAGCTAGAAGAAAAAAAACTGAAAATAGATATTGACTTCAAAAAGCATGGCTTAGCCGACACTTCTTTATCAAAAACATAGACTTACTCAGTAATTTTTATCAAAAGGTGTAGGCTAAATCCTAAACATTTTAGCCAGTAGAGCTGAAGTGTCAAGATTATGATTGACCTATACACCTATAAAAATTAAAAATATAGATTCTATTTTAGAAAAAAAATAGTCAATACGTCTATTTTTGTAATAATCCCTTATTACAATCTTATGTTTGATTATAAGATTGTACACATTTTTTGTATCAATTCTATGATGGTATGTTATAAAGCCATTCTAGCTGCAGGCCGGTGACAGAGACTTTTGTCCTTTTGGGAGAAGTAAAGGTTCAAATTCTGGCATAAAATCAATTAGATTTAAAGTTAACTTTCGTTTTGCTCCATGTGGTTTTGTCATTTTAATAGTTTTGCCCCAATGGTTTAAAAATAGCCATTTTCCACCCTAATCTTTCGAGTTTGTCGTCAGTTTGCTCCCTAGCTCTAACTTAGTTAAAACGTTTAGTTAAAAGTAGGTGTATTTTTGGTAGTTTGGTCCCTGGCTCTAACTCAGTCAAAACCTCCAGTTAAAAGTGGCGGTAGTGGTGGTCGGCAGGTGGTAGTTGCAGGTGGTGGTGGATGGTTATGGATGGTGGTGGCCGGTAGAAAGAGTGGTCGGAAAGACGGGGGATTAGAAAAGAATTACTTATATACATGTAAATAAACAAGTTATAGATTTATTTAGGTGAAAAGTCTTACATGCCCTTGCTTTTATCTAAAAATTACCAAAATACTCTTCTAGTTAATGGATATTTTGGATGGAGTTAGAGGCGGGGAACAAAATGATGATAAGTTAGAAAAATCTGGAAGGAAAATGACTATTTTTAAACTATTGGGGCAAAACCGTTAAAATGATCAAACCCAGGAAGTAAAACGGAAGTTAACTCTAGATTTAATTTGATGCAATTAGAAGTAGAGTGATTATGACATTCAGTTAGAAGTAGAGTTATTATAACATTCAATTAGAAGTAGAGTTATTATAACATTCAAGGTTAAAAAAAGGATTCCTTATGATCATGCACGATATGGTTAATGTTGTTTGAAGGGATAGCAAAAGTGATAGTAATGGGAAGAACATTGGTAATAACACTTATACTCAATTGCAAAAATGTGTATCATACCCACTTCAATACTCGTTGACTAGTGTTTGTGAAACATGCTAGTTAGGAAAAATAGCGGTTGTGGTTACCGTATACAATATTGTACTATTACATATTATAATTTTTGTATAATTATATTACCAAAGAAAGTTTAAAATATAAAAACTTAAAAGTTAATGAATTAGTAAATTATTCTATTAAGCTTAAAAATAATAAATAAAAAGAAAATGTTCATGGATATGGTACATGTAAATGAATATGCATGTTCGATTAATCAGGTAGAATTCACTTAATACTATACTCGTCAAATAGTTGCCTCATACTCGAATACCCATCCTAAATATTTTGGGTTTTGGATTTACCTTAATTAACGTTCATTTGCCACACATAAAGTTGGTTAATATATTAGAAAGTAAAAAAAAATGTTGGTTGATACATTAGAAAGTAAAAAAGAAAAAGGATAATCATTTTTTTTCGAAGGATGCGTTTATAGAAGAATATACTTTAAAAAGAAAATGTATTAACAAGTATATTTTTTCCGGAATTAAACTTCTATATTTGCACACTTTTTGCTGATTAATTATATATATATATTGCGCATACTTTTAGAGTATAAATCTTCTTATTCAAGGATCTGTGGATACTTAATTTCTGATCTTTTAACAAAAGAATATTAAATTAACTTTTGTAAATAATTATTTGCAAAAAACAAGTTATGAATTAAAAGTTTTTCTTACCAACAATTAAGTAACTAAAGGTCCACATATAATCAAATCTGAATAATTAAGTAACTAAAGGTCAACATATATAAATCAAATCTGACTGTAATTTGATACATACATACATATCAATGCCATATTACACGTTAAACAACATTTTCCTGCTTGGTGTCAGTATATTTTGTAGACAAACAAAATACACACATTATATTATATAGAAGTGGGTATTTATAAATTCATAATTCCAATCAAAATTTTGGATTTATACTAATTAAATGACCAATATTTCCTGTTTGTTTTCACACTAAATAAGTATTAGTTAATTAATTAATTAATTAATTAAGTAAATCTTATAACAAATTTGTTCTAATAATATTTACAATTATATTTGTATCCTTTGTTAATAGCTTTGTGGAATAAAATGCAGTTTGTTTTCAAGAAAAAATGTTTTGTTTCTTCAAATTTTTTAGCTGACTTTGATATAAGAAACGCATGCATCATCAAATGAAGTTCTGCCACGTGTCAGAAACAGGCAAGTAGGTCAAGAGGAGTCAATCGATTTCCACTTAGTGTATTTAAGTCCTCATTTACCACCAACCACACACAACAAAACTTACAACAAATTAGAGAAGACACTAGTAAGTAACTTCATACCTCTCTCTCTCTTCTTTCTCTCTCTATAAATCTATCTATATATGTATGTATGTGTGTAAATCTTTTAAAAAAAAGTTTCATCTTTTGATGGTGGTCTTTAGACATGTGCTAGGACCTTGACTGCTTCTTCATATCACAAAATATTACACCGACAATAGTAAGTAACACATTACTCTCTCTCTCTCTTCTTTCTCTCTCTATATATCTATCTATATATGTATGTATGTGTGTAAATCTTTTAAAGAAAAGTTTCATCTTTTGATGGTGGTCTTTATACATGTGCTAGGACCTTGACTGTTTCATTTCTAATTGTTGAAAAACATAAAAAGTCAAAGTCTTTTTTAATCTTTTTGTATCTTGGACAGTCTTTGGTTCCTGATTTTAGTGGATTTTTCATCTCTTTTGGGCTTTTGTGTATGATTTAATACATTGCATATATATAATCCATTTG
The DNA here is from genome assembly GCA_947069175.1 of Scalesia atractyloides. Classification (NCBI taxonomy): domain Eukaryota; kingdom Viridiplantae; phylum Streptophyta; class Magnoliopsida; order Asterales; family Asteraceae; genus Scalesia; species Scalesia atractyloides. Next base: position 5,328,723 of record CAMTDV010001634.1, read on the forward strand.
TTTTGTAGAGAAAGATGTACGGTGGAGATTGTCAAGTGATGTCAAGCATGGGTGGTGGTGGAACTGGAATTTCTTCTGAATCTATTTTTCCTAACTTCAACTACATGCCTTTCACTGAATTTTCTTCCATCATGCCTGTAATCCTCTCTCTCTCTCTCTCTCTCTATATATATATATATATATATATATATATTTCTAGTCATATACATGGTTTGATTGTTTTATATGTTTTTTCAGAAAGAAGAGATGGATAACATTGTGAGATCAGGAAAAGAAGAGATGAAAAGCGGGTCCGGAAGCGATCAAATCGAAGGAGGGATGTCGGGAAACGAGGTGGATACCGATCCGCAACAGCCTCCTAAGAAGAAGAAGCGTTATCATAGACACACGGCTCATCAGATCCAAGAAATGGAAGCGTATGCTAATCTTTTTTCTTTTTGAACGACAAACTAACATACCCTTAAATACTTTTATATCTGCGCTCGACTTGCGGATATCTTTACATAAATATCTTAAACAAAAAGAACATAAAATTAACATCACATTCACATATATATGATGCATATATAGAAATGTGAATAGATTAATAAACTATATATATTATATATAAATGTTTGATTTTTTGGCAGGTTGTTTAAGGAATGTCCACATCCAGATGATAAGAGAAGAATGAGATTAAGCCAAGAACTTGGACTGAAGCCACGCCAAGTGAAATTTTGGTTCCAAAACCGGCGTACCCAAATGAAGGTGTGCACGTTAGCCTACATCCTTTCTTCTACTTTGGTTGGGTGTACATGTTCTTGTTTTCTTGGCTAAACCTAGAATTAAATGCATACTGTTGAAACGTACATACACCCAGCACATATATCAAGAAGACGTGTTAAAATTTTTCAGTTTTTAGTTTTTGTAAGTATAATAATAATAATCTCTAATAATAATCATCATAACGGGAATAACGTGTGTACATAGAAAATCAAGTTTGTTTTGGTTTTATTTGATACGTTTTCAAGATTGTTTTGGTATAATTCTCAATATGAGAATATGAGATTATGTATATTTTGTTTTAAATAACTAATGGTGTTTTGATTTAAAAAAACAAAGAAAAAAATAAGATTGTGTAGATATCGTATTCATGAAAATAACAAAAATGAGCATAACATTACACAGTCTCTCTCATACATGTGTTTATATTGGGTTTGATTGCTTGATTTTTTTTTTATTTTTAAATATACAATATATCACCATTAATTTAAATTCCAAAACTGTTTTATAAACCATAAACTATTTAATTCAAGCTTCCGGTTTATAATGAATTAATTAAAGTGACATATGTGTGGAAAAAGATGAAATAAAATAACATATATAAATTGTGTTTTACTTTATTTGAAAGTCCTGTAATAATTAACACATAAGGCAAAATAATCACCACTTCTGTATTTTTTGGGTGACCAGTATCGCTAAAAAAATCTGAATATAAATATAAATTTACAAATTTTAATATACATGTAAATATAAATTTACAAATTTTAGAAAACATGATAACTATTAAATAGACATAACTTTTCTTTTTTACTTTTTATTTGCTCTAAAAGATACATATAAATGCTCTCAGACTAGTTTTATAAGTTTGTTTTTAATAAATGTGACAGTAACATTTTCTCTTGAGTACTTTAAACGTGAAGAAGCTTGGTAGGGGTCGGGTCGGATGGGGTTGGGTTAAGTTCTGCAAGCGTACGTTAACCACAACACTATGAGCCTTTGATGACTCTAGAGATGCATTTACTAAATTTGGTTGCTTTCCTATTAATATACGCTGGTGGGGTGCACAGTCAACCCCTACACCCTCCGACAACATGACTAAATGAGCCTCCCACAAGGTAGAACACTCTTTTAATACACATATCCTTTTAGGGTTAGGGTTATTACCACCTTACTTGCTTGCTACTTGTAACTTTACTAGTATTTGTGTTTAATCAATTAAAGGGCTCCACTTTTGTAGTATTATTGACCATGTGTGTAGTACCACATGCCCAACTACAATTATTCTGTGTACATTGTGCATTATTAGTTGCATGTTAAGTGTTTATGAGAGGGTTAATCTATGTAGGGTTTATTATTTTATGTAGGCGCAACAAGACCGGTCGGATAATGCTATTCTTAGAAACGATAATGAAAATCTAAGAAACGGAAACAGTCGACTGGAAAATGCGTTGTGTTCGCTTGTTTGCTCTAACTGCGGAGGGTCTTCGATATCTTTTGATGAGCAACAACTTCGGATGGAAAACGCTCGGCTCAAAGAGGAGGTAACTTTAATTTTAATTATCTTGGTGTTTGAGTATCGTATCAAACTAGTAACTTAACAGAAACTATACCATATTTTACAAATAAATTTCAAGTTTTAAGAAAAAAAATCAGTTGTAAATAGAAGGAAATGCATTTATAGCTAGAACACCCAAGTATTTAAAAAGTAATATTAAGTGGTCATCTCGGACAATAAATAAATAAATTTAGTAGTCCCCATTATATATGCTATGCATTTAACATATAAACAATTTCATTGATTTATAGTAGTGACCAAGGTTGTAAAACAAGGTTTCTAAGGCCGAGTAGTCGCTACAAGGTAGGTTGCCGAGGCGACTTTCTTCGACTGCGCCTAATTACTCGGAGTCGGTCAAACGCGGTCAACTTTGGCCAGAATCGGATCTAGTAGGTCAACTCGGGCCTAGTTTGACTTAAATAATATAAAACATAATTTATATGCCTATATATTAAATAATGAATATCATTTTCACGTATTTTGTTATAAATATTAGTAAATCTATGTTATTTGACATATATTTAATCTCCAAAAAGTAATTTCTTTATAATTTAACATGTCCGAGTACTCTCAACTCCCCGGTCGACCGACTAGGGAGCGCCTAGCGACTTTTGCAACCATGATAGTGATTACTGACTAGATATATGGGTGGCTAGTAACATTGTCTTGATATGTAGTGTACTTAGTGTAACATTTAATTGATGGGTGATTGATCCATGTATATATACAATCTAAAATAAACACTTATGTTTTCGCCTTTTACAATATTCATAATTTATCTTTGATTAACATTTAATATGGTTTTTGCGACTGCATTGTGATCGAAACTATGGTTGCATCTGTTATAATTAATCTACCTTTTGCCTATTAAGCGTTAGAAGATCTTTTGATCACCTGATATCTCCACGCTACCGCTTTTTAGAGCCCCGGTCTAACTTCAATTCACAAAGAATAAGGTTGTAATTTGATTGTAACTAACAATGAAACTGATGTTTTCCGCAGTTGGATCGTGTCTGCCTTATGGCAAGTCAAATCTGCGGTAGCAATCCAATGCAAACTCAAGGACAAAGTCATTTACCTCCAATGATGACCTCTAACCTTGACTTGGATATGAATATGTATCCAAGACCATATGAACAAGATGGCATGCCAAACTGCAATGACATTTTGCAGATAAATCCTCTAATGGCACCTGAAGGTCCCAACTTTGCTGCTGCTAATGGGTTAATAATCATGGACGATGAAAAGCCTCTTGCAATCCAATATGCATTATCTTTCATGGATGAAGTTGTTAAGATGTGCAGGATTGGAGAACCACTTTGGACTCAGGTTAATGATGTTGGTAAAGAAGTGCTTAACTTTGATGAACATGCTAGCAGGAAAATTGATTCGAATGAGTTGCGATATGAAGCTTCTCGCGCTAGCTCGGTTGTGATTATTAATAGTGTCACTCTGGTTGATGCTTTTCTTGATGCAGTATTTCACTAGCTTGTTCATGTTAGATTTATGTTTTTTTTTCTTGTTTGGAAATAGATATTTTGTTGGTTTTTAATCTATCCTTTTTTTGGGATTTATAGGATAAATGGATGGAGTTGTTTCCCTCAATCATCTCGCGTGCGAAAACGCTTCAAGTCATCACTTCTGGTGTTAATGGAACGCCGAATGCTTCCCTGCAGCTGGTGAGTATTTATATGTTTTTAGTTTTTTTTTTCAGAAGGTATGCTTCAGCATTTTGGTTTTTGGCATCCAACTTAAAAGTCAGCACGGGTCCGAAACTATGGAAATTATTCAAACAAAATATATAATGGCTTTGTTTTTGCCCAATTTTGGCTGAATGTATAAAATTTTTGTTGCACTTGTTTGTTATGAACAGATGTATGCTGAACTGCAAATGTTATCTCCACTTGTGCCAACTAGAGAAATTCATTTTCTTCGTTATTGCGCACGAAATTCAGACGATGGAAGTTGGGCAATCGTTGATTTCCCGCTAGATAGCTTTCACGAGACATTCCAGCCATCGCGTACTAGATACAAACGTCACCCCTCTGGTTGCATTATACAAGACATGCCTAATGGCTATTCAAGGGTGAGAAATCTACATCATTTTATATATACTTGCAAGTTTTCAAAAAAAAAATCTTGTTCTAGATTAAACACGAATGGTATTATATATTGATTGTGTACTTCTTGATATTGATCTTGCTATATACATATGAACCATTTTATCAGGTTACTTGGGTTGAGCATGCTGAGGCTGAGAATGAGCTGGTCCATGGGATCTTTACGGATTATGTTAGCAGTGGAATGGCATTTGGGGCTCGACGATGGCTAGCTGTTTTACAACGCCAATGCGAGAGGCTTGCAAGTCTTATGGCCCGAAATATATCCGACATTGGAGGTACCAACAAACATATATATTTATTCATTAAATAACATGACATGATACTTATATAAATGTATGTTTACAGCAATACCAACACCAGAAGCAAGAACAAATTTGATGAATGTGGCTCAGAGGATGGTAAGGATGTTTTGCCTTCACATCACTGGCTCGTGTGGGCAATCATGGACAGCCCTTTCGGATTCAGTTGAGGAGACAGTTCGAATAACGACTAGAAAAGTCACTGAACCAGGCCAGCCCAATGGTTTGATCCTGACAGCAGTATCAACAACCTGGCTTCCTTATCCTCACTATCAAGTTTTTGATCTTTTGAGGGATGAACGTCGCCGATCTCAGGTAATTATCCTGAAAATTATTTAATTTAATAAATAACATGTTATTTGTTTGGAGTATATCATGAGGTTATATATATATTAAAATACACTTAGCTAACAACTTTTGATCTACTTGATTATAAGTTGCTTTGGCTCATTTGACTAGCTATGAATGATCAAACATAATGCCCCGAAACGGATCAAAAGTGTTATGTGCCTCACTTTGGTTCTAATATATATGTTGGTGTATCGATACTGGCAGCTCGATATTCTCTCAAATGGGAATCCATTGGAAGAGGTTGCTCACATTGCAAATGGCTCTCATCCGGGAAATTGTATCTCTTTGCTTCGTGTGAATGTAAGTTTATTTTTCCGCGAATCCCTAATTAATCGTTTGAGTTAATTTCGATAGCCCGAATATCTTAATTAAGTTCCAAGTGATGGAATAACAATTACATTAAAAGATGTAATATATAAATCAACTATGCATAGCGATAAAATTAGGATAATTACAAAGAAACCTAGTTAAATCATATAAATTATTTTAGTTATAATTATAATTATAATGAACCCTTACTAATATATTCTATCTAATATCAGGTGGATAGTAACTCGTCACAGAATGTTGAGCTCGTGCTACAAGAGAGCTGCACAGATGACTCTGGCAGCCACGTGGTGTACTCGACTGTTGAGGTTGATGCCATCAAACTTACAATGAACGGTGGAGATCCTTCATGCATCCCTCTCCTCCCTCTAGGGTTTGTCATTATCCCGGTGGGACAAAACCCTAACGGCAACATCACCTCCACCCTCACCTCCACCACCACCACCACCACCTCCACATCCGGAGGAGGATGCCTATTAACCGTGGGACTACAAGCGCTAGCCAACTCAATCCCCACCACCAAACTAAACCTCATGAGGGCCAACACAGTCAACAACCACATCCAAGCTACAATGCAACAGATCATCACCGCCCTTGGCGGTGTTGCCACCAATACCAGCACTGGAGGTGGCAACACCGGCAGTGTTGATGATGACAACAATGTTGGTGGCTTTGACGAGCTACCAGCTAGTAGGTCATCCAAGAAAGTGGATTCAAGCGCAACTTCCAAGGTTAATTAAACTATTAATTAACCTATATAAAAAAGACTATTATATATGCTTTTTCTTCTTATTTTTGAGCAAACTTAAAACTTCATGGGCATGCATGAGTGTGGTTTGTGTAGGGTAGGGTTAAAAGGGTAGTAATGCTTTAACTTACATGATATTATGATGGTTCTGAAGGGTCAGAGTGTAATGAAGAGAGGTGGTTGGTAGTTAGAGAGAGAGAGAGAGAGAGTGAGTCTGCAACATCAATCAATGGAAGATGGTGGGGAAGAGAGTGCATATTAACGAGGGTAGTCAAGAGCGCACCAGATAAGTTTCTTGGTTCGGGAATTGACTTTCTTCGCCTTTTGTATTTTGTAACCCCCACCCCCCTTTGAAACTGTTTCGGAAATTTGTCCATTTCCATTGCTTTGAGAATGTTGGTTGACTTTATAATATATAATATAAATTTTGTTGACTATATATTAGATGTGTTGAAATACAGTAGACCATCATAAGAGGATTTGCTATGCTGTTTAGTTTAAAATATTTAATACATTGCCTTATTTTTTCAGATAAAATATATATTACTATGAGTTTAAGTAGATGTCTTTGAAAAAAAATGATATGAGAAATTGTGTTTTTTATATAAATAACAACATTGACAAAATTACTGAAATAGACAAGTCGGTTGTTGACTTTAATAAAATAAACATGCATATTCAGTTTTGGCATAATAGAAAGAGATAATCAGAAGATGCCAAATAGGATCTGACGGCTAAAGTTTAGCCTAAAAACACTTAAAGTGAAGTACAAGGGGTCCATAATATCCAGTTAAATTAAGACACGTATAAAACGAATGCTAAATAGCCTTCAATATTTAGCTCTTTTTTTCATCTGACGGTTGTTTAGCCTTCGCTTCAAACGTGTCTTTTTTATTGGTTTTTATGTGACTTTATTGTGTTTTATCATGAGTTTCCTACGGACCATGTTTGGCATATCCAGATTGCAGGGGCGGATGTAGTGTTTACCCAGGGGCAACGCCCGCTACTGCTTGGCGCTTCGGCGGTAGTGTAAAATTAGTGTAACTTTTGAAAAAATTTGACGTTTTTTCGATTTCGTTACCGTTTTTTATAAAACGTTACCGCTACGAATGAATCCTAGATCTGCCACTGCCAGATTGGGTCTTTTTGCCTTGGTCTATTTTGACAAGGGATAAATAATTATGTATATTTCATTTCATTAATCTATTCTAATAATTGACAATGGCTAAATAATCGTGTCTATTTCATTAAGATCAAAGGTAATTTGTCTAATCTAATATTTTTCTAAACAATATTTAACACATTATTAGTTAGCTAAAGAGGTAAGTAAGAATTACATCTTACAAAGTTACAAACAAATATGCAACCAAACAGTCCACAAATTACATTTATAGTCATATCTATTTAATCTATCTTGTTATCAAGGTTATAAGTTTATTCATACCAGTTAGAAAAATCAAACAAATTAAGTGTGTATATATCTATCTATTATATTGTATTGTAACGCGTATAAAGAGGAGAAGATAGTAATTTAACATTTTTTAAAACATCAAGTAATTACAAGTCTTAAAACCTATGTTACAATCCTTTAAGGCTAAATCTTTCTAGCATATGCAAGTTACCACCACGATTTTTAAATGAGTATAACTTTTTCATACGTTAAAACTTTAAAAAACTACACCACAAATACGAGCATTCTATTCTCTTTAATTCGAGTATGATATTACTATAGTTTTTTAATTGTAATAAAAAGAGTATGTTATGATTATATACTATTACGTGATTACGCGTTTTATCGACCATGTTAATGTATTGTGTTTTCCGTCACGTCGTGCAGACACTCCTCAAGTAAAAGTCATACATAAATAAAGTAAATGAAAAAAAGAAATACGTAAGAAATTATCTTATTGGTTGGCCAAAAAGAAGATACTGGGTCTTGACTTCACCCCATCAAACTCATTCTCATAACTTCCATCTGTGTCTCTCACTCTCAAGTACGGTAGTGACAACGAGCACGCACCATGAAATCCTTGATTTCTCGTCGGTCTCAACGAACCATCTCAATCTCATGTGCTAGGCATCCTATTTTAACCGAGCATTGTCACACAACATTCTCAACCCCCACTATCCTGATCTCTAAAGCGAAGAGGATGAATAAGCTTAAGGTTAATTTCGGATCCACCTCTAGCTATGTCCACCCCCCTCTCCACGATTATATCACAAAGACCACTAGCTAGCGATTACAACATTTTCTCAACCATCTAGTCAATTATCTCTTTATGCAGGTAGTTGTCTTAAGTTTTTTTTTCATAATAGTATTTATATTTACTAATGTGATGAAATTGTTGTGTTTAGAGTTCTCTCATTTAACATGTAATTCTAAAAATTAAGAAATAAATATTAGTATGCTAAAACTAAATAGTTTAGGATAACTTTACAATCATAAGCTTAAACTCTTAAAAATCCAAAACCAATCAATTGTAGATATACAAGTCATATATTAATCTAACAAAAAAAAATTATCAATAAATTTAGCAAAATCTAACAAAAAAAATCAATAAATTTAGCAAAATTATCTAGTTATATGACGCATGCTGATAAATTTGATAAAGAAAAAAATGTTAATAAATAAATATTATAATGCACCACCCATGGACATCTTAAAATTTAAGTAATACAACTATAATTGCTTAAGGGTGTTCGATGTGGGAGTCGGGGAGGGATTAGTGAAGCCCAGCCCCGTCCGGAACACCAGCCCCTGGTTCCATTGACTTTTTTTGCCCCAACAAACGGGACCCCTCAACGGGGGAAATCATGGAGATTGAATATGACCATTGCCAATGGTTTATATGCAAATTTTAAAAAATAAAGTGAAACCTTGCAAGGTTTTACGTCGTTACAAAAGTGCACCTCGCCTATACAACAACTAGCATATGGTAATTTTCCTGACTCACTTGATGATTATTTGCATATGTCCGAGAAAGTATCAAGTGAAACTTGCAAGAATTTTGTGTTGGTGTTATTAGTTTGTATAGTAAAGAATTTCTTCGTAGACCGACGTACACTGACATTCAACGTTTGTATGCGGCCCATGAGACACACCATGGCTTCCGAGGAATTTGGGGAGCGTCGATTGTATGCACTGGCCTTGGAGGAATTGTCTACATGAATGGCGAGGGGTGATCATAATAGATTGACAATTATGCTTAAAGCAGTTACGTCATAAGATTTGTGGATTGGACATGCTTTTTTGGACCCCTTGGATCAAATAACAACATCAATGTCCTCAACATATCTCTTTTGTTCAATAACTATATGCATGGTACGGGGCCGCACTGTCCATTCGTGGTAATGGAGTCCAAAATAGATTAGGTTATTATCTTGCGAATGAGATATACCCTACTAGGGCAACTTTAGTGAAGACATTGTAGCATCCTCCTGAAAACGATGACAAACGATGTTGCTTTAAAAGAGCACACGAAGCGGCCTCGAAAGGACTTAGAAAGAGCCTTCGATGTCCTGAAAGCCAGGTGGCATATACTCGCACAACCTGCTAGGCAAATGCATCCATGAAGAATCAGGAAAAATCATGTACGCATAACATGATTTTGAAGCATACAAGTGTAGCGATATCACCCTAACATATAGAGGATCCACTAGGTGATGAAATGGTAGAAGGAAACATCCTTTCATTGTTACGATTACAAAGTGTCCTCCGAAGCCTTAAAGAGGATCTTATCGAGTATTTGCAACAACGACATGAACTCTACCATCAAAATTTACACACTAATGACTAGGTTTGTTGTATTATACGTTTTGTTTTCAGGTTGATTTTTTTGTAATTTTGATTATGTCTCTTTTATTTTAATTATACTTCAATTATTAAATATATAAATTGTTTTAAAGTTTAAATTAAATTAAAATAGTTTAGGTTTTGGGAAATCTGGGAAAACAACCCTCAATCTGGGAAAATATGAGAAAAACTGGAAAAAAAAACTGACGGGTCACACGAGGAAACTGGGCAAAACGGGACGACACCATGTAGCCTAAGGCATAACACATAATGCATATGTTAAAAACTTTTTGGTGGCAAACCCGTCTTTTAAACCGTATTTACATCTTTGTCTCCTTTACTCACTTTTTATTTTATTTATTTGAATAATGATTACTCTTTTACTCCTTTATTTTAAACTAACTACCTTACGGTTTTTAAACGACTGTAATTTTTTATATACTAATATTTTTTTTAAAATTACACCATAAAAACGAGCATCATATTTTCTTTAATTTAAGTATACTAGTAGTCAGATCCGTGTAAACCACGGGTAGTTTTAGTAACATTTTATTATATTAATTAGTAAGTAATTATCGACTCATTTAGATTGCCGGGGATTTGATATATATTGACATTCAATGTCATTATCCAGTAGGCAGAAAAGTTAATAATAAATCTAATTAATACATAACAAACAACATTTCGTTTTGCAGTTAAATAATATATATAACCACATAATATTGGATCTTCTTTCTTTCAATCTTTGTAAGAAGTAATTCTTGTTCATGTATGTGCTTATGTCCCGTTAAAGTCAGACACTTCTTCTATATCAAACACTTCTTCTTGAATTTGTTCCGGTTCTGGTGACGCCAACACCTCAACCACCCGTTCCTGTTTTGGGATCTGCAGAGAAATTGTCATAAGTGAATCAGAGTGTGCATTATATTATGATGCTGATAGTACTGGTTATCGTTACGACTTGGACGATAAAATAAAAATATTATATTGGTTGATAATGATTAAAGTTTCTTTTAAAATGCCTTTACCTCTAAATCATTAAGATTATCTTCATCTTTCACGGCTTAGTTGAATCCTATATTTGTCCAACTCTCTAAAAAGAGGAACCCAAATGCCAATCCAGTTATTCCCAAACGCCATACAGTCTGTCGCAACCCCCGACCCCACCTCGGGAGCGGGGGCCGCGAGACACAGAGCTGGTGGTACCGGTGTTTATAAACTTGGCAGCGGAATTATGACATCAGGATCGTAGTTAGAAAATAAATCTCAGAGTTTCAAAACACCAAACTTTTATATTAAACAAATGGGGTAAAACCCATGTTTCCATTACAATACATATTTTTAGGGACAAACCCTAATTTATGGAAAACATAAACTCCTTTTTATTTAGATAACTTTTATAGCCACTTTTCTAAGCCTTCAGTGCTCTCCAACTGGCTTCTGTTAGCTTCACATTAAGTTACCTGAAACGCGTTTTAAAAACATTTTATCAGCAAGAAATACTGACGAATCCATCTCAGTTTTATCAAAACAAGTGATTATACTTTACAGTTATTGAGGAGCATCTGCGTTTGCAATGTTTATATCTACATAATTACTCAATCAGTACTGTTAATCCTGACTTGTGGGTCATATTACTTTGGGCCCTGTCACCAACAGTAACGGTTCCTGTCACCCTCCCGTGACTTTGGACTAGCAATGTATTGTAGAATACATATACTCAATCACTGTTAAGCATAATTAAAATATTTGAGGTTTTGGTAACACATTTTGACTCACAAAAAGATTTACAAAAAGAGAATGTACTCGCCTTGAACACTTAAGTATTCCTACGGAGTTCCTAGTGATAGTTCTTGATTACTTCCTGGGATTTCTATTAAAACATAAAATGCACATGTGTTAGTAAGTTAACCCAAGTCAGTTTAACCATACACCACTCGACAGAACTCCAACGAATGTAGTCGGGCAGAGCCTAGACATGCGTTGGCGATTCTAGATCGATTGGGTAGGGTGTCCATACAACACTCGACAGAACTCCAACGAACGTAGTCGGCAGAGCCTAGACATGCTTTGGCGATTCTAGATCAATTGGGTAGGGTAGTGAATTAGTGATCGGGGGTTAAGTTACTTACAGCGGGCAGCGCTTCGCAGGTTTAGGGGTTTAGGGTTTTAGGGGGTGTTGCACGAAGAAACAAGATTCAGAGAGTATAGTTCGATTTTATCGATCGCAAATGAGCACAGAACTCAGTCCCACACTGCTCCTTTTATACTCGTTTTTGACCTCCCCGCGCGTCGCGCGGGGATCTGGGTTACCTCTCGCGTGGCGCCTGAAGTGCCTAGCTAGGCTAAGTCAGCCTGGTCACAAGTGTAGGGTTGCCAGATGGCGCGAAACGGTGACACGTCACCTGGATACCTCCCGCGCGTCGTGACAGAGACTGGTGTCTCCGCCGCGTGGCGCCTGGACTGTCCAGGTGGACCTGTCTCGTTTTGCATGCCGCGTCTCGATTTGCATGTATAGTTTTACGTTTCGGCTAAATTTCAGGGTGTTTTGAGAGTTGTTACATCCTCCCTACCTTGTTTTAAATCTCGTCCTCGAGATTCATTTGAATAGGTGTGTATACTTTCTTTGCATTTCTGACTCTAGCTCCCATGTATATTTTGGTCCTCTCTTGGAATCCCATTTTACTTTTACCAGAACTAATCTCTTGCGCTGGAGATTCTTGATCTTTCTATCTTCAACTGAATGGGTTTCTCAACGAACTTTAGTTTTTCATTTACATCTACATCTTGAAGAGGTATCACCAATGATTCGTCTCCTAGACATTTCTTGAGATTACATACATGAAATACATCATGTATTCCTTCCATTTCCTCTGGCAATTGTAGCTGATAGGCTACTGGCCCTATCCGTTTGACAATCTTAAAAGGTCCAACATACCTTGGGCTTAGTTTTCCTATCTTGCCGAATCTTACAACTCCTTCCAGGGTGAGACTATTAACAGCACTTTATCTCCAACTTGAAATTCCAAGGGTTTACATCTGTTATCTGCATAACTCTTTTGGCGATCTTGAGCTGCTTTCATCTCCTTAACTTGAATGATCTTGTCAGTTGTTTCTTGCACAATTTCAGGACCTGATAGTTGCTTTTCTCCAATCTCTGTCCAGCATACTGGAGTTCGACATTTCCGCCCGTAGAGGGCTTCAAAGGTGCAACATTGATGCTGGTATGATAGCTGTTATTGTAGGAAAATTCTATCAAAGGCAAATTTTCATCCCAATTTCCTCCGAAATCAATTACACAAGCTCTAAGCATGTCTTCATTGTTTGAATTGTTCTTTCACTTTGACCGTCTGTTTGAGGATGATATGCCGTACTCAGATTTAGTCTTGTTCCCATTGCTTTTTGAAAACTTGTCCAAAAATGGGAGGTAAAACGGCTGTCCCTGTCAGATATAATGGATAAAGGAATTCCATGTAATGAAACTATTTCATTTACATATAATTTAGCCAACTGTTCCATACTGAACGTTTCCTTCATCAGTAAGAAATGAGCAGATTTGGTTAACCGGTCTACAATCATCCAGATGTATCATTACCTTTTCGAGTCCTGGGTAGTTTGGTAACAAAGTCCATTGTTATCAATTCCCATTTCCAAATAGGTATTTCCAATTGTTTTGCAATAGGCCTGAAGGTTTTTGATGTTCAGCTTTAACCTGTGAACATGTTAGGCATTTGGCAACGTAGCTTGCTACATCCTTTTTCATTCCTATCCACCAGAAATTCTTTCTCAAGTCTTTATACATCTTATCACTTCCAATATGCATTGTATACTTAGTCTTATGGGCTTCCTCTAGTATCGCTTTCGTAGATTTCCTTGGATAGGGATCCAAATCTATTTTTATGGAATCTCCAAATTCCATCTGTTCCTTTCTCTAATTCTTTACTCATTCCTTTTAATCCTTCAGCATCGTCCTTGATTGCTGTTTCATGTGTTTGTTTAATTTGCTAATCTATCTGCAGGTTTAGTCTAAGAGAGCGTACCCTTTTCGGTTTCTCATGATACTTTCGACTTAAAGCATCAGCTACTACGTTAGCTTTTCCTGCATGATACTATATATCACAATCATAATCACTAAGAATTTCCATCCATCGCCTCTGTCTCATGTTTAATTCCTTTTGTCCAAAGACATATCTTAAACTCTTATGGTCTGCGAATACTACAAACTTACTACCGTAAAGATATTGTCACCAAATCTTAAGGGCAAAATTATTGCTCCTAACTCTAGATCATGGGTTGTATAATTCTCTTCATGCTTCTTGAGTTGTCTAGAGGCATAAGCAATAACCTTTTGACGTTGCATCAGCACACATCCATAACCGAACTTAGACGCATCATAATAAACTACGAAGTCTTCAGTTCCTTCTGGCAAAGCGAGTATTGGTGCGTTGGTTAACTTTTGCTTCAAAATCCTGAATGCTTCTTCCTGCTTTGGTCCCCATTCAAACTTAACCGATTTGCAAGTTAGCTTGGTTAACGGGATGGCTATTCTAGAAAAATCTTGAATAAAACGTCTATAATATCCTGCCAATCCAAGAAACCTTCTTACTTCCGTTGGTGATTCTGGGACCTTCCATTTGGTAATCACTTCGATCTTTGTGGGATCCACATGAATTCCTTCGTGATTCACCAGATGTCCAAGGAATTGTACTTCTTGTAACCAAAATTCGCATTTTGAGAATTTTGCGTAAAACTTTTCTTTCCTCAACAATGTTAGGAGTATATGCAAATGCTCTGCGTGATCTTCCTCACTTTTAGAGTAAATTAAAATATCATCTATAAAAACAATTATGAATTTATCCAGGTATGGTTTACATAACATGTTCATCATGTCCATAAATGCAGCTAGGGCATTGGTTAAACCAAATGGCATGACAGTAAATTCATAATGGTCGTACCTTATTCGGAAAGTTGTTTTAGGAATGTCCTCTTCCTGTACTTTCAACTGATAATATCCTGAGCGTAAGTCGATCTTAGAAAAGAATCGGGCTCTTTGGAGTTGGTCGAACAAATCGTCAATTCTTGGTAACGGGTACTGATTTTTAGTTTTAACTTTGTTCAATTCTCTGTAATCAATGCACATACGCATAGATCCGTCTGTCTTTTTTACAAATAACACTGGTACTCCCCAGGGCGATGAGCTGGGTTGTATGAAACTTTTCTCTAGTAATTCGTCCAGTTGTTTCTTCAATTCTTTCATCTCCCTCGGTGCTAGGCGATAGGGTGCTTTGGCAATCGGTGTCTTCCTTGTATTAGGTGAATTCTAAATTCAACCTCTCGATCTGGCGATAATCCAGGCAATTCTTCCGGGAAGACATCTGAGAAATTAGATATTACAGGAATATTCTTTAATTCTTTTCCTTTAGTGTTAATGATTACGGAAATCATATACACTATTCCTCCTTTCCGTGTATAGCTTGCAGCTTTCATCACAGAGATGAACTTTGTTGATTTTGTCGACTTATCTCCTTTAATTGTGATCATTTCCCCAGATGGCACATTTACTTCTACAGACTTTTGATCACATATGATTCGTGCCTGATTGGCTACCAACCAATCCATTCCTAACACGACATCAAATCCGACAAGATCCATTGGAAAAAGGTTAGCATAAAAATTATGATTTAAAATTTAGCTCCTCGCAGGATTTTGCTTATTTGGATAGAAGATCCATTTGCCGTCTCCACCAGACAGTTTTGGTGAAGTCTAGTTAATTGGTTGATTAAGAAAATTGCAAAAGGAAGTATTAATGAAACTTTGGTTTGCACCAGAGTCAAACAATACTTTTGCATAAACATCATTAACTAAAAACGTACCGGCAATCACATCCGGAATCATCTTGGCTTCTTCGGCAGTCAGCACGAATGCTCTGGCAGTCTTCTTGGGTCCTTCCGTCGTCCTTGCTTTGTTGTTTGCCGCTAGAGCTAGTTTCGGACAGTTAGTTCTAATATGACCGGCTTCCCCGCAATGGTAGCATAGCCCATTGCTAACTTTCTTTCTGCAATCTTTTTCCTTATGCCCTGGAAATTTGCAAAAATTGCAGTATGTAGAGCATTTTCCTGAATGTCTCCTTTTGCAGTACTTACACGGGGGTGAAGAAGAACTTGCCCTTTTCCCACGGTTGGAATTTCCATAACGTAGCTCCTCTGTGATCTTTTGAGCTAGGTTCCGTTTCTGGTTTTCTTCTTGCGTACGTATCAATTTATCTGTCAAAGTGTTTGCTAGCTCTACTGCATCTTCTATGGTTTGTGGTCTAGCTGCTTTGACTACATGTCTAATCTCACCGATTAATCCCCAGATGTAATGGGAGATTAATACTAGTTCTGGTGAGGCCAGGGTTGGTATAATCCTTGCATATTCAAAGAATATGGTAGTATATTCCCTGCAATTTACCCCAGTCATTCTATGATTTAGGAATTTATTAGCAATCTGCTCCTTTTCATTAGGAGGGCAGAATTTCCTTTCAACTATTTCCTTAAAGTTGTTCCATTCCATACTGTAAACTCTGTCATTTCCTTTGGACTGAAGAATTGTATTCCATCACTCTAAAGCTGCATCTTAAGCATACATGACTTTATCTTCATTTGCACATGTACTTATCTTGAGGACGGCTTCTGTCTTTTCTATCCAGCGCAAGGCTGAAATAGCTCTTCATTACCTGAGAATTCTATCGGTTTGCATGATAAGAATTCTTTTTAAGAACAACCATATGAGATGTTCTTCTTCTTTTTGGAATTGGAGCTTGGATTAACAGTTCGGGATTTCCATTTACGCTGTGATTAGTTCAGGGGGTACATGTTTATTCCCATTTATGGAATCATTATTTCCTGCCTTTTTAATGGTGTCGATAATATAGGGCATAGCATCTATGATTCCTTGGGCCACTATGTGTTCAATAGCACTTTTATTCATTTGATTCCCGTTATTATCATTATTCTGGGTTTCCTGATTTACTTCGTCTGACATCTGAATTATAAACATTTAGCAGGTATTAATATCACGGAATGAATTAAATAATAATTATACCAACAGAGTGAACCAAAATCGTCGAGCATTGCGACTTTTACTCTTTTCATACATATGCATCTAGTATAAGCATAACTGAAATTCAAATATTACTAGCTTATGCATCGATATATTTATATAAGTGATATTACTTTTTTTACGTTACAAAATACACACACATATATATTATATATTAAGTTATGGCTTTCTTAAAACTGCATTTCTCGCTCGTCATACTTCCAGACGAGCTTCTCTCCGATGTGGCGAATTCGGTTTCCTTCCTCCACCAATTCATCTCCAAGTTGGCGGAGTTCTTCCACATGTTCTCTGGGTAGATTGGGGCTGGCACTGGTTCAGGGTAAGGTGGAACTGGTTCTTCATATGTGATTGGGTTTTCTAGCAGGTTCTGAATTGCCCACCATGGATCTACAGGGTTTGGGGCTGGAATTCTAGGTATATCATTGGGGTCAAAGGCTGGTACTGGAAATTGATTTTCCTGATTCTGCTCTAGGTTTATGGTTTGGTTAGGAAATAAGGGAAGCAACGGGGGTTCTGGATTTGCTATTTGATTGAAATTGTGTTCCCCTTCTACATTTCCAAACATGTGAACATTCGCTAGCTGCCTATCCAATTCTTCCTCCCACAAGGGTCTAACTTTGGGGTTTCGGGTGTTTCTCTCAGTTCTAGCTGTATGGCTCGTTGTTGAGCTTGTCTCAATCTTTTCATTTTCTCTACTTTGGCTCTACTAAACCAATTTCTATTTTTAGGGGGAAAAGGTTCTACAGATTTGGCTTTGAAAACAAAAGCATCTTCGGAATCAGCGGTGTAGTCTGTGGTTGGTGGGATGTTCCTTCATTCATCAGAGAATGAGGTAGGTGACGATAAGCGTCAGAAGTACCCTGATCACTCATTCTATAAACTAAAGAAGTCAATAAAATAATACCAAATAATATATACATATTTGTTAAAATTTAGGTATTTCAAGAGAACACCTATATGGCTTAAACCAGTGGCATAGCTCTGATACCACCTTCTGTCGCAACCCCCGACCCCACCCCGGGAGCGGGGGCCGCGAGACACAGAGCTGGTGGTACCGGTGTTTATTAACTTGGCAGTGGAATTATGACATCAAGATCGTAGTTAGAAAATAAATCTCAAAGTTTAAAAACACCAAACTTTTATATTAAACAAATGGGGTAAAACTCATGTTTCCATTACAATACATAATTTTAGGGACAAACCCTAATTTATGGAAAACAGAAACTCTTTTTTATTTAGGTAACTTTTATAGCCACTTTTGTAAGCCTTAAGTGCTCTCCAGCTGGCTTCTGTTAGCTTCACATTAAGTTACCTGAAACGCGTTTTAAAAACATTTTATCAGCAAGAAATACTGACGAATCCATCTCAGTTTTATCAAAACAAGTGATTATACTTTACAGTTATTGAGGAGCATCCGCATTTACAATGTTTATATCTACATAATTACTCAATCAGTACTGTCAATCCTGACTTTGGGTCATATTACTTTGGGCCCTGTCACCCAACAATAAACGGTTCCTGTCACCCTCCCGTGACTTTGGACTAGAAATGTATACAAAACCCCAACATACCGACGGTAATTGTAGAATACATATACTCAATCACTGTTAAGCATAATTAAAATATTTGAGGTTTTGATAACACATTTTGACTCACAAAAAGATTTACAAAAAGAGAATGTACTCACCTTGAACACTTAAGTATTCCTACTGAGTTCCTAGTGATAGTTCTTGATTACTTCCTGGGATTTCTATTAAAACATACAATGCACATGTGTTAGTAAGTTAACCCAAGTCACTTTAATCATACACCACTCGACAGAACTCCAACGAACGTAGTCGGGCAGAGACTAGACATGCGTTGGCGATTCTAGATCGATTGGGTAGGGTAGTAAATTAGTGATCGGGGGTTAAGTTACTTACAACGGGCAGCGCTTTGCAAGTTTAGAGTGTTAGGGGGTGTTGCACGAAGAAACAGAGATTCAGAGAGTATACGTTCGATTTTATCGATCGCAAATGAGCACAGAACTCAGTCCCACGCTGCTCCTTTTATACCCGTTTTTGACCTCCCCCGTGCGTCGCGTGGGAATCTGGGTTACCTCTCGCGTGGCGCCTGAGGTGCCTAGCTAGGCTAGGTCAGCCTGGTCACAAGTGTAGGGTTGCCAGATGGCGCGAAACAGTGACACGTCACCTGGATACCTCCCGCGCGTCGCGACAGAGACTGGTGTCTCTAGCGCGTGGCGCCTGGACTGTCCAGGTGGACCTGTCTCGTTTTGCATGCTGCGTCTCGATTTGCGTATCTAGTTTTACATTTCAGCTAAATTTTCGGGTGTTTTAGAGAGTTGTTACACAGTCCTTGAAAAAAAACATAAAATATCAACTACAACTCAACTCTCTAAAATACCTTTCAACCCATCAAACTTTCTTGACCCATTGAAAAAAGATGCATACCAGAGAATAATCACTCTCAATAGCACGCAAAGAAGACAACGATTACTTGTAAGTATAGAGAGACAATGGCATATGTATTCCTATCAAAAAACATTTTTAATATTGATACATCTATGTTCATTAAACTTTAACTAACGAAAGTAAAAAAGCAAAACATGTAGTAGCAACGGCGGCGACAGCAGCAGCAGAGGCAACGGCAACGGCAACAGCAACATCTAAATACCACGTTATACAAACTACAACATACAAAGAAATGAACTTTCACTTCAAAATTCAAAACGCAAAACAGGTAGTTAGAAGCGAACATATCTAAGCTAGATTTAGAAGTATAGAAATGGAATGGTAAACCGAGTAACTTACGAGATATCTTCATAGCTCCTCGTATTTGCGATAATGATTTGTTCAATTCCACGAAAGAATTGGCTGCTGCAGGACGATTCCTTCCACTTTACATGGTGCGAGTTTAATCAAGGTACTACATCATTATTTAAAATCCATGTATCATTTATAAGGCAGCAAACCTGAATATACGGAAAGTAAACATCTTTTAATTTGCATTTAAGCGGCCTTATATTAGTGCTTCTCATTTCCGGCTAAAAAATCTCAACCTGTTCAGATTGAGATTTTTGAGCTGCAAATAAGAAACACTAACACAAGGCGGCTTAAATGCAAATTAAAATATGGTTACCTCTCATATATTTAGGTTTGATGGCTTATATATAACGCGGTAGTATTAAATAATGATGTAGTACCTTGAATCAACCTACGATATTAAACTGCTACCGAGCGATAACACAAGCTCGTTATTAGTGGGGTCTCGAAGACCAACACAAGTCTACATCATTTAGTATTCTACTGAAACATCAAAGGAAAGATTATGAGTTAAATAGGTATTCTATCTTATAATGCTTTTCTATCATATAATAGTTAATTAGCTACACAAGTATAATTTAAGGTTTTTTATGCAATTGGTCAAAATTACAGCTATTTGGTCTAGGTAGCGCTATTTTACGCTATTGAGCGCTAAACATCAGATAGCAATGATCTAGCGTTACACTACGCTATTCGCTATCGCGTCTCACTATCATCGATATTAAAAACTATACACTCTTCAAATGCTACCAATCAGTCGTTTGAGCCCATGAGTCAAACATTGACAAAAAAGACACCCAGCACAAACAATAGTTTTTGAGGCCATTAAAAACTATACACTCTTCAAAATATAGTCACAATATTTGCATAACAGAACTCAAACGACTTATCCAGCACAAACAAGAGTTTTTTTTCGCAAAATCTACAAATTTGAGATGACATCAATTTAACTCAAACAAATTATAAAAACCTAACAGGCTATCAAAATCAACAAAATATACCTCATAATAAAAGGGAGATTCTTCAAAAGAAGCTCCTTGCCATGTACAGAAAGAACAATCAAGTACCTTCTAAATTTCAAATGGTCGGCCATATCTGTTTGTTGGGGATACCTTGCAAAAACATATTAAACCTGAAATTGTCCCAAATCAACCCAATCTTGATAAATGGTTACAAATACAATTATATTAAAAACACAATATAAGATAACTAATCCTTCAAAAAAAACAATATATTTAATAAAGCTATTCCTTTTTTCTATAGGCAATTACACATTTACTTTTAGTTTAGTCGATCCATTCTATAACTTAACCCATTTGACCTATTCTATAACTTTACCCAGGTAGCTTGTTTCACAACTTTACCCATTTGACTCTTTAAAGGTAAGATATCTCCTAGATCAACCCACTATAGGTAAATGGGTTGACCTAACATATGATAAAAAAGAACACAAAATATATACCTGATAATTGCAAGCCGGATATAGGTCTAACGCCCTTTCGAGTCCAATTCTGCATTAGCAACTTGATCCAACTCCATTAGCAACGTGATCCAACTCAACCCATTAATCAATATTGAAACCTTACATTAACAACCTGTGTAAAAACACAGGTAGTTAAACCAACGTAACATCATCGTCTGACTCATCTTCAATTTTCGGTACTTACAGACGACTCGGACGACGCTAGTTACGGACGAATTGGACGATAAAACAAAAATATTATATATTTACGATAGCAATGATCTAACATCAGATAGCAATGATCCAGCGCTACTCTACGATATTCGCTATTGCGCTCACTATCATCGCTATTAACTACTATGCGCTAAACCACAAGATAATTACAAATTAATTAAATAAAAATGGAAAAAAGAGGTTAATCAAAAAGTTGTAAGAACTGAAATTGTACCAGCCCGATGCATTGGCCGATCCAAGGACAACGGTGATCGAATTGTTCTGTTTGACACAATTGTTACAAATGGAACAATGAGAGCACTTCCCATTTCCTATTAAGAAAAATGTTTTAATGTTAACCATTAAAGATAATCAAGCCCTTCATACATAACTAATGAAGAAGTTAGTTAATCAGGTGCATATTCTCTTTTCCATTGATTAGTTCCCATAGTTCCGTCTTATAAGAACTTTGATCTACACCACAAAATACATGTAAATATATCAGCACAAAATACAACCTTGAGCAAGTATAAATAACTGCAGATGCATAAAAGATTATGAATAACTATAGATACATAATCATTTTAATATTGCATTTTATAAAAGATTATAAATAACTCTTTCTGCTTCTAGATTGATAAAACTGATATGAAACTATACAAGAAAGAAATGATAATTCCGCTGAATCATAGTTGTTAATAGCTAATAGCGACAAGCTACCTATATGCTACGTAATGATAGCGATGAGATAGTGAGCGCTATAAAACATTTTGGTCCATGCTTTATAAACCGGAATTATAAATTTTCTACCCACAAAACATAACTTCTTACCATCATGAATGCTGTAAAACTCGTCATCGCCATCAGACTCGATCCATGTTGCAGTATCAAACCACTCTGTACTTCCTGAGAAGAATCATATAGTGTAAACCGATAGAACAAAAATAATTAGAAAATATAACCCCTGATAAGAGTACTCCTAATGTATCAATTTTAACTAAAACATAAAGTAAAACCATAAAGATGGTTAAATAAAACATAATGAGATTCATCCCAAAACATAAAGTAAAACCATAAAGTTAATTTCAGTTGATTCATCCCAAAACAATTGTTTATGGTCCACAATTAAAAACAATAGTCATAGTTATTAGTTTTCCCATTCTACCTTTAGAAAAAATTTGTTCAGTTTCTTTTATCAATTGCTATTTTTTCAATTTTGAGATTAAATTTGAAGTTATTCACTAAATTTGAATTCATAAGTCTATTGTTCGTAAACAAATCTGATCAATAGTGCAAATCTAAACATCTAACGGATTCTTCATCAAATCGGAATTAAAACATCAAAACTCAACAAAAAGAGTGAGAGTAAGAGATAACGTACATTGAAGCTTCATTGATTTGATGAAACTGAACTCCACAATTACTTCCTCTACACACATCCGGATGATACTGAAATCCAATGGGAAACAAAAAACGTTAATAACCGAACAAATCAAACTAAATAAAGAGAATCTGTCTACAAATTCATCTAAAAATAATCACCTTCAACGCTAACTGTCTAAACGTCTTTTTAACCTTAAATTCAAAAGCATCAGGACGAATACTCAAACGGATCTCACACAACAGGACTGGATGAAACACACGTAACTCCAATCCTAAACCTCCGATCGTTCTGATTCGTCTTCTTCTTATGCATTTTTTTCAATTTCAAACAAAGACGATGATGACGTCTACAATGACACATATCGTTCATCATTCCATCAACACGCCATAATATCTTCAAATTTTCCTCTTCTTCTTCATTTAGAATCAAAATCTGCTAATATGAGATCTGAAATAAGATTCGAAATATATGAAATCGGAAGATGTATGATTTATGTGGCTGTAATACCCTTTGCAATATTACTAAGTCCATGTCTGCATTCATAGACTCAAAGCATAGTTTTGTACTCAATAAAAATTATGAACGTAGTGATTTGCACTCAGAAGTGTAAAAAAAAAGATTAAAATTTGTGATGACGAATTGTAGCGAAAATAACCATGATTGGCGTTGATGATAGAGATTCAGATATCCAGACACAATTCTATCAATTGAATCTGAAAGCTTGTTTGATCAAACAGGGCTGACAGAATCAAAAAACTGAATTAGAAAACTTGTTGTATAATAAGTATTCTAAATTGTAAATGAAGCCACCGAAACAAAACTTTAGAGCCTAAAACAATTTTAACTAATACCAACTAAAAACATATGAAAACATAAGTATAATAACCATACACTTTTTAACTTATCTAGAATTCAATCTCGACCAAAATAAAGACACAACCGTTTGTAGACTGCCAGAACAAAGAAAAAAATAGACTTTTAAATGATTAACATTGTTTCAGTTTTCATCATTGTAACATGACACCTAAAAGAATCAAATTAATTAATCGATAAAACACAATCTAGCAGATTTTAAAGCCAAGATATGGAACTGACTCCAAAACCTTTACCAAACTTTCACTACCGTAAGTATGCTCTCCTTCATAAATTACAATCAACATGCTTGGATCATCCAATGCTCGTTCCACATGCTTCCGAGCTGGACATCCTCTAACACTACTGCACTTGTAGTATCCTCTGTAACAATTGGTTACTAACAAATTAGATATAACAAACTTCACAATTGATCGAATTCAGTTTATTTTGAAAACAATTTTACCTTGGATGAGGAGATCCTTTAATCGGTTTCCCACCTTACTTTCTCCATGAATAATCATCCGGAGGGATGTCAGCGAGCTTCATACTAATCGCCTTAACCCTAATCGATCACAAGAGCCACGTTGAAATCAAAATCTGAACACATCTATCAACGAATAACAGATCAGCGATTCGAGAACTCACCGAGGGTGAATAAATGTAACATATAAAGTGTGGAAAACGCTTAAAAACTTTTTTTACCTCATATACTGCATAAAACCGACCAACTCGAAACAGAATCAATCTAAACACAATTAACTGATCAACAATTTGAATTACAATCACATAAAGTTCAATGTTGGTGGAACTCAAACGTATCAACAAATATCTTCAAGAGATATCGACGATTCTATTCAACTAATCACTGAATAAAACTTCAAATTTTACATTTTTTATAAAAAAATAGTCCACATAATCAATCTAAAGACAATTTTCATGAAACTAAACCTAATCGATCACAAGAGTCACGTTGAAATCAAAATCCGAACACATCTATGAACGAATAACAGATCAGAGATTCGAAAACTCACCGAGGGTTTCGATCAATTTCATAAAAAAAAACCATCTGGGTATTTCCATCTAAGTCTTCGACTTCAGTTCTGAATCGTTGATAGTCTCGATTTTGCTTGACTACTATGCGATGGCTTGAGTGTTTCAAATTTAGATTTGGGTGGATGGCTTGAGTGCTTCAAAGGTAGAGGTTTCACGTCGTGCTTCAAATTAGGGTTTTGTACGGACGTTGTAAGAGTTTCACCGATACATCTTCCTAACATTGTAGAGGTTTGAATTTTCTGGATTTGAGTAGAGGTTTGAATTAGGTGTTCAAATTTTCGATGAATCTTAATGAGCAGAGGTTTGAAGTTTGAATTTTGAAAGATGCTTCTTGATTTGAGAGAGAGAAAGAGAGAGGTATTTAATGATAATGATGATTGTTTAAAAGAGATTATTTTGAATTTTATAGTAAATTGAATATTGAATAAAATGTAAAAATGAGTTAATAATTGCATGTTGATGACTTCATTGTTTGACAATAATCTTTCTTTTTTAATAGAGAAGGGAGATTATTGCTATAATTAAAAAAAAAATTAAAACATTAATTACATGATTAACAGTGCTTAGGGGTGGGAATAACTAAACCATTAATCGAAACTTAACCGAAAACAGACGAAAACGAACCAAAATCAGTCGAGTTAACCCAAAACCAAATTGACCAATTTTGTTATCGGGCTTTTCTCGTACCCTTGGTTAACAAAAAATAACCGAGCCAAAACAAACCATTCATTTGCAGACGAGCCGAGCAACTCGCGAGCTACTCGAGATTGGCTCTAGAAAAAGCTCGAAATGAGCCGAGCCTTATCGAGCCCAAGCTGAGCTTGAGCCTAAAATAAAAGCTTGTTTGGTTATCAAGCCGAGCTCGAGCCAGGCATGTGAAGCTCGTCAGGCTCGTCGAGCCTTATCGAGCCTTAGTATAAACGAGCCAAGCCGAGCCGGGCTGAGATTATTTAAACTTGTTTACGGGCCGACCCCAAACCTAAAAATAAGCTTATTTAGTAAACGAGCTCGAGCCCCAGCTTCACTTATTGAGCTCGTTAGCCTAAACAGTCTATTATTTATATTTTTTACATAAAATATTAATTAATAGATTATAATCGAGCCGAGCTCGAGTTCGAGCTTGAGCCTGGTCGAGCTCAGGCTCAGCTCGGTTGCACCCTAGTGGCATGTTGTATAAGTTTTTTTTTAATATGTATTCTGCTAAATTATGTGAAGTAATTTTTTTTAACCACAACGTAATTTTATAAGTTAGTAAGAGCATTCACAATGAAACCTTCATAGTTATGTGAGTATAGCCTCTATATTTTTAAAAGTGATTGTAAATGGTTGTGAGTGAAGGAGAGATAAAAAGAGAAAAAGTTACTGTTCACCAGTAAATTTGAAAGAGATACTGTTATATCTATAATTTTTTAATATTTTTTAAAATGGTTGTGAGTGAATGAGAGAGAAAAAGTAATAATAAAAGTATAAATAAATATTATTTAATTGAAAAATAAATAGAAAACATAGTATTTTTTGTTGTAATAATAACACAGAGCAAGAGAATTCATTACGAATAACTTAATAATATCTTTTTTTTTTGTTTCGAGAAAGATGTGAATAGACGAAAGAGACTTGATTTCGTGTTTGGCTTCATAACAATAATCCAAGACCAAACGACACCGTTTCACCCTTACAAACTTCAACTAGTCAATTCATCCCTTTTCTTACAAATCTATCATCTCCGTCTTCACACCAAACACGAATTCGTTCGTTTCTGCAAATCTTGAATCGCAGCCATGGCGATGCAAGCAGGCATGGGATTCTCTAAGATCATCATCTTAGTCGGAGCAGGTTCCTTTTTCACTCTTTCACCCGTTCTCTTTTCAATCAGAGATCTTGTTTAGCCCTAATTTGTATCTATTTGAAATATATGTGTTAAAATAATGTATGTGTTGCGTTGTTAGGGTATACTGGTACGTTGATGCTGAATAACGGTAAATTATCTGATGTGTTGGGCGAACTTCAGGTACAATTGTGTTATTATTAATAATAATAGAAGTTAAATTAAATTGCAGATGTGTGATGTTAAGTTTTTTTTTTTTGGTTAATTGTAGAAATTGGTGAAAGGATATGAACAAGGACAGGGGGATGGAGGTGATGGTGATCATGCTGATGCAATTGCTGCACAGGTATTGTTTTGGTTGCAAGTTGTTCATATATGTTTGTTATTTTTGGTCAAAATTGAGGTTAAGTTGCACCGATTGTTTAGGTAACTAGGTTTACGAGTATCTCTTTATCGGATTTTATAAAAGTTATATGTTTTTTAGGTTAGAAGATTAGCAATGGAAGTTCGCCAGCTGGCTTCTTCGAGGCAGATCACTGTTCTGAATGGTGGTGCTGGTGGTATGTGTTCTCGGCCTTGGCGTGCTTTTTTAGTGAATTTTAAGTGGGTGCTTTGTGATTTACGTCGTCATGTGTTTATATGTTTTTGTTTGAGTTTGCTTATGTATGGGTATACTTAGTGTTACTTATTGATATACTTAATTATTGCAAATTTAATGTTGATGTAGGTGGTGCAACATCTTTAGTGGTACCAGCTGCTGCCGTGGGTACTGCGGGTTATGGATACATGTGGTGGAAGGTTTAGTTGTTTTCCTTGTTCTTTGTAATTATCATAGTAGCTCAGATAGTTTAATTTGTTCTGGATATAATTGTGCATATCGAGTAAATTTTTATTGCATTTCATGTCTTGCACACACGAACTGGCAAAAAGAAGACCTAAAGAAACATTTTGTTGTGTGTAAAGCTTGACAACTTTCTGTCATTGTATACTTAGGGTTATTCATTCTCAGACCTCATGTATGTGACAAAGAAAAGCATGTCAACTGCTGTCTCAAACTTGACAAAGCATCTGGAACAAGTGTCGGACGCCCTTGCTGTAAGTTTCTCTTATTAGATCTGATATATACACATAATCTGTCAGCTACAT
Organism: Scalesia atractyloides; assembly: GCA_947069175.1. Lineage (NCBI taxonomy): Eukaryota > Viridiplantae > Streptophyta > Magnoliopsida > Asterales > Asteraceae > Scalesia > Scalesia atractyloides. Next base: position 5,356,542 of record CAMTDV010001634.1, read on the forward strand.
TGTGAGGATTAATATCCGATATATCAACCGATATATCAGTGATATATCGGTTATCGGTCCCCTGCCAAGATAGCGATACAAAATATCAGCCAGAACATCAGTACCGATAATATCAGCAATATTGTCCGATATATGACCGATATTTGATCGATAAAACACCGATTTTCCCGATATCAGTACCTTTATTCTTAGTTCTACCGTTCATCATTCTTCTTATTGCTGCTATTAGTATTTTAAGTCTTGATTGTTAGTTGTTATTGTTAAATGTTAGTTTTTAAGTCTTAGTCAGTTTTTACTTGCTACAATTGTTAGTGTTTTGCAAGTTGCAAAAGGTTAATTTGTTAATGGTAGGAGAGTATAATATATTGTTAGTGTTAAATTGCTATATATATAAATTTAGCATGATATTAAAATTACCGATATCCCACCGCGATAAGCGATGTCTCAAACATCGGTTCTTGACCGATATCCGATATTTTACCGCATTAACTGCTTAGGATCATACTCACACTGTATGCATTGGACTTTATGCTTTCTTCCCTTTGGCTCTCAGTTTATATGAATATTTGCTTCATGATTTCAAATATCAATATGACTTTTGCCAAGAACTTGGTTACAGTTTCATATCATAAGGATTACTGACTACTGTATTAGGCATGTACCGGTTCCAATATTGATGTATATGCATGTGTATATGTGTGTGGCATGTAAATGAACCGAACGAACACGAGCATATGATCGAACACATTTTTTGTTCATGTTCGTTTATTAAGAAAATAGGCGTGTGTTCGTTTATGTTCGTTCGTTTAAAAGTTATACGAACGTAAACAAACATGAACAAACATAGTTTAACAAACAATAAACAACGCAAATGAACGTAATTGAACCAACCTAAATGAACACAAATGAGCATAATTGACTAAACATACATGAACATAAAGTAACTTTTTATGAAGATTAGTGATCAATTGTGATGAATTCAATTGGAAATCCCATTTTTATTACTAGAAAGCCCAATTACCAATTAGTTATATTTATATAAGTAGTTAGAAAGTTCCTTTTATGTTTAATACTTATATAGATATAACTACTTACGTATTTAAATTGAAATGAACGAACATAAACAAATGTAAATAAACGTATAGATATAACTACTTATGTATCTAAATTGAAACGAATGAACATAAACAAATGTGAATAAACGAACATAAAATGAATGAACAAAACGTGTGTTCATGTTCGTTCGTTTAATTAAACGAACAAAAAGTTGTGTTCATGTTTGTTCATTAATTAAGTAAACGAACATATATGAACTTCCCACCTAACAAGTTCACGAACAGTTCATGAGCGTTCGGTGTGTGTATAACTGTACATGACAATTATGTATACATATGTATATAGTTAAATAGGAATGTTATCATTATCATTGAACATGAACATGATATATGTGCGGATCTTACAGATTCATTCTCTAAACGAACATTTTTTTTTGTCGTTATTAGATATCCTTTTCTAATTTTCTTTCTCAGCAATTCTGCAGTGTTGCATTTATAATCACGTTTTCGTAAATCTTTTCTTTTCTGTAATCAGGCTGCGAAGAAACATTTGACACAGAGGATTGAGAAATTGGATGATAAAATGGATCAGCAAGTGGAAATATCCAAGTTGATTAGAAGTGAGGTATGTTTTATAACATCTAGAAATATATGAATTACCCAAAGCAAAATCGGTCCATGAAACTTATCATAAAAGTAACTGACTTGTCTTATGGAATAGGTGGGTGATGTCCGTGATGATCTTTCCCAAATAGGCTACGACTTGGATTCACTAAATCAAATGGTTTCCGGTTTGGTGAGTGTTCGTTCATGATTTCTATAAAACACGATATTCGACATCTTTAACTTGTGAAACAGGTGACGGATGTCCTTATGTTATTTCTTTTATTTAAATATTTAACACACTTCATGATTCCCTGCAGAATGGCAAGATAATGACACTGGAAGAAAAACAGGTAAACAAAATATCTTATATTTTGAAAGTATAATATTTTCAGTATGCTAACGAGTATTGATTTTGTAAATAGGATCTAACTAACCTTGGAGTGTGGTACCTCTGCAACAAGGCTGAAGGATCCAAGATGTCTGGCAAGGCACAGGTAATATTACTACTGTTTTTTATAGCTAGCTATAGAATTACCAAAGTTGTACCTCTGCAACATGTACCCGTTTCATTCGTTTTTGCATTATAAGCTTATATAATTGTCGAATAGTTTCATTAAACTAGAATTAGAAATAGGTAAACACAAGTAGCCCAAAAGATGTCTAGTAGGTCATCTGGTATTTCCGTACGCTATTATTATCATATAATTATAGTAATGTCATCTTCAGTACACTGAGCGAAATAAACTACAAATTTATAGAACAAGAAGAACCTTTCAATATTGATTTCTACAAATTTTCAAACAATTTGGGTGTGTTTGGCTTGATGGAAAATGGAATGGAATGAACAAGGTAATGGTTTAATGGAATGAGTGGTGCAATGAAATGACCCATTGATTTTATGTTAAAAGTCATGCATCTGTGTCAATGAAAATGCACACAAACTCACCTTACGATAAATAGGCCTATGGTTGTTCGCCGTGCCAATATGCTTACGCTACAAGTCAACTAACGTATGCCAAGGCAACTTCCATAAACTCCTTAGTATGTCTTGGCGTTCAAAGTCATTTGGTAGATTTCTGCATATATCAATTTTTAAAACATACTGCATAATTTCATTCGGGAACAACCTGACATGAGAAATTCTACCTGACATGAGTAAAGAACACAACCTGACTTCTATGCTCAATTTCTCCAATGAGTTGAGTGTTTTTGAGTGATTATTAAGCTTGAATCTAATGGAATATTTGTCCCAATGTTTTAAAACTGCATTGGGCCCCTTATTTTTTTTTTATGATTTAGTCAATGAAATTGTAAACTTAACTCTATAGATACGTTGAACGATCCAAAATTAGTTTCTGATAATGGTTTCAGGACTATAAACACTAAGCTCCTAGAGTCTTCTTTAATATTGTTTTCCCCTACTTTCAACAATTTCTTCCTTTTTTTATTTAGTTAAGGGTCATTACATAGTGCTATAACCAATTTGGGTTGGTTCGGGTCAAATTATATTTTGTTTTGAGTTTGGAACAAATAAGGATTTTTGGATCAATATATGCAAATTCGGTTTCAAGTTGAACTAATTTGGTTTGGTTTGATGACTTTGAATTCAATATCAAATTCAGCTTCTTTTAAAACATCTCAAACCGCACCGCTGAAACCCCATGTACCAATTTAGGATGGCCTGTTTGTCGGCACTTTTGTGGTAATGAAATTGTTATACAACTGAACTTTCATTTCTTGCTTTTTCTCATAGAAGTTAAGTTCCACATTGCTGCCTTGATGGTATTAGTAGTAAAAGCGAGGAGTCTTTTTATAACAGATTTTATAAACTATATATCCAAGATCTTGAATATCTGTGCACGTCATATAACACATGGCATAAAAATAATGTATATGGGATTATATGTGCACGTCATATTTTCAACCTCTTGAATATTTGCCATTACTATTTGCTTATTTCTTTTTAAAATACAGGAACAATTCAAACTTGCTGGCAAATCCTTTGCTGGTTATCTGACATCAGGGGGGATGCTAAATATTGAGGTTACTTATCCTCTGCTGTTTTGCTTCTTTCTAGTGCTATAAGATCAAATTTCTTTATATTTATCTGATAAAGAAGTACGCAATGGAAAGATATATTTATGTGGCGTTATTCTTCTTCAGGGCATGAAGGAAATAGCGGACAATTTAGATTCAGGCGATGTTAATAAGTCGCCAACAACTGGCTTATCAGACGATATTTCCTTCGGATCGGAGAGTCAACCGAGAAGGTTGACCAGGTATTCACATCAACTGCCTTACGCATAGTTTCCGCATAGCATAAACAGTGACTTTTACTTATGCTTATTGTTCTTGCATTGGTGTTGTGAAACAGGAGAAATACCGTCAAGTTCAGCTCTTGAAGCAAACAAAGAGTTTTTAAAGTTTAATCTGAAGAATGCAAGTCATATGTAATGTGCACTTTACTTGTGCCCAATAAGCCAAAACTTCGAAACATTTTTTTTTTGTTTTTACCCATTTGTGGGTAGCCATGTTTTTTTATTAAATGATGAACTTATGTATGTATTTGGTTTAACATACATGATAGAGTAATTACAAAAATCGTCCACGTGGCATGTTGAACATTGTAGATTTGGTCGCTGAAACTTTACTAATTGTGCTTTACGTACTAGTTTTTAGTTTTGGTTGTGGATTCAGATCTCACACTCGCAACTTACCCCCTTGCTAGTTAACTCAATAATTAGTTGAAGACTTGAAGGAACTCATGTTTATGTATATTTCTAAGCTTGTATAATCGAGAGAACATAAACGAATATTTAAAAGAGAACATATTAAATCCGAAAATTTTAATCATGTATTTTTAGAAAATAAAAACAATGAAATTATAATTTCAACTTAGGAAAGTAATTTAAATTTGTTTTCATGGTAAAATCTAAAAAGGGTAACAAGCATCCAGGGCCCCGGGCTTTCAGGTTTAAGGAAGTCTGTTTATTCTATATAGTTGGGCCTCATGACCCAGTCTTCAACATCATCATAAAGCCCAATTCCTAAAATATTTGAATTTTGCTCCTCATAAAGTACCCAGTCAAGTTAAGTAATTACATAAAACATTTTTAAATAATAAGTATATAATTAAACGGGTCAACCTGCGAATGCGTAACGTCTTCCAGAACACTAACTGATTAGCCAAACATGTTATGGGTCAACTTGAAATTGATGAAGACCCGTTAAAACACGAAATTGTGCTAGATTTGTGTCGTATTCTCAAGTCCATAGTTTTCACCACTATATGAAAGTTTTAACATTTATATGTTTCTTCATAAGATTTTATTTTGTAATATATAAAAATATTTTAATAATAAATAGAGTTAATTACTGTTTTCGTCCTTGTGGTTTGTCAAAAATCACTATTTCAGTCCATTAGTTTAAAAATTGCCGTTCAGTCCCTGTGGTTTCACTTTCGTAGCCACTTCAGTCCTGTGGTTTCACTTTCGTAGCCACTTCAATCCATTTATTCTGTAAGTACATGGACTGAAATGGTTGCGAGGTGGACTGAAATGGTTACGAAAGTGAAACACATGGACTGAAATCACAATTTTTAAACTAATGGACTGAAATAGTGATTTTTGACAAACCACAGGAACGAAAACAGTAATTAACTCTATATAAATAACATACTCGTCTGAAAACTTTTATAATCATCTTATATATGTTGCTTCATAAGATTTTATTTTGTAAGATATAAAACTATTTTAATAATAAATAAATAACATACTCGTCTGAAAACTTTTATAATCATCTTATAAATTATCACTATCATTAAACTTTTATAAAAGGAAATCGTATAAAAGCGTATAAAATCTAAAAGAACATAACTTTTAAATTTAATAAGTTAAATCTTGAAGGTATTAAAGGCCTTTTTTATCATCAAAAGCTATCTTAATTTATTAAATACATGAGAAGAGGGGCAATTCACACACAACAAACTAATAATTTATGCACTTTAATCGTATGTTACATCTTATATATTAACTAACTTTTCACACTTATAAAGCAATTAATATATAATTAACGTCAGTGATCCCAATTTGCCGTTCAAAAAAAATATAATTAATGATTTAATTAGTAAATGTTTAGTTTATGGGATATTGGATCTAAATAACCTCAACTTTCACCAATTGGCCGATAACACTCCCAACTTTCGATTTGTACACCAGCACTCCCAACTTTCAACATATTGGCTGATAACACTCTCTAACTAACTGAACCCTAACCCAGTTAGCTGATGTCAGCTGCCACATAAAAAATGTCATGTCAGTTGCCACATCAGCTGCCACGTCATCAAAAATGTCATGCCAATTGCCATATCATCTGCCACGTCATAAAAAAATGTCCCATCAACTGCCACATCATATGCCACGTTAGCAAAAAAGGCCACATCAGATGCCATATCAGCAAAAACTAGTTGGGTTAGGGTTCAGTTAGTTAGGGAGTGTTATCGGCAAATAAGTTGAAAGTTGAGAGTGCTGGTGTACAAATCGAAAGTTGAGAGTGTTATCGGCCAATTGACGAAAGTTAGGTTATTTAAATCCAATATCCGTTAGTTTATATATAAGTTAAGAATTTGGACTAGTTCAAAGGTCAAACCGAAAATATCCTCTCTATGATGAAGTCATGGTCCTCAACACCCTTTGAGAAACATCACTATCCATAATACTTGGTCAACTTTAAGAGGGTCAAAATTTATAGCCTTCTTTAGGCTCATCCAATCATCCAACTTGGAGAATTCGAGAAAGTATACACCAAAAGGGGGTAAAATAAATAAATAAAAAAACTTTAAAGATAATATATTTAATTTTGGTGAGGTGGGTTTGGTGGTATTTTTTACATTGTTTTCATAACAATGAATGTTTTTATGATACCCTCAAGATTCTTTCTCACGGAAAATTTGGATTCTTATTCTATGTCTACAACAAAAGATAAGGCTTTGTTTACTTTAAAGTACTTTTATTATTATATGCTAAGACCAAGCTTTAATCAATAGTTTGACGAGTCTTTATTATGTATTTTTAGCTCAATATGAACATGATTCAAGACCCGTTTCAATTTGAAAGAACTTGAATATTTATACATAAAAAACTTTTAAATCAATAGAGTCATCAAAATATATGTAAAGTTATATTGGATAAAATAAATCATTTTAAATACATGTAAGAGTTATGTGAACAACTTAGTTGGACGTTAATAGTGGGACATAAACTATGATAATCATGAAGAACCATAAATTATCAATGCCATTGAACAAAAAAAAATGTACTAAAACTTATAAAATTAGAAGGAGCATTTATTGTGGAAATGTGGGGTGACTCTTGAGACAAGAATCCCTCCATATCTGTTGAATATCTCATTATATCATGCAATTAAAAGGAAAATATAAAAAGCCCAAAAAACCCCACCAATAAAAAGGAAAAAAGTGGAATCATTGCCACCCAAAACCAATAATCATATTTTAGAATAATGTGAAGAAAATGATGTATATACACAGACATATGTATATGCATATAGTAGTTATAGTCATATATATACAGAGAGAGGGGGCGGTTATTGTACAAAATGTCTTAACGTATGCTGCGTACGAGATTCAGTATCAACATGCGAAATTTGGTTTATAACATGCGAATTTGATTTTGTTTCTCTACATGCAATTTTGATTTATTTTTGAACATGTGATTTCGTTTTTTCTGAATGTACATGCGATTTCAAGGTTTATTGAACCATGCGATTTTCATTTTTGGTATCATTACCTGCGATTTTCCCATCACGTATGCAGCGTACGTTAAGGCATATTGTATGATATACTTTCTCTCTCTCTCTCTCTATTTATATATTATATATATATATATATATATATAGAGAGAGAGAGAGAGATGAGAGAGAGAGAGATAAGGATCCGTTAGGAACCACCCTTTATTATGAGAACCGCGAGAACCAGTGTGAACACAAACAATAATACCTAAAAAAATCTAAAAAACATCCAAATTTTTTTTTTGATTTTTTAATTTTTTTTTTTTGAAAAAGTGGCTATATTTTGTCAACAAAAAAAATTTCAAAAAAAAATAAAATTTGAGTAACAGTTTTCCATACACATGTGCGTTTTTATCATTTCTTTGACAAATTCCGTAATACATTATAAACATTGGACAATTGTACTATCATTTACATTACGACGTGTAATACACTAATGTTTACGTTACCAAAATTAGAAATGCACATGTGCATCTATATGTATCAACATGAAATAAGGTGTTTTGGTACACTACTTTGAATACACTTTCTCTTTCATCCATAATAAACTACCATGCACATATGCATATGTATCATTTCTTCGACAAATTTCGTGATACGTTACAAATATTAGACAATTGTACTTTCATTTACACTACCATTTGTAATACACTACTTTTTACTTTGCCAATATTATAAATGCACATGTACATCTATATGTATCAACATGAAATAAGGTGTTTTGGTACACTACTTTGAATACACTTTTTCTTTCATCTATCATACCATCCATAATACACTTCCATTACCTCCTACCATCCATAATACAATACCATTACCTCCAACCATCTATAATACAATACCAATACCAATATTTTCACTTTATTACATGTATATCATCACCATCTATACTATCCAATCAACATATTACATCCTAAAGTGACAACTATAACCAAACCATCAACCACTAGATATAACTAACTAAAAAGCATGTATATAGGCCTACTTCATCATTAAAAACACAAACTTTTTGTACCAAAACACGTTATATAATGGTTACACAAAATGATGCACATGTGCATTTTGAATATTGGTAATGTAAAAAGTAGTGTATTACGGATAGTATTGTAAATTAAAGTGCAATTGTCTACTACTGATAATGTATTACGGAATTTGTTGAAGTTATGATACATATGCAAATGTGCATGGATAACTGTTATTCGAAAAAAAAGTTTTTTTTAGGGGTAAGAAATATAGCAATTTTTTAAAGAAAATAGTAAAAAAAATTTGAGTGTTTTTTTGATTTTTTTTAGATTTTATTTTGCAATAAAAGTGGTTCTCGCGGTTCTACTTTAAAACAATGCTACGAATAGATAAACACTAAAATAAACAATCTCAAACACGCACTAAACATTTTAAATAGTTTAAGGATTAGTCAATCTAAAACTGAGTATCTCTATTGTGTATTCAACGATGGAGGTGATGATGAGGACAGGCATATCACTATTGAGAGCTAAGTGACCCCGCTGGTAAGTAAGATCAAGTAATTAGGATGGTTTGTACAAAAGGATGAGAAGATAAGTGGTGACGTGACACACCGTGTACAGGTTGGATGGTGTTGATAAAAGCAACAATGGAGACATTGTGTGACAAGAGGTTCCCAACGAAATTGAAGGAGAAATTTTATAGGGTCGCAGTTAGACCTGCTATATTATATGGTACAGATTGTTGGGTCATAAGAAGTCTCAAGCGCGTAAGCTGGAGGTAGTAAAATGAGGATGCTATGGTGAACATGTGGGCATACTAGGTTGGATATGATAAGAAATGAGGTTTTTAGAGAAAGATTGAGTGGCAGGTATATCAAATAAGATAAGAGAGAGGATTTTGAGATGGTATGGGTATGTCAGAAGGAGACATGCGACGACTACCGTTAGAACCGTGAAAACTATCATTGTGAAGAGGAGGAGGAGTACAGGCAGACCAAAAACAAATTTGGGAGGAGGCGGATTAGGCAAGATTTGTTACACTTGAACCTCTCTGAAGATATGATCGATGATAAGAGTTCGTGGAACAATCTCTATATCCCTTAAGATAAAGGTAAGGTTTGCCATATACCATCCTCCCTAATTCTCACAAATAACTTGACTATAAATGGGTAGCAACTAGATATGGTGGTTGTTGTAAACACACTAAACATCTTAGGCTTGAGTGCACCATCATAGAAGCTGGTAGATTTAGAAGCTGGGCAAAGTGTATTCAACCGGTCAAGGGTCTCGTATATAACTTTATAAGAAAAATAATTAATTTAAAGAGTTATTATTTATAGTCATATCTTCTAATGTTTGGCTTCTCAATTTGTTTATGATTTTAGTTATTAATAAAGTGAGCTGCTTTTAGTTATTAATAAAGTTTAAGACAGATTTGAATAACAAAAATCAACTAATGAATCCAAAATGAAAAAAAAATTGATTTAAAGCGGTTTCAACATGCTATCTAACTTTTTTAAAGCTTCATCTTTTTTAACGGAGACTCAAGTTCAATTCTTATTTGTGTCATATTAGAGTGAATATAACCCGGGCTTATTGCTTACTGGTTGAGCAATGATAGTAACAAACCCGCCCGGGGGGGGGGGGGGGGGTTCAATCTTGCAGCACTCCGGTTTTCATCCGGCTGTTACTTCAGCGAGACAACTCGTGTGGAGGCAGTACGGTTTCCGAAGGAACGTGGTAACCAAGTCTGACTAACATAGTGCGGGCCCGATTATGACAACGTAGTCTGAGCAGATCTTGACTAGGACCGTCACTTAGACGGTGTGACATTTGGTCACTCAAAAAGAAATGTTACCGTTAAAAAAACTATATTAAATCATAATCTTCGAGAGGCAAGATATTAAATTAAGAATATATAAAACTTTTTCTTCATAGCAAAATAATAATATTTTATCATATTGCTCCACGTTTTAGTGTTTATTGGAAAAAGGTTAAGGCGTATATATTTGACTGTGGAAGTCAAAATTAGGATACCACTGTACAGTCATTGGTATTATGTTTGAACGTTAAAGTGTTACTAACATACGATATTGACAGGTCAACGTGGAAATTTGGTCAACATGTTCTAACTCGTTGCTTGTCTTTTCCACACATTACTGTTTTTATTATATGAAATGTGAATATAATAATTGTTTTTTGTTTAGTAGGAATTCATGAAAAAAAACCAACAAACCACTTTGAGCCACACAAAATACAAAATTTTTATATTATGTTATTTAAGAAGTAGAATGCTTCATTTTAAGGTATCTATGAAAAATATGTTATATTAAGGTGTGTAAAGTCACTACAAGATAATAACATAACAAGATCAATTGTTTTATAAAGTGTATATTTTTAATATATCTATAATTGATTCCCCGAGTTATAGGGGCCAGTTTTTTTAATGTGATTTGAGCATATGATTTTTTTTTGCAATTGTCTTTGAAGAGAAAGTAATAAGCGATTACATTTTCAACTCTTTAGATACTTCTAAAGTTGTTTAAGAAATCAATTGTAGTCGGATCTTACGGTGTGTTTATGTGGTTGAATCTACATCATATCTCAATTTTGTATTTGTTAACCGTAGTTGGATCTCATGGACTGTTTAAAATCGAACTTTTCAATTAATCATAAACTTCTAGTAACATACACACGACACAAATACTAAACTCATATGATTTCATAAAAATTAATTCTATTTATTATTCATTTTAATTATAAAATAAGGATGTTAACTAAAAAATATAATTAATTAATAAATATAGAAGTCATGGAAATACAACAATATTAATTTAGATTTTTCATGTAAAATATGTATTAATTAATGAAATGACATCACATTCCATATGGTTGGATAAGATTATGTTTGTAAGTCACGTACATATCAATATAATTTTTATCGTAGCTAACAACTTCTTCAATTATATGTCAACTTTTGATTTAACAAATTTCTGATCATATTTAAAGAGATGCTATTAATTTTTTTTAATTTTCTTTTTATAAATGATCTGATGCGAGTTCTGATAAATAGATGTGTAGTAGATAGGTGCATGAATTTAATGTTAATATGCTATCATCACAGTTAATATCTCATCCTTAGATTCTCTATATATTTTGTTGCATGTGAAAAATTGTTGGGTTGTTTAGCCAAATATAACCTTTGCAAGGGTTAAAATCAACAATACATAGCAATGCTATTTGTAGAAAAAGGCTTCAAGAATCAACATTTTAGTTTTATGCAAGTACAAACAGGTCCTTATATTATATAACTTTTTAGTATAAACCCTTTTAAACAAGACAAGTTAACTCAATAGAGAATATACGCTGATAAAAGTTTAGCTTCAGACTACGGTGAATATGAGCTTGAGACTCTAAGATCCTAGGTTTGGGACAAGTCTAGTTGAGTTGGACTTCACTAACTTCAACCTACTAAATCTAATATGAGAACAGACAAATCAAATTGAATTTTTTCATATTCAAAATCCAAAAAAAAAAAGATAATAATAGAGATATCAATGTTTATTCGTCTCTGTAAATTCAAAAAATATAACAAATTTCTTTTATGTACATAGCCTACACACCGAGGCGGAGCTTTAGGGTAGCCCAGAGAATCCCCCTCCCCTCCAATTTTTTTCTTTAAAGCTCTGGCGCATTTATTTAATAGATCAAGCCTCCTTTTTTTTTTTTTGGTTCGTAGTGTTTATTTTTATCTAGAATTTTATACGTTTTATTTAATAGATCAATCCCTTAAAGGTGTCACGTGCACACTTTTTTCAATTAAACAAATACAACCTTGTGAAAAGGTGGCTTAGTAAAAGCCTATTGTCTACATGATACTAACTTTTATACTTTTTTAGTTAATCCACTAGTGTAATATGTACAAGCTTATATGAAAATATGAGTTGGGTTTTAAATGTGTAATATGTACAAGGTTATATGAAACTATGAGTTGGATTTTAAAGGGGATTCAAATGCAAATGCGCTAGCGCCTCTACACCATTACATAGGGGCTTTAAAGTGGCTTTGCCTATCTTGGCATTGGAAACTGTTGATGATTGTTTTCATATTAAATAATATATAACTCAATCGTGTGTGTATATATATATATAGGTGAAGTATGGAGATAAAACCTACTTGAGTTGAAAATACTTAAGAAAACCTTATATAACATTTTTCTTTTTTTTTTCTAGAAAAATAGAGAATGTAAGTTACATGTTAATGAACATTTTGTAGCGAAAAAAATAAAAAGCACCGAATGGATTTTTTATAATTTTTTAAAAAATTTCAGTGTTTACAAAAAAATACTAAATAAAATGAATTTTTGTAATTTTTTTATAAAAAAATCCACTCGGCACTTTTTTTTGTTACAAAACGTTCATTAACATGTAACTTACATTCCCTATTTTTTTAGAAAAAAATAAAAATGTTACATAGGGTTTTCTTGAGTTTTCTCAACTCAAGTGGGTATTCATTTTATCCTTCTCCTATATATATATATATATATATATATATATATAATATATATATATATATATATATATAGGGTAAGGTTATTATAAAAAGGACCAAAAGTGTAAGAAAGGTAAGAAAGAATCTCAGTCATTAGATCTAAATTAATTGAAAAGGGTAATCAAGTAATTTTATCATTGATATAATTTATTCAAAACCTTCCATAAACCGCCACCCTAATTTATAGGAATACCGAATAACACTGCAAACACCATTCAGCACGTATATAACACCCTTCAATAAGTATATAACACCATTCAATAAGTATATACAACTATTTTAAAGATCTCCATAAAAACACTACGAATAACACTGCAACAACCATTCAACGCATATATAACACCATTCAATAAGTATATAAAACCATTCAATAATTATATCACCATTCAACACGTATATAACACCATTCAATAAGTATATAACACTATTCAATAATTATATAACACCATGAACTGAAACAAAAAACAATTAACTAAAACATTCGATTGAATGTAATTTTTTTCTGTATATAAGTATAGTAATATGGTACTCATATTAAAGATTAGAAAACACTCGTTATTATGGTGTAATTTTAAAAAAAAAAACGTGTTGCGTGTAAAAAGTTATTGGCGTTTAAAAAATAAAAGGGGAACTTGCATGTAGATTGAATGTGAGTTTCTAAAATTAAAAATGTTAATTTTACCTTTATACCTTTAATCTAGAAAATTAATTATTTTAATTGTTATACTATTTACAAGATTGCCATCAAGATCTCAACCATTAGATTAAAGATCTAATGGTTTAGATTCTTTTTTACACTTCTCACACTTTGGGTATTTTTTACAAGATCCTCTACCTACATTATAGGGGAATGTTCATTTGAGAAGAAAAATAAATTGAGAAGAAAAGGAACAAAGGGTATAGTTGTAAAACATTAAATAGTTTTTCTCTCATCTCATTAATTGTTATATTTGACTAATTAATTAGTATAAAGACTATCATCCTCTATACAAAATTTTTTGCCTACGCACATCAAAATTTATCCTACACGTATTGATATTTATCCTACACATATTGAAATTTATCCTACACAGTTCGTAATTCATCTTACACACCTCGTAATGTATCACACTTTAAATTAATATTTTTTTTATTTTGAGTTTTTTAAAATAAGTTACAAATTTAATATAGTTAGCTATTTAATAGGAAGACCACCAATTAATGATCTATTTAAGTTTACCAATATACCCTTACACTAATATTAAATACAAAAATTAAATAAAGTAAAAATGAAGCATTTTTATTGGTTGAAAGTTCTTCTTTTTTATTCTTACAAAATTTTTTATTCTTAGAAAAATTTTCTTCTCATTTGAACCCTCTACTATATATATATAGGCATCTTAATCCAATACCACATTTTACATAAACTCCTAATAAAGCGTCCCGCAACACACCTTAGTGGTATCAATGGTGAAAAAAGAGTCCGTCTATGACGCTTACGTGATAGCAATTTTTCACGTGAAGCCGCAATAGAGCCCCCACCCACGACATATGGTCTGAGTATTTGCGAATCAAGTCAAGCTTTAAATTGTTTCCATAAACATAAAATCGAATCTATACGAGACAAAACAAAATTTCTAGTCTTCAGTAACTATGTTTGAGCTTGATTGGTTTATTAACTCTTAACGAGTATACCCAAAAATGAGTGAACTTAATATCATATTAACTCTTTAACACATACATGATTGAATTAGATTTCTTCCACAAGTGGAAGCTTTTCTTTATCCTTTGCTTGAATAAGTATAATTTTAATAAACTTTATTTACTTATAAAACTTTCTTTTTCTTCTATTGTTTGATTTGGTCCATTCTGGACATTTGTACTTTGATGGTTTACAATCTACGATATCAACATACAAATAATAATTATGTTTAATATTCTGCAATGTATGATCATATATAGATAAACTTAAACATACTTTTTTCTTCCTTTTAAGAATGTTTAAGTTTACAAATTGTGAAACTAAAATAAACATCAATGCATCTATTAAGATTTTTAAGAACTTTCATTTTAAACGCATTATATTGAGCCCGACTAAAGATCTTCCACGATAAAATATCTAAAAGAGGTTGAACAACTCAAGAACAATGAAATAGATGTTTCCCTAACTACTATGCTGATTAATTTACTCATAAATGCTAAAATACAAAGACATTTTCCTAACAAAGTACGTCAAACATATTTCTCAAGAATTCAAAACCAAATTTCAATAATTGTATATTATCTATGGTCATACACTGCCAAAATGCTTTCTTGGTATATCACTTCTTGTTTCTGGTTTTGTCACCTTCATATTGTGTACAAGGAAGGATAGATATAAAGGGACCAACATAGAATCAACATCTTATAATTAGTGTGATTTGGCTTTATTTCAATGATATGATATGAAGATGATGGGAATACATCAAGAAACATGTATAAAATCGGTGTTTTTATTCTCGGATATGTGTTTTCTCTAGGTGACTTGCAAATTATGAAAGGAAATCGAACGACAAGTTATCAAATGAATGCTTTCTTTGTTATTATAAGTTTATAACCATTGAGCCAATGTAAGTATATCACATGCAACGGTGCAACACCATGGTTGGGTGTATATTGCAGCTAGGTGATGGGTGTTTGGCTAATTTCAACCACACCTTAGTTGAGGCCTTCTCAATGTAGCCTGGTCGGCCTCTTAGGAAGATGATTTGAGATAGGAATCTCCGACACTCTTCACTATACACACACATACATATACAAAACACACACATATATGCTTCGGGCTAGGAATACGAAAATATTGTCACACCCCGACCCGCAGCGGAAAAGGTGATCGGGGCATAATTGGGTTATCATCAAAGCTCATGACATTTATTATATGTTTCATATTCATTAAAACAATTTAACGGAAATTTACAATAAATGATACAACATGTTCTAACTATCAATCTAAGCTTCTTGGTTCTCTTCTAAGGCATATCCTATGTTTTCCTTACTTCAACCTGTTCACCTGTATCATGTGTAAAAAGGTTTTTGGATCAACATAATGTTGGCGAGTGAATCCTATGGAAAAACATTTGAACAAGTTTATCCGATTGATTATAAATAATGTGCATACCACATATGAGTAAATGTAGATGTAAATTTATTCACACAACACATAATATTGAATATTGAACATACAAACACCAAATGATTGTTTTGAGGCACGCGTTGTTCGACTCGTCTCCCACGAGGAACTGATGGGCCTAATGAATGAGTTTTGAGGCACGCGTTGTTCTTACGAACTTATGGGCCTAATGTATGAGTTTTGAGGCATGCGTTGTTCTTATGAACTGATGGGCCTAATGTATGAGTTTTTGAGGCACGCGTTGTTCTCGTCTCCCACGAGGAACTGATGGGCCTAATGAATGAGTTTTAAGGCACGCGTTGTTCTTATGAACTGATGGGCCTAATGTATGAGTTTTTGAGGCACGCGTTGTTCTCGTCTCCCACGAGGAACTGATGGGCCTAATGAATGAGTTTTAAGGCACGCGTTGTTCTCGTCTCCCACGAGGAACTGATGGGCCTAATAATTGAGTTTTAAGGCACGCGTTGTTCTCGTCTCCCACGAAGAACTGATGGGCCTAAATAATTTGCATACAACTTTGACAATATGTAATACATCACAACCAATAATAGTTACATTCTAGTTTAGTTCATATAATGGTATAGCACAAATTTGCATAAGAGAATTAGTTTAAACGACACATGATACACCCCAAAACATGAATAAAAAAGGGGAGTTTGTAAGAATTCACTCACATTGGGTGCGTTCGGTTGATGAGGTTGAATGCACGCGAAATGGTGTTAACCACGAGTGAAATTAACCTAGATAAATCGCATTATGGTTTGGTAAGTAAACGGATTTTATTAATCTATTTTAGTAGGATTGTTGGGTGTATTTTTGTGAGTTTGAGGCTATTTTCTAACCTTAAAAATGTTATTTTTAAGTATTTTTAATTGATTTTTAATTAAAATAATTAGATAAAAATAATAAAAAAATATTTTTATTTTTGCTACAGTTGACTTTGACCTATTGACTTTGACTGACGTTGACCGGTTCGGAAGGCATATTGTCGTGCGCTGGGTGAGGCTCGAACCCGAGACCTCCCGTACGCGTGCACGCAGCTCTACCAACTGAGCTACGTGTCTAACCCGTCATATATCCGATTTTAATTATATATATATATATTAATTAGAGTTTAAACAGAAATCCTTTTATTTTAAAACGAATTAAATCACAAAACCGGTGCGCTCCACAGGTCTCGAACCCGGGACCTGTGGGTTAGCGGACACACAATCCACCGCTGGACTGTGTGTCTCACTTGGTTATAAACTCAGTTATCAATATACTTAACATATACTTAAATCAACCCGGTTCAGTTTGCTGAAAAAGGAATTTTTATCAAGGCAGCGTGTAAGGGACAATACTCGAACTCGTGACCTTAGCGTTAAAAGTGCACACAGTCCACCGCTGGACTGTGTGTCTAACCCGGTAATTATCTTGATTTTAATTATACTTAACCATTACTGAAACGTCGTCTTCTTCACTGGTTTTAACCGGAAGTGGCGACTGACTGGTTCGAAAAGTTGATTCAAGTTCCTTTAGCGTTTTATGATCAATTACAGTCGAGATAAAAGTAAAAAGGAAAGGAATTAGGAGTGAAAATTACCGGCTGTTTCTCCTCTGTTTTCCGGCAGAACTCCGGTGGCAGCAAGTTCTTTCGGCGATGAGTCTCTTGCAGCAGAGAGTCTTCCGAAGGCTTGCAAAGGGTGTGGGTGATTTCGGTAAGAGTTTAGGGGGTTCAGTAAAGCTCGAAGGTTAATGATACGGTTTTCCGGCGATGTATCAAATATTTCCGGCGAGTGATTTTTCGCCGAGAAAAGGTGCGATTTGAGTGTGAAAGGTTTCTGGCGAGTTGAGGGTGTATTTATAGGGTAGTATTGAGATGAATGGGGTCTGAATTCGGTCTCAATTCGAAGTCAGGCGTTCTCCGGCGGTTACAGCTGATGTCGCGGGTTCATATGTCGGTTATAACCGTCGTAATAGTTAAGTCATCGGTTAAATTGGGCGAAAACGTAATTAAACGGCGAAGTCGTCGGGATTTCCGACGACTGCTAATTGGGCGGAAAAATTGATTGAATTCAACTTCGGAACTTGAATATTTCAATTAAATGTTTCCTTTTATTAACAGAAAAACAAAGTGGCGGAGCGGTTGTTCAGCTGAGTGATAAGTGTTGTTGAGCCGGTTATAGACCCGAGTTCGAAACCCGGCAGAAGCAAATCATTTTTATTTTGTTATTTTTGACAGTTTTTCAAAAACTAATTATATATCCCTGCATAATAATTGATTACGTATCATTTAAAATTATTTTGGGCATTTAATTCGCAACTAAAATTTTAACTGACTGTTCGGTTGATAAACGGAGCGGGTTTGGTAAATCCGTTTTTGACGGATGTTACAGTATCCCCTGCTTTTTAGAAATTTCGTCCCGAAATTTAAATAGGGATAAAATTGCCTAAAAGAATGATGGTGTTTAGTTTGACAGTTACATACTTAGAAGAAATAAGGGTTTGGGTTTTTGTTTGAGGCGGTAACGTTCCTTGTAAAGGTTAAGTATCCTAATACAGGAATCGCTTTTTGTTGCCTACTGTATAAGTATTGTCAAGCAGGAATGATTCGCTAAAATGATATCATAAGAGTTTAGATGTGTTTGGAAAAGTATGGTTATATCCTACTGCAAAACTTCCAATACTACAATCTACACAAATAAACACAACAACTAATAATTGAATCCACATTCTGATAGTATATATGTTTGAATGGTGACAGTTCCTCTCTCGTTTGTTATGATGGAAAGGTTAGTCTATGTAGAAATGGAACACAATCCAATTTCTTTAAATAGTGAGATGATGTAATTGTAACACAAATTTCAACCAAGGCAATACTAAATCCTACATGGAACTTCTCATAACCACCTGATAACGCCTCTGATCCTTTGGCAAGAATACTTATATATAGGAAGTACCAGCGGCGTATCCACCATATTCTTGTCAAATTTTCATTGGTTTTATCAGTGAATTATGATTAGTCCTATAACTCTACAACCAATACAACAAACATAAAAATACTGAAATGAAATATATCTGTGCGATCAAGGCTCAATCAAACGGAGCCGATCGTATTGTATGTACTGAAATTGAAATGTCTGTGCGCTCAAGGCTCAATCAAACGGAGCCGAACGTATTGAATGTACTGAAAAATGAAATTGTCTATGTGCTCAAGGCTCAATCAAACGGAACCGAGCTTATTGCATGTACTGAAAATGAATGACTTAATCACACAAACAACCTATGCATGGAACCTCTCATAACCGCCTGATAATGCCTCCGATCATTTGACAAGAATACTTATATATAGGAAGTACCAACGGCGTATCCACCATATTCTTGTCAAATTCTCATTGACCTTATCCGCAAGTTATGATTAGTTCTATGTGACTCTACAACATAAACAACACAACAACCAGTGCTTGAGTCTTAATTCTGATAGTATCCGTGTTTGACAAAACCTCTCTCGTTTAATATGATGGAGAGGTTAGTCTATGTAGAAGTGAGGCACAACTCAACTTCTTTAAATGATGAAACTGAGATATGTCGTGAAGTATGATGATATGAATATTAAATCAATGAGTATAAAACAAATTGAACTAGTAATTTGCATTAAAATTCTTGGATAAAATTCCAATTGGGATACGTGAAAATTGAGATAACATAAAGAAAAACATAAAAACTGAGTGATTGGAGTTGAATCTAGATTCTTGATGAGAGAAGGCTAGTTAAGTGGTTGGTTTGGACCGTTAATATCTTCAACAGGATTGGTGTTGATGTTATAAACTCTTCCTCTTGCTGGCGGTGGAGCTGGGTTTGCTTGGTTTGCTTGGTTAACTGGGTTTGCTTGAGCTTGGGCGTTTATGATGTTAACCAAACGAGGGCATGTGTTTCTAAAATGGGTAGGGTCGCCACAATTGAAACAAGCTCGAACATATGGGTACATGGGGTATTGAGGTTGTTGATATGTTTGGATCATGGGTTGAGTAGGGGTTGAGGTTTGGTTTTGAGAGGTGCGGTAAACGTTGCTCAAATGACCGTAGCGTCCACAATTCGCACATAGTCGACAGGGTAAGGTAGATGGATGGTGATAGAAACAGGTGTTGCATTGAGGGTGAGGTCCAATGTAAGGTTTCTTGTTTGGGTAAGTTGAGTTGGGTGCTACTTGAGCGTTTGGGATAGTTTGAGAAGGTACAACTTGTGAAGCTGGTTGGTTGCGTTGGGTGACGGCGAAGATTTGCCCATCACGTTTTCTCTTAGAAGTAGGTGGTGTAAAGGATTCGGTTCGGGTGGGGTTTGAGGTTTCGGTTGATGCTTTATCCTTCTTCTTCTCCTCTTTGAAATCTTTGTTCCGGATTCGGTTCTCGGTGAGTGCGGTTGCTAGCTCCATTGCTGCTTCCAAAGTTGCAGGCGAGGTGCTTATTACAGAGTCTTGAATCTTTGATGGAAGACCACGAATGTAGTGCTCGATCAAACGATAGAGGGGAGTGAACAAGTTGGGAACCATTTGATTTAACTCAAGGAATCTCTTGTTGGGTTGGGTTAACGAAATTAGCGGTAAGGGCTTGTTGAACTTGAACTACGATGTTTGGTATTACGGTCGCCATTTGCTGAGTGATTTGGGTAGCCATGCGTTCACGGGCTTTTCCTGCTCTCATCTTCCTACGGGCGAGGTTAGAAGACATCTACAAGGAATACATGTCAAGAGTATGAGTTGGATGCCTTTGGGATCGTGGGTCGTGTTTGGGGAATGAACGTTCATAAAATAAATATAGAAAAATAAATCTACTACATCCATAGGATGTCTTGGGCTTTGCTCGTATTTGGGCCTTGCATGCCGCCATACTTCACCTTCGTAATCACGTGGGCCCCCATGATTACCGGGTTTTTCATATGGTTCGCATGTGTTAGCCTGGTTACGTACACTAAAACCCGGAGAAAATCGAGAAATATGTAACGTATGATATTCGGAATGTGCCCAGGCATGGGCACGGTGACATCTCAAAGTGAGGTTAGTTCGAACGACGTTTGGTGTGGCATGCTTTGGCCTAATAGGTCCGTCGTACTCTCATCGTTAGTCCCCAGGTAGGCAAACTGGTCCGTTATTTTGGATTTATACGAATGCCAACCTAGACAGGATGTCCCGACTACCGGTACTTGTACCCTTCCGGTTACTACATGCCCGTCGCAGAACTTACTTTGATGGGATTTGAAAATTGCAACAAAATCCTTGAATAATGAGAGTATGAAAATGAATTGAATATATGAACATTGATATATGTATAACGAATATGTATATAAGCATGTATGTTTGACTGTAATATGAAACAAATAAATATCACAAGTTTGTATGTAACCACCTAATCAATTAAAATTTAGGCAGACTATAGTATAGGCTCTAAGGGTCTAATAACCTATCATATATCCCTATAGTCATGGCTCTGATACCAATCTGTCACACCCGACCCGCAGCGGAAAAGGTGATCGGGGCATAATTGGGTTATCATCAAAGCTCATGACATTTATTATATGTTTCATATTCATTAAAACAATTTAACGGAAATTTACAATAAATGATACAACATGTTCTAACTATCAATCTAAGCTTCTTGGTTCTCTTCTAAGGCATATCCTATGTTTTCCTTACTTCAACCTGTTCACCTGTATCATGTGTAAAAAGGTTTTTGGATCAACATAATGTTGGCGAGTGAATCCTATGGAAAAACATTTGAACAAGTTTATCCGATTGATTATAAATAATGTGCATACCACATATGAGTAAATGTAGATGTAAATTTATTCACACAACACATAATATTGAATATTGAACATACAAACACCAAATGATTGTTTTGAGGCACGCGTTGTTCGACTCGTCTCCCACGAGGAACTGATGGGCCTAATGAATGAGTTTTGAGGCACGCGTTGTTCTTACGAACTTATGGGCCTAATGTATGAGTTTTGAGGCATGCGTTGTTCTTATGAACTGATGGGCCTAATGTATGAGTTTTTGAGGCACGCGTTGTTCTCGTCTCCCACGAGGAACTGATGGGCCTAATGAATGAGTTTTAAGGCACGCGTTGTTCTTATGAACTGATGGGCCTAATGTATGAGTTTTTGAGGCACGCGTTGTTCTCGTCTCCCACGAGGAACTGATGGGCCTAATGAATGAGTTTTAAGGCACGCGTTGTTCTCGTCTCCCACGAGGAACTGATGGGCCTAATAATTGAGTTTTAAGGCACGCGTTGTTCTCGTCTCCCACGAAGAACTGATGGGCCTAAATAATTTGCATACAACTTTGACAATATGTAATACATCACAACCAATAATAGTTACATTCTAGTTTAGTTCATATAATGGTATAGCACAAATTTGCATAAGAGAATTAGTTTAAACGACACATGATACACCCCAAAACATGAATAAAAAAGGGGAGTTTGTAAGAATTCACTCACATTGGGTGCGTTCGGTTGATGAGGTTGAATGCACGCGAAATGGTGTTAACCACGAGTGAAATTAACCTAGATAAATCGCATTATGGTTTGGTAAGTAAACGGATTTTATTAATCTATTTTAGTAGGATTGTTGGGTGTATTTTTGTGAGTTTGAGGCTATTTTCTAACCTTAAAAATGTTATTTTTAAGTATTTTTAATTGATTTTTAATTAAAATAATTAGATAAAAATAATAAAAAAATATTTTATTTTTGCTACAGTTGACTTTGACCTATTGACTTTGACTGACGTTGACCGGTTCGGAAGGCATATTGTCGTGCGCTGGGTGAGGCTCGAACCCGAGACCTCCCGTACGCGTGCACGCAGCTCTACCAACTGAGCTACGTGTCTAACCCGTCATATATCCGATTTTAATTATATATATATATATTAATTAGAGTTTAAACAGAAATCCTTTTATTTTAAAACGAATTAAATCACAAAACCGGTGCGCTCCACAGGTCTCGAACCCGGGACCTGTGGGTTAGCGGACACACAATCCACCGCTGGACTGTGTGTCTCACTTGGTTATAAACTCAGTTATCAATATACTTAACATATACTTAAATCAACCCGGTTCAGTTTGCTGAAAAAGGAATTTTTATCAAGGCAGCGTGTAAGGGACAATACTCGAACTCGTGACCTTAGCGTTAAAAGTGCACACAGTCCACCGCTGGACTGTGTGTCTAACCCGGTAATTATCTTGATTTTAATTATACTTAACCATTACTGAAACGTCGTCTTCTTCACTGGTTTTAACCGGAAGTGGCGACTGACTGGTTCGAAAAGTTGATTCAAGTTCCTTTAGCGTTTTATGATCAATTACAGTCGAGATAAAAGTAAAAAGGAAAGGAATTAGGAGTGAAAATTACCGGCTGTTTCTCCTCTGTTTTCCGGCAGAACTCCGGTGGCAGCAAGTTCTTTCGGCGATGAGTCTCTTGCAGCAGAGAGTCTTCCGAAGGCTTGCAAAGGGTGTGGGTGATTTCGGTAAGAGTTTAGGGGGTTCAGTAAAGCTCGAAGGTTAATGATACGGTTTTCCGGCGATGTATCAAATATTTCCGGCGAGTGATTTTTCGCCGAGAAAAGGTGCGATTTGAGTGTGAAAGGTTTCTGGCGAGTTGAGGGTGTATTTATAGGGTAGTATTGAGATGAATGGGGTCTGAATTCGGTCTCAATTCGAAGTCAGGCGTTCTCCGGCGGTTACAGCTGATGTCGCGGGTTCATATGTCGGTTATAACCGTCGTAATAGTTAAGTCATCGGTTAAATTGGGCGAAAACGTAATTAAACGGCGAAGTCGTCGGGATTTCCGACGACTGCTAATTGGGCGGAAAAATTGATTGAATTCAACTTCGGAACTTGAATATTTCAATTAAATGTTTCCTTTTATTAACAGAAAAACAAAGTGGCGGAGCGGTTGTTCAGCTGAGTGATAAGTGTTGTTGAGCCGGTTATAGACCCGAGTTCGAAACCCGGCAGAAGCAAATCATTTTTATTTTGTTATTTTTGACAGTTTTTCAAAAACTAATTATATATCCCTGCATAATAATTGATTACGTATCATTTAAAATTATTTTGGGCATTTAATTCGCAACTAAAATTTTAACTGACTGTTCGGTTGATAAACGGAGCGGGTTTGGTAAATCCGTTTTTGACGGATGTTACAGTATCCCCTGCTTTTTAGAAATTTCGTCCCGAAATTTAAATAGGGATAAAATTGCCTAAAAGAATGATGGTGTTTAGTTTGACAGTTACATACTTAGAAGAAATAAGGGTTTGGGTTTTTGTTTGAGGCGGTAACGTTCCTTGTAAAGGTTAAGTATCCTAATACAGGAATCGCTTTTTGTTGCCTACTGTATAAGTATTGTCAAGCAGGAATGATTCGCTAAAATGATATCATAAGAGTTTAGATGTGTTTGGAAAAGTATGGTTATATCCTACTGCAAAACTTCCAATACTACAATCTACACAAATAAACACAACAACTAATAATTGAATCCACATTCTGATAGTATATATGTTTGAATGGTGACAGTTCCTCTCTCGTTTGTTATGATGGAAAGGTTAGTCTATGTAGAAATGGAACACAATCCAATTTCTTTAAATAGTGAGATGATGTAATTGTAACACAAATTTCAACCAAGGCAATACTAAATCCTACATGGAACTTCTCATAACCACCTGATAACGCCTCTGATCCTTTGGCAAGAATACTTATATATAGGAAGTACCAGCGGCGTATCCACCATATTCTTGTCAAATTTTCATTGGTTTTATCAGTGAATTATGATTAGTCCTATAACTCTACAACCAATACAACAAACATAAAAATACTGAAATGAAATATATCTGTGCGATCAAGGCTCAATCAAACGGAGCCGATCGTATTGTATGTACTGAAATTGAAATGTCTGTGCGCTCAAGGCTCAATCAAACGGAGCCGAACGTATTGAATGTACTGAAAAATGAAATTGTCTATGTGCTCAAGGCTCAATCAAACGGAACCGAGCTTATTGCATGTACTGAAAATGAATGACTTAATCACACAAACAACCTATGCATGGAACCTCTCATAACCGCCTGATAATGCCTCCGATCATTTGACAAGAATACTTATATATAGGAAGTACCAACGGCGTATCCACCATATTCTTGTCAAATTCTCATTGACCTTATCCGCAAGTTATGATTAGTTCTATGTGACTCTACAACATAAACAACACAACAACCAGTGCTTGAGTCTTAATTCTGATAGTATCCGTGTTTGACAAAACCTCTCTCGTTTAATATGATGGAGAGGTTAGTCTATGTAGAAGTGAGGCACAACTCAACTTCTTTAAATGATGAAACTGAGATATGTCGTGAAGTATGATGATATGAATATTAAATCAATGAGTATAAAACAAATTGAACTAGTAATTTGCATTAAAATTCTTGGATAAAATTCCAATTGGGATACGTGAAAATTGAGATAACATAAAGAAAAACATAAAAACTGAGTGATTGGAGTTGAATCTAGATTCTTGATGAGAGAAGGCTAGTTAAGTGGTTGGTTTGGACCGTTAATATCTTCAACAGGATTGGTGTTGATGTTATAAACTCTTCCTCTTGCTGGCGGTGGAGCTGGGTTTGCTTGGTTTGCTTGGTTAACTGGGTTTGCTTGAGCTTGGGCGTTTATGATGTTAACCAAACGAGGGCATGTGTTTCTAAAATGGGTAGGGTCGCCACAATTGAAACAAGCTCGAACATATGGGTACATGGGGTATTGAGGTTGTTGATATGTTTGGATCATGGGTTGAGTAGGGGTTGAGGTTTGGTTTTGAGAGGTGCGGTAAACGTTGCTCAAATGACCGTAGCGTCCACATTCGCACATAGTCGACAGGGTAAGGTAGATGGATGGTGATAGAAACAGGTGTTGCATTGAGGGTGAGGTCCAATGTAAGGTTTCTTGTTTGGGTAAGTTGAGTTGGGTGCTACTTGAGCGTTTGGGATAGTTTGAGAAGGTACAACTTGTGAAGCTGGTTGGTTGCGTTGGGTGACGGCGAAGATTTGCCCATCACGTTTTCTCTTAGAAGTAGGTGGTGTAAAGGATTCGGTTCGGGTGGGGTTTGAGGTTTCGGTTGATGCTTTATCCTTCTTCTTCTCCTCTTTGAAATCTTTGTTCCGGATTCGGTTCTCGGTGAGTGCGGTTGCTAGCTCCATTGCTGCTTCCAAAGTTGCAGGCGAGGTGCTTATTACAGAGTCTTGAATCTTTGATGGAAGACCACGAATGTAGTGCTCGATCAAACGATAGAGGGGAGTGAACAAGTTGGGAACCATTTGATTTAACTCAAGGAATCTCTTGTTGGGTTGGGTTAACGAAATTAGCGGTAAGGGCTTGTTGAACTTGAACTACGATGTTTGGTATTACGGTCGCCATTTGCTGAGTGATTTGGGTAGCCATGCGTTCACGGGCTTTTCCTGCTCTCATCTTCCTACGGGCGAGGTTAGAAGACATCTACAAGGAATACATGTCAAGAGTATGAGTTGGATGCCTTTGGGATCGTGGGTCGTGTTTGGGGAATGAACGTTCATAAAATAAATATAGAAAAATAAATCTACTACATCCATAGGATGTCTTGGGCTTTGCTCGTATTTGGGCCTTGCATGCCGCCATACTTCACCTTCGTAATCACGTGGGCCCCCATGATTACCGGGTTTTTCATATGGTTCGCATGTGTTAGCCTGGTTACGTACACTAAAACCCGGAGAAAATCGAGAAATATGTAACGTATGATATTCGGAATGTGCCCAGGCATGGGCACGGTGACATCTCAAAGTGAGGTTAGTTCGAACGACGTTTGGTGTGGCATGCTTTGGCCTAATAGGTCCGTCGTACTCTCATCGTTAGTCCCCAGGTAGGCAAACTGGTCCGTTATTTTGGATTTATACGAATGCCAACCTAGACAGGATGTCCCGACTACCGGTACTTGTACCCTTCCGGTTACTACATGCCCGTCGCAGAACTTACTTTGATGGGATTTGAAAATTGCAACAAAATCCTTGAATAATGAGAGTATGAAAATGAATTGAATATATGAACATTGATATATGTATAACGAATATGTATATAAGCATGTATGTTTGACTGTAATATGAAACAAATAAATATCACAAGTTTGTATGTAACCACCTAATCAATTAAAATTTAGGCAGACTATAGTATAGGCTCTAAGGGTCTAATAACCTATCATATATCCCTATAGTCATGGCTCTGATACCAATCTGTCACACCCCGACCCGCAGCGGAAAAGGTGATCGGGGCATAATTGGGTTATCATCAAAGCTCATGACATTTATTATATGTTTCATATTCATTAAAACAATTTAACGGAAATTTACAATAAATGATACAACATGTTCTAACTATCAATCTAAGCTTCTTGGTTCTCTTCTAAGGCATATCCTATGTTTTCCTTACTTCAACCTGTTCACCTGTATCATGTGTAAAAAGGTTTTTGGATCAACATAATGTTGGCGAGTGAATCCTATGGAAAAACATTTGAACAAGTTTATCCGATTGATTATAAATAATGTGCATACCACATATGAGTAAATGTAGATGTAAATTTATTCACACAACACATAATATTGAATATTGAACATACAAACACCAAATGATTGTTTTGAGGCACGCGTTGTTCGACTCGTCTCCCACGAGGAACTGATGGGCCTAATGAATGAGTTTTGAGGCACGCGTTGTTCTTACGAACTTATGGGCCTAATGTATGAGTTTTGAGGCATGCGTTGTTCTTATGAACTGATGGGCCTAATGTATGAGTTTTTGAGGCACGCGTTGTTCTCGTCTCCAACGAGGAACTGATGGGCCTAATGAATGAGTTTTAAGGCACGCGTTGTTCTTATGAACTGATGGGCCTAATGTATGAGTTTTTGAGGCACGCGTTGTTCTCGTCTCCCACGAGGAACTGATGGGCCTAATGAATGAGTTTTAAGGCACGCGTTGTTCTCGTCTCCCACGAGGAACTGATGGGCCTAATAATTGAGTTTTAAGGCACGCGTTGTTCTCGTCTCCCACGAAGAACTGATGGGCCTAAATAATTTGCATACAACTTTGACAATATGTAATACATCACAACCAATAATAGTTACATTCTAGTTTAGTTCATATAATGGTATAGCACAAATTTGCATAAGAGAATTAGTTAAGTCATCGGTTAAATTGGGCGAAAACGTAATTAAACGGCGAAGTCGTCGGGATTTCCGACGACTGCTAATTGGGCGGAAAAATTGATTGAATTCAACTTCGGAACTTGAATATTTCAATTAAATGTTTCCTTTTATTAACAGAAAAACAAAGTGGCGGAGCGGTTGTTCAGCTGAGTGATAAGTGTTGTTGAGCCGGTTATAGACCCGAGTTCGAAACCCGGCAGAAGCAAATCATTTTTATTTTGTTATTTTTGACAGTTTTTCAAAAACTAATTATATATCCCTGTATAATAATTGATTACGTATCGTTTAAAATTATTTTGGGCATTTAATTCGCAACTAAAATTTTAACTGACTGTTCGGTTGATAAACGGAGCGGGTTTGTTAAATCCGTTTTTGACGGATGTTACAAATATGCCAGGCATGCACATAGGTTAGATGTATCGTGTAATAGAAGGGTGCTTGAGTTAGACACAATGTTGTTAAACATCTGGACACATCGTTGTACACATAATGCAAAAAACCTATTTTAAAAGGTCGTTTTTTAAAATATAACAATGTAATACTCGGACTAATAAGAATAAAATTAGAGTGAATTACAAGTTTTGTCCTTTATGTATGTCCAAAATTGCAGGCGGTGTCCTTTACCTTCAAAATTGATAAGTTTTGTCCTTAATGTTTGCAAATCTTGCATGGTTTGTCCTTTAGGCCATAACCACTTCATATTTTTGGTTAAACATTAAGGACAAAACATGCAATTTGGTTTTGATCTAAAGGACAAACCATGTAAGATTTGCAAACATTAAGGACAAATCATGCAAGATTTGCAAACATTAAGTACAAAACTGCTCGATAAAGGATACCGCCTGTAATTTTAGACATACATAAAGGACAAAACTTGTAATTTACTCATAAAATTATGTATTTTTTTGTTACAACTTTAAGAAAAAATGAAGTATATAAGATTGGTTGAGTTTAGATAATTGATGAAACTATATGAAAATGAAAAAGGCCAACAATTGATGTTGATTCCTTTTTTACCCTTTTGGTAGATTTTATCTAACGAGTTCTCTTTAAGTAGGTAAAGATCGTGTCATAATGTTTCTCACTAAGATAATAGAGATTACCAATTTTATCCACATTATTTGCTTTGGTTGGGATTACTAAATTCTTTTTGCTAATCAAGGTAATGATCATCTTTACAACCTTTTCTCTAAAATAATATAGAGTACTAATATAATGCTTCTCTCGTATGGCATAGATAATCAATTTGAATCCCATAATAAAGATAGAAGTGAACATTTATATAAGCTCATTGGAGTCCTAAACATATTCATTGAACATGTGTAACCGATCCCAACAACGGGCGTCCTAAATGCTCATTACAACAACATGCACGAGCAATGCTTCTTTCCAAAATAAAAAAATAGAATGTACGCTTGTATTATCTTTGACAATATGATTTTGAAAAACGGAGATGCAATGCTTTCTCCCGAACACGAAATCGATCCTCCAACCATTGAAGAAGTGATTACTTTCTTCGTTTCACTAATCTCAAAAGATGGTGATTACATCTCTCACTAATCACTATACATGTATAATGATGTTCCTTACAAACTTCTCACTAAGACAACATATTGATCACCAAACCATTACAACACTAGAATGAAAGAAATGGAAGTTGTAGCACAACTCTTCTTTTTTCAATCTTTGATCTCTAATCTCTCTTTTCTATCCTTACAAACCCAATTTTACACACTCATCAAATTTTAAGTTTCAATAAAGGTACCAATGAATCAGATACAAAAATTGTGGGTTTATATCAAGATAGAAAAAAATTAGTTTTGTATTTTGTAAAACATGTTTGATGCTTTCCATATTGCTCTTGGCTTAAGACTTTAAATATAACACCTCAATATTTTTTATATTATTGTCATTTGTGTATTTGTATAAATATAACACCTTAATATTTTTTAAATTATTGTTATTTGTGTATTTGTAAGCGAACATAAACCAAGAGAATTCTCATAACCAAGGTCCAAGCGAGGTCATGCATTGATGTTGGGTTCTTGAACCTCTTTTAGAAATAAATTTCTTTGATATCTTTTTATTCCTTATTCTCCAATGAAACAATAGTTTATAGATTTATAGAAAAAAAAATGGTTTATGAAACTTTTGATGAGAAAGCTAGAAATAAAACTTTTCTTGAATTTGAAGATTAGAAAAAGGTTGAGTTGCCCTAATAATAATAATAATAATAATAATAATAATAATAATAATAATAATAATAATAATAATAATAATAATAATAATAATAATAATAATAATAATAATAATAATAATAATAATAAATAATAATAATAATAATAATAATAATAATAATAATAATAATAATAATAATAATAATTATTATATTATTATTATTATTATTATTATTATAACCAACCCTATGCCACACCTTTAAATTCCAAACATATAGAAACGTACAATCATGTATGCACACTTTACAACTCACATCAACATAGCTTTCTCAATCAAGTAATTAAATAAATAAAAGGCAATAAGTCGGGCGACCAGGTCCAAGTGAAGAACCGGCCAAACCGCGTTGAATCATTGAATGCTTCAAAAACCGGAGCCGAGAAAGAAACAGTAAAAGTTACACATAGACCCCCGAAAAAATAGATTTGTGTCGTTTTCGGCGACTGTTGAAAGCTAATGATTAGTACCAACCTCCAAAGCTGTTTATATGCCACGATAGATGCCCACAGATTTCAGTGCATCCCAAAATAAACGCATAATTTATGGAAACGATATGTTACAAAAATATATAAATATATTTGTCTATTTTAATATTTGTTTAACAGTCAACGAAGAGTTCAAATGGACTATTGCGAATTCACAATACACTTGCTTTCGAACCGTGGAAATCTTCACCTAGCCCGGAAGCACGACAATGCGGTAAGGTAAACCCGCTCAGTTCAAGGATCGAACTAGCGATCTCCGTCTAGTATTCCATTATCACCAGGTGTCGCAGAAAATAGTGGAGCGAACAGAAATCGAACCTGAATCTCTTAGAACACCGGGTCTCTCGTACTTTTATATAGTATTATTTTTTATTGACACTAAATGTAATCAAAACAAGAATCTTTTAATTCCATTAACAAAAGCTTATTGATATCTATAATAATAAAACTTCTTGTTTGTAAATACACATCTAAATACCTTTTAAAAAAGTTTCAAACTTCTTTTTTCTTTTTTTTAAAAGCCTTACATCTCATATTAATCAGAAAAGAAAGCGGTATTAAAGATAATGTTTATAAAAACTAAAAAGACACACTTATTCAACCTTGCGGAAGTATGAAATAACAGAAAAAGAAAGCGGTATTAAAGATAATATTTATAAAAAAACCAAAGCGACACCCTTATTCAGCCTTGCTGAAGTATGAAATGACAATAAATAAAAATGTCGTTAAAACGAACCCCCAACTAAAATTTTGCGAGCCGCCTGTGACGCTGTCCGTTAACGTATACATACAAGTTGAATAACAGAATCTAAAAATAAAACAAATGCTAAAATACGTAAATTTATTCAAACATTACTATTCTAGTATCTTAGAGTTTAAAATAGTTGACCACTTTTTTTAAAAAAAGCTTTGTAGAAATATTAAAGGGGTAACTTTGTAGAATAGTAACCAAGTTTTTAAAGTGTTCCGATTAGGTTACTCAAGTTTCAAAAGTGTTCAAATCAGGTCACTCAATATTCGTTTCATTAAAAGTAAGGGTTTTAATGTGGATTTTTTTTCTTTTTTCCCTTTTATTTGATGCTGACGTCGAGTGATGACGTGGACTGTAACTTGTTTTTTATTTTTTAATGTAATTAAAGTATTTTTACTTTTAATAAATATAATTTCAAATATTAAAATAATCCGACCACGGCATCTCACATGGAAAAAAGGACATGACTCGATTTGAATGTTAAGTTATCTAATTGGGATAGAAATGAAACGAGTGATCTAATTAGAACACTTTTAAAACTTGATTACTATTCTGTGACATATACCCAATATTAAAACAACTTATCTCAAGGGTAGTTTGGACAACTTATCTCAAGGGTAGTTTGGGGAACCAACGATTAATAAAACGACACGTTTTGAGCGGCAAAGGGTGCATTGGTTGAACAAACCTAACCACCACTTTCTTTCGTGGTTCACACCCATTTTGATTTTTCCCTTTTCTTTTATTTTATTTTTATCATAATAAACAAAATATAATTATTTATAAAAATAACAAATTACCAATAATATATATTATACTCTCTCTCTTCTTTTTCGGCTTTCTAAACCCATACTCTCTCTCTAGATTTCACCTACTGTTCCTCTCTCCTCTCTCTCTCTCTAACCTCTCTTCGCCGGCCGGAAAGCTGACTGTCATCGCCGGAAACCGGTTCACCATTGATACTAACAACCGGAGCTCTATCCGCACGAGTTATTTTCAGCAATTTCGGTTGAAGAAACGGTTACAACTACTTTTGTGCGGTTATTGGAGGTTATACAGAGTTTAAGCGGTTGAATCTTCCGATCTCTTCGTCTGGTGGTTGTTTTACGGGAATGTGCCGGAGTTATTGGCTGAGATCGTGATTTAGGGTTGAGGAGTTGAGATTTGTGGTTGTTGCGGTTTTTTATGCGTGTTTTCTGTTTATCTGTTTTGATTGGATGATTTTGGTGAAGTACGAGAAGACGGAGGGTTCCGGAGACGAAATTGGAATGATATGGTAAATTACGTGTTAGAATTTGTGAATATTGTTTACATGATTGATTGTTGTGTGTGAATCGATAGCATTATGTGATTTGTGTGTTAATTTGTTAATATTTCAGTTTCTGAATTCGTTTATATGTCTATTTTTCTGTGAATTAAGAAGAACTTAAAAGGTTATTTTAGCCATCACTTTGTCTTTTTGTATCCTGTAATTTAACATAATGATTTTATTTTCCGTGATGATTTTGATTTTGTTGCGCTGTAGAATTTTATAATTTGTTTTTATTTATTTTTTATTATTTTTAGAGATGATCTGTTCACTTTGACTTGGTCTATATGATTCTGTAAAAAAATTGTTAGTTTAACATTCATTGGTGGATTTATGTTAGTTAATGTTACATTGTTTCGAAGATATTATTTCATATTTCACTAAATATTGAAGGTTTTGTATGGAAATAAATCTAATGAACAGATATGGCCTATTGTAAGAATCTAATGAGATAACTATTGAATTTCTTGTGGAAATTTCTGTATTTTTTCCACAATAATATGTTTATGATCTTTAACTTATATGGCGATTGGCATATGATCACGATCACGGAGATTGATATGTTATTGTTTTTCTTCCAGGGGGAAGGAAGGATTTGTTTCTCCAGAGAGGCGAAGCTAGAATTTTTGAAGCATAAGAGGCTTCAGCGAATTAAAGCTGGCACATTAAATGATAGCGCACCAGTGATGAACATAACGACTAGAAGCAGTGGAGATTCTTTAAGAGGTTCTGCAC
Source organism: Scalesia atractyloides (assembly GCA_947069175.1). Classification (NCBI taxonomy): domain Eukaryota; kingdom Viridiplantae; phylum Streptophyta; class Magnoliopsida; order Asterales; family Asteraceae; genus Scalesia; species Scalesia atractyloides. The sequence goes on from CAMTDV010001634.1 coordinate 5,390,432, forward strand.
CCTGTGATGTGAGATCATTCAGAAATCCAGATATATCTACACGATCTGGGTGTTTATAAATGGGAGAGATACTATGTTAAAGCCGAAGGTTGAAAAATTTGACACAACGGATCTTGATTGGACTGATAAGATGCCCGAGTGCCCCGTATATTATCCAAGTAAAGAAGAATTTGGCGATCCTTTGGCGTATCTGCAAAAGATCGCCCCAGAAGCTTCACAATACGGTAATTATTAATTTGCGATGCGATTGTGTGTGTCTATGTGTGTATGCATGTAGCATGTTTGTTAATTTGCAATACATTTGCCACTATTGCTAGCTATAGATGTGACAGAACTTCAATGTCAAATACTATATTGACTGTGTGGTAGAATTTGACAATGCATTAAATGCAAGCTAAAGTGTAACTGATTTTAAGTGATAAGGCTTAGAACTTATTAAAAACTTGATTAAGATATAAATCATCATCATATGAGGGTTTACAACCTTACGATACTATCATGACATTCTTCTGTAAAAATGATATATTATTTCATTAATTGATAACAAGTTATTTTCTTGGAATTCTTTTTCAGGTATCTGCAAGATTGTTTCGCCTTTGAATGCTTCCGTACCCGCAGGCATGGTTTTAATGAAAGAGAAACCCGGTTTTAGATTTACAACAAGAGTGCAGCCTCTTCGTCTTGCTGAGTGGGATTCTGATGATAAGGTTACCTTTTTCCTAAGCGGAAGGTGAGTTTTCTTTATTTTTATTACCTTTTTTTATCAGCACTTTCAGATTTTAAGTAGCATTTTTTCTTCAGAAACTACACGTTCCGTGAGTACGAGAAAATGGCGAACAAGATTTTTGCTCGTAGATATTATAGTTCTGGAAGTCTTCCTGCTACTTATATGGAAAAAGAATTTTGGAATGAAATAGCTTCCGGAAATACTGAAAGTGCCGAGTATGCGTGTGATGTTGATGGCAGTGCGTTTTCATCTTCTCCAATTGATGAACTTGGAAATAGCAAATGGAATTTAAAGGTTTCAATTCTTTTCCAGTAATTATATATATATATATATATATATTATATATATAATATATATATGTGATAATGACTATATTTTGTTACAGATACTAGATTGTACATGTTCCATTAACTAAAATAAAGTTATTACTTATTTGATTGTAGAAAGTTGCACGCTTGTCCAGATCGATCTTACGTCTTCTAGAAACAACAATTCCGGTATTCAAATAGCTTATCTTCTTTGATCGCATATAGAAATTAAATGGTATTCTTTATTTACTTATCTTATATTATTATGATTTACAGGGAGTTACCGAACCAATGCTTTACATAGGGATGCTATTCAGTATGTTTGCTTGGCATGTAGAAGACCATTACTTATATAGGTATGTATTTCGTAAATTTACTTCATTATATGTTTTTAACTTTATGCTTATAGTCTTATACAATTATACTCCATTTGTTACAGCATTAATTACCATCATTGTGGAGCTGAAAAAACCTGGTACGGTGTTCCGGGTCACGCTGCACTAGATTTCGAAAAAGTCGTTCGTGAAAAGGTGTATAATCATGATATTCTGTCAACTGAAGGAGAAGACGGCGCTTTTGATGTTCTCTTAGGAAAAACAACCTTATTTCCTCCTAATATTTTGTCACAACACGGCGTTCCGGTTTACAAGGCTGTCCAAAAGCCCGGGGAATATGTCGTCACGTTCCCCCGTGCATATCATGCAGGATTTAGTCATGGTAATTATTATTTTCTAAAGTGTGATTTACAATGGCTCAGATTCTGTATCGTCATACTGATTTATTATTATAGGTTTTAACTGCGGTGAGGCTGTGAATTTTGCGATTGGTGACTGGTTCCCGTTGGGATCAATAGCTACACGTCGTTATGCACTTCTTAACCGGACACCTTTGATTCCTCACGAGGAACTTTTGTGTAAAGAAGCTATGCTTATTTCATCAGTTGGTGATTATGAAGATTTGACCGTCGTTCTGTAGATAATGCATCTAGACTTACCATTAAGGCCTCATTTGTGAATTTAATACGTTTCCAACATTGTGCTCGTTGGTGCTTGATGAGATCTAGAGATTGCGTGGGCGTTTCCGAACATTCTCATGGAACCATTCTTTGCAGTGTCTGCAAACGTGACTGCTATGTAGCTTATATCAACTGCAACTGCTATTTGCATCCTGTCTGCCTTCGCCACGGTATACTTACATGTTACTTTCTGGTTTCTGGTGTTATATATATAATATATATATAGTTATGATGTGAGTCTTTTTGTTAAATCATGGTATTTCGTGAATTATTTCAGAGTTCAAGTCACTTAACTTGCTATGTGGAACAAACTTTACGCTCTCTGTAAGGGATGAGCTCTTTGATATGGAGACGGTTTCCAAAATGTTTGAGGAGGATAAAGACGTCATTGACGAGGTTAAGCGTCAATTTAGGAACGGAGACGACACGATTCTCCTATCTAAATTATACCCACTAGCCGAAAACGATGAATACAATTTGTATTGCACGGTTGAACTTCAGCAGGACCGCAATTCTAAACAGTCTGTTTCTGAGATCATGGATGTTGACGACACTTGTTCCGTACATAATCATGTAAGCTTAAAGTCAATGATCATACGATTTTTTTCCCTTTTCTTACGTATGTAGTTTGACCTTACTCACCTTAGCAAATCTTTGTTTCAACAGATACACAGTGATAATGGTTCGTCTGAAGATCTAACTACGGAAACGCATAAAGCTTCACCAGTTGACGTCAAAAGCACATGCCATTATAGTGATGACTCTGACTCCGAAATATTTAGGGTCAAACGCCGTTCCTCGTTAAAATCTCAGCTAAGAAAACCGACCAGTTCTATTCCTTCAAAATTTGAACATCAGGTAGTCGATCTATAATTTATTATACAATATTATCAATCAATGATTCCATGTTTTTCTTTCCATACTAACCTCAGTTACTTATGCTTGCACAGGGGCTTAAACGGTTAAAGAAAGTACAAAACGAAAGATCTGGACATTAATTCAGCACCCGAGTGGTTAATAAACGACAAAGATTACGTGTCAAGGATAGATTCGGTAAAGACGGGTTAAAAAAAGTAACAGCCCTAGATCGTAATCCAAAACGACTTAAAAGTAAAAGGCAACTTAATTAGCAGTTCCTTTGAATGCAAGCAAATATCTTAGCGGCTTAACTTGGCTAACCTGGATTAAATTGGCGTTATAAAGTTGTACTAACAACACAGAGAAAATTAGATGAAGTAATGAAGCAGTATGACAAAAGTTAACCCACATTCGTAACAAAACAGAAATATATTCTTTGCGCGGGCCTCCATTCGGCACTGTGCGAATTCTTTTTCATTCGATTTTAGGTTGGGATTAGCGGCTATTTTGATGTACATTGTCGGTTTTAACAGTTGATAAATTGTTATGCGGCTAAAATGGTTGTTAATAATACCATTTCATGTCAAATTCCTTTACTGTCTGTATGTAGTGTAGTAGTTAGTTAGTTCCTTTGATTACATCAATTAGTTGATGAATTGTTTCGTTGGTTTTAAGCAAAGAATTTTGTAATTCTTTGGCTTAAAGACAAGACAAAGTTGGCTAAACACCTTGCTTTCATTCTATTTTTCGGAGATGGTTTTTTGTTTTTAAAGTCAAAAGGGTGTAGTGGTATTGACAGATTCTTTAACGTAATTGGTAAAAGAACTCAGTGTGTTACTAACTTCTAAAAAAGTTAACTAAACGTATTATCATATATGGAAAGACTATATTATGTTTTGTTTCCATATTCTAACGTAATAGTCGGTTTTTGCTTAAATGCTTTGATAGGGCTTTTCATATCACCAAGAGAGGTGGACCTACTCACAATTATGGGTGGGCTAGCGGACGTACCCCTTGAAAAAAGAAATTAGTGTATATTTTAGGCAAAACCCTGTCCACACCCCTTGAAAATGTGGTTGACGCCTCATTCGTACTCCCAACAAATAATTTTAAAGTCCGCCACTAATCACCAGTTACTTCATTTTAGTATAGAAATAAAAGCATTTAGGGACAAGTCGCGGCCGGAGTATGAGTTGCATGGCCCAAAGTCGATCATAAGAAGTTGTCGACTAAATGGTTTTCTTTCACCGATAGGACTTGTTGTATATAGAGGTGCACAAATAACTGGTTAATTAACCGCAACCGGTTATTAACCGAAACTGTAATCGGAGAATAACCGCTTGAGCAATAACTAGTTAGTGGTTATTTTTAACCGTAGGTTAGTAACCAGTTATAAATATATAGTATAGGAACCGGTTATTAACCGGTAGACCGGTTAACGAAAAAAAACCGAAAAATTATGAAAAAGGCTAAAAAACCGGTTATTAACCGAACCAGTTAAAGTAATTAACAGACCAGTTAAAAAAATAAACGGTTAAAGTAATAACCGGTTAAAGCATTAAACGGTTAAAGTCAAAAATTCAATTTCAACCGGCATAACTGGTTATTGAAATTAACTGGTTTGTGCACCTCTAGTTGTATACTTGTATATGTGGGTCGTGTATTGGTTATGGTATATGGGGCGGTTATGGCTACAGGCCCACAGGCTCACAGTTAGATTGTTACCAACAAAAACTTGGGCCTGCAGTTCGGCCCATAATATAGACAACTTGGTCATATTTATTTTAATTTTGGCCCACAATGCACAAAGTACAATACTAAGTACTTTAAGGCCCAGTACTTTTCGGCCTGACAGTCTTTACTTTTAAATTAAAGGTGTAGAAAGGATTATCTGGCCCAATAGGAAGCAGGTCAATGTTTCCTTTCGCAATTTTGACGTTAGATAAGCAAGGAAAATATAGATATCTATTTTAAATGATCTTTAAACTATATTCATGTTTCATGATCAGGATAAAGACCAATATCCAAAAATCTAGGATTAGACAAAAAATAAATTGATATGTTGTTATTCGATCTTCGCGGTAAGCTAATGTGAATACTTGTTCAGATGTGGAGATATGTATAAACAAGTATGAAGATATATTCATGATCACTACGCACATTAGTGAGAAAAAAAGGTGGTGACTACTACCGAGATCAGTGAAAAACGATACCAATGATTGACAACCAAGATTAGCGAGTTGATTAGTGAGATATTGTATGAGTAATCATTATTGACTTAGTGAGACCGTTTGATGTAGAGTAGAAACGACAAGTAAGATCAATCACGTTGATTCTACGAATACCCGTGATGAACTTGTCCCAACCCCAAAATTCAACCCAAAGGGCACGGAATTTGAAGTGAAAAATTGTTTTTTCCAAAAATGAAATCTGATCATTATCACCTCATAACCATCATATAAATAGAGTTATAAATTCGAAACGGGCCCCAAAATACACTCGGGCCAAAAACTAAAACAACACAAAAGTTGGCAAAAAACCCAAAAAATATAAAAATGAAAAATACTCATAGAAATAAGCCTTTTTTGGGCCCGAACGTCCACCCAAACCGCCAAAGGCCGTTTGCAGCAAAAGTGGGATTTTTCCTCACGATCGTTTTGACTGGTCGCACGCCCAAAACGGACCTTCGTAGCCCAAGTTAAAGCCATTTTAGTGAAGCCCCATTTGTCACGCGATCTTGGGCCTTCAAATATAACATGGTCCGCTCCTCCACACTTGGGCCCGCATCAGCGTTTTAGTGAAAACAAACGTTCGATTAACAATCAAGTAGTCGATGTAAGGTGGATTGTTATCATCTACCTAAACTAGTATACATCGATACGCCATATGTGCTATATCTCTCTTGCTTTTTTCTACTTGTTGATCTCGTAATATTCCTAAAAACTTAAAAAGAGTACTTCGTATAATCCAAAAAAAAATTATATAATATATTCACCCCTTATAAATTATTACACCATGAGTATTCCAATAATTTGCAAAAAGACCCACCACAACTTTTTGTTCTTCTAATTTAGTTTCTCTATATATCTAATCGCTACAATCACTTCCTAGCTTTTTATAACAAGTTTTATTTTTCTTATTTTTATGATACTATCCTATACATATTAGGTACTTTGGAGATATTATGCATAATCAAAAGTAACTTTTGTTTCATGTAGATGTACATACCTTATATTCATGTTTTAAACCATCCCATTTTCTTTATAACTCTTCACGTACATGGCATACCATTGGTCAGTGGCGAAGCTTAAGATTTCCGACCGTGGGGGGGGGGGGGGGAGGGGCGAAAACGTATATACCCAAAAATTTCTATAGAACCGGGAGGTCGAAAACGTATAAACCCAAAAATTTCTATACGAAAACCACATGTATAACAGTACTCAGCGAAAAGTTCGGAGGGTCGGGCATCCCCCGGCCCCTTCTATACTTTGCCCCTGCCAGTAGCGTCTCTAATCATTTACCATGCTTGATCTCTAAAAACTGTGCCCTTATGCTTTAACGATAAACAATGCAATTACTATTTAAACCATATAAAATGGGCTCACTAAACCTAATACCAATGAGCTAACTTTTAAGTCATAAAAATTGAGTTGTAAATGGGCCTACACGTGCCCCTTGAAATCACGGGCCTGTGCGCTGGTCCCCCCCGCACACCATGAAGGCTGCCCATGGGCATACCATATGCATATGATTTAGATGTAGAAAGAAAATATTAGAGGTGTTCATAGTTTGGTTCAACTGGTTTTGACGAGAAATTCTGAGCCAAGCCGAACCGCTAAGCACGGCTTTTAAAAGAAAAGAAACTAAACCCTATTATTGAAATTTGTTATATGAATTATATTATATGTGATTTATTGACTAAAAGACTTAACTATTTGAATGATATTATAGATTAAAAATAATGGTTTAACTTATTACACATATGAATCTAAAAAGGTAGAAAAAAAGCCCACCTTGAAAGCCGGGGAGAAAAGGACACGACTGATGAAAGAAATTGAAGAAGAAATAGTAAGAACAGTATGGTCATTTTCACTTTATATTATATCCCTCATTCCTAGAACTACCTCTCTCCATGTTTATTGCCAACCATTCTTCCTACTACCAATTTAAATTGTTGGTACCACACTACCCCTTTATTACTTATGGGTTCATAAGAAGATGACATTTCATTAAATCAAAAGTGTCAAAAAGAAAGACTGAAAAAAAAATTAAAGATACACTTGTTAAAATACTAAAAACTTTTGTAAAGTTTGATGAGTTTGAGAGTATGAGTAAGGTACTCCTACCACTTACATCTTTATCTCCTTTTACAAAGACATGATGGACCTTTTAGGAATTGCAAATTCATATGGATATAGATAGACATACACGAGCGTTATTTTACAAACGAAATTAAAAATAACAGAAAAAAGCGCAAAAATTAGATGGTTTGATTTAAAGACTAACGGTCGAACTACACGACTACATTACCAATAGGCATTTGGCTCAACGACGTTGGCGAATATCCTCAACCAAATGGTACGGATGCAAAGTTCATTGTGAGCATTTAAGTAAATTTTAGATGATGTAGAATTAAAGAGTGTGTGTGTCGCCGTTTAAAAAAAACTACACTGACGCACTATAAGCCATTATTATTAATATAGGCTAGGGTGTTACACAAGTAGTTTATATGAATAAATGAGTCACAATTGTGTCAGATTGAACTTATGAACTCTGATGTGGCTCTTAAATTTATTTATGTATAAAACAACCATAATATGGACACACTTGAAATCATGTAACTTGAGCACGATCTATATAATTGAAACATGACCTATGTAACCAATTTACCTAAACGGGTCAAACATGTTGACGAGTTGTAAACAAGTTAGCAAATGTTTATTTATTAATGATTAGCGGTAAACATGTTATATGGGTTGATGGGTTAAACTTATAAAATATTGTTTTTATTTTAGTTTTAAATGGATTGACAAATTGATTTATATAATTATCTGGTTCGATTACTTGACATGTTTAGTTAAATAAGTTAACAATGCCAACCCAATTGTGTCCCATTCGATTAAACAAGTTATACATATTAACCCAAACATAACATATTTATTAAACAAGTTAGACATGACGTATTAAAACTAAATATATTCATGTCATGTCTCGAGTTATGTTACAAATTACTGCAACTAATTTGTATGAATAAAAATGGAACAAAAATCTCAATATACGAAATTTGGGTTATTTTAAGACTTCAAAAATCAATTTTTAATAACATTATTTTCTATTAAGTACATTTCCATAGAAGTTGAATGTTTATTCTCTTGACAAACTTTGGTATCACATTAATCCCATGAAAAAGAACATTTTACTTGTTGAATTTTATCACACTTAAACTTTTTCCATAAACGAAAACTAAAAAAATTAACTAGAAAGAAAAACAAAAGTTAAGATATACACAGGGAATAAAAGAGACTTTAAATGAATGGGCCATTGGAACCCACAGACTGTGAAAGCAAATTAAAGGCTGCAATAATAATAAAATGAACATATGAAAATGAAGTGAAGTGTAGAAAATACAAATAGGTCAAAACACAGAGGGGACACATGAGTTGTGGTCAGTCAGCGTGGAGTCAATCATTAAGCAATAGATTGCAAAATCATTGATTGTTTTCCATCCTCCATCGGTATACTCACACACACTCTCTGGTGTATTTCCACACACAAATCAAGACATCATACTCTGCAGACAATGACATGACCAGAATGCAAACTGTATGCACACATGCATGCATGAGGAGGAGGCTGCTCACATGTCCATGTATGTCACATGCATGCATGCATGTGTCCATGTTTGTGTATAAATGTTTTATTGTGTGTATAAAAACTTTCAATAGAGAAGTTTCTTGGCCAGACAATATTACAACAACATTATGTTGTTTTATTACCAAAATAGTGATATGTGGCTTTGGGTTTTTTTTTATATATAATAGATCATTTATTTACAAGGATAAGTTAGCATAATTAGTTCACATTTGTAGTTATAATTTTAAACCTTTAATTACAAAAGTTGTAATGATTAGCACAAACCTATTTTGATAAGAAAATTTAAAAATATATATATAAACCAAATAAGAATTCAAGTTTTGGTCAAAACTTATAAAAATCATGTGGGCCACTCATTTTTTAATCTTATAACTTAAATCTAAATAAAATGGGTATAATGGTAATCTAGGATACATTAAAGGCATTAGAAATAAGATAACCAACTTAGGGTCGTGGTAGCGCCCGATGGGTGCAAACAATGGACAAAAAAATGGGACCGAAAGCTTAGAGTGCACCAAAGACATGAGAAACGTAAGAAGTCAAAAGACGAAGACAAAAGACAAGGGTGACCTGACATATCCGAAGGATCTACTCCTGATTCATTCTAACCGTTTAACTAACAATTACGTGATGAAGCATGTGACTAGACAAAAAGTCGTAGGCAACAAGTTGGTGACAAACATTCCAAAAATTTCTTATATTACATATACGTATATACACCTCTTTTAGGGAAACACATTCTTGAGAGCTAATAATTAAAAAAAGGTTCAAATTCGTCTAGCCACATTCTATTTAAAATGTTCAATAGTTTAGGTGAAAGGCTATATTAGAAATTTTGGGTTTATTATGAAGTCAGTATAACTCCTGATACTAAGATTTTTTTTTTCAATCTAATTGTAAGATATATATACCGAAATACTTTAATCTGATAGTAAATATACACGATTTAGAAAGATTACCAGAAGCGTTCAAACAACCAAACATACATGTGTTGCACATAGTTTTTTAATATTTACAAGAGTAAATTACTATTTCATCCTTGTAATAACTATTTCATTCCATAAGTTCAAATCTTGCAAAAACAGTTTCATTTTGTTTTAGTTGCCCCCCCCCCCCCCCTTTTACTTCATCCCCTTGGTTTAAATCCTCAAACACAAAAACAAACATTCATGTTCAAGAATTTTTCCAAGGTTATCAAAGATAGAATTTCGAAGTAGTTCCTCACATACCAAACACAAACACTGAACTGGAATAAATTCGCACATCCACTACTAGAAAATTAGGCAATTCTCACCAAAATTTGCCATCGAAAAAAACCGTGGTAAATTTAGCCACCAATTTCCCACCGCAATGTGAATTAAGCATATTTGATTTGGCATGGTAGCAAACTAGTCAAAAATTTTGTCACCATTTATTTTCGGTTGCAAATTGGTGAGAGAAATAATAATTTATAAAATCACGTGGCTGAATCATCTATAAATAAAAAAAGTGTGGTTGAATTGCGACCAATAAAATTTGAGCGGGTTTATTTTGATTTTCAATCCGGCGCCCCATGCATTATCCACTAATTAGGGTTTTAATCAAATTTTACTCCAAGAAAGATATTAACCTCTTGATAGCCCCTATACACCATTTCCAGGTCTGAATCAAAGAACACAACCATCGCCTTTGTCCTCTCCACATGTTAGGGTTATGCTACTTCACCATTCCAACGTATGATTCTTGATTTCCCAATGGCTTTTTAATCCTATGCCTTTTCTAAAAGTTAATCTCAAGTAACGTCACTCCATCATGCCTAAATTCATCTTCTTGTTCTTCAAATGAATTAAATCTTGTTCTTTTCAAGATTTCTAGTATGGATCGATAGTTGCTACTTAGATAATTGCTCCTTTCTTGAATTAATAAGGACTGATTTTAGATTTCACTTAAAGACTCCAACTTTTGAATTTCTATGTGATTATTTTTTTTGGGTGTTTGATCTTACTAAAATATTCTAGTTTATGCCTGCATAAACTTGTAGGTTATCCATATCTTGATTTTATAGGTTTGTATTTGTAAAATATTATGGGTAGATTAGAAACCCTAGATATTGGCATTGGGAATCTGAGTTCTTGGTAAGATCAGTTAGGTTTTGATGAGTGATTGAAAGAATCTGAGATGGATCTTGATTTTTGTAGGATTGGTATTGATCTTTGAAACTGATGGTGTTTATAAACATGGAATCAAGGATTCTTTCATGTTTCAGATGTTATTTTGGGTATTATATAGATGTTAAATGCTTGTCTTGATTATAGGTATCAGCAAGGATAGAAGGCCAAAGGACTGTTAGAAGCACTCTGCCCCAAATTACAGGTACTTGATACCTTCTTCTTTGCCTTTTTTTTATGAAAGTTATCTTTTGTTCTGTTAATCTGATACTATGTAAAAGACTTAATTCATGATCATATGATTGTCGAAATAATGGAAAATGGTCATTTTTGAAATATAAATGGTTTCGATTTGATCCTTATGAGATTGGCATTTTGCTTAATCAGCCAACACCACGTTCAAGGTGGCGTTTAAGGCGCTCAGCTTATGCCCCAGCATGTAAACGCTAAGGTATTACCATAACGTCTTCTAACAATCTAGTTTTAGTTTTTGAAACATTTTTTTTTCAATTTTTTTTTGCGGAATCGCAAGGTTTACATATTAGGGTTCTTTGCGTTTGATTTAATTTGTTGATTATTTGATTTTCTCCACTTAATAATGTATATATTTAAGTTTTAAAACTATGATATGTAGTGCAGCTCGAATGTTCGATAAAATGGTTGTACCAGATCATTGAAGAAATTGGATTTGTTGAACAAAAAACTGCTCTATATTTTGTTTTGGTCATTAGGTAACATTGATTACTTAATCATTTATGATTTCATCATTTGTACATAATCTTTTTTACACCCAGCTAGTCAAAATTAGGGACTATTTTTTACTTGATATCCTGTTAATAGAGTCATCATCCTTTTATAGTATGATAACAAGAAATAAATGGGATTATCTATCTCTATAAGATTATGTGTGCTTATATGGCTAGTGGTCCATAGGTAGGATAGAAGACAAGACCAAAAACTACCTATGACATTGGTTATAACTATAATACAGGTATGTTAGTTTAGTTGTTATGTAAATTATGTTTAGAAGAAAACATTGGTTATAAACTATTATAACGGGTATGTTGGTTTCTTTGTTTTGCTAATTGTATTAGAAAAAAAAACACATTAGTTAAAACTCTATTAATGGGTATATTAGTTTATTTGTTGTGTAAGAAGAAACAGTTAGAATTTTTTTTCACTATGTACTATGCAGTTTCTCTAATGTTGAATGATAAAAAATATAGTAATTGATCAATAGGGTATGTTATATGGGCTGGGTTGGGTTGAATTAAAATAAATAATATTTAAATAATTTGTACTTCTTTGTATTCTATAGGAATTATGGATTTTACTAATCTAAACTATTAGCTGTTGGTCGACAACGGTGTCAACTTAAAAAATAACCAGTGGTGGTCCCACCTTTTCACATATTGTAAACTAATGGACCTTTACTAAATAACCTTATTTCTTTTTTCCCTTAACCTTTCTGTTTAGTAAAGGTCCATTAGTTTACAATATATGAAAATGTGGGACCACCACTGGTTTTTTTTGAAGTTGAGACTGTTGCCTGCCAACGGCTAATAGTTAGGATTATGAAAATCCATTATTTTTACTCTATATTCCCTTTTTTTCCTGTAGGGAGCAAGCCAATGAATTTGATAACTAGTTATATAGATTAAGATTAGATGTTGTTCTTCCTCAACCAACTTGACCTGTTACCAGTTTTCTTTAATTTTGACCTTTGGATTCTCTTTATTAGTTGTTTTGTAGATTAAAAAGGTAAACTTGGTTATCAAGGAGCTATTTGAAGAAACGGATGAAGGAAAATAAAATTAAATGGAATTATTGCGGGGCGTTGGTTGAAAAAGACAAAGATAAGGTGGATAAAAATACAATGCTTAATAAGATGTGATAAACTGAAGCTATGTTAACAGCTATTGTTCTAAGATCGGCCACTTGGTTTTGAATGTTTCGATATATATCATATTAGGATAATTTTGGTTATTTGATGTTTTAGTTGGTGTTTGTTATTAGAATTTTAATATGATTTCGAAACAGGAAAAACTATAACTGAAATGTTTTCTATAGTTCTGGGATTTTATAATTGTATTGCATTGTTTATATAAATTTGCAATTTTATTGAAAAGTAAATGTGATGAAAAATGCAGGGAAAAATGAGAAATGTGGAAACAGGGGAACATATGTGCTAGCAAATATTCAATGTGGTTGCAAAATGGTAGCAAATATTGAATGCAAATGGTGGCTAACTAGTAACAAATGTTCAATACTACAACTAAATGGTGGTAGGAAATTGGTAACCAAAACCATGGCAAAACAACCGTGGCAACACGGTAGCAAAAAGTCACGTCATGTAGCAAACAAGGAGCGGTCGCAAATTATTTTGGCCATTTTTGTGGCGGCAAAAATCTGGTAGCAAAATATGAAGGTGGTGGCTATATGGTGGCAACAAGGCAATTGACACGGGTGTTTTTGCCACTGCACTTTCGGTTGCAAAACGGTGGCAACATGGTAATTATGACCATTTTGTGACCAAAATGAGGTGACAAAAACCCTATTTTCTAGTAGTGATCGTGGACATCTTCAAACCCTGAAAAGAGATTTTACTACTATACCTAAAGAGTAAGCCAAATGCGAAAATACATTTACTCTTAGGGGCGAACCTAGTGTATAACAAGGGCAACCCCGCTACGGCGTGCGCTACAGTGGTTGTGTAAAATTAGTGTAAATTTGAAAAAATGACGATTTTTCGATTTCGTTACCGTTTTTTATAAACGTTATCGCTTAACAGATTTTCTAGATCCGTCACTGTAACTCTTCTGGTACAACACTAAGAGTTCCTTCTAGGTTTGAAGATATCCATAATGTGTGAATCACCATTCTTGAATCACATGATCAAATCACCATTTCAGTGTTTGAGTTTGGTGTGTGAGGAACCGCTTTGAAGTTCTCCATTTTGATGACCTTGGCAAGTTTTCGAATGAGAATGTTTTTATGTATCAGTTCTTGAATAAGAATGTTTTTTTAGTATGTTTGGGCTTTAAACGAAGAAGATAAGGTAAAAAAAGATAAAAGAGCTAAATTGCCCCTCACGTGAGGGGCATGCTGATTCAAGTAACCCAGAGGGTGGATGAGGTTAGTAGGGGTGGGTTTGCTTGAAACGAAAATGAAACCACTGGTAGTGTTTTGGCAAAAGATTTGAACTGTCGGATTGAAATAGTTATTTTCAACAAATCACATAAAAATATTAATTTACTATTTACAATTATGTATGTCCCCTTTTAAAATTACAGAAATAAGATACAAACCTATTATGAAGAATCAATAATGTCATAAGTATACACATGAGGTAAAACTCACCCCTCTTTCTTCTTCTTCTCTCTCTTTTTTTTTTTACGATGAAATAGTCAAACAACTTAAAATGTTTTTCTTAAAAAGTAATGAATTTATCTTTTGGGGTTCAATAGTAATGATAAAGAAAAAAACATATAACAAATTCAAAATAAAGTATTTTTATTTTGTAAACGATTTTTCACATATGCTTTAATAGTTAATACATCCGAATGTATTGTAGATATACATATAGAAAATTTCTATCGCATCACATAGGGCAACTCTATAACTAGTTTTTTTCTATTTGTTTTACACATATTTAAGCATCTACTCAAGTAACTCATTTCTCTTTATTCTAGGGTTTCTTACAAGATTAAAGAGGAAAAACATGTTTTAAAGATATCTTTCAAGAACAAAACTTATTGTATAAACATAATAAAGCTACACAAAGTTGATATGTTTTACCAACAAAATACAAAACAATCAACTTAGTTTTAGGGTTTCTTCCAACAAAATACAAAACCATCAACTCAGTTTTAGGGTTTCTTCCTCAAGGGAAAATTATATTTAGCAGCAAAGGAAAAGGAGCAGAAATTAAAATATTGTAATGAACATGTATCATTAATTTAGTGTGCATTTATTTGGCGGTGTGTCGTTTATCGTTTCATATAGTTTTTGACACGTCTCGTACGCTCCAAATGTGAATTAACTTTACTTATAAATGGTCCATCCTTTTATCTCAAACATAAATTCTAGGGAGCGTCCACATGCATATGTATGTATGTATGATGAAAAAGATGGATCACAAAACTGGCCCCGCGAGAATATAGGCTTAATATGCGTCGATGCAAGACAGAATAGTATATTATTAGGTTAATGTGTATTGTTTTGTTATGGTATCTTTTTGTCTCTTGCAAATTCAAAGGTGTGGTGTTTATTCAACATGCCAATCTCAAACACCATACAATTTATATTTCTCTTTTTTTATAGATATTATAATATAATCCTCTCTCAGCTTCTACATGTTTTCTCAAACAAAGATATATTAATTTAAGATATGCTTAATTAATAGGATTTCAAGTTTAGTATTACATTTAAAACATTTTCTACCTAAAAAAAACACTTGTATTTGTGATGATAGTAGTTAGAATAGAATGATGTGGATTATATTAATAGCATTTCATTTTCATTGGCTACCCATTATAAGATATACGTAATTAATAGGATTTCAATTTTATTATTACATTTAAAACATGGTTTAAACCAAAAGAGTAAATTAAAAGAAATTTGTATTTATGATGATAGTAGATAAGAATAAAATATGAAATAATGTAAATTATATTCATACCATTTCATTTCTTTGGCCACAAATGGAAAAAAGAGTTATTGTATGATTAATACAATTATTAGTTTTGTTATTCTTGTTTCTTATTTTTCTTTTTGAACAACACTATATTACAAGACCCAAAAGGCAAAAAGGCCTGCGCATTATAATATAGGTAGTATTCGGCATGTAAGAAAATGAAGAACAATAAAATGGATCAATGCGAGGAAATAAAGAAAATTGTATTTTAGTTGGTCAACGAAATAGAATCGCCATGTCATAAGGTATATCACTCTCTCAAATTCATTTCATCCATCCCTTATGTTTTTTTTGCTATTCAATTCCTTTTTCACCATTCATTGACAACACCACAACCCACCGCCGCCGCCACCCACCACTTCCTCTTTCACCACCACTGTCACCACCACTGCCACCTATTATCACCCACCATCATCGCCACTGACCACCACCCACGATCGCAACTCGCTATCGATATTATTTTTCCGTCTTTTCTTGCCTATAAAACAACACAGAGTAATAATTCACTTCATTGATACCTAGTAACCAAACAAGACATGAAATGGTAAAGATATATCCATTCAATTTCCTCGTACCCATTACATTACCACATACCAAACAAACAATTATAGTTAAAATAATGTTTTTCTACATGTTACCTAACTGGTAAAAAAATGCATTATTTTTATATAATAATAATAATAATAATAATAATAAATACAAACCCACAAGCCTTACTCTAAATCGGTTTAACACACAAACTCTCTTTCACACATATTTATTTTTCTTCTGGACTTTTTCTTATGTTTGGCTCGTTTACAACCAAGCCAAAACTCAAAGGCGCGTTTCTAACCATCACGTTTCCGAGCAAGTGGCGAGCAACTTAGATAACCCTACTGTCTAGTGTGTTATACAGTTTAAATTTGTTGAGAGATATAGTGATAATGTTGGTTATTAAGTTAACATGTGTAGATATAATTTTATATTTCTATAAGTGAGCCAAAATCCAATAGAGTGGTGTGAGCAAAAAAAAAACCGAAATAACTGATAACCGGAGCACAACCGATGTATCCAAACTGATTTTAATCGATAACCGACATAAGCGATAGTTATAGTTTTGAGGTATTAGTTAACCGACCAATTGGCTATGGTTATAGTTTTGCGGGTTTGGTTAACCGACATAACGGAAACCAAAATGATTGTTTTTGGTTTTATAGATTTCTAGATTATGTAGTGAATTGCTTTCTTTATGCAAGTCTTTTATTAACTACAGGTTTTAGTTCTAATGATATTTATTGTTTTTATATGATATCACAAAGGTGGAAGAATTGGCATGTTTGAGATTGAAGTCTAGGATATCATGTAGGTTGTCACAAAGGTGCATCCTTACTATCATCTTTTCTCAAGGCACAATATAGGGTTTGAAATTATCCTTGTAGGTTAACTGATTATCCATCATTCTAATAATTTGTTTCAACTAACCAACTAAAATCTGTAGTAACCCAGTTGATTTCTAGAATCTCGTAACCATATATATCAGTTTCGGTTAGTTTCAAAGCCAAACCGTACCAACCCATGCACACTTCTAGCTCCCTCCCCACATATATAAGTAATAAAAGACTTTTCTGGTTTTCATGGTAGCTTGGTTCAAACCCAAGCCATATTCATTTAGTTTAAAACTGACTTGATTATTAAACGAAGATTAACCATCACCGAACCATAAACGATCCTATAACTTCGATTATGGTTTTGCTTAAGGAAATCTCATAAACGAATCTAGCGCTTATGTTATGGTAAAAGATAAAACCCAATCGCAATTTATACATCCCTAGAGCGGTATATCTAAAACAATAAATATTATATATATATATATATATATATGTATATAATGAATTAAAAATAATTCAAGTCATTTGCTCGTGCTTAGCTTATTTAGCCGGAAAAAAAATTAAACGAATACTTTTCGAACAGTCAATGAACGGTTTAGACAATCCTAGATGCAATCAATTAGTTATTATCCTAAAAACAAAACCCAAGATGAAAACAATGTGTCCAAAACCCTATCAGTTACTAGTCAATTTTCTTTGATCCAGTAGACAGGACCCAAAGACAGATCTCATGGCTACTGTTGTCTAGAACTAGTATCAGGATTGTGACACGTGGATAATGAAAGGTCCTGGATCATGAATGATAGTGTAATCATTCTTAAATAATTTGACATTCTTGACCAGTTTTGTTACTTTTGTACACTTCCCTACATTCACTGCTTCACTACAGTTCCAACCTACCAACCTTTATTTATATTTACTGAATCTCATCCCCAAAATTAATATTATTTTTTTTATGTTTGTTAGAAAGTACATAAAACGTCTTCCTATATTTACGAAAAAGGGTCTGCAAAACTTTGGTTTGGGTTTTGAATTATCTTATGTAAGATACAGAGGGTTTTTTTTTTCTGATATTTATCATCATTAGAGAAAGTGATTTATGCCTTTGAAGAGTTCTTATTTAGCAAGCGTATGGTACTTCTGTTGTTTATGTAGGAATTGAAACTTGATCTTATTCCCAAGAGGCAAAATGTAAAAGCCTCTACCACATAGCTAAAGCTGACATGATTGTTCGTTTGTGTGTTTGACCGGTTCTAGGCCAAAAATTATGGTACTGTACGTGATATGTTACGGTCTAGGACTCAATTCCCTTGTGATAGCTTAAGATATGTGTCAAGTTATTATTATAAGCAGACAATTAGAAAACTTTGACAATATTATCACAACCACTATATGTTTGAATCTTCTTTTTATAGTACTTTAGAACCCAAAGGGGTATAAATAAAAAATTAAATACTCATATGTAAAATTACCTAAATACCTACACCTCCAATTGAAAATTTTAACTGAGTTAGAGTCATGGAGCAAACTGGCGACAAAACCGAAACATCAGGGAGGAAAATGACAATTTTAAATGATTGGGGCAAAAACGTTAAAATGACCAAACCACAGAGAACAAAACACAAGTTAACTCTTATCATTATAAGGTCAATATTCAAAAAATATTAAGGTCAATCATAATTTCAATACGCTACACTTTCTATAAAGTTCAAAAGTTATTAGTGTCGTATCATCACATAGTCCCGTTCAATGTAGCTACGCCCTTGAATATATATTATTCTTTTGATATACTATATATACAAAATCATACACAACATAATAGACTCTTTTAAGTTGTCAAGTATAATAAAACTCATCGTATGAAGCTTAGACCGTGAGGTGTTGGGCGTGGTTGGGGTGGCGGTTGCAAGCAACGCTGGCTAGACCACACCGGGGATACCGTTGGCTATGGCGTTTCCCGCTGGCGTGGGGCGGGCCTCGGGTGACATGCTGGCTTGTATTGGCTGTTGGGGGGGGGGGGGGTAGCCGTTGGGGGTAGCGGTTAGTAAATCAAATTAAAAAAAAGTTACATTTTTTTACCTATAAATACCCAACCCAAATTACATATTTTTCACATTCTTCTTCAACCAATACCCAACACAATTTACATTTTTTTCCCATTCTTCTTCAACCAAACACACACCCAAAAAACGAAAATGATGCATTTGACCGAAGAGGAGGAATAGCACCAGTGACATCGATTTTTGACGCACATCGTACTCTACAACACGGTCAAACCGCGTATTGAAGTCGAGCGTTCCAACTATACCAACAACATGTCGGCAATAAGCGTCACAACTTAAACCTTTTCAACATAAATGGCGTGAGTCAAACCGAAAGTTGATCGGTTTAAAGTTTGCTTCGACTGTGTCCCTGCGGGCGACTTGACCCACAACGATCGTGTCGAGATCGCGTAGATAGAGTATAGGCACGATGGGAATACAGATTTTAAGTGGATTCCCCACTTTAATATTTACCGTACTTTGTAATTTTTTAGGATTTAATAAGTAGGTTTTTAATTTTTTAGGATTTAATAAGTAGGTTTTTTTATTTTTTTAGGATTTCGTAAGTATTTTTTTTTAATTTTTGATTTTCTTTTATGTAACTTTTTTAAATTAATATAAGTTGTGTTTTTTATATAATTTTCAAACTTTAAAAAAAAAAACCTATATGGCTGGCCACGCTCAGCTAACTACGCCACACCACACACCAACTTTTTGAGTATTAGCTTGTGGATTCTATTCTCGTCACGTGTCAAGTATACCATGATATAGAATTGGGTACCCTAAGCTGGAAAAAATCATCCAACGTTGATAATGTATGTCATTGTTATATACCACATATATTTTCCATAAAGATAATTTGTATTTGTATTTAATAATATAATAGAATAAACCTCAAGAGGGTTTCAAATTACCTTTAGATAATGTAATGTAACTGTGAAAAGTAGAACTTTTTTCTTCCATAATTATTGCAACATTCAAACCAAAAAAGGAACAAATGCATAAGGTTGAACATGCCTATCATGAGCTAGAATTTTGGTAGTAAAGGTGACAACAGACTGTTTAGGTAAACTCTTTGAATTTTACCTACATGTTTTAGTTTGTAAAGTATCTAAAATTTTGTAAGTTTTAACAAAAATGTGTCCCATTGGATCTAGGATTATTCTACAATAGGGGGTGTACATGCATTTTTATTTGCCAAGTCTATTCCTTCCCCTATTACTATTTATGGTAAAAGAATAATACTTTTTGACTACCCTAGCTAGTGCTGCACATTCACTATTGAGTGCAGCTACTAGGATGATCGGTCATTCATTTTGTAATAGAAGGCATAGCACTTTTAGGGTGACCCCCTCCCCACAAGTCTTCGGGATAGGGAATCTGGTTATGCACCGTTGCAAATGCTTCGTGTTGTAAGTCACGATCAATTTTGTGGTTGGTTAACCTAAGATATTTACCGAAGAAAGAGGTTGGTTGCAGAAGAGGTGACACTCCCTCATTAATTGGTTCATCCAGCCATTCATGTAATATGGTAACATTACCGTAATTGATTTGGGTACTTTGGGTTCAATTTATATCAATAAAATTGAGGTGACGTTCTGTTGTTGGTAGGTTTATTTGAGTAGTTCATTTTGTAGTGCTCTCGATACCCCTATCATTGTGGTATTAGACCTTTGTCATTATAAATAATAACCAAACTTTTAACTATTGAAATAATTTTAATAAAATATAAAATTTTAATCAACATTAAGTATACGTTTCGGATCTTCTTGGGTAAAGTATGTATGTGTACTTGCATGGTTGTTTTGTTCTATCGTGTAATTATGATTCCGTTATATATCAAATAACATGATAATATATGGTAAACTAATACTTTCCGAATATCAAATAACATGATAATATATGGTAAACTAATACTTTCCAAAAAAGGAAAAATTGAAAAAATGATATATGGAATGAAAAATCATTTGATCTCGTGTAAGTATTAGATGTGAATTCCAACAAATAAATATTCATCGTTTACTTTATCTTTATATTCAGTGTCACGCTAGGGAGTACGATACTAACCAGAAGATGGATAAAAACAACTAGGAAAAAAATGAAAAGAAGTAAAAATCACTTTTCCTTTGCTTGGCTTTTCATACTTTCTTCCAAATTGCCTTTGTTTCCTTTCCACTACTTTAAACTTTGGCTAGCTTTCCCCTACTTTTTTTATGGAACAATAAAATATAGATGAATTAAAGATATTTGCTACTTATAGATAATATAATTGTCGGGATGAATTATAAATAACTAGCGGGGTTTCCCGCGCTACGCGACGGGAAATCGATCGATATCAGTTTGAATTATTATGGTATTTGCATTCGATATAACAACAAAAATGAAAAAAATGTCTTGATATGCCCAAAATGATATCGATGTGTGGATGTTGGGTCGTAATCAGTTTGGTTTGTTTCATCATGATACATGTACAGTACCAGTTCTCGTATTGTTTACGATACCAAGTAATATTTTACTTTAAATAAAACTTTGTTTTTAAGAAATTTATACCGGAACATCAAGGGAAAAATTAAACCCAATCGCATACTTTTAAAAAGTTAAAAAACATAATTTATTAGTGTAAAAAATGAATTAAATAAATTAAAAGATGTATTTATTTATAATGTAAATGGTGAAACTGAATGTTAAAAAGGAATCTTCTTACAAACTTATTAAGTGAAAAAAATCTTAATATTCATCTATCTATTACCTAAAGAACTGATATAATATGTGTAGATACATACATGTCTTTATGTTAAATTAAAAGGTAAGAACAATTCCAATAAAATATAAAACATTTAAAAGTCAAGGGATTGAACCAAAAAGCAAGAAAATATTTGTGGCCAAAATACAAAGGAAAAACTTTCACGTAGCAAGCAAGTTGTTATTTTATAATAAATAGGATTTTCCCACCGCACTTTGTGGCGAAGAATCCGTGCATAAACTAAACGTTAAGATCAGTACAAAGGTGTAAAATATAAATATCATTTAAAACAGCCAAAAACGAAATAAAATATAACAAATAGAAGAAGAAAATGATGACATGGTTTGCGATCCGACACGCCGGAAATTACCAACCTACAACAACCACTACCACAACTACTCGCATTGTGGCCGACAATAAATAAAAAAGATAAAACCGAGGAATTCGAGTTTAATTTAGGACGTAATTTAAATTTAGGATAAACTCGAATAAAACTGTGGCATATCTAAATTTATTACAACTAATAAATAATTTAATAAAAACAAAGATAAAACTATAATCATTCTAAAAGTAAAAAAAGAATATAAAAAAATAACACACAAATTATTTATCATATTAAAAAATACAAAGAAAATATTTGAGTATAAAACTATGAATTAATTATATTTCCTATTTGATCTATAAAAATAAAATAAAATAACATAAGCCTAGATAGCTTAAAGTGAAAAAAGAAGTCTTGATGAACTATATATTAAGTATCAAACTATATATTAAGGAAATAACCTCACCATAGCTAACATATATGTGGTTAAAGTGGAAAAAGAAAAAATCTTGATGACTAAAATAAAAAGAAAATAACATGACCATAGCTAACATATATGTGGTTAAAGTGGAAAAAGAAAAAGTCTTATGACTAAAATAAAAAGAAAGTAACCTACTTGTAGCTAATATGATGTAATTTAATATAATAATAATAATAACAATAATAATAATAATAACTAGTAGGAATCTCCAACGACAGGTTTTCGGTTAATATCGCTTCATTTCATTACTGTATCGATATTAGTATCACAACTAAAGAAGAAACCCAAAAAGTAAAATTGTATATGACCAAAAGTATATCTATATGTATTTTACACATCTAGAGAAAACTATTAAAACGAATATCGGTACCGGTTCTGATAATACCAATACGAATACTGATGTCGGTATTTGTTCGTTCGTCATGGCATGGTCACTCGTTATAGCTGACCACACAAAAAAAAACTAAATTTTGAATAAAATTCCGTTTTTAACAAAATGTGTACCAAAATGTCAAAAACAAAAAAACATAAACACAACGGCGTATTCATTTTTTTTAAACTAAATAAAAGTTAATTATTAGAGAAAAATCAAACTATTAAAAATTTAAACGAGTTAAAGGCATATATTATATATAACATAAGAGCTAAAATTGAAAGTTAAAATTATAAATACACGCAATCATACCAATGAGGTAATATATACTATATAGAGAAAAAAATACTATAAAAAATGCATATAAAGAGAAAAAAAATAATTTTACATAATTTTAAGAATTCAATAATTACAACTTTAGAACAAATGGTACAATTCTTTAAAACATATTGTTACCTTTAAAACAATTTTCCCCATAGTTTTTAAACCAGCATAACTTTTTTTTTCTTCATGCACTAACCCTTTTTTTTTAACAAAATATAACATAAAAACAAACATTTATTCTCTTTGATTTGATTATAATATTGTTAGGGAAGTCCCGGCTCTCATCGATTTGCCATCGGGCATCCGAACCCGACGGCTACACCACTCTTGTAACGCTCTAACCCGATTATATCAATATTTTAAACCTTTGGATATTTAGGTCCCAAATATTTTTTTAAATAAATAACTTACGAGTCTGGGTTAACAGTTAACCCGAGAACCGACATAACTGATTATACACTTTATTTACAGCTTAAATAATAAGGTTTTAAACTGAAATGATTTGTCGTGCATGATCATGCTTCACCTTTTCCGTAAATGTTTCAAAAGAGTAGGGCTCGCATAACGGGTCAACCCGATCTGTTAAGACACGAACACGATAAGACACGAACCCGAAACACGTAAACACGAACACGGCACGAAATCTTATCGTGTCAGATTTTGAGACACGAAACCTGTTAATAAATATGTTTCACGAAACGACCTGTTAAGACACGAAAAAATTACCAACGTATCATACGACCTGTTTAAGACACGAACACGACATGTTAAGACACGAACACGACCGGTTTAAGACATGAACACGACCGAATTGGGAATGGTGGTGTTTCTATGAGAGATTTAAAAATAGGGTTTGGATTGTTGAAAAAGAACCGCTGTGTTTCCTTCACCTGGCGTGGGGAGGATATTTTTCCAGAAAGTTTTGGATGCTGGCAGTTTTTTACCCTTGTCCGAAATTTTGTCAAAATTTCACAATTTTGTCAAAATTTCACAATTTTGCATCAAACTTGACCCAACTTCAAGTTTATGTTTTCAGGATTTCCCCCACATTTATAGATTCAGAACATCATCCGAACCCGGATCCTTTAGCTTTTTATGTCACACCCCAACCGATGGCGGAATCATCGGGGTAGTGGCACTAGGCGAATCAGATCGATCAAGAGATCCCATAACAGTCATTTCAAAGATAATAATCAACATTCAATATCCCATACTATCAAACTCAAATAACCTTCAAAAGAACCATTACAATTCAACAAAATCTCTTAAACACAATCCAATTCGATCTCCCCTAAATTTTATTACAAACCGTTCTAAAACAAACTAATCTAAGCACGCAACATCCAAGGCATCCAAGCTAAAGATCCTCAACCTGTTACATACGTTAAAATACAAGTCAATACAATTAAGTAAAGTGAGCATACGAGTTTGAATAATACTAGCATAGTCGAGAAAGCGTTTGCGAAACAATCTAATTACATATCATGATACACCAAAACACTTAACATCACATATGCTCATTCCTCATGCTCACTACCGTGAAAAGGCTTGCGCGACCATCCTAACTAGACCCCGTCGGGTGTTAGCCAAACTATAGTACCATACTAGCTAAGGAGGCAAGTTAACGAAAATTAGTCCTAGTCACATGTTTCTAGTATCACGTTTCGAGCATATACAATCAGATTATTCGCGTGTGATATACAATTTTGATTCGTATAAGTGATTTTGATATAGGAACGTATGTAACACCCAAAAAGTGCATTAAAGCGAAAATGGGTCAAGTATACTCACTGTGGGTGCGTTTTGGTAAGACTTAAGATTCTGATGAGGGTTGCGGAGTGCGCCGGATCAGCCTGTAAACGAACAGAAGTGCATCAGTCTTCCGAAAACCGAACGGTGAAGTTTGAGTTGAGCAGTAGCCAAGTTCAGGCGAACTTGTATGGTTTTGGGTGGTTTAGTGTCAAGTTCGGTCGAACTTGGTAAGTTTCTTAGGAAACTTGTCAAGTTCGGGCGAACTTGTAAGAATTTCTTACTGAAATGACAAGTTTGGGCGAACTTGTATAGTTTCCTAATAAAGTAGGCAAGTTCGGTCGAACTTGTGAAATGTTTGGTGAAAATAGCCCAAGTTCGGTCGAACTTGCCCCATTTGGGTGCAAGTTCGGTCGAACTTGTCCTGGGGAGTTGGTGATTCTTGAGCGAACTTGATGTTTTCGGGTCCAAAATCTTGCGTTTTCGCGTCGTTTGCTGAGGAAATCGAGTGCCCATCCCTCCAACCTTAAGCCATTGAGTAAAGCTTAGGCGAGAGGTCCTTTTGGAGCGAACTTAGCCATTTTACAGAAACTCGGGCTAATCCAGGCGAACTTGAAGGTTCGTACGGGTTAGTCCAGTTTGTGTAAAGTGACGATTTCGTCCTTGTGCTTCCGGATATGAGATTTAGCTTCGACAACGCCTCGTTCCACTCAGAAGTGAACGAAACATACGTCATTAGTCCGAAAATGGTGTAAAAAAAATGTTCAAAAGGTTTTGCTCAGATCTAAGCATAGATCTGAGTGAAAAACAGAAGTTTTATGTAAAAAGATGAAGATTTTCGTAAACAGAGAAGATTTGATGAAAACGAAGGCTATGCCTTGTGCCAAAATCGTTGTAAACTGTTGTAAAATGGTGATAAACTTGTTGTAGCTGAAATCGGGTTGATTCTTACTTAGAACACAAAAGTTTCGGGTTTGAGAGCTCTGGGCGAAGTTGCAGCAAGTTCAAATGAGAGAATGGAGCTGACTATTTATAGGCGAAGGCAAAAATGGAGGTGGTGAGGTCAAGTTCGACCGAACTTGTACAAAATTGTACAAGTTCGCGCGAACTTGTGGAGTCTTTAGAGGTTATTAGTCAAGTTCGGCCGAACTTGCTAGTCCTTAGAGGCTCAGACAAGTTCGAGCTAACTTAGAGGAGAAAAGGAATGTCCAAGTTTGGCCAGGCAAGTTCGCCGAACTTGGTATTACCAAGTTCGAGCTAACTTGACCCAAAAGTTGGGTTTTCCTCATTTATTTCCCGTTAAGAGTTCCTTTGGTGATTCGGTTCGTATTGTTAGTTATATTAAGCGTTAAATTAAAGCGTTAAGCGTTATACTTGATATAATAGTGTGATTTAGCGGTTCGAGTGTGCGAGAGCGATGCGATAGCGAGCGTAATAGTAACCACAAACACACATAATACATAAATAATATAAAACCACATAAATAATTGCGATTTGCGATGCGATGAGATTAGCGATGCGATATAATAAGCGATTAGATGCGATATATCATACTACTCATAATTAGCTAACATAAACTTTATTATCAACCGAATCTCGGGATCACAAAAGATAGGTACACCGGGAAGACAAATGAAAAGATAACAACGAATTTCCGAGTTGTTACAGAGTCCCCTACTTTAGGGAATTTCATCCCGAAATTAAGCAGTGGCTGTAACAAAGAGATGTGGATATTTCGTTTTCATATCACTTTCTAGTTGGGCTGTTCAAAAAGCTCGTAACTCGGAGCTTGCTCAGAGCTCGCTCGGATTTAGCTCGGAAAAAGCTCGCTCGATGTGGCTCGGTTTCAAAGTGAGCCGAGCTAGCTCGGCTCGGTTAGAAAGTAAGCCTAGCTCGGCTCGGCTCGTAACGAGCCGAGTTGGCTCGGTTTGGCTCGCTTTGTAGCTCGGCTCGGTTTAGCTCGGATTATTTTACTTATAAAATTTTTTTAATTTTATATATATTATAATATATTACAAAAAAACTGATTACTATTCATATGTATATAGGTTTGTAATATAATATCTATGACATATTTGAAAATTGATTACCATACTAATGAACTAATATTGTATTTCACTGAAATTAAAACTTATTTTGCGTTGCTAAACTTAATTTTGGTTTGTAATGTATTAGGTTAAACTTATTTTGAATATTTTCTTTTAAAGTATTGAACAATATTTTAGGCTAGCGAAATTTAAGAGGTATATATTAATTTTTCTTTATAAAATCGAGCCAAACCGAGCTAGCTCGGTTTAAAACCAAGCCGAGCCCGAGCTTAGATTTTCAGCTCGGTTTCAAATCCGAGCCGAGCCGAGCCAGATTGGTTTATAATCGAGCCGCCCGAGCTTGGCCTGGCTCGGCTTGGCTCGGCTCATGAACAGCCCTACTTTCGAGTTCCCAAGTGAACTCGGCGCCGCGTTTGCTTTCCCATCGAACCTTCACGATAGGTATGCGAGAGCGTCGGAGTTTCTTGGTTTCTCGATCCATGATCTCAACGGGTTTTTCCACGAAATGGAGCGTTTCATTAATTTACAGATCTTTGAGAGGGACATGCAGATTTACTTCAGCTAGGCACTTTTTGAGATTAGACACGTGGAAGGTCGGATGTACGTTATTAAGTTCCGCCGGTAGTTCGAGACGATAGGCTACTTTACCGATCCTTTCCAGAATCTAAAAGGGTCCAACGTACTGAGGCGCTAGCTTTCCTTTCTTGCCGAAGCGGACAACTCCCTTCCAAGGTGCAACCTTTAGGAGAACGTGATCTCCCACTTCGAACTGTAGGGGCTTGCGTCGTTTGTTGGCGTAACTCTTTTGACGAGTCCGAGCTTTCAAGAGATTGTCTCTGATCTGGAGGATCTTTTCGGTTGTTTCTTGAATTAGCTCGGGACCGGTGATTTGTGCTTCTCCGATCTCGTGCCATGCAATAGGCAATCGACATTTCTTCCATATAGTGCCTCAAAAAGAGCCATTTGAATGCTGGTATGATAACTATTATTGTACGAGAATTCGATTAAAGGTAAATGCGTATCCCAGTTACCACCGAAATCTATGATGCACGCACGAACCATGTCTTCGAGGGTGCGGATCGTCCGCTCAGTCTGACCGTCGGTTTGAGGGTGAAAAGTGGTACTGAGATTGAGAGTAGTATCGAGAGCGGATTGAAAAGTCGCACAGAGACGTGAAGTAAAACGATCGTTGCGGTCAGAAATGATGTCATGAGGCGTCCGTGTCGACATATAACTTCGTCGGTATAGATTCGGGCTAACCGTTCGACCTTAAAGTCTTCTCGTATAGCAATAAAGTGCGCGGATTTAGTAAGACGATCAACGATAACCCAAATGCTATCGTGACCAGAGGAAGTGCGGGGAAGTTTGGTAACGAAGTCCATAGCTATACTTTCCCACTTCCACATCGGGATTTCGGGTTGTTCGAGTAAGCCAGAGGGCCTTTGATGTTCGGCTTTAACTTTCGAACAAGTTAAGCACTTTGAGACGTACAAGGCTATATCCTTTTCCATGCCCGGCCACCAATACTTAGGACGAAGGTCCTGGTACATCTTGTCGGCGCCGGGATGAATGGAATATCGAGATTTATGAGCTTCGGTCATTAGCAACTTTTGAATATTATCACGACTGGGAATCCAAATGCGATTGAGATAGTAATAAATACCATTAGGCTTAGATACGAGCTGAGTTTCGGCACCACATTTCATTTCTTCTTCCAAAGTGCTTTCGTTAAAACAAGCGAACTGAGCGGAGCGAATCATGATTTCGAGATTATTCAAAGCTTGAGAGTCACGAACACTATATACATAGCTTCGTCGACTTAGGGCATCGGCGACGACGTTTGTTTTGCCGGGATGGTAGCGTATCTCCCAATCATAATCGTTGAGGAGTTCAACCCATCGTCGTTGGCGCATAATCAGTTCCTTTTGATTAAAGATATGTTGTAGGCTCTTATGGTCGGTGAAGACCGTACACTTGGTACCGTAAAGGTAGTGTCACCATATCTTCAATGCAAAAACAACTGCACTGAGTTCAAGATCGTGGGTCGTGTAATTCTTCTCGTGGATCTTGGGTTGTTGAGACGCGTACACAATAACTTGTCTCGTTGCATGAGAACACAACCAAGACCAAGGTTTGAGGCATCGCAGTAAACAATGAAATCGCCGTTTCCGTCGGGTAACGCGAGAATGGGAGCGTTACATAGCATACGCTTGAGAGTTTAAAAAGCTTCCTCTTGTTTAGAATCCCCAACAAAAGGTTGGTTTTTATGAGTTAAAGCGGTAAGCGGAACGACGATTTTCGAAAAGTCGGCAATGAATCGACAGTAGTAACCCGCCAATCCAAGAAATGAACGGATTTTAGAAGCATTCTTCGGTGTAATCCAACTCTTGACCGCTTCAATTTTTGCAGGGTCGACGTGAATTCCTTGACTGTTAACAATGTGGCCGAGAAATTGGACTTCTTCGAGCCAGAATTCACATTTTGAGAACTTAGCATAAAGGCGATTACCTTGAAGAAGTTCGAGGACTAAACGAAGATGACGCGCGTGCTCATCTCTCGACTTCGAATAGATAAGGATATCATCGATGAAAACAATGATGAAACAATCCAAGAAAGCTTTACACACACGGTTCATCAAATCCATGAAGACCGCGGGTGCATTAGTAAGACCGAAAGGCATGATCACGAATTCGAAATGGCCATAGTGAGTACGAAAGGCGGTTTTAGGAATGTCTTCTTCCAACACGCGTAACTGATGATAACCAGAACGAAGATCGATCTTGGAAAAAACAAGTAGCACCTTGAAGCTGATCAAATAAGTCGTCGATACGAGGAAGGATAACGGTTCTTTGCAAGCATTTGTGTGCTCGAGTACATGACAAAAGCATCAACTTCTTTGAGGAGTTTCACCATAGACATGAAGTTGATCACCGTTCGAGAGAGGGAAACGAATCATTTTGTCGAAGCATACAACTTCAACATGGTTCTCACGAAGAAAATCCATGACTACTATGATATCGAAACTACCTAACTGCATAGGTATGAGGTTGATTGAGAAGACATGGTTGTTGAGATCGAGAGAACAACCACGTAGGACGGAGGTGACGGTGATAGATTTTCCGGTGGCGACTTCCACATCGAAAGTCTTTGGAGTTTAGCGCGCTTACATTTTAAAACCTTTTCGAATGCTAGCGATACAAAACAATTATTGGCACCAATATCAAATAAACATGAAGCATAAATACCATTAACGAGAAACGTACCATTGACAACATTGTTGTCATTCTGAGCCTGGCAATGATTGAGATTGAAGGCTCTGCCACGCGCAGCTTGTGGTTGCTGCTGCTGAGGCTGCGGTGCTGGCTGCTCTTGCTTGACAGGATGATTTGGACAGACATTGGCAAAATGATTCGGATCACCACACACATAGCACACACGTGCTTTTGGAGCTTGCTGCTGATTGGCTTGAGGAGGAGCGGGTAAAGCTGGAGCTGCTGGAGCGTGAGGAGCTGGCTGACGAGGACCTGATCGGCAACTCACAGTAAAATGGCCGTAGATATTGCAGTTTGTGCAGAAACGACAGTTGCCACCAACGACATGATGGTAAGTGCACTTGGGGCACAGAGGTTGAGGTCCGGTATACGCACGCTTAGCTGGAGGTGCGTTCGGAGCGACTAACTGAAGCGGCTGAGGTTTGCTGGAGCGGCGAGGGCATAGTTCTTGCTCGGGTTTCCTCTTTTGCGTCCCTGACACTTTCCCTTCGGATCACTGGGTGGTTCGGTAGCAGCGGTTGGTTCAACGACGGCTTAATTGGCGACTTTAGCAGAGTTCTTGAAATAACCATCCTGAACTTGCTGATCGTTGATCTCAGCGGTGAGCATGTAGGTTTCCTCGATGGTAGTGGTACGAGCAACTTTCATGAAACTTGCAACACACTCGGGTAAACCACGGATGTACTTGTTGATAGCTTCTCAGTCGTATCAACCTGGATGGGACAGATGATGCTCAAAATCTTAAACCGAGCAGTAAAACCAGCATTATCGGGACCATCTTGTTTGATACCCCAAAACTCATTCTCGAGCTTTTGCATTTCATGTAGAGGACAGAACTCCTTCATCATTATTTCCTTGAGTTCCCCCCAAGATAGATTGTAGGCTTCATCATTTCCACGCTTGTTTCTTTCAGCTGTCCACCAGTCGAGAGCACGGGACTGGAAGACTCCGGTAGCGTTCACGGTGCGGAGGTCATCGGGGCATCCACTTTGCCTAAAAGTGACCTCAATAGCATCGAACCAGTGAAACATGGAAGTTGGTCCGTCATTGCCCGTGAAGGCGAGAGGTGCATAAGCCTTGAAGTTCTTGAAGCTGAATCGCGGCTTTGGATTCTCAGTTTTCAAGTCGACTGATGAGTTACTGCTCACAACATGAATTTCCGAGACGATTTGCGGGATGACTTGTAACATCCGTCAAAAACGGATTTACCAAACCCGCTCCGTTTATCAACCGAACAGTCAGTTAAAATTTTCGTTGCGAATTAAATGCCCAAAATAATTTTAAACGATACGTAATCAATTATTATGCGGGGATATATATTTAGTTTTTGAAAAACTGATAAAAATCGCAAAATAAAAATGTTTTACTCATGCCGGGTTTCGAACTCGGGTCCGTACCGGTTCAAACAAACACTTATCACTCAACCGAACAACCGCTGCGCCACTTGTGACTTTTGTTTAATATTAGAATCATTTAATTGATATCATGTTTTTCCGAATTCGATATCGGCGCCCTGTATCAGCCGAACTTGAAATCAGGCATCAATCAAGTTTCCGTTTCTGTTCTTCGCGATCAAGAGTCTAAAGTTTAACCGTTTTCAATCAATTGGTCAGACTTAATCGAACAGTCAAAGACCAATCCCGGAAATCAAGTCGGCCGAAATTTTCTCTACCAAATTCAGGGAATCACTTGTTACTCTATAAATACAACCCAACCTATCACAAGAGAACTCGCACCACACACTTCTTCATCACTCAAAATCTTTGTTCTGTTCGTCGGAAGTCCCTTCAGTCGCCGGAATTTTTCTGCTTTACGCCGGAATTTGGCCACCGGAAAACCGAAACCTTGCTTCCAGTTGGTATAAGCCTCTAAACTCTCCTATATCTTATGTTTAATACGTTCTAAACTTTTATACAACCCAGATTCTGTTAAAACGTTTTTAACAGATCAGATTTCCGGTTTCTGGGTTTATGTACGAAGAAGAGGAAGTATCTGTATCATATATGTATAACTAAAATCCAGTTATTTACCGGGTTAGACACACAGTCCAGCGGTGGACTGTGTGCACATTTAACGCTAAGGTCTCGAGTTCGAGTATTGTTCCTCACACGCTGCCTTAATAAAAATTCCTTTTTCCGCAAAACTGAACCGGATTGATTTAGATATATGATAAGTATATTGATAACGGAGTTTATAACCAAGTGTGACACACAGTCCAGCGGTGGACTGTGTGTCCGCTAACCCACAGGTCCCGGGTTCGAGACCTGTGGAGCGCACCGGTTCTCGGGATTTAATTCGTTTTTAAAATAAAGGATTTATGTTTAAATCTAATTAATATATATATATATAAATTAAAATCGGATATATGACGGGTTAGACACGTAGCTCAGTTGGTAGAGCTGCGTGCACGCGTACGGGAGGTCTCGGGTTCGAGCCTCACTCAGCGCACAATAATATGCCTTCGAACCGGTCAACGGTCAGTCAAAGTCAACGGTCAAAGTCAACTGTAGCAAAAATCAAATATTTTTTTTTTATTTTTTTTATTTTTATTTAATTATTTTTAATTAAAAATCAATTAAAAATACTTAAAAATAACATTTTTAAGGTTAGAAAATAGCCTCAAACTCACAAAAATACACCCGACAATCCTACTAAAATAGATTAATAAAATCCGTTACTTACCAAACCATAATGCGATTTATCTAGGTTAATTTCACTCGTGGTTAAAACCATTTCGCGTGCAATCAACCTCATCAACCGAACGCACCCAATGTGAGTGAATTCTTACAAACTCCCCTTTTTATTCATGTTTTGGGGTGTATCATGTGTCGCTTGAACTAATTCTCTTATGCAAATTCGCGCTATATACCATTTTATGAACTAAACTAGAATGTAACTATTATTGGTTGTGATGTATTACATATTGTCAAAGTTGTATGCAAATTATTTAGGCCCATCAGTTCCCGTGGGAACGAGAATAACGCGTGCCTTAAAACTCATTCATTAGGGCCCATCAGTTCGTAGAACAACGCGTGCCTCAAAACTCATACATTAGGCCCATCAGTTCGTAAGAACAACGCGTGCCTCAAAACTCATTCATTAGGCCCATCAGTTCGTAAGAACAACGCGTGCCTCAAAACTCATACATTAGGCCCATCAGTTCGTAAGAACAACGCGTGCCTCAAAACTCATACATTAGGCCCATCAGTTCGTAAGAACAACGCGTGCCTCAAAACTCATTCATTAGGCCCATCAGTTCCTCGTGGAGACGAGTCGAACAACGCGTGCCTCAAAACATCATTTGGTGTTTATGTGTTCAATATCAATATATGTGTTGTGTGAATAAATTTACATCTACATTTACTCATATGTGGTATGCACATTATTTATAATCAATTGGATAAACTTGTTCAAATGTTTTTCCATAGGATTCACTCGCTAACATTATGTTGATCCAAAAACCTTTTTACACATGATACAGGTGAACAGGTTGAAGCAAGGAAAACATAGGAAATGCCTTAGAAGAGAACCAAGAAGCTTAGATTGATAGTTAGAACATGTTGTATCAATTATTGTAAATTTCGATTAAAATTGTATTAATGAATATGAAACATATAATAAATGTCATGAGCTTTGATGATAACCCAATTATGCCCCGATCACCTTTTCCGCTGCGGGTCGGGGTGTGACAGATTGGTATCAGAGCCATGACTATAGGGATATAGGATAGGTTATTAGACCCTTAGAGCCTATACTATAGTCTGCCTAAATTTTAATTGATTAGGTGGTTACATACAAACTTGTGATATTTATTTGTTTCATATTACAGTCAAACATACATGCTTATATATATATTCGTTATACATATATCAATGTTCATATATTCAATTCATTTTCATACTCTCATTATTCAAGGATTTTGTTGCAATATTCAAATCCCATCAAAGTAAGTTCTGCGACGGGCATGTAGTAACCGGAAGGGTACAAGTACCGGTAGTCGGGACGTCCTGTCTAGGTTGGCATTCGTATAAATCCAAAATAACGGACCAGTTTGCCTACCTGGGGACTAACGATGAGAGTACGACGGACCTATTAGGCCAAAGCATGCCACACCAAACGTCGTTCGAACTAACCTCACTTTGAGATGTCACCGTGTCCATGCCTGGGCACATTCCGAATATCATACGTTACATATTTCTCGATTTTCTCCGGGTTTTAGCGTACGTAACCAGGCTAACCCATGCGAACCATATGAAAAACCCGGTAATCATGGGGGCCCACATGGTTACGAAGGTGAAGTATGGCGGCATGCAAGGCCCAAATACGAGCAAAACCCAAGACATCCTATGGATGTAGTAGATTTATTTTTCTATATTTATTTTATGAACGTTCAATCCCAAACACGACCCACGATCCCAAAGGCATCCAACTCATACTCTTGACATGTATTCCTTGTAGATGTCTTCTAACCTCGCCCGTAGGAAGATGAGAGCAGGAAAAGCCCGTGAACGCATGGCTGCCCAAATCGCTCAGCAAATGGCGACCGTAATACCCAACATCGTAGTTCAAGTTCAACAAGCCCTTACCGCTAATTCCGTTAACCCAACCCAACAAGAGGATCAAAACACTGTCAATCCTTCAGTCACTAAATGCACCTACAAACATTTCAAATCCTGCGATCCTCCAAAATACGAAGGTACTGAAGGTGTCACCGCTCTCCTCCATTGGTTCGAAGAAATCGAGAACACTTTTCTAAATTGCGATTGCCCCGATGATCGCAAAGTGCGTTATGCTACCGGTCGTTTACTTGGAACAGCACTCACATGGTGGAATACAGAGAAGACCAAACGAGGTGTTGAAGAAACTATGACCTTGACTTGGGAAGAGTTGAAGGGAATCATGACAAGACGGTTTTGCCCAAGAAGCGAAATCAAGAAATTGGAGGATGAGTTCCATGCTTTGAAACAAAAGGAAGGCGACCACACCACATACAACAAGAGATTCCTTGAGTTAAATCAAATGGTTCCCAATTTGTTTACTCCCCTCTACCGTTTGATCGAGCACTACATTCGTGGTCTTCCATCAAAGATTCAAGACTCTGTAATAAGTACATCGCCTGCAACTTTGGAAGCAGCAATGGAGCTAGCAACCGCGCTCACCGAGAACCGAATCCGAAACAAATATTTCAAAGAGGAGAAAAAGAAGGATAAAGCATCAACCGAAACCTCAAACTCCACCCGAACCGAATCCTCCACACCACCTATTTCTAAGAGGAAACGAGATGGGGAAATTTTCGCCGTCACCCAACGCAACCAACCAGCTTCACAAGTTGTACATCCTCAAACTATCCCAAACGCCCAAGTAGCACCAACTCAACTTACCCAAATAAGAAACCTTACATTGGACCTTACCCTCAATGCAACACCTGTTTCTATCACCATCCATCTACCTTACCCTGTCGACTATGTGCGAATTGTGGACGCTACGGTCATTTGAGCAACGTTTGCCGCACCTCTCAAAACCAAACCTCAACCCCTACTCAACCCATGATCCAAACATATCAACAACCTCAATACCCCATGTACCCATATGTTCGAGCTTGTTTCAATTGTGGCGACCCTACCCATTTTAGAAACACGTGCCCTCGTTTGGTTAACATCATAAACGCCCAAGCTCAAGCAAACCCAGTTAACCAAGCAAACCAAGCAAACCCAGCTCCACCGCCAGCAAGAGGAAGAGTTTATAACATCAACGCCAATCCTGTTGAAGATATTAACGGTCCAAACCAACCACTTAACTAGCCTTCTCTCACCAAGAACCAAGATTCAACTCCAACCACTTAGTTTTTATGTTTTTCTTTATGTTATCTAAATTTTCACGTATCTCAATTGGAATTTTATCCAAGAATTTTAATGCAAATTACTAGTTCAGTTTGTTTTATACTCATTGATTTAATATTCATATCATCATACTTCACGACATATCTCAGTTTCATCATTTAAAGAAGTTGAGTTGTGTCTCACTTCTACATAGACTAACCTCTCCATCATATTAAACGAGAGAGGTTTTGTCAAACACGAATACTATCAGAATTAAGACTCAAACGCTGGTTGTTGTGTTTGTTTATGTTGTAGAGTCGCATAGAACTAATCATAACTTGCGGATAAAGTCAATGAGAATTTGACAAGAATATGGTGGATACGCCGCTGGTACTTCCTATATATAAGTATTCTTGTCAAATGATCGGAGGCATTATCAGGCGGTTATGAGAGGTTCCATGCATAGGTTGTTTGTGTGATTAAGTTATTCATTTTCAGTACATGCAATAAGCTCGGCTCCGTTTGATTGAGCCTTGAGCACCCAGACAATTTCAATTTCAGTACATACAATACGATCGGCTCCGTTTGATTGAGCCTTGATCGCACAGATATATTTCATTTCAGTATTTTTATGTTTGATGTATTGGTTGTAGAGTTATAGGACTGATCATAATTCACTGATAAAACCAATGAAAATTTGACAAGAATATGGTGGATACGCCGCTGGTACTTCCTATATATAAGTATTCTTGCCAAAGGATCAGAGGCGTTATCAGGCGGTTATGAGAAGTTCCATGTAGGATTTAGTGTTGCCTTGGTTGAAATTTGTGTACATTTATATCATCTCACTATTTAAAGAAATTGGATTGTGATCCATTTCTACATAGACTAACATTTCCATCATAACAAACGAGAGAGGAACTGTCACCATTCAAACATATATACTATCAGAATGTGGATTCAATTATTAGTTGTTGTGGTTATTTGTGTAGATTGTAGTATTGGAAGTTTTGCCTTAGGATATAACCATACTTTTCCAAACATATCTAAACTCTTATGTATGATATCATTTTAGCGAATCATCCCTGCTTAACAATACTTATACAGTAGGCAACAAAAAGCGATTCCTGTATTAGGATACTTAACCTTTACAAGGAACGTTACCGCCTCAAACAAAAACTTAAACCCTTATTTCTTCTAAAGCGTGTAACTGTCAAACTAAACACCATCATTTTTTTTAGTCAAATATATCACTATTTAAATTTCGGGACGAAATTTCTAAAAAAGCAGGGGATACTGTAACATCCGTCAAAAACGGATTTACCAAACCCGCTCCGTTTATCAACCGAACAGTCAGTTAAAATTTTCGTTGCGAATTAAATGCCCAAAATAATTTTAAACGATACATAATCAATTATTATGCGGGGATATATATTTAGTTTTTGAAAAACTGATAAAAATCGCAAAATAAAAATGTTTTACTCATGCCGGGTTTCGAACTCGGGTCCGTACCGGTTCAAACAAACACTTATCACTCAACCGAACAACCGCTGCGCCACTTGTGACTTTTGTTTAATATTAGAATCATTTAATTGATATCATGTTTTTCCGAATTCGATATCGGCGCCCTGTATCAGCCGAACTTGAAATCAGGCATCAATCAAGTTTCCGTTTCTGTTCTTCGCGATCAAGAGTCTAAAGTTTAACCGTTTTCAATCAATTGGTCAGACTTAATCGAACAGTCAAAGACCAATCCCGGAAATCAAGTCGGCCGAAATTTTCTCTACCAAATTCAGGGAATCACTTGTTACTCTATAAATACAACCCAACCTATCACAAGAGAACTCGCACCACACACTTCTTCATCACTCAAAATCTTTGTTCTGTTCGTCGGAAGTCCCTTCAGTCGCCGGAATTTTTCTGCTTTACGCCGGAATTTGGCCACCGGAAAACCGAAACCTTGCTTCCAGTTGGTATAAGCCTCTAAACTCTCCTATATCTTATGTTTAATACGTTCTAAACTTTTATGCAACCCAGATTCTGTTAAAACGTTTTTAACAGATCAGATTTCCGGTTTCTGGGTTTATGTACGAAGAAGAGGAAGTATCTGTATCATATATGTATAACTAAAATCCAGTTATTTACCGGGTTAGACACACAGTCCAGCGGTGGACTGTGTGCACATTTAACGCTAAGGTCTCGAGTTCGAGTATTGTTCCTCACACGCTGCCTTAATAAAAATTCCTTTTTCCGCAAAACTGAACCGGATTGATTTAGATATATGATAAGTATATTGATAACCGAGTTTATAACCAAGTGTGACACACAGTCCAGCGGTGGACTGTGTGTCCGCTAACCCACAGGTCCCGGGTTCGAGACCTGTGGAGCGCACCGGTTCTCGGGATTTAATTCGTTTTTAAAATAAAGGATTTATGTTTAAATCTAATTAATATATATATATATAATTAAAATCGGATATATGACGGGTTAGACACGTAGCTCAGTTGGTAGAGCTGCGTGCACGCGTACGGGAGGTCTCGGGTTCGAGCCTCACTCAGCGCACAATAATATGCCTTCGAACCGGTCAACGGTCAGTCAAAGTCAACGGTCAAAGTCAACTGTAGCAAAAATCAAATATTTTTTTTTTATTTTTTTTATTTTTATTTAATTATTTTTAATTAAAAATCAATTAAAAATACTTAAAAATAACATTTTTAAGGTTAGAAAATAGCCTCAAACTCACAAAAATACACCCGACAATCCTACTAAAATAGATTAATAAAATCCGTTACTTACCAAACCATAATGCGATTTATCTAGGTTAATTTAACTCGTGGTTAAAACCATTTCGCGTGCAATCAACCTCATCAACCGAACGCACCCAATGTGAGTGAATTCTTACAAACTCCCCTTTTTATTCATGTTTTGGGGTGTATCATGTGTCGCTTGAACTAATTCTCTTATGCAAATTCGCGCATATACCATTTTATGAACTAAACTAGAATGTAACTATTATTGGTTGTGATGTATTACATATTGTCAAAGTTGTATGCAAATTATTTAGGCCCATCAGTTCCTCGTGGGAGACGAGAACAACGCGTGCCTTAAAACTCATTCATTAGGCCCATCAGTTCGTAGAACAACGCGTGCCTCAAAACTCATACATTAGGCCCATCAGTTCGTAAGAACAACGCGTGCCTCAAAACTCATTCATTAGGCCCATCAGTTCGTAAGAACAACGCGTGCCTCAAAACTCATACATTAGGCCCATCAGTTCGTAAGAACAACGCGTGCCTCAAAACTCATACATTAGGCCCATCAGTTCGTAAGAACAACGCGTGCCTCAAAACTCATTCATTAGGCCCATCAGTTCCTCGTGGGAGACGAGTCGAACAACGCGTGCCTCAAAACAATCATTTGGTGTTTATGTGTTCAATATTCAATATTATGTGTTGTGTGAATAAATTTACATCTACATTTACTCATATGTGGTATGCACATTATTTATAATCAATTGGATAAACTTGTTCAAATGTTTTTCCATAGGATTCACTCGCCAACATTATGTTGATCCAAAAACCTTTTTACACATGATACAGGTGAACAGGTTGAAGCAAGGAAAACATAGGAAATGCCTTAGAAGAGAACCAAGAAGCTTAGATTGATAGTTAGAACATATTGTATCAATTATTGTAAATTTCCATTAAAATTGTATTAATGAATATGAAACATATAATAAATGTCATGAGCTTTGATGATAACCCAATTATGCCCCGATCACCTTTTCCGCTGCGGGTCGGGGTGTGACACGACTTTTGCCACTTCCTTGGCGACTAGTGAAGCGATGCGCTTGTTGTCGCTGTGGCGTTGAGCTGAACGACGAGTATGGGATCCGAGTGAAGACATCTACACAAATATTTGGATTAGACGAGATTCTATTATAATAGAGTTATGTTTAAAATATTTATTATAATTATTCATACAAGGCACAAAAACACATAAACATGTATTCATATAAGCACATAATCACGAAAGCACATAAGCACGTAAGCACATAAGCACGTAAGCACATAATCACATAGGCACGTAAGCACATATTTTGCAGGTATTCACCTTCTAATAGAAACAATGCGTAGCACGATATGAGATGCGAGATATAAGTGATACATAAGCGAGATAGGCGAGATAATACTGCGTATGAGGCACACATGCCCTCATAGGCGTTAGCGAGTTAAGCGATTAGTTTGGTTGGTGTATTAATTAGCGTTTTAGATTATGAGAGTTGTGCGAGTTATGCATGCGTTTATGGAGCGTAAAGCAATAAAGCGAGAAATCGATGATATGATAAATCATTAAAGCGAGGAATCGAATAAAGCGAAAATTCCCAAAATTTTCAACAAATAATAATAATAAACTCGATGATGCGTAAATCGACGATATAGGCTTAAATCAATTGGGAGTGTCTGGGGTTTTGAGACATTTGACTATCCAAAATGATTCGATCATCCTTTGACTTTGGACCCACGCTATGGCCTAATAGATAGATGCTCTCACCGCAAGTGGCTAACGACATTATCCTTCCGGTTACTACGTGTTCCAAATCATCGAAATAATCGAGACTTTGGTTAGATTGAAAATCAAAAGGCAGAATTTGTTACCAAGATGCGGGTTTCACCCCTAACTTAGCAACGTCGTTCCTAGTTGTGGCTACGCGCACCGATCACACCAGGCGTTCCACTAGATAGAAATGGAGATTCTCGTCGAGGTTTGGATATCACTCCTAACTCAACGAAGGTATCTAGTGCAAGAGAATGCACAGAGTGAATGATCTCATCGAGAGTTCTCGGTTTTCACACCTATTCTCGACTTGATCACTCGTTTTGTGTGATACGAGCGTTTCCAAGCGTGTATTATTATATTAGCCTTAGAAAAGGCACATTTAAGCATTTATGGCAAGTAGTTTAACATTTAAGTCAAAGATAGGTCAATCGGGAACTTAAACATGCTACTAGGTCGAATCATGGGAATTCTACCTATTATCCTAAGGTTATGGGCTCTGATACCAATCTGTTACACCCCAACCGATGGCGGAATCATCGGGGTAGTGGCACTAGGCGAATCAGATCGATCAAGAGATCCCATAATAGTCATTTCAAAGATAATAATCATGATTAAATATCCCATACTATCAAACTCAAATAACCTTCAAATCAACCATTACAATTCAACAAAATCTCTTAAACACAATCCAATTCGATCTCCCCTAGATTTTATTACAAACCGTTCTAAAACAAACTAAATAAAATCAACTAATCTAAGCACGCAACATCCAAGGCATCCAAGCTAAAGATCCTCAACCTGTTACATACGTTAAAATACAAGTCAATACAATTAAGTAAAGGTGAGCATACGAGTTTGAATAATACTAGCATAGTCGAGAAAGCGTTTGCGAAACAATCTAATTACATATCATGATACACCAAAACAGTTAACATAAC
Source organism: Scalesia atractyloides (assembly GCA_947069175.1). Classification (NCBI taxonomy): domain Eukaryota; kingdom Viridiplantae; phylum Streptophyta; class Magnoliopsida; order Asterales; family Asteraceae; genus Scalesia; species Scalesia atractyloides. The sequence continues at coordinate 5,432,095 of CAMTDV010001634.1, forward strand.
ATAGGCTCATTCCTCATGCTAACTACCGTGAAAAGGCTTGCGCGACCATCCTAACTAGACTCCGTCGAGTGTTAGCCAAACTATAGTACCATACTAGCTAAGGAGGCAAGTTAACGAAAATAAGTCCTAGTCACATGTTTCTAATATCACGTTTCGAGCATATACAATCAGGTTATTCGCGTGTGATAAACAGTTTTGATTCATGAAGTGATATTGATATAGGAACGTATGTAACACCCAAAAAGTGCATTAAAGCGAAAATGGGTCAAGTATACTCACTGTGGGTGCGTTTTGGTAAGACTTAAGATTCTGAGGAGGGTTGCGGAGTGCGCCGGATCAGCTTGTAAACGAACAGAAGTGCATCAGTCTTCCAAAAAGCCGAAACGGTGAAGTTTGAGTTGAGCAGTATGTCACACCCCGACCCGCAGCGGAAAAGGTGATCGGGGCATGATTGGGTTATCATCAAAGCTCATGACATTTATTATGACGTTTCATATTCATTAATACAATTTAATGGGAAATATACAATCATAATTACATCATGTCCTAAACATCATTCTAGACTTCATTGTTTTCTTCTAAGGCATTTCCTATGTTTTCATTGCTTCATCCTGTTCACCTGTATCATGTGTAAAAATGGTTTTTGGATTAACAAAAAGTTGGCGAGTGAATCCTATGAAAAACATTTGAACAAATTTATTGAATTGATTATAAAATAAAGTGCACAACCACACATGAGTAAAAATAGATGTAAACTTATTCACCAATCATTTAATATTAAATAATGCACACACGAACAATAATGGATTTGTTTTGAGGCACGCGTTGCTCAACTCGTCTCCCACGAGGAACTGATGGGCCTAATGAATGAATTGCATATAACTTGACAATATGAAATACATAACTACAAACAATATATACAATCTAAGTTTAGATCACAATATGGTATGGCACAAGTTTAAATAAACGAGTTAATTTTAGTGACACATGACACACCCAAAACGTGTAATTAAAAAGGGGAGTTGTAAGATTCACTCACATTGGGTGCGTTCGGTTGATGATGTTGAATGCGCACGAAGTTGGTTTTAGCCACGAGTGAAACTAACCTAGATAATGGCATAATGGTTCGGTAAGTAAGCGGATTTTATTAATCAATTTTAGTAGGATTGTTGGATATATTTTTGTGAGTTTAAGGCTATTTTCTAACCTTAAAAATGTTATTTTTAAGTATTTTTAATGTAAATAAATAAATAAAAGTAATAAAAAAAATGTTGATTTTTGACTGTTGACTTTGTTGACCGTTGACCTGTTGACCGAATTTTATTGTGCAAATGTGTGCGCCGGGTGAGGCTCGAACCCGAGACCTCCCGTTCGCGTGCACGCAGCTCTACCAACTGAGCTACGTGTCTAACCCGAAATATTTCTGTTTTTAATTATATTTATATACTAATTGAATTAATCCGAAAATCATTTATTTCAAAAACGATTTTAATTACTCGCTCGGTGCTCTCCACAGGTCTCGAACCCGGGACCTGTGGTTTAGGTTAACACACAGTCCACCGCTGGACTGTGTGTCTAACTTGTTAAGTAATCTGATTTTTATTATACTATATACAAACTAAATAATTTCATTTCTGTCTTATATAAAAAGTTTAATAATTGTCAGGACCGGTGCGGTAGTCCGGACTCGAACTCGTGACGTGTGATTTAAACGTTCACACAGTCCACCACTGCACTGTGTGTCTATCTTGGTTATTATTCCGGTTTTTATTAAACTTAACATTATTGCAGTGAATCCGGTTCGGTTTAAAAAAAGGGACATTTTTATTAAGGCGAGTGTGCGTGGGACAAGAATCGAACTCGGGACGTAAGCGTGTTTTATTTGACACAGTCCACCGCTGGACTGTGTGTCTAACCCGAGATATATCTTGATTTTAATTAAACATATACAATACTGAAACTTCGTCTTCTTCGTTGGACTTAACCAGAACTAATGTCCGACTGGTTCGACGATTTAATCATGTTCTTTTAGTGTGTTGCGCTTAATTACAGGTGAGATTAATAAAAGAATGAGAGATTAAGTGTAAGATATACCGAACAAGTGGCTCCTCTGTTTCGCCGGCGAAGCTCCGATGTCAGCAGGTTATTCCGGCGACGTGTGTCTTGCGGCAGAGGGTCTTCAGGGAGTTTGAGATGAGTGTGGGTGGCTTCGGTATGAGCTCTGGGTGTTCAGTAAGGCTCAGAGGTGAAAGGCTCGGTTTTCCGGCGAGTTGCAGAAATTCTCCGGCGAGTGAATTTACGTCGGGAAAGAGTGTGATTGTGAGCGAAAAAGCTAACAGAGGTTAGAGGGGGTATTTATAGGGCAGGACATCGACGAATTTAGTCCGTTTTCCGTCTTGATTCGTCGGTTAATAAGTTTTCGGCGGTTATGACTTGCGTCGCGGGTTCAGACGTCGGTTATAACCGATGTAATAGTTAAGGCTTCGGTTAAAACAGAAGAAACCGTCCAATCTCGGCAAAATCGTCGGGATTTCCGACGACTGCGATTAGGCGCGTCGGTTTTGAATTCGAGATTTATGTTATGTATTAATTGTATCTAATAATGAACAAGAAACACAAGTGGCGGAGTGGTTGAGCGTGTGTGTGTTTAAGACTTTGCTGAATTCCCTGGCTGACCCGGGTTCGAAACCCGGCAGCAGCCTTTTATTTTTATTTCCTTATTTTAAATACTTTTTCAAATATAAATTATATATTCCAATATACTTATTAATTATGTTATCGTTTAAAAATAATTTGGGCATTAAATACGCAACGAAATTTTTAACTGATTGTTCGGTTAATAAACGGAGCGGGTTTGGTAAATCCAGTTTTTTGACGGATGTTACACAGTAGCCAAGTTCGGGCGAACTTGTGTAAACACACAAATTCGAGCGAACTTGTATGGTTTTGGGTGATTTAGTGTCAAGTTCGGTCGAACTTGGTAAGTTTCTTAGGAAACTTGTCAAGTTCGGGCGAACTTGTAAGAATTTCTTACTAAATGACAAGTTCAGGCGAACTTGTATAGTTTCCTAAGAAACTAGACAAGTTCGGTCGAACTTGTGAAAGGTTTGGTGAAAATAGCCCAAGTTCGGTCGAACTTGCCCCATTTGGGTGCAAGTTCGGTCGAACTTGTCCTGGGGAGTTGGTGATTCTTGAGCGAAGTTGATGTTTTTGGGTCCAAAATCTTGCGTTTTCGTGTCGTTTGCTGAAGAAATCGAGTGCCCATCCCTCCACCCTTAAGCCACTGAGTAAAGCTTAGGCCGGAGAGGTCTTTTGGAGCGAACTTAGCCATTTTACAGAAACTTGGGCTAATCCGGGCAAACTTGAAGGTTCGTACGGGTTAGTCCAGCTTGTGTAAAGTGACGATTTCGTCCTTGTGCTTCTGGATCTGAGATTTAGCTTCGACAACGCCTCGTTCCACTCAGAAGTGAACGAAACATACGCCATTAGTCCGAAAATGGTGTAAAAAACAATGTTCAAAAGGTTTTGCTCAGATCTAAGCATAGATCTGAGTGAAAAACAAAAGTTTTATGTAAAAAGATGAAGATTTTCGTAAACAGAGAAGATTTGATGAAAACGAAGGCTATGCATTTTGCCAAAATCGTTGTAAACCGTTGATAAACGTTGTTGTACCTGAAATCGGGTTGATTCTTACTTAGAACACAAAAGTTTCGGGTTTGAGAGCTCTGGGCGAAGTTGCAGCAAGTTCAAATGAGAGAATGGAGCTGACTATTTATAGGCGAAGGTAAAAATGGAGGCTGGTGAGGTCAAGTTCGGCCGAATTTGTACAAAATTGTACAAGTTCGCACGAACTTGTGGAGTCTTCAGAGGTTATTAGTCAAGTTCGGCCGAACTTGCTGAGTCCTTAGAGGCTCAGACAAGTTCGAGCTAACTTAGAGGAGAAAAGGAATGTCCAAGTTTGGCCAGGCAAGTTAGGTCGATCTTGGTATCACTAAGTTCGAGCGAACTTGACCCAAAAGTTGGGTTATCCTCGTTTATTTCGCGTTAAGAGTCCTTTGGCGATTCGGTTCGTATTAGTTAGTTATATTAAGCGTTATAAGCGTTACTAATTGATATAATAGTGCGATTTAGCGGTTCGAGTGTGCGAGAGCGATGCGATAGCGAGCGTAATAGTAACCACAAACACATATAACACATAAATAATATAAAACCACATAAATAATTGCGATTTGCGATGCGATGAGATTAGCGATGCGATTTAATAAGCGATTAGATGCGATATACCATACATAATCATAATTAGCTAACATAAACTTTATTATCAACCGAATCTCGGGATTACAAAAGATAGGTACACCGAGAAGACAAATGAAAAGATAACAACGAATTTCCGAGTTGTTACATTTTAAATCATTCTTTCGGTTTGAAGTTAATTACACAACCGACCTGTTAGGAGGCATCATGCAATATAATTCATGTCTCCTATTTTCTTATGAAGGTTCTCACCAACTCTATCAACTACAACTCTAATTGTGGTTGGTTACTTTAGGCAAAACCTTAACTTTTCAATATTATCTTATAGTGTTTTACCAAAATTGACCGTTAGGAGGCTTAAAGCCATTTGACTCACGCCTCCCATTTTTATGTTATTGGAATGATCAATCCTATCATAGGATTTTTTTATCTACTCTTTGAGGTAGTTTGCCCGAACCATTATCCGGGGTTGTTTTAGTCAAATCTATCCCTTTTTACAAACCGGAAAACTTTCAAGATTTACATTAAAACTAGTCGACACTTTTAACTCGTTATCCCAATAAACCTAATTATGTCCTCTACCATAAACTCATTTTAGCCATATCTTAATCATGGAATATCTTGGCTTTAAGGAACATTTTACCCAAATACCACATATACCTTACTTGAGGTAGTCTATTATCCACCTTTGAAATCGATCAATTCTAGTCAGACTATAAGCCATCACTGAGAGTATGACCCATTACACATACCTGGCGGGGTCAAAGCAATGACCCCTTTCCAATACGTTGCAATTCTTTATGCTAATTATGGCGGTATGCCCATACATTAAGCTTGACTGGAAGTATGACACTTAGCAAGACAAAGCATTATGACTCGTTTGCTCTTTTAACTATTTTTGGTTTCCTCTTTAGGAATCTAAACAAATCCTTGTTATTATTTAATCACCAATATGTGAATTACTTGTCATTTTATTTGTTTCACCCGTTCTAGCTTACGCCATGAGGTCTTTTTTTTTCAAAATTCTTGATATAATAACCAACATGTGATTTACTTGTTATTTTACTCGTTTGATCTGTTATGGTTCACACCAAAGGGTCCTATTTCTAAAATTCATTGTTTAATAACCAATATATGGTTATTCACCAACCATAGGGTCTCATTTCAAAAATTCATTGTTTATTAACCAATATATGGTTACTCACTGGTGCGTGTCGAGCGTGATATGATTTTATTAATATTTTAAGTCTGTTTTACGTATTAGTCCAGTTTTAAATTTATAAAACACGATATTGTACTGACACTAAACACACACTATGGAAAGTGCACCCATCTGCGAGTGTATTATAGTGTTGGTAGATACCGAGGTCGTCCAAGGACACAAGAGCTTTTAATACCGGTTTAGCGTCAACGTCAAATCGATCCAAATTTTTGATAAAAGTTTTGAGATATGAAAATAACATAAAAATGAAAAGATAAATAAAATGAAATACAAATAGACAAGAGAGAATCACTTGGATCCGACTCCTCTGTAATGTACCCTTTGATGATTTTCGCACTTTCGGATTTTTTAAGAGATTATCTTAGTTATAGTACTAGGCCCCTCTTTTGAAGGTGACGTTACCCTCTACCTAGTGGTTTGAGTCAGCAGGGATACAATCCCAAAAGATTAGAATATTGGAAGATAATTAAGTAAGTTATTAATGCGAAAAGTGGTAGGCCCCTCTTTTGAAGGTGACGTTACCCTCGGCCAAGTGGTTTGAGTCAGCAAGGATACAATCCCAAGAGGCCGGTTTAATGTTTTAATAGTAGTTAACATATTAGGGGTTCAAGCTATTCGCACCCCCACCATCCAATACCTTAAGGTATTGAAGGAGGTCCTAGTAAGCTTGAACCAAGTCCTTGGAGGATCTATACAATGAACGAGAAAAGAACTTTACCAAACCACCCTTCTAACCCCTTTACAAGTAGTTAACGCGCTTTATATAGACCGTAAAGACACGAATGAGCAAATCAATGAATGACATCATGAAGAAATAGTTGGGAAAATTCACTTTCAACATAAGAAACTAGTAATTAAAGTCAGTAATACATACCCAATTAAAAGTGCCGAAAGATTAAAAATCAAAAGTAATACATTAAAGACTTGTCTTCACCAAGTGATGTAAGAGATTAGCAAAGCATGGCCTTTGTTTTACAAGAACTCTTACGATCAATCTTGGATCCCAGACTACTACACACTCTAAAGATGAAAGATGGATGATGGTGGTGGGTGTTGGTGTTGTAGTGGTGGCAAAGTGAGAGAGAAATGGTTTGCCAAGAGATGCATTTGAAGTGAACCAAGCACCCCTATTTATAGTGATAACAGTGCCCCGACCATGGCCCCGTGTCCGGCTTCTTCTCTTCCTTCATTAATTGCAGCTATCAGCACAGGACCCCACGCGCCCCCGTGGCTTCTGGACACGGCCCGTGGTCAACTCTTCACTGTACTATCAAGATTCTGCAAATCTGAGAGTTGACCACGCCCCATGGTCATGTGGGCACGGCCCTGTGGTGGGCGTAGAAGCTTCTGCATGTCTTGTCTTTTTGTGTGAGGTCTGACCACGACCCATGCCTGGCTGGGCACGCCCTGTGGTCAGCTTATGTTTTCTTGTTTTTATCTTTCTGGGGTGCTGTTGAGGGGTTGGGCACGTCAATATTCCTTCTTCTTGTATTTATGTTGGTTTTGGCTGCTTATTTGCTTCTTTTGTTCTTTTAAGCGCATTTGGTCCTGTAAATTCAAAAGGAACAAAGAAACGTGCTTTTTCCAACATTATACTGAAAAAGGTTGGTTTTTCGCCTCATTTGACGTTTTTTATATGTTGCATTTTGTAACATCATCACCAATTTACTCATTTGACCTGTTATGATTTTCACATAGGGCCCTATTCCAAAATTTTATTGTTTAATAACCAATATATTGTTCATCATAGTTTTACTCCTTTTTGACTCGTTATGGTTTGCACCATAAAGTCACATCTTAACAATTCTCATTAATCACCAAAATACTTTCCATCAAGTAAGTTGTAATTCTATTCTAGGAGTTGTAAGTTTTACTTACATTGCGTCCTTCGAGCTTTTTTCGCATCTTCGGCCCGTTTGACCCATTCCTTTCCAAGCCCCGACCTAGCTATTCAAGAGTCTAAAATAACATATAATATCCACAAGTCGATTAGATTAGTCATCAAATACTATGACCATCACCCTTATGGACTTTCATACCTCATTTATCAATCTATTCTATGTTAGATCAAGTCAAACTGCCAATTGACATACATGGATACTCTATCAAGTTCAATAAGACTCATTTAGGCATTTTATCAAACACTTTGTGGGAATCATTTTTAGGCCATCATATTAGCTAATTTTTCCAGCCAAAATCGCCATGTTTGTGCCAACTCAACAAGTACATAAACTTAATAACATCAAGTTAGCATAAATTCTCATGCATCATAAACTAATTCATCAAACTATCATATTAGAATTTGGAGTTTTCATCACTATGTAGAAACCCATTTCATCTTATTTTTAGACATTCATCCAGACATCTAAGTTATTCAAGTTCTTCACACTAACTAGTAAACATGATGATTATAAACACTATTATAACATCGGTTTCATCATATCATCAAAACCACTTCATGACATGTATGATCACTTACTAAAATCCTATACTTTGTTCAAGTATTTTACACATACAAACAAGTATGGTGATTATTAGCATCAATACAACATCAAATTACAATAAATCATGTTCAAATTAAATTTCATATTTTTCATGATTATAAACCCTAAATCTAAATCCTCAAATTGAGATGATTATATTATTTTTGACACTAGGTTAATGCAGTTAAACTCGAATTCAACCATTAAACACATCCAATTTAGTCAATTATGGTTGATTCATCAAAACTCACCAAGAAGGTTTAAGAGGTGAATAAGATACTTACTTGATACTTAGGAGGTGAGAAACACTCCTAAAATCACTGATTATTCATGTAATTTTACTCTCACCTTCTTCTTCTTCTTGATTCACACAAGAGCAAACTCCACACAAATGTGTGTCATGATTCTTTTTCACCACCACAACATCCTGACATTTTTTTTGTAAAAACCTATTTACACATTAACCCCTCATAATTCCATTATTTATAAATAGGCACTAATCTGAGTTTAGTTTCTTCTATTTATCATACCAAGTTAATATTGTGGCTCCAACTTTAGCCCCTTGAGCTTAGCTAGTTACTTTTTTTTATCCTTAACCCACTTACCTCTTAGTATTTAACTCATCCTATAACTAAGTTACTTTTTTTCATGCCATATGTAAAAATGTACTACTTAATAAAAACCTGCGTTTTGGGTCGTCACAGAATATGACCGACCCGGTTTAATTCAAATCTCGGTTGCCCGAGCCTTTTATAAACTTTATTTTCTAAAAAGCATTCATTCACTTTTTATTTAACTTTAGATTCGTTTCTTCAAATCCTAATGTTTGTCAAGTTAACCTTTACCGCTAATGGTATTTTACCTACTCATCTCTAGTTAATTTGGTTTAGTTACCAAACCTGTTTTTGAGATGTTACAAGTGCCGATCATTCGGGTACGTGAAATCGGGCATTGATCACGAGTGGCTGTGCCCAACGAATTTGAATGTTGTTTGTAAAAAGTGCGTTTCATTATCATTTGACCATTTAGGTTAACAAAAAAAATCAATTAATTAAAATAAATTTAAAACATTTCACCATAATATTTAAACCATCTCTATTTAAATCATTCACAATGTCTTTTTTACAACCATTTAACCATCTCCATTTTCAACAAATTTCACAACATATTATCTTCATGGGTGGTTATGTGTTTCAAATTGAATCCGCGGGACCTTCATATCGTCGATGACCATCCCATCGTCATGTAAACCCTCCACCTTTAGACCTTCCTTCGATGATCATCCATCCAACTCATGGTGCACATACAACCTCAACCTTCAAACGATTCACCTCTAACCCTCCAGTTTTTAAGTCTAATATCACAACATCCTAACAACATCCTAATGATTCAAATGTGGAAGAGTTAAACTGGGTATATGATTATACCTTTAGTCAACTACAAGTAGCTATAAGAATTGGGGAGGGGCATCATCTTCTAGCGGTAAACAATCCAACACTGAGAAACCCCATTATGGCATAAGAAGCCTAAATTGGGGGGGGGGGGATACGAAACTGACGCTACGACAGAATACGTCCGAAGGTCGAATGAAGAAATGGTTTATCCATTATGCGAAAGCTCCGGTTATCGAACGAGAGGTCGGACCGACGTGACTGTTCGTCTGGCCTTAGTTCGAAGTTATTGATGTTCACCCAGGGGCGGTAAGTGCTGCCTCAATATTATCCAAGTTTGGACCTCGGAAAGTCCATGAGGGTCCTTTCCTCCGCTATTGGTTTTTCTACTACTTCGGCCACGAGTCTGTTTCTTTGACAAAGTCTGCTACGAAAGTAGCGTTCTGGCTCATTGATGAAGGGTAAAGCTTCGAATCACTTGTGGAGATAGAGGTCATGCACTACCTGCAACAAAAGACAAGAACGAACGCGTAAACTGTCCAAAAATATAAATAATAAACAAACTAATATTTTGTTGTGTGTTTAGGCACGGCCCATGTCTAGTTTGTATTTTATTGCCATAATCGTATGATGTTTGGTTGTATTTTTACTAATTTTCAGTTTCGGTAATTTCGGTTCCAATATTTTTTTTGTTAACATTCAGATGTAAATTAATTTGAAAACCACGTTATATTTAAAATAAAATATTTATTTGTATTCGTAAACCATCGAAAATAGCGGTACGGTACCTATATTGTACCTAAATGCACCAATACTGGACAATATCGACATCTATATCTTTTTTATAGTTTCTTTATCTATACACTAACACCTTTCGATATCCTTTTGCAAATGTCATAACTTTTTTTTTGTTAAATGACACAATTTTAATGTAACTAAACCTAATACCATTATTAATATTATTTTTATTGTATAATACATACATGTTTTTTATGGTATGGTGTTAGAGAATTTCACTAGTTGTATACACGTGTAGTTACATATTTAATCTAACTATTTATATTGTTTAATAACAAAGGAATGAAATGAAAAGAGTAAATAATTATCTTGCTTAAATAAAAAAAAGAGTTATGCAATTTAAGAATAAGGAATGAGTGACATGTGACCAAGAATAGTAAGTTTATGATTTTTTTTCTTGAAAGTTAACTTTACTTCACAACAAGAACACAACAACAAGAACACAACGAGATCACCACACATAAGGACAACCACAACAAACCAATTTAAACCAATTGCATCAAGACAAACTTACACTAATTTGACCACTGAATCGATTTAAACTTAGATATAAATACTCAAGAATCTTCACATCTTCGATTATCTCCTCTATCTTGATTTCCTTGCTTGAATAAATTTTCTCGTTCCTAGTTTTCCAAATCCTCCAACAAGATATGATAATGATCCCTTGCAAAGCAATCTTCTCTCTTTCACCATCTTAGCCGAAAGGTGAAGATCTAGAAGCTGACTAGCCGAGGAAGCACATAGTTGAGGAACTTGGCACCACGAAATCACTAATGACCTAACCAGAGCTGCAACCATGCATCCAGTGAAAATATGAGCAGCCGACTCAACATGTGAACCGCAAAGAAAGCACATAAGCAAGGCACCAGGAGTAATTCATTCTCTTGCTCAATGCCTCCATTGTTGGGTGACGATCTAACTTCACCCGCCACATAAAATATTACACTTAAGAGGAACCCATTTACACCAATCAAATAGATTTAACTAGCGTCCACCGCTAGGTTTAAAAATTTCCTAACTTAACCAACCGAGAAGATCCCAAAGGATCTCCCAGCCACAACCATCTGTCATCCTTTCCAGGATCTCTAGAAGAACTAATCATCCTTATACATTGTTCCAATCCCATCATCTCAGTGTCCGTGTAAGGGTTCCTCTCACAATCCCAACCCCATCCACTCCCATATTATGTTCAACAAATAGCTTGTGAACTGTTCGGCGGGAATTTGTTTAAGTTCGTTTAATTCGCTTAACGAACGAACACGGATAAAAGGGTTTCGTTCGGTTAGCTTAACAAATGAACATGAACAAATGTCTCATTCGTTCGACTGCGTTCGTGAACCTTCGGTTGTGTTCGTCCATGTTCGTCCATTTATCTTCGTCCGTGTTTGTTTGATTATATTAAAAAATTGATAAATAATAAACCTTTTATCTAAATATATTGAAAGCCTAAAACCCTATTTTTTCTATGTTAGCTAAAATTTGGACATACAAGACATTTTTAGAATAATTGTCTTGGTTAAACTTTGAATAATTATATCTAAGTTGGTTAAACTTGAATCATCGTTTGGTGGTTGTAGTAGACTTCTTGTGTTTTGATTTATCATTTGATTGTTGTATTTAACTACTTATGTCTAATATTTAAGGTTAACAATGTTTTTATTTTTTATTTTCAACTTAAATGTTCGTTTACGTTCGTTTTAGTTCGTTTGTGTTCGAGACCAATGGACACTAACTGTTCGCAAACAACTGAATTTCCTTAACGAACAAATACGAACATAAACTTATGTTCGTTGTGCGTTAGTGAATAGTTCGCGAACATGTTAATTTCCTTAACGAATGAAAATTAACAAAGCTTTATTCGTGTACGTTTGGTTCGATTACAATCCTAGTGACAACGAACCATATCTTCAACCTTCCATAGCTTATTTACCTCCAATCCAAACAAGTTTGGGAAGGCCGTCTGAAAAGCCACATCCCCAACCAAAACATCCTTCCAAAAATTAAGTGTAAGCTAAAGAATTAATTATATTTGTAGATTTTTTTTTAAATTTTATGTAAGCTCATGTGTTATTCTAGTAAAGTATTCAAGATCTAATATACTCTATGAAAACATACGTAAATGACTAGAAGAGATAATATATTATTTTGTCGCAGATGACATTATAGTTTAGTGGCATCTTTGGTGTTGGATAAGACGTAAGGACCATTAGGTTTTGGGTTCGACAGATGGGGCTTTTTCCAGATTTATTGAGTTTTCTTCTAAATTAGAATGATCCGTCAACTACAAAATTACGTTTTCAAGATTAAGAAACTGAGAAGCAGAATTATTTATTTTAAACCCACAATTTGCGGATATTGTTATGAACCAGTGTGCATAGAAGTCCGGGACAGAAAGATGAAAGAAGCACCATTATTTCTGCACTTTTGATGCATCTAACAAGCAAATTTTACATTTTTCAGTTCTCTTTTCATGTTGACGTTATCCTTTTTCTTTAGTTTCCTTTTTTGAGCAAGTGTAAAGCATGTGATGATGCATGGGAATATATAGAGAGCCCTGTTACACGTTTGCTATAAATATGCCCTTTTTCTCCTAAACGTAAAGTCCTCCATTACATTTACCAATATCACCACATAATAATACTTTTAACAAAGTTAAAGCTATCTCTCAGATAATCAAGAACATAGTGATACAAAAATTAACTAGATTTCATTGATCATAACTCTTGATACCAACATTGTATGATGAAAATGTAATCATAATATTAATATATTAATTATTATTATTATTATTATATTATTATTATTATAAAAAGGTGATATGGATGTCTCACAAATTTGATAGGAAGGACATGTTTTTCAAACCCTCCACCCTTACGTTGCTTTCTGTCGTTGTTGTCTCCTTGTCTTACTTTAGCTCTCTTTTTCTTTTCGTTACTTTCCTTTCTCTCCTGATTTTTGCAGTGGTACCTGATTCTCTTTCACTAGCTCCCATTCAAAAACACAATTATATCAAAATGAGTAGTGGAAGTAGTACGGTCCATATATATACATACACACACTCATATATATATATGATCATCATCATCATTATCACATGTCACTGTGGCCTTCCCAGTGTGAACTCCAGATTGGGCTTCTTGGCGGTTGATGAGCTAACTTCTGACAGTCTTTCATAACTCAGACCTTTTGAATTCATTTCCTTCTGAAAAGATATATAGAGATTGTCATGCAATATTGTGTTAAGATATTATTTTGGAAGATGGAGAAATAGCCAGCATATATTATGTGATTTTGCATATATTCATAACCATAGGTTTAAAAGGATAAGCACTTGATATATACATTTAAAGGATAAGCATACGTTTAGTGGCGTTATCATGTATACGATACGTTATAATCATCATAAACGTTAAAATTGGAAGATGAAGAAATAGCCAGCATATTTAGTGGCGTTATCGTGTATACGATACGTTATAATCATCATAAACGTTAAAATAAGTGAATACCAAAGACCTTGAATGAGTTAGAAATCTTGTTTTTGTATCACTTTAGATAGTTTAGAGAGTTTTTCTTTTCTGTTTGTTTGACTACTAATGATGTCTTTACTCTTTAGCTTAAAGAAAGCCTAATTTACACTTAAAATAGATTTTGGTTAATTGACTCAGCTTTTCTGCTTTGTCTTGCTCTCTTTCTTCCTACTTTAGATAACATTCTTGTGAAATTCAAGTTTAGAATATATGTATATATTCTCAAGCAAAGCATAAAGCTACTAATTTCACATATAATAGAATGTATCAAAAGTGATGAAAGGAGATCTACTCACTTATAAAGTTTATATAATTAATTTGAAAAGAACTAAAAAGTTATATCTACCTCAAGAGATGGTTTGTTTCCTTCAGAATCTCTATGTTCTCCTTGCAGCCAAGCTTCCCTGCAACATAGATAACAACATTTGGAATATCATCTAGCTTGAAATTTGCTCATTTTAGTAAATATCATCTTTATGTTTTATAAAAAAAAGGTAGAAATATTTGTTAGCAATCTCCTGCTGTCTTGCTTATACCTAGTTATCCACTTTTCCTTCTACTATAAATAATGCACAACCGACCCATGTGAAATGTTATTACCCATGAAACAACAACATAAAATAGAGGAAAGATAACACACAGGGTATAAAGATAGTTCACAGATAGCAGATTTGGTATCCAATACTTTTGCACAAAAGAGCTTAGCTTTGACACTAAGTTTTTCAACTAGTAGGTCCCACTTAGAAAGGCCATGCAGCCCATCAAATTAAAGGTAAAGTGATATGTTAATTAGATGGAGATCTCATGACTTAATTGTAATTATGCTAAAAGACCTCCTCTTTTACATAGAATCTCCTTTTTAAAGTTTAAACCACTTGGAAAGAAATTTTTTAGCTACCAAACTATTGAAAAATCTCTATGGTGAACACAAATGAGGGAGGTATTATGTGAAAGAAGCTAATGTAAAATTATTTTGAACGATAAATTTGGATCACTGACGGACCAATGGAGTATCATCGAGCTGATGTAAAATAAATGTGAGAAATATTTGTGTTCAAATCGGTATTAGAGACAAAAATGTATTTAAAGAAAAGTTATTTAAGAGGCTAAAAACTCTATTATTAATTGTTCCCTACATGCATTATTCATTTACATATTCCTACCATCATCCAACAGTGAATATATAATAATGTAGATGAGCTGTATTAAAATTTGTTAATGATCTTCACTATTTTTTTGGGGCCATGAGCAGGAAACTTATTAAGACAGGTAACTTATGAGATGATCAATAGCAGTAGCTAGAGGACCACAATATTTCAATGGGTCAAAGATATGTAGTTAAAAGTACTGCTACATAATGCCATTTCTTTTAATTGTTTATGTTTCAGAAAAGGCTAAAGTTGAAATTTTTACCATCAATTCTTTTCTTTTATGTCCACATAAAAAGGTTTTGCTTGTGGGGTTTACTGTGTGCCATTTATTTCATCAAAAAAAGTTTCTTCAAAGTATCATAAAGATAAAAAACATAAGTAGAAACAGTTAAAACAATCTTTTCACCTTGAAGAATTGCTCCATAGACCATACTGATAATCTTTCTCCTGGTGAACACTAGACCTTCCTCCATTTTCAGCTGATATTTCTTTGGCTCTTGGGTTACCAATGTCGAATAGGATATCATCAGAATTATCCCCGGATGAAGCGTTTTCGTAAAGATCAGATTGCCCTATTAAAATTATGAAAAAACTAATAAAATGAAACTGCAAGTTTATATATGTGAAATAAAAATGATGTCAAAGTTCGGTAACGAAGCTTAACCTGAAGAAGCTGGTGCACGATCAGTTGTCTTTACGGTTCGGTACATCTGCAACACAAAATAAATGAATGTTTAGTTCCTTAAACAATGGCGTCGTTAAACTTAGCGATTTAAGATAAATGAGTAAATACATTATAAATATTCCATCCGTGAAAAAATCGGAATGATTTTTAATAAAAAATAGGGTTGTAATATATGTTGATAAAAATAAAACATCTATATGCATCTATGCAATGTACATTGACAGTATTACATGGTCTTATAATTAAGGAAATACTTGAATATATATATATATACTATTTTTTTTACCACTAGAAGTGGTGAAGCCTATTAATAATTGAGGCAGTATATATGTGCTTTTGAACTTATTTTCACCATACTGTATTAATGCAAATCAGAAGTACCAACAAGAGTAAATGATGAAGAGTACATGGTAGTAGTATATGCGACCTTGCATTGACAATACATAAGTAGATATATACATACACACACGTGAGAGAGAGAGAGTGAATCAATGTGTGTGTGTGTGTGTGGAGAGAGAGAGGGATGCATGTCTGTACAAGTGTAAGAGCATGTCATGTAACTTAACTATGGTTGAAGTATGTAATGCATGGTTAAGACAAACCATATGTGATGGTAAAGACATATACAAACATATCATTGACAAATGATGGTGTTTTTGTACTCTCTCATATCTCAAGTTTCCCTCAGAAAAAAAGGATAAAATTATTAAATTCAACCCCTCACTGTGTAGACCTGTCTTGCTTGGACCCTATATCACTGTGTTTTCAATTCCTCGGGCTTTGTCTTACTATGCATCTCTCTCTCTCTCTCTAAATATATACATACATATACACATATTAGTATACATATATGTGTGTATGACTGTGTGAATATTATATTATAAATGTGTAAAAATATGGATGGTTCTTGGTTCTAAGCAAAAAAAGCTGTACTGATAAGCAATGTTTATGCAGAAGCATCAGATCTAGTAATAGTAGCAGGAGAGAAAAACAAGTGCCAAGGATTAGAGGTGCCTCTCTGCAGGTAAACAAGCATTGGATATTGAAATTCTTTGCAATTATTTGGAAATTATTTGGAAATAATATAAATAAGTTCCGTCTAATAATGCAAAGTGCTAGCTTCTTTAGTGCTAAAGTCAAAAAGAAAATAATAAAATCTGAATCTTGGGTATATATTCCAGATTTCAGTATATATCTAGGTGCTCTAATTGACTCTTGAGTCTTGAGTGTGTACTATACATACATATATACATATATATATATATATATATATATATATATATATATATATATATATATTTATTTATTTACACAGTAGACAGACATACAGACAGACAATGCATCTTGCAACTACAAACCATTCATGTTTTGTTCTAAAGTTTTCTTCTGGAATCATATAAGATAAATAATTAACCTGCAAGTGAGATTTAACATGCGACAAAGTTAGATCTTTCACGTCCATTAGCTCAAGAACTGACTTGGGTGTTGCTCCTGAAAACATTAAAAATACAATAAGTTACACACAATAATAAAATGAATAAATAATACTAGTAACAATAATAATAATAAATAATCAGAAAAATCAAGAAATGGAGAAATAATTACTTTCATGACCACCCAAAAGCTCAACCGCATGGACAAACCGAGCATGAAGAGTAGCAGTCCACCGCATCCTGGGCGCCCTCATGCTACGCTTAGACGGAAACCTTGAGGACAAGAATCTTGATCTCACAAGATTGTTAATATTATTGCCATGAATTATAGAACTTGTGGTGGTAGAATTAGTGCAAGAATCTAACAAAGGTTGGTTCTTTTGATGAGAATGAGCTAATATAGGGAAATTAGGAGGAGGGGTATTCTGGTAATAAACTGGAACCCCTCTTATGGGCCTCAAGAAACCTAAATCTGAGCTAAACCCATGATGATGGTTTTGGTGTTGTTGGTATGGGTAGATGTTAGATGTAGCCGTGTTGGTGTTTTGGGGAAGGAGGTTATGGAAATGGGTTAGGTCGTTGTGAGTCGAACCAGGGTTAGATAAGGCTAACCCACAAGAGGGTTCCGGTCTTCTTGTTGAGCCATGTTGTTGTTGTTGTTGGTGGTGGTGCTGTTGATGTTGGTGCATATGTTGGGAGTTTAAGGCCGTTTCCACAAATTACCCAAATCTAAATCATTGTGATGATCTTGATCAGTTTGTGTTGTGGATGTTCTCCATGTTTTTGAAGTGGGTTTGGTGTTGGGTGGACTGATTTGTAGAGACAAGTCTGGTTGTGCTGGAAAGAGCTCCATTTCACTTACCAAAATCTCTACTTTTGCTACTTGTGACCACCAAATGCTCAAGAACTAAGCTAGTGAGTTGATAGAAAGACTTGGAGCTTGTTCTTTCAACAATCTTGAAGGTGAGGTTGTTGTTAACCTTGGCTATGGTGGTGTTGTGAGAGAGTAATAGTGATGGGTTTGGTTCTAGAGCTTCTTGCTTCTATTTTGTGATCTATGATGATGGTAATGATGATAGAAGGTTTTCTGCTTTCCCCTCTAAAAGATTTCTTGAGATGAGATTTGTGTAATCAATGGTGAATTGGGAGTAGTTGTGGAGTTCTAGAGAGAGAGAGAGATGACAAGGTATTAAGTGAATGGTTGTATCTTTTGTGTGAAGTATATGTGAGAAAATGACACTTGAAGAGACTAGAGAGAGAGGGACTTTGTGTGTGTGTATGTGTGTGAGAGAGAGATTGAGAGAGAGAGAGAGAGAGAGAGAGAGAGAGAGAGAGAGATGCCTTCTTTTATGTGGACGTGGGAGTAGGAAAAGAAAAAAAGGGAGAAAAAAAGATGAGAAAGGAAAAAAAAGGTAAATACGTTATAGAAAGGATTCCTTTACCATCTTTTTCTTTCTTCTTATAAATTCTTTTATTTTTTATTTTATATATATAAATATTGAATATCTCATACTTCATCCCATCTTTGAAAATGACAATAAACCTTATGTATACCAATAATTACATTTAACTAACAGTAAAAGGATTATATTTGAATTATTTGACAGCCTATTTATGAAATGAACTGATTAACAAGTTTATTTTTATGTTACAAACTGAAGTTTAACAAAAAACTGTTTTACTAGGCACTTTTTAGAAGATAGGAAGCCCAAGGCCCATATCTAATCTAAACAACATGAGGTTGTTGTTTATATATATAGTGTTTGTCATGTTCTATTTTTTGGAGTAACTATCAAACTTGAAATCGAGAGGTCACCTTGCTCCCTACATAATTAATGTGATCTTTGGTTATAATTTGCTAGAAGAAGGGAACACGACTCGTACACCCCATATGACAAGAAAAGTCAATGACTAATAATGTTTCACCACCTTGACATATTTAACTTCAAATAAGCCAATGTATGTAACCGTTATTCTTTACTTTATCGCGTTAATATCCTGTTAACGTGTCATGATCCTAGTTTGTGAAAGCTAGTTATGGTTGTAGACTACTCAAAATTGATTACAGTTAACGAACTCGATCATTCACAGATATGAAAAGTTGAAGCTCTCATAACATAACGGAATGTAATCAAATTGTCCCCATTGATTGACATCTAAAAAACCAAGGGGGATATTATTTGAAATTGTATTTCTAGTATAAGGATTATTGGCTTGATTTGTGTAAAAGTTGTGGAAGAATGAAAGAAGCTAGCAACACTGTAGGGAATTATTGGCGCAGATACTAGTTTAGGGTTTTAGCAGCGACGTGTCGTCGCTAATGACGTCGCAGCTACTAACCTTGGTACGATAAAATAAAGCCGCCAGATCAATAACCTTATCAACAGCTATATTAAACCCTAAAATGCGCGTTCAGGATTTAAGGTATTAGCTGGGACATTAACCATGTCGCCACTATTACTCTCTTTACATGTAGCGTCTCACCTAATTTGTCTTTCCTTATCTCTCATTATCAATTAACAAACCTGGTTATATAGAGAGAGAGAAAATAAAATTGTGATATATATAATGAAATAAATATATATATAACTTCAGATTGTAGGAGCCGAATGGAATAATTACAGAATCGGTAGTTAGAAATAATAAAATAAAATTGTGGAGATGAACAGTTTATAAATTACTCAAGAAGAAAATTAATCTCACTTCTAGAATTGAATAGTTAAGAGGAAAAATTACAAATCAAGTTATCCAACTTTATAAGTTTTAACTGGTAAAATTTCTCAGGTTGTTGCTGTGATTGTTGGTATTAATTCAGTTTATTACGGTATCGGCACTTTGTATAACAAATGAAAAGGAAAACCTAAAAAATAAAGTTGTAATATGCCAAAAATGATATTGACACCTGTTTTACTTTGGTCCGGAACCATAAACGAATATCGGTAACAATTTCGAAAGTACATATACTTTTACCGATGTTTAGTAGCAATTAGTTTGGTTTGTCAAGACACCGGTACATTACCGATACTCGCTATTGATTAAGATATAGAAACAAATCTATATTGATTATTCAACCGAAATTGGTTCGGCCTCGCTACACGATGGAAACTCGGTATGGGTTTCGGTCCACGTCGTCAATTTAGAAGAAAAAAACCATGTGTGAAATATCTTTGATAATATGTATATTTATTCTTTGATTACTTGTACACTATTACTCACAACTCGGTTTAAAAACAATATAATCTTACATAGATAAAATAGACACGTCATGACGGCATACTCAAAATGTATAAAATATCATATCTTTAAAGTTATAAGAGAAAAAAAATATACTTAACACTAATAATATTAAGAAAATAATAAAACTAAAAACATAAATTAACAAAAAAAAATTAGTGACACTATTCATCATTTAACGGTCTTTAATTTTAATAAAATAATATATAATATATACAATATATATATTATATATATATAGTATAAATATAAATAAATAAGTAAAAATATCTTTCATCTTAAATCTAAATGTGCATTTTTTCTTTCAAAATAACGGTAAATAGATTAACATAACTTATATATTTATGAGTCGTGTTTGGGTTAATCCATTTACTAAAGAAGTCATGTTCGAATTGACCTATTTAATTAACCAGTCGTATTACCTGACTCAAAACCTTTTTCTTGTGTCGTGCACAGGTCATGTTATGAGTTTTCGTACTTGCTATTTATGAATTTGTACAAGCAATTAGATTTCTTAAAGACCACAAAGGTCAAGAAATTATATGTTGGGTTCAAAAACCTACTTGAAAGTGTCCTAACTTTGAAATCAGGATGGAGACATTACGAAGTGACGATTTGTCACATACAATCAGATAGAGATGTAGAACCAAGATGCTAACACAAATTCAACATCATATTTTTATAATTTTGATTGCCTCTAGGTTGTAATCGTTCACACACATGAAAGCATTTTTTTATTTTCCCCCTTATCCACCAATGCTTAAACCAAGAAGATATATTTGCTTAAACATTGCCAAACTGGAGACTTAAGTCCTTCCAGCCAGTGGCAAAGCTTGAGATTTTCGACGGAAGTCGAAAACGTATATACCTAAAAGTTATAAAACCGGGGATCGAAAACGTATATACCTAAAAAATTCTATAGGAAAACTACATACCAGACGCTAATAAGCGAAACGTTCGGGGTCGCCCCCCACCCCACTCTGCTGCGCCTGTGCTTCCAGCTGCAAGAACTTGAATATTAGTCACCAAAGTATAATATTTTTACTTTTGACCTCGATTTTGATATGTCTTGATATATTTGTCCAAAAATAATTAATTCGCAAATTGAACTAACATTAAAACACAATTCAAATGGAAATTCCTCACTTAACTTATAAAATAAATCATGAATCAATCTGAAGTCAACAAATAAAAAAGTTTGGAGGTTATAATGAGAGAATCATCAATACTTTTTTTTACACAAAGATATATATGTTCATTTGTCTCACCATCGGATAGATTATTATGCAAAATGCCTTTAATGCAATCAGCAATTATGAATAGGATACATTGGAGCTAGTGTATTAGAAAGGGTAGCACGAGCTATTTTTTAACTACGTCTTTGTATCATTTTCGTAATGTAAAAAAAATCGGTTTTATACAAAAGATACCCCTGATCCAAAAGAAAAAAAAATTGGGATGTCCCTGAATTTCTAGGCTAGCTCCGCCACTGATTGGACTCGTTGATGGTAGGGCTGTTCAAATCGCTCGTCGCTCGCTCGACGCTCATTCGGAAATGCTCGTCGCTCGCTCGATGCTCGTTCGGAAATTGCTCGTTCGATTTGACGCTCGATTGTAAACGAGCCGCTCTACCTGGTTCGTTTTGTAATCGAGCCAAGCATAATCAAAAGTCCGCTCGGCTCGGTTCGGCTCGAATTATTATTTTTAGAGTTAATTACTGTTTTCATCCCTATGGTTTGTCAAAAATTACTATTTCAGTCCATTAGTTTAAAAATTGCGATTCAGTCCTTGTGGTTTCACTTTCGTAACCATTTCAGTCCCTGTGATTTCAGTTTTGTTACCACTTCAATCCATTTATTCTGTAAGTACAAGGACTGAAATGGTTACGAGGTGGATTGAAATGGTTATGAAAGTGAAACCACAAGGACTGAAATCACAATTTTTAAACTAATGGACTGAAATAGTGATTTTTGACAAACCACAGAGACGAAAACAGTAATTAACTCTTTTTTTAACTAGTATATACATATACATATACATATACATATACACATACATATATAAACATGTATATACACAAATATAATTATACATAGACACACACACCTGTATATACACACACACATTACACATGCATATATACTTAAATAGAGAAGGGTAAAATGAGGACAAGCTTGAGTTGTGAGAACCATGAGAACTAGGCATTCTAAAGTTTTTTTTCAATTTTTTTTCAAAAAGTCTTAATAATCACTTGTTCCAACAAAAAAATTAAAAATAAAAAAATGCATGCAAAAATTTACATCGGATGTAAAACATTTTACATCTCCATAAAGAAAATTTACATCATTCGTAAATAAAATTTACATTGGGCGTAAGTACCGACTCGAAAATTTCTTTTTGTTTTTTGTTTTTACAGATGTGTTTATAACATTTTCATCAACGTTTGTGCAAATAATGGTGGCCCAACTCGCACGGGAAGTAGAAGTTCTCATAATTCTCACAACTCGTGGTGATTCTTAATTCAACCGAATCCTACTTAAATATAAACTAATTTATAGTTTTATATATATACCACTCTATTAGATTTTGGTCCATTATATACAAATTTACTACTATATCCTTACATACTAGGCCATTTACGCCAATAAAAAAATTAATATCAAATCCAAAAGTTAAACACTAAACCGATAAACGACAGTCTGCTCATCGCCTCAATGTTTCGTATTGTTACCCTAAGTCGATCGTCCCCTGCTCTCAACGTCATTATTCGTGCAATATGATCATCGTCTTGTCGGCCACAACATTTTCTTATGAAATATTATGCAATGAAATGTGTCTGTTTATAAAGAAATAAAAACTTGAGGCCCAACATGTCACACACCCGACCCGCAGCGGAAATAAGAGTCGGGCATAATTGGGTTATCACCAAAGCACATGACATTTACTATTATGTTTCATAATTAATAAAGTCAAAGTTACATTTTCAAACATCCAAACATGTTCATTCAATACAAAGGAAATAACCAAACATAACAATCCCAATACTAAATCGTTTTATTCTTCTAATCCAGGTCCTATGTGTTCCTAGCTGCTGCTGGTTCACCTGTATCATGTGTAAAATGGGAGTTTTTTTGGGTCAACATAAGTTGGCGAGTGAACCTTATTAGATAAACATTTGATAATGATTTTTATGGTTAGTTTATCAATGAAATATTGTGCATAATCATAAAAGAGCAAATGTAAGTAATCAAGCATTGGCAAATAGCAGTTACAATTATAACATACAATAACACTTGATAGCATACATGAACACACCAATATCATATGATAACTAACATAAATGAACTGTGCGATCAAGGCTCAATCAAACGGAGCCGATCGTATTGCATGAACTGAAATATAAAATGAACTGTGCGATCAAGGCTCAATCAAACGGAGCCGATCGTATTGCATGTACTGAAATGTAAAATGAACTGTGCGATCAAGGCTCAATCAAACGGAGCCGATCGTATTGCATGTACTGAAATGTAAAATGAACTGTGCGATCAAGGCTCAATCAAACGGAGCCGATCGTTGCGGGCACGCCAGGTTCAACCGCATAATAAAATGGGAAAACAGGCTCAAACCTCACGAATGGGGAGCGGCGGCCTCGGCAATTGCATGTATTGAAATAATAATTTGCATCCAATAATAACTACTTAACAGCAACAAACTAAATACACATGTCATGATATGATATATGCACAATAGTTTAGTTATAATATGTATATAAAAAAGACACATGATACACCCCAAAAACGTGATTAAAACGGGGAATTTGAAAGGTTCACTCACATTAGGTGCGTTGAATTTGAGATGGTGAGATGCGCACGATTAAGATGAGCGGATCGACGAGGAATACTAACCTAAATAATAATGGAAAAATATATTAGGTGGATGGATTTTATTAAGGATTTTAATGAGATTTTTAGATATATTTTTGTAAGTTTATGGCTATTTTCTATCTTTAAAAATGTTATTTTTAAGTATTTTTTTAATTGATTTTTAAATTAAATTAAATAAATAAAAATATAAAAAAAAATATATATATTTTTTAGTGTTGACCGTTGACCGTTGACCGGTTCGGTCAGCGGATAAATTCTGCGCCGGGTGGGATTCGAACCGGCGACCTTCCGTTCGCGTGCACGTAGCTCTACCAACTGAGCTACGTGTCTAACCCGTTATAAACTCGTTTTTAATTATATTTATACACTTATTTGAATTAACCGAAAATTCCTTTATTTGCAAAAACGTTTTAATTCAATTGGACCGGTGCTCGTGACGAGATTCGAACGCGCGATATGTAGTTCATGATGCACATAGTCCACCGCTGGACTGTGTGTCTAACCCGGTTATATTCTTGGTTTTTATTATACTTAACAACTATTTGTTTTAACCCGGTTTAGTTCTTGATCAAAAAGGCAGGTTATTATACAAGGCGTGCGTGTAGCAAGGATCGAACTCGGGACGTGTATAGTTGTTGTTTGCACACAGTCTACCGCTGGACTGTGTGTCTAACCTGTTTAAACTTCCGATTTTAATTAATCTTAACTCGTTACTGAACTCGTCTTCTTCATTACGAAACGCAGATATCAATCAACAATCCGATTCGTGATTAATTTAGTTAATAAACATGATGACTAGTTTGAATGCATTAAACCGAACAGTTTGGGGAATGAAGATACCGAACAGGTTGTCTTCTTCAGAGAGTCCGGCGAAACTTGTCGGCTCTGTTTTTGAACCTTCGGCTGAGAGGATCTATCAACAGATTTAAAGGATTAGATATGAAATTAAACTAGTGAATATTGATTATCAGTACGTTGGAATGTGCATACCGATAACTAACGAGTTTCCGGCAATTCCAGAAATTTTCCGGCGAACACAGAAAATCCAGCAATGTCGTCTGTGGTTGATTTTGAGTGATGGGTTAATGTTAGTAAAGTTCCAACAATAGATTGAAATCGTAAAGGAGAAGTATTTTACCGGTTTGTGTTGAATACGGTTTTCCGGCGACTTTTGCAGAGAATTCCGGCGAACTGTTTTAGGTGCTCAGATGGTCTGAAAATGCGACGAAAAGGAATTGGAGTATTGTTGTGATAGTTCTGAATCGCGAGGATGGACTGAAGCTTGAGTTATTCAGGGATTTGATGAACTTTCGGTTTCAAATACCGAAAATGATGAAACTTTAAGTTCAATCAATTCTGACTTAATTAGAAACCGTCGTGCATCGGTTATAACTGAAAATGTGAGGTAAACAATCGATTTGACGATTGGTTTGCCGATTACCGGTTTTCAGATGGCATCATCGGTTAAATTGAGTTTGTGTATAAGTTCCATTTGTTTTTCCTAGAGTTAACAGAAAACACTTTGTGGCGGAGTGGTTAAGGGAAGGAATGTTAAGTCGTTGAAGCGACTCAGCTGACCCGGGTTCGAGTCCCGGCAGCTTAATATATTTTTTATTTATTTTATTTTAACTTTTTATCAAATATAATTTTTATAGTTTGGTTTCTTTATTAATTATGTATCGTTTTAACTCAAAATAACCATAAATAATTAATGCACTTTTATAACTTGGTACTTGATTACAAAACGGAGCGGGTTTTGGAGACCCGATTTTTACAAATGTTACACAACATTGTCGCTATTTCTCTCAGCAAATTTAAATCGGGCGACACGATTGTTAAAATTGCTCGAAACTACGCTCGACGCTCGCTCGGAATATTTACTGCTCGGAAAATGTTGGCTTGATTTGAGGCTTAGTTTTAAATGAGCCGCTCCGCTCGGTTCGGTTAGTAAACGAGCCAAACACGAGCAAAGGTCCGCTTGATTCAACTCGGCTCATGAACAACCCTAGTTGATGGTTTCCCACATTCCTTACATGGGGTCTATTTGATAAGAAGATCAAATGTAAACGACCATCCTTGTTAACCTAGGTGGCATATCTCCAAGGTAGTGAACTTATGAAGGAAACTAGATATTAATATTTTCTTAACCAGTTAATTGTTTAGAAATGATGAACTTAAAGTAATGTTCACTTCACAGAATGGAATGGAAGTTGGATGTAATTAGAATGTAGCTAGATTCTATTTCTTATTTTGTTCGTTTCAACAAACGAAGGAATTCAAATTGAACAATAACATAAATAACATAAGGAACGAAATCTACATGCAATTTCCATATGGATTCCAT
The DNA here is from genome assembly GCA_947069175.1 of Scalesia atractyloides. Classification (NCBI taxonomy): domain Eukaryota; kingdom Viridiplantae; phylum Streptophyta; class Magnoliopsida; order Asterales; family Asteraceae; genus Scalesia; species Scalesia atractyloides. Next base: position 5,458,504 of record CAMTDV010001634.1, read on the forward strand.
TCTATTATGTGAAATGAACATACCTAAATTTCAAATCTTATAGACAACTAAACTGAGAGATTCAGCCAAAGAATTCAAAATCGCCGATTTTGGTGTCTTCTGCAGTGACTGAGGGATCTTAGTTCCATCTAAAGTTAAAGTAAAGGTACAACGATAATGGTTTGTGTATTGTAGTAGTGAAAAATGATGTGGAAAGAATGATAGCGTGCTTAACTTTTTAAAGTTCATGGCCGAGTAACTTAGTTCCATCTAAAGTTAAAGTAAAGGTACACCGATAATGGTTTGTGTATTGTTATAGAGAAAAATGATGTGGAAAGAATGATTGCTTGCTTAACTAAAGAGATATGGAGACAGATTGTTGGGCGATGCTAATCACATTTTAAAGTTCATGGCCGAGTAACATGCTAACTAATTTAGCTATGGTATTATATAATGGCTTCGTATTATATTTGAATAACAATGTCACAGTGACCATATATATACATGCGTGTGTATATACACACGCATTTACATTAAGAATATTTTATAAGAAAAAAATTAAAAGACTGGAAAATTTGAAGAAAATCACTTAGAAACAAGTTTTTTTCATTCTTTTTATAGCTATTGATTTTAGCCAAAAATAAATAAATAAAAATAATGATAAAACTGTATGCATCTTAGGAAATACATATATGTAACTCGTAACCTACATATATATATATACACCTCGTGTATATACAGCCTCGCAAACTACATTAATCCTAATTTTTATTCTTTACAATACCAGCCGTATACTTAATAAAAATGAAAAAAAAGTTGACTGGTTAGTGGTATTTTCTTGGTTTTCTTGTTTTTAGTGGTTTTCACATGAACCCTAAGTAGTTAATTCGGTAAAATATCGGATATCGGTCAAGAACCGATATTTGAGATATCGGTTATTATGGTGGGATATCGCTAAGATATCGGTAATTTTAATATCATGCTAAATTTATATAAATAACACTAACAATTCAGTATACTCTCCTACCATTAACAAATTAATCTTTTACAACTTGCAAAACACTAACAGTTCTAGCAAGTAGGAACTGACTAAGACCTAAAACACTAATAACTAACATTATAGACTTAAAACACTAATAGCAACAATAAGAAGAAAGACAAATGGTAGAACTAAGAAGAAAGATACTGATATCGGGAAAATCGGTGATATATTGGTCTAATATCGGTCAATATCGCCGATATTATCGGTACCGATATTCTGACCAATATTTGCACAGGTATCTCAGCAGGGGACCGATAGCTGATATATCGGGATATTAACTACATAACATGAACCTAAGCCTACACACACATGCATAATTGCAGGAATAAGACCTAATCACAAGTGATTAAGGATCAAAGCTCCAACCGGGTGTTGATCCAAGTATCAGAGGACTGCCTTAAGGATTGTATCTACAAAACAGAAAACCATCTGATGATGTTGACATCTCTTTTCCTATTGGTGGACACATTACCATGCGACTAGTGAGGATTTCCCCATCAATCTTGGGTTAGGTATTTGAACCCTTTGTTGGCGATAGGTAACCGACCCGTCAACGTTTTATATATATATATATATATATATATATATAGGATCGTGTGATAAGTAGTAGGCTAATTGAGAAATTTGAGAAGCATTCTGGACTACACGTTTTACTTAAGCAAAAATATAAAAAAATGTAAAAAACCGCAGAAATTTTTTTTGGAAAACCGGAGCTTTTTCTTTAAGGATTTATTTTTTAAGGATTTATACACATGTATATATTATCAATATTTTAACTATACATATGTGTATATTGTCAAACTTTTAACTATACATACATGTATATACATGTTAAAATTGAAATATAAGTGTTGTAAATCTATGACTTAGGTGAATGATTTAGTTTTAGCTTTATGGTTTAGCATTAGGGGTTAGTTTTAGTGTTTAGTATTAGTTTTAGCGTTTAGCTTTAGGGTTTAGTTTTAGTGTTTAGCATTAGTGTTGAGGGTTTAGCATTAGGGGTTAGCATATAGTTTAGCATTAGGGTTTAGCTTTAGTGTTTAGGGTTTAGAGATTTTGTATTATTGTTCAATGAGTCGGTCCCAGTGCCGCTAGAATGAGCTCAATCAGCATTCGTTTGACTGGGTTTTCTACACTTCTTAGGTTAAGTATATATATGTTTTATAATATACACATATGTATAGTTTAAAAATTACCTAAATACATATGTGTATAATTCAAAATTGACAACATACATACATGCAAAAAAATCCTCTTAAAAAGAAACTACTAGAAGTAAAAAATAAAAATAAAAACTTTTTTCTTGTTTGAAAAAATGTGTGGTCCAGAATACTTCTCAAGATTCTTAAAAAATGTGTTCTTCTCTTAGGATCCCTACCATATATATATATATATATATGTGTGGTAGGGATCCTAAGAGAAGAACATATATATATATATATAGAGAGAGAGAGAGAGAGAGAGAAAGTGTATCGTACATTTTGCCTTAACGTACGAGTGTACACAATGTCAAATTCGCATGTTATAACAAAAGTTCGCATGTTGTAAAATTAAAGTTCGCATGATCAAAAAAATCGCATCTTATAAAAAACAACAAAAATCGCATGTTATTCAAAAAACCAAACTCGTATGTTATAAATCATTTTTCGCATGTTGATACTGAATCTCGTACGTTTCGTACGTTAAGGCATTCTGTACAATAACTGGCATATATATATATATATATATATATATATATATATATATATATATATATATATAATGAACTATGTCGAACCTGCTTTATGATTGTCAATGAAAAATATGTATTACTTAAGTAATAATGCCTTATTCTCATATTTTTTTATTGCATATTATTGATCTAAGAGGAGAAATTAGAAAGAATTATTTGAACTTTGTGAAACTATGTCGTTGCCCTCTATACCCGGAAGACCCGAATTTGAATAAACATTCCAGGCTCATAATTTGGTACTTGATTACACAATGCTCCATACTTACCCCTAATGTTAATCACCTACGCCCACACACCATCATAACTGTAAATAAAATAATGACCTTGATTTGAGGAATTATATAATAATTTAAATGTTTCTAGCATGACATCTCTGTTGGGATTTGGGAGCTTAACAAAGGGATCTGAATACTACTTTCGAGAAATTTGAAAATACATAGGAATAGTTGAAATATGAGTAGTTAATCTATAATGTTTAGGATGTCGAAGTAATAATTTAGTTTGTATATAAAAGTATGTGAATAGCTACAAGTATGATTTATATATTTTTATTTTACTAAAGTACATACAGTTCAATAGTATCAAGGTGTTCAAACTCTTTCCTTCGTTAGGTTTAAAAATTAAGCACCATCAACGATCTTGTTATAAGACTGAAGAACCATTACTCATTAACCACGTTGTAGCATTTGTGAACTATCTCCTCCATTATATATCAATAGGAGTAGAATACGATAGTATGACTAAATCATATAGAATTTAACGTTATTTTACTAATTTCGTGAAAATAACGTTAAAAGAGAGGGATGTGAAAATAACATTAAAAGAGGGGGATGGTTAATCATGTATCAGTGATGGCGTTAATAGCCGAAAGACAAGGGAGTACATGTACTAATCGACTTTTGTCCCAATTGCTGAGTGTTATGTGTCTTATGTCCAAGGCTTGATGCAAAACTACTATCGAGCCGGGGGTCTCACTAGAAGCAGACTCTCTATTTCTACGAGATAGAGGTAAGACTTTCTATCGCCTATTTAGAGAATGTTAATGTAACATGCATGTTTCCCCTTTCCGCAGCTAGGCTATGTTAATATACTAATGACATGTGGTGTTTAAAAAAGCAATTCTAAACGACATATCCATCTCATACTGCTATTATTATGTATAAGTTGTACATATTTTGATTTTGGCTTTAGTTTGAATCAGAATTTAGTACAAAAGGCTACATGATATTTAACACGAGGTTGATTAGTGGAAATGCCATGCCCATTTTGTCATGGATTTTTATAGTAACTCACTTAAAGTTGTCGATTACCCTTTTTGTGTTGTAAACCTAACAACAAGACAAATTTTGCATACATAGAGATTCAAGCTCATGAATGACTTGAAGCATATGCAAGATGATGCATCTGTCATTAGACACGATGCTAAATGCATATAGAATGAAGGAGCTCAATATTTGTAGACATATTCAGAAAGTGCACGAGTGCATATGATAGATATACCCTAAACCACCCTTTTGGAATTTCGGGTTGATAAAAAAAAGCTTTCTCTTTCTTTACCCTAGTTTTGGATACTTGAAATTCAGAACAAATATTCTCTTTATAAATTAAAAATCTAAACTCTTTAAAATGATGACAACTTATTTATTAAAAAAACTAGCTAGGTGCTACTGATTGAAGTTCTAAGAGCATTCACACTACATTTTTGTGTGTTTTATAGCTCACGCAAATCAGAGAGAGGATGAGGGGAGTTTTGTGTAAACACGACTAAAACGGATTATGTGAGGGGAGGGTGTTGGAGGGCATTTTCAAACGATTTTTTTTCTTTTTTACTACAGGGGCAAAACTCGGATGGACACGAGCTAAAGACAATTATGAAGCGTCTTTATGGGCCACTTGTAAATCTAGATTTAGGTCATTTAATTGGGATAGATGGAAAGACTTTAACATTAGAGATGTCGTATTGTAATTCTAGGGTTTTCAGTTACCAGTTAGCTCGTTTCTATATTTTTAAATAGAGTATTGCAATTAAAAAAAATTATGAAGCTTCAAATCTTGAATGCACTAATCTAAGATGACCAAGATAACTATTTCATACCACATTTCGAGGTCCAATTTTCACTAAAAACAAAAATACGCATGCCCAAAAGATATCATTGTGTTCATTATTTATGGTTTAATTACTTAATCTTTAAAGATTCTCCGACGACCATCAAACATATAATTATAAATGGAAATGAAGATATTTTAAACAAGGTTTTATGTGCTTTGGAAGTTGAACAAGAATAAATCTATATTATTATTATTTTCATTATAATATATGGGGAACCTCCCGACAGCAATGGAAGCAACAGGTACAAGAAGAAATTAAGAATTTGAGTATGAATCTTTTTGCGCAGAACCATATGCATGGAAGACTGACAATGTTGGTACGTGTATCAATTTGACTTTAATGTTCTAATCTCTTTTAATGCAAACATTTATTAATGGTTAATTTTAGTGGCATTAATGTCAACAATTAAGACCTCGAGTATCGAAAGACATATATATTTTTCTATGAATAATCAGGCATTTAAAAAAGAACCGACCCATACACTTGTGTGTGGTTGAGGTGGAAGAATTGTCATTAATAACTATATATGTAGGTTGGTTTACTATGTGAAATCTGATACTTTAAGTGAAAATGTGGGGTTAAAATATCATAAAATCAATTAAAAAGAAAAACTTAATATTTTCAAATCTTATCTACCACCCAGGCAAAAGGTATGACTTAACTTTTTTTTTTTTCCATATTTATTTGGATATTTTTAGAGGGGATTACCAAAATAATTACTTCTTATTTTACGATTTTCAAACTCGACAAAATAGTCACTGACGTCTCAAAAAAATTATCTAAGAAAAAGCAAAATGATACGTCCATTACAGAGGGTTATATCACATAAAATTTAATGTTTCCAAACTTAAAAAGTTGTAAAGAAAGAGAACTTATGAAAAATAATAAATTGACATCAACTTGTGAGGTTGACTCAGCAAAAGAACGGAGATGGTGGAGTGAGGAGGGGTAGGGGAGGGAGATTCAGTCGAAACGCAAAGCATATATGATGTAACAAATAGAAGAAGAGACTACGTATCTCAATTTGTATAAACATGACATAAAAAAGGAGACTAGAGTAATTAAGAGACTTGAAAATTTAGCTTAATAAATGAAGGTATTTTTGTTTTCGTTTGCTACAGTCTCATATACTTCCAAACCAAAACTACAATTTAATATATTATTATTACTTTATTCGCTTAATAAATGATAAAAAAATTTCTACAGTCTCATATATTCACAAACATTAAATAATAAATATATATGCTATATATAAATGAATAAATATTATTTTGCTACAGTCTTATATATTCACAAATCAAAACTTGTAATGTAATATAATATATATAATTGTTTGTACAAAGTTTCTTTTAAGTGCTCATATTATTGGATATAGTATTTTTGTACTAAATTAATTGTGAAAGAATATTATAGTTTTTTAATTGTAACTTAAATTTAAATTAGACTTACATGTATGCATATTATGAACTAAAGAGATTTCTAAGTGTTATGGTTCTGGAGTTTTGATCAGTATTATTTGATTATTACAGTAACAGTATGATATTGATATTGAACATAGCAATTGACATGTGTTTTTTTATATCGATTGAAAACTCATAAAAATGAATACTCGTAGCGGTACGAATGTGGTTCGGTCAATATCGATTTAGTTTGTTACGATACTAGTATCGTATAGACACTAGATAAGCTTAGATACCAAAAAAATACTCTATTGCGAATACAACTTTGTGTTCAACGAATTTTATACCACCACGATGAGAAAACTAGAAAGACGAATACGAACGGGTACCAATATTGTTTGGTCGATCAAGAAATGAAGTAGTATTCAAATCAACAAGGATGGAAATTAGGAAGATGCTTGATGAAATCAAATCGGCAGAGATTTTTACATAAAATAAACTGTTAAAATTTGACGAAACTTGCCCTTATGGTGAAAATGGTGTTGAGCTGATTTTTCTATCAAAGGGTCTGAAATATTACTACAATTCAATTGACAATTCAAATAAAATTACAGATTAATTTTCTAGTCTGTTTAAGTATTTTAAATCTTTAGTTCCTACAAAACAACATAAGAACTTACATTTACAAATTAGCTGGAATATTGTGTAAAGTATTTGGAAGTGAAATAATGTTTATTAGGAGTGTAATTCTATGAAACATGTTGAACGTCATTAAGGTTCAATGTTATAGATAATACTGCAACAACCACAAATGGGGTAACTAAGTAACAACATCAATTCAGTTATGGGAGAATACGTACTAGAAATTAATGGACATTAGTAACTAATGATTAAACCGTAATCTATCAAGACTGGTGGCCTAATTGATTGTCATATTTCTTGATGAGATCATGGTGACACTACAAACTTTAACTAAAAGCATGACATCATATGATTTGCTATTTGTGCACCTGGTTTGATCACTTGTCTTCCACGGAGGAATACTATCTAATTACATGGTCTTTATAACATTAACAAAAAATCTATATAAAGTCACAACATTATAACAATCAAGTTTCGGTCATAATGGTGGATATTAGTTGAATAGCGCTAATTAGTTTGTCAAACCTCACACCCTGCGAGCCCAAAACGTTGTTCATTAATCAATGGGTGAAATTGAATGAGGTCACAAAATCACAAGTTGTTTCGGTCCCGTTTGTATAACGATGGATAGCTACCGAACATGGTTTTTAACCACTTAACTAGTTTTTCTGAATAAACTGTTATATTAATTTAAAGTTATACATTTATATTCTAACATTGTACGTAATGGAATTGGTTGGGTGTATTTTTGGTTAGAGTATTTTTATCTAAACAATTGTTATTTATAAGTTATTATTACATTGCTTTTTAATTAAAACTAATTTTAAAAATATAAATTAATCGACTATTTTTTGTGACGTTAGACCTTCCAGAATTAGTTTGAATGAGTTAGTTCAACATGATATGCTTGATCCTGGATGTCAGCATCGCCCCGTAAACCTCGCAATGTCGATTTGACGCATGCTCTAAATGAGTAGAAACTAAACCAGTTAACGCTTATTTTATAATATATTTGAGTTATTTAAAAGTGTGAGAAATAATCATTTTAAAATTATTAATACAACTAGATTTAACGTAATTCGACTTGCATCTCCACAGTCCGAAACAACCTTTCAATAAACATAACAACACACAGTCTCAAAATTACCTGTTTGAAACACTCGTCTATTTAACTCATTAGTTTTTTTAAATCAAATTAGGGATTTCATGTTTGTTCCTTAATTATTATAAAGAATATTTGATATATTTGTGTGGTTGCATTCACGAAGGATAACGGATGTTTAAAAACACACAGCCAACCTTGACTGCTTAACTTGGACTATTATCCTTTTAAGATATATAACATATACCATCGACAACCGGTACCATATATCAACAAATATGTTTTATGATTATAAGCATCTAGTTTGTGATCTCTGGATTCTAATGGGTGTTGTGTTATGAAACATCAAAACTAGCGTCCAAATGGCTGACAAGATGTAATATCTTGTTAACCTCTATGACTAAAATCCCTGAATCTAATATCATTAAATTCCATAACTCAACATGTTTCCCCATTGTAGGATAATTACCAAACTGGAATCATCAAACCCTGTTCAAAGCTTCAAAGCGTTATCTTGTGTTTTAGGTTAATTATAGATGATATATGAGTGAAAAGATAAAGATATTAGGCGAAGAGGTATACCGACTGGACCCTCTGTTTTCCGGCAGAACTCCGGCGACAGCAATAAGCTCCGGCGTCAGGTGTCTTGCAGCAGCGAGTCTCCGGAAAGCTTGGAAAAGGTAAGGGTGACTTCGGTATAAACTTAGGAGGTTCAGTAAGGCTCGGCAATGGGGAAACCGGTTTTCCGGCGACGAACAGTTTAATTCCGGCGAGTGGAATTACGCCGAGAAAAGGTGTGGCTTTAAGCGAAAAAGTTTGCAGTGGGTTGTGGGTGAATTTATAGGGTAAATCGTTGATGTATTTGGCCCGATTTCCAACTGGATTCATTGATTTAAATTTCTCCGGCGGTTATAATTTTTGGTCGCGGACTCAGACGTCGGTTATAAAACCCATGTCTTGTTAATGGTTTACGTTATAACGTAAATTGTCGTTAAAAGCTCGCGAGTTTACCGGGATTCCGACGACTGAACTATTGAGCGCCGGTTTTGAATTTGTAACGTTACTTTACGAATTAAATGATTCTAATATTCACCAAACAATACAAGTGGCGCAGTGGTTTGTGTGTGTGTGCTAAGTCTGTTTGATGAGCCGGTACAGACCCGGGTTCGAAACCCGGCAGAGGACTTTTATTTTTATTTTGCGATTTTCAACAGTTTTTCAAAAACTAAATATATATTCCCGTATAATAATCGATTACGTATCGTTTAAAAATATTTTGGGCATTTAATTCGCAACGAAATTTTGACTGACTGTTCGGTTGATAAACGGAGCGGGTTTGGTAAATCTGTTTTTGACGGATGTTACAGTATCCCCTGCTTTTTTGAAATTTCGTCCCGAAATTTAAAATTTTTATATTTTGACTAAAAAGGATGATGATATTTAGTTTGACAGTTGTATGCTTAGAAAAATAAGGGTTTGAGTTTTTGTTCGAGGCGGTAACGTTCCTTGTAAGGGTTAAGTACCCTATTCAGGAATCGCTTTTTGTTGCCTACTGTATAAGTATTGATAAGCAGAAATGATTTGCTAAAAATGATATCATGCATAAGAGTTTAGATACGTTTGGGAAAGTAGGTTATATCCTAAGGCAAAACTTCTAACACTACAACCTATAGGGAACATAAATAAAACACAACAGCTAATATTCGAACATGAATAAACACAACAGCAAATTTTTGAACATGAATAAAGACGACAGCAAATATTTGAATCCACATTCTGATAGCATATATGTTTGAATGGTGGAAGTTCCTCTCTCGTTTGTTATGATGGAGAGGTTAGTTTATGTAGAAATGGAACACAATCCAATCTCTTTAAATAACATGATGATATAAATGTAACACAAATTCCACCCAAGGCAATATTAAATCCTACATGGAACTTCTCATAACCGCCTAATAATGCCTCTGATCCTTTGGCAAGAATACTTATATATAGGAAGTACCAGCGGCGTATCCACCATATTCTTGCCAAATTTTCATTAGTTTTATCCACAAGTTATGATTGGTTACCAAGAAACTAATAAATCCTACATAGAACTTCTCATAACCGTCCGATAATGCCTCTGATCCTTTGACAAGAATACTTATATATATAGGAAGTACCAGCGGCGTATCCACCATATTCTTGTCAAATTTTCATTGGTTTTATCAGTGAATTATGATTAGTCCTATAACTCTACAACCAATACAACAAACATAAAATACTGAAATGAAATATATCTGTGCGATCAAGGCTCAATCGAACGGAGCCGATCGTATTGCATGTACTGAAAATGAAATGGATGTGCGCTCAAGGCTCAATCAAACGGAGCCGAACGTATTGAATGTACTGAAATTGAAATTGTGTGCTCAAGGCTCAATCAAACGGAGCCGAGCGTATTGCATGTACTGAAACTGAATAACTTAACCACACAAACAGCCTATGCATGGAACCTCTCATAACCGCCTGATAATGCCTCCGATCATTTGACAAGAATACTTATATATAGGAAGTACCAGCGGCGTATCCACCATATCCTTGTCAAATTTTCATTGACTTTATCCGCAAGTTATGGTTAGTTCGATGCGACTCTACTACAAACACCACAACCACAAGATACTGATAATGAAATTGTCTGTGCGCTCAAGGGTCAATCAAACGGAGCCGAACGTATTGAATGAAATTGTATGTGCGCTCAAGGCTCAATCAAACGGAGGCCGAACGTATTGAATGTACTGAAATTGAACAACTTAATCTAAACAACCATCACACAATCAGCCTATGCATGGAACCTCTCATAACCGCCTGATAATGCCTCCGATTATTTGACAAGAATACTTATATATAAGGAAGTACCAGCGGCGTATCCACCATATCCTTGTCAAATTTTCATTGACTTTATCCGCAAGTTATGGTTAGTTCGATGCGACTCTACTACAAACACCACAACCACAAGATACTGATAATGAAATTGTCTGTGCGCTCAAGGCTCAATCAAACGGAGCCGAACGTATTGCATGAACTGGAAATGTAAATTGAAATGTGCGCTCAAGGCTCAATCAAACGGAGCCGAACGTATTGCATGTATTGAAATGTAAAATGAAATAACCGATCAAGGCTCGAACAAACGGAGCCGATCGTGCGGGCACGCCAAGATCAACCGCATAATTAAATGGGGATCCAACTCAACCTCAATGGATGGGGAGCCACGGCCTCGGCAAATGCATATACTGAAAACAATATATAATATACAATAATTACTCTAACAGTCTACACATGGAGCCTCTCATAACCGCCAGATAATGCTTCTGATCCTTTGACAAGAATACTTATATATAGGAAGTACCATCGGCGTATCCACCGTATTCTCGTCAAAGTTTCATTGGCTTTATCCTTAAGTTATGTTTGGTTCTATGTGATAAAGAAAAACATAAATCTAAAAGATAGGAGTTGAATCTGGTTCTTCGGCGAAGAGGACTAGCTGAGTATCTTCGTTTGGGCCGTCATTATCTTCGACAGGATTGGCGTTGATATTGAAGACTCTTCCTCTTGCTGGTGGCCTAGCGGTTGGGTTTCCTTGGTTTACTTGGTTAACTGGGTTTGATTGGGCTTGAGTGTTGATGACGTTAACCAATTGAGGGCATGTGTTTCTAAAGTGGGTAGGGTCGCCACAATTGAAACAAGCTCGAGCATATGGGAACATGGGGTATTGGGGTTGGTGATAAGTTTGGGCCATCTTTTGTGTAGGGGAAAAGGTTTGGTTTTGAAAGGTGCGACAAACATTGCTCAAATGACCATAGCGTCCACAAGTTGCACATAGACGACAAGGTAGGGTATGGGGATGGTGATAAAAACAGTTGTTGCATCGAGGGTGAGGTCCAAGATATGGTTTCTTATTTGGGTAAGCTGAGTCGGGTGCCACTTGGGTGATTGGGATAGCTCGGATGGGTAAAAGCGTGTAAAACTGGTTGATTTCGTTGGGTAGCAGCGAAAGTCGCCCGACTCTTCTTCTCTTAGGATTGGGTTGAGAAGGGGATTCGGTTTGGGTGGAGTCGGAAGTTTCAGTCGATTCTTTATCCTTCTTCTTCTCCTCCTTGAAGTCTTTGTTCCGGATTCGGTTCTCGGTGAGCTCTGTTGCTAGCTCCATTGCTGCTTCCAAAGTTACAGGCTTGGTACTTATTATAGGGTCTTGGATCTTTGACGGAAGACCACGAATGTAGTGCTCGATCAAACGGTAGAGGGGAGTGAACATGTTGGGAACCATTTGATGTAACTCGAGGAATCTTTTGTTGTAGGTGATGTGGTCTCCTTCCACTTGCTTCAATGAGTAAAATTCATCTTCTAACTTCTTGATTTCGCTCCTTGGGCAAAATCGTCTGGTCATGATTTCCTTCAATTCGTTCCAAGTTAAGGACATAGCATCTTCCACACCTCGTTTGGCCTTCTCTGTGTTCCACCAAGTAAGTGCTATCCCATATAATCGACCGGTAGCATATCGCACTTTGCGATCGTCAGGGCAATCGCAATTTAGAAATGTGTTCTCCATTTCTTCAAACCAATGGAGGAGAGCGGTGACGCCTTCAGTCCCTTTGTATTTCGGAGGGTCTCATGATTTGAAATGCTTGTAGGTGCATTTTAGTGGTATTTGGGGAAGAGTTGAAAATGTTTTGGTTTGCTTGATTGACAGGATTAGCAGTAAGTGCTTGTTGAACTTGAATTACAATGTTGGGTATTACGTCAGCCATTTGTTGAGCGATTAAGGCAGCCATGCGTTCGCGGGCTTTTCTTGCTCTCGTCTTCCTACGGGCGAGGTTAGAAGACATCTACAAGGAATACATGACAAGGGTATTAGTTGGATGTTTTTGGGTTCATGGGTCGCATTAGGAATGAACATTCATAAAATAATTATAGATAAATAAATCTACTACATCCATAGGATGTCTTGGGTTTTGCTCGCTGTTAGGCCCTACATGCCGCCATACTTTACCTGTGTAATCATGTGGGCCCCCATGAATACCGGTTTTTCATATGGTTCGCACGGGTTTGCCAGGTTGCGTACACAAAAACCCGGAGAATATCGAGAAATATGTATACAACGTGTGATATTCGGAATGTGTCCAGGTGTAGACACGGTGACAACTCAAAGTAGGGTTAGTTCGAACGACGTTTGGTGTGGCATGCTTTGGCCTAATAGGTCCTTCGTACTCTCATCGTTGGTCCCCAGGTAGGCAAACTGGTCCGTTATATTGGATTTATACGAATGCCAGCCTAGACAGGACGTTCCGACTACCGGTACTTGTACCCTTCCAGTTACTACATGCCCGTCGCAGAACTTACTTTGATGAGATTTGAAAATTGCACAAAATCTTTGGATAATGAGAGTATGAAAATAAATTGAATACATGAACATCGATATATGTATAATGAATATCTATATATGTATAATGAATATGTATATAAGCATGTATGTTTGACTGAAATGTAAACAAATATGAAACAAATAAATATCACAAGTTTGTATGTAACCACCTAATCAATTAAAATTTAGGCAGACTATAGTATAGGCTCTAAGGGTCTAATAACCTATCCTATATCCCTATAGTCATGGCTCTGATACCAATCTGTCACACCCCGACCCGCAGCGGAAAAGGTGATCGGGGCATGATTGGGTTATCATCAAAGCTCATGACATTTATTATGCGTTTCATATTCATTAATACAAATTAAATGAAGAATTACAATAAATGTTACAACATGTTCTAAACTAACAATCTAAACTTCTTTGTTCTCTTTCTAAGGCATATCCTATGTTTTCCTTGCTTCAACCTGTACACCTGTATCATGTGTAAAAGGGTTTTTGGATCAACATAATGTTGGCGAGTGAATCCTATGGAAAACATTTGAACAAATTTATTTAAATTGATTATGAAATATGTGCACAACCAAATATGAGTAAAATTAGATGTAAACTTAATCAACAATCATAAGATATTAAGTGAGACACACATGAACAATAATGGAACATTTAGAGGCACGCGATGCTCAACTCGTCTCTCACGAGGAACTGAGGGGCCTAATGAATGAATTGCATAACCATGATGATATGAATGACACAACTACAAACAATATAAACTCAATGACATACACATAAACAATAATGAATTTGATTTGTGGCACGCGTTGTTCAACTCGTCTTCCACGAGGAACTGATGGGCTTAATGAATGAGTTTCATATAATTTAACAAAAGGAAATAAGTAATCACAACAATATAAACAATCTAAGTTTAGGTCATGATGTGGTATGGCACATGTTTAAATAAATAAGTTAATTATTTTCATAACACATGACACACCCCAAAACGTGTAATTTAAAAGGGGGAGTTGTAAGATTCACTCACAGTGGGTGCGTTCGGTTGATGACGTTGAATGCTCGCGAAATGGTTTTAACCACGAGTGAGTTTATCCTAGATAAATCGCATTATGGTTTGGTAAGTAAACGGATTTTATTAATCTATTTTAGTAGGATTGTTGGGTGTATTTTTGTGAGTTTGAGGCTATTTTCTAACCTTAAAAATGTTTATTTTTAAGTATTTTTAATCGATTTTTAATTAAAATAATTAAATAAAAATAATAAAAAAATTGATTTTTTTTCTGACCGTTGACCGGTTCGAATCGAATATAGTTGCGCTGAGTGAGGCTCGAACCTGAGACCTCCCGTACGCGTGCACGCAGCTCTACCAACTGAGCTACGTGTCTAACCCGTTATATATATCTGATTTTTATTATATATATTAATTAGTTTAAACCGAAAATCATTTTATTTTAAAAACAGTTTAAGCGAATCGGACGTGCACTCCACATGTCTCGAACCCGGGACCTGTGCTTAAACTAACACACAGTCCACCGCTGGACTGTGTGTTTAACATGTTATATAACTCGATTTTTATTATACTTAAATACAAATTAGTTATTTCCTTTTCTGCCTTATTTAAAAAGAATAGATAATTGTCCGAGTCGGTGCAGAAGACCGGACTCGAACTCGTGACCTGTGATATAAACAAACACACAGTCCACCGCTGGACTGTGTGTCTGACTTGGTTATTATTCCGGTTATTAATATACTTAACATATACCAGTGGCGACTCCGGTTCAGTTTAACAAAAAAATGATTTTTATTAAGGCAGCGTGTGTGAAACCGGATTCGAACTCGAGACGTTAGTGTTTATTGTGCACACAGTCCACCGCTGGACTGTGTGTCTAACCCGAGTAATATCCTGATTTTAATTATACATATACACTACCGAAACATCGTCTTCCTCATCAAGATATAACCAGAATTCGGAAATCGACTGGTTCAAAGTCTTAATCGTTTTCTTTAGTGTTTTAGGTTAATTATAGATGATATATGAGTGAAAAGATAAAGATATTAGGCGAAGAGGTATACCGACTGGACCCTCTGTTTTCCGGCAGAACTCCGGCGACAGCAATAAGCTCCGGCGTCAGGTGTCTTGCAGCAGCGAGTCTCCGGAAAGCTTGGAAAAGGTAAGGGTGACTTCGGTATAAACTTAGGAGGTTCAGTAAGGCTCGGCAATGGGGAAACCGGTTTTCCGGCGACGAACAGTTTAACTCCGGCGAGTGGAATTACGCCGAGAAAAGGTGTGGTTTTAAGCGAAAAAGTTTGCAGTGGGTTGTGGGTGAATTTATAGGGTAAATCGTTGATGTATTTGGCCCGATTTCCAACTGGATTCATTGATTTAAATTTCTCCGGCGGTTATAATTTTTGGTCGCGGACTCAGACGTCGGTTATAACCGATGTCTTGTTAATGGTTTACGTTATAACGTAAATTGTCGTTAAAAGCTCGCGAGTTTACCGGATTCCGACGACTGAACTATTGGGCGCCGGTTTTGAATTTGTAACGATACTTTACGAATTAAATGATTCTAATATTCACCAAACAATACAAGTGGCGCAGTGGTTTGTGTGTGTGTGCTAAGTCTGTTTGATGAGCCGGTACAGACCCGGGTTCGAAACCCGGCAGAGGACTTTTATTTTTATTTTGCGATTTTCAACAGTTTTTCAAAAACTAAATATATATTCCCGTATAATAATCGATTACGTATCGTTTAAAAATATTTTGGGCATTTAATTCGCAACGAAATTTTTGACTGACTGTTCGGTTTTATAAACGGAGCGGGTTTGGTAAATCCGTTTTTGACGGATGTTACACTGTTGACAGAATTTGACGAAATTGCCCTTTATGTGTTAAATGGTTTTTAGTGATTTTTCTATAAACAATTAGGCCTTGAGAAAAATACACAAGGTCAAATTGACATGTCTCATCAAATACCGTATTTTTTCTAG
This sequence comes from Scalesia atractyloides, assembly GCA_947069175.1. Taxonomy (NCBI): domain Eukaryota; kingdom Viridiplantae; phylum Streptophyta; class Magnoliopsida; order Asterales; family Asteraceae; genus Scalesia; species Scalesia atractyloides. Next base: position 5,474,912 of record CAMTDV010001634.1, read on the forward strand.
TCTGTTTAGTATTTTAAATAAATTCCACAAAACAACACAAGAACTGACATTTAACAAAATTGGCTGGAATATTGTGTAAAGATTTGAAAGTGTATATAATCGTTTATTTAGAGTGTTTTTGCATGAAACTAGGTGAACGTCATTGAACGCGTTGCATGTTATGAGATGAATACATGAACATAACCACACGAATGGATAACTAAGTAACAACATGTATTCACGTTATGGGGTAGAATACGTATAGAATTAATGGGACTTATGTGATTAGTAACTAATGATTAAACGGTAATCATATCAAGACGTGGTTGACCACACTTGACCTTAGTCATGGATTTCTTATCGAGCACTCATAGGTGAGTTCACTACTACTTTTCTAAAAGCATGCATCCTTGGTTTGGGGGCTACATTATCCCTGGTTTGGGATCACCTTATATTCCTGGGAGGAATACCACTATCTAATTACATGTCTTTAGTAAGCTAAACAAAAAATCTATCATGAAAGTCCCAGCCTTTATACTGATCAGTTGTCGGGTGGCAAATGGGGTATTAGTTGATAGCGCTATTAGGTTTGTCAAACCTCACACCATGCTGGGAGCCGGGCATGAACTTCTGACCTTTCCTATTGAATCAATGGTGATAGAAATTGACATGGGGCACAAAAAGTCACTAAGTTAGTATTCGGTACCACCAGTTTAGTTACTTAACGATAGTTTAGCTACCATGACATGTTTTTATTACTCCTGATCTTAAACTACTTTTTGTTGAACTGAAACTGTTAACTCATCAACTTTATGTTGATACACTTTAGCATGATTTCTAGGACATTAGGTACGCGACTCAGATGAGAACTTGCAGCTTGGAGAGTGTCATGGCTTTTGGTTAAACTGTTTCATTTTCATGCTAAACAATTGTGGTTTTCCATGAAGTCTGGATTATATACCTTTTGCTTCCGCTGTTAACTTAAACTAATGTTTAAACATATTGAGACTGTTTATCACTATTCATGTTGAATGTGAAGTTAAACATTTTCCAAATTATTTGAATAAGTTCAACATGATTAGTGGCTTGATCCTGGTATGTCACACGCCTCGCGATAAAACCTCGCAATGTCGAATTTGACGGTATGACATCTAAGATGAGAGAAACCAAACCAAGTCTCCAACCTTCAATTTTAAAATATTTGAGTTAACATTGTTTTCACAACTTGGATTCCACCTACATCACTAGATTACTTAGTTAATTAACTTGCATTCACACCATCTAAGTCACCAAACAACTTTCAAGTAAACAAAGTGAACGAACTACACCAAGTCTTCAAACATTATCCATGTTTGAAATGCACTCGTCTAGTTTAACTCACTTAGTTGTTTTGGTGAATTAGGGATTTCATGTTTGTTCCTTATATTCATTCATGACCATCCGAATCATCCTTGATATGATTTGTGTTTGGTTGAATTCACAAGGTTAAAGGATTTTAACTACCTATACATGACCATACTTGACTAAGCTAACATTGGACTATTAACTAAAGATATATACATATATCATACAAACCGGACCATTATATCAATCAAATCATGGTTGGATCATATGAGTTATGATAGATATCATCTACGTTCTTGATTCCTCAAATTGGATTCTAATGGGTGATTTGGTACCCATGAAAACATATTAAAACATAGCGTCCAAATTGGGTGTCTAGACAAGATGTAATATTCTTGTATACATACTTTCTAATGACTAAAATCCCGAATCTAAATCCATCATTAAATTCCATAAACTCACACACCTTTGTTTCCCCATTGTAGGATAACCTTGGTGCCCAAACCTGCAAGTCTCATCAACTCATGTTCGTGGAAGCTTTGCAAAGCGTGAGTATACTCGAAACCCCTTTTTTCGCTTTAATCACTTTTTGGGGTGTAACATGTATAAAATAAACAAACTTACTTATGCACACAGACAAACTTATGAATTCATTCAATCCACCAAACATGATACTTATCATGCTTAGGTTATTCATGCTAGATATTCATACATGAAACTACTTGTCATTAACTTTGCTAGCATACCTTAACATATATAGCGCCATAGGAGTAGCACACCACCTGTTTTCGTGGTCTATGTTAAGCATTCAATCATAACGGTCTTGTTCACTTGTTGACAAGATTACGCTCATGGAATATTTGGTTTGATACTTAGATTATGCATGCCAGTATGTAATTTACCTTAGCATACGAATTGCCATGTTGGATTTGAGAACCTTTTTATTATATGCTATGTAAAGCCAAACTTGTATACTCACCGACCTTTTGTGTTGACTGATACTTTAATATATGTCGCAAGAAATTAGCTCGATGCACACGAATCTACTTAGGGTGGATTAGAAACACACCCATTTTTACTTTATGTATTTCATTTCATTCTTAATGTTCAAGTTATAAAATGTTGTATTTCCATTTCAAAACAATGCACTCGGCTTAGTATGAAATGAAATATTATTTACTTAAATTATTGTCACAATTAGTATGTTATGAAGTCTCGAGCAATCTTGTTTCATCTCACTCTGATGTTTTCGCCATCGATTGGGGTGTGACACAAGAATCACCTGATCTAGCCTTGAATTGAAAGAGGTATCAAAGAGAGAAGTTTCGAGCCCTAGTTTTCTTCTTCACTTGAATTCACGAGAATTAGAGATTTTTTAAAGGAATTTGTGGTGGAGAAAGATGTAAAAGGTTGAGAGAACTCGAATGGTATAAGTTTTATGAACTATAGCCAATCAAGTTCTTATGTGGCCTTTAATGGAGAATAAAGATGAATATAATTTGGGGTGAATTAGAGTTATTAAGAGGGAATGTGAAACGATAAAACAATATATGACCAGGTTCTTCATCATACCATGTCGTTTGGAGCCTAAACAACACTGTGATGTCGTTTAACTCACAAGAACATGGCCGGTCGCGTTTGAGAAGATGAACCAGGTGTTGTCATTTGATTTGGGCCTTGTTGCGGAGTCGTTTGAGGTGTGGAATGGTTTGGTTTCACCTAATGTCGTTTGGAGAGTATTGTTTGGGTGGTGTCGTTTACAAGCTTGAAAGTTCTTGGTACCTTAACTAATCATTAATTCCCAACTTCGTTATACAAATTTCCTTTATAAACACTAAGGATAACGAACCAACGTTATACAAATTTCCTTTATTAACACTAAGGATACAAACCAAAATTATTTATAATGTTAATATTTTTTTTTAAATTGAGTATAGTTATATTAATTAAATTGATACACATCGTTTATTAACATAATAAAAGATGACAAAATTGTGCACATGTATTTGTTACGGTTTGGATTCCATTTACAAAACGAGTCGGGTTTTATATGATCCATTTTTGGCGGACGTTACAATCTTGACTAGTTCCATTCAATAGTAGACGCGTCATTAAGACAGAATCCGATCACAAACTAGCCAGCCTTTAGCTAATTCAACACATAAGAGATTCAGGAATATTTCTTTTAATTAACTTTCTGTTAAATAAAATTTAATTATTGACAAATAAAATTCAGAGATACATGAGTTAAACTGTAAACGAGTATATTTCTTGCAAGAAATGTTTTCTCCGGGCTTTTTTTATGTTGTCAAATAGTCTATGATTTCATATTTTTCAAATAAACCACAATATAACCCAAATAATATTCCAAGAAATTATAGATTATTCAACAACATTAAGAAAATCCTAGAGGAGACATTGATGGATATCAAGGTGAGTTCCTTTATTTTGATTAAAAAATGTGAAATTTAATACATTAGACTATAATAATTGGTGTAATTCCTGCGTTTGTTTGTATTTGTAATGCATCTATAAATTGTTTTGCCATTCAAAAAGTAAAGACTCTTGCTAGTTAGGGTCTACTTAGTAATCTCATAATCTAATTTGAAACATAATGTGAACTTCATTTTTTTTTCCTAAATAGTGAAATGTACCAACCATGGAAAGGACCCATAAAAGTAGCATGTCTTTAATAAAAGACTATGAAGAACGCGCAATCATCTCAACTAAAAGTGTGATATTATCCTTTTCTTTTCATGGTGGATGTCTGAATACTAATCTTTTTTAATGCAACATGGATTTATCTTTTATGCATAATGTAATTGGGGGTACAACATATATTAATTTTTCAAGAATTTCGACTAAGTTTGGTGATCAAAAGGTTACGAGGACCTTCTTAACCATTTGGTTTTGTGATGTGTATACTTAGTAATATATTAGAGCATCCACTATAGTAAGGCTAAAAATGTTCAAAAACATGTTCACGCAGTTATCACATCAGAAAAGCAACTTATTCTTCAACAATAATTAATTTCTCTTCAATTTAGAAAGACTAAAAACAAAAAAATGTGTATATTATCATCACTTTTTACATTTATTTTTAATAACAAAATTAAAATATTACATTAAATGATTTGAAATACAAACATTAAAATATTACATAAATTAATAATTACAAAATTAGACTTTACACTAATTTAACTAGTTCTAAAGGTCAATGGGAGAACCTAAGAATTAAGAGAAGCCGTGATTTGAGACTTTTGAGAGTCCAAGATAGTTGTAAATTTGTGCATTCGTGTTTCCTTGAAATGGTATATAGCCAAATATTTTGTACGGGTTGGGGTTATTAAAAGATTGATATAATTTTTTTATTATTGAAAACATATTATCAAAAGAAGAGTGTTTTATTTAACAAAACAATTAAGGACATTGTAAACGATCTGGTTAACTTGTTTCAATAAATTACAACTCAAATTGATATGTTTCCATGTAGACTACAATCCGATCCTATATGTTTCCATGGAGACTACAATCGGATCCTATATTTTAGTAGTTCAACAACAGTTTTCTATCGTGTTGCAGTTGTATTATTGTAGTCGCTTATTTTTTACACTAAAGTTAAATGAGTTGCTAGAGCTACAAACGAATCAAACGTTCGGTGAACACCTCGTGAATCGTTCGGTGGGAAGTTCGTTTGTGTTCATTCGTTTATTAAACAAACAAACACGAACAAGAAATTTCGTCCGTTTAGTTAAATGAACGAACAGAGGCCGCGTTCGTTCATTTATGTTCGTGAACATTCGGTAACGTGTTCATTTGTGTTCGATGGTTCATTTATGTCCGATAGTTCATTTGTGTCCGATAGTTCATTAGTGTTTTTGGTTTTCTACATTTTATTTAAATACATTAAAATTCTGACAAACAAAATATTTAATAAATGTCAGTGGATTATATATTGTGTTCATGACCGTGTTTGTTTGTGTTCGTTTGTTTCCATTTGTGTTCATGAAGACATGAGTAATAGTTTGTGGTCATTTGTGTTTATAGACGTTTGTTTTTGTTCGTTGCCTAAAGTAACAAACACAAACGAATACAAACATAAAACCTCGTTCGTTAATGTTCATGAACACATGTATTTTTTAACAAACTTATATAAACCAGGTCTTGTCCGTATTTATTTGGTTTGTTTTCAACCCTGTGAGTTGCACCTTGCTTTCAAACGTAAAAAGACTTTTTTAGAATAAAATCTAGGCATTCAGTTATATTAAAATATACCCAACCGGTGAACTCTACCATGAATTTTGGCTACCATTTCCCATGTAGTAGAAAAACACATTCCTGCATTATTGTATATATAATTTATGAAGTTTTTAGCTAAGGTAATTTTTATCTTTTTGTAAATTTGTTTCATCTTTCTTTATTTTTTCTTATTTTTTGGTTTTTGTTTTTGTTTTTTTAAGTTTCAACGAATATGGTGTTGTACATGTAACAAAGTTAACATTGAACATTCTCGTTTGATAATGCTTCATGCACAAACCTTGCGCAAATACTTATATCAAAGCAAGTATCCATCAAACGTTGCGCTAAGCAGCAAGGATAAGAAGGAAGATCGGTTAACTAACTTGCGCTTCTCGCGCAAGGAAACAGTAAATCCTGAGAAACTTTCCCTTAGCAAAATCCTTGACTTGGTGCAGAAGCAAGGGAATCTTTTCTGTTGTAACAGAATGTACACGTGGCGAATAATAGATGGGTAACAGTTGTGAAACCAAACGGAGGGTTAACCCTTTTATGCAGAGCCCATTCCATAGGTCTACTTAGATTCCGGTCTAGTTGATCTAGGGTTTTTTCATTGGTGCCCACTCTTCTCATCTTTCGTTTCATTTCACTTAGATCTGCAGCATCATGGCTGACGGATCATCTTTTCAAGGTCCTCGATCAGGGATTCGACGCGTTGTTGTCGGACCTCAGGTCGACGGACAAATAGTTGAGGATTCTTCCGGCGAAGCTAATGCTCAGTATGATCCTAATCATGCGAGTATTCCTGTAACGCCGGCGGCTCCTCAGGTTGATGTTACGTCGATTTTACCACCTGGAGAGACTCCATTATCGTGGTTAATTAAATCTCAAGCAACTCTAAACGCTATGTATGCTCAGCTGTGTGCCCAAACCGGAACTCCAGCTTTTCAAGCTCCGGTTAACGCTCCTCGGGTCCGCGCTTCGCCGGCACCTCGAGTTTTGAGTTATAATACTCAAAGTCATGCTCGTTCCCCTTCGCACATGCCTGAAGATGGAACAAAAACGTATTCTAAAACCAGGAATGATCCTGTTCATTCTGGTATAGAAGGCAAGAAGACAACGTTCAGCGTCGCGCATCTGTCCACTCTCGTTTGGGCCCGCGGTCTTCGCAGAAACGGGACACCCAACACGATGAGCTCGATAGAACCTATGAGGAAGGGGACAGTGCAAGTATTTTCAATCGAATATCTGCAGATCATGCTAGTTACAGGCCAAAAGTACGTGCAGTATACAATCCAGAAGCTGAGCATGATTACAATCTGGTGTATCGCCCAACCAAAGCAGCTGAACAATCAAAGTTTACCAGAGAGATAGCACTGGCTCCGCTGGAGCGAGCGAAATTACCATCCAACGTTGGAAAGTTTAACGGTTTGACCGATCCTGATGATCACATGCGCCTCTTTACCGGTGCAGGGTTAATGGACATTGCCAATGTGGTGTCACCTGTTTGTACAGACCCTTACCGGCTCTGAGCGCCTTTGGTTTGATAATTTGTCGGCAGGTAAACTTTCCTCTTGGAATGACTTAAAAGAAATTTTTCTTACACACTTTAGTCAGCAACGGCGATACGTGCGTGATTCCTAAGATGTAATGAACATTTGGCGGAGGGACGATGAAAGCCTCGAAGATTTATAACGCGTTACAATAAAGAGGTGTTGGAGATTGGAGATGTCCATGAAGACCTTATACGCGCGTAGTTGAAGTATGCGGTAAGGTGTGACGAAATGATTAAAGTGTTGTCTGGTACAACTGGCCTTCCAAAAAACTGGGATAAACTCATGGCGGCAGCCAAAGTCTACACCCAGACTGAGCGCAACTTAAGTTCTAACAGGCCACCTCTACCTCAGAATCGTCCGCAAGACCTGAGTAGAGGTAGTCGCAAGTATAAGAGAAATTGGAAAAAGCAAGTCAGAATTCGTATTCTCCTTATTCACCAATTGATGCGCGAGCAACAATCAACAAGATAACAACTCAAAAAGCAATTAAGCAAGAGAATAGGGAACGTCAGTGGACTCCCTTAACGAAATCTCCGGCTGAGGTTCTCATCACTGAGAATTATCAGTTCAAACAGCCGCAACCAATGAAAAACAAAAAAGGGCAAGACCCAAATTTGTTCTGTGACTATCATAGAGATACAGGCCACACAACATATAACTGCATCAGCCTGCGCACGGAGATTGAAAAAGCATTAAAGAGTGAGAAGCTTACACATCTACTCCAGAATGTGCGCAAAGAGATTAAACAGATTACGCGCGAGAACGAAGGGCATAGCAATAAGAAAATGAAACAGCACACTTCCGTGATTCAAGGTGGATCATCGCGCAAACGTAGCTTTCAACATTTTCAAAACAACACTTGGCGCGAACAGCAAGTCATTTTTCCTATCGTTCCAGGAGGTCCTCAAGAAGACCGACCAGTAGTTATCACCGGTCTCTTTGGGCACTACCAAACAGACTATATGTTTACAGATCCGGGTAGTTCCATGGATATTATGTATGAGCAGTGCTTTAAGCAGCTAGATCCTGAGGATAAGGCACACTTGGAACCAGTTGATTTCCCATTAACTGGGTTCTGCAATGAGGCTGTCTTTCCTCTAGGACAAATCCTTTTTCCTGTTACTTTATTTGATGGGAGGTGTTCTCGAACGAGTAACGTCAACTTCATGGTGATGCCGGCAAATTCCCGTCACGATGTGCTATTGGGACGCCGCGCGCAACGTGATTTTAGTATGATTACCTCCGCTCCACACTCTGCTTGTGGGTTTCCAACACCAAATGGTATAGCTATACTTTACGCGCGGAAAGAAATCATGTCAATTGAAGAACCAGTTATGAAGGCTGTCAAGACATTGCCAAGTAACGAACCAGAAAAGTGGGTACTCAACAATAAGTATCCTGAGCAAACAATCTTATTAGGGCCTGCAGTCAGTATTGAAATTCGCGCAAAGCTTAAACTACTGTTGTTTCGCAACAAAGACATTTTCGCCTGGACACCTGCCGACATGGTCGGTGTCCCGCGCGACGTTGCGGAACATTGTCTGAATGTATTCCCGTCAGCGGAACCAGTTGTGCAGAAAAAGCGCAGCCTCGGGTCAGAAAAGACAGAGGCGATGAACGAACAAGTCACCGAGTTGTTAAATGTTGGTATTCTGCGCGAAGTCAAATACCAGACCTGGGTAGCAAACCTATTCATGGTAAAGAAACATAATGCGGATGGCGAATGTGCGTAGATTTTAAAGATCTAAACAAGGCATGTCCAAAAGATTGTTATTCTCTTCCTGAGATTGACAAAAAGGTTGACTCATTAGCTTCCTTTCGTTGGAAATGTTTTCTAGATTGTTATAAAGGTTATCATCAAGTCTTGATGAAAAAGAGGACGAAGATAAAACCGCTTTTCGCACGAAGAAGGGCATTTTTTGTTATACCAAGATGCCTTTTGGTCTACGCAATGCGGGAGCCACTTATCAAAGATTGATGGATACAGTGTTTTTAGATTATATCGGGAAAACTGTGGAAGTCTACATTGATGATTTGGTCATTATGAGTAATTCAGAAGACACTATGTTAGACAACATCCAACGAACTTTTGATTCTTTGCGAAAGGTAAATCTAAAGTTAAATCCCAGCAAATGCTCTTTCGGCATGGAGGAGGGCAAATTTTTTGGTTTCATCGTCACCAAAGACGGTTTCAAAGTTAATCCTGAGAAGGTCGAGACAATACAAAAAATGTCTTCTCCTAATACCATCAAAGAGATGCAACGTTTGGCTGGAAGGTTAGCTGCGCTAATCCGCTTCCTCGCCAATCATGCTGCAAAGTCTTGTCCATTTATTTGAACCTTGCGCAATTGTACGAAGAGCAAAGAGTTCGCATGGACTCCTGAAGCTGATCAAGCTTTCCAGCAGATGAAAGATTGTTTAGTTCAACTTCCCACACTTACTGCTCCTCGCGAAAAAGAACCCATGGTCTTATATCTTGCTGCATCCGAGGTAGCAGTAGGTGCTGTATTGTTGGTAGAACGCGAAGGGGTCCAGTCTCCAATTTATTATATCAGCAAGATGTTGAATGATCCAGAGACAAGGTATTCAATTATGGAGAAATTAGTTTTAGCATTGGTCCATGCTTCGCGCAGGCTGCGAAGATACTTTTCAGGACATGTTATTACAGTTTTAACAAATTTTCACATTGGCCAAGTCCTGGCCAAACCAGATGTTTCTGGACGACTTGCGAAGTGGGCAATAGAATTGGGAGGTTATAACATCTGTTATAAACCTAGACCAGTTATCAAAGGCCAAGTTTTGGCAGATTTCATCATTGAAATTCCCGCCGATAAACTTGAAGAATGCCAAGCAATTCAAAACCCAGTCCCAGTCATAGACAATAGAGCCTGGACATTGTTTACAGATGGCGCATCAAACAGTGATGGGGCTGGAGCAGGTCTTCGATTAATGAGTCCAGAGGGAGCAGAATTCACATATGCAATTCGGTTGGATTTTAAAAGCACCAACAACGAGGTCAAATATGAAGCTTTCCTAGCAGGTTACGCCTCGCTATCTAAATGGGTGCAACAAATTTAGAAGCCCATGTTGATTCATTACTAGTTGCTGAGCAAGTAATTGGAACGTACGATGCAAAGGGAGATATCATGGCTTTGTACTTGGCGCAAGCCAAAGCTCTTATAGCACAGTTTCAACAATTTAAAGTCACACGTCAAGCGAAGCGAAAACAAACATGCTGACGCTTTAAGTAAACTCGCAGCAACTAGTTTCAAACATTTGGCAAAGGAAGTTCGCATCGAGGTTTTAAGTAATCCATCAGTTCCCCTCAGACAAGTAACAATGGTCGAAGTAGGAGATCCTTCATGGATGTCTCCAATAATATTGTATTTGTTACATGGTTCTTTACCAGAAGATAAAGCGCAAGCACGTAAGTTACGATGCAAAGCCCTCAATTACGAAATGATGGACGGTATTCTGTACCGACGCTCTTACATGGGTCCTTCGCTCCGCTGCGTCAACAAACATGATGCGCAATACCTGATCAGGGAGGTTCATGAGGGGCTATGTGGTATACATTCTTGGCCGCGCATGGTAGTAGCCAAAGTGAAAAGCGCAGGGTATTATTGGCCTGGAATGTACGTTGACGCGGTAGAGATCTTGCGCAAATGCATGTCCTGCCAAAGGCATGCCCCTAAAACGTTGCGCCCAAAGAATCCTTTGGTACCCGTCACAACAGCTTGGCCATTTCAACAATGGGCCATTGATTTAGTGGGACCATTTCCGGATGCGCCCGGCGCAGTAAAGTTTATCATTGTTGCGGTCGATTACTTCACCAAATAGGTGAAACCAAACCTTTAGCTTCTACTACAGCGATGGTAATTCGCAAATTCATCTGGGAATACATTATTTGCCGTTTTGGTCTGCCTATGCGCATTATTACAGACAACGGTCCAAATTTAATGGCTGAAGAGTTGCAAACATGGATGAGCGAAATGGGAATCCAGCATGTTTTCGCTTCTGTTGTATACCCACAAGCAAATGGTCAAGTTGAAAGCATAAACAAACAGTTGGTCGACGGTATCAAGGCCCGCCTTGGCACGGCACAGCGGGGGTGGGTTGACGAATTGCCTAGCATCTTGTGGGCACACCAAACTATGCCCAAGACTAGTACTGGATAAACTCCTTTTAGCCTTGTGTACGACACGGAAGCTGTGATTCTTGCCGAAATTGGGTTACCATCTCCAAGAATGCTAGCTTTGGAAAAACAAGATAACGAAGCACATAGGCGCATAGACCTACACTTATTGGAAGAACGACGAGAAAGTGCAGCGATTCGCGAAGCTAAATACAAGTCCCAGCTTGAAAAGTATTACAACAAAAGGGTGCGCATCTGTTCCTTTTTGCCTGATGACTTTGTTCTTCGTGATAATGAAGCGTCGAATGCCGAAAAACTAGGGAAGTTAGCCCCGCGATGGGAAGGTCCGTACGTGATAAATGAAGTATTGGGAAAAGGCGCGTACACTGTGAAGCGTATGGACGGATCCAGCGTTCCTCGAACCTGGAATGCCCAACAACTACGCCGATGTTATATGTAATCTCAGTCCTCTAAGCAACTTCTGAGCGTTGCGTAACGAGGCTGCTTACTTTATTTTGTTATGTAATCTTAGTGGCAGCCATAGCTTTGCGCTTTATCAGTATGAATCAAATACTCTACTACTACTTACAGTCTTGTATATGTTCATTTACAAATGCATGCAATTCCTTTGGATAAAAAAAAACACAAACTCATGAGCCACAAGCTAACTTAATACGTACGCTCACACATGAGAAAAGAAATTGTTCATTTGTCTATCCTACACAAGTAATTAGTCCCATGCAAACATTGTAAAGCTGAAATATATTATATTCACATCCACAATGCTTGCGCAGCAGCGCAACGTTACAAGTTATCACAAAGTATAAAATTACAAATTTCCTATTCTATGGATTTGGTTCTCGCCTGCTTCTCTGTTGAAGAAAAGATCTCCTTTAGTTTATCAACAAAGTCATCTTGCTGCAACGCGGCATCCACAAGGTCCATAATTGGAATTTGCAATTGATCATATTTTTCTTTAGCAGCAGAATAAATGGCGGTAGTATTTAGCCCATGCGTGGCAGCACGGCTTGTATCCCATACGGTCTTCAGCGCATGTGCCACGTGCAAAGTGCACTATCTATAGCCCTCGGCATACCCGTCATTGCGCGCCGCCATCATCATGATGACACTCTCTCATCCAACTCCGTAGAGTTAAGGATGGAATTTGCAATCTATATACAAATACAATCAGTATATGTTGCGACAATCAAACCAGACATATATAAAGAAAAGGGAATATTACCTCCACAATCCCGTACTCCCGCAACCAGGTAAGCTGGTTCATGAGGGATTCGGTCGGGCTTTCTGCTGTAGCGCGAGCGACCTCCATGTCGTTATGTTTCTGATCACCTTCAGTTAAACGGCGGATCAACTCGGCTTTCTCTGTTCGATGAAGGTTGATATCTTTTTTCAAACTATCAACCTCATCTTACAGCCGAGCCTGGTCAAATAGCATAGCAGTTAGATCATCAATTTCTTTATTCTTAAGAAGGAGAGTCATTTTGGTTGATACCTCATTCTGCTCGCTCCTTTCTCGGTGTGAACGCGCCTCTTCTGCTGCCGCAACAGCATCGGCTTTCTCTTTCTTGAGTTTCTCAATTCGTTGCGCAAAGAAATCTTTTCTTTGTTATCACGATCACAAGCCTCCACAAAGCGCTTGCGCTCGTCCGCATATTGCGCAGCAGAGGCCTCACACTTGCGCTTCCACGACAGCACAGCCCACTCTTCAGACTTCTTCTCTTCCTCAAACTGGGCCTCTTCCGCCTCAAAATCAACGAGCATCTTTAACGTCTTCTCTTTCTCAAGTTTGGCCTTCGCCTTCTCAAGCTCAACCTCATTCCACTCCTTGTTCATGTTGTGCCATTTGCGCACGATCCTATTCATTGTGGAAGAGGCAAGGGCAGACTCTTGCAGATATGACTCGTAGGTAGCCTCGTGGTCTTTTTCTTCCTGGCGCTTCACCTCCGCCGGCGGGAAGATGCCCTTATAACACTCCCTACAAGAGTGCCAATCAGTGAAAACATTGTCACACCCCGACCGCAGCGGAATAAGAGTCGGGGCATAAAGGGTTATCACCAAAGCTCATGATGTTTACTAAAATGTTTCGTATTTATTAATTTCAAATTACAACTTAAATATCCAAATCAATATCCATACAATTACAAGGAAAGGAACTATGTAAATAATCCAAAGCTTAAACTGATTTGTTCTTCTAGGCCTTCCTTTGTGTTTCTTGCCTCAACTGGATCACCTGTATCATATGTAAAACGGGGGATATTTTGGGTCAACAAAAGTTGGCGAGTGAACCTTGTTAAAACATTGTTATTAATTCCTTATTTTATTTAATATTGAAAATTTGTGCAATAATCACATGTGAGCAAACATATATAAATAAACAACACAAACCACTTTGAATGAGTATATGATATGAATGATGATGAATGTGAGATCAAGGCTCAATCAAACGGAGCCGATCTTATGAGGCACCTGATGCTCAACCCGTCTCCCACGGGGAACTGATGGGCCTAATGAAATGCGTGCACTGAAAATAATGAATCCAAACTACATATAATCCACACAACAATTGCTACACATTTGATCACGGATATGATGGATGCACAAGTGTTTAAATATAGTAAAGAATTTAACGACACATGATACACCCCAAAACATGATTAAAATGGGGAATTGATAGAGATTCACTCACATTGGGTGCGTTCTTTGATGACGTTAGATGCGCACGAATTTTAGGATTTGATCGACGAGGGAAAAACTAACCTAAAATAGTAACGAAATGATTCGGTAAATAAATGGATTTTATTTGAGTTTAATACTTTTAATTCTTAATCTTAATGGGAATTCTAGATTTGTTTTTGTGAGTTTAAAGACATTTTCTAACTTTAAAAATATTATTTTTAAGTATTTGTAAATAATTTTCTGATTAAATAAATTAATAAAAAGAAATAAAAAATATTGACTTTTTGACCCTGTTGACCGTTGACCGGTCGGACCGTGTGTTTGTATGCGCTGAGTGAGGTTCGAACTCGGGACCTCTCGTTTACGTGCACGCAGCTCTACCAACTGAGCTACGTGTCTAACCCGAAATATTCTCTGTTTTAATTATATTTATATACTAATTAATTTTAAACTTATTTGGTTTTATTAAAAATGGTTTATATGGCCGAACCGGTTGCAGGGACCCGGAGTCGAACTCGGGTCCTTCGGTTCGAGTGCGCACAGCCCAACCAGTTGGGCTGTGTGTCAAATCTGTTAAACTTATGAATTATATTACTCTTATAAACATTCTGTGACTTGTTCTGATTCAGTTGTAAAAATGTTGGTTTTAATTCTGAAATTCGGTAACGTGTGCGATTCGAACCCGGGACGTGTGCATTGTTTGTGCACACAAACCACCGCTGAACTGTGTGTCTAACCCGTTCGAATATCCGGTTTTAATTATATTTATACTTGACTTCATCTTCTTCGTTTATAAAAACACAGAACAGTGAAGTCCGACTGTTCTGTGTAAATCGATCATCAAGATTTATAATTTGTTGGAATGAAATAGATAGAGAAGATTATTGAATGAAATGTACCAAAACAGAATGTTTTTCTCAGATTTCCGGCAAGAGTCGTCGGCTCTGATTGGTGACTTCCGTCTGAGTGAATCGATTAACAGTTTTGGTCAATGTGTTGTGCAATTAAGTTACTAAACAAGGGATATCAGGAGGGTTTAGATGATTGTACCGATTGACAGTGAGACTTCGGAATTTCAGTGATTTTCTGGTGAGTGCAGGAATTCCCGGCAACGTTGTCTGAGACAGATTCTGGTTGAACGATTTATGTTAATATATGCCGAACAATGGATTGCAAACAAAAGAGTCGAGAATTTTACCGATTTGGAGTAAGTCTCGGTTTTCCGGTGAAAGTCCGGCGATTGCAGAATATCTCCGGCGACGAGCTAAAGCTTCGAAAAAGTGAGCGGTTCTGAGCGAAAGGATTTCTGGAAGATTGAGTGGGTATTTATAGGGAAGAACTGGATGAATTGGGTCCGATTTTGGGTCTTGATTCGCGGTCAAGGGTTTTCCGGCGGTTATGACCGAGATTGACGGTTAGACATTGGTTATAACCGATGTCGAAGTCGGTTAACGGGTTTTGGTCAAAAGGAAAATGGCAAGAATTGCGGAATGCCTATTTTTCCGGTGACGACTAGTCTGGGCGCGCGGTGATCTCCGGTTTTGAATTCGGGTTTTATTTTAAGTATTATTTATTTCGGTATTTTCACAAAGAAGGCGTGTGGCGGAGCGGTGTGTTGTGTGTTTAAGTTTGTGGGTGACCCGGGTTCGAAACCCGGCGTCCCATTTTATTTTTTACTCACTATTTATCATTATTTATAAATTATGGTTTTTAAATTCTAATATATTTATTAATTATGTATCGTTTAAAATTAATTTGAGCAATAAATACGCAACAAAAAATTAATTCTGGATATTTTATTAATAAACGAAGCGGGTTTTGAAAACCTGTTTTTCGACGAATGTTACAGTATCCCATACTTTTAGAAATTTCGTCCCGAAATTTAAGTAGTAGTGGTAACAGGAAAAAGATGTGGGTATTTCTCGCGCATTGAGTCTTCACGTTCCCAAGTAAACTCAGGTCCTCGTTTTGACTCCCAACGTACCCTGACAATTGGAATACGACTTCGTCTTAAACGCTTCTCTCCGAAGTCCATGATTTCTACTGGTCTTTCAATGAAGTGCATAGATTCATCGATCTGAATGTCTTCTAGAGGAATATGGAGGTTTTCATCGGCGAGGCACTTCTTCAAGTTTGATACGTGGAATGTGGGATGAATTCTGTTGAGCTCTTCTGGTAGATCAAGCTTGTATGCTACAGGACCTACTCTTTTGAGTATCTTGAAAGGTCCTACGTAGCGTGGTGCTAGCTTGCCCTTCTGGCCAAAACGAACCACTCCCTTACACGGTGATACTTTTAAAAGTACTTGATCACCAATGTCAAATTCCAAGGCTTTCGTCGTTTGTCTGCATAACTCTTTTGATGACTTTGAGCCGCTAGAAGATTGTTTCGAATTTGAATGACCTTGTCGGTTGTTTCTTGAATTAACTCTGGACCGGTGATTTGTGATTCCCCAATTTCGTGCCAACATACTGGAGATCGGCACTTACGACCATATAAAGCTTCGAAAGGAGCCATGCCGATACTTGAATGATAGCTATTGTTGTACGAAAATTCAACTAATGGTAGATGAGCGTCCCAATTCCCTTTGAAGTCTATGACACATGCTCGAAGCATGTCTTCAAGAGTTTGGATGGTGCGTTCAGATTGTCCATCAGTTTGAGGATGAAAAGCGGTACTGAGATCTAATCGTGTACCCAAGGCGGTTTGTACGGCTCGCCATGTTCGTGAAGTGAAATGACCATCCGGTCTGAAATGATGCTTAAAGGTACACCATGACGGCTTACGATCTCGCTGATGTAGATACGAGCTAACTTCTCGTTCTTGAAGTCCTCGCGAATCGGAATGAAATGAGATGACTTTGTAAGACGATCGATTATTACCCATATGGTGTCATACCCACTAGAGGTGCGAGGTAACCCGGTAATGAAATCCATGGTTATGTTTTCCCACTTCCATACAGGTTTTCGGGTTGGACTAGAAGTCCTGAAGGTCTTTGATGTTCAGCTTTTACTTTGGAACATGTAAGGCACTTGGAAACAAAAACAGTGATATCCTTTTTCATGCCAGGCCACCAGTAGGTGTATCGTAGGTCTTGATACATCTTGTCGGCTCCTGGGTGTACAGAGTACCGTGTTTTGTGCGCCTCATTCATGAGGAAATCACGAAGGTTATCGCGATCAGGAATCCATATGCGGTTTAAATAGTATAGAATACCGTCAGATTTGGTTTCGATTTTGAGTTCAGCTCCACATGACAGCTCATCGCGTACGTCATTTTCTGTTACAGAAACATGTTGAGCTGCTCGGATTCGATCTTTGATGTCGGTTATGAATTGTGAACATAGAAGACGAATGGAGTTCGCATAACCTTTTCGACTGAGCGCATCAGCCACCACGTTTGCCTTGCCAGGATGATACCGAATTTCACAGTCGTAGTCGTTAAGAAGTTCGACCATCTTCGTTGCCTCATATTCAACTCCTTTTGGTTGAAGATATGTTGGAGACTTTTGTGGTCAGTGTATATTTCACACTTGGTACCGTAGAGGTAATGTCTCCATATCTTGAGAGCGAACACAACGGCTCCAAGTTCCAGGTCGTGGGTGGTGTAGTTCTTCTCATGAACCTTGAGTTGCCTAGAAGCATAGGCTATCACTTTTCCTCTTTGCATTAACACACAGCCTAGCCCTTGCCCTGATGCGTTGCAATATACTACGAAGTCATCGCAACCTTCATGGAGTGTGAGGATAGGTGCGTCACAAAGTTTTTGCTTTAGAGTTTGGAAGGCTTCTTCTTGTTTAGGTCCCCATATGAAGGGTTTACCTTTATGAGTCAAAGCCGTGAGTGGTACAGCAATACGGGAAAAATTTGCAATGAAGCGGCGATAGTAACCAGCCAAACCAAGAAATGACCTTACTTCAGTAGGGGTACGTGGCGCTTGCCATTCCTGTACTGCCTTGATTTTTGAAGGATCGACATGTATTCCCTTGTCATTGACGACATGTCCAAGGAATTGTACTTCTCTTAACCAGAATTCGCATTTTGAGAACTTAGCGTAGAGCTTTTCGGTCCTTAAGAGTGTAAGGATGAGTCGAAGATGTCGTTCATGATCGGATTTAGACTTGGAGTAGATAAGAATATCGTCGATGAAGACTATGACGAAACGGTCGAGGTAGGGTTTGCATACCCTATTCATTAGATCCATGAATACAGCGGGGCGTTGGTTAAACCGAATGGCATGACCATGAATTCGTAATGACCATAACGAGTCCGGAAGGCGGTCTTTGGGACGTCTTCTTCATGTACTCTAAGCTGATGATAACCAGAACGAAGGTCGATTTTTGAAAAACAGGTAGCGCCTTGAAGTTGATCTAGGAGGTCATTGATGCGAGGTAGTGGATAGCGATTTTTAACCGTTAGCTTGTTGAGTTCTCTGTAGTCGATACACATGCGAAACGTTCCATATTTCTTCTTCACAAAAAGAACAGGTGCACCCCAAGGCGAGGAGCTAGGACATATGAATCCCTTGTCAGTCAGCTCTTGCAGTGACTGGCCAGCTCTTGCATTTCGGATGGAGCTAACCTATAAGGGGATTTTGCGACTGGTGTAGCGCCAGGTACAAGATCGATGCGGAATTCGACTTCTCTCACAGGAAGGAGTCCTGAAATGTCGTCAGGAAAGACTTGTGGGAATTCTTTCACAACTGGGATATCTTCGAGTTTCTTCTCTTTGTTTCCCTTTTGACGACGTGAGTTAGGAATGCGACATAGTTCTTGCGGATATATTTTCGGGCTTGAAGGCAGGACATTAATTTGAGTCCTTTCGAAGGGGTTTCTCCAAAAATACGTAAAGTCTGGCCGTCTGCAAGAGGAATGCGAATGAACTTCTCGCGGCACACTACTTCCGCGTGATGCTGGCTGAGCCAGTCCATACCAATTATAATGTCGAAACTTCCCAACTTCATTGGAATGAGGTCAACTGGAAAATCGTGATCGTTTAGAGTGAGGGTACAATTGCGTATAATAGAATTTAATGAAACGGGCTTTCCGTCAGCAACTTCCAACGTTAGAGATTCCATGGGATTATCACGAGTTTGGTTGAGGATAGGTTAAAATTCTAAGGACACAAAACTCTTATCCGCGCCAGTATCGAATAACATGGATGCATAACTACCATTGATGAGAAACGTACTGTTAACCACGTTGTTGTCAGCCCTAGCTTAGTTGGCATTGATGTTGAAAGCTCTTCCTCTGGCAGGTGGAGGAGCTTGGTTGGCTTGGTTTACTGGGTTCGCTTGGGCTTGAGCATGGATGATGTTCACCAAGCATGGACAAGTGTTCCTGAAGTGGTTTGGGTCTCCACAGTTGTAACAAGCTCGCATGGGTTGCATCATGGGTAGTTTGGTTGGTAGTAGGATTGGGCTATGTGTTGTGCAGATGGTAGAAGTAAGGGTTGTTGGGCTTGACCCACTATCTGATGGTGGGTTTGGGTTGGGGGTTGATTGCGGTTCATTCGTTGAAGTGTGCGACAAGTTTGAATGGTGTGACCCGCACGGCCACAGCTGGTGCAATGTTGGCAAGGAGTTTCGGGAGGGTGTTGGTACTGACAACGGTTGCATTTTGGGTGTGGGCCGGTGTATGACTTTTTAAATGGTGCAGCTGAGGGAGCAATTTGGGTGATTGGTGCAGCGGTGATAGGAGGGTTTGTTTGTGTGACAGCAAAATTTCTGCTGTTTCGTTTCCTCTTACCAGCAAACTTCGAAGAGGAGACGGAATGGTTTGGAGTTTGGGCCTCAATGGGGGCTTTCTTTTTCTCATCCTTGAATTTGCCGTTTCGGATGCGATTCTCGGTGAGTTCTGTGGCTAATTCCATTGCGGCTTCAAATGTTGCAGGCGAAGTGCTTAAAACCGAATCTTGGATTTTCGAGGGGAGGCCTCGAATGTAGTGTTCGACTAAGCGGTACAGTGGGGTGAACAAGTTGGGGATCATTTGGTTCAGTTCGAGAAATCTCTTGTTGTAGGAAGTGTGATCTCCCTCTTTTGTTTTAACGAGTGGAATTCATCTTCCAACTTTTTGATTTCGCTTCTTGGACAGAAGCACCTTGTCATGAGTTCCCTTAACTCTTCCCATGTTAAGGCCATGGCATCTTCGACTCCTCGCTTACCCTTTTCTGTGTTCCACCAGGTAAGGGCTACCCCAAACAGTCTCCCAGTTGCGTAACGTACCTTGAGATCTTCGGGACAATCGCAATTGAGGAAAGTGTTCTCCATCTCTTCAAACCCGTGAAGGAGAGCAGTAACACCTTCGGTCCCTTCATACTTTGGGGGATCGCAAGATTTGAAGTGTTTCTAGGAGCACTTTTTGGAGTGAGGGTTGGCGACGTTATGGTCTTCTTGATTGGGAGGGTTGATGGGATTTGCGGTGAGAGCTTGTTGAACTTGAATCACGATGTCAGGAAGCACCGCGGCCATTTGTTTAGCGATTTGAGTGGCCAAGCGTTCATTGGATCTTCCTGACTTTCTACCTCCACGTAGTTGCCTAGCCGACATCTACAGGAACATACATAGGAAGATTGTAAGTTTAAGAAGTTTCTAGGTGTCATGTGTCGTTAAAAGAACAAAAATAACATAACTAACAATAATGCAACTACATCCATAGGATGTCTTGGGTTTGCTCATGTTTGGGCCTCCAATGTCCCCATACCATCGCCTGTATAGTCATGTGGGCTCCCATGACTATTGGGCTTGGTAGGATTCACATTGGGGTTGGCGGATTAACACTCGCATCACCTGAATGAAAACCGTGAAATATGATTGCGAGATGTATGGTAGGAGGGTGTCCAGGTGTAGACACAATGATAACTCAAAGTGGGGTTAGCTCACACGACGTTTGGTATAGCATGCTTTGGCCTAATAGGTCCTTCGTACTCTCATCGTTAGTCCCCAGGTAGGCAAACTGGTCCTTTATTTTGGATTTATACGAATGCCAAGCCTAGACAGGACGTTCCGACTATCGGTACTCGTACCCTTCCAGTTACTACATGCCCATCTGATTTGAAAACACAAAAATCATTGCAAAAATCATGGGAATTATGAGGTGTGTGCTCTCATGGATATAATATGTTATGAGGATATGATTTATGATGAGCATTGTATAATAACATGTATTTGTGAGCATGCTTGCATAACATTGAGTGTAAAAATAAACAAAAGCATATAAACATCATGAATTTTGTATGTAACGCATAAACAATTAAAAATTCTAATCAACTATAGTATAGGCTCTAAGGGTCTAATAACCTATCCTATATCCCTATAGTCATGGCTCTGATACCAATCTGTCACACCCCGACCCGCAGCGGAATAAGAGTCGGGGCATAATTGGGTTATCACCAAAGCTCATGATGTTTACTAAAATGTTTCATATTTATTAAATTCAAATTACAACTTAAATATCCAAATCAATAAGGAAAGGAACTATGTAAATAATCCAAAGCTTAAACTGATTTGTTCTTCTAGGCCTTCCTATGTGTTTCTTGCCTCAACTGGATCACCTGTATCATGTGTAAAACGGGGGATATTTTGGGTCAACAAAAGTTGGCGAGTGAACATTGTTAAAACATTGTTATTAATTTCTTATTTTATTTAATATTGAAAATTTGTGCAATAATCACATGTGAGCAAACATATATAAATAAACAACACAAACCACTTTGAATGAGTATATGATATGAATGATGATGAATGTCAGATCAAGGCTCAATCAAACGGAGCCGATCTTATGAAGCACCTGATGCTCAACCTGTCTCCCACGGGGAACTGATGGGCCTAATGAAATGCGTGCATGAAATAATGAATCCAAACTACATATAATCCACACAACAATTGATACACATTTGATCACGGATATGATGGATGCACAAGTGTTTAAATATAGTAAAGAATTTAACGACACATGATACACCCCAAAGCATGATTAAAACGGGGAATTGATAGAGATTCACTCACATTGGGTGCGTACTATATGACGGATGCGCACGAATTTTAGGATTTGATCGACGAAGGAAAAACTAACCTAAAATAGTAACGAAATGATTCGGTAAATAAATGGATTTTATTTGAGTTTAATACTTTTAATTCTTAATCTTAATGGGATTTCTAGATTTGTTTTTGTGAGTTTAAGGACATTTTCTAACTTTAAAAATGTTATTTTTAAGTATTTTTAAATAATTTTCTGATTAAATAAATTAATAAAAAGAAATAAAAAATATTGACTTTTTGACCCTGTTGACCGTTGACCGGTCGGACCGTGTGTTTGTATACGCTGAGAGAGGTTCGAACTCGGGACCTCTCGTTTACGTTCACGCAGCTCTACCAACTGAGCTACGTGTCTAACCCGAAATATTCTCTGTTTTAATTATATTTATATACTAATTAATTTTAAACTTATTTGGTTTTATTAAAAATGGTTTATATGGCCGAACCGGTTGCAGGGACCCGAGTCGAACTCGGGTCCTTCGGTTCGAGTGCGCACAGCCCAACCAGTTGGGCTGTGTGTCAAATCTGTTAAACTTATGAATTATATTACTCTTATAAACATTCTGTGACTTGTTCTGATTCAGTTGTAAAAATGTTGGTTTAAATTCTGAAATTCGGTAACGTGTGCGATTCGAACCCGGGACGTGTGCATTGTTTGTGCACACAGTCCATCGCTTGACTGTGTGTCTAACCCGTTCGAATATCCGGTTTTAATTGTATTTATACTTATACTTGACTTCATCTTCTTCGTTTATAAAAACACAGAACGTGAAGTCCGACTGTTCTGTGTAAATCGATCATCAAGATTTATAATTTGTTGGAATGAAATAGATAGAGAAGATTATTGAATGAAATGTACCAAAACAGAATGTTTTTCTCAGATTTCCGGCAAGAGTCGTCGGCTCTGATTGGTGACTTCTGTCTGAGTGAATCGATTAACAGTTTTGGTCAATGTGTTGTGCAATTAAGTTATTAAACAAGGGATATCAGGAGGGTTTAGATGATTGTACCGATTGACAGTGAGACTTCGGAATTTCAGTGATTTTCCGGTGAGTGCAGGAATTCCCGGCAACGTTGTCTGAGACAGATTCTGGTTAAACGATTTATGTTAATATATGCCGAACAATGGATTGCAAACAAAAGAGTCGAGAATTTTACCGATTTGGAGTAAGTCTCGGTTTTCCGGTGAAAGTCCGGCGATTGCAGAATATCTCCGGCGACGAGCTAAAGCTTCGAAAAAGTGAGCGGTTCTGAGCAAAAGGATTTCTGGAAGATTGAGTGGGTATTTATAGGGAAGAACTGGATGAATTGGGTCCGATTTTGGGTCTTGATTCACGGTCAAGGGTTTTCCGGCGGTTATTACCGAGATTGACGGTTAGACATTGGTTATAACCGATGTCGAAGTCGGTTAACGTGTTTTGGTCAAAAGGAAAATGGCAAAAATTGCGGAATGCCTATTTTTCCGGTGACGAATAGTCTGGGCGCGCGGTGATCTCCGGTTTTGAATTCGGGTTTTATTTTAAGTATTATTTATTTCGGTATTTTCACAAAGAAGGCGTGTGGCGGAGCGGTGTGTTGTGTGTTTAAGTTTGTGGGTGACCTGGGTTCGAAACCCGGCGTCCCCATTTTATTTTTTACTCACTATTTATTATTATTTATAAATTATGGTTTTTAAATTCTAATATATTTATTATTTATGTATCGTTTAAAATTAATTTGAGCAATAAATACGCAACGAAAAATTATATCTGGATATTTGATTAATAAACGAAGCGGGTTTTGAAAACTCGTTTTTCGACGAATGTTACAAACATCACCCTGCTTAACTTTCCACACGGGCTGATGAATCGCAGAGGCCCGCCTCTCAGAATAAGAACGATAATAATAGTCCCCAGGCGTCTCCTCTGGGCGAATGGACGATTCATCCTCCGAATCCTCAACAAACACAAAGCCTTCGCTTTGTGTTGAAGGTCCAGCTCCCTTGGATATCAACTTTGACGGTTTCGGCGCAGGGGAATATATATTTTTTTGTTCTGCGGAAGCAGTATCTCTCACCCCAGCGTCTGTAGTTGTATCTTTAACCTGCTCGCCGGCAGGATTCTCAGCATCAAAATTTTTGGGCTCTTCTTCCGGAGCCACCTTCTCAATCATTTCTGGGACGATGGGGTCAGCATAAAAAACAGGAGTTTCTTGCCCCGCATCTCCCTCCTCAACGTTCTCAGGCCTGCGCGGTGATGGTATAGCAGATGAGGTGGCCAACGCAGCCTTCACCATTTTCTCTGCAAAGCATATTAACAAATACCAAGTATAAGAGTCTGCGCAACTTTTTGACAAGAAATGCGCAACAAACGAAACGTACCAGGTGAGAACTTCTTTGCAAAGGCATCCAGATTGCCCTTCTTGCCAATGCGCGGGCGCACAATTTTGTTTGCGCAGGAGTTTTAGTTTCCGCCTCCTTCCTCTTCTTAGAAGTACGCTTCAACGCCTCTTTCGGGCTAGAAGGTACTTCCAAGGGATCATCTGGGTTTGCAGCTGGAAGAGAGGAGGTGACAGGGGTTCTGGCTTCGGTTTCTTCAAACCTACAGGCGCAAGACCCTCCAGTGAGTTCGACACCACCACATAATTGCACCAAGAGTCAGATACGGGACGCGTACCTCTCTTGCCCTCAGCTTTCGCAACAGCTGATGGCTTGGTTTTCTGGTCTGGGTTGGAAGGGGGAGGCACAGCAGCAGCAGCAGCAGTTGATTTCTTCTTCTTCTTCGAATCAGGGCCTATGCCCAAGTTTAGCAAATCACCTACATAATCAATCATATTGAGCAAAGGTTGCGCCATTAGTTGTATTGCAATTTTACTTAGAAAAAATGTTCAAGAGTAATATTGCAATATCAACTTAGGCTTTGTAAGAACTTATTTACCAGTCTTCGAAGATGCTTACGCCTCCAGATCCTCCTTCTTGGGCAACTCAAAGTTCCCCAAGATTTGTGAGAACCAAGTTTCCTCACCATCAGCAATAGGCACTACGACCATTTTCCCTTTCTCTCTCTTGAAAGAGACCAAGTAGAAAGGCGCAGCTACATAACAAACATTTTTGCATCAGTACATATCTATTAAAATATATTGCCAGCAAGTTAAAAGGTTATGTACCAGTTCCATATTCGGTATACACCGGTTTTTCCTGGTGTTCTTTCTTCCAAAAAATACTCATCCCGGCAGCGATGAGGGCCCTCTCCGGCAAAACAATGTTTGGTACATCTTTAATATCTTGATACCATACCTCGTCGGCAGGTATGGGAAGGGTCTCCAGCTCGATCTCATCACCAGCCCGGAATGTCATCTTCATCGGGATCACCGCCGCTTTTATGAAGAAGAACTTCTGTTTCCAGTCGTGATAAGATTTGGGCGGCACTAACATCAATTGTTTGGCTTGCATACGTTGTTTGAACGAATAAAAACCCAACGAACAGTGCAACTGGTAGAAGACTCTAAACTTCTCGACCGTCGGCATGATCTGCATCGACCGGCAAACAAACTCAAAATGTCTGATCCTCACCATTCCCATCGGGCTCAACTGAGAAATATGAAGCCTGTAAAAACCAAGAATTTCCAGCCAGAAATGGTTCACCGGAAGCCAGAAGTTCCCTTCGGCAAAATAATCGTAAAATAGCGTGATGTAGCCGGCCGGCGCATCAGCCGCCGTGGCACTCGCCACCGGAAAGAACGCTTTCCAGGACGGAGCAAAAAGAAAGTTGGTGGCAAGATTATCGAAATCTTTCTTCGACCACTTTAACGGTGGCAAACTTGACGATGACATCTCAGCAGAACTTGCACCGGTGGCCATAACTCAAACTTTGAAGAATACTTAAAAAACTTTGAAGGTCGCCGAAAGATATGAATACAAAATTCTCTAAAGTTGTAATCTGGTGAGGAAGCAAATGGATCGTTGATCCCTTTATATACTAATCGCAATTAATGCACGATTTGACTGCAGCGACTTTTGCAACGGTCACGTATCCCCAAGTAACCGCAGGGGCGAGTGGGGAACAGTAACCGCCCCACGCATGCGAGTGTCGCCGAAATAGCATTAAATACCGTAAGACATGTACTGTTGACAGCCTGTCAGCAGTACCACCACGTCTCAAGAACGTGTGTCGTCACCAACTACACCATCCGGATAAGTGACACGTGTCTAAGCATATTTGAAATTCAAATACTTTTTCAAAAATTCACTTACGACACGTTACCAAGATGCATAAAGCAACAAAAAGCTAGTCCTTACCTAGCGCAGCACATTTATCTTAAGTCCAGTGCTCCACCTACTTTTTATTCTTACATAGGAGCAACACTAGACTGGGGGGACTTGAAGGGGTATGGTCCCAAAAACCTTGCGCCAATCAAGGAAACCATACCCATTAATAACTTCTTAGAAAACTGCGCGCAGACTTCTTTGCCAAAATAAGATTTATTAGAACTCTGCGCCAAATATCCAAGAGAGGAAAGGATCATATAACTACCTTGCGCGGGCTCGCTCAAGGTTCAAAGTTAAAAGCCTAAACATTCTCTTTGGATACATGTTTCATTTAACTACCTTGCGCGGGCTCGTGCAAGGTTCAAAGTTAACCTTGAACATTCTCGTTTGATAATGCTTCATTTAACTACCTTGCGAGGGCTCGCGCAAGGTTCAAAGTTAACCTTAAACATTCTCTTTGGATAAATGCTTCATTTAACTTCCTTGCGCGGGCTCGCGCAAGGTTCAAAGTTAACCTTGAACATTCTCTTTGGATAAATGCTTCATTTAACTACCTTGCGCGGGCTCGCGCAAGGTTCAAAGTTAACCTTGAACATTCTCGTTTGATAATGCTTCATTTAACTACCTTGCGGGGCTCGCGCAAGGTTCAAAGTTAACCTTGAACATTCTCGTTTGATAATGCTTCATGCACAAACCTTGCGCAAATTCTTATATCAAAGCAAGTATCCATCAAACGTTGCGCTAAGCAGCAAGGATAAGAAGGAAGATCAGTTAACTAACTTGCGCTTCTCGCGCAAGGAAACAGTAAATCCTGAGAAACTTTCCCTTAGCAAAATCCTTAACTTGGTGCAGAAGCAAGGGAATCTTTTCTGTTATAACAGAATGTACACGTGGCGAATAATAGATGGGTAACAGCTGTGAAACTTTCTAGAAGCCATTAACACCCAATCGTGCAAGCATCTTTTCAGTTATAACCAATTGCCACATGGCAGCATATGGACGGCCAAGGTAGATCACGGTGATGGCATGCTCACATTTATAAAATGTAGTGATCTCATGTTGACACGTGGCACATCCCTAACCGCTAATGAGCTCACGATCCGTGTGCACTAACGGATTGCCAACAAACATTAACGGAATAGCAAAAGATTCCGTTAAAGTTAACAATCTCTCTTTTTGGCGAAGAACACCGGCTATAAATAAGTAACTTGGAGTTCAAGGAAAGGTATTCACTCTCAACTACTCTCTCTCTTACAATACTTACTTCCGACTACCTGTACTTATTCTCACGCCGGAGGGTGGTCACGGAGAGAACCCGCCTTCTCCCCGTGGCGAGCTAACGGTGTTCTGTTTTGCAGGTTCAGCCGGAATATTGTTCTATTCGTCATCCATCGTGAAACCAAACGGAGGGTTAACCCTTTTATGCAGAGCCCATTCCATAGGTCTACTTAGATTCCGGTCTAGTTGATCTAGGGTTTCTTCATGGACGGATCTAGTTTCTCCGATCAAGTTATTCACCTCCGGTTCAAGTGTTTAGCATCCAGGAAACAATATTCTCTCTATTCTCAGTGTTTGATTTTTTGTCTACAATGTTAGATGTAAGTTTTATTTCGTTTCACAATTTCATTCTCAACAATTTTTCTCTCGGTTATCGATGCTTGATTTGTTCTCTATTCTCCCGCTTTAGAACTCCATGATTTTCTTCAAACCCTAACCATCTTCTAAAAAGCATCTACTGGCGATTTGTATCTAGAGGTAAGGTATCAAACTTTCACAATCCAACACCTCCACATCCACCACAAGGTATGGTATTTAATTTTGTTTTAAAGTTTATTTCGTTTCAAATTCTGGCATCAAGTCCTTCGATTTTTTTCTTTGTCCATCGATTTTAACAGTTTGAGAAATTGCAATAAACTTCAACGTAACAATGGTGGATGTGTTGTGACGGTTTGGATCGCTAGGAATCAGTACCTCCTGGCTCAGCAAGATGGTAATTGATCTTTTGTGGAAACCCTCTGATCTTTTTAGCTACCGGATCAAAGCAATTTGTTATAGGATATGTTTGTTTGATGTTTTTAGATTTCAAATCATGTTACAGGATATGTTTGTTTGATGTTTTTAGATTTCAAATCAAATCTCATATGTAACCCCAACTTTTTTCTACAATTGACTGGAAAATTTAATTATATATGATTGGTGTTAAAATTTTGAAGTAGTACTGTAGCGCTCTATAATATAAAAAGGTAACAAAGTTTTGCAAATAGACTATGGCCTTTCGATCGTCATCGTCTAATTTGTCAAATAGACTATGGACTTTCGATTGATATCAATACGAATCACGTATAGTCGAACCCTGCTTGAATGTTATATTCTAATCTCTTTGACGACGACGATGATCTAATCCCTTTGCTGTAAGTTATCCTTATTGTTTAGCTACGATGAGATGTTCTACCAAGACTCCGAACAAGCTGATGTCTATGAATTTCTGGCTCGTCAGTTATCCATAATGATCGACGTTGTATAGAGTCCATAAAATCATTCAAAGTATAGGGTTCTTTGGGATTTCTTATTGGATACTATAATATTTCTATCGCTAATATAAAGAACATCCAAAATAATGCTTTGGTCGAGTATAGGGTTATTAATATTTAGAGTTCATTAATGCTTTGATATATCAATTTTGTTTGCATTTTCTTTGTAATTTGCAGGGAGTCTGCAAAGAAACACTGACTAGGCTAAGGTTCTAACCATCCCTCTAATATGTTTAACTCATTATATGAATTTTTATCAATATAAAGCAAGGTGCTGACCATCCCTCTAATATGTTTACTTCTATCCTTTTTTTCTTATTTATTGGCTCAAAAATATCAGACAATCACATGTTGATTTATTCCACTTTTTGTATTCCTTTGTGTTATAAATTGATAGGATAAGTCATTTAGTCCTGCTCCTACGCTAAACGAGATAATCAAGCATCATTTTTTTTCTGTTAAGATGCATGTACCTGAAATTTGTAGTCAACATACAACTGTAAGATCATCTTTGAGAAACCGTTTGAATACATTCGATATGTTTACTTGTGATTATGGATCGTGGTTTCACTGTGAAAACATTTTGAGTGATTTTTGCAGGAAAGTATACCTTATGAGGAGTATTTTTTTTGGAATTTGAGATGTAGCAAAGAAGGTCTCAATAGTGCCACTGCTGAAGAAAGAGTATCCATGTTTGGCCATAATGAAAAAAAGGTTCATTCTCTTACGAAATTAGAGATTTTTTTATGTTCATACTTGGTAATGACTTTAAATGCTTTCTATTTTATCGTTGTTTTTTTTGTTGACAAATTTGGAATCTTCATGGTGGTTGGAAGCCTGGTGAGATGTGTGTACAGTATATTTATCTACATGTATGGCTTTTTTTATATGGAAATGAGCAAATTATAATATTTTTTTCGTAACTTTTTTTAATCATTTCTTTCTTTTGTTGTAATTCTAGAATCACAATTTTATCTTGCTCACTCTGCGTCCTTTTTATAAGGTCTTGCGTTACATGTTGTTATAGGTGGCAATCATGAACCATTGTTTATAAAACGGTTTATTTGGGCAATGATAAATTATATATGGATTAGTTCGGCTTACCTCAAATTAGTGAATGGGTCAATTTGGGTCACCTTAAATTGGTTAACATGTCATCTAATATTTTTCAACCGGTCAAAACTAACACGAATTTGGCCAGCCGCCACACCCGAGGCCTGTCGCTATGCTGCTCCCCACCGTATTGACTAGAACCGAAATGAATTCTTACAAATGAGCGTTTTTGAAATGACTCATTTTGACCTGAATTCATTTTGTTCCCAACCAGTTTTAATCCGAACTCAATTTGCTCCCAATCTGTTTTGACTCGAAATATTCAGACCTGAACCTATCCTGGCCCGTGACCCAAACAGGTCTAACCCTCCCAATTTTTCAGTCATGCCCATCTTTACACCACTTGGTACCGACCTTTTCCAAACATTTACATTTTCATTCTTTATTCATGTTACAATTCAATTTGGTACTCATTCTTTTTCATCCTTCTTGCAGGTGTAGGAAACGGCTTATTGTAATAAGTATATTGGAACCTCCTTCCCTAAACATAAGGTACTTATTTTAAAGTTATTGGTAGTAATTCATGGGTGGTTTAAATACACATAGTAGATAATGGATTGTCTTTCACCAATGGTTGAGAAAAAGGTGGTGATGACTTAGGATTAAAAATAAGAGCTCTTCTTGTGTTCAAACATGTTGATAAGTCCACCTCTATCCTCGTTGCTTTTTTTATGTGGATTTGGAATTATAAAAGAGTCGACGTGTTTAGAGAGATTTTCAGTTTTGATTTTTTTTTTTGGTCTTAAATTCCATTATACTATGTTTTATTAAAATGTTTAGTTAATAATTAAATATGTTTATCAACGTAGATATAGAAATTTAAGCATGCCTCCGGATTTCTAAAGTAACTGATTCTAAAGTAACTAGAACTGTAGAACAAGATTATGATAAGATTAACATAATCTTTTGCTAATGCACTAAATCCCCTAACCCAACCTACTCCCCAGTCCCCACAAAACATGGCCCCATGCTGGATCCTATATTCCATTTATTGCTTAATATAGATAGGGGGTGCATAAATCGGGTATTGGGCCAAGTCTGATTCGAGTTCAAACCGGTTACTGGTATGGAGCGGAAGTGATCGGGTTTTTTCGGTTTGGATTATGTGTTTTTTCGGGTTTTGACCAGCGGAAGTAATTGGATTTTTCGGCTCCGGGACTGGGTTTTTCAACTTTTAACAAGTTCGGGTTGGGTATAACCAGGTTGAAATTGCCAAATTGGAACCAGTTTTAAATCATAAGGTAACATATCTTTATTTATAAAAAAATGAAAATATAACTTATTTCTTACATAAGAACAATTTTTTTTATAAATATTCGAGTTTATAGCTTCTCATTAACTTCACTTTTATATAATTCAAGATAACGAATCTTTATTTATAAAAAATGAAAATTTGATAAGAACGTGTTGCAAGTCAACTCAACCTGGTCCAGTTACCCATTTAGACCATACTAGAGATGACTTATTTCAAGTTGAGGATGAGCACGATTATGTTTATTTTGGGTGTGTAGGATTTGGTTTCCCAAGATCTCATATGCTGACGCAATGGACCTCATAACATGTGGAAAGGTTTAGCATTCTGCATTTTAACTCTATTTTTTGAAGATAAACATGTGTGGTTATTAGTGTTAAGTGGAGTCACTTAGTGAACTATATCAAATTAAAGAGGCTCATGTTCACTTAAATATGTCAAATACAATAAATTTAAGATTATTGTAACCTACATGGATGATTCTTTGATGCTATATTAACTTTATATCGTAGCTAACTAACCGTTTTAGTGTGAGATATATGATGGTTATCTCAAAATAAACTCAAGGGGTAATGCTGGGATTGGCTAGCCTTCATGGCTGGAACAAATGGTTACAAGGACATCATCACCATATGCCCCTCAAGCCGCTAATAGGGTCGAAGAGTCTTTCCATAGGTTAGGTTGTAAGATGCTTGGTTGTAAGTTTTGTGTAATATAGTTTGTCAATCGGCTCTCCATGTTTTAGTAGTTAATTACATTTGTCAATCGGCTCTCCATGTTTTAGTAGTTAATTACATTTGTTGATATTCATCACTAATGAGGTGGCTATATTTGATGATATTTGTTCAACATTGAAGTTTGATAACACTATGGTGAGTATTTTGCAGCTTAGAGTTCAGCGGTTAAAAGACTATCCTCATATCTTTTAGTTGGTTCCTTTTGTAGAAGGGAATCGATTCACTCAAGGAAAGGTTTTGGCAACTCAACGGTATGCATCTTCAAAGCGACTCGACTATCTTCAAATTGTATTTCCACTTTCCACTAATTTATGTAATATGGCATATTTTATTTTGTTTATACATTTATGATTTATCTAAATATCATATATAACTTTCTCCAACCTGGGAAACAGTCCCGGTTTTAAACATTTTTTTATGGTATTATCATCTTTTTCGTTCATCCAAACCCGTGTAGTACACGGGGTCCGTAACCTAATATATAATATATATATATATATATATATATATATATATATATATATATATATAAAATAAAAGAAACCTTATTAAAGACACATGGCATTCTCTTAGCCATTCTCTAATTTTTTCCCCACCTAAATTTTAGTCATTCTTATTGTTATTCTATTCCTAAAAATTAGCCAAATTCCTAGATATTTAAATAGCAGAAATTAATGTTCTCTATTGATATAATAACTATAAGCGGAAAAATCATTAAGGTGTTAACGAGTTGTCAAGTTTACCAAATTAAGAAAATTGATTTTATTATTTAGACGTTCAAAAAAATTGATATTATTGTTAATTAATACTATCGCATGGGATAATTAATTCTAGGGTTTTTACTTATTGTTTGTTAGTTATAGTTAGGTTCTTAATTTTTGGTTATTTTGTTACATATTATGTTATTATATGGGTTCAATATTGAAAACTCTTGATTTATATTTTTTAAGCAACAACATATAATCATGTTTAAATAGTCGTGGCCTGAATTTAAATAAATTATGTATCTAAGGCTTAAAATCCATACCATCTTATAAAAAAAACCAGAACTAATAAATTAAGATCACTAATATTTAATAAAATTTGGGTTATTAAATGTATGTTCCATGACTCTTAAAACTCGTGAGAAATTCGATAATATAGTTTGTCTCCCCAAAATCAACTTATCCATCGTGTATCACATTTGTTAGTATTTTTTTAAAAATAACTTTTTTTTAATATTTAGTATATGAAATTAGATTTATTCGTGTAATACACGTGTTTTTTAGGTATAATTTTTTATTATTTACTTACAAAATTGCTACAAAATTGCATTTATTCAACGCGTGCAATACACAAAGTTTTTAAAGATATATTGTTTTTTATCATTTTGATATATATAAGATTATTTAATCCGTAAAATGTAAAATATACGGAGTTTTTTAAAGATATAATGTTTTTATTATTTAGTATACAAAATTACATTTATTCAACCTGTGTAATACACAATGTCTTTAAAGATATAACATTTTCTATTATTTGATATATAAAATTACATTTATTCACCTCTTACATTACACCACATAGGTTTTTAAGATATAACTTTTTATTTTGTTATTCTATTATTTTATTATTTAACATATGAAATTACATTTATTCGACCCATGTAACAAACGAAGTTTTTAAAGATATATTGTTTTATTATTTAGTATATAAAATTAATTTATTCAACCGTGTAATACACGGGGTTCTAACCTAGTAATATATATAGGAATCCGCCGGTATTTCTTTGCAGAAGTTGTCGGCGAGTTGTTGGTAAAGTTGTCTACGAGTTGTTAGATTAATAGTTTGATTCACAAAGGAGAACCATGGATGCTGGTCACATCTGCCTTTCTACACAAACATGTCGAAAACCTTATGGTTAGGTTTGAGTTTTTCTGTATCAAATATTTTATTTTCAATAATAATATAAATCTCAACAAACTGAATTAATTCTAACCCTTTCCAGATTGACTAATGTTCACTAAACTCCATTGGCCTATTATGGGAGCATACTGAGTGGGCATAGAAGATACCTCGCAATACAAAGCATGAGTGGAAGTCCTTTGCTTTTCAGTGTCAGAATTGCTTAATTTGTGAGATTTTACATGTCTCCATGGTGTACTCAAACATGGATGTATACATATATATTTGAAACGCTATGTAAATTAATCATAAATAGTTTTTAATATAAGAAACTTTCTTGAGCCTGTAAAACAATTCCGGGTGATAACCTAGTAATGTATATAGGAATCCGCCAGTATTTCTTTGCAAAAGTTGTCGACGAGTTGTTGGTAAAGTTGTCCGCCTATGATCCATAATCTTTGTCGATAGTCGGTAGCAAATGAAATTATCTAGGAACATATTCCTAACGACTGTTCACCGACGGATTTCCGCAACTAACCACTTTTACTCATGGATTTGGTCGTCGGGTACTACTTTATTTTGTAGTGTTAGTCGAAGCCCAGGTAACCATATTATAGCGTGATAAGTTCACTATCTATGTATTTAACCTTTGGTTATGGAAGGTTTGTCAAATCGTTAAAATACATATAACCTTTGGTAGCCTATTGGAAGATCAAGTCATTCCAATGGGTTACCTCGCTCTTCATGTGTCTTTTTTTTTCTAGTGATTTAATGAAAGACTTAACCACAAACTCCTTCATGTGATCAACCAAGCAATTCGACTTTCATGTCTAGTTCTAAGAGCATATGGGTTGTAGTTAGGCTTATTTGGTTGTTAATTACTTTCACATTCATACGAACTCCTTTTTGTGATCAACCAATATCCTTTTCACTTTGGAGGTGGTTTTTGTGTTGCAGTTAGGCTTACTTGTTTGTTACTTTCACGAACACTCGTCTTTGTAACCAAAAAGCGGAATTCATCAATCAAATAGGAGTAATCAATCCTTACACTCTTTAATTTCATTAGCATAATCGATGGTTATGTTTCACACTACTTGAACTTGTTTTGAGAGTCATGCAAGTAGTTAATTAGAGGAAGTTTTAAAACAAGATGGTTTTAAATAATTATACATGTATTAATTTGGGATGTAGATATGAACATTGCAACAAGCCATTGTTCCATTGGTTATTATGCTTTTCAAGGTTTGTATATATAAGTTGTAAACAAAGCAAACATGTTTTTTTCTTTATCTTTTTAATGATAACGCTTAAATACGACTAGATTATACCAAATAAATTCTAATATACTCATTGTTTAGGATTGAACCCAATACTTTCCACTAAGAGACAAGAGCCTCTACTAAGTAATCTAGCTCCACATTGACTAACAAAACAAGCATGTGATGTGGTGGTGAGTAGTCATGGGGCACCCCCCCCCCCTTCTATCGTCTTCCGTTTCTTATTTCTTAATTTTTTTAGTTCTTCTAAGTAGGTAAGAATGAATAACTTTATGCGTTCCTTTTTCCTTTTATTATTATATAATAATAGATGTAAAGAAAAAAGTTAAAAGTATCATTTTGACCCACTCGATTTTATAATACTGGTCAGTCTAATTTTGAGTTTGTCTATGTTTTATGTCAGGTAGAGGTATGAGTTCATGTTTGTCTTTACCTGCGTTTTATGTCATGTGGGAATTTTACCGGTTTTGATCGTCGTTTGCTTACTACTTAACACGGTTTAACCATCCCATAACGTGGGGGCTATATACTAGTTATATAAAAAAAGTTATTTTTAAATATTTATTTTCTATTATTATTTAGATAAACGTTCTTTAATTATTTATAACAATTTGTTTTTTTTAATATATAGCGGACATAGCATTGTAATATGTTTATTTTATCCGCGTTCCGATATAGGGTTTGTGGAGGCTCGATTTGGGTTGGCCCTAGTTCAGTTTTAGAAGACAATTTTGGAGCAGATAAATTAATTTGGAGACCAGACCCTTTTCATTTAATTATGGCTCATTTAGTCTTTTCCTTGGGACCAAGTCATTAACCCTAGTTGTAATCTCTATTTAATTGATCTTTGTACTAGTAATTTCTCATCACGGGTGGTGAAAGGCAGAAAGCAATAAAATTCTGGTTGTCGTCTGTGGACGTAGGTTAGTCGACCAAACCACGTAAATTCTTGTGTTCGTTTATTTTTCTGCAGGTTATCGTTTGTGTGTGTATTGTTTCCGTGTGTATAACCTAACAATAAATTCTATTTATTTGTCCCAAACATACCCTTATTCTTTTGAACATTTGGGGATTTGGATACGTGACGATTTAGATTTTATATCATGTTTGCATATAAATTTTATTCAAGATCGAGTCGCAGCAACACTCAGTTGACGATTACTTGTTAGATAGGTGAACCACAGCTGCTCTCTTTATTAAGGCTAAGTAATCGAACTCGTAAGCTTGCATACAACTTTTCTATAATCTAATAGTAGTGTAACCATGTTAGTGATATAGTATACACATATAATTTTATCTGTTTGAAGAAATTATATAATATTAACTCCAAACAAATGATACATTAAATAAGTCTAGTTATGAAATATCCAACAAGCAGATGAGTTTGGTGTAGTGGTAATGGAGTCATTGCTAGCAAGAAGTTTGATGAGTTGGTGTGGTACTGGTAGCAAATGGCAATGAACGTACGCTGAAGTCCGGACGACTTGGAGGGAAGTTCAAATCATCAGCCAGTTCTTTTTAGTTTGTTTTTCTAAAATGTATAAAGATAATATATTACAAGACTGATATAATATCATTACTAATTATCAATGATGTTTATTAATATTTAAGTTGGTGTTTAATCATCATTACTGTTATATACGTGAGTTTCTTAAACTTATCCAATTGTTATCAGTATAATCAACTTTATTGTTGTTAATTAGTTTTGTTTTAAACGACCAACGAATCCTCCAAATGTGCTACTGATGAAATTAACCACATCGGGATACACTCGCCTCTGAACAGGGAAAACCCTCACCTAGGGCCGAAGCCCGTGAACACTCGCCTGAAGGCACGACAGTGGGGTGAGGTAAAACCCGCTTAGTTCAAGGATCGAACTAGCGATCTCCACCTATTCGCCTAGTCTCCCATCATCACCAAGTGCCGCAGAAAATAATGGGGATGACAAGAATCGAACATGGGTCCCTTAGAACACCAAGTCTGTCCCTTACCACTCTACCACCATCTCATTGGAATTGTTGTCTATTAGTATTTGACTAATTAGTAATTTATAAAAGTAAGAACCATTCATTCTACTTTGGGTTTAAAAACACTAACCCAACCCGAATGATAATTACCAAACTTTATTTTATTAGATTAGTTAGATTAGATTAGATTGGTTGGCCCGATCTATACACATGGATCCTTAATTATGAATATAAATCATGAGATTATTGCCAAACAAATAAAATCAAATCTATAAGTCTTAAACTTGAAATTCAAAATTGAGAAGTGTCATTTTGGCAAAAAGGTGTTTTGTATCATTGGAATCTATGAGGTTGACCATTGGCCCATTTGGGATCAACTCATCAAATATAATCTTGTCATCAAAATCTTAAAATAATACTTTTTTTTCTAAAGTAAAAAGATATACAGTGATTACATCATCATGAGGAATGATGACATCACCATCTTATAACTCATTTGCATCAATTCCCCTTCTTTTTAAGAAAGACCCCTTGTCGTGTACGTCTACTTCGTCTTTACTATCACGTACTTATAGAGACAAGCTGCCAGCAATAATAGAAGTGGTTCGAGACATTATAAAGGAACAAAATGGACCATCGGGTCGTTGTTACAATATCATGAAACATTCTACGTATACATCATCACTTTGTGTAAATGGATTCAGGCAAAACCGCTCGATCTACTTATAAAGAACTTGATTATGCTTCTCAAGTCGAATTCTCTATTCGTACAACTTGTGTCGGATAATCTACAAATATGCATGTTGGTGTAGCGCGCTACTTAATTTGCATCACTAAAGTTGTCCATAACTAGAATGAGAGCCGAATCAAGTGGTGCAAGTAGGTTGCGTTTGTATACCACAAATTGGCTTTTTGCGTTTGTGTGATTCGTTGTATGGTTGTAGGCTAACTCTATGTGGGCTCGTGTGAAAACTCTTTTCAGTTATAAGTCACAATTCTATGTGGACTCGTGTGAGAACTCTTTTCAGTTATAAGTCACAATGCAATGATATGCATTTATATACAAAAGTTTTAGTATTTATAAATTTATGCTAAATACAATTACAAATACTAAACCGTGAATAGACAAGTGTGATAATCATAAGTCACTATGATGAAAGTGTGGTTTTGAAAACATTAACTCTAATTATAACATTAAAAGATGAAAATTGTGTAATTAGGTATTAGTGTAAAGTATGCTTGTTGTGTATCCATTTCCCCTTAGTATGAACTCAAGATGGGTATTTTAATAAGATTAATTAAATATAAATAGACACGTTTAAAATTCACTAAAGTTGTTATCAAATTCCAATATTACAACCATTCGACAAAGAGGTATCACTAACACCAATAGACTCCAAAATGCAAAATTGAACTCATACAACTATCAATAATAGATTTCAACTTAGTTAACTCACAACTTTTTTAACAGTGTTAATTATACTCTATTTTACACCAATGATTCTTACTAATATATGATTAAGCAGATATTATGGAAATAATAATAGTTATTATTTTTAATAACAAACTAACATACTCTTATACCTACACATTGTAGAAGTTAAACCTTTTATCTTTTAAATAGAGGAAAGCCACTTTACCATCATATCATGTTCTTTGAAGATGGAAATTTTAATTAATAGAAAGAATTTTGTTGCCTCCTGTCTAAAGGGTGTGGGGGTCATGGTTGGAACATGATGTGCCACGTAGGAATAAGAATGGAAGGCTACACCATCCTCTTGTCTGATCTACCATGGTTTCCGTGGATTAAACCATGGCAACCATGGTCCTCCTTTCCATTATTTAAGAAATTCTTTCTTTTTTCTTTAGACAATGATAGATTAAAATAATAAGGAGATAGTGGTTTGGGTCATGACCACACTCTTAAGGTAGTGATTTTGGATGATGGATTAGAGGTGTGTGACACGACACTAACGTAGAGGTTCATGGTGGTCATGACCACATCCTATAGCTATTGAATTGGATTATTTATGTCATAACCTAATTCCAATCAAAATAACTTTTTTTAATGCACAACTAGTCATGGACAATTGATTACACACCGCTATTAGTTTAGTAGATTTGCATTTATTCACTATTAACAACAACCATGTTAGGGATTTTCTTTGCTGGTAAACCAAAAAGATGTTAAGAAATAATTCTTAGTGTTTCCTTTCTCCGATCAAACAATGGCAATAACCATCCAAAACAGTTAGCGGCTCGAAACATGGTGTTCAAGTAGCTCAATCGATTATCTCTTCTTCGTCTTTTTAACAAACATAACCCTAATTACAACCTTTAAGCTCCGTGTAAGTGAATCAGGGTCCATCATTACTTAGAAGATCCGGACTAATCAAACTATAAACTAGCTATTAGATTTTACAAAGTGCTCGTGGTTATAATGAAGAAATCGGTTATATTAATCCATAAAAAGACTTCTACATATACATAATTCAAATCCGAACTCAGAAATCAAGTATAAAAGAAGCATCATGTGGTAATACTATAGTGTTGTTAAATGCCCATTTCAAAAGCCTGACATGAAAAATTAAAACTTATAATAAATTTAAAGTACAAAAGAAGCATCATATGGTAATAACATAGCATTGTTAAATGCCAATTTCAAACGCTTGACATGAAAAACTAAAAGCCGGGGAACATCAGGGGCGGACCCATGTATAGTGGGTCGGGGTCCACGGACCCCAATGTTTTTTAAAAAATAGTAGATTCGGTATATTAAATTGTCTAAGGACCCTATAAATACAATTAGGTGGACTCCATAAAAAGAAAAGGAAAGCTGGTGTAGTGGTAAATCCTCCTTTTTTTCAACAAGAGGTCATGGGTTAGATCCTTATATAACACACTTTCCAGATTTTTTTTTAAATCTAGTTCAAACTTTGCTATGACCCGAACGAGGAGCGACCCAGAAATTTTAACGTTTTTTCATAAAAATTTTGAACACCGAAAAAAATGGACCCTATTGAAAAAAAATCCTAGGTCCGTCACTGGGGAACATGATGAATCTTTCTCGACGACTTTGGGTAAGGAATAGCTCAATTTGGTGACCTACAAATCTTTGGTAACAAGTGATCGTATGAGCAAATTTTGACAAGAACCCATTAACATATTTGCCTTTTGTTTAATCATAATATTCTCTACACTCCAATATACTTTGTTCCTGTAACATCCGTTGAAAAACGGGTTTCCAAAACCCGCTTCGTTTATTAATCAAATATCCAGTTATAATTTTTCATTGCGTATTTATTGCTCAAATTAATTTTAGACGATACATAATTAATAAATATATTAGAATTTAAAAACCATAATTTATAAATAATATTAAATAGTTAGAAAAAAATAAAATGGGGACGCCGGGTTTCGAACCCGGGTCACCCACAAACTCAAACACACAACACACCGCTCCGCCACACACTGACTTTGTGATAAACATTAAAACAAATAACACTTATAATAAAACTCGAAAATCAAATTCAGTAATCGGCGCGCCCAAACTAATCGCCACCGGAAAAATAGGCAATCCGCGATTTTTGCCATTTCCCTTTTGACGAAAACACGTTAACCGACTTCGACATCGGTTATAACCGATGTCTGACCCTCAATTTTAGTCGTAACCGCCGGAAAACCTTGACCGCGAATCAAGACCCAAAAACGGACCCAATTCACTCAGTTCTTCCCTATAAATACCCCCTCAATCTTCCGGAAATCCTTTCGCTCAGAACCGTTCACTTTTTCGAAGCTTTAGCTCGTCGCCGGAGATATTCTGCATTCGCCGGACTTTCACCAGAAAACCGAGACTTACTTCAAATCGGTAAAATTCTCGACTCTTTTGTTTGCAATCCATTATTCGGCATGTATTAACATAAATCGTTCAACCAGAATCTGTCTCAGACAACGTAGCCGGGAATTCCTGCACTCACCGGAAAATCACTGAAATTCCGAAGTCTCACTGTCGATCGGTACAATCATCTAAACCCTCCTGATATCCCTTGTTTATTAACTTAATTGCACAACACATTGATCAAAACTACTAATCGATTCACTCAGTCGGAAGTCACCAATCAGAGCCGACGAATTTTGCCGAAAAATTTGAAGAAGACACTCTGTGATTGGTACATCTTATTCCTTAATTCCTTTCTTTTACTTCAATTCAATCAATCATAAGCGCAGTTGGTCAATTAAACAAACAGTCATTTCACTGTTCGGTAATTCGATAAGCGAAGAAGATGAAGTTAAAACATGTGTATAAGTATAATTAAAAACGGATATTCAAACGGGTTAGACACACAGTCCAGCGGTGGACTGTGTGCACAAACAATGCACACGTCCCGGGTTCGAATCGCACACGTTACCGACTTTCAGAAATAAAACCAACATTTTTAAAACTTAATCAGATCAAGTCACCGAATGTTAATAAGAGTAATAAAATCCATAAGTTAAACAGATTAGACACACAGCCCAACTGGTTGGGCTGTGCGCACTCGAACCGAAGGACCCAAGTTCGACTCCGGGTCCCTGCAACCGGTTCGGCCATATAAACCATTTTTAATAAAACCAAATAAGTTTAAAATTAATTAGTATATAAATATAATTAAAACAGAGAATATTTCGGGTTAGACACGTAGCTCAGTTTGTAGAGCTGCGTGCACGTATACGAGAGGTCCCGAGTTCGAACCTCACTCAGCGCAAACAAACACACAGTCCGACCGGTCAACGGTCAATGGTCAACATGGTCAAAAAGTCAAAAAAAAAATTATTTCTTTTTATTAATTTATTTAATCAGAAAATTATTTAAATACTTAAAAATAATATTTTTAAAGTTAGAAAATGTCCTTAAACTCACAAAAACAAATCTAGAAATCCCATTAAGATTAAGAATTTAAAAGTATTAAACTCAAATAAAATCCATTTATTTACCGAATCATTTTGTTACTATTTAGGGTTAGTTTCTCCTCGTCGATCAAATTCTAAAATTCGTGCGCATCCAACGTTATCAAAGAACGCACCCAATGTGAGTGAATCTCTATCAATTCCCCGTTTAATCATGTTTTGGGGTATATCATGTGTCGTTTAATTCCTTATTATATTTAAACACTTGTGCATTCATCATATCCGTGATCAAATGTGTATCAATTGTTGTGTGGATTATATGTAGTTTGGATTTATCATTTTCAGTGCACGCATATCATTAGGCCCATCAGTTCCCCGTGGGAGACGGGTTGAGCATCAGGTGCCTCATACGATCGGCTCCGTTTGATTGAGCCTTGATCTCACATTCATATCATATACTCATTCAAAGTGGTTTGTGTTTGTTATTTATATATGTTTGCTCACATGTGATTATTTCACAAATTTTTCAATATTAAATAAGACAAGAAATTAATAACAATGTTTTATCAAGGTTCACTCGCCAACTTTGTTGACCCAAAATATCCCCTGTTGTACACATGATACAGGTGATCCAGTTGAGGCAAGAAACACATAGGAAGACCTAGAAGAATAAATCAGTTTAAGCTTTGGATTGTTTACATAATTTCTTTTCCTTGTAATTGTATGGATTTTGATTTGGATAATTAAGTTGTAATTTGAATTTAATAAATATGAAACATTTTAGTAAACATCATAAGGTTTGGTTGATAACCCAATTATACCTCGACTCTTATTCCGCTGTGGGTCGGAACGTGACAGTTCTATTCTCACTAACCATTTATGTTGTTTTATTTTCCTTTTGCTTTCACTTTTTCTCAATTCCCGAGTTCTATTTCAATTCAAAGACAAGAAAAAAGTAGAAGTGACATTCGATAGCTAGAGGTAGATAAATAGACCCCACCCATTTAATTAATTGTCAATCATATAGGACATAATGGTTATCTTTGTCATCAAAGTCAAGGTAAAAAAGGCATTAATTAGTCAATCAATCTAGTATGACTGGCACATTATTTCAATTGGTTGTCATGTAGCATTACAAGACAAAAAGTTCACAAAAATATATAATTAAAAAGTTCTTTTATTGACATCGTAGATTTCTCTTCTTTATCAATAACATGGTATCAAGATTATATTGTTTTAAGTTCTTAAGATCCGGGCAATCAACCACCATTGAGGTGAAACTAGGTAAATTGTGTAAATAGGTATTTGTGGTAGTTTACAATGTAATATACAAGTATGAAGCCAACGAAATTCGACAAAAACGAGTTGAAACGAAGTACGTTTATCATCCGCAAGAGTCACTTTTCATATCATAAACGGTAAATGTCATCAATTACTTACTAATATTTATAAAAGTTTCATCTACGTCACTCAGATATACGTCGAGTCAACAAAGTTTTAAGAGTGTTCCATTCTCGCCGTGTTGCAAGCTAGCAAAGGTTCCATCGCTTGTTGTAGTAATAGTAGAAAATGATTATCTCCACTGGGAAAATAAAAAACTTTTGTATATTCAAGCACGGGTTTGGGGACGAAATGTGTATAATATTGATTTTAAGTTGTTTTATTGGTTTAGGTTTGAAAAAATATTAATATGAATGCATAATTAATATTAAGATTAAAAACTTTATATTAAGAATTTAAATACAAGTATATGCGTGTTGGTTAGTTCTTCCTTGGAGTGGTTTCAACCTTGCCGAATTTATTGTGATATGACTTTTTATCGCAAATTATCGTAAATGGTGATGTTAGTATGTACATGATATTTTTGTTTAAAAATATTTCTCAAGGGTGGTAAGATGTCTTTCCTTTATCTAAAAAGTAGTTAAATCCTACAATTTATCTAAAAAGTAGTTAAATCCTACAAAATGTTTATTATATTTAGAGACGATTTTTAGACTAACTTGAGATTGAGACTTACATCTTTTTCTCGTCTCCTTGGGAAAAAA
This sequence comes from Scalesia atractyloides, assembly GCA_947069175.1. Classification (NCBI taxonomy): domain Eukaryota; kingdom Viridiplantae; phylum Streptophyta; class Magnoliopsida; order Asterales; family Asteraceae; genus Scalesia; species Scalesia atractyloides. Next base: position 5,518,833 of record CAMTDV010001634.1, read on the forward strand.
CTAGAGGAGGCAAGCATGTTGTGTTGACGAGTTGAATTAGTGAATCTAGACACAATTTACATATTTATTTACGTCAAAGACATTAAGCTTAAAGGTGCACACACCGGGTTTTTTTAGAACTTGAAATCGGGTAGGAACTGGATCCGAGTTTGATCAACCAAGTCAACTGGGTAGGGTAGGAACCGGTACCTGATACGCTTAGGTTTTTGACCGGTTTGGTCGGGGTTTCTTTTCGGGTTTTGTCTAGTTTGGGTTTGAGTTTTGACGGGGTAAAGGTGGAACAGTGGTTCTGGGTTGGTTCCTTTTTCTAAACCCCGGTTTGGAACTGGTATGTACCCGCGGGTCGGGTCGGGTAGGAATTGGTTCTGAGTCAAGTATTCCGGAACTAGGTTTTTTAATCAAACCTAACCCAAACATACTTAAAATCATGTGACCTAAACACGGTCTATATAACCTATATATCTAAACAAGTTAAACAGATTGGTGAGTTGTAATTAATAGGTCAAAGTTACACGGTTTGCTGATCTTATAAAATATATTTCTTTTATTAAAAAAAGGTTAATGGGCCGGCCCATTAAATTAAACAAGTTCAAAATAGCGTTTGTTTATCAAACAAATTAGATGACAATACTAGAGGAAGCCCTATCTACTACTAGTATACATCCATCTTTAGACTCTAATTGAACAGGTCATTCCTGACTCTTCTTAAGATTTCATCTACATTTGAACCATGACTAATTGACTATATCCTTTATTGACATATACCTTTGGGACCTCATCTCTCAATGGCAGTTAAATTGACCTAGAAAAAAGAGTTATATGCAAATCCTTACACAGGTTTATCCTAATCTAAAGCAAAATGCCAATTTTTATGCACAACATTCAAACACCAAAACCAATATATCATCAAGAGTATGGAGTTTCTTGAAGTCACTTCTAACTTCTGGTGTCTAGTCCAATAGGAACGGCGATGCAAAAACAAGGATTGTGTAACAATATATTTAACTTTAAGAAAAAAAATACAAGACTAAAAAAAAAAAGAATTAGGCTATGTGTTGTGGCGGGTGAAATGTGAAAAAAAAGAATGTTGGCACGACAGGGTTGATTCACCTTTCGTGTGTTATGGTAACGTGAATATGGTGGGGTGAGTAATAAAAAAAATTTTAAAAATGGTGAGGTGGAGATATATGGTTGGTTTATATATTAATTAACAATTAAAAAACACACACACAACACCCTCGTGCCCGTGAAGGTGAAGCCTCCTACGCCCAAGCGCCCCTCCATGCCCTCTTGTTGCGGTGTGCCGCGCCCAGCCATACCTATGTGGCTTTCTTCCGCGCCCCTGCTTGCTTTCACAACACATACTCTTATGAAGTAGTAAGAAAGAAGAAATAGATAACTAAAAGCAACAATTATGAAATTATCAATTGACTTGAACCCAAGAGGACTCATGCAGACTCAAGCTATATGTAACTGAGGATGTTGCCACATCCCAGATAAATATAGGGAATCTGATCTTGGATGAAAGTAGGGCTGATTTGTCATCAAGGGAAGCAAGCCAAGATCGTCGCAGACCATTTCAGATACTCCTCTCCTAGTAAATCTGATGAGTTCTTTTTCTTGTGACAATACGTTTAAAATTTGAGTGTATCTTGTAGGTGGTATTTGACCCGAAAAAGCGTCAAACTACTTTGATAAAGGCATTCCTGGTGATCTAGAGGTGCTTGATCCAACGCTCAGATCCTTTTTTCTCAGATCCTTTTTTCACGGACATGTTTCCTCTAAAATGGATCGGTAAAAAACAAAAATGATTAATAACCAGAAAAGGCTACAAGCTCCAATAACACCTACAAGATCTACTCAGTTCTTTAACTGTATCATCACAAGAGAAAAAATACACCAGTTATGTTTTACTAGGAGTAGAGTATCTGAAATGTTCCCGACGATCTTGGGTTGCAACCATTGATGACGCATCAACCCTACTTGATCAGATTTCCCTAGGGTGATGTTATGGAATGGAGGCTAGATCTTTTTCATTGATTAGAACTTCGACTTGTGAATTGCAAAGAAAAGAGTAATTGTAAAACGAAAACCTATAAGGGTTTATATACCACCCTTTAACTTGCTACCTAAGCAAATGAACTTAAAATTTATTGGGAATATAAACTTAATTATGTGATATATGTTATTTATGTTCGAGTGTTTTTAAACTGATATATGTGACAGTGTATGTATATGCTAAGATATATTATGTAATCGGTAGAGTTGGTTATATGGTTGGCTTGGCACCGTTCTTTCAAACGGATATCGTTCCCTCCAAAACCAACCGTCGCCAACCACCACTATATATATTATTTGCCGGCAGTTATGTCCGGTACCAAGACATTTTCACACACGAAATTGTCCTATCCCTCTATTACTGTTTGCCATTCATTGATCGTTGCACTGATACAATGAATCCACACACTAATATTAATTCCGCTGCACATGTGTTCAATATCCAACAAAGTGGTATAGAGCCACTTCCGAAAGAGAAAAGAACACTGTGATGACATCAACAACCTTGCCATGTATGCATTGCTCGAGCGAGAAGAAGAAGGAAAGACGACAGTTACAGAGGAAGTGCTATTATTGCAATATACCAGGACATCAGATTGCATTTTGCAAAGAAAAGCAAAATGATGAGGCTGCACAACTCATCCGTCTGGCGATCAACACGGGGACGTAACCACCGAAAGAATCAAGTGATGTGGAACAGAATGTGCAAAGAATGGATTACATGGTGACCGAAACTGATGGCGGTTTTTCGTCCGATATATGGTATGTCAGTAAATCTCTTAAGAAACATTATTCAGGAAATATAGGTATGTTCAAAAGAATAAAGTGCATGATCGATGTCGAAACACAAACAGGCGAGAACAAATTCTATTTCATAAAGGGTATATGAATTGTTGAATTAGTATCAGGATCCAAAAAGATGAGAATTCAAAGCGTATTCTTCATTCCAGATCTTGATAGGAACATATTAAGTCTAGTTCAACTTATAACTCAAGGGTATACAGTCAAAATTACGGGAGATACATGCAAAATATTCCCTACATTTAGTACTCCCGTCATAAATAAGAAAAATGATATAACGGGATTTACTAAGGAAGATGAGATCGGAAATAGAGAAAAGGAAATGGTATTAAAGTCTGATTCAATATATGAAAATTTCAAATCGGAATACTTAAACCAATATTTCGAAAGTTTGAACGTATCTTCAAACGAGCCTGATTGGAATATTTTCATATTACAAGCAATGTCATTTAAAAGATTTCAAGAATGCAAGGTCCTTTTAGATATGTTAGAAGATCATAGTTATGCCCGCAAGTACAAGTTCCATTTAGAAAGGAAGTTTGAAGAAGTGGTTGATTGGTTTCTAAAAAATAAATTGGAAATCAATACGAGGCCATTACCTGCGTTTGCTGAAAACAATAGAAAAGTATGTTTACTGGATCTTTACATGGCAGTGAAGAGGGAAGGGGGTCAACGGAGAGTGACAAATAATAATATGTGGGCTGTAATCTCGAAATACATGGGTTTTGATTATAAAGAAGGAAATTTCATGAAACTTATATATGCCATGTACCTGGATGTACTGGTATATTATTATAAGTTCAAAACTATGCAAGAAAATACAACCGAGAAGGAGGTCAACGTCGACCAGGGGATTCATGTTTCTGAAACAGACGAAACAAAAGCTTAGACGGTGGAGAAGGGTCAAGCAGGCGACCAGGTGCAGATCAAGGAGGTGTAGCCGAAGACTCAAGCAGGCGGCCAGGTGGCGGCTCGTTCGCTGAGGCATGCGGCAGGTTTGAACAGTATGACCTGCGCGACCACAGCCGGTGCAATGTTGGCAGGGGTGATCAGGAAAATGGTGGTATTGGCAACGGTTGCATTTTGGTAACGGGCCAGAGTATGGTCTTTTGTATGGTGCAGGTGGAGGGGCGACTTGGGTAATGGGTGCAGCAGGAATAGGGAAATTGGTTTGTGTAACAGCGAAGTTTCTGGTGTTACGCTTCCTCTTATTAGCAAACTTAGAGGAGGAGATGGAATGGTTTGATGTTTGGCCCTCAATGGGGGCTTTCTTCTTCTCCTCTTTAAACTTACCGTTGCGAATTCGATTCTCGGTCAGTTCAGTCGCTAGCTCCATAGCAGCTTCAAGTGTTGCTGGCGAAGTGCTGAGGACTGAATCTTGAATTTTCGAGGGAAGACCTCGAATATAATGCTCGATCAAGCGATAAACTGGGGTAAACAAATTAGGGACCATTTGGATCAACTCTAAGAACCTCTTGTTGTAGGAAGTATGATCTCCCTCCTTTTGCTTTTAAAGAATGAAATTCGTCCTCTAGCTTCTTAATCTCACTTCTAGGACAGAATCGCCTCGTCATGATTTCCCTTAACTCCTCCATGTTAAGGCCATTGCATCATCAATTTCCCTCTTCCCCTTTTCAGTATTCCACCAGGTGAGAGCTACCCCAAATAATCTCCCGGTGGCGTATCGAACCTTGCGATCCTCAGGACAATCGCAGTTGAGGAAGGTGTTTTCCATTTCCTCAAACCAATGGAGGAGAGCAGTGACACCTTCGGTCCCTTCAAATTTAGGAGGATCGCAAGACTTGAAATGTTTGTATGAGCACTTGCTGGTAGGAGGGTTGCCGATGTTCTGGGCATGTTGTTGGGGAGGATTAGTGGGATTTGTGGCGAGAGCTTGTTGTACTTGAACCACAATGTCAGGAAGTACCGCGGCCATTTGTTTCGCGATTGTGTGGCTAAGCGTTCGTGAGACCTTTCTGATCTTTTACCCCCTCGTTGTTGTCTAGCCGACATCTACAGGAACATACATAAGAAGATTGTGAGTTGATGGAGTCTTTTTAGGTTCATGTGTCTTTAAGAAAATGAAAATAACATAAATATCAATAATGCAACTACATCCATAGGATGTCTTGGGTTTGCTCATGTTGGGCCTCAAATGTCCCCCATACCTTCACATGTATAGTCATGTGGGCCCCCATGACTATTGGCTTGGTAGGATTCACATTAGTATTGGCAATTTAACACTCGCATCACCCGAATGCAAACCACAAAATATGTTTACGTATGGTCGGAATGTGTCCAGGTGTAGACACAATGACAACTCAAAGTGGGGTTAGCTCACACGACGTTTGGTATAGCATGCTTTGACCTAATAGGTACTTCGTACTCTCATCGTTAGTCCCCAGGTAGGCAAACTGGTCCTTTATTTTGGATTTATACGAATGCCAGCCTAGACAGGACGTTCCGACTACCGGTACTGGTGCCCTTCCAGTTACTACATGCCCGTCATGAGAACTCACTTTGATACGATTTGAAAATACAAAAATCATTGTAAAAGCAATCATGAAAATGATGTGGTGTGTGCTTTCATGGATATGATATGTTATGAGAATATGATTCATGATAGGCATTATATGATAATATATACTTATGAACATGCTTGCATAACATTGAATGTAACATTTAACATAAAACATATAAACATCATGAAATTTGGCATGTAACACACAAATATCTTAAAAAAATTTCTAATCAACTATAGTATAGGCTCTAAGGGTCTAATAACCTATCCTATATCCCTATAGTCATGGCTCTGATACCAATCTGTCACACCCCGACCCGCAGCGGAATAAGAGTCGGGGCATAATTGGGTTATCACCAAAGCTCATGATATTTACTAATATGTTTCATATTTATTAAAGTCAAAATTACATTCTCAATAATCCAAACATGTTCATACAAATACAAAGAAAAATAACCAACTAAACAATTCCAAGCTCTAAATCATTTTATTCTTCTAGGCCAATCCCATGTGTTTCTTGCTGCGCTGGTTCACCTGTATCATATGTAAAAATGGGGGTTTTTGGGTCAACATAAGTTGGCGAGTGAACCTTGTTAGATAAACATTTATTATTGATTTTCTTGTTAGTTTATCAATGAAAAATTGTGCAATAATCATAAGTGAGCAAATGTAAATAATCAAACAGTAGCAATAACAACCACAAACTAAAACATACAATAACATACAATAACATATCAACTTGCATAAATATATAACATGAATGAAACTGTGCGATCAAGGCTCAATCAAACGGAGCCGATCGTATTGCATGTACTGAAAATGATAAATGTCTGTGCGATCAAGGCTCAATCAAACGGAGCCGATTGTATGTTGGCACGCCAGGTTCACGCTCATAATGTAATGGGGAACATGCTCAACGCTCATAATGTAATGGGGAGCGGCGGCCTATGAACTTGCATGTACTGAAAATATTAAATTAAATCTAACAATAACCACACAAACAGTTGAAACAAACTGAATACACATTTGTTCATGATATGATGTATGCACAATGATTTAAATATAATATATGGCAAGACACATGATACACCCCAAAAACGTGATTAAAACGGGGAATTTGTAAAGATTCACTCACATTGGGTGCGTTTGGTTGAAGATGATGAGATGCGCACGAGTTGAAAGGATTGAACAACGAGATTTAACTAACCTAAATAATAACGGAAAATATAGTAAATGAGTGGATTTTATTGAAAATTTTAATAGGATTTTTAGATATATTTTTGTGTGTTTAAGGCTATTTCCTATCTTTAAAAACATTATTTTTAAGTATTTTTAATTGATTTTGAAATTAAATTAAATAAATAAAAATATAAAAATATGTTGACTTTTTCATTGACCGTTGACCGTTTGACTTGTTGACCGGTTTTATTGTGTAATGCGCTGGGTGAGGCTCGAACCCGAGACCTCCCGTTCGTGTGCACGCAGCTCTACCAACTGAGCTACGTGTCTAACCGGAAATAATTCTGTTTTTAATTATACTTATATACTAACTCAGTTTATTCAAAATTCTTTTATTTTCAAAAATATTTTAAATCATCGAACCGGTGTCACTGACAGGTCTCGAACCCGGGACCTGTGCTTTAACGCTACACACAGTCCACCGCTGGACTGTGTGTCTAACTTGTTTAATATACAGATTTTTTATTATACTTAACATCTAACGTAAGTTAATCCGGTTCAGTTAGAAAAACAAAACATTTTTATTACAGAGCATACGTGTGTCAAGGATCGAACTCGGCATGTGATATGTATATGCACACAGTCCACCGCTGGACTGTGTGTCTAACCCGAGATAATATCCAGATTTTATTAAACTTATAATCAAACTATCATCGTCTTCTACATTACAAAATTACAGTCTGCGATTACACTATTGTATCGTGTTTAATTCGATTGACAAACATTGAACAAACTAATATGAAATGGTAGAGACGATATTTAGAAGTAAACATACCGGAGAACGATTTATCTCAGAATTCCGGCAAGTCGTCGGCTCTGTGCTTACGGATTTCTACTGATTGAATAAATTGACAGTTTTGATTAGCTACGAGAGGAATTTAAGTATTAAACAAGAGTTATCAGAAGGTTTGAAAGTCTATACCGTTTCACAGCTGAAGATAAGGATTTTCAGAAGTTTTCCGGCGAACTGGAATTATCTGAGATTGACGTCTGAAATTGATTTAGATTGAAGGGTCTGAGTTAACAATAGCTTAACATTTGATAGACCACGAAGGAATTGAAAGACTTACTGTTTTGATGGAGAATACGGTTTTCCGGCGAAAGTCCGGCGAGTCCAATTAGATTCTCCGGCGAACTGAAAATTGTGCGAAAGTGTAATTGAGAGTTTGTAGATTGTGTTTGAGTCGCGAGAGAGAACAAAGGTTGAAGTAATTCTGAAATAGAAAGTTTTCGGTTATAAAAACCGATTCACTTCTAGAATTCAAGTTCATTCAAGGCAAACTTGATTAGAATCGTCGGTGCATCGGTTATAAACCAGAATTCGCGATTACTCAACGTTTTGGACGGTTGAATAGCCGATTACGGTTTTCAGTTTGGCGCAACCGGTTGATCTATGATTGACTATAAAATTCATTTGTTTCCTAGAGTTGACAGAAAACAACAAGTGGCGGAGTGGTTATGTGTGTGTGTGTTAAGTCTTTGGAGTTCAACCCGGCTGACCCGGGTTCGAGTCCCGACAGCCTCATTTTATTTTTAATTATTTATTTTTACTTTTTATCAATTATAACTTTTATAGTTTAGTTTGTTTATTAATTATGTATCATTAAAAAGTAAATTGGACATAAATACGCAATGAGACATTTATAACTTGATATTCGATTACAAACGGAGCGGGTTTGGAAACCCGTTTTTGACAAATGTTACAGTACGGGCCGTAAACAGGCGGCGACAGCAACATCAGATCTAGACCTCTCGTCCAGCTCTCTCTCTTTCCTACGATAACCGTGTGAACCGTGTGTTTAACTGAACCTTTGGCTCTGATACCACTTGTTAGGGGTATCGAATCAGAGTAGGCTCGAGCGGAAGACGAACAAACACACACACACACACACACTTGCAAAAAGTAAAGAACACGAGAATTTACGTGGTTCAGTCAAGGTGACCTACGTCCGGGTTGCAACTAGGGTTTCACTTTATTAGATGCTCACAACTGTTTACATAATGACATAGACTACAATTACATCATGGGTATTTATAGAACAAGATTAGGGTTTCCTACTTGGTCAACAAGTTAACTAGGTGGGCCTAACAACTAGGGCCGGCTACCCTAAAGCCTACGAACCCAACAGAGTCTATATACAATGGTCCAAAATGATCTAGATTGATACCCTTGATTACAAATGATCAGGCCACTTCCATATATGATCAGATTCCTTGTATTATCAAGAACATATATAAACTATATATTGAACAATAATGCACATTTGGGCTTCTACTATTTCTAACATACTAAGGCCTATTCTGTCATATATGAATTTATCTTGGATTTGCATGGCAACATTCCTCTGTTACATATAGCTTGAGACCGAGTCCACATTATTTGATATATTTCTAATTCTCAAGCTAATAAGGCCATGGTTGTAAGACCACACGGAGTGGTGGGCGTGGTGATGATGCGGAACCCCCTCCACACCGGCAACACCAACCCGTGGGGTGGCGTGGAGGTGGCGGCTTTTCATTGGTTGGTGGATTTTGGTTTAGTTTTGATTGATTCTTGTTTATTTTTTTATTTATAAAAAAGCCACTTTCACACCCCTCCCACCCATGCTTTTTTTACCACGCCCTCTTGCAGACGTGACGGCTGCTACTGCATGACGCTTCACACCCTCCCCCACTCCGTATAGTCTAACCAACTGATATAAAGATTATTAAATAGAGAGCCAAGGATGATATTCCCGGTAACCAATGAACATTTCCAAGATAGTAGTTAAGATGTTTTATGAAAAAGAAGATTAGAAGTGACTACTAATGCCTTCAGCACTTGGAGATATCTTGAAACTGACAGCATATTCAAAATACATACGAATATTCATATTCATGTTCCAAGCGCATTTCACATTTGGATTACCACGAATCCTTTTAAAAGCTGCATGTCAATATATGTAAAAGGATTTGTGGTAATCCAAATGTGAGATATACTTAGAACATGAACATGTATATCCACATCTATCATGAATATGCAGTCACGGCACCTTCTAAAGTGCATCTTCCTCGCTGATACCTCTACTCGTTTGATGCTGCAATCCTCCATTTAAATTAAATGAATATAATATGATATATCATACCCGATTGCATCCCTAAATACTCGCCTAAATGTGTTCAATTTTCTACAAATCAGTTGACAAACAATTGATGTCTAGGACCTTAAAAGATGATGTTTATTCAAATATATAACAATATGATCGCAATACCATGTTATTCTCCAATAAGAAGTGTTTAAAACCGTCCGGAATTTTAGTAGATATAATAATCATGTTAAGTTTTCACAAGTGAAATCAACAATCAAAGCCAAGAACCAAACGAAATTAAAAATCAAACGAAAACCTACAAGGTTTATATATTACACTTTAAAGGTTTAACGAGCTAATTTTAAATTCAAACTAACCTATATGAATGCTCACACAATATATTATAAATTAAAACAAATAAAAAAATCAAGCATTGCAATGTTTTAAAGGGGTGCTAAACAGATTGTGCACGTGGGTTGGTGGGTTCAGTTTGACCCGAACTTAAAGAATTTACACGAACCCGAATAAGATCTGAACCCGAAAATCGGGTCAAACATATGAATTCGGACACGACACGCATAATCGGGGGTTGAACAAAACATGAGCTCATTTAACCCGCATATTAATATTTTAAAAATAACAATTTCACATAAAAAATACAAATGTATATAAAAAAGTTCAATTTTAATGATAAACTCTTCTGTCATTTTATGTGTAAGTTATAACTAGTAATTTTATCCTATATGTGTTGAGGCGGTGTCGAAACTTACAGTAACTTAAATTTATACCGTCCAATGAAAACGTATTATATTGACCTGACTTGTTTTCCAACAAAATTTACGTCAAAAAGTAGAAAAACTAAAAACATATCTGATAATTATAAGCATGAAAACCCATTGTATTTGACCCTACTCGTTTCCGAAAAAGCATTACGTTGAAACGGAAACCGACTTGATTTTATACTGAGGGAAGGATTATGGATGGCATGTGCTAATACCAACCCTAATTTTGTTGGTGTTGTAAGACGAGCCAACGATTTCATCAGACAATGAAGTGATAAAGGTTATATGTCATTCACATAAAATGTTTATAATATGGATAACATGCATATTGTCTGGGTACGAAAAGAAAACGATGACAATTCAAAATAGTAACATAGGAACTTCCCATTTGGGATTTAAAATAGTAGAGAAGTTTGTCATCAAAATAGTAACATAGGAACTTCCCATTTGGGATTTAAAATAGTAGAGAAGTTTTGCCCATTTAGACTTGGATTACACATTCCCATCATCATTGTTAGCCCCGGCTTGATTTGCATTAATGTTGAAGGCTCTACCCCATGCTGACTGATTTGCTTGGTTAATCGGATTAGCCTGCGCTTGAGCATTGATGATATTAAACAACCTAGGGCAGGTGTTTCTGGAATGGGTGGGATCCCCACAGTTGAAACATGCCCTAGCATATGGCACCAAAGATTAGTTGGGCTGATAAAAAGGTAGAATCATGTTCTGAGCATGATATGGAACCATCATCAGCGGGCTGGTGGAAAGGTTGAGCCAGGACTTGTGCATTATGTTGGTTTCGAAGCTGGTTGATGTGTGCAAAATGCAACATATAAATTACATCAATTGAGGCATAAAACTAACCCTTTTTAGTACTAATGTTGGAAAAAGCATGTTTCTTTGTTCCTTTTGTATTTTCAGGATAAAAAGAGCATAAAAGAACGAAAGAAGCAAATAAGCAGCCAAAACCAACATAAATACGAAAAGAAGGAATAACGAACCATGCACGACCCCTCAGCAACACCCCAAAAGACAAAAACAAGGTTACAGAAGACGACCACGGGCCGTGTCCATCCAACACGGGGCGTGGTCAGACCCTACACTTCAAGACAAAACCTGCAGAAGCTTCTACACCCACCACGGAGCCGTGCCCAGGCCAACATGGGGCGTTGTCAACTATAAGATTGCAGGATCCAGATAGTACAACGAACAGTTGAGCACGAGGCCGTGCCCAGAGGCCACGGGGTTGTGTGGGGCCCTCTGCTGTCAGATGCAATTAATGAAGAAAGAGAAGGATGATGGCCACGGGCCGTGCCCACTGGACACGGGGCCATAGCCGGGCCTCTGTTTTGACTAAAAATAGGGTGCTTGGTTCCCTTTAAAGGCATCCCTTGGCAAACCACTTCTCTCTCACTTTGCCACCACTCCACCACCACTACAACACCAACACCCACCACCATCACCCATCTTTCATCTTTAGAGTTTGTGTAGTAGTCTCGGGATTCAAGATTGATTGTAAGGGTTTTTGCAAATCAAAGGTCATGCTTGGCTAATCTCTTACATCACTTGGTGAAGACAAGTCTTTAATGTATTACTTTTGATTTTTAATCTTTCGGCATTTTTTATTTGGGTTTGTATTAGTGACTTTAATAACTAGTTTCTTATGTTGAAAGTGAATTTTCCTACCATTTCTTCATGATGTCATTGATTTACTCATTCGTGTCTTTACGGTCTATATAAAACGCGTTAACTAACCTAGTAGGGTGTTAGAAGGGTGGTTTGGTAAAATTCTTGTCTCGTTCAGTGTATAGATCCTGCGAGGACTTGGTTCGAGCTTATTAGGACCTCCTTCAATACCCTAAAGGTATTGGATGGCGGGGGTGCGAACGGGTTGAACCCCTCATATGTAAACTACTATTAATATTTTAAACCGGCTACTTGGGATTGTATCCTTGCTGACTCAAACCACTTAGCCGAGGGTAACGTCACCTTCAAAAGAGGGGCCTACCACTTTTCGTATTAATAACTTACTTAATTGTCTTCCAATATTCAAATCCTTTGGGATTGTATCCCTGCTGACTCAAACCACTGGGTTGAGGGTAACGTCACCTTCAAAAGAGGGCCCACTACTATAACTAAGATAATCTCTTAAAAAGTTCGAAAGTGCGAAAATCATCAAATGATACATTAAAGATAAGTTGGATCCAAGTGATTCTATCTTGTCTATCTTTTATTTTTATGTTATTTATCTTCTTATTTTTATTTTTATTTTTTATATTTGAAACTTTTATCAAAATTTAGATTGATTAGACGTTGACGATAAACCGGTATTAAAAGCCCTTGTGTCCTTGGACGATCTCGGTATCTTACCAACGCTATACTACGCTCACGATGGGTGCACTTGCCCAAGTGTGTATTTAGTGTTAGTATAATACATGTTTTATAAATTTAAAACTTGACTAATGCGTAAAATGAACTTAAAATAATAACAAAAAATATAGTACACTCAACGCACACCACTGGTTAGTTGCTTGTTCTGGAGGATGTGACATGCATTGACTAAGTGACCAAAACGCACACAACTAGTGCATTATCGACATGGGGAGTTGGGTTGATGGTGCTATTGACAATTGATATGCACAAAATGCAACATATAAATTATATCAAACAAGGCATAAATCAACCATTTTTATGTACTAATGTTGGAAAAAATGTGTTTCTTTGTATACTTTTAATTTTTAGGACTAAATGAGCTTAACTGTACAAAAGAAACAAATTAAACGGCAAAAAACAACACAAAATACAAGAAAGAACAATTGACACACTATGCCTACCCCCAAGCTACACCCCAAGACCAAAACAACAAACTAGAAGACAAGCACGGGGCTGTGCCACCAAGGCATGGGGCCATGTCCCACTCTAGAGTCCATGCAGAACAAGACAAACGGAGCAGACAAGAGACACAGGGTCGTGTCCCATAGACACGGGCCATGGTCAACTCCCAGATTTGCAAAATCTTTCAAAGGACAACACAGTACTGACCATGGGATCGTGCCCCATGGGCACGTGGCCGTGTGAAAGGTCTGTTTCCAACTATAAATAGAGGTGTTTGGTTCAATTGCAACTCATCCCTTGGCAGCCTCTCTCTCTTACTTACCACCACTTCACCACCACTCCAACATCATCATCCACCCCATTATCCACCCTTAGGTAGCGTTTAGTACAAAGGAATGAAAGGTGGAATGGAATGGTACATTATGATGGAATGAAAATAAACGTGTTTGGTTATGATGCAGTAATGGAATGGAGCATTCCAAAGGAATGTAACTTCTTCCAAATATAACAATTTTCATTCCTTATTAAGGGGTGTTTTTTTTTCATTCCTTCAAGGAATGGAAATAAATATATTGTTATTATTATTATTATATTTATATTTATATTAATAATAATATTAATACATATCAAAATTTTATTGTTTATTTTTTACCATTAATATATTATTATTATTGAGGTAATTATATTTTTGTCGTTTTTAATACAACTGTGTTTTGTTACTTCGTTTTTTTTTATCAAATTGTATAAAGTAATGATTCATTCTACTCACATATGAGTTACCAAACATCACAATGGAACGGAATGATTCATTTCATTCCGTTGTCCATTCCATTACCTCATCCATTCCATTCCCCCACCAATTCGATTACCCTATACCAAACAGACCCTTAGAGTGTGTGTAGTATGTCACACCCCGACCCGCAGCGGAATAAAAGTCGGGGCATGATTGGGTTATCACCAAAGCTCATGATATTTACTAAGAAGTTTCATATTTATTAAATTCGAATTACAAATTTAAATATCCAATAAACAAAATTCATACAACTACAAAAAAAACAAATCTAAATGTTTATTCCAACGCAATAACTTGTTTATTCTTCTAGGCCATCCTAAGTGTTTCTTTCCTCAACTGGATCACCTGTATCATGTGTAAAACAGGGGAGATTTTGGGTCAACAAAAGTTGGCGAGTGAACCTTGATAAAACATTTTAAATAATTGCTTATTTTATTTATTAAAGAAAATTCGTGCATAAATCACATGTGAGTAAATATATATATGTAAACAATCACAAACCACATTGAATGAATATATGACATGAATGATGATGTATTTGAGATCAAGGCTCAATCAAACGGAGCCTATCTAATGAGGCACCTGATGCTCAACCCGTATCCCACGAGGAACTGATGGGCCTAATGAAATGAGTGCACTTGAAATGATAAATTTAATCCACATATAAATCACACAACAACCAATACACATTTGATCACAAAATGATATAAGCACAAGTGTTTAGATAAAATAAAGGAATGGTACGACACGTGATACACCCAAAACGTGATTAAAACAGGGAATTTGTAGAGATTCACTCACCGTGGGTGCGGTCTTTGCTTGGTGATGGATGCGCACGAGTTAAGAATTTGACCGACGAAAGAATACTAACCTAAAATAATAATGCGGTAATTCGATAAATATAACAAAATTAATATCTTGACTTAATACTTTTTGTTCGATTTTTAGGTTATTTTTATGATATTATTTGAGATTTTTAAAACTACCAAACCGTGTCCTTAAGTGTTTTTAATTAGTTTTTAAGCAAAATGTATATATGTAAAAAGATAAAATAATAATTAATAAAAACTTTTCAGACCTGACAAGCGGGGGGGGAGGGGGTCTGACCGGTTCATGCATGATATTGGTAACGTGCGGTGGGACTCGAACTCGTAACCTCTCGGTTGCGTGCACGCAGCTCTTCCAACTGAGCTACGTGTCTAACCTGTTGGATTCTCTATTTTAATTATATTTATGCACGAGTTAGCTTTATCCAGAAATTATTAAATTTTAAAAAGAATTTTATTATTGAATCGGGGAGGGTTACGAGTCTCGAACCCGTGATCACACCAACAACTTGCACCCAGCCCAACCAACTGGGTTGGGTGTCTAACCCATAATAAACTGAATTTATTTTATCTTTACATACATACTGAAACGAATCTGATTAGGCTTGTTTAAAAAGGACATTTTATTTCAGGAAAACCGGTGTTGCACTAGGCTCGAACTCGGACAAGCATGTTAATTATGCACACAGTCCACCACTGGACTGTGTGTCTAACCCAATTAAAAACCCGATTTTAATTACATTTGTATACATACTGCCACTGATATATTTTATCCAAAATAAAAACGGTTATGTGTATTTATGCGGTCATGAGCCGGATTCGAACCAGGGACGTGTAGATCGTGCTTGCACACAGTCCACCACTGGACTGTATGTCTAACCCATTTGAAACATTCGTTTTAATTACATAAAAACACTTAACCCACTTCGTCTTCTTCATTTTAAACTTAAACCAGAACTTTTACCCGCCTGATTAGATTTTCTTTCTGATTTTTGTTAGTGATCGACCGCATATAATGTTAATTAGGTGAAAAAGAATAGTAGAAGAGGTCTACCGTAACAGAGATGGCGGCACGATTCCGGCGGGTGGATTCCGACGATTTTGGTGGTTCTCCGGTGGAACAGAGTTCTTTTCCGACGACCGAGTTTTAGAGAGTAAGATAGAGAATATGAGCGAATTCTGAAGGGGGATTCGTCTGGTATTTATAAGGGTGAGTGGGTTTTGATTTTTGGAAATCACATTCAGTGATCGGTAATTGATAGCCGGCGAGATTAGAGTCTGCCGAAAATACACGCTGCCTGTTGTCGCAGAGATTTGAAAGGAAAAGGAAAGGCGTGTCTTTGATTGCAGTCATGGTTGCAGGTTTCCCGCCCGGTTGCGTATATATATATATATTGATATACAAAATCTAACACATCATGTGTGTGCAGCGTAGTGGTGTTTGGTGCGTGTGACTACCCGGGCGACCCGGGTTCGATCCCCTGTTTACCCCTTTTTGGTGTTTTTATTTTATTTATTTAATTTGCTAAATCTATATTTAATTATATGATATTATTAATTATAAATTGATTAATTATTTTATTATATCATTAGATTATAATTATGTATATATAAATTTAATATTTTAAACAAAATAAAAAAAACTAGAAATAACATAAATAATACACTTGATTAATGGAAATGGTGCGGGTTTTTGAAACCGTTTTACACAGATGGTACAGTATCCCCTACTTTTAGAAATTTCGTCCCGAAATTTAAATAGTAGTTGTAACTGGAAAAAGATGCGGGTGCTTTTCGCGCATTGAGTCTTAACGTTTCTAAGTAAACTCGGGTCCTCGTTTTGACTCCCAACGCACCCTGACGATTGGAATACGACTTCGCCTTAAACGCTTCTCACCGAAATCCATGATTTCCACTGGTCTTTCAACGAAGTGCATCGTTCATCGACTTGAATGTCTTCTAGAGGAATATTGGAGGTTTTCATCGGCGAGGCACTTTTTCAAGTTTGATACGTGGAATGTGGGATGAATTCTGTTAAGCTCTTCTGGTAGGTCAAGCTTGTATGCTACAGGACCTACTCTTTCGAGTATCTTGAAAGGTCCTACGTAGCGTGGTGCTAGCTTGCCTTCTGGCCAAAACGAACCACTCCCTTCCACGGTGATACTTTTAAAAGTACTTGATCACCAATGTCAAACTCCAAGGGCTTTCGTCTTTGTCAGCATAGCTCTTTTGACGACTTTGAGCAGCTAGAAGATTGTTTCGAATTTGAAGGATTTTGTGGGTTGTTTCTTGAATCAATTCCGGTCCGGTGATTTGTGCTTCACCAATTTCGTGCCAACATACTGGAGATCGGCACTTACGACCATATAAAGCTTCGAAAGGAGCCACGCCGATACTTGAATGATAGCTATTGTTGTACGAAAACTCGACTAACGGTAGGTGAGCGTCCCAGTTCCCTTTGAAGTCTATGACACATGCTCGAAGCATGTCTTCAAGGGTTTGGATGGTGCGTTCAGATTGACCATCAGTTTGAGGGTGAAAGGCGGTGCTAAGGTCTAAGCGTGTACCCAAAGCAGTTTGTACGGCTCGCCATGTGCGTGAAGTGAAACGGCCATCACGGTCTGAAATGATGCTTAACGGTACACCATGACGGCTTACGATCTCGCTGATGTAGATACGAGCTAACTTCTCGTTCTTGAAGTCATCGGAATGAAGTGAGATGATTTTGTAAGACGATCGATTATTACCCATATGGTGTCATACCCACTGGAGGTGCGAGGTAACCCGGTAATGAAATCCATGGTTATGTTTTCCCACTTCCATACAGGTATTTCGGGTTGGACTAGAAGTCCTGAAGGTCTTTGATGTTCAGCTTTTACTTTGGAACAGGTAAGGCACTTGGAAACAAAAACGGCGATATCCTTTTTCATGCTAGGCCACCAGTGGTGTATCATAGGTCTTGATACATCTTATCGGCTCCTGGGTGTACAGAGTATCGTGTTTTGTGCGCCTCATTCATGAGGAAATCACGAAGGTTATCGCGATCAGGAATCCATATGCGGTTTAAATAGTATAGAATACCGTCGGATTTGGTTTCAATTTTGAGTTCAGCTCCACATGACAG
This sequence comes from Scalesia atractyloides, assembly GCA_947069175.1. Lineage (NCBI taxonomy): Eukaryota > Viridiplantae > Streptophyta > Magnoliopsida > Asterales > Asteraceae > Scalesia > Scalesia atractyloides. The sequence goes on from CAMTDV010001634.1 coordinate 5,536,881, forward strand.
CTCATCGCGTACGTCATTTTCCGTCACAGAAACATGTTGAGCTGCCCGGATTCGATCTTTGATGTTGGTTATGATTTGCGAACATAGAAGACGAATAGAGTTCGCATATCCTTTTCGACTGAGCGCATCAGCCACCACGTTTGCCTTGCCAGGATGGTACCGAATTTCACAGTCGTAGTCGTTGAGAAGTTCGACCCATCTTCGTTGCCTCATATTCAACTCTTTCTGGTTGAAGATATGTTGGAGACTCTTGTGGTCAGTGTATATTTCACACTTGGTACCGTAGAGGTAATGTCTCCATATCTTGAGAGCGAACACAACGGCTCCAAGTTCCAGGTCGTGGGTGGTGTAATTCTTCTCATGAACTTTGAGTTGCCTAGAGGCATAGGCTATCACTTTTCCTCTTTGCATCAATACACAGCCTAGTCCTTGCCCTGATGCGTCACAATAAACCACAAAGTCATCGCAACCCTCAGGGAGTGTAAGGATAGGTGCGTCACAAAGCCTTTGCTTTAAAGTTTGGAAGGCCTCCTCTTGCTTAGGTCCCCAAATGAAGGGTTTTCCTTTGTGAGTCAAGGCCGTGAGCGGTACGGCGATACGGGAAAAATTGGCAATGAAGCGTCGGTAATAACCAGCCAAACCAAGAAATGACCTAACTTCGGTAGGGGTACGTGGCGCTTGCCATTCCTGTACTGCCTTGATTTTTGAAGGATCGACATGAATCCCTTTGTCATTGACGACATGACCAAGGAATTGTACTTCTCCTAACCAGAATTCGCATTTTGAGAACTTAGCGTAAAGCTTTTCAGTCCTTAAGAGTGTAAGAATGAGTCGAAGGTGTCGCTCATGGTCGGATTTTGACTTGGAGTAGATAAGAATGTCGTCGATGAAGACTATGACGAAACGGTCGAGGTAGGGTTTGCATACCCTATTCATTAAATCCATGAAGACAGCGGGGGCGTTGGTTAAACCGAAGGGCATAACCATGAACTCGTAATGACCATAGCGAGTTCGGAAGGCGGTTTTGGGATATCTTCTTCGCGCACTCTAAGCTGATGATAACCAGAACGAAGGTCGATTTTGGAAAAACAGGTGGCGCCTTGAAGTTGGTCCAGGAGGTCATCAATGCGAGGCAGTGGATAGCGATTCTTAACCGTCAACTTGTTGAGTTCTCTATAATTAATGCACATGCGAAACGTTCCATCTTTCTTCTTCACAAAAAGAACAGGCGCACCCCAAGGCGATGAGCTAGGACGTATGAATCCTTTGTCAGTCAACTCTTGCAGTTGACTAGCCAACTCTTGCATCTCGGATGGGGCTAACCTATAAGGAGATTTTGCGACCGGTGTAGCGCCAGGCACAAGATCGATGCGAAATTCGACTTCTCTCACAGGAGGAAGTCCTGAAACGTCATCGGGAAAAACTTTTGGGAATTCTTTCACAATTGGAATATCTTCGAGCTTCCTCTCCTTGCCTCCCTTCTTGACGACGTGAGCTAGAAATGTGACGTAGTTCTTGCGAAGATAACTTCGAGCTTGAAGGCAGGACATCAATTTGAGTCCTTTCGAACGGGTTTCCCCAAAGATACGTAGTGTCTGACCGTCAGCGAGTGGAATACGAATGAATTTTTCGTGGAACACCACTTCAGCGTGATGCTAGCTGAGCCAGTCCATACCGATTATAACATCGAAACTTCCCAACTTCATAGGAATGAGGTCAATTGGGAAATCGTGATCGTTTAGGGTGAGAGTACAATCGCGTATAATAGAATTTGATGAAGTGGGTTTTCTTGGGCATGGATGATGTTCACCATGCGGGGGCAAGTGTTCCTGAAGCGGTTTGGGTCTCCACAATTGAAACAAGCTCGCATGGGTTGCATCATGGGGTAGTTGGGTTGGTAGTAAGGTTGGGCTGCGAGTTGATCAGGCGGTAGAAGTAAGGGTTGTTGGGCTTGGCCCACTATTTGATTTTGGGTTTGGGTTGGAGGTTGACTGCGGTTTAATCACTGAAGGGTACGACAGGTTTGGATGGTGTGACCCGCACGACCAAAACTGGTTCAATGTTGGCAGGGGTTTTCAGGAGGGTGATGGTATTGACAACGGTTACACTTCAAGTGTGGGCCAGTGTATGGCCTTTTGAATGGTGCGGCTGGAGGGGCAACTTGGGTGATCGGGGCAGCAGTGATGGGAGGGTTGGTTTGGGTGACAGCAAAATTCTTGCCATTTCGCTTCCTCTTACCAGCAAATTTCGAGGATGACCCTGGGTGGTTTGGAGTTGGGGTCTCAATGGGTGTTTTCTTCTTCTCATCCTTGAATTTGCCGTTTCGAATGCGATTTTCAGTGAGTTCCGTAGTTAACTCCATTGCGGCTTCAAGTGTTGCAGGCGAAGTGCTTAAAACCGAATCTTGGATTTTCGAGGGGAGGCCTCGAATGTAGTGTTCAACTAGACGGTATAATGGGGTGAACAGATTGGGGATCATCTGGTTCAACTCGAGAAATCTCTTATTGTATGAAGTGTGGTCTCCTTCCTTTTGTTTCAATGCGTGAAACTCGTCTTCTAGCTTGTTGATTTCGCTTCTTGGACAGAAGCGTCTGGTCATGATTTCCCTTAACTCTTCCCATGTTATGGCCAAGGCATCTTCAACACCTCACTTACCCTTTTTCCGTGTTCCACCAGGTAAGGGCTACCCCAAACAACCTTCCAGTCGTGTAACGTACCTTACGGTCCTCGGGGCAGTCGCAATTGAGAAAGGTGTTTTCCATCTCCTCAAACCAGTGAAGGAGAGCGGTGACACCTTCAGTCCCTTCATATTTTGGGGGATCGCAGGATTTGAAGTGTTTGTAGGTGCATTTGGGGGTTTTGGGAGGAGGGTTGGCGACGCTTTGGTCTTCTTGGTTGGGAGGGTTGATGGGATTAGCGGTGAGGGCTTGTTGAACTTGTATCACGATGTCAGGATGCACTGCGGTCATTTGTTTAGCAATTTGCGTGGCCAAGCGTTCGTTTGACTTTCCTGACCTTCTGCCTCCACGTAATTGCCTAGCCGACATCTACAGGAACATATGTAGGAAGATTGTGAGTTCAAGAATTTCCTAGGTGTCATGTGTCGTAAAAAGAATGAAAACAACATAACTGAAAATAATTTAACTACATCCATAGGATGTCTTGGGTTTGCTCATGTTTGGGCCTCCAAGTGTCCCCCATACCATTGCCTGTGTAGTCATGTGGGCCCCATGACTATTGGGCTTGGTAGGATTCACATTGGTGTCGGCGGGTTAACACTCGCACCACCCGAATGAAAATCGTAAAACATGATTGCAAGATGTATGGTAGGAGGGTGTTCAGGTGTAGACACAATGACAACTCAAAGTGGGGTTAGCTCACACGACGTTTGGTATAGCATGCTTTGGCCTAATAGGTCCTTATTACTCTCATCGTTAGTCCCAAGGTAGGCAAACTGGTCCTTTATTTTGGATTTATACGAATGCCAAGCCTAGACAGGACGTTCCGACTACCGGTACTCGTACCCTTCCAGTTACTACATGCCCGTCGTGAAAACTCACTTTGATGTGATTTGAAAAATACGAAATCATTGCAAAAATCATGGAAATGGTGAGGTGTGTGCTTTCATAGATATGACATGTTATGAGGATATGAACTATGATGAGCATTGCATATTAACATGTACTTGTGAGAGTGCTTGCATAATATTGGGTGTGAAAATAAACATTAAACATATAAACATCATGAATTTTGCATGTAACACATAAACAATTAAAAAATAATCAACTATAGTATAGGCTCTAAGGGTCTGATAACCTATCCTATATCCCTAAGGCCACAAGCTCTGATACCAATCTGTCACACCCCGACCCGCAACGGAATAAAAGTCGGGGCATGATTGGGTTATCACCAAAGCTCATGATATTTACTAACAAGTTTCATATTTATTAAATTCGAATTACAAATTTAAATATCCAATAAACAAAATTCATACAAATACAAAAAAAAAAAACAAATCTAAATGTTTATTCCAACGCAATAACTTGTTTATTCTTCTAGGCCATCCTAAGTGTTTCTTTCCTCAACTGGATCACCTGTATCATATGTAAAACAGGGGAGATTTTTGGTCAACAAAAGTTGGCGAGTGAACCTTGATAAAACATTTTAAATAATTGCTTGTTTTATTTATTAAAGAAAATTCGTGCATAAATCACATGTGAGCAAATATATATATGTAAACAATCACAAACCACATTGAATGAATATATGACATGAATGATGATGTATTTGAGATCAAGGCTCAATTAAACGGAGCCTATCTAATGAGGCACCTGATGCTCAACCCGTATCCCACGAGGAACTGATGGGCCTAATGAAATGAGTGCACTTGAAATGATAAATTTAATCCACATATAAATCACACAACAACCAATACACATTTGATCACAAAATGATATAAGCACAAGTGTTTAGATAAAATAAAGGAATGGTACAACACATGATACACCCCAAAACGTGATTAAAACGGGGAATTTGTAGAGATTCACTCACCGTGGGTGCGGTCTTTGCTTGGTGATGGATGCGCACGAGTTGAGAATTTGACCGACGAAAGAATACTAACCTAAAATATAATGCGGTAATTCGATAAATATAACAAAATTAATATCTTGACTTAATACTTTTTGTTCGATATTTAGGTTATTTTTATGATATTGTTTGAGATTTTTAAAACTACAAAACCGTGTCTTTAAGTGTTTTTAATTAGTTTTTAAGCAAAATGTATATATGTAAAAATAATATAAGATAAAATAATAATTAATAAAAACTTGTCAGACCTGACAAGCGGGGGGGGGGGGGGGTCTGACCGGTTCATGCATGATATTGGTAACGTGCGGTTGGACTCGAACTCGTAACCTCTCGGTTGCGTGCACGCAGCTCTTCCAACTGAGCTACGTGTCTAACCTGTTGGATTCTCTATTTTAATTATATTTATGCACTAGTTAGCTTTATCCAGAAATTATTAAATTTTAAAAAGAATTTTAATTATTGAATCGGGGAGGGTTACGAGTCTCGAACCCGCGATCACACCAACAACTTGCACCCAGCCCAACCAACTGGGCTGGGTGTCTAACCCATAATAAACTGAATTTATTTTATCTTTACATACATACTGAAACGAATCTGATTAGGCTTGTTTAAAAAGGACATTTTATTTCAGGAAAACCGGTGTTGCACTAGGCTCGAACTCGGACAAGCATGTTAATTATGCACACAGTCCACCAGTGGACTGTGTGTCTAACCCAATTAAAAACCCGATTTTAATTACATTTGTATACATACTGCCACTGATATATTTTATCCAAAATAAAAACGGTTATGTGTATTTATGCGGTCATGAGCCGGATTCGAACCAGGGACGTGTATATCGTGCTTGCACACAGTCCACCACTGGACTGTGTGTCTAACCCGTTTGAAACATTCATTTTAATTACATAAATACACTTAACCCACTTCGTCTTCTTCATTTTAAACTTAAACCAGAGCTTTTACCCGCCTGAATAGATTTTCTTTCTGATTTTTGTTAGTGATCGACCGCATATAATGTTAATTAGGTGAAAAAGAATAGTAGAAGAGGTCTACCGTAACAGATATGGCGGCACGATTCCGGCAGGTGGATTCCGACGATTTCGGTGGTTCTCTGGTGGAACAGAGTTTTTTTCCGACGACCGAGTTTTAGAGAGTAAGATAGAGAATATGAGCGAATTCGAAGGGGGATTCGTCTGGTATTTATAGGGGTGAGTTGGGTTTTGATTTTTGGAAATCACATTCAGTGATTGGTAATTGACAGCCGGCGAGATTCTGCCAGTTGTCGCATAGATTTGAAAGGAAAAGGAAAGGCGCGTCTTTGATTGCAGTCATGGTTGCAGGTTTCCCACCCGGTTGCGTATATATATATTGATAGACAAAATCTAACACATCATGTGTGTGCAGCGTAGTGGTGTTTGGTGCGTGTGACTACCCGGGTGACCCGGGTTCGATCCCGGTTTACCCCTTTTTGGTATTTTTATTTTATTTATTTAATTTGCTAAATCTATATTTAATTATATGATATTATTAATTATAAATTGATTAATTATTTTATTATATCATTAGATTATTAATTATGTATATATAAATTTAATATTTTAAACAAAATAAAAAAAACTAGAAATAACATAAATAATACACTTGATTAATGGAAATGGTGCGGGTTTTTGAAACCCGTTTTACACAGATGTTACATAGTAGTCTCGGGATCCAATATTGATCATAAGAGTACTTGTCAAACAAAGGCTATGCTTGGCCAACTCTTACATCACTTGGTGAAGGCAAATTTTTTATGTATTACTTTTGATTTCCAAGCTCTGGCTACTTTTTATTTAGGCTTGTATTAATGACTTTAATAACTAGTTTTTTTTATATTGAAAGTGACCTTTATCTTATCATTTCTTCATGTTTTGTTGATTCACTCATTCATGTCTTTATGGTCTATCTAAAGCATGTTAACTGCCTAGAAGGGGGTTAGAAGGGTGGTTTGGGTAAAGTTCTTGTCTCATTCAGTGTATAGATCCTGCGAGGACTTGATTCAAGCTTATTATGACTTCTCTTGAGGCAGATGGCATCAAATCGGGGAAAGTAAGAACGGCTTGAATCCTTTATGAATAAACTACTATTAAAACTTTAAGCCGGTCCTGCGGGATTGTATCCCTACTGACTCATACTAATATGGCCAAGGGTAGCCTTGCCTCCAAAAGAGAGACATGCCACATTTTTCATTAATAACTTGCTTAATTATCTTTCGATAATCCGGCCTTGCAGGATTGTAAGTTTCATGACTCAGACCAACATGGTTGAGGGTAGCGTTGTCACACCCCAACCGATGGCGGAAACATCGGTCGCGACACTAGGTGAATCAGATTGCTCAAGAGAATCCAAAACAACTATTTAAGCGATAATATTCAAACGTTCAATATCCCATACTATCAAACATAAAATCCTCAAATAATCATTACAAATACCAAAAAATCTCTTAAAACATATCCAATCCGATCTTCCCTAGATTTCTATTACATGAGTTTCTAAAGACAAATCCTTAATCCATTGCAGCAAAAGTCATCAACCTGTCACATATGTTAAAATAAACGTCAATACAATTAGGTAAAGGTGATCATACATGTTTGCATAGATAATAGATATAAAAGCGTTTAGCAAACACCGCATGAACATACGCAAGAGATGTGAATTATACTACTGCATTGATACATGTAAACCAACAAACCACGAGTGCGAGGCACGCGAACAAGTGTCCACGTCCTAAAGAGAAAATAAATGAGAAATAAAAGTACGAGCCTTAAGAACCCCGGGCCTCGGGTGGCGGGTCAACCTCTAGCAAGCTATCATGTTAAGGGTGGCATACAAACCAAGCAACACATACAATTCATCGATTCACGTATAATCATGTAAAGGCGGGTTGCAAATAAGCGTTTTGAGTTGTGTGATGTGTTTTGATATAGGAACATATGTGACACCCAAAAGTGTGTTTAAGCGTAAAAAGGGTTCAAGTATACTCACAGTCGGTGCGTTAAGAGAGAGATGGGATCTAGTATGGGTTGAAGGGAGCGCCAGTTCAGCCTGTAAACGCGAACAAAAGTGCATCAGTCTTCCGAAATGCTGAAACGGTCGAAACGTGAAGGAGCAGTGAACAAGTTCGGGCGAACTTGACTGTTGGCCTTCAGATTGCACAAGTTCGGGCAAACTTGTCTGGTTTCCTTGGAAATGGGACAAATTCGGGCGAACTTGCCTTGTTTTTCTGGGAGTTTGAACAAGTTCGGTCGAACTTGGTTGATTTTCTTGAAGATTGGACAAGTTCGGCCGAAGTTGGTCACCAATTGGTGACAACTTCGAGCGAACTTGCTCTTATTGGAGCGAACTTGACTATTTTGGTCACCAAATTGTGCGTATTCACGTTGTTTGTTGAGGAAATCGAGTGTCCATTCCTCCAACCTTAAGCTATGAGCAAAACATAGGCTGGAGAGGTCTTTTGGAGCGAGTTTTAGCCATTTTAAAGGGACTCGGGCTAATCCGGGTGAACTTGATGGTTCGTACGGGTTAGTCCAGTTCGTGCAAGGTGACGACATCGGCCTTGTGCTTCCGGATCTGAAATCTTGCTTTGACAACGCCTCGTTCCACTTTATAGTGAACGAAACATACGTCATTAGTCCGTATTTTGTGTAAAAATCAATGCTTTAAAAAGGTTTTTCTTAGATCTAACACTTGGTGAGTCGAAATCATAAAGATTTTTAGCTTGGGAAGCCAAAGCTAAGCCCAAATACACTCGTTTAGTGTAGATCTAAGTGGAAAGTAGAAGTTTTGTACAAAAAGATGAAGATTTTCATAAACAGAAGAGATTTGATGAAAACGAAGGAAATCCTTGTGCAAAATCGTAGTAAAACGTTGTTGTTTTGCGTAAAACGGGTTGATTCTTACTTGGAAATCAGATGTTTTCGTTTTGGGAGCTTTGGGCGAACTTGCAGCAATGGGAGCATGAATGGAGGTGCTGGGTATTTATAGGTGATGAGAAATTAAGCTGGTGGAGACCAAGTTCGGCCGAACTTGGCCAATTTGCTGGAATTCGTGCAAGTTCGAGCGAACTCGCTGAGTCTTGAGGGTTTTTTTAGGCCTAGTCAAGTTCGGGCGAACTTGAGGTGTCAAGGTACGGCCGAACTTGGCCTAGTGGCGAAGTTTTGTTCGTTATTTTCGCGTTAGGTGTTCCTTTGGCGATTAGGTTCGTATTAGATAGTTACGTTAAGCGTTTTAAATGATAAAACAATACGATTGAGCGATTCGTGCGAGTGAGAGCGTAGCGATAGCGAGTACAACCATAAATCATAAGACACACATAACACATAAATAACATAATGTAACATAAATAACTGCGTTGCGTTGTGATGAGATAGCGATGTCGAAGACACGAGCGTTTATTAAATAATAACACGCTCGGCTCTTAAAGTAACATAGTTACTTGTGATTGTGTTGAGTTAGCCTTGCGTTTAATAGGCGTTTAGATGTAATATAGTTGTGACAATAATATAATTAATTAACATAACCCATTCCTTTAATCAAATCTCGGATTACGATGACAGATACAAACGAAATAAACGGAAACAAGATAACAACGAATATACGAGTTGTTACAAGCGTTGCCTCCAAAAGAGCGACATGCCACAATAACTAAGATAATCTCTTAAAAGGCCCAGAGTAGGGAAATCATCAAAGGATATATAAAAGAGGAGTCGGAACCAAGTGATTATATCTTGTTTATTACTTTTCTTCTAACATTTTACTTTTATTTCTTTTCTTTTAAAACTCACTAACATCTTTTCTCAAAATTTTGGTTAGATTAAATTTTGGTTAGATTACACGTTGATGATATTCCGGTATAAAAAGCTCTCTTGTGCCTTGGACGACCTCGGTATCTTACCATCACTATACTATGCCAACGATGGGTGCACTTGCCCTAACATGTTGTAGAGAGTGATTGTATTGTATCGTTTTTATAAATTTAAAGCTTTATAAACTAGTAAAAAGTGCTAAAAATATATCAAAAATTATACCCATGCTCTAGCACGTCAACAATGGTTGCATTTGGGAAAAGGACCAGTGTAGGGTTTCTTATTTGGGTAAGCAGTGAGTGTGACTTGGGTTATTGGAGTGGCTGGTATGTGAGTGTCGGCTGTGGTTACTACATAGTTTTAACCGTTATCCTTACGCTTCTTTTTCTTAAAGCGCGTAGATGACTCAGCCTTTGTTTCCTTTGCCTACTTTGACTCCTCGACTGGAGCTTTATCAATTGTACCTTTGTACCCCTTTCGTTTAAGATCACCTGACTTAACACGATTTTTATGTGAGTTGACCTCTAAACGCATAGTCGCTTCAAGGATGGCAAGTTTACTACCCCCAATGTACTTCTATATGAGTCGACAGAGGGGTGTGAACAAATATGGAAACATCTTCCATAGTTCATGGAAACGCTTATTATAAGCCACGCTCTTACCACTGTCCTATTCCAAGACCTAGATTTCATCTTCCAAGTTCTTAATTCCGTGACGAGGGCAAAACTGTTCAATCATTAACTCCTTAAGTTGTTCCCAAGTTAAAGCCACTACGACTTCAGCGCTGTGAGTGTTCTTCTCAGCATTCCACCACGTTAATGCATTTCCTAATAAACGACCAGTTGCATAGCAAACCTTGTGGTTATTACGACATTCGCAATTTAGAAAGGTACTATCCATATCTTCAAACCAACGGAGAAGAACAGTAGCACCATGGTGCCTTCATAAGTAGGAGGGTCGCACGACTTGAAGTGTTCGTAGGAACACTTAGAAAAATTTGCACCATCACGGTTCTCTTGATTATCAGTCCCTAGATTGTTTAGGATTTGTTGGACTTAAACCACAATATTTGGGATGACAACAGCCATTTCATCCGTGATGTGGCCCGCCATGCGATGGCCGGAATTTCCAGCACGCTTTCCAGTATGAAGACGTTTAGAAGACATCTACAAGGATTAAGCAAACAGGTTGAGAATTTAGTGAATATCGATCGACTGATAAATTGAATAACAACATTCACAAAAATATGAAACTTATTTTAAAAAATGATATTTCAAAAATGAATTGTTGAAAATTCCTAGGTTTGGCTTTTCATAATGTTTGGTATGCCTTCGAAGCGTCACTTTCGTAATCACGTGGGGCCCTGTAATTACCGAGCTTTCGCATGGTTACATATGTTTACCTATCGACGTACACTTAACCCAAAAAAATAATAAAATGTTAAATGACTCAAGTTGGGGTGATGTGAAATGATGTTGAGATGGTATCCATGAATTAACATGGACAAGTTGACTTATCAAAGTGTTGTTAGTTTTCGTGACGTTTGGTGTGAAATGCTTTGGCTTAATAGGTATTGGTACTGTCGCCGTTAGTCCCCAGGTAGCAAATTGGTCCTTATTGGATTTATACGAATGCCAGCCTAGACAGGACGTCCCGACTGCATGTCTGTCACAAGAACTCACTTTGACGAGATTGAAAAACTCAAACGAAATTCGAAATATCAAAATGAAATAAAAGTTGAAGAATAAATGAAATGTAATTGATTAAAAACTCAGGAAAATGGAAATAGTAATAGATTAACTAATAGTTATGATATTTTTATGATGCCATGTGTGAATGTGTGACATTATTTTAAATCACAAAATAGCACATTAAACATATAATAACATGTATCACACAACAATTAGTATACATAACAACTAAAGGTGCTCATCATGAATAAGTGTGTGACATTAATTATTTTGGAACATGTGAAATTTAATAACATAGGCTAATTAGCACATAACGCATATAAAACACCCTAGTATAGTCTAGGTCTAATAACATATTCTAAATCTCTATAGTCATTGGCTCTGATACCAATGTATCACACCCTGACTCGCAGCGGATTGGTACGGGGCATGATAATTATGGCACTATTAAAATTTCATAATTAGGGGTGAGAGTTTGCTACAAAGTCCATTTTTCCTACAAAGTGTAAAAAGTCATAAAACACCATCATCTCAACCATAAAACACACTCAAAACCCATAAATTACAAAGTGAAGATTACTAAAACGCCATATTTGTGGGTTTTGTATTGTGTTTTGGATGATGAGCCTTTGATTGGTGAATGACTAATATTAGTGTGTTTTATGTTGATCATCATGTTGTGTTTTATATTCATAGTTCTACGATGGTGTGTTTGAAGTTTTTATGGACTGTTAGGGTTTGGATATTGTGTTTTAATTGTCTTCACTGTGTTACTTGTGGGTTTTGACTGTGTTTTATGGCTGAAATTGTGATGTTTTATGACTTTGTACACTTTGTAGGAAAAATAGACTTTGTAGCCGAGCCCCACCCATCATAATTATACACGTCATAATTAAAATATCACACATTTCATATAAGATCAAATATCCAAATAAATACATAAGATTTGTCTTTATTAATTACTAAGGCATAGGCTCCTATATGATCTTGATACAGTCCAACCTTGAGTTCTCACTACCTGTATCATGTGTAAAAAGGTTTTGGGTCAATTATAATGAACTAGTGAGTAAATCCAAGTTAGGTAAAATAGAATTTTACATTTTTAATTTAGAAATAACATACAACTTCATGTGTACACATATATAATGCATAATAAGACAATGAATCATGAATAAAATAAACCAAAACCAAATGCTTGTGTCCTACACCCGCAAGGGCGTGACTAAATGAGGTGGCAATACCAACATCTCATAGTCATGAGGAAAGGTCAGCCATGAAAGAAAGTGTGAGGTGATACAACATCCCATAGTCATGAGGAAAGGTCAGTCATGAATCCACAATATGCTTGCTTGCTTGAATTCAATAACCAACACAACAACTAAAAACAACCACCAAATAAACAACCAAATAGTACATGTAATACACACTAATTTTCCATGATTGGTGAATGACTAAAATGTTCAAGAAAGTGTGCGACACACTAATACACCCCAAAACGTTTATGTAAAAAGGGGAATAGAATTTACTCATAGTTTGCGAAGCGAACCCACGAAAGGAAAATAATATTGCACGAGGAAATGTATCTCAAAGACCAAATTACCCAAAAAATATATATACAAATATTCTAAATAAACAAAACAATAATTTAATAATGAAGTTAGCGATTTAGGGTTATTGATTTGGGGACTTGGGTGTAGGGCAATTTTGAATATAAGGTTCTAATTAATAAGTTTATGTATGTGTGTATATATAATAAATTATATATTATATAAAAATACTTTGATTAGTACCAAATTATTTATTTCAACACTTTGCAAAACTTGTATATTTGGTAATAATGAATATCCAACAATCCTACCCCTAGATATTTATATATGACCAAATCACAAAGTCTATACAAATCTACATCATGCTAATAAGATTATTTAATATGCATTTGTTGAAAATTGTCTAGTGAATAATAACATAACAATAAAAATATCTATGATGCCTTGTATTGTGTAGAAATGCCAACTTTAAATATATTAACAATAATCCACCTAATAAGTTTATAATTATAATTATATTACATAAAAATAGTTTTATTTGTAAAAAGAATAATTTAATTTATTCACTACTTTTATTACAAGTAAATTACCAATAACTAATCGTTAATTATAGGAATTTTTATAACTAATATATTTTCTGAAAAATCCAGAAGTAATATTTGGTATATTATATTTTTCTAAATTAGTATTATTTACCTGATTTCTATTTATATATAATCCAAGAAAATCCATATAGTGTTAAAAAATTATCAAAATTTCTACAACCTAATCTAACATAATCATAAGAGATAAAATAATTTCAGTTTCATCATAGCAAGCTCTAGGGTCAAAATCCCCAAAATTAAGAATTCAAGAACCCTAATCTAGCATAGAATCAAATTTGAATTTGCATGCCCTCTGTCACATAAACGGAAAAAGGGTTTTGGAGAGCATGAACAACCAATTAATATAAAAAAAAGTATCACCTAATTGGTGTCGAATTGAAGGAGAAATCGGCAAGAAGTTTCAAGCCCTAGATTCGTATGTGTCCAAAATTCGCGAATTATAGCAAGTTAAGAGTTGGGTAAGTGTTTGTGTGAATGTTGGTTCAGATTGTTTGGTTAACAAATTTGCTTAAAACGTTATGTAAAGTGTGCTTAATTTGTGTTATTTTGCATTAATTCGAATTAATTACAAGATAATATGAAACGATTATAGGTATATAACTTATTTCATCCATCAATGATCAAAATGAAGCTATAGGGTCACATTCAGGTGGTTTGTGGTCGGACATGGTTTGGGTTGGTATGGTTATGAAAGAAGGAGCAGGTTGGTTTTCTTTCAATAACTTTATTATTACAAATAGGCCCTGTGTTTTAATGTTATAACCTGATTATTACACTAACTTAGTTAGTGTACTTTTCTAGATTAGCTATCAAACTAAATTCGTAGTTTGATTTGTTTTATTTGAAGTTTATTTATAAAACACCCTCGCACTTATAATTCCAATTAACCAAACTAACTCGTTAATACCTCCTTAATGAGTTCTAACCGAATAACTGATAAAGCTTACCCGTTTAAAGTTTTAAGCCTGGCTTTTATCAACACAATGCGTAAACTCCACCATTAATGAATAAAATAATAGTAATAATAACAAAAATTTATAAACAAATTCCCATTTTTTATTTATTTTCCGATGGGATCCGGTTTTTTGCAACACTGGGTCGGATTTCGAAGCCTCGGATTTGGCGGATGTTACGGTCAGCGCATTACCTGACCTAATGATTAAACAAGAGAGACACAACAGTGTCTTTAAAGCTAGGTATTATGCTTCCCTACTCAAGACGTCTCCTTACTATTTAGAATGTTAAATGCAAGGTTACGTCAAGGACAATAAATAAGTCTATTGTAACATGGCTTAGACTATGTTTACCTGACAGATAAGGGTAACAGTTAAAAGGAGAAAAGGGACCCGCCTAGATTTTCAAGTACCTGAATAAGTCGTAGGCCCATCCATAAATAAATGGGCCTGGACTAAGGATGACCTGACGACGAGGGTCCTCGTCTGGGCTCACTTCCTTAGAATTATAACTAGGTCTGAGCCCATTTTGACTTACCCAACATGTTTAGAAGGTGGATCTAGTTCTAATAAGCCCATTCTTAGGCCAGCCCATTAGGGTTATGGCCCAAGAATCGTGTTATAAAAAGAAAGCTTCTCCTACTAAAAGGACCAGGTTGTTCTTTCCTACTTGGGACTCTTTCCCTTTCTCTCTCTCTCTCTCTCTCTCTTGTTCTTACAACGTATACTTATGTTTATATTTTATCATGGCTGATAAGGTACCGTCTTGAGCCTCGAAGTGTCCTCGGGGCGATCCTCCCTGGCCCTCTAACGAGATTTTCATGTGGTTGCAGCTCAAGATTCATTATCCCGCAAAAGGGATTGTCATCACAATAGAGAGGAGGAAACTGAACCAGACCCGCGGAGTTCAATGTCGGTAATGCATACCTGTTGATCTTGGATTCGACATAATCAGTAATTGTTTGGTCGGGTGATTTGGATGATTCCTTCAACCAGTGTTGTAACTGCTTGATGTGTCCCATGCATGGTGATGCATAAGTCGAAGATAAGATTTAATATTCTCCGGGCTTCTAAGGCTTTTAGGGATAAGGTAGCATTTGGGTTGAGAAGGACTATGGGTGGCAATAAACTGCCAATATAGCGCCGAAGAGGAGGCGGTCTTGTCGGAACCAGGAGGAGTGGGCAGGGTTAAGTGTGTGAATGGCATCAGTGTTGGTTCCCGTGGTGGTGGTTTTGGGTGGTGCAAGGTGGGTGCCATCAATGAATTTATACAAATCTAGACCTTGGAGAATAGCTTCAACTTGTGTCTTCCAGCCAAGTTAATTGAGGGTGGTAAGTTTGAGAGATGAGGGAAATTAAATTATTATAAAGGATGAGGTTGCAACAAGAATGCTAAAGACAGATTGAAGGCTCTATTAGAGCAGGTATAAGGACCAAAAAAATCACAAGGGGGAAGATTGATTTATGGCTCGATACCATATACAGTTATCAATCTCAATGATTAAATCCATTGATAATGGGAAGATTATATACAACAATGAAAGATAATTTCATTCCTAAATTCAAGCTAACACTCCCTAGAATAAGCAAACAATGAATGGTAAATAAACAAGGAATTAAATGAGGAAATACAATAATTCAAAATATTCAAATTGGTGGCTCACCGACCGGTTTAATATCGGATCTAACATACACAATCCAAGCTAATGTCTTCCTAAGGAGGCTCTAGGTACAAGTATTAAAGTGTACAAACCCATGTTAGTGTCATAGTTTTTTGCTATATGGAAAACCCGGTACTACTCGATGTTAGCCATATCTTAGGCTAATATACCAAACAAGTCTTAAAGTGACCCGCTAGGCCTCTTTATTCAAAATGATTTAGTCACATAACGAGTTCATTGTGCTTTGAATGTATATCTTGAGAGCTATAGAATGTATTAAATGTCACAGAATACAGGGAAGAAAACCCCAAAACATGTCAATAGTTCATACATGAATTGAGTTCATTGTGTTTTTAACAAAATGAGATTATCTAACCTTGGAGGACTGGATGCGGGATATTGCAGATTTAGTAATTGGTCCCCAACTATGGACCTCAACCTTGTAATAAACTCTTGCTTGCTCCTTTTCTTTCCCTACAAATACACCGCAGAAAAGTAAGCAACACATTTAAAGCACAACACAAACGAGCACAAAATAGTGAAATACAAATGATGTGTAACATACCCTGTATGACTCGTACATGATATACACTAGCTTCATATCATTTGCAGAAACTTTATTCGAAATGGCTTCTAACAGTTTCGTGAAAGGCACTCCTTGTGAGTTAGAGGTATATGATGCAGCACTCGGAACCTATTTCACAGGAACAAAAAACCAGTTATTTAAATATATTATCACAGGATACACCGAAAAGATCAATTATATAATATGATCACAAGAGAAAACACACCAGTTTATTAGGTTAGGAGTCTATCTGCAATGTCGTGCTTCCATCTATGATTGGATTCCCTGTATTATCAAAAACGTAATTATAAATGGAGAATATAAGTTTGGGTTTCTATTCATTGTAGCATACTCGAGGCCGTGGGTGTAACCAACTTGTGTAAGGATTATTCAAAACAAAACAAAACAAAAAAGGACTATATGGTAACCAATGAACAGCCCTACAATTTTCCATGACCACTCATACCTTCAGCACTTGGATATGCCTAGAAGCTAATTGCATATTCGGGATAAATGTGAGCATTGATATTCATATTCCAAACAATATAACGCTTTGGATTTTCCTGATTATCAACTCCAATGTCAAAACAATCATCACCGATCACTCGGATATACTTGTTTAAATCCAGGTAAAACAAGTTCTGTATTTCCTAATATCACACGGCATAATACCAGGCATTTTACTCCTTTATCATCAATGTCATATATAGTAGCACTGTAATCATAGGAAAAAAAGGAAGAGTTAAAATCCCACAAAAGCATTCACTTTACAACTATTCAAAGATTCATTAGAATCCAACAGAAGTAACAATGGAGTTCATCATACGTTCATCGTCTTAGATCCTAGCTCAGAACAAGAAACATAAGAGCTTTTATATATATATATATATATATATATTATATATATATATATATATATATATATATATATATATATATATATATATATATATATATATATATATATATATGGGCTGGATTTAGAGAAAATGCCTAAAAGTGTTAAAACGGTGAGAACGATTTTGGTGTTGACATGTGGTATTGGTGCTAACTTACACTAAGGGTAATATTGTCAAAAAGTCCATGCACATGCCACTCACATGCAAAAAACTATCCACATGCAAGTCATATGCATATTCCACCATCCTTTTTAAACTTCCGTAACTTTGTTATACGTGATTATTTTTTTTAATTCCATCATAAAATCGAGTGTTTTATTATCTTTTCAACGAGTATACTATTGTTATACTTTTGAAATAAAAAATGGAGTAAATTACAAGTTTTGTCCTTTACGTTAACACTCTTTTGCAGGTGCTGTCCTTTGGCGCAAAAGTTTACAAGTTTTGTACCTTATATATTAAAATCCTGCACGTTATGTCCTTTAGCCCTAATTCAGTTAATTTTTTTTGTTAAATCAAGGTATTTTTGTAATTTTAATAAGTAGATTAGGATACTATTGTAATTTTACCCATTTAATTAAAAAAATTAAAACATATATAACTCAAAACACACACACACACACACATACTCTCTCTCTCTCTCTCCACAGTTTCTCTCTTTTTGATCTCTTCTTCACTCTCTCACGCTCACCACCACCTCCCACCACCATCACAACCCCTTCCACCACCCTCCACCACTCGCGACTATAAGCAACTACCGCCCCTTCATCATCTACAACAACTGTAACATCTCCAATTTTTCGTTGTTATCTGTTTCTTTTAAGTCGTTGTATCTATCATTGTAATCCCGAGATTCGTTTATAAGAAAGTTATGTTAATTAAATTATGTTGAATTACAGTTATATCGCATCTAATCGCTTATTAAACGCATCGCTAATCTAATCGCAATCACAACTAAATATGCTATTATACGAGCCGAGTGTGATATTGTTAAATAAACAATTGTGCCATCGCATCGCTTATCTCATCGCATCGCAAATCACAGTTAATTACGTGGAATTATGTTTTATATGTGTTATGTTTGCTTATGTTATGGTTATAATCGCTATCGCAACGCTCTCGCGCGCTCGAATCCCTAAATCGCACTATTACATCAATTACAATGCTTAATATATCTATCTAATACGAACCGAATCGCCAAACGAACTCGTAACGCGAAACAATCAAACGAAACTTGGCCCGAAGGTCAAGTTCGCCCGAACTTTATACTACAGTTCGCCGAACTTGACTGAGCCACCTAAACAAACCACAAATCACAAGTCCGCCTGGACTTGTATTAAAACCCATCAAAGACCACAAGTTCGCCCGAACTTGATGTCTGCTCTCACATTTCACCCTCACTGAACTTGCTGCAAGTTCGCCCGGAGCTCTCAAAACCCGAAACCCTTTGTTTTCTAAGTAAGATTCAACCCGTTTTCAACTACAACAACGTTCTACAACGATTTTGCATAAGGCTTTGCCTTCGTTTTCATCAAACCTCTTCTGTTTTACGAAAACTTCATCTTTTTATACAAAACTTCTCTTTTTCACTCAGATCTACTCTTAGATCTGAGTAAACCCTTTTAAATCATCGATTTTCACACAATATTCGGACTAATGACGTATGTTTCGTTCACTTTTGAGTGGAACGAGGCGTTGTCAAGCAAGATCTCAGATCCGGAAGCACAAGGACGAAATCGTCACTTTACACAAGCTGGACTGACCCGTACGAACCATCAAGTTCGCCCGGATTAGCCCGAGTTTTCTGTAAAATGGCTAAACTCGCTCCAAAAGACCTCTCCAGCCTAAGTTTTACTCAGTGGCTTAAGGTTGGAGGGATGAACACTCGATTTCCCCAGCAAACGGCGAAAAAACGCACGATTTGGATGCCAAAACCATCAAGTTCGCTCGGAATACACCAAGTTCGCTCGAACTTGTCACCAGGTTGGTGACTAAGTTCGCCCGAACTTGGTCTCCACATCAAGCCTACAAAAATGGCACAAGTTCGCCCGAACTCTGTCCAATTCTCAAGAGAGTTAGACAAGTTCGCCCGAACTTGTCTCCCTCAGTAGCAAGTCTTACAAGTTCGCCCAAACTTGTCTCACATCTCAGCAGGTTACCACAAGTTCGCCGAACTTGTATGGAAACATACAAGTTCGTCGAACTTGTATGGAAACATACAAGTTCGCCTGAAACATTGTCCCTGCTGTCCCAATCCAAACTTAACCGTTTCAGCAATTCAGAAGACTGATGCACTTCTGTTCGCTTACAGGCTAATCCGGCACTCCCCGCAACTCTCCTCAGATCCCCCAGCTCTCCTAAAACGCACCAACTGTGAGTATACTTGACCCCTTTTACGCTTAAACGCACTTTTGGGTGTCACATATGTTCCTATATCAAATCACAACACACAAATCAAATGCTTATTCGACATCCCGCTCTTACATGACTTTACGTGAAAGCTGCTGAATTTTATGTGATACTTGATTGCTTGCCGCCACCCTTAACATGATAGTATACTAGAGGTTGACCCGCCACCCGGAGGCCCGGGGTTGATAAGGCTCGCATTTTTATTTGTCATTTATTTTTCTCTTTAGGATGTGAACGCTTGTTTGCATGCCTCGATCAATCGCGGTTTGTTGGTTTACATGAATCTGAGTAGTTACATAGTTCACATCTCTTACTATGTCATGCGGTGTATGCTAAACGCTTTTATATCTATATTGTATGCAAAACTCGTATGCTCAGCTTTACTTAATTGTATTGACGATTTATTTTAACATATGTGGCAGGTTAAGGATTTTAGCATGGATGTATAGTGATAGGTTTTGGCTTAGAATATCTTGTAATAAATCTAGGGAAGATCGGATTAGATTATATGTTTAAGGGATTTGTTTGAAATGTAATGGTTGTTTTAGGATTTTATGAGTTTAATGGTATGGATGTTAAATGTTGATTATTATCTTTAAATTAATCGTTATGGAATCTTTTGATCAATCTGATTCGCCTAGTGCCGCGCCCCAATGTTTCCGCCATCGATTGGGGTGTGACAGATTGGTATCAGAGCCATAACTATAGGGAAAGTAGGTAGAATTGCTGTCACACCCCGACCCGCAGCAGAAATAAGAGTCGGGCATAATTGGGTTATCACCAAAGCTCATGACATTTACTAATATGTTTCATATTTAATAAAGTCAAAGTTACATTTCCAAATATCCAAACATATTCATTCAATACAAAGAAAATAAACCAAACATAACAATCCCAACTCTAAATTGTTTTATTCTTCTAGTCCAAGTCCTATGTGTTCCTAGCTGCTGCTGGTTCACCTGTATCATGTGTAAAATGGGGGTTTTTGGGTCAACATAAGTTGGCGAGTAAACCTTATTAGATAAACATTTATTAATGAATTACTTGTTAGTTTATCAATGAAAAATTGTGCATAATCATATGATGAGCAAATGTAAATAATCAAGCAATGGCAAATAGCAGTCACAACTATAACATACAATAACATATGACAGCATACATGAACATACCAACATCATACTGTAAATAACATAAATGAAACTGTGCGATCAAGGCTCAATCAAACGGAGCCGATCGTATTGCATGTACTGAAAATGAAAATGTCTGTGCGATCAAGGCTCAATCAAACGGAGCAGATCGTATGTGGGCACGCCAGGTTCAACCTCATAATGAAATGGGGAATATGCTCAACGCTCATAATGTAATGGGGAGCGGCGGCCTATGAAATTGCATGTACTGAAAATAATAAACTTGCATCCAACAATAACTACACAACAGAAACAAACTGAATACACTAGTTCATGATATGATGTATGCACAATGGTTTAAGTAATAATATATATATCAAGACACATGATACACCCCAAAACGTGATTAAAACGGGGAATTTGTAAAGATTCACTCACATTGGGTGCGTTTGATTGGAGATGGTGAGATGCGCACGAATTAGATGAGTGGAACAACGAGAAATACTAACCTAGATAATAACGGAAAAATATATTAAATGAGTGGATTTTATTAAGGATTTTAATGAAATTTTTAGATATATTTTTGTGAGTTTAAGGCTGTTTTCTATCTTTTAAAAATGTTACTTTTAAGTATTTTTAATTGATTTTTAAATTAAATCAAATAAATAAAAATATAAAAAAAATTGTTATTTGTGCCGTTGACCGTTGACCGTTGACCTGTTGACTTGTTGACCGGTTCGGTCAGGGACATGGTTTGCGCTGGGTGAGGCTCGAACCCGAGACCTCCCGTACGCATGCACGCAGCTCTACCAACTGAGCTACGTGTCTAACCCGAAATAATCTTGTTTTTAATTATATTTATACACTTATTAGTTTAACCGAAATTCTTTTTAATTTCAAAAACATTTTAATTCAACGGACCGGTGCTAGTGACGGGTTTCGAACGCGCGACGTATGGCTTAATGTTGCACACAGTCCACCGCTGGACTGTGTGTCTAACCTGGTTATTATCTCGGTTTTTATTATACTTAACCACTAACTAAGTTAACCCGGTTTAGTTTTTAAACAAAAAGGCATTTTTATACATAAGGAGTGCGTGTAGCAGGAATCGAACTCGGGACATGCGTATGTATTTTGCACACAGTCCACCGCTGGACTGTGTGTCTAACCCGTTAAAACTACCAATTTTAATTATACTTATAGTATTGTCAAAGTTGATCTTCTTCACTGGATTTTTACCGACAGCAGTTTACATCATTGAAACTTATTAATTCGATTGCTAAGCATTACACAAACTGATAAGAGATAGCAGGGATGACAATTAGAGGATAAACATACCGGTGAAAGATTGGTTACAGAGTTCCAGCAGGCGTCGGTCTCTGTTTTTGTGCACCTCAACTGAACAGACGATTAGCCGTTCTTGATTAGTCCATTGTGGAATTGAAGTGATAAACAAACGTTAACGATGTGTTTGAAGGTCCTTACCGTTTCACAGACGGAAATAAAGACTTTCAGAATCTTTCCGGCGAACTGAAATTAGTTGAATACAGCGCCTGAATTCGATTTCAATTGAGTGGTTTAAGTTAGAAGTAGCTTAAGAATTGTTGAACTGCAATAATATTGAGAGAATTACCGTTTGAGGATGAATACGGTTTTCCGGCGAGATTTACAGAAAAATTCCGGCGAGCTGATTTAAGTGTTCTGATGGTCTGAAAATGTGACGAAAATGAAATGGAGTATTGTTATGACGTTTCTGAGTCGCGAGAGAGGTCTGGAATTGAAGTAATTGTGACTTGATTCATTTCGGTTATAAAAACTGATTAATAAAGAAAATTGATGTTCAATCACTTCTGAATTGATTACAATCATCGGTTCATCGGTTATAAAATATGAATGAACGATTAATCAAACGATTAGACGATTGATTTGCCGATTTCAGTTTCTCAGTTGGCGCAACCGGTTTTAACCGAGTTTGTGTATAAATCTCATTTGATTTCCTAGAGATAACAGAAAAACACAAAGCGGCGGAGTGGTGATGTGAGTGTGTGTTAAGGCGTTTGGGAGTTGTTCTTGGCTGACCCGGGTTCGAGTCCCGGCAGCAACATAATTTTTTTATTTATTTTGTTTTAACTTTTTATCAAATATAATTTTTATAGTTTAGTTTATTTATTAATTATGTATCGTTTTAAATCAAAATAATCATAAATATTCAACGTAACTTTTATAACTTGATATTCGATTACAAAACGGAGCGGGTTTTGAAAACCCGATTTTTACAAATGTTACAGTATCCCCTACTTTTAGGAATTTCGTCCCGAAATTTAAGTAGTTGAAGTAGTAGGAAAAAGATGCGGGTATTTTTCACGCATTGAGTCTTCACGTTCCCAAGTAAACTCAGGTCCCCGTTTCGACTCCCAGCGTACCCTAACAATTGGAATGCGACTTCGTCGTAGACGTTTCTCTCCGTAGTCCATGATCTCCACTGGTCTTTCAATAAAATGCATAGATTCATCAATCTGAATATCTTCCAGCGGGATGTGGAGGTTCTCATCAGCGAGGCACTTCTTCAAGTTCGACACGTGGAATGTGGGATGAATCCTGTTGAGTTCTTCTGGTAGATCAAGCTTGTATGCTACAGGACCTACTCTTTCGAGTATCTTGAAAGGTCCTACGTAACGTGGTGCTAGCTTCCCTTTTGACCAAAACGAACTACTCCCTTCTACGGTGATACTTTTAAAAGTACATGATCACCAATGTTAAACTCTAAGGGCTTCCGTCGTTTATCTGCGTAACTCTTTTGACGACTTTGAGCCGCTAGAAGATTGTTTCGAATTTGATGGATCTTGTCTGTGGTTTCTTGGATCAATTCTGACCAGTAATTTGTGCTTCCCCAATTTCGTGCCAACATACAGGAGATCGGCACTTACGACCATATAAGGCTTCAAAAGATGCCATGCCGATGCTCGAATGATAGCTGTTGTTGTACGAAAATTCAACTAATGGTAGGTGGGCGTCCCAATTTCCCTTGAAGTCTATGACACATGCTCTAAGCATATCTTCAAGAGTTTGAATGGTGCGCTCAGACTGTCCATCAGTTTGAGGATGATAGGCGGTACTGAGATCTAATCGTGTGCCCATAGCGGATTGTACTGCTTGCCATGTTCGTGAGGTGAAACGACCATCACGATCAGAAATAATGCTTAACGGTACCCCATGTCGGCTTACGATTTCGTTAATATAAATACGTGCAAGCTTTTCGTTCTTGAAATCTTCGCGGATAGGAATAAAGTGAGCTGATTTTGTAAGTCGGTCTATAATTACCCATATAGTGTCATACCAACCAGAAGTGCGAGGTAACCCGGTAATGAAATCCATGGTTATATTTTCCCACTTCCATACAGGTATTTCCGGTTTGACTAGAAGTCCTGAGGGTCTTTGGTGTTCAGCCTTCACCTTGGAACATGTAAGGCACTTGGAAACAAAAACGGCAATATCTTTCTTCATTCCAGGCCACCAATAGGTGTATCGTAGGTCTTGATACATCTTATCGGCTCCTGGGTGTATAGAATATCGCGTTTTGTGAGCTTCATTCATAAGAGTTTCACGAAGATTGTTGTGGTTAGGAATCCAGATACGATCTAGGTAATACAGAATACCGTCTGATTTAGTTTCAATTTTTAGCTTGGCTCCACAGGACATCTCCTTCGTACATCTACTTCTGTTATTGAAACGTGTTGGGCTTCTCGAATTTGATCTTTAATGTCGGTTATAATTTGCGAACATAGAAGATGAATGGAGTTCGCATAACCCTTTCGACTAAGTGCATCAGCCACCACATTTGCTTTACCAGGGTGGTATCTAATTTCAGAGTCGTAATCATTCAGAAGTTCGACCCATCTTCGTTGCCTCATGTTTAACTCTTTTTGATTGAAGATATGTTGAAGACTTTGTGGTCAGTGTATATTTCACACTTAGTACCATAGAGATAATGTCTCCATATCTTAAGAGCGAATACAACGGCTCCAAGTTCTAGGTCATGAGTGGTGTAGTTCTTTTCATGTGTCTTGAGTTGTCTCGAAGCATAAGCTATGACTTTTCCTCTTTGCATAAGAACGCAGCCTAATCCTTGCCCTGACGCGTCGCAATAGACTACAAAATCATCACAACCTTCAGGAAGAGTGAGGATTGGTGCATCACAAAGTTTCTGTTTAAGAGTTTGAAAAGCTTCTTCTTGCTTGGGTCCCCATATGAAAGGTTTTCCCTTATGAGTTAAAGCCGTGAGTGGTACAGCAATGCGGGAGAAGTTTGAAATGAACCGACGATAATAGCCAGCTAGTCCAAGAAAAGATCTTACTTCAGTTGGTGTACGTGGAGCTTGCCATTCTTGAACCGCTTTGATCTTTGAAGGGTCAACATGTATTCCCTTGTCATTGACTACATGCCCGAGGAATTGCACCTCTTTTAACCAGAATTCACATTTGGAGAATTTGGCATAAAGCTTTCCTTTTCTAGAAGTGCAAGAATGAGTCGAAGATGACGCTCATGATCAGATTTAGATTTTGAATAACTAAGAATATCGTCAATGAAGACTATAACAAATCGATCAAGATAAGGTTTGCAGACTCTGTTCATTAGGTCCATGAAGACAGCTGGTGCGTTGGTTAATCCAAATGGCATAACCATGAATTCATAGTGGCCATAACGAGTTCGAAAGGCAATCTTAGGGACGTCTTCTTCATGCACTCTAAGTTGATGATAGCCAGATCGAAGATCGATTTTTGAAAAGCAGCTAGCACCTTGTAGTTGGTCAAGAAGATCATCAATGCAAGTGCGATTCTTGATTGTTAACTTATTGAGCTCTCTGTAGTCGATGCACATACGAAACGATCCATCTTTCTTCTTTACAAAAAGGACAGGTGCACCCCAAGGCGACGAGCTAGGACGTATGAATCCCTTGTCAGTCAACTCTTGTAATTGACTGGCTAGCTCTTGCATTTCAGAGGGGGCTAACCTATAAGGAGACTTTGCAACTGGTGTAGCACCAGGTATAAGATCAATACGGAATTCGACGTCTCTAACTGGAGGAAGTCCTGAAATGTCGTCAGGAAAAACTTGTGGGAAGTCTTTTACTACAGGAATGTCTTCAAGTTTCTTCTCCATGGTTCCCTTTTTGATGATATGAGCTAAAAACGCGACATAATTCTTGCGAAGATATTTTTGAGCTTGAAGACAAGACATTAAGCTGAGCCCTTTCGACGAGGTTTCTCCAATGATTCGAAGAGTCTGACTGTTTGAAAGAGGAATACGAATAAATTTTTCACGACATACAACTTCCGCCTGATGTTGACTGAGCCAATCCATACCGATTATGATGTCAAAACTTCCCAGCTTCATAGGAATAAGGTCGACTGAGAAATCGTGGTCGTTTAAGGTGAGTGTACAGTTGCGTAAAATAGAGTCTAATGAAACTGGTTTCCCGTCCGCAACTTCTACCGTTATGGGTTCCGTGAGCTTATCCCGATTTTTGTTTAAGATAGGTTCAAATTCTAAAGACACAAAACTTCTATCCGCACCAGTATCAAATAACATAGATGCATATCTACCATTTATAAGGAACGTACCGTTAACCACATTGCCGTCAGCTCTAGCCTGGTTAGCGTTGATACTGAAAGCTCTCCCTCTTGTAGGTGGAGGAGCTTGGTTTGCTTGATTCACCGGGTTGGCTTGGGCCTGAGCATCAATAGTATTAACCAACCCTTGGACAAGTGTTTCGGAAATGGCTTGGGTCGCCGCAATTGTAGCAAGCCCGCATTGGTTGACCCATAGGATAATTGGGCTGGTAATATGTTTGGGCTAAATGTTGGGTGGGTGGTAGTAGTAGAGGTTGTTGGGCTTGGCCCATTATTTGTTGGTGGGTTTGGGTTAAAGGTTGGTGGCGGTTCATTCGTTGAGGCATGCGGCAAGTTTGAACAGTATGACCTGCGCGACCGCAGCCGGTGCAATATTGGCAGGGATGATCAGGGGAATGGTGATATTGGCAACGGTTACATTTTGGTAACGGGCCTGTGTAGGGTCTTCTGTATGGTGCGGTGAATGAGTAACTTGAGTAATGGGTGCAGCAGGAATAGGGGAGTTGGTTTGAGTAACTGCAAAATTTCTGGTGTTGCGCTTCCTCTTGTTAGCAAACTTAGAGGAAGGAATGGGGTGGTTTGAAGTTTGTCCCTCAACAGGGGCTTTCTTCTTCTCTTCTTTGAACTTCCCGTTGCGAATTCGGTTTTCGGTCAGTTCAGTTGCTAACTCCATAGCAGCTTCAAGTGTTACTGGTGAAACGCTGAGAACTGAATCTTGGATTTTCGAGGGAAGTCCTCGAATATAGTGCTCGATCAGACGATAGGTTGGGGTGAACAAATTTGGAACCATTTGGTTCAACTCCAAGAACCTCTTGTTATAGGTAGTGTGATCACCCTCCTTTTGCTTTAGAGAATGAAATTCGTCCTCCAGCTTTTTAATTTCACTTCTAGGACAGAAACGCCTAGT
Source organism: Scalesia atractyloides (assembly GCA_947069175.1). NCBI lineage: Eukaryota > Viridiplantae > Streptophyta > Magnoliopsida > Asterales > Asteraceae > Scalesia > Scalesia atractyloides. Next base: position 5,564,306 of record CAMTDV010001634.1, read on the forward strand.
CATGATTTCCCTTAACTCCTCCCAAGTTAAGGCCATCGCATCTTCAGTTCCCCTCTTCCCTTTCTCAGTATTCCACCAAGTGAGAGCTACCCCAAATAGTCTCCTGGTGGCGTATCGAACCTTGCGATCCTCAGGACAATCGCAGTTTAGAAAGGTGTTTTCCATCTCCTCGAACCAATGTAGGAGAGCAGTGACACCCTCGGTCCCTTCAAATTTAGGAGGATCACAAGACTTAAAATGTTTGTAAGAGCACTTGCTGGTAGGGGGGTTGTCGATGTTCTGGTCCTGTTGTTGGGGAGGGTTAGTAGGATTTGTAGCAAGGGCTTGTTGTACTTGGACCACAATGTCAGGCAGTATCGTGGCCATTTGTTTCGCGATCTGAGTGGCCAAACGTTCCTGAGACCTTCCTGATCTTTTACCCCTTCGTTGCTGTCTAGACGACATCTACAGGATCATACAATGAGAAGATTGTGAGTTTATGGTGTCTTTTTAGGTGTCATGTGTCTTTAAGAAAATGAAAATAACATAAATATCAATAATGCAACTACATCCATAGGATGTCTTGGGTTCGCTCATGTTGGGCCTCAAATGTCCCCCGTACCTTCACCTACATAGTCATGTGGGCCCCCATGGCTATTGGCTTGGTAGGATTCACATTAGTATTGGCAATTTAACACTCGCATCCCCCGAATGCAAACCCCAAAATATGTTCATGAGATGTTTGGTCAGAACGTGTCCAGGTGTAGACACAATGACAACTCAAAGTGGGGTTAGCTCACACGACGTTTGGTATAGCATGCTTTGGCCTAATAGGTACTTCGTACTCTCATCGTTAGTCCCCAGGTAGGCAAACTGATCCTTTATTTTGGATTTATACGAATGCCAGCCTAGACAGGACGTTCCGACTACCGGTACTGGTACCCTTCCAGTTACTACATGCCCGTCATGAGAACTCACTTTGATGAGATTTGAAAACACGAAAATCATTGTAAAAGCAATCATGATGTGGTGTGTGCTTTCATGGATGTGATATGTTATGAGTATACGATTCATGATAGGCATTATATGATAATACATACTTATGAACATGCTTGCATAATATTAAATGTAACATTTAACATAAAACATATAAACATCATGAAATTTGGCATGTAACACACAAAAATCTTATAAGTTTCTAATCGACTATAGTATAGGCTCTAAGGGTCTAATAACTTATCCTATATCCCTATAGTCATGGCTCTGATACCAATCTGTCACACCCCGACCCGCAGCGGAAATAAGAGTCGGGGCATAATTGGGTTATCACCAAAGCTCATGACATTTACTAATATGTTTCATATTTAATAAAGTCAAAGTTACATTTCCAAATATCCAAACATGTTCATTCAATACAAAGAAAATAAACCAAACATAACAATCCCAACTCTAAATCGTTTTATTCTTCTAGTCCAAGTCCTATGTGTTCCTAGCTGCTGCTGGTTCACCTGTATCATGTGTAAAATGGGGTTTTGGGTCAACATAAGTTGGCGAGTGAACCTTATTAGATAAACATTTATTAATGAATTACTTGTTAGTTTATCAATGAAAAATTGTGCATAATCATAGATGAGCAAATGTAAATAATCAAGCAATGGCAAATAGCAGTCACAACTATAACATACAATAACATATGACAGCATACATGAACATACCAACATCATACTGTAAATAACATAAATGAAACTGTGCGATCAAGGCTCAATCAAACGGAGCCGATCGTATTGCATGTACTGAAAATGAAAATGTCTGTGCGATCAAGGCTCAATCAAACGGAGCCGATGTATGTGGGCACGCCAGGTTCAACCTCATAATGAAATGGGGAACATGCTCAACGCTCATAATGTAATGGGGAGCGGCGGCCTATGAAATTGCATGTACTGAAAATAATAAACTTGCATCCAACAATAACTACACAACAGAAACAAACTGAATACACTAGTTCATGATATGATGTATGCACAATGGTTTAAGTATAATATATATATATCAAGACACATGATACACCCCAAAACGTGATTAAAACGGGGAATTTGTAAAGATTCACTCACATTGGGGTGCGTTGGATTGGAGATGGTGAGATGCGCACGAATTAGATGAGTGGAACAACGAGAAATACTAACCTAGATAATAACGGAAAAATATATTAAATGAGTGGATTTTATTAAGGATTTTAATGAAATTTTTAGATATATTTTTGTGAGTTTAAGGCTGTTTTCTATATTTTAAAAATGTTATTTTTAAGTATTTTTAATTGATTTTTAAATTAAATCAAATAAATAAAAAATATAAAAAAAATTGTTTATTTGCTTGACCGTTGACCGTTGACCTGTTGACTTGTTGACCGGTTCGGTCAGGGACATGGTTTGCGCTGGGTGAGGCTCGAACCCGAGACCTCCCGTACGCGTGCACGCAGCTCTACCAACTGAGCTACGTGTCTAACCCGAAATAATCTTGTTTTTAATTATATTTATACACTTATTCAGTTTAACCGAAATTCTTTTTAATTTCAAAAACATTTTAATTCAACGGACCGGTGCTAGTGACGGGTTTCGAATGCGCGACGTATGGCTTAATGTTGCACACAGTCCACCGCTGGACTGTGTCTAACCTGGTTAATTATCTCGGTTTTTATTATACTTAACCACTAACTGAGTTAACCCGGTTTAGTTTTTAAACAAAAAGGCATTTTTATACATAAGGAGTGCGTGTAGCAGGAATCGAACTCGGGACATGCGTATGTATTTTGCACACAGTCCACCGCTGGACTGTGTGTCTAACCCGTTAAAACTACCAATTTTAATTATACTTATAGTATTGTCAAAGTTCATCTTCTTCACTGGATTTTTACCGACAGCAGTTTACATCATTGAAACTTATTAATTCGATTGCTAAGCATTACACAAACTGATAAGAGATAGCAGGGATGACAATTAGAGGATAAACATACCGGTGAACGATTGGTTACATAGTTCCGGCAGGCGTCGGTCTCTGTTTTTGTGCACCTCAACTGAACAGACGATTAGCCGTTCTTGATTAGTCCATTGTGGAATTGAAGTGATAAACAAACGTTAACGATGTGTTTGAAGGTCCTTACCGTTTCACAGACGGAAATAAAGACTTTCAGAATCTTTCCGGCGAACTGAAATTAGTTGAATACAGCGCCTGAATTCGATTTCAATTGAGTGGTGTAACTTAGAAGTAGCTTAAGAATTGTTGAACTGCAATAATATTGAGAGAATTACCGTTTGAGGATGAATAAGGTTTTCCGGCGAGATTTACAGAAAAATTCCGGCGAGCTGATTTAAGCGTTCTGATGGTCTGAAAATGTGACGAAAATGAAATGGAGTATTGTTATGACGTTTCTGAGTCGCGAGAGAGGTCTGGAATTGAAGTAATTGTGACTTGATTCATTTCGGTTATAAAAACCGATTAATAAAGAAAATTGATGTTCAATCACTTCTGAATTGATTACAATCATCGGTTCATCGGTTATAAAATGTGAATGAACGATTAATCAAACGATTAGATGATTGATTTGCCGATTTCAGTTTCTCAGTTGGCGCAACCGGTTTTAACCGAGTTTGTGTATAAATCTCATTTGTTTCCTAGAGATAACAGAAAAACACAAAGCGGCGGAGTGGTGATGTGAGTGTGTGTTAAGGCGTTGGAGTTGTTCTTGGCTGACCCGGGTTCGAGTCCCGGCAGCAACATAATTTTTTTATTTATTTTTTTTAACTTTTTATCAAATATAATTTTTATAGTTTAGTTTTTTTATTAATTATGTATCGTTTTAAATCAAAATAATCATAAATATTCAACGTAACTTTTATAACTTGATATTCGATTACAAAACGGAGCGGGTTTTGAAAACCCGATTTTTACAAATGTTACAATTGCCATGTTTTGCCTTAGACTATAGTTAGGATACAAAATCAGACTGTTACGCATCGATTAACGCTGAAAACGAACACGAACAGCAAGTCCACCCGAACTTGGGGGACAAGTTCACTCGAAATTGATCAAGTTCGCCCGAGCTTAATCAAGTTCGCCCGGACTTGACCAAGTTCGCCCGAACTTGCCTACCCCCTCACAACTAAACAAGTTCGTTGGATCAACAAGTTCGCTCGAACTTGCCTTCAGTTGATGCCAAGTTCGCCCGAACTTGATCGGAAACTCCCGGCACGAACTTCTAAACATTGCTTTTCCTAAAGCAACCACAACACACGCTGATGTACGCTCGTATCACACAAAACGGTGATAAAGTCGAGAATAGGTGTGAAAACCATGAACTCTCGATGAGATCATTCACTCCGCGCATTCTCTCTCGCACGAGATACCTTCATTGAGTTAGGAGTGAATCCAAACCTCGACGAAGATCTCCATATCTATCTAGTGGAACTTCCGATTTGATCGGTGAGCATAACCACAACTAGGAATGATGTTGTTAAGTTAGGGGTGAAACCCGCATCTTAATAACTAACTTTGCTCCTCGGTTTTCAATCTCACCAAAGTCTCGATTACTTCGATGACTCGGAACACGATGTAACTGGAAGGATAAATGCCGTTGACCGTTGTACGGCGAGAGCATTTGTCTATTAGGCCAAATCGTGTGTCCGAACTCAGAGAATCTTCGAATCACTTTGGGTAGTCGTTGTCTCAAAACCCAGGATCCTCCTAATTTATTTAAGCCGATAATCGTCGATTTTACGCATCATCGAGTTTATCTATTATTTATGTGTTTACATTTATGGATTTTCGTTTATTCGATTTCTCGCTTATTCGATTTCTCGATTTATTGCTTTACGCTCTATCAAATATAAGCACTACTCGCACAGCTCTCGAAATCTAAAACGCTAAATAATTCACCAACCAACCTAATCGCTTAACTCGCTTACGCTCACGAGGACATACGCGTATCTCATACGCAGCTCGACTCGCTATTTTTGCTATTATATCGCATCTCGTACGCGCTACGCTTTACTTATGAAAAGGTGAATACATGCAAAGTATGCTTACGTGAATTATGTGCTTACGTGCTTATGTGCTATGTGCTTATGTGCTTACGTGTTTGCCTGCCTACGTGTTTACTTGTCTACGTGTTAATGTGATTTTGTGCCTTGTATGGATAATAATAATAAATACTTTAAACATAAACCTATTATAATCGAATCTCGTCCAATCGAATCCTTCAATGTAGATGTCTTCAATGGGATCGCACACCAGAAGGAATCTTCAGCGCGGCCAAGCTGACAAACGCATCGCATCACTGGTGGCCAAGGAAATGGCCAAAGTGATCCCCCAGATAGTCAGCGAGATTCAAGCCGCCAACAGCAACACTTCTGTGGACTCAAAAGTCGATCCGCCCAAGTCATCTTTCAGTTTAAAGCAGTTCAAGCCTTGTGGACCCCTCACTTTCTCAGGCACCGAAGGACCAAGTGCCATGTTTCACTTTTCGCCAGAGTGGGTGTCCCGAACCCCTTCGCACTACTAACCCTACCAGCGTCTTCCAGTCCAGGACTCTCGAATGGTGGACCGCGAAGCGAAACAGGAGGGGAAACGATGATGCCTACGCACTCTCATGGGAAGAACTTAAAGAGTTGATGATCAAAGAATTTTGTCCCCCTATGAAATCCAGAAGTTGGAAAATGAATTTTGGGGAATCAAGCAAGACGGTCCCGACAATGCTGGTCTCACAGCTCGCTTTAAGCAGTTGAGCATCATCTGTCCCGGTCAAGTGGATACGACCGAGAAAGCGATCAAGAAGTACCTCAACGCTCTGCCCGATTGCGTCGCTGACTTTGTTCAAGCAGCACGCCCTGCTACTATTGAGGAGGCTTTACCAGTTAGCCGTCGAGATCAACGACAAAAGGTTCAGTCTGGTTACTTTAAGAACTACGGCAAAGTCGCTAACCAGGCCATCACCGAATCAGCAGCTCCATCCGATCAGTCCCGAGAGGCAAAGAACAACCGCCAAAGTCGTAAGCGAGAAAACCCGAGCAAAACTTTGCCCTTACCGCTACGCAAAACCCTCAACCGCTGCAGTCTGACGCACTGAAGGCACCACCGGCAAAGAGTGCGTATATCATCCTTTGTGCTCAAAATGCACCTATCATCATGCAGTTGGTGGAAATTGTCGCTTCTGCACCAACTGCAACATCTACGGCCACTTTACTGTCAGTTGCCGTAGTGGTCCTCGCCAGCCAGCTCCTCAAGCTCCAGCAGCTCCAAGTTTACCAGCTCCTCCCCAGGCCAATCAGCAACAAGCTCCAAGGGCACGTGCCTGTTACACGTGCGGTGATCCAAATCATTTCAGTAATGTCTGCCCAAACAAACCTGTGAAGCAGGAACAACAGCAGCCTCAGCCTCAGCAGTAGCCACCACCACATCCTCAGCAGCAACAACAGGTTGCGCGTGGTCGAGCCTTCAATATGAATTATCGCCAGGCTCAGCATGACAACAATGTTGTCAACGGTACATTCCTCGTTAATGGTATTTATGCTTCATGTTTATTTGATACTGGTGCCGATAATTGTTTTATATCGTTAGAATTCGAAAAGGTTTTAAAATGTAAGCACGCTAAACTCCCAAAGACTTTCGATGTGGAAGTCGCCACCGGAAAATCCGTTACCGTTACCTCCGTCCTACGTGGTTGTACTCTCGATCTCAACAACCATGTCTTCTCGATCGATCTCATACCTATGTAGTTAGGTAGCTTCGATATCATAGTAGGCATGGAAGAAATTTCTTCGTGAGAATCATGCTGAAGTTGTATGCTTCGATAAAATGATTCGCTTCCCTCTCCCTAACGGTGATCAGCTTCATGTTATGGTGAAACTCCCTCAAAGAAGTTGATGCTTTTGTCATGTACTCAAGCACACAAATGTTTGCGAAAGCAAGGTGTGCCTTTTTAGCCCATATCGTGAACCCGGAGAAGGAAAAGAAGACTTTTAAAGACGTTCCCGTTGTTCGATAATTTCCCAAAGTCTTTCCCGACGATTTACCCGGTTTATCCCCTACTCGAGATGTTGAATTCCGTATCGATTTAATTCCGGTGCTACTCCTGTTGCTAAATCTCCTTATCGTCTCACACCATCAGAAATGTGCGAGCTATCGAGCCAACTTCAAGAGCTTCTCGATAAAGGTTTCATACGCCCGAGCACTTCGCCTTGAGGCGCACCCGTTCTTTTCGTGAAAAAGAAAGATTGGACGTTCCGAATGTGCATCGACTATCATGAACTTAACAAACTCATGATAAAGAACCGTTATCCTCTTCCCCGAATCGACGACTTATTTGATCAGCTTCAAGGTGCTACTTGTTTTTCCAAGATCGATCTTCGTTCCAGTTATCATCAGTTGCGTGTGCTAGAGGAAGATGTTCCGAAAACCGCCTTTTGTACTCGTTATGGCCATTTCGAATTTGTGGTCATGCCCTTTGGTCTTCACCACCGTCTCATGGATTTGATGAACCGTGTGTGTAAAGCTTTCTTAGATCGTCTCGTCATTGTGTTTATCGATGACATCCTTATCTATTCGAAGTTGAGAGACGAACACGCGCGCCATCTCTGTTTAGTCCTCGAACTTCTTCAAGGTAATCGTCTCTATGCTAAGTTCTCCAAATGTGAATTCTGGCTATAAGAAGTCCAATTTATCGGCCACATCGTTAATAGTCAAGGAATTCACGTCGACCCTGCAAAGATTGAAGCTGTCAAGACTAGGATTACACCGAAGAATTGTAACGCCTCGTATTTCCGCACTTCCATACCTTTAGGAAATACGTATCGTTTCACTAAATTTATTTATTTATCTATTATTATTTTTATCATTATTATTGTTTATTTTTTTTAAATAATAATAACAATAATAATAATAATAACAATAATAATAATAACAATAACAATAATAAATAATAATAATAATAATCCTAAAACGACAACATACGATAGTGCACGACGCGGTATGAAGTTCGGGTATGAATGGAAATTAAAAAAAATGTAGACAGACCACTCTCTAACACAAGAAACCATACTAGCGGACCTTAGGCCCAACACATTAGACCCATAACTAAACCCTACACCCACCTATTAAACCTAATATAACACACAGCACTACATACCGCATACACACACACCCTCTCCTGTCATCTCTCCCTCAAGAACCAGTCACCGGCGCCGCCACTCCGGCCGGCCACCGGCGACACCCCTCTCCTCCTCCCTTCACTCCCACACTCGAACCCCCCTACTTCCTCTCACTCAAGACGGGTCGACGACCGTCATTGGCACCCCTGACCACCGCAACACCCCCCCATAGACTCGCCTTCGCTCACCACTCAGCCTCCTCCCGCACCTCTGAGCATCGAACAGCTGGCCACCACTGAAGTGGCGGCGCAACGGGGCAGACGACCCGAACGACATCAGTGATGACGGTAGTTCAGCGGCAGCAGAAGTGGCTCTGACCACGGCGGCAGGCGGCACAGCAGAGGCGACGGTTCAGGTTATGTTCGGATTTGTTCTTGTTTCAGTTTTGTCTTTTTGGTCTTGTTCGAGTCGGTTCAGCCTTGGTTTGGCTCGGTTATATATCGGTTCTTGTCGGTTCAGTGTCGTTTGACTCGAGTTTAGTTCAGTTGGGTTTTGTTCCAGATTTGCTTCACAACACGGGTGGATGTAAGTTCAGTTCAGGTTTTCGGGTTCGGTTCAGGTCAACGACTAGTCAACGACAGAACTGGTCAGATTCGGGTTCGGTCTCGGCTCAGTCAACTCTGGTCAGGCCCGGTCAACGCAGCTGGCTATGGTCAACACGGACTCGGTAAAATAACGACGCTTTTTCATTTATATTGTTTCATATATGTATATGTTTTAGTTAAGAAATCTAGCTTTAAAAAGTCGGACCGTTACATTAACACTTATCTATGTTTTTTTTTGGCATTTGACGAAAATCTGATAAGTAATGTTGTTGAATCATTTGGGCTCGGCAAATATATTGATACTTCGTTATTTAATGCGTTTCGATTAGTAAGAATGGTAACTTTACAATAGATATAAATATATTGTTTGAAAAATTGTGAGTTTTGAAGTTTAATCGACAACTTGTGTTGTCGGGATCGTCCAAAAACAGAGGAAACTCTGCCCGTTTTTCGTAAAATCTGTAAAACCAAGACATGTTAACCTATAAAACGAAGCTCATCGAATTTAATACTTTTACAAAATAAATGTATTCTTATTTTAATAATACTTTGACAACTTCTAACATTTAAGTACTTTCGTTACTCATGTTGACGGCCTCGGCATTTCAATCCCAAACTCTTCGACTCGCCACGAGCATACCAGCGGAAGCTTTGCAAAGTGTGAGCATACTCGACCCCTCTTTTTTTTACATTTCAACGCGTTTTGGGGTGCAACATGTAATAATTAACAACAGACACATTATACGAAACAAAACGTATCCAACTCGTACATACATGCTATTTGTTTATGCTTGTTTAGTTCCAACTTGTGTTATCATGATATTGTTATGCTTAGGACGTTTTGCATGCTAGTCGAATAATTTGATTATATTATACGTTATTATTGTGCGAAAGTCGACTCCATATATGTACTATCCGACCTGAATATACACTTGCCATGTTATAATCGAAACAAACATTTATACTTGTATTTAATTTCAAACTTGTATGCTCGCCAGTGCTTTCGTACTGATCCATGCTTTTATTACATGTTGCAGGATTGCGATCGACGAATCTAGTAGGATTTGCCTAGAAACGCATTTAAATCTTAATATTCGTTGCATTGTAATTTTTTTCTATCATGTTGTATTTCGTTTCAATACTTTGTACTAAACTGTTATCAATGAAATGAAATTATATTCCTTTATACTTGTCGTAACTTAAATTGTATTAGCTGATTTAAACAATGTAATTATTAAACACTTGACACAAATAGCGTTATGAAGCCTCTTGCAATCTCATTTTCGTCTCATCCTGATGTTTCCGCCATCGGTTGGGGTGTGACAAGAATGCTTCCGAAATCCGTTCATTTCTTGGATTGGCGGGTTACTACTATTGATTCATCACCGACTTTTCAAAAATCGTTGTTCCGCGTACCGCTTTAACTCATAAAGGGGTGCCAAACAATAGGAAGCCTTTCAAACGCTCAAGCGTATGCTGTGCAACGCTCCCGTCCTCGCTCTTCCCGACGGAAACGACGATTTTGTTGTTTACTGCGATGCCTCTAATCTTGGTCTTAGTTGTGTTCTCATGTAACGAGACAAGGTTATCGTGTATGCGTCTCGACAACTCAAGATCCATGAGAAAAACTACACAACCCACGATCTCGAACTCGGTGCAGTTGTTTTTGCATTGAAGATATGGCAACACTACCTTTACGGTACTAAGTGTATTGTCTTCACCGACCATAAGAGCTTACAACATATCTTCAATCAAAAGGAACTGAATATGTGCCAATGCAGATGGGTTGAACTTCTCAACGATTACGATTGTGAGATACGCTACATCCCGGCAAAGCAAACGTCATAGCCGACGCTCTAAGTCGACGAAGCTATGTGTATAGTGTGCGTGACTCTCAAGCTTTGAATGATCTCGAAATCATGATTCGCTCCGCTCAATTCGCTTGTTTTAACGAGAATACCCTGGAGGAAGAAATGAAATGTGGTGCCGAAACTCAGCTCGTTGTTAAACCTAACGGTATCTATTACTATCTTGATCGCATTTGGATTCTCAGTCGTGATAATTTTCGTGATCTGCTAATGACCGAAGCCCATAAATCTCGATACTCCATTCATCCCGGAGCCGACAAGATGTACCAGGACCTTCGTCCTAAGTACTGGTGGCTGGGCATGAAAAAGGATATCGCCGCGTACGTTTCAAAGTGCTTAACCTGCTCACAGGGTTCAAGCCGAGCATCAAAGGCCCTCTGGCTTACTCGAGCAACCCGAAATCCCGATGTGGAAGTGGGAAAGTATAGCTATGGATTTTATTATGAAATATCCCCGCATCTCATCTGGTCACGATAACATTTGGGTTATCATTGATCGTCTTACTAAATCTGCGCACTTTATTGCTATACGAGAAGACTTTAAGGTCGAACGATTAGCCCGAATCTATACCGACGAAGTTATTGTCGACACGGGACGTCTCGTGACATCATTTCTGACCGAGACAGTCGCTTTACCTCACGTCTCTGGGAGACCTTTCAATCCGCTCTCGGTACTACTCTCAATCTCAGTACCGCTTTTCACCCTCAAACCGACGGTCAGACTGAGCGCACGATCCGCACCCTCGAAGACAAGCTTCGTGCGTGCATCATAGATTTTGATGGTAGTTGGGATACGCATTTACCTTTAATTGAATTCTCGTACAATAATAGTTATCACACCAGCATTCAAATGGCTCCTTTTGAGGCGTTGTATGGAAGAAAATGTCGATCGCCTATTGCGTTGCACGAGATCGGAGAAGCTCAAATCACCGGTCCCGAGCTAATTCAAGAAACAACAGACAAAATCCTCCAGATCAGAGAAAATCTCCTGAAAGCTCGGAGTCGTCAAAAGAGTTATGCCGACAAACGCCGCAAGCCCCTACAGTTCGAAGTGGGAGATCAAGTTCTCCTAAAGGTTGCACCTTGGAAGGGAGTGGTCTGCTTCGGAAAGAAAGGAAAGCTAGCGCCATGATACATGGGTCCCTTTAAGATTCTGGAAAGAATCGGAAAGTAGCCTATCGACTCGAACTACCGGCGGAACTTAATAACGTCCATCCGACTTTTCACGTGTCTAACTTCAAGATATGCCTAGCTAAAGAAAATCTCCATGTACCTTTCGAAGATTTACAAATCAACGAGACTTTCCATTTTGTTGAAAAGCCTGTCGAAATCATGGACCGAGAAACCAAGAAACTACGGCGCTCTCGTATCCCTATAGAGAAGGTCCGATCGGATGGCAAACGCGGTCAGAGTTCACTTGGAAATTGGAAGGTGACATGAAGACTAAGTATCCACACCTCTTTGTTACGGCCACTACTTAAATTTCGGGACGAAATTTCCTAAAGTAGGGGAGATGTAACAACTCCAATTTTTCGTTGTTATGTTTTTCTTTTAAGTCATTGTATCTATCATTGTAATCCTGAGATTTATTTATAAGAAAGTTATGTTAATTAAATTATGTTGAATTACATTTATATCGCATCTAATCACTTATTAAACGCATCGCTAATCTAATCGCAATCATAACTAAATATGCTATTGTACGAGACGAGTGTGTTATTGTTAAATAAACACTTGTGCCATCGCATCGCTTATCTCATCACATCGCAAATCGCAGTTAATTACGTGGAATTATGTTTTATATGTGTTATGTTTGCTTATGTTATGGTTATAATCGCTATCGCAACGCTCACACACGCTCGAATCGTTAAATCGCACTGTTACATCAATTACAACGCTTAATATATCTATCTAATACGAACCGAATCACCAAACGAACTCGTAACGCGAAACAATCAAACGAAACTTGGCCCAAAGGTCAAGTTCGGCCGAACTTGTATACTACAAGTTCGCCCGAACTTGACTGAGCCACCTAAACTCACCACAAATCACAAGTCCGCCCGGACTTGTATTAAAACCCAGCAAAGACTCACAAGTTCGCTCGAACTTGTAACAAGTTCGCCCGAACTTAATGTCTGCTCTCACATTTCACCCTCACCTATAAATACTCAGCTCCATTATCTCATTTGAACTTGCTGCAAGTTCGCCCGGAGCTCTCAAAACCCGAAACCCTTTGTTTTCTAAGTAAGATTCAACCCGTTTTCAACTACAACAACGTTCTACAATGATTTACAACGATTTTGCACAAGGCTTTGCCTTCGTTTTCATCAAATCTCTTCTGTTTTACGAAAACCTCATCTTTTACACAAAACTTCTCTTTTTCACTCAGATCTACTCTTAGATCTGAGTAAAACCTTTTAAATCATCGATTTTCACACAATATTCGAACTAATGACGTATGTTTCGTTCACTTTTGAGTGGAACGAGGCGTTGTCAAGCAAGATCTCAGATCCAAAAGCACAAGGACGAAATCATCACTTTACACAAGCTGGACTGACCCGTACGAACCATTAAGTTTGCCCGGATTAGCCTAAGTTTCTGTAAAATGGCTAAACGCGCTCCAAAAGACCTCTCCAGCCCAAGTTTTACTCAGTGGCTTAAGGTTGGAGGGATGAACACTCGATTTCCCCAGCAAACGACGCAAAAAAGCACGATTTGGATGCCAAAACCATCAATTTCACTCGGAATACACCAAGTTCGCTCGAACTTGTCACCAGGTTGGTGACTAAGTTCGCCCGAACTTGGTCTCCTACATCAAGTCTGCAAAAATGGCACAAGTTCGCCCGAACTTGTCTCCCTTCAGTAGCAAGTCTTACAAGTTCGCCCGAACTTGTCTCACATCTCAGCAGGTTACCACAAGTTCGCCGAACTTGTATGGAAACATACAAGTTCGCCCGAACCTGTCCTCTGCCCAATCCAAACATAACCGTTTCAGCAATTCGGAAGACTGATGCACTTCTGTTCGCTTACAGGCTGATCCTGCACTCCCCGCAACTCTCCTCAGATCCCCCAGCTCTCCTAAAATGCACCAACTGTGAGTATACTTGAACCCTTTTACGCTTAAACGCACTTTTGGGTGTCACATATGTTCCTATATTAAATCACAACACATAAATCAAATGCTTATTCGACATCCCGCTCTTACATGACTTTACGTGAAATCTGCTGAATTTTATGTGATACTTGATTGCTTGTACGCCACCCTTAACATGATAGTATACTAGAGGTTGACCCGTGATACGTGGTCGAAAACCGGTGCTTTGTTATGTTTAAGTTTGTGTTTTTACATAGCTTTTAATCTTGAGTAGCCTACTTTTAATGGGATGTGTGTTTTACAGGCTAAGAGAGTTTAAGGAGCTATTCGGGAGCTTAACGCAGCACCGGGAGCGAACAGGATCAACTGGGGATGTGAAATGAACAAAACCGGGTTAACAACAAAAGATTGGATGTGTTTTTGGGGGATGTTAATGGATTTAAAATGAATATATTTGAAGATAGCATGATAGAGGGCTGAATTACGAGTACATGGGCAAAAACGGTGAGTAAAACGGAGCTATAACGAAGAAGTTATGAAGAAAACAATTTTCGCAGGAAACTGGCATTTAGGGGTTGCGTCCCCGACGCAGGGGGGCGTCGCCGACGCACCCTGCTTAACTCCGACGATCAAAAACATGCGTAGAATGCACACAAGTGCGTCGGGGGCAATTTGGAATATCTGGGCAGCGTTGACGACGCACGGGGGCGTTGTCGACGCACTCCCGTTGTGTCAGACGCTGAATTTTGTCAGTTGTTCTTATTTTGACAAACTGGGTCACCCGAACCCGTATCTAAACACCCCTGGACGAGTTTTGAAGGATAAAAACACATCTTGGAACCATTCGGGGGGGTCTTCTTCACCTCTAACCTACCTCTATCATCCCCAATCATTCCCAATCACCCGAATCATCCATCCGATCTTAACCCTAGTTCACACCATCATCATCAATCCAATCATCACCATCATTCACCATAAACCCTAACCATCCTCCATCCTCCATCTCCATTAACAAGTTCCAAGATGTCAAGATTCGAGCTTCCATCATCCATTGATCGTGTCATGTTCACCATGAGCGGCTAATTCTCGGAGGTTTCACCCCGGTGTAGACTTTTGTAAGATTTCTAGGGTTTGCTATATGTTAAACAATTGGTTTGTGACAATTCGAATTGCATTTAATCTTTTGATAATTTTCTTTACGTTTGTATTGTATTTGCGAATTGTCGAGTGAGTTATGAAATTTGACTTCGTGAAATAAATATGCGTATTTATGCCTTGTCGATTGATAGGTTTCACTTGTCCAAAGTAACGAAGTGCATTGTGGTCCGTTGTCTATGACGTTGATAGCAATTGGCACCTAAGCTTTGTGATTCTAAACCGTTAATGAACTAATTCGTTTAAATCAATTTAAAACGTGTAGTAGCCCTAGGTCTTGCAATTGTTGAACCAGGTGTGAACCTTGTTTTCTCACTATTGTTTTACAATCATATTTACTTTTGTTGCAATCGTTCTCAATTTTTAGTCGTTACTTAATTCAATCAAAACTTGTCGGTTCATTCCGACATCACTTTCAAACAAACAAATTAATCAATTTCGTTAGCAAGCTTCATAAGGACAATCTTATTTAAAATCAATCGCATCCGATCGCAAACCACAGACTCTTCGTGGTTCGACCCCTTACTACCACTAACACATTGTTAAGGGTAATTCGGGATTATAAATATTATCTTTGACCGGAGCGCGACACTTCCATCAACCCGCCACCCGGAGGCCCGGGGTTGTTAAGGCTCGCATTTTTATTTCTCATTTATTTTTCTCTTTAGGATGTGAACGCTTGTTTGCATGCCTCGATCAATCGCGGTTTGTTGGTTTACATGAATCTGAGTAGTTACATAGTTCACATCTCTTACGTATGTCATGCGGTGTATGCTAAACGCTTTTATATCTATATTGTATGCAAAACTCGTATGCTCACGTTTACTTAATTGTATTGACGATTTATTTTAACATATGTGGCAGGTTGAGAATTTTAGCATGGATGCATAGTGATAGGTTTTGCCTTAGAATATCTTGTAATAAATCTAGGAAAGATCGGATCAGATTATATGTTTAAGGGATTTGTTTGAAATGTAATGGTTGTTTTAAGATTTTATGAGTTTAATAGTATGGGATGTTAAATGTTGACTATTGTCTTTAAATTAATCGTTATGGAATCTCTTAATCAATCTGATTCGCCTAGTGCCGCGCCCGATGTTTCCGCCATCGGTTGGGGTGTGACAACAACAACCGCTCGAGAGTAGGAAACGAGTCAGATTTGCCGGAAATTTCTTAAAATCAAGTCAGATCTACTAGTTGTTGAAATGGTGTCAGATCATGTTGAAATCGTTGGCGACTGTAATAGTCGCTGAAAAGTCGTTTGGCGGCGGTTCTAGGGTGGTTGCTGGAGGTAGTGCAGCCAAATTCATCCTAAAAAGAAAAGGCACGTTTTTAAGCCGGCAACAAATTCGAAACGGTGCTGCCAAATTCATCCATGTGTAGATGACAAAAAAAACTATCAAATTCATCCCCAATTCCCACTCGACTTTTCCTTCCAAACATCTCATTGATGTGTCCTCAAAGTTAGTTAAATTTTACTCAGATAATATAATAATTTGGAGTCACAAATCGATTTAAGCTAGTATAGGTTTTAGATTGTTAATGTTTTCTTATAAATAACAGGAGGTCCCATGTAATGTATATGAGTTTTAATTAATAAAAAGAGTTAAGAGAGTCCTCAATTATTGTTCTTGTGATCTTTATTTTCTGAGCCTGGATACCTCCAACAATAGTTATGTTAGATATTCGTTGTTTAATGGTTTTGGGAAGTGTTTGTTACCACAAGTTAATGAAATAAGTTTTTGTTTTAACTATGAATTTGATTATTGAACAATCTGTGGTGGATGTGCATAGCGGAGAAAGAGTAATTGGTGATGATTGTGTATGGCGACGGGTCTACAGGCCAAGAGGGAGACAGGGAGTTTAGAGCGAGAGAGAATGTAGAGGTTTATACTTTTTGGCATTGTACAAAAATAGTCCCTGAATAAAAGTTTTTTACATTATAGTCTCTGAAAAAGTGAAATGACAAGAATGCCCTCATGTGCAAGGCACATAACCTTACTTAACCGAAAACTCTAACTGACACCGCCTGTAAAAAGGGTGTTAATGTAAAGGACAAAACTTGTAATTTACTCTAAAAAATGACATGAATTGGGTGTTCAAATAAAAACACCATAAAACACATAGTTCAGAAAAGCGCTATGAAAATACCCGGTTGAAAACGTCATAAAACACATAGTTCAGAAAAAAAAACATGAAAATCCAGTTGAAAACGCCATAAAAAACCCACTTAGAAAAACGACATAAAAACCCAATTGAAAACGCCATAAAAAACCCAGTTCATTTTTTCGAAAAATATATTAACAGTATACTCGTTGTAAAAATAAAAAAATGCTGAGTTTTATGGTGTATATTTTTAGGAAAATAATCAAATATAAAAAGGTTATTGGCGTTTAAATATGATGGGGAAAATGGCATGTGATTAGCATGTGGATCCTTATTTGGATCTTCCAATTTTATCCCTCTTGGTAGTTTTAAGGTTCCATTTATTTACAAAAATGTCACCGCATCATCTTAGCCACAAATCACAAAGATCTTATGGCTGGAAATCGTTCTCACTGTTTTCACACTTTTATGCATTTTCTCCTGGTCTCGTTTATATATATATATATATATATATATATATATATATATATATATATATATATATATATATATATATAGGATTTGGATCAAGGGAAAACCACCCCGAGTTGTGAGAAACTTAGAGAACTCGGCTCTCTCGTGCGAGTTTTGTACCCATTTTTTTCACACCCTAGATGAAAATGTTTAGAAAGACTGTTGTAAAAAAATTAAAAAAATAATTCGAAGTGGCGTTTTTCGACCCTTACAGCAACTATAAAAAGGTGATGACATAACCCAATATATATATATGTTGCGGGCAGGTTTTCACTTTACTGTAACCCTATATATATACACACACCTGTTGCAGGCAGGGTCAATAGCGGTAAGGTGGACCCATATCCATACCTACCAAGCTATGACCAATCATGTTCGAGCCCTTAAAGAAACAGGTGCATATGTAGAAAATGCAAACCACGCATATCTAACATTTGCACTCCCTCGAAGCTTTTGCATAAGCTGAACTTGCTTCTCAAAAAGCTCTAGCCTCGATTCCATGAGGTCAGTAGAGCATTTCTTCACATCAATAACAACAACTTTTAAAGCTGGATTAATTCTGCCCTTAACTTCAGGAGTCGTAGAAGACTCTGATACAGCATGTGCAATATCATTCACTGCCCCGCACTTGTTGCATTGATGACATTGATAACCAGAATGTATTTCAGGGAAAAAACAGCTACCTGTGTCATCAATCCATGCTATCGGTTTTCCTACACCAGTTTCATATATGTCGTAATCATATGCAAGATGTCTAATAGTATATGACTTCCGTTAGACTTCACTACGATCACTGACTTCTTTGCCAAGTAATCTTTCTTGACCAAGTCAATAACATCTTAGGAAAAGCCAGTCCATTCACCATCTTGAGAGAAAAGCAAACGTTGAGGTACTCCGGTGTTCATTAAATTCGAGTAGTTCGGTAAAGCTTTTCCAGTGGAAGAGAAACATTTCGAGCTGCAGTATTCTTCTCTATTTCTCTTTCTCATTCCGGTCTGGTTCAGTTTTCGGTTGGACCAACAAAAAATACTTATTACAACAACAATCTTGGATTAATCCGATCTCATTAAAACTCTCGTTATGTTTGAATTACGTGTGGTTAGTAAAGTTATAGTGTGTTAATTGTGTAATTAGTCAAATGTCACTCATTCAAACACATTAATAAATCATAGTTGTTTCTTGTCAGCGTTGAATATACAATCTTGATTTCAGTGGTCGTTGTTCAATCGATCTAATTAGAGGGGCATCAAATAAACTCTCAAACCTTCATCTTCCTAAATCCTAACCCTAGAAAACTATTATCCATTTATCCCACATATTAATTAGGGAAAATGACCAAAATAAGCATAGTTGACCAACTTATTTCGGGTGTTTTTTGTCAACATATTTGCCAGCTTAGCCGGCATTTGACTATTTCAGTGATTTTGATTAGTCAAATGTCTATTTTAATAATTATCCCTACTTAAAAATTAATCATGCTCTCCCCAAACAATTCAAGCGTGCACAAGATCGGTGGTAAAATAATACGAAAAAATATATTTCTTTCGATTCAAACTTTACAGTTGCAAAATTGTAGCCGATAATGTTAATAGACGTCTTATAATGATGCGTGATCGATTAGGGTTTTGATGGATATAGCATGTCTTCCTGGCTAACGAACTTTAGCACATTGAGTTGTTACGAATAACTGTCACTCAGTCTGTTATTCGTATTTACAAAAAGCCCCTTGAACTATGTTGTTAATGTGCGTAAAAACAATTAAAGTTGAGCCGGATAAATAAAATGAAAACTTGCCATTAGGGTTGTAAACGAACCGAACGTTCAGCAAACAATTCGTGAACCGTTTGTCGGCAGTGGTGAATCTTGCCGTCGAAAACCAGGGGGCGAAAACGTATATACCCAGAATTTTCTATAGAACCGGGGGGCGAAAACGTATATACCCAAAAATTTCTATACGAAAACTACATATATAACACTACTGAGCGAAAAGTTCGGGGGGCGGGCGCCCCCTCCCGCCCCTATAATCCTGCGCCACTGTTTGTCGGGAAGTTCATTTATGTTTATTCGTTTAATAAATGAACAAACATGAATAAGAAATTCTGATCAATAAGGTAAACAAACAAACATGAACAGAGGTTGTGTTCGTTCGTCTATGTTCGTGAACGTTCGCTAATATGTTCATTTATATTCAATTGATTTTGTTCATTTGTGTTCATTCGTTTAAAGGTTTTCTTACAATATATTTATATGTTTTTGGTTCTATTTTTAAAAAATTTGAAACCCATAGTAATATTATACGCATTCGCCAACATCCCTCATTTGACCATTCCAATTTCAATTTGTGTTGAAGTTTTCTTACTTTTTGTGTTACTTATGTTTATGATAATTATGTGAACTATGTTCAAATAGATATGTTAAGTACTTATTTAATTTTGGTGGGTTTTTCGTCATCTTTCTGATGAATATGCGAATCTTATTTTATAAAATTTGTTTGTGTTCATTTATGTTCATGGACATTTGTTTGTGTTCATTTACGTTTGGCAAGAGTTCATGAACATGTACATTTCCATAATGAACAAACAGGAATGACAAATCTCGTACGATAGGAGTTCATGGATCATTCATGAATATATTCATTCCTTAATGTTATTCGTGTTCGTTCGGTTTGTTTACAACCCTAGTTGCCTTTTCAATGGTCATAAGTAATAATGGGTATCAAACTATTAATAACAAAATAACGAATAGTTAATATATATATATATATATATATATATATATATATTCATGGATCATTCATGAATATATTCATTCCTTAATGTTATTCGTGTTCGTTCGGTTTGTTTACAACCCTAGTTGCCTTTTCAATGGTCATAAGTAATAATGGGTATTAAACTATTAATAACAAAATAACGAATAGTTATAATATATATATGTATATATATATATATAGGATTCGGTTCAAGAGAGAACCAATCCTAGTTGCGAGAACCATTAGAACTCCTATCATCCAATAGCATATTTACACATCACCCATAACAAAATTAAATCAAAATGGTATTTTAGTCTTTTATTTTCCATGTCACATATTTTCTCTTTATTCTATTTTAAAGACAACATGTCACATCTTTTCTCTTTTATATTTAAAACTCAACATGTCACATATTTTCTCTATTTTCTATTTAAAATTCAACATGAGATGTCTATTGAGTCGTGATTTTTGGGGTGAGTTTGTTTGGTAAGATCCTCAAATTTCGTATACCCGAAATCGGGGTGTCGGGGGCGTAAAAATATGGTTGGCGTAAAAAAAATTTGTAAAAAAGTTTTTGAAAAAAAAATTGTAAAAAAAGTTTCTGTAAAAAGTTTTTTGTAAAAATAAAATATTTTTGTTTGGCGTAAAATATTTTTTTGTTTTTTGTAAAAAAGTTTAAAACCGTAAAAAATTGTTTTTTTGTAAAAAAAATTGTTTTAAAGTTTAAAACCACGCGTAAAAAAAGTTTAAGCCCGTGCGTAAAAAAAGTTTAAAACCGGCGCGTAAAAAAGTTTAAAAACGCGCGTAAAAAAACTTTTATATCGGCGCGTAAAAAAATTTAAAACCGCGTATAAAAAAAGTTTTAAACCATCGCGTAAAAAAGTTTAAAACCGCGCGTAAAAAAGTTTAAAATCGCATAAAAAAAGTTTAAAATCGGCGCATAAAAAAAGTTAAAACCGATGGGTAAAAAAGTTTAAAACCGCGCGTAAAAATAGTTTCTAAAACGGCGCGTAAAAAAAGTTTGAACCCGCGCGTAAAAAAAGTTTAAAACTGCGCGCAAAGAGAATTTTAAACCGGCACGTTAAAAAAGTTTAAAATCGTGCGTAAAAAAGTTCTAAGCCGGCGCGTAAAAAAGTTCTAAACCGGACGAAAAAAAAGTTTGAACCCGCGCGTAAAAAGTCTGAAACCGCGCGTAAAAATGTTTAAAACCTGCGCGAAAAAAAAAATTGAACCCCAACGTAAAATAATTTTTCTTACTGCATGATTCAAAAATAACATTAATTAAATCACAAACATTAATTAAAGCACAATGATTACAACTTTAATTACCAATCATTAAAGAGCTTAGTAAAAATACCAATTTACACTTATCCCACTAAAAACAAAAACTTATTAATTAAAGCACAATGATTACAACTACTTTATTGTTTTTTAATCTCATCCATTAAAACACTTTTGATCAATGGTTTATATTGGTTTCTACGGTTCTCACAACTCACGGTGGTTCTCATTTACCCATCCCCTATATATATATATATATATATATATATATATATATTTTATATATATATATAAGGACATTCCATTTTTTGTGGAAATTGGAAGGTAAATTAAGTTTTAGTAATTCAAATATAACAAGTGAATTTTAACTTCCATGGTGCCGATAGCATAATAATCATAGATTTATCCTCGATCTAACTTCATTTCCACTTAAAATCGCTAATGAGGAAGGTATGTTTCACTATCACGCATAACTCATTCATGCAGGTGAAATCAGTAGTTGCAGCATGAATCACAAGACTGTTTCATGTCCGTTGGCCAGACAACCCTAAGTAAACTTTAATCGATGGCTTTGGTTATAAAAAATTGCCCGATGATGATAATGATCTTAGAACACCTTTGAGGTTTACGATGCTAAACCCTAAATCGGTGGCTTTGATTATGAAAAATAGTCCGACTGATGGCAATAACGAAGGGACTTTAGGGTTTACGATACTAAGCCCTAAATCAGTCATTTTGGGGCATACCCATATATTGATTTTCGTATTTTGTAAGTTAAGGTTTCCAATACTATGCCCTAAATTGGTCCCCGATACACATGTTAATTGGTTAGATTCGCTATCAAGTCAATATATCACCGTGGCATGGCAGCTATAGAGGGTGGCATGTGCTCACCTGCAACCATATTGTAGCCATGGTAGCTTGGTCCTTTTACTTTCTCTGATCCTCATGAATCTCCTTTGAGGTTAGAATTTGATTTTGCCATGGTGGCATGGTCCTTTAAGAACATTCACATTGAATTAGTTATCTTTATTACTGTAATTAGACTATAAATGTAACATTCGTCAAAAACGGGTTTCAAAACCCGCTTCGTTTATCAATCAAATATTCAGTTATAAGTTTCGTTGCGTATTTATGGTTCATATTAATTTTAAACAATACATAATTAATAAATATATTAGAATTTAAAAACCATAATTTATAATTAATAATAAATAGTGAATAAAAAATAAAATGGAGACGCCGGGTTTCGAACCTGGGTCACCCGCAAGCACAAACACACAACACACCACTCCGCCACACACTTTCTTTGTGACAATACTGAAACAAATAATACTTAAAGTAAACCCAAAAATCAAAACCGGACATCAGCGCGCTCAGAACGCGGAATCGCCGGAGTAAAACCAAAACTCCGCTAATGTTGCCTTTGTCACACCCCGACCCGCAGCGGAAAAGGTGATCGGGGCATGATTGGGTTATCATCAAAGCTCATGACATTTATTATACGTTTCATATTCATTAATACACTTTAATGGAGAATTACAATCAATATTACAACATGTCCTAAATATCAATCTAGGCTTCATTGTTTTCTTCTAAGGCATTTCCTATGTTTTCCTTGCTTCAACATGTTCACCTGTATCATGTGTAAAAGGGTTTTTGGATCAACAAAAAGTTGGCGAGTGAATCCTATGGAAAACATTTGAACAAGTTTATTTAATTGATTATGAAATGAAGTGCACAACCACACATGAGTAAAAATAGATGTAAACTTATTCATAAATCAATTTAATATTAAACAATACACACATGAACAATAAAGGATCGTTTAGAGGCACGCGTTGCTCAACTCGTCTCTCACGAGGAACTGATGGGCCTAATGAATGAATTGCATAACCATGGTAATATGAAAGACATAACTACCAACAATATAAACTCAATAATACACACATGAACAATATTGGATTGGTTTTGAGGCACGCGTTGCTCACTCGTCTTCCACGAGGAACTGATGGGCTTAATAAATGAATTTCATATAAGTTGACAAAATGAAATACATAATCACAACAATATAAACAATCTAAGTTTAAATCACGATATGGTATGGCACAAGTTTAAATAAACGAGTTAATTATTTTGTGACACATAACACACCCCAAAACGTGTAATTAAAAAGGGGGAGTTGTAAGATTCACTCACAGTGGGTGCGTTCGGTTGATGATGTTGAATGCACGCGAAATGGTTTTAACCACGAGTGAAATTAACCTAGATAATGGCATAATGTTTCGGTAAGTAAACGGGTTTTATTAATCCATTTTAGTAGGATTGTTGGGTGTATTTTTGTGAGTTCAAGGCTATTTTCTAACCTTAAAAATGTTATTTTTAAGTATTTTTAATTGATTTTTAATTAAAACAAATAGATAAAAATAATAAAAAAAAGTTGACTTTTTTTTACCGTTGACTGTTGACTTTGACCGGTTCGTATGCGTTTATGTGTGCGCTGAGTGAGGCCCGAACCCGAGACCTCCCGTACGCGTGCACGCAGCTCTACCAACTGAGCTACGTGTCTAACCCGAAATATTTCTGTTTTTAATTATATTTATATACTAATTAGATTAAACCGAAAATCATTTATTTTTAAAAACGATTTAACTGAATCGGACCGGTGCGCTCCACAGGTCTCGAACTCGGGACCTGTGGGTTGGGTTAACACACAGTCCACCGCTGGACTGTGTGTTTAACTTGTTATATAAACCGATTTTTATTATACTTAAATACAAACTAAGTATTTTCATTTCTGACTTATTTAAAAAGGTAGATAATTGTCCGAATCGGTGCAGTAGACCGGACTCGAACTCGTGACGTGTGATTAAACATACACACAGTCCACCACTGGACTGTGTGTCTAACTTGGTTATTATTCCGGTTATTATTAAACTTAACATATATCAGCGGTGACTCCGGTTCGGTTAACAAAAAAGACATTTTTATTAAGGCAGCGTGCGTGGGACAAGATTCGAACTCGAGACGTTTACGTGTTTATTGTGCACACAGTCCACCGCTGGACTGTGTGTCTAACCCGAGTTATAACCTGATTTTAATTATACTTAAACACTACAGAAACTTCGTCTTCTCCGTTGATTTTAACCAGAAACGATGACTGACTGGTTCGAAGTTTTTAATCATGTTCGTTAGCGTTTTTCAGTTAATTACAGGTGAGATATAAATAAAAAGAAGGAGAAATTAGGCGTAAGGTATACCGACTGGACTCCTCTGTTTCTCCGGCAGAACTCCGGCGACAGCAACAGGTTCCGGCGTCGTGTGTCTTGCAGCAGCGAGTCTTCAGAAAGCTTGAAAATGATGGGGTGACTTCGGTATAAGCTCAGGGGGTTCAGTAAGGCTCAGAAGTGAAGGGTTCGGTTTTCCGGCGATGAGCAGAAGTTTTCCGGCGAATGGAATTACGTCGGGTAAAGGTGCGGTTTTGAGCGAAAAAGCTTGCAGAGGTTCGAGGGGGTATTTATAAGGCAAGTCATCGATGAATTTGGTCCTATTTCCGACTTGATTCGTCGGTTAGAATTTCTCCGGCGGTTATAACTTGTGTCGCGGATTCAGACATCGGTTATAACCGATGTAGGTTTAAACGTTTACGTTATAACTGAAGAAGTCATCAATTATTGGCGAGTTAGTCGGGATTTCCGACGACTGAAATTTGGGCGCCGGTTTTTGAATTCGGAAACACATGTTATGAATTAATTGATTCTAATAATTAACAAGAAACGCTAGTGGCGCAGTGGTTGAGTGTATGTGTGTTAAGTTTGTTGTTGACCGGCTGACTGACCCGGGTTCGAAACCCGGCAGTGCCAAATCATTTTTATTTTCTTATTTTTAACAGTTTTTCAAAAACTAATTATATATTCCCATATAATAATTAATTATGTTTCGTTAAAAATTATTTTGGGCATTAAATTCGCAACGAAATTTTTTAACTGATTGTTCGGTTAATAAACGGAGCGGGTTTGGTAAATCCGTTTTTTACGGATGTTACAGTATCCCCTGCTTTTTAGAAATTTCGTCCCGAAATTTAAATAGTGATATATTTGACTAAAAGAATGATGGTGTTTAGTTTGACAGTTACATGCTTAGAAGAAGTAAGGTTTTAAGTTTTTGTTTGAGGCGGTAACGTCCCTTGTAAGGGTTAGGTACCCTATTACAGGAATCGCTTTTTGTTGCCTACTGTAAAAGTATTGATAAGCAGAATTGATTCGCTAAATATGATATCATGCATAAGAGTTTGGATATGTTTGGAAGGATATGGTTATATCCTAAGGCAAAACTTCTAATACTACAACCTACATGGAACTTCTCATAACCATCTAACAATACCTCTGATCCTTTGACAAGAATACTTATATATAGGAAGTACCAGCGGCGTATCCACCATATTCTTGTCAAATTTTCATTGGTTTTATCAGTAAGTTATGATTGGTTCTATGACTATAGAACATAAATAAACACAACAGCTAATATTTGAATCCACATTCTGATAGCATATATGTTTGAATAGTGGCAGTTCCTCTCTCGTTTGTTATGATGGAGAGGTTAGTTTATGTAGAAATGGAACACAATCCAATTTCTTTAAATAGCGAGATGATATAAATGTAACTCAAATTTCAACCAAGACAATACTAAATCCTACATGGAACTTCTCATAACCGCCTGATAATGCCTCTGATCCTTTGGCAAGAATACTTATATATAAGAGAAGTACCAGCGGCGATCCACCATATTCTTGTCAAATTTTCATTGGTTTTATCCACAAGTTATGATTAGTTACCAAGAAACTACTAAATCCTACATAGAACTTTTCATAACCGCCTGACAATGCCTCTGATCCTTTGACAAGAATACTTATATATAGGAAGTACCAGCGGCGTATCCACCATATTCTCGTCAAATTTTCATTGGTTTTATCAGTGAATTATGATTAGTCCTATGTGACTCTACAACCAATACAACAAACACAAGATACTGATAATGAAAAGTTGTGCATCAGGCTATCAAACGAGCGATCGTTGCATCTGAATGAATGTCGTGCATCAAGGCTCAATCAAACGGAGCCGATCGTATTGCATGTATTGAAAATAATAAATTTAATCTAAACAATAATCACACAAACAACCTATACATGGAACCTCTCATAACCGCCTGATGATGCCTCTGATCATTTGACAAGAATACTTATATATAGGAAGTACCAGCGGCGTATCCACCATATTCTTGTCAAATTTTCATTGACTTCATCCACAAGTTATGATTAGTTCTATGTGACTCTACTACAAACACAACAACCACAAAATACTGATAATGAAAATGTCTGTGCGATCAAGGCTCAATCAAACGGAGCCGATCGTATTGCATGTACTAAAATGAAAAATGTCTGTGCGATCAAGGCTCAATCAAACGGAGCCGATCGTATTGCATGTACTGAAAATAATAAACTTAATCTAAACAACAATCACACAAACAGCCTATACATGGAACCTCTCATAACCGCCTGATAATGCCTCCGATCCTTTGACAAGAATACTTATATATAGGAAGTACCAGCGGCGTATCCACCATATTCTCGTCAAATTCTCATTGACTTTATCCGCAAGTTATGAGTTGTTCTATGTGACTCTACAACAAACACTACAACCACAAGATACTGATAATGAAAATGTCTGTGCGATCAAGGCTCAATCAAACGAGCCGATCGTATTGCATGTACTGAAAATGAAAAATGTCTGTGCGATCAAGGCTCAATCAAACGGAGCCGATCGTATGTGGGCACGCCAGGTTCAACCTCATAATGAAATGGGGAACATGCTCAACGCTCATAATGTAATGGGGAGCGGCGGCCTATGAAATTGCATGTACTGAAATAATAAACAATAATTACTCAAACAGTCTACACATGGAACCTCTCATAACCGCCAGATAATGCTTCTGATCCTTTGACAAGAATACTTATATATAGGAAGTAACAGCGGCGTATCCACCATATTCTTGTCAAAGTTTCATTGGCTTTATCCTTAAGTTATGTTTGGTTCTATGTGATAAAGAAAAACATAAAACTAAACGATAGGAGTTGAATCTGGATTTTCGGTGAAAAGGACTAGTTGGGTATCTTCGTTTGGGCCGTCATTATCTTTCGACAGGATTGGCGTTGATGTTGAAGACTCTTCCTCTTGCAGGTGGCCTAGCGGTTGGGTTTTCTTGGTTTACTTGGTTAACTGGGTTTGATTGGGCTTGAGCGTTTATGATGTTAATCAATCGAGGGCACGTGTTTCTAAAGTGGGTAGGGTCGCCACAATTGAAACAAGCTCGAACATATGGGAACATGGGGTATTAGGGTTGTTGATAGGTTTGGGCCATGTTTTGAGTAGGGGAAGAGATTTGGTTTCGAAAGGTGCGGCAAACCTTGCTCAAATGACCATAGCGTCCACAAGTTGCACATAGTCGACAAGGTAAGGTAAGGGGATGGTGATAAAAACAGTTGTTGCATCGAGGTGAGGTCCAAGATATGGTTTCTTATTTGGGTAGGTTGAGTTGGGTGCCACTTGAGTGATTGGGATAGCTTGGATGGGTATGGCGTGTGAAATTGGTTGATTCCGTTGGATAGCAGCGAAAAGTTGCCCGTCTCTTTTTCTCTTAGAATTGGGTTGAGAAGGGGGTTCGGTTTGGGTGGAGTCGGAGGTTTCAGTCGATGCGTTATCCTTCTTCTTCTCCTCCTTGAAGTCTTTGTTCCGGATTCGGTTCTCGGTGAGCGCTGTTGCTAGCTCCACTGCTGCTTCCAAAGTTGCAGGCGTGGTACTTATTACAGAGTCTTGAATCTTTGAGGAAGGCCACGAATGTAGTGCTCGATCAAACGGTAGAGGGGAGTGAACATGTTGGGAACCATTTGATGTAACTCGAGGAATCTTTTGTTGTACGTGGTGTGGTCTCCTTCCTTTTGCTTCAACGAATAAAATTCATCTTCTAATTTCTTGATTTCGCTCCTTGGGCAAAATCGTCTGGTCATGATTTCCTTCAATTCATTCCAAGTTAAAGTCATAGCATCTTCAACACCTCGTTTGGCCTTCTCTGTATTCCACCAAGTAAGTGCTATTCCATATAAACGACCAGTAGCATAACGCACTTTGCGATCATCGGGGCAATCGCAATTTAGAAAAGTGTTCTCCATTTCTTCAAACCAATGGAGGAGAGCAGTGACACCTTCAGTCCCTTTGTATTTTGGAGGGTCGCATGATTTGAAATGCTTGTAGGTGCATTTAGTGGTATTTGGGGAAGAGTTGATAACGTTTTGATTTTCTTGATTGACAGGATTAGCGGTAAGTGCTTGTTGTACTTGGATTACAATGTTGGGTATTACGGCAGCCATTTGTTGAGCGATTAGGGCAACCATGCGCTCGCGGGCTTTTCCTGCTCTCATCTTCCTACGGGCGTGGTTAGAAGACATCTACAAGGAATACATGTCGAGAGTATGAGTTGGATGCTTTTGGGTTCATGGGTCGCATTCAGGAATGAACATTCATAAAATAATTACAGAAAAATAAATCTACTACATCCATAGGATGTCTTGGGCTTTGCTCGCCATTAGGCCTACATGCCGCCATACTTCACCTTCGTAATCATGTGGGCCCCCATGAATACCGGGTTTTTCATATGGTTCGCAAGTGTTAGCCTGGTTGCGTACACTAAAACCCGGAGAAAATCGAGAAATATGTATACAACGTGTGATATTCGGAATGTGTCCAAGTGTAGACACGGTGACACCTCAAAGTGGGTTAGTTCGAACGACGTTTGGTGTGGCATGCTTTGGCCTAATAGGTCCTTCGTACTGTCATCGTTAGTCCCCAGGTAGGCAAACTGGTCCGTTATGTTGGATTTATACGAATGCCAACCTAGACAGGACGTTCCGACTACCGGTACTTGTACCCTTCCAGTTACTACATGCCCGTCGCAGAACTTACTTTGATGAGATTTGAAAATTGCAACAAAATCTTTGAATAATGAGAGTATGAAAATGAATTGAATATATGAACATTGATATATGTATAATGAATATGTATATAAGTATGTATGTTTGACTGTAAGTATAAACAAATATGAACAAATAAATATCACAAGTTTGTATGTAACCACCTAATCAATTAAAATTTAGGCAGACTATAGTATAGGCTCTAAGGGGTCTAATAACCTATCCTATATCCCTATAGTCATGGCTCTGATACCAATCTGTCACACCCCGACCCGCAGCGGAAAAGGTGATCGGGGCATGATTGGGTTATCATCAAAGCTCATGACATTTATTATATATACGTTTCATATTCATTAATACACTTTAATGGAGAATTACAATCAATATTACAACATGTCCTAAATATCAATCTAGGCTTCATTGTTTTCTTCTAAGACATTTCCTATGTTTTCCTTGCTTCAACATGTTCACCTGTATCATGTGTAAAAGGGTTTTTGGATCAACAAAAAGTTGGCGAGTGAATCCTATGGAAAACATTTGAACAAGTTTATTTAATTGATTATGAAATGAAGTGCACAACCACACATGAGTAAAAATAGATGTAAACTTATTCATAAATCAATTTAATATTAAACAATACACACATGAACAATAAAGGATCGTTTAGAGGCACGCGTTGCTCAACTCGTCTCTCACGAGGAACTGATGGGCCTAATGAATGAATTGCATAACCATGGTAATATGAAAGACATAACTACCAACAATATAAACTCAATAATACACACATGAACAATATTGGATTGGTTTTGAGGCACGCGTTGCTCACTCGTCTTCCACGAGGAACTGATGGGCTTAATAAATGAATTTCATATAAGTTGACAAAATGAAATACATAATCACAACAATATAAACAATCTAAGTTTAAATCACGATATGGTATGGCACAAGTTTAAATAAACGAGTTAATTATTTTGTGACACATAACACACCCCAAAACGTGTAATTAAAAATGGGGAGTTGTAAGATTCACTCACAGTGGGTGCGTTCGGTTGATGATGTTGAATGCACGCGAAATGGTTTTAACCACGAGTGAAATTAACCTAGATAATGGCATAATGTTTCGGTAAGTAAACGGGTTTTATTAATCCATTTTAGTAGGATTGTTGGGTGTATTTTTGTGAGTTCAAGGCTATTTTCTAACCTTAAAAATGTTATTTTTAAGTACTTTTAATTGATTTTTAATTAAAACAAATAGATAAAAATAATAATAAAAAGTTGACTTTTTTTTTACCGTTGACCGTTGACTGTTGACTTTGACCGGTTCGTATGCGTTTATGTGTGCGCTGAGTGAGACTCGAACCCGAGACCTCCCGTACGCGTGCACGCAGCTCTACCAACTGAGCTACGTGTCTAACCCGAAATATTTCTGTTTTTAATTATATTTATATACTAATTAGATTAAACCGAAAATCATTTATTTTTAAAAACGATTTAACTGAATCGGACCGGTGCGCTCCACAGGTATTGAACTCGGGACCTGTGGGTTGGGTTAACACACAGTCCACCGCTAGACTGTGTGTTTAACTTGTTAAATAAACCGATTTTTATTATACTTAAATACAAACTAAGTATTTTCATTTCTGACTTATTTAAAAAGGTAGATAATTGTCCGAATCGGTGCAGTAGACCGGACTCGAACTCGTGACGTGTGATTAAACATACACACAGTCCACCACTGGACTGTGTGTCTAACTTGGTTATTATTCCGGTTATTATTAAACTTAACATATATCAGCGGGACTCCGGTTCGGTTAACAAAAAAGACATTTTTATTAAGGCAGCGTGCGTGGGACAAGATTCGAACTCGAGACGTTTACGTGTTTATTGTGCACACAGTCCACCGCTGGACTGTGTGTCTAACCCGAGTTATAACCTGATTTTAATTATACTTAAACACTACAGAAACTTCGTCTTCTCCGTTGATTTTAACCAGAAACGATGACTGACTGGTTCGAAGTTTTTAATCATGTTCGTTAGCGTTTTTCAGTTAATTACAGGTGAGATATAAATAAAAAGATGGAGAAATTAGGCGTAAGGTATACCGACTGGACTCCTCTGTTTCTCCGGCAGAACTCCGGCGACAGCAACAGGTTCCGGCGTCGTGTGTCTTGCAGCAGCGAGTCTTCAGAAAGCTTGAAAAGGATGTGGGTGACTTCGGTATAAGCTCAGGGGGTTCAGTAAGGCTCAGAAGTGAAGGGTTCGGTTTTCCGGCGATGAGCAGAAGTTTTCCGGCGAATGAAATTACGTCGGGTAAAGGTGCGGTTTTGAGCGAAAAAGCTTGCAGAGGTTCGAGGGGGTATTTATAAGGCAAGTCGTCGATGAATTTGGTCCTATTTCCGACTTGATTCGTCGGTTAGAATTTCTCCGGCGGTTATAACTTGTGTCGCGGATTCAGACATCGGTTATAACCGATGTAGGTTTAAACGTTTACGTTATAACTGAAGAAGTCATCAATTATTGGCGAGTTAGTCGGGATTTCCGACGACTGAAATTTGGGCGCCGGTTTTTGAATTCGGAAACACATGTTATGAATTAATTGATTCTAATAATTAACAAGAAACGCTAGTGGCGCAGTGGTTGAGTGTATGTGTGTTAAGTTTGTTGTTGACCGGCTGACTGACCCGGGTTCGAAAACCCGGCAGTGCCAAATCATTTTTATTTTCTTATTTTTAACAGTTTTTCAAAAACTAATTATATATTCCCATATAATAATTAATTATGTTTCGTTAAAAATTATTTTGGGCATTAAATTCGCAACGAAATTTTTTAACTGATTGTTCGGTTAATAAACGGAGCGGGTTTGGTAAATCCGTTTTTGACGGATGTTACAGCCTTTCCCTTTTGACTAAAACGCAATAACCGACTACGACATCAGTTATAACCGATGCCTAACCATCAATTTCGGTCATAACCGCCGGAAAACCTTTGACCGCGAATCAAGACTCAATTCAAACCCAATTCAG
The DNA here is from genome assembly GCA_947069175.1 of Scalesia atractyloides. NCBI lineage: Eukaryota > Viridiplantae > Streptophyta > Magnoliopsida > Asterales > Asteraceae > Scalesia > Scalesia atractyloides. Next base: position 5,596,839 of record CAMTDV010001634.1, read on the forward strand.
CATGTTTCCACTATAAATACCCACTTGAACACTCTGAAAATCCTTTCGCTCAGAACCACGTTCGTTTCCGAAGTTTCATTTCTTCAAAAGCTCGTCGCCGGAGTTTTCTGCATTCGCCGGACTTTCACCGGAAAACCGAGGCTTTACTTCTAATCGGTATAAATCATCTAAACTTTTTTTGCTATCTCTTGCTTAGTATTCTAATTGCACAACAAAATGATCAAAACTGTTAAACAGTTCACTCAGCCGGAAATCACAAATCAAAGCCGACGACTCTTGCCGGAAATCTGAAGAAAACGCTCTGTTTTGGTACATCTTATTCCTTAATCTTCTTCTTCTATTCCAGTTCAATCAACTATAAGCGTTGTTGGTCAATTAAACAAACAGTCGGTTTCACTGTTCGGTAATTCCATAAGTGAAGAAGATGAAGTTAAAACATGTGTATTAGTATAATTAAAATCGGGTATATAACCGGGTTAGACACACAGTCCAGCGGTGGACTGTGTGCACAAACAATACACACGTCCCGAGTTCGAATCGCACCCGTTACCGACTTTCAGAAATAAAACCAACATTTTTAGAACTTAATCAAATCAAGTCACAGAATGTTTATAAGAGGAATATAATTCAGCAGTTAAGCAGATTAGACACACAGCCCAACTGGTTGGGCTGTGCGCACTCGAACCAAAGGACCCAAGTTCGACTCCGGGTCTCTGCAACCGGTTCGGCCATATAAATCATTTTAATAAAAACCAAATAAGTTTAAAGTTAATTAGTATATATATATAATTAAAACAGAGAATATTTTGGGTTAGACACGTACCTCAGTTGGTAGAGCTGCGTGCACGTACTCAGCGCATAGAAAACACAGTCTGACCGGTCAAGACCCGGTCAACGGTCAACGGTCAAAAAGTCAACCTTTTTATTTCTTTTTATTTATTTATTTAATTGGAAAATTATTTAAAAATACTTAAAAAATAAGATTTTTAAAATTAGAAAATTTCCTTAAAACTCACAAAAATAAATCTAAAAATCCCATTTAAGAGCACTAATTAAAAATATTAATCTCAAATAAAATTTAATTATTTATCGAATCGTTTTGTTATTATCTAGGTTAGTTCTTCCCTCGTCGATTGAATCATAAATTCGTGCGCCTTCATCGTCATCAAAGAACTCACCCATTGTGAGTGAATCTCTACCAATTCCCCGTTTTAATCATGTTTTGGGGTGTATCATGTGTCGTATAATCCTTTTATTTATTTAAACACTTGTGCATACATCATATCCGTGATCAAATGTGTATCAAATGTGTATCAATTGTTGTGTGAATTATATGTAGATTGGATTTATCATTTTCAGTGCACGCATTTCATTAGGCGCATCAGTTCCCCGTGGGAGACGGGTTGAGCATCAGGTGCCTCATTAGATCGGCTCCGTTTGATTGAGCCTTGATCTCACATACATCATCATTCATATCATATACTCATCCAAAGTGGTTTGTGTTTTTTTATCTATATATGTTTGCTCACATGTGATTATTGCACAAATTTTCCTTATTAAGTAAAACAAGAAATTAGTAACAATGTTTTATCAAGGTTCACTTGCCAACTTTTGTTGACCCAAAATATCCCCCGTTTTACACATGATACAGATGATCCAGCTGAGACAAGAAACACATAGGAAGGCCTAGAAGAATAAACAAGTTTAAGCTTTGGAATAAATATATAGTTTCATTTTCTTGTAATTGTATGAATTTTGTTTTGGATATTTAAGTTGTAATTTGAATTTAATAAATATGAAACATTTTAGTAAACATCATGAGCTTTGGTGATAACCCAATTATGCCCCGACTTTTATTCCGCTACGGGTCGGGGTGTGACAGATTGGTATCAGAGCTTATGACTATAGGGATATAGGATAGGTTATTAGACCCTTAGAGCCTATACTATAGTTGATTAAATTTTAAATTGTTTATGCGTTACATACAAAATTCATGATGTTTATATGCTTTATGTTTATTTTCACACTCAATGTTATGCAAGCATGCTCATAAATACATGTTATTATACAATGCTCATCATAAATCATATCCTCATAACATATCATATCCATGAGAGCACACACCTCACGATTACCATGATTTTTGCAATGATTTTTGTATTTTTCAAATCACATCAAAGTGAGTTCTCATGACGGGCATGTAGTAACTGGAAGGGTAAGAGTACCGGTAGTCGGAACATCCTGTCTAGGCTTGGCATTCGTATAAATCCAAAATAAAGGACCAGTTTGCCTACCTGGGGACTAACGATGAGAGTACGAAGGACCTATTAGGCCAAAGCATGCTATACCAAACGTCGTGTGAGCTAACCCCACTTTGAGTTGTCATTGTGTCTACACCTGGACACCCTCCTACCATACATCTCGCTATCATATTTTACGATTTTCATTCGGGTGATGCGAGTGTTAATCCGCCAACACCAATGTGAATCCTACCAAGCCCAATAGTCATGGGGGCCCACATGACTACACAGGCGATGGTATGGGGGACATTGGAGGCCCAAACATGAGCAAACCCAAGACATCCTATGGATGTAGTTGAATTATTGTCAGTTATGTTATTTTTCAGTCTTTTTACGACACATGACACCTAGAAACTTCTTAAACTCACAATCTTCCTATGTATGTTCCTGTAGATGTAGGCTAGACAACTACATGGAGGTAGAAAGTCAGGAAGATCAAATGAACGCTTGGCCACACAAATTGCTAAACAAATGGCCGCAGTGCTTCCTGACATCGTGATTCAAGTTCAACAGCTCTCACCGCAAATCCCATCAACCCTCCCAATCAAGAAGACCAGAGCGTCGCCAACCCTCCCTCAAAAAAGTGCTCCTACAAACACTTCAAATCTTGCGATCCCCCAAAATATGAAGGGACCGAAGGTGTTACCGCCCTCCTTCACTGGTTTGAAGAAATGGAAAACACTTTCCTCAATTGCGATTGTCCCGAGGATCGCAAGGTACGTTATGCAACTGGAAGACTCTTCGGGGTAGCCCTTACCTGGTGGAACACGGAAAAGGGTAAACGAGGAGTTGAAGATGCCATGGCCTAACATGGGAAGAGTTAAGGGAACTCATGACAAGACGCTTCTGTCCAAGAAGCGAAATCAAAATGTTGGAAGATGAATTCCACGCGCTGAAACAAAAGGAAGGAGATCACACCTCCTATAATAAGCGATTTCTCGAGCTGAACCAAATGATCCCAAATTTGTTCACCCCCTTGTACCGCTTAGTCGAACACTACATTCGAGGCCTCCCCTCGAAAATCCAAGATTCGGTTTTAAGCACTTCGCCTGCAACACTTGAAGCCGCAATGGAATTAGCTACAGAACTCACTGAGAATCGCATCCGAAACGGCAAATTCAAAGATGAGAAGAAGAAAGCACCCATAGAGACCTCAACTCCAAACCACCCAGTCTCCTCCTCAAAGTTTGCTGGTAAGAGGAAACGAAACAGCAAGAATTTTGATGTCACTCAAACCAACCCTCCTATCACTGCTGCACCAATCACCCAAATTGCTCCCTTAGCTGCACCATTTAAAAAGCCATACACCGGCTCACACCCAAAATGCAACCGTTGTCAATACCATCACCCTCCCGAAACTCTTTGCCAACATTGCACAAGCTGTGGCCGTGTAGGTCACACCATCCAAACCTGTCGTATTCTTCAACGAATGAACCGCAGTCAACCACAAACCCAAACCCAAAATCAGATAGTGGGTCAAGCCCAACAACCCTTACTTCTACCACCTGTACCACACGCAGCCCAAACTTACTACCAACCTAACTACCCCATGATGCAACCCATGCGAGCTTGTTACAACTGTGGGGACCCAAACCACTTTAGGAACACATGTCCACGCTTGGTGAACACCATCCATGCCCAAGCTCAAGAAAACCCGGTAAACCAAGCGAACCAAGCTCCTCCACCTGCCAGAGGAAGAGCTTTCAACATCAATGCCAACCAAGCCAGGGCTGACAACAACGTGGTCAATGGTACGTTTCTCATCAATGGTAGTTATGCATCCATATTGTTCGATACTGGTGCGGATAAAAGCTTTGTGTCCTTAGAATTTGAACATAGCCTCAACCAAACTCGTGTTAATCTCATGGAATCTCTAACGGTGGAAGTTGCTGACGGAAAACCCGTTTCATTAAATTCTATTATACGCAATTGTACCCTCACTCTAAACGATCACGATTTTCCAGTTGACTTCATTCCTATGAAGTTGAGAAGTTTCGATATTATAATCGGTATGGACTGGCTCAGCCAGCATCACGCTGAAGTAGTGTGCCGCGAAAAGTTCATTCGCATTCCTCTTGCAGACGGTCAGACCCTACGTATTTTTTGGGGAAACCCCTTCGAAAGGACTCAAATTAATGTCCTGCCTGATATCTCCGGAAGAACTATGTCACATTCCTAACTCACGTCGTCAAAAAGGGAAACAAGGAGAAGAAACTCGAAGATATCCCAGTTGTGAAAGAATTCCCACAAGTCTTTCCCGACGACATTTCAGGACTCCCTCATGTGAGAGAAGTCGAATTCCGCATCGATCTTGTACCTGGCGCTACACCAGTCGCAAAATCTCCTTATAGGTTAGCCCCATCCGAAATGCAAGAGCTGGCCAGTCAACTGCAAGAGCTGACTGACAAAGGATTCATACGTCCTAGCTCATCGCCTTGGGGTGCACCTGTTCTCTTTGTGAAGAAGAAAGATGGAACGTTTCGCATGTGCATTGATTATAGAGAACTCAACAAGTTAACGGTTAAAAATCGCTATCCACTACCTCGCATTGATGACCTCCTAGACCAACTTCAAGGCGCCACCTGCTTTTCAAAAATCGACCTTCGTTCTGGTTATCATCAGCTCAGAGTACATGAAGAAGATGTCCCAAAGACCGCCTTCCGGACTCGTTATGGTTATTACGAATTCATGGTCATGCCATTCGGTTTAACCAACGCCCCTGCTGTCTTCATGGATCTAATGAATAGGGTATGCAAACCCTACCTCGACCGTTTCGTCATAGTCTTCATCGACGACATCCTTATCTACTCCAAGTCTAAATCCGATCATGAGCGACACCTTCGACTCATCCTTACACTTTTAAGGACTGAAAAGCTCTACGCTAAGTTCTCAAAATACGAATTCTGGTTAGGAGAAGTACAATTCCTTGGACATGTCGTCAACGACAAGGGAATTCATGTTGACCCTTCAAAAATCAAGGCAGTGCAGGAATGGCAAGCGCCACGTACCCCTACCGAAGTAAGGTCATTTCTTGGTTTGGCTGGTTACTATAGACGCTTCATTGCCAATTTTTCTCGTATTGTTGTCCCACTCACGGCCTTGACTCATAAAGGAAAACCCTTCATATGGGGACCTAAGCAAGAAGAGGCCTTCCAAACTCTAAAGCAAAAACTTTGCGACGCACCTATCCTCACACTCCCTGAAGGTTGCGACGACTTTGTAGTATATTGCGACGCATCAGGGCAAGGACTAGGCTGTGTATTAATGCAAAGAGGAAAAGTAATAGCCTGTGCTTCTAGGCAACTCAAGGTTCACGAGAAGAATTACACCACCCATGACCTGGAACTTGGAGCCGTTGTGTTCGCTCTCAAGATATGGAGACATTACCTCTACGGTACCAAGTGTGAAATATACACTGACCACAAAAATCTCCAACATATCTTCAACCAAAAGGAGTTGAATATGAGGCAACAAAGATGGGTCGAACTTCTCAACGACTACGACTGCGAAATTCGGTATCATCCTGGCAAGGCAAACGTAGTGGCCGATGCGCTCAGTTGAAAAGGTTATGCGAACTCCGTTTGTCTTCTCTGTTCGCAAATCATAACCGACATCAAAGATCGAATCCGAGCAGCTCAACATGTTTCTGTAACAGAAAATGACGTACGCGATGAGCTGTCGTGTGGAGCTGAACTAAAAATCGAAACCAATTCCGACGGTATTCTATACTATTTAAATCGCATATGGATTCCTGATCGCGATAACCTTCGTGATTTCCTCATGAATGAGGCACACAAAACACGATACTCTGTACACCCAGGAGCCGACAAGATGTATCAAGACCTACGATACACCTACTGGTGGCCTGGCATGAAAAAAAGACATCGCTGTTTTTGTTTCAAAGTGCCTTACCTGTTCCAAAGTAAAAACTGATCATCAACGACCTTCAGGACTTCTAGTCCAACCCGAAATACCTGTATGGAAGTGGGAAAACATAACCATGGATTTCATTACCGGGTTACCTCGCACCTCTAGTGGGTATGACACCATATGGGTAATAATCGATCGTCTTACAAAGTCATCTCATTTCATTCCGATTCGCGAGGACTTCAAGAACGATAAGTTAGCTCGTATCTACATCAACGAGATCGTAAGCCGTCATGGTGTACCATTAAGCATCATTTCAGACCGTGATGGTCGTTTCACTTCACGAACATGGCGAGCCGTACAAACCGCCTTGGGTACACGATTATACCTCAGTACCGCTTTTCATCCTCAAACTGATGGTCAATCTGAACGCACCATCCAAACCCTTGAAGACATGCTGCGAGCATGTGTCATAGACTTCAAAGGGAATTGGGACACACATCTACCATTAGTTGAATTTTCGTACAACAATAGCTATCATTCAAGTATCGGCATGGCTCCTTTCGAAGCTTTATATGGTCGTAAAATCTCCAGTATGTTGGCACGAAATTGGGGAATCACAAATCACCGGTCCAGAATTAATTCAAGAAACAAGCGACAAGGTCATTCAAATTCGAAACAATCTTCTAGCGGCTCAAAGTCGTCAAAAGAGTTATGTAGACAAACGACGAAAGCCCTTGGAGTTTGACATTGGTGATCAAGTACTTTTAAAAGTATCACCGTGGAAGGGAGTGATTCGTTTTGGCCAGAAGGGCAAGCTAGCACCACGCTACGTAGGACCTTTCAAGATACTCGAAAGAGTAGAACCTGTAGCATACAAGCTTGACCTACCAGAAGAGCTCAACAGAATTCATCCCACATTTCACGTATCAAACTTGAAAAAGTGTCTCGCCGATGAAAACCTCTATATTCCTCTAGAAGACATTCAAGTCGATGAATCTATGCACTTCATTGAAAGACAAGTAGAAATCATGGACTTCGGAGAGAAGCGTTTAAGGCGAAGTCGTATTCCAATTGTCAGGGTACGTTGGGAGTCGAAACGAGGACCAGAGTTTACTTGGGAACGTGAAGACTCAATGCGCGAAAAATACCCGCATCTTTTTCCTGTTACCACCACTACGTAAATTTCGGGACGAAATTTCTAAAAGTAGGGGATACTGTAACATTCGTCGAAAAACGGGTTTCAAAACCCGCTTCGTTTATCAATCAAATATTCAGTTATAAGTTTCGTTGCGTATTTATGGTTCATATTAATTTTAAACAATACATAATTAATAAATATATTAGAATTTAAAAACCATAATTTATAATTAATAATAAATAGTGAATAAAAAATAAAATGGAGACGCCGGGTTTCGAACCCGGGTCACCCGCAAGCACAAACACACAACACACCACTCCGCCACACACTTTCTTTGTGACAATACTGAAACAAATAATACTTAAAGTAACCCAAAAATCAAAACCGGACATCAGCGCGCTCAGAACGCGGAATCGCCGGAGTAAAACCAAAACTCCGCTAATGTTGCCTTTCCCTTTTGACTAAAACGAGATAACCGACTACGAAATCAGTTATAACCGATGCCTAACCGTCAATTTCGGTCATAACCGCCGGAAAACCTTTGACCGCGAATCAAGACTCAATTCAAACCCATTAGCCTGTTTCCACTATAAATACCCACTTGAACACTCTGAAAATCCTTTCGCTCAGAACCACGTTCTTTTCCGAAGTTTCATTTCTTCAAAAGCTCGTCGCCGGAGTTTTCTGCATTCGCCGGACTTTCACCGGAAAACCGAGGCTTTACTTCTAATCGGTATAAATCATCTAAACTTTTTTGCTATCTCTTGCTTAGTATTCTAATTGCACAACAAAATGATCAAAACTGTTAAACAGTTCACTCAGCCGGAAATCACAAATCAGAGCCGACGACTCTTGCCGGAAATCTGAAGAAAACGCTCTGTTTTAGTACATCTTATTCCTTAATCTTCTTTTTCTATTCCAATTCAATCAACTATAAGCGTTGTTGGTCAATTAAACAAACAGTCGGTTTCACTGTTCGGTAATTCCATAAGTGAAGGAGATGAAGTTAAAACATGTGTATTAGTATAATTAAAATCGGGTATATAACCGGGTTAGACACACAGTCCAGCGGTGGACTGTGTGCACAAACAATACACACGTCCCGAGTTCGAATCGCACCCGTTACCGACTTTCAGAAATAAAACCAACATTTTTAGAACTTAATCAAATCAAGTCACAGAATGTTTATAAGAGGAATATAATTCAGTAGTTAAGCAGATTAGACAAACAGCCCAACTGGTTGGGCTGTGCGTACTCGAACCAAAGGACCCGAGTTCGACTCCGGGTCTCTGCAACCGGTTCGGCCATATAAATCATTTTTAATAAAAACCAAATAAGTTTAAAGTTAATTAGTATATATATATAATTAAAACAGAGAATATTTCGGGTTAGACACGTAGCTCAGTTGGTAGAGCTGCGTGCACGTATACGAGAGGTCCCGAGTTCGAACCTCACTCAGCGCATAGAAAACACAGTCTGACCGGTCAAGACCCGGTCAACGGTCAACGGTCAACGGTCAAAAGTCAACCTTTTATTTCTTTTTATTTATTTATTTAATTGGAAAATTATTTAAAAATACTTAAAAAATAAGATTTTTAAAATTAGAAAATTTCCTTAAAACTCACAAAAATAAATCTAAAAATCCCATTTAAGAGCACTAATTAAAAATATTAATCTCAAATAAAATTTAATTATTTATCGAATCGTTTTGTTATTATCTAGGTTAGTTCTTCCCTCGTCGATTGAATCATAAATTCGTGCGCCTTCATCGTCATCAAAGAACGCACCCATTGTGAATGAATCTCTACCAATTCCCCGTTTTAATCATGTTTTGGGTGTATCATGTGCCGTTTAATCCTTTTATTTATTTAAACACTTGTGCATACATCATATCCGTGATCAAATGTGTATCAATTGTTGTGTGAATTATATGTAGATTGGATTTATCATTTTCAGTGCACGCATTTCATTAGGCGCATCAGTTCCCCGTGGGAGACGGGTTGAGCATCAGGTGCCTCATTAGATCGGCTCCGTTTGATTGAGCCTTGATCTCACATACATCATCATTCATATCATATACTCATCCAAAGTGTTTGTGTTTGTTTATCTATATATGTTTGCTCACATGTGATTATTGCACAAATTTTCCTTATTAAGTAAAACAAGAAATTAGTAACAATGTTTTATCAAGTTCACTCGCCAACTTTTGTTGACCCAAAATATCCCCCGTTTTACACATGATACAGGTGATCCAGCTGAGACAAGAAACACATAGGAAGGCCTAGAAGAATAAACAAGTTTAAGCTTTGGAATAAATATATAGTTTCATTTTCTTGTAACTGTATGAATTTTGTTTTGGATATTTAAGTTGTAATTTGAATTTAATAAATATGAAACATTTTAGTAAACATCATGAGCTTTGGTGATAACCCAATTATGCCCCGACTTTTATTCCGCTGCGGGTCGGGTGTGTGACAATAAATCACTAGTTTTTTTTCTCTCTTCTTTTCAATTAATAGTATTTTTATATCTTATCGTTACATTATATCTTTCCTCCACTCACAACCACTTTTAAAAATATTAATTTATGATGATGGACAATGTTTCTCACATATTTACAAATGAACAGTACCATTTTCTCTCTTCTCCACTCACAACCATTCCTTATAATATAAGTAACTCACTCACAAATATACCAGGGAACCATTTTGAATGCTCTAATAGGCAGGGGCGGATCTATCATGTGGTGAAGGGTTGCACGAGATACCCCTCAACTTTCTTAACGAAGTGCAATTTTTCATTTTAATCTTTATTTTATTTATCGTTTTATTTAACGGGATACCCCTAAACATATATTAGAATACCCCTAAATGTAGGTAAAGATAAAATGGAATGAAATTTTTTGTCCAACGGAAACTGAAAATTCCGGTCGCAAGAACTTGCAGCGGCATGTTCAAGAAGGAAGAAGATGAAGTATTAATATATAATATTAACCTCTTTACATAACCAAGAAGGATCATGGTCTGTTTTACCCATAAAAGAAGGAATAACAGGGGTTTGGAATGGGATAAATAAGGTGGGGAAAGAGTTACTAGAACAAAATGTGAATGTTAATTACTTAATCAAAGGAAAGATTGGAAATGGTAATAAGGTTAGATTTTGGATCGACTGGTGGTATGGAGAATGTCCTTTAAAGGATAGTTTCCCAGCTTTGTTTAAGTTGGAAAACGTTAAAGGCGCGACAGTGCAAATGCGGTCAAGAAGCTGGGATTGGAAGCGAGAGCTGAGGAACAGAAGAGAGCAAGAGGAATGGGTTAAAATACAACAAGTGGTCAGAGAGTTACCTAGTTTCAGTGGACAAGATAATTGGGTATGGACGCTTAACACGGGAGGCAAATTCACAGTTGCATCATGTCGAGATCTTCTGGGTAGGCATGCGATCCTGTTTTTCCCATACGAATGGGTTAAATGGATTCCGAAGAAAATTAATATATTTGCTTGGAGAGCAGAACAGGATCGACTGGCTACACTCAAGAGTTTACAAAGGAGAAACATGTTACATAGAACGACGATGTGCCGTATGTGTGGGGATCGAGAGGAAGATGCAAATCATATCTTTGCGGAATGTCTCATCGGGTCTCAAGTCTGGCAACGGATCAGCGTGTGGATGAATATACCTACAATTTATGTCCGCAACATCTTTCAAGTTTACAAGAATGTCAAAACATCTACTCGAAAAAAGAAATTAATTCAAGCTATCATATTAATAACATGTTAGGGTATATGGAAAGCTCGAAACGATCTGATTTTTAATGGTAAAAGAATATCGGTCGAAGGAATCGTTGGGAGATACAATCTTTAGCGTTTATATGGATAAAGCATAGGTCAAAAGATATGCATATTGATTGGGAAAATTGGATGAAATTTGATATGTAATCTGTATTTCTATTTTGTTTTCTTAAGTTATGTATAGGTGAACAACCATGGGTGATGGCTGCATGTATGCTAATTACTTAATGGTATCATTCAGCTTGTAGAAACGTTTGGTGATGATATTGAAGTAGTTCTTTGCCGATAAAAAAAAAATATATAATATTAACATGAGCCTTGGGATAATAAATGGAAAGGCTATACGAAAGTCAAAAGTTACATTTAATCAAACTTTAACATTTAGTTTATTTAATTTATCGTAAATATTACTTACTTGCATTTATTTTTACTTTATTTATCACAACACAAGAGATTCCTTGAAAATATTTTCACTTTCTTTATTTATCACAAGAGAATCCTTGAAAATCATATGAACATACATTTTTCACAAACCGTACTTATACATGGTATTTTTTCTAAATAAAGAAAAGGTAAAAAGTAAAAATAATACAGTAAAAAATATTAAAATAGTTCTTTTTAAATATATGGTTTATTAAGTTGTTTTCTTTTTGTATAAATATAAAAAATTATTATATAAACATGAATAAAATATGAATATTTTATCCAAAAAATTATACGGATATATAAAGAAGAAAGTTCCAAAACTCTAATTATATTAAATTAAAGATAAAGATCTTAAATGCGATTCATTATAAAGCCTAGGATTTCTAATATTGAAAAGTCATATAAGATGACATGGTTTAACAATACAGGACAAGGTGATTTCGGTTCTTTTTGTTGTTAAAAATATTTTTATCACAAACTAAATATTATTTATAAAACTTCTAAATAACATTTAATTTTTTATAAAAAAATATTTGTTAACGTTCTCGTGTGTGTGGTATCACACTAATAAAAAAATGATACTCAACATGTGCTTTAGAATGTAAAATTAAAATTATATTTGGATCCTATAGCTAAATTGTTTTCATTATCTCACTTTATTAGAGAGTGACACTATATTATAAAGTATGGATTAGAAAAGGTTGATTAGAGAGTAATACTATATTACATAGTATGGATTAGAAAAGGTTGATTAACAATTTTGCTTTTAAATACTAGTTTCACAACATCAAATTAATACATAATTTTAATTATATCTTATCTAAAAGCATCACATTATAATTTCTAAATCTTATTACTAATTGTTTAATAATTTTTTATTCAATTTGTATAATATACGGGTCTGTAACCTAGTCGTATAGGGCCCCTAAGGGCTCTCGAATTCTCAGGGATGAACCTAGGTAAAAGAAAAACTTAAGGGCCCATTTTTACTAGCCAATACAGGGGCCTCAAATTCTCAAGGACGAATTTAAGTAAAGGTTTTCAGGATACCCCTAAAGTTTTCTTTTAGATCCGCCACTGCTAATAGGTGTTAAATCCGTGGTGGGTTGTGGAACTCTTTACTTTTTAATGGATCCCTATGATTTGTAGATTTATGTGAATCCGGTGTGCCAAGGTATAGGGTTGTCCGTTGTCATATGTTCATGATGCTTCAAATTGTTGTTCATGAGGCTATTCTTTCTGATATCATAAGGTCTCCATCTATGAGTTGGGCTGTCATGGGTCATGCTGTTGATGGTGTAACTAGAGATGGGCATAAAAACCGGTTCCGAACCCGAACCGGTAGAACCGAACTGGAACCGGGTCCAGTTCTTACCCGACATTAAGTAGAACCGGTTCCGGGTTCAAAATACCCGTTGGTTCCAACCCGGTTCCACAATTTTACCATTTGAATCGGGTCGTACCCGGTTCCTACCCGTACCCGGTTCCTGCCAGTACTTGGAAATTCAGTCTAGAAGGAACCGGTTATACCCGTTAAAATGTTACCGTTGGAACCGGTTATACCCATTATAATGTTACCGTTGGAACCGGTTATAGCCGTTAAAATGTTACCGTTGGAACCGGTTCCTGACCGTTGGAACCGATTCTATATATATTGTTTAGAAATCTATTGTTTAGCACACAATTTCTCATATCTATTCTTCTTGTTACATTTCTTTCTTGTTCTTTTTCACATTCTAATCAACAAATGGCCTCAAAGAGTTCCAAAAACGCAAATTCCCAATCCGTTAACAATGTTCCTCAAGATCAATCGGTTCCATATGTGGTTGGAACATTGTCTCATAATCGCAGTAAGGAAGTTTGGAGCAATTGGGAGTTGGTCGAGATGAGTGACGGCTCGCAAAAAGCTCAATGTAAACATTGTGGATCGTTATTAGCCAAGGAATCAAACTCAACGTTAACGAAGCATATTAATAAGTATTGCAAAGCTTTAAAGGAAATATGGTTTAGAAGATAAAAAATTTTCAATATCCTTTAAAATCTTTGTAAAGATGTCAACCAAAAAATTATTGGACCGAATTGGGATATATCGACTCGATGGAATTCAACTTGTCATATGTTTGAAATGGCTATAAAGCAAATGGGCACTTTAAAATCTTTTCATACAACTTTAAGTGATGAGTACCTAGTCGTCCCCTTTCCCGACACGGCTTGGGAAAATATTTATAACCTAAGTACTTTTTTACAAGTTTTTAAAACTACAACGACTTTGATTTCCGGTGTTTATTATCCTACTAGTTCTAAAGTTGTGGACCAATTGTATTTGATAACAACTAATTTTAAAAATGTTGAAAATTCTAGTGACATGTTAAGGAATATGACGAGACCAATAATTCAAAATTTTTAAAATATTTTTTAGAATTACCACCCGTTTTTCTATGTGCCGTTGCTTTAAATCCAGCTTTAAACGTACCGGGTGTTGAAGCTTTAATTGATGAAATTTATGACAAGTTGGATATGCATGAGGAGGATCCAACTTTAAAAGCAAAAACAAAAAAAATATTCAATGAGTGTATGGCCAAACTTTATGATCATTATTTTAAAAAATATGGTGAAAAAAATCATACAAATTTGTTTGAGTCTCGGTCCACGGCCTCTAACGATGAAACAAGCGGGGATCCACTTATAACCATGTTGAATGTCGTTAGAGACGAGACCGCTAGACAACAAAGGGGTAGTGAACCAACAAGTGAACTTGGAGATATAAAAAAATCAGTATTCGCTTACTATGACCACCGAGGAGTATAGGAAATTTGATGTTTTGGCATGGTGGAAATCGAAAGAATCCGAATACCCGATTCTAGCCACCATGGCTCGTGATATACTAACGGTCCAAGCTTCCACGGTAGCTTCGGAAAGTGTGTTTTCTCTTAGTGGCAGGGTTTTGTCAATTAGAAGAACAAGACTAACTCCGGAATCGCTAGAGATGGCAATATGCTTAAAAGACCATTTGGATGTCGTTGATCGTGTTCAACATAAAACTAGTCTAGAAGATGAAGTTGAGTTAGAGCATAAAATTGTTGACGAAGAAGTGGAGACTAACGATTCGGACGACGATTGTACCGAGGTACCCGCACCTTAGAGAAACTCATCGGAAAGTGTTGCACCTGCCGCTAGTAAACGATCAAAGAAATAAAATCTTACTGGAACCGGTTCTGAGTCATTTTTTATTTTTCTTTTTGTAACCGGTTAATTTTTTTTATATATTGTAACCGATTAATTTGTTTTTTAATTTTAACCGATTATTGTTACTATTTTTATTTATCAATGTAACTAATAATAAAAATCAAACATAACAAACACAATAGAAAGAAACATTACACAAACTTTATTAAAACACCAACGGTAACATTTATCAGGAACCGGTAAGTAGGAAGGGGTTTATATACAAAAAAAAACGATTTTTTAATCAGGAACCGATTTCCAACGGTAACATTTATCAGGAACCGGTTCCAACGGTAACATTTTATCAGGAACCGGTTCTGAACAGTAAAAGGTAGGTTTTGACTGTCAGGAACCGGTTCTGAACAGTAAAAGGCAGGTTTTGACTGTAAATGGCTGTCAGGAACCGGTTCTGAACAGTAAATGGCAGGTTTGACTGTCAGGAACCGGTTCCCAACACTATCAGAAACCGGTTCCGCACCATACCGTTCCACACCATCCCGGTTCCATAATACCCATACCCGGTTCTACACGGTTCCATATTCTTGGGTGTGAACCCGGGTAGGAACTGGACCCGGTTCCACACCATACCCGGTTCCAATGACTTCCAAGCAGAACCGGGTCCGGGTTGGAACCGGTTCCGGGTAATAATAAAACCCGATTATGCCCATCTCTAGGTGTAACAGGGTTGGAGGATGGTTGTTTATTAGCCAGCAATCCCCCCTTGCAGCCATGGCTAACTCATGGATTTTCGTACTCTTGACTCAGTGGTGGTTTGTTTAGCTTCTAATGGGGCTCTTAATGTTCAGCGTTTAGTGGTTCAGATTATTTGTTTCATATGTCTGAATGGTTCAGACATGTATAAATGGTTAAGACCTCTAATCTGAATTGGTCAGATATTTGTCTCTGAACGATTATGTATTATATTGGCTTTTAATTTAGACATCTTACTAGTTCAGCACTTAATAGTTCAGACCTTTTACTAGTTTAGCACTTAACCATTCAGAAGTTGTCAAACAACCTCTTACTAACTAGGACTCCGATCATTAAAAAGGTAGATGCAAACAAGGTTTGGGTTTAATTTCTTTTGCTACACGCTCATAATCTAGAGATATGCGATTACCATCAAATTTCTATTGAAATCAAATACTAACATGTGCAGTGGCGGTAAATCAAGACTAGTTTGGCCAAAAAAAATGATTCAAAAACCACCACTTTACTAGTTCAGCACTTAATAGTTCAGACATCTTACTAGTTTAGCACTTAACCATTCAGAAGTTGTCAAACAACCTCTTACTAACTAGGACTCCGATCATTAAAAAGGTAGATGCAAACAAGGTTTGGGTTTAATTTCTTTTGCTACACGCTCATAACCTAGAGATATGCGATTACCATCAAACTTCTATTAAAATCAAATACTAACATGTGCAGTGGTGGTAAATCAAGACTAGTTTGGCCAAAAAAAAAGATCCAAAAACCACCACTTTGCAATATCATTGACATTAGGCGAGTCAAACAAATTGAGCGAGAATGAAATTTTCATTACCCATACCTAATAGGCGTTTAAATCGGCCTAGTTGTATGTAAATCCTTACAAGTTTATCCTAATCTAAACACAAGCAAAAGCAGAAAACCAAAATCTCATTCAACAAATGCAAACACCAAAAGTAAAAACTACATCAAGAATATGGAATTTCCACCTCAAATTCTTCAAGTCCCGTCTCATCAAATAGAAATGCTGCTGCATAAAAAAAAATGTAGCAATAAATTTCAAATTCAGGAAAAAAAAATATTTATTTAGAACAATCACATAACTTTCTATGTATACATATAATATATATAATATAAAGAAAATACATCACTTAACTTTCTTCCAGCATTAATAATGCAGGCTCATAAACTAGTATATAACAAAAAACAACAAAATATGAGATTACCATATAACTTAAGCCATGGCGGACTGAAGGCTGGATATTGTAGACCTTAATATCTGATCCCCAACAATTAACCTCAACTTCCTAATAAACTCTTCCCGGCTCGTCTTCTTTCCCTACAAAATCACCAGAGAAACGTAAGCAAAACATTTTGAACACTACACAAACTAATACTAGAATACAGATGATGTGTAATCATACCTTAAGAGACTCATACAAGATATGCACTAGCTTCATATCGTCTGGAGATACTTTATCCGATATAGCTTCAAACAGCTTTGAGAAAGGCATCCATGGTGATTTAGGAGCCCTAGAGGCGCTTGATCCAACACTCGGGACCTTTTCCACAGATATGTTCCCCTAAGAAGAAAGATAACAGATAATAACAATAACAGCAACAAGCTACAGATTCAAATATCACCTACACGGTACACTGAAAACATCAGTTTATTATTTTATTATCGAGAGAAAAACACACCGGTTTACTAGAAGAAGAAGAATCTATCTGCGATGGTCTGTGAGCATCTTCGGTTGTCACCCTTGATGACAAATTAACCCTATTTCCATCTATGACAGTAGTTATGATGTTAAACAGTTATAAGAAGGTTTTAAGTGTCTGCAATTGGAGTTGGTTAACGAGAAGACGTAAACTACTAATACCTTCAGCACTAGGAGAAATCTTGAAACTGACGGCATATTCAGGATAGATATGTGTATTCATATTCATGTTCCAAACGACATAATGATTTGGATTATCCAAATTGTCGACTCCAGTGTCGAAGCAATCATCGCTTGGATAAAACTGTTTAGATCCAGGTAAAACAAGTTCCATATTTCCCAATATCACACGGCATAACACCATGCATCTTACTCCTTTTTCGTCAACATCACATATAGTAGCACTGTAACCACAGCAAAAAATATTGAAATCCAACAAAAACATATATACGTTCATGAACTTGTTCAGCGGGAAGTACGTTTATTTAATAAACGAACGAACATGAACACACATTTTGTTCGTTCATTTATGTTCGTGAACGTCCGTTTATGTTTGTTTATGTCCGCTTATTGTGGTCACTTATGTCCGCTTATTTACATTTGTTTATATTTGTTCATTTATGTTTGTTTCAATTTAAATACACAAGTAGTTATATTTATAGGTATTAATCATGAACTTTCTAACCTACTTTTATAAATATAACTAATTGATATTTTGGCTTTTCTAGTAATAAAAATGGGTTTTTCCAATGGAATTTTATGGTAATCAATCACTAATTTATATAAAAATTACTTTATGTTCGTTTACACTTAGTAAAATATGGTCATTTGTCTTCATTTATTTTGTTTAATTATGTTCATTTGTATTGTTAAATTATATGCGTTTAATTTGTTTGTTTATGTCCGTTGACGTTCGTTAATTGTTCGATTAAATATTAAAAGAACAACAAAAACGAACACGAACATGCCCATTTTCTAAATATAGGAGCATGAACAAAACATATATGTTCGATTATATGTTCGTGTTCAGTTGAAATTAAATGAACGAACACGAACAGGCCTTTGTTCGTGTTCGCTCGGTTCATTTACAGGCCTACATAGAATAACTAAAAAAGGTTCATCTTCAGATCATAGCTCAGAACAAGAAACATAAAAGCTTATTTGTACCTGTTTTGGGCAGAGTCAACAGCTGTAAGGTGGACCCCATACCCATACTTTCCAAGTTTTGGCCCATCATGTCCAAGCCCGTAAGCCACAGTGCTAGAAGGTGCATTCGTGGACGATGCAAACCAAGCATACTTCACATTTGCATTACCACGAAGCTTTTCTGTAATTTCAACTTGCTTCTCGAAAAGCTCTAGCATTGATTCCAGGATATCGCCAGAACATATCTTCACATCAATTATATCAGCTTTTAAAGCTGGATTAATACCCTTAATAAACATATTTCTAACGGTTTCTGGATCCAATAGGTTTCTGCAAGTATCATTTAAGTTGTGGTCAAGTTTGACCCTCTTAATATTTGACTCTTCGATATACGACTCGTCCATGCATTCCTCAACATTATTGTTATTTAACCCATTTAGCTCAATCTCGACATTCAACTTAACTTCAGGAGTCATACAAGACTCTGATTCAACATGTATATCATTTTCTGCATCGGACTTATTGCATTGATGACTTTCATAAATACAATATATTTCAGGGAAAAAACAGCTACCTGTTTCGTCAATCCATGCTATAGGTTTCTGTACACCAGTTTCCAAATCTATTTCGATCATATGTAAGATATCTAAAACTATATGACGCCCATTAATTTTAACTTCAATAGTTGACTTCTTTGCCAAGAAATCTTCTTTGACCAAGTCAATAACATCTTGGGAATGATCATCCCATTGACCATCTTGATAAAAAAGAATACGTTGGGGTACTCCAGTTTTCATAAAATTCGAGTAGTTCTTGAGTAAAGTTTTACTAGAAGATGAGATACATTTTGAGTTGCAGCTTTCATCTCTCTTTCTCTTTCCAATACGCTTCAATACTGGGCTAGTCCTCACAGCCAAAGCTCGGGTACTAGCTTTGACTATTTGAGAAGCGCGTTTCCGTTTAGGATTAAAAATGACTCTAGTTCTACTACCACTGTCTGATGCTTTAACCCATTTTGATGCCATATCTACAGATTTAACTGTATTTACGCTAGTTAACCTACCTAGATTAATGAAAATACTCAAAACGAGATGCTAAAGATATTAAATGTCCTGCATGAAGAAAAGTAGCAATCAGTAGGCATCCATTTGATTCCAAATCTTAATTATAAAATATAATATTTACTTACTGAATATATTAATGCACAAACTAACGCTTATTTATAAATACGCCGTGCACAGACGTATTGACTAAACAAGAAAAATCTAATTGTAAAATAGAAGGGGGCTATCAATTATGGATACTATTATAATCTTAATAGAAAACTAGATATTTGTTATAAATCTTTCTATTTATCTAAAATTAATCTCTCCTATCGATTAATCGCTCGGCTAAGATTATATAATTGTCTTCTTTTATTCATTATATTTTCTCAAGTTAACTTTCCTAGCAACACGTTTTATACTCTTCTGTAAGCAGAAGTTTTAAGAATCTAACTTAGGGTTTTATTTAAGATTGTCTAACTGCCTTCTTTTATTTAATATACATCACGTGTGTGTATCCTCAAAAAATCCTGGAAATAAAAGATTACCGCTTAATAAAAATATGCAGAGAAAGTTGATATTAAAAGATTTAGCAAAATGCAATAAATACTCTTTTGCAAAAAAAAAAACGCTTTGAATTATTTGTAATGATTAACAAAAAAATCAAACGCTAACTAACGAAATAGGATAAAATATTCTAACATAACCAAAAGGTGGTCAAAGAAAACATTAACTTGACCACATAATAACACAAGCAATTTCATCATTCACTGGAGCTAAGAGAACATACCATATTTAAAAAACGACTTCACTTCAGCAAAATGTGGCCATTTCCCTTCCATCGCTAGAGGTCGACAAATTCCTAACCTTATCATTAAGTAATTACAGCTCTAACAAGTATACTACACTAAAACACAAAACATCCATCAGAGCTTGTATAAACGTATAGTGAATAGAGCACCATAGATATCCACGAAAAAAAAATCATATATCATATTCATCAACCACATGCAACTTCCTCATTACCCCGTAAAAGAAAACATGAAAAAAAAAATAAACTAATCCTCACATTAATTGACCGGACATATATGTTTAATCCATTCAGTGCTCGTTTAGGTGAGATCGGAAAGTCTATACGCAGTTTATGTGACTCAAATTTCGTTAGTATGTTTGTCACGGAAAATGTTTTGACTTTCTGATCACATAGAATTAAACCAAACAGTCGTTCAACTTCAAATGCACAAGTCACAAATACACGCGTTCTTTCAAAAAATGTAATTCTACGAAAACCTAAAAGCATGCATGTCAATTGTCAATGTCGTTAAAGCATTCACCCAATACAAACAACCAAACTTATTCATCCACTTTAACCATCGTTTTCGCACTTTCATAATCCACACATACGCTAAATCGCTAATCAAACTCACAATTATACTTTACAAATAAACTATAAGCATAATAACCAACAAAAACAATTAAAAACCTATCCAATAAACTCCCAAATTATCATCTCCTAACCCTAGAAAAACCTTACACAATTATCCAACGCTATTGTTAATCAGACTAACAGATTATCTCCCAAAACAATTCAACCGCATATACGTATATAACAAATCAAACGGTGTAATTAAAATAATTATACTTTTTTTAATAATTATACTGCAAAACAAAAACAAAAAATATTTCAATTCAGACTTTAAAGTTACTACTACGGCAAAAACATCAAAAAATTACTAATTAACGATTCATATACCACATAACAAGACAGCATAGTACCGATAGTTTACAGATCCAGAAAAAAAATGAAAAAAAAAAGCATTAATTCAGTTAAAAAAACATACAAGCAGAATCTGATATGCTCTGATGAACACGATCAGTGGATCGATCGAATTGGTGAGAATTTATGTGCGAAATTGTTGAATAAAAGCTTGCTTGGAGGAAAAGAAACGACGGCGAGGTCGTAATTCGGCTGGATGGTTTCAGATTTAGGGGTTGTTGTAGAAGATATGTGATACGACGCCGTTCTTGGGAATTGTCAAAAGGGCCGTTCGTAACGTTTACTTATATAACGCCTTTCTTTATCATCACGCCAAGATTTTTAATTAATTAAAATCGTTCGAGAAATCTTCTCCAAACTTAAAATACGCGACTTTTGTATTTTTTTTTAATTATTTTTTTAAGCATTTTAGATTAGATTAAATGAATTGATGAAGTAGTAGTATGAACATATTGTCATTTGGTTCCTTAGTTTTATTAATTATATATTTAGCTTTATAGTTTGCACAAATATTATGTGAGTTGATACATGTATAAAGAGGGTTGTAGTTGTTAACTTGATTTGTGCGTAAATTTGACGAGGAAGTCGAACCTCGAAGAAATACAAGCGTGAGAGATTATGTTAGGTTGTTAAAAGATGGGAAGATTGGTAATAAGCTTGTGATTCGGATGAGCCTTAGAAACAAACTTGGGAAGTTTTCGTTTAGGTTTGAGATGGGGTGGGGTGGGGGTTCACGCAGGTGATTTCATGGGTTGTAGCATCACCTAGAGATATATTCAACTAGTCTATTTTGTGTTGTATTAGTTACGGAGGTGAGTATTAGGATCCGACAATATATGTTAGGGATGGGTGATGAAGAGGGACGATGATGGTTGGAAGGTGAGGGTGTTATGTTTTTTTAAGTAAAAGGGTACTTTGGTCATTCTGTGTGAATTACCATAACTTAAAATGCTTGTTAATGAACATAAATAAACATATTACAAGGGTATTAGTGTAATTTACTCTTGTTGCTATTTTTTGTTATAAATAAAAAGAGACTAGGGCAAGATAAAAGTACTGAATCTAATACTAATAAAAGAATAACTATAATGTCACATGACATTTTCTTATAATAAAAGATTTTATCAAAATGTCATGTGGCAATTTATCATGTTACATCAACCATATAATAAATAATAATAATAAGTAAATTAATATAAAGACTATTAAATGATTGAATTTAATATATATTAAAAATAATCTTATATTTATTATTATATATCTTCAATATTCTTGATTCTTAATAATTAACATTAGTTATCTACTTCAATATACTTTAATATAATATCTCTACTTTAATAATAAAAACATACTTATCAAAAGAAGATGGGATAACAAAAAAGTTACACGCCCATCACTATTTGACGTAACCAAAAATTTAAAACTTCATCATGTTTATAATTTGTTATCATCGTTTTCACAAATGTTTATGTATAAACAATATATGTGTGTGTGTGCGCGCGCGTGTGTGTTTAATATATATAATCTTAGATCATGAACTAATTTCATTTCATCTTCTACTTTTATAACACTTTTTAAAATAAGAAAATATTAATTTGAAATAAATTATACTAATGATTTTGTATTCAAAAACACAATTCTTACTTCATAAACGCATTAAATGAGTAATGTTATGTTTTCTTTAATTTTGTATGTATGGTTCGTATTAAGGTTATACGTATTCATATCAAAATTTATATTTATGATGTGTGATGCACGAAAATAATATGAAATATAAAAAATAATTTAATACTTATAATCGTTATGTCCTTCAAACGCAACAACCTAACAATAACATATTTATTTAAAAAAAAAACTCATTCAAGTTTATATAAATGGAAAACACATTTATTTCCCCAAGGAACTTGATCAACTCTATGATTATCTTAAAGTCTTTCATTTTCTATCCTTAAACCATGTAATACATGGGTCTATAAACTAGTATTAACTAAACGTGGGACAAAAGGCTCTTCTATGTGGATCTTAAGGACGCCAACCGAGATGAGTGCATAACAATTAGTCAGTTACTTACATCACGCTAGATTAATTATCTTTGCTACATGTTTTATATAAGGTCATGTGTAGTAAAAAGCCCTGAAGGGGCGTCTGACACGTGGCATGCCACATCAGCAGCGGCGTTTTGGGGCGTTTTGACATTAGATGCCATAGTCATAACGTCCCTACATCATCATTACGCAATTATTAATTTCCATTATTTAATATTAATTTCAAACTATATAAAAATAAAAACAAATTTCATTAATATAAAAAATTACACTTAAAATAAAAAAATTCATAAAATAAAAAAACATTACACTAAAAATAAAAAAAATTACACTAAGAAAAAATAAATAAAAACATTCATTCTTCGCTTATGACGTCGTTCTCTCCTTCTTTCTCTTCATTTTCTTCGAACACTCAAAGGTATCGTTCCAGAAATGTAGCTCTCTAACAAAGGTGAACACTCAAAGGTATTAATGTCGTTCATACACCCAGCGACACCAAAGAAAGCTGACCAAATCCACAGGTCGTACGATGCCACCGCTTGTAGAACCAAAGTTGGTCTTTTCTGGTCACCGCGTGTATGTTGACCTTGCCATGTGGCTGGACAATTATACCAACGCCAATGACGACAATCCAAGCTTCCGATTATGCCAGGAATTCCATGCTTTTCTAAATGCACCTCGTATATTTGTTGAAGGTCGTTCCAAGATGGATCTCTTAAATAACGTTTTCCATATAATTGGCATATACCTAAAAAATAATTAAAAATATAAAATTTAATAAATAGTGACGAGTCGTTAAAATAAAATAGATATATATAATTACCTAAGCAGAATTGCTCCACGGTATCACATGTTGTTTTCTCCCCCATCTTCAAGTGCTCGTCATTTATGTCGTAAGTGTTCCCATAGGCTAGTATACGTAAAGCGGAAGTTACCTTTTGAATTGAGGTGAACCCTAGATATCCTCTAGCATCCATTATTTGCTTAGAGTAGTCATACTTTACTTCCAAAACTTCGTTAATGCGCAAAAAAAACTTTGGCTCATCCTAAACCGACGTCTAAAAACGTCTGGTCCGAAAACCGGTGTGGGGTCAAAGTAGTATTTCACCAAACGCTCCCGCTTCCCGGTCTCTCAAATATAGGTACGCCTCAATATGGGTCGTGGTGGCTTGTATCAACGCACCCATGCACTCGTAACCGCTTCTTCCTCCTCTGCGGTTTGTTCAGCCGAAAGAATCTTCAATAAATATTGGTGAACGAATCGTCCGATGGAGAACCCATTATTTTTTTAGAATGGTGGATGTATTTGGTTGAGATAGTTTGTGTGTGAATAAAATGAGGGGTGTATTTATATATATATATATAATATATATATATATAAGTAATATTATAAAAATTTTTTTTTAATAAAAGATCCGTTATTCAACCGATATATTTTGAAAATCAAAAACAAAACGCCGGTTTGTACACGGCGGGGATCAAATAAAAAAACCCCAAAGCGCCCCACGTAATGGTGTGGGAGGCGCTTTGGGGCCCTTTGGCCGGCGTTCCCACACACAAACCGCCCCACTACGGATGGCCTGAGGGAAAGTGTAGTAATCATGTCAACTACATCCCATTCTACATTAAACATTTAAACATGAACTTGTCAATGTGATCAGTGATTATCTCATTGAACATTGAGCATGAACTCATCTCTTTCTTAGGCAAAGAGTTTGCAGAGAGATATGGAGTTGTCTTGGCGAATGGCGTGTGAGCAATGATCATGTATTCTTGTATAGATAGAAGTATTTGGCCTTTTTTTCCATTTATTGTATCTTGCTTATTTAGTTTTTATGTACTAAAAGTGTGTATGCGTGATGCGGCAGGAAACGCAAACACTGTCAAAGTGTGCATTGTTCGATTGATTCAGTCATTAGTCGCAATCGAAATCAACGTCATCGATTAGTTTATTTTATTAACCAATCGGTTTTTGATCAAGCAGTTTGATTTATTAAGTTAGATTGAATGTTTTTGGTTTGATTCGTTTATTTTCGGTTAATAGCCAAAACCATACTTGCACTAAAATTTTTGCTTAGAAATACACAAAATTGAGGTATAAATACATGATATGGAAGTATTAATACATAAAATGGAGGCATAAATATGAAATACATGAACTGGAGGTATAAAAGTTGTAAATATATATGAATACGAATGGTTCGGTTCAGTTAGTTTTGGTTAAACGATGGTACAAAAAAATCGATAACCTGTTTTGATTAATCTGGGTTTCGATTAATCAGTTTTCAGTTAATATGATTTTTGGTTGATTTTGGTTCAGTTTCGGTTCGGTTTCTTTTAACGCTTAAGTTATTATTCACCTTTGGACATTGTTAGTCACGTAACTAACATTTATTTAATTAAAAATAACTATAGCAATAATATACTCATATTAAAGAGATAAAAGACTAGTTTTTAAGGTGAAATCAAAAAATATATATTAACGTACAAATTGGTTGCGAGTCGGTTCACCATGGGCATGTGGCTCACACAAAAGTCGCATTACTATTACTATTATTATTTACTATCTATAACATTTATGAACTTGGGTAATAGTGGCAGGCTCTTGATTGGTATGGATTTTTTTTGGTCTTTTTCCTTTTTGTTTTATGATACAAGTATTATTACACCAATAATGTAACAAAAGTTTCGCAACTCAATTGGTTCCACACGCATAGCTGCATTGTAGAATCCTGGGTTTGAATCACGCATAGCTGCATTGTAGAATCCTGGGTTTGAATCCCTCAAGCCATACCTTAAGAGCTAAAGTTCTGGCCAGGCCAAAAACTTATCTACTGTTATATGTAGAATAAATTTTTATAAGTGTTAAAATCCACTTAACCGATTTAATAAAACTTACATTCAAAAATAATAATAATCATGTAACAATTAGCTTCTAAACTTTGAGGAGTATTAGGTTCAAAGACGAAAACTAATAAGATGGAGGTATAGGATCATATACAAACATGTATCTTTGTACAAACTGTAAGGACCAACAGTTTAATGACATGTGTCCTTAATTAAAAAAATTGATTTAAGAGTATTAGACTTTTTATACTCTTTTATGTATATCTAATTAAAAACAATAATTTAATTATCTCTAAATTTATGCAAGATTAATTCAAATCCTAATTTCCTAATCTATTCTTCATCATCGAATCAGCACCGTAATCAACTTCATCATCAACACCGTACATCAGCACCATAATCGGCATCATCATCAACACCGTAATCAGCATATCGCCAACATCAGCACCTTAATCAGCACGGTAACACCATCGCCAGCGCATCCGACGGTAACATCCCACACCACCACTGTTAGCACATCTCGTAATTAGCACAATTTCATGTTTTTTTTATTTTATAAACAACATATACTGTTACATAATTAGCACAATTTCATTATTTTTATTTTATAAACAACACATATTGTTACATAGTAGTACAATTTCATGTTTTTGTTTTAATTTTATAAATAGCACATAATACTACATAACTAGTAGAAAACAAGTTTATTTCCAAATAGACTCCTAATAACAACATGAAAGGAAAAAAAATGGCAACACATAGGAAACACACAACAAATTAAGAACTTGCATATAGATTTAAAATCAACACAATATATTTTTCATACTATAGCACATTCCAACTACATAACTACCACAATTATAAAACACTTTTATTAACTTTTTAAAAGTCACTTTTATAAATAAAAAAAGTATAGCAATATGGTACTCATATTAAAGATAAAAAATACATGATTTTATGGTATAATTTTTTTGTAAATAATGAAGTATATAAAAGTTATTTTAGTTTAAAAAACTTGATGGATTTATAGCCTAGTGGCATCTTGGTGATGGGATAAGGCTTTGAGACCAATAGGTCCTGAGTTTGATTCCCACAAGAGGAGTTTTTCTCATATTTATTGGATTTCCTCCTGAATTGGTGTATAGGCTATTGCCTAGTGGAGATGGATATGATCGGATGGTTCCGCTGGTGGCACGATGATACTCTAGTGGTCCGTCAGTGATCCAAATTTGCCGTTCAAAAAAAATTAATATTTAATGGGAGATGGCTAAATGACTAAAATACACCTAACTTAATAGTATTAATTATTAATTATAGATGTTTTATTTGTAATTAATACCAACCATTGATTTAAACTATTAATGATTCATATCTGTTTTTATAGTTCTTACATTTAGCACTATTTGTATAGAATCTCAACTCAATAAAGAAAAATTGGTTATGAGTCGGTTCATCGTGTCTCACACAAAGTCATGTTAAAATTTACACTCCGTTCTTTTTAAATCAAAAGATATTAAACAAATTTAGTTAAAGAAAGTAATTGTAATTTATCTATTATTAACGCTTACCAATGGAATTTTAAACAAATTAAATATAGGGGTCATGATATACTAGGAAGTTTTCATGGGTAGCAAGAATATAAAGTAATCTTGACCATCTATTTAGTAATCAAGGGTTAAGATTAAATTGGTGGAATTGAAGGAAGAAAAGGAAGCGCGTGAGTTTGTTGATGAACATTGTAGTCAATCCAAGGTAATAGTTTCTCTCTCCTCCAATCCCCCCCATTTTTGAAACGTTAATAACTCATTAATACGACATTATTTTTTTATAAAAATTGCACCATAAAACACAATTGACAAAAAACACTTAAAAAGTGTGTTTTTTCATTCTTTTGTAAAACGCAATGGATAAAAAACTGTGTTTTTTCATTATTTTGTAAAACGCAAATGACCAAAAAACAATAAAAAAGTGTGTTTTTTCATTCTTTTGTAAAACGAATTAGACAAAAAAAACTGTGTTTTTTCATTATTTTGTAAAACGCAATGGACACGCAATGGATAAAAAACACAAAAAAATGTGTTTTTTCATTCTTTTGTAAAACGCAATAGATAAAAAATAGTGTTTTTTCATTATTTTGTAAAACGCAATGGACAAAAAACACCAAAAAAGTGTGTTTTTTCATTTTTTTTTGTAAAACACAATTTAAATGAAAGTTTAAACTGAAAGGTGTTTTGTAATTTTTCTTTGAGACATTTTGTCAAACACCTGGTGTGCAACTTTTTATTAATGATTTCTCAATGAAATTGGAACTAATGATGTTGCCCATACGCAAGAATAAATCAAGAGAAAAAGTAGAATCAGAGATATCTTCACTTTGAATACAAAATGTTTAAGAAATTTGAGAAGAAGAGTACCTTTTAAACAGAAATCTCGTGTCCCATCGCATTATGTTAAATTTGACAGAGTGGCGAGGTTAGGGAGACGATTCTGGTGGTGGTGGGCGATGGAGTGACGACGGTAGTGGTGGTGGTGGTGGTGATGGTGGTGATGGTGGTGGGGTGAGATGTATCGTGAAAGAAAATGACATACTGGGTTTTTGTTATAGAACTAAGTTTTTTATCTTAGGGTTGTTTGACTAAAATGCCCTTCCAATGTTTTTTATCTTTGACACGTGTCACTCTATCATTGCTTCTATCCTTCCTAGCTAAAACAAACTTTCTATTTGATCCTTCCCCTTAAATATAGTTAAGGAATACAATCTAAAAACCTGATATTCAGAAGTTACAAAATTTAAAGTAAGGAATACAATCTTAAAACCTGATATTGAGAAATATATAGAAATTTTGGGAAAAACTTCCTTAATGTTCATATATCAATTCAGGATGAAACTTAATAAATAATTGATGGATCACTGGAGTATCATCGTGTCACCATCAGAACCACCCGATTATATCCATCTCCACTAGGCATAATGCCATACACCAATCCAAAAGGAAACCCAATAAATATAGGAAAAAACCCTCTTAATGTCCATACATCAATTCAGGAGGAAACCCAATAAATATGGAAAAAACCCCCTTGTGGGAATTGAAATCAGGACCTATCGGTCCCAAGTCTTATCCCACCCCTAAGATGTCACTAGGCTATAAAGCCATGGGCAAGATTTATAGGATATAGAATGATATGAAGTTTAAATTATGATATAAAGTCTATTTTAATATTGTTCCCCTCTGACTGCCGATGTCGTATTCCCATGTAGTATCCACTTTCCATGTCTTAGTGTCTCGTCCCCAACTGTTGCTCTTACGTTTCTTACATATTCTCCCCGAGTAAGCAAAACACTTAAAACTGGTGTAGCATACCAATATACCATATCCATATGTTTTAAATGTTTGCTTACTTTTTCGGTGGTGAGATTGCAGACATCGTTGAAACTTAAGAGCTATAGTCAGGGACGATATGTGATATCCAACCTCCAGAGATGTTGAATTGAAGAAATAGAACTAAGAAGTAGCAAGATGCTAGAATGAGCATAATATACACAACTACTGTTACATTCAAAAATTAAAAGAACTCCAATTTCCCCATTATAAACCCCTAATCATTGATCTACTCATAACCCAAAGGAAACTTGTAGCCTTGACGTCTTCAACTAGCTTAAACACCTTAGGTCTTCTATTGTTGAAAATGAGATCGTTACTTGCTTTCCATATCACCCAAAGGGCAGTGAGAATTACCATGTACACTGCCTTTGATTTCAGCTTATTCGTCACCCCAACCTCATGCACTTGAAATAGATCTTTGATGGTAGACGCATATATAGGGGAAACATTACACCATTCGGAAACTATACTCCCAATCATGTTTGCTACTTCACATTGTATAAATAATTTACATTGTCTTTCCCGCATAATTTACACTGTATTGACCCAGCGTATATGCCTCGTTTGACTAAAGCATTGAACGATGCAATACGGTCTTGGTGACTTCTCCAAGCATAGATGTTCACCTTCTTAGGCAACCAACTATTCCACTTGAAAATGAATCTACCACTCAAATCTTTATTTCTAACCATTTTTTTGTTTGACATCCTTAACCTAGGATTGTTGGACAGCTTCATTGATCCAATATCATTTATCACTTGAGCTCGTTAGTTCAAACATTTATCATTGATCCAAAGGTCTTGTTGTTGAACGAGGAATCCAGTGGTAGTTCCGGCAAGGGAAAATCATCGGTTTCTGCCAACTTCGTTGATGAGATCGAGGACAACTGATACGTCGATGCCAGACTGAACGACTAAGTCGGTCCCAGGACACCCAAAAAAGGGTAAACAACCCGTCGGGTCATCAAACCAAAGTAGTTGATTGGGCGACAAACTACACGCGTACACATCAAAGAAGGAAGCGACGATTCAAGCTTTAGTGGATGTTAAACAACAAAATATTTTGGAAGCTAGAGCGTTTGTATCGTTCACGTAAACAACAAAAGTTATCGGGTTTTAGTTTGAAATTTCGTATTATAATTTTTTTAGTTTGATTTATCGTATTTTATTTTTCCGTTTTTCAAATTATGTAACATTATAAATTATAATAAAATTTAAATTTTTAATGATATTTAATTGTTTGATTTAGTTTAAATTTTAAAAAATAATTATAGGTTACGTGAGGATAGATTTGGCATGGTAGACAGGATTGAGTGGGACATGGGTATTGTTACTTATGGGTGCCCCTCCCACCCTAAATATGTAATTTCGCCTCCTATTTGATGTTTAGTTAATTAATATGGAGATAATAGGAGGGGTGCAATGAAAATTTTGGTAAACTATACATGCATGATAATGAAAAAAAAAAAGAATACACAATGATCTCCACATTGATGCAAATTTGGTTTCAAAAATAGTTTAAAAACAATTTGCGTAATATATATAGGAGTTAGTTAACATACATTTGGCCTTAACGTACGATGCGTATGTGATTTGCGTTCCGCATATTATCCGCCAAATTATAAACCAGCATGTTATAAAGTATCAACCTGCATGTTATACAAACCCAGAAGGATCCTAAACTCGGAAGCTTTTGGGAAACATGTGGGTTTATGTTTTTGTAACATGTGGGCTTATAATTTATAACATGCGGTTTTCGTTTGGCGGATTATAACATGCGGAACTCAAATCCCGTGCACATCGTACGTTAAGGCCAATTGTATACTACACTTTCTCTCTCCTCTCTCTCTCTCTCTCCTCTTTATAATCTATATAGGGTGAGGTTATTGTAAATAAAAGTGTTTTTCGTAAGAAGCTAATAAATAATCTAAACCGTTAGATCTTTAATCTAATGGTTGAGATCTTGATGGCAATCTTGTAAATAATGTAACAATTAAATTAATTAGTTTTCAAGATTAAAGATATAAATGTAAATTTAACATTTTTAAATTAAGAAACTAACATTAATGCACATGCAACTTCTCCCCGTCTTTTTTAAACGTCAATAACTTTTTATATGTAACTTTAAAAAAATTTACACCATAATAACGAGCGTTTTTTTATCTTTAATATGAGTACCATAGTGCTATACTTATTTAGAGAAAAAAATTTACGTATAGTTCAGCCTACTGAAATGCAGGTTTAAATACTGTACGAGAACATCTACCTGAATGCAGGTGTAAAACACCATGCAAAGAACAACTACTGGAATGCAGGTATAAAACACCATGAATGCGGGTGTAAAACACATTCCGAAGAACACCTATTAGAATGCATGTATAAAACACCATGAATACAAGTTTAAAACACCATACGAAAAGATATACTGGAATTATAGTAGTAAAACACCACACATAATGTGCAATGCAATCATTCCAGATATTAAAAAACACCATGACTATATTACGATTAAAGTCATGGTTGTATTATACTTTCAAAAGATATATTGGATTCAAGTTGTGGTGTCTTTTTAAATTCGTATGGTGTTATATACCTGTGAATTAACTAAATTTTTTATATGAATTTTATACATGTTAATTAATATTTATGTATAATCATATAAAATTCAAAATTGTAATTCCTAAAATAACTACACATTAATTGTATGTATCCTTAGTTAGAATTATTAGTACAATTACCATTATATCTTGATTTAAAAAATGATAGGGAAAGATCTAATGGCTAAGATTTTTTCTTACTCTTCACACACTTTTGGTTTTTTTTTACAGAAACCTCAATTCTCTCTCTCTCTTATATATATATATATATTTATATTTAGAGCGACCAACATAATCACTCCCAAACACTCTCAGGGCACCCATTAGACCAAATAGAACCCGAATCCACCCCTTCGACTCAAATGGTTTCAAAAAACAATTTAAAATCAATTTGTGTAATATAAATGAGTTCTTATTTGACGTGATCCACGTTAGTTGACAAGAGTTCCCCCATTTAATTTCGGTTAAAACGTCTTTCAAATTGTTACACTCTTCGACCAACTTTTGTTTGTTCATCGGGTAACTAAACCCAGTCTTCATTTTCCTAACAAAATGCTTCAATCGTCTTTCAGATTGATTCTCACGTCTCACCTTTTTCTCTTTTCGCAGACAATGCCGGACTAGTTTCACCACGTTCCACCGCCGTTATTCAAATCAATTTGTTTCGTTTGTTTGTTCGTTCAACCAGGTAACCAAAAACTGTCTTGATTGTTCATAATAATATAAGCATGTAGTTGTCGAAATTATAATTTCAAACTCAAGAATTAGAAGCCAATTCTTGGTGTTTTTTAGCCATTTGGTATTTTGTTTCCATTTACGAAAACTGTCTTGATTGTTCACAATAATATAAGCATGTAGTTGTCGAAATTATAATTTCAAACTCAAGAATTAGAAGCCAATTCTTGGTGTTTTTTAGCCATTTGGTATTTTGTTTCCATTTACGAAACCTTTAATTCTTGATATGTTTTCGGTTTTACTTGCTAAATCACAATTTATATGTTTTTTTTAATATTTCGTTTCTTGAGTGGTTCTGAAATTATATTACTAGTTTATGTTATGGTAAAATACAATTGATAAGCTTTTTTAAATCTTTTTAATATTGTGTTTCTTGAATAGTTCTGAAATTGTATTACCAATTTGTGATATGCGAAATCACAATTGATGTTTTTCAATGTTTCATTTCTTGAGTGGTTCTGAAATTATATTACCAGTAGGGTTGTAAATGAACCAAACATTCAGCAAACGGTTCGTGAATTGTTCGGCGAGAAGTTCGTTCATGTTCGTTCGTTTAATAGAGGAACGAACATGAAAAGAATAATTAGTTCGTTAAGTTAGATGAACGAGCATGAACAAATGTTGCGTTCATTTGTTTACGTTACGAACATTCAGTAATGTGTTTGTTTATGATCGCACTTTACGTTTATTGGTGGTCGTTCCTTTAAAGGTTTTTATATGTTGTATTTTAGTTTTATTGTTTTTAGTTTTTAAAAATTGAAAACCCTAACTAGTTATACTATGTGCCTCCCTCAACGTCCCTTCGTGTTAAAGTTTGGCAAACTTCTTAGTTTTGTGTTAATCATGTTTTTGATAATTATGACTACTGTTTTTGGATAATTATGTCATGTGCTTTTATTTTTTGGTGGATCATTGTAATCTTTGTAATGAAAAATGAAGGTTTTAGTCTAAAATAAATATATGGTAGTGTGTATTCATTTGTGTTCGTGAACATTGTTTGTGTTCTTGAACATCTATTTGAGTTCAATTGCATTTGATAAGTCTTCATGAACACATTCATTTGCTTAATGAACGAACACGAACAAGAAATCCCGTTCGGTGAATGTTCATGAACAGACTCATTTGTGTTCGTTCGGTTTGTTTACCACCCTAATTACTGGTTTATGTTATGGTAAATTACAATTGATAAGCTTTTTTTAAATCTTTTTAATATTTTGTTTCTTGAATAGTTCTGAAATTATATTACCAGTTTGCGTTATGCGAGATCATAATTAATGTGCGTGTGTGTTTTTTTAATCATATTAATATTTTGTTTCTTGGATAGTTCTGAAATTATATTACCAGTTTGTATTATGCTAAATTACAATATAAATGAATTTCTGTTATGTGGTGACTGGCATAGTTATGGCTCCTAAAATTAGGCTCGTAGTTGAATCAGGCTGTTCGAAAATCAAGTTGGATGTCCATGTTAAAGCTAGTGAATCAACATTTAAGACAGCAAATGGTTCCAAATCAAGTGAATTAAATTCTAAGAGAGAAAATGGTAGACCGTTGCAGGTTCAGTGTTGCATCAGTGAACTCTAAAGAGAGCATTGTCACGAGTAAACTTTTGACTCACGTGTAGCGAACTTAGACTTGATCTAAGTTAAGCTATGTGCCCCAACGATGTAGTGTTTTGAGTGATTCAAGTGATGGTTGAAAGTTGTTATACAAAGAAACAACTTTGTATTGATTACAAGAGGGTTTATAAGAGTGTGTTTACAAGTACAAGTGTGCTTACTTGTGATATTGTTGGGTGATCTCCAAATGAGACCCCATCATCCTATTTATGTAGTCCTTCCTAGTTTTAATGAATTCTCCATCTAGAGAATCCTTACATCATATCTTGGATATTGATAAGCTGATTTCTAGAGCCTTCTTGCAAAATATCAAGTGTTTTCAAGTGTTTCTAAACAATTCTTGGCTGAATCTTTGAGCAGAATTATGTAGCCTTTTCTAACCCTTCCGAGTTCTTTCAAGGCTGATATAGGACCTTCTCATAGGGCTTGTAAACGAGCCGAGTTGAGCCGAGCCAGCACGAGCTCGGCTCGAGCTAGAAATTTAATCGAGCCAAGATTTGAGGCTCGAGCTCGACTCGATTAAAATTCAAAGCTGGCTCAGCTCGGCTCGATCGAGCTTGAACCAATAAAAAACCGCAAAATTTACTAATAAAATGCCATAAAAAATAAAAAGCTTCATAGACTAAGGCCATAATTGCAATTTAATTTAACCAAATGGCTAAATATGCAAGTATAAATAGTTAATTCACTTTGTACATTGTCTTTGCCATCTTTTATAGGGGAGATACTCCCTTAGTTTTTGTCTTTTGAGCAATGTGGGACAAAAAATAAGGATGTAAACCTTATCGAGCCAGCTCACGAGCCGAGCCAGGCCAAGCTCGAGCTCGGCTCGTTTACAAACCGAGCCGAGTTGGCTCGTTTACAACCGAGCCAATTTCGAGCCGAGCATTTTTCGAGCGAGCTCGAGCCACGAGTTTTTTGAACACCCATACCTTCTCATGGTGCCAAGACGTTCTAGCAACTTGTAGGCTGTTCCGAGACTTTCGTAAAAACTCGTGCAACCTTAGACGCTTCTTTAGTGTTCCGAAATCTTCCGGAACTCGCGAGAAAAAATATGTATTTAGGCGGATCATGACAAAATGGTTCCAAACAAAAGGTAGTAGTACTGAGACCGTTGGTAACACCTCGTAAAAACATGTCCTATAAAATTCTGACACGTGTCCCGCTAATCATTCGTTGCCACATGTTGGCCGAAAGGGACCAAAAGCGTCGTTATATTAATTTATAACCTCTGAACGACAGCTAATTAAAGTCGGGGGACCAAACATAAACATTTCCAAAACATTGTTTCTGGAAGGTGGTACGGACCGCAAGGCTCAACCCTTATGTCCGTAACCATTCAAAACCTGTGGGCGCCAGATGAGCTTACGGACCGTAAGCCCAAAGCCATACGGTCGTAAGCCAGTGCCAGTGGCAAATGCTTGGCAGCTTCCTACCCTGCAATCTAGCTCGCCACCTGCCACACTTTTGCTGCTTGTGCCACGTCCATAGCCACCTGGAGACCCCTCACAACAGCCTTGGACACTTGTCTTGATCCCAAGCTTCTCCCTTGGCTATAAATAGCAAGCTTGATCATAGAACTCTTTGCTCATTCTTGTTTTCTCCTCTATTATGTTCACTTGGAGGTTCCTAAACTTATTGGGAGCTTCCCCCGAGTTTCTAAGTCTTCTTGGTTCACTTGTAAGTGTTCCAACCCTCTTTTTTCAGTTTTATTAGGCTTTAAGCCAAAGTCAAAGCGTTTACGTAAAAACGCTTTGACCATTGGCTAAGACCATTATGGTCCAGCCATTGTTCGGCACGAACATGGCTACATGATCGTAATTAGGTAGGCGTTAATCCCTTAAAAGGGCACCTCTAATTACCACGTTTGCTTGGTCAATTGATGGGTCAAAGTTATTGTCAATAAAAAGTCAACAGGTCAGTTTTAAAATAAATTCATATCTAGTAATGTAGGTGTTATAAAATATGTTTTAACACTTTAATAACTTGGTATTAATTATAAGAACAATGTGAACATGTTCAACCCGTTAATTCCAGGTCTAAGGTCGGTTCGCAACCGAAAGTAACAAGGATTGACTCCTGCTTTGACTTTCAGTTCTGACCCAAATTAGCAACTTTAGACTGATTCTAAGTTGCATTATGACCATGTTATGTTGTAGTATAACCCTGTGGAGTTATATTACATGGTCATATAGTAATCCGAGTTTATATGCAAGTTTCCGTTTAATATGCCAAATTTTGCTAAAAAGCCCTTTTGTTTAAAAATAAGGTTTTAAATATAAATGAGCATACATATGAGTTGTAAACTTATTAGTAAACTTGTTAAACTTATGTTATGTTAACATGATGGTCATAAACTGAGTTTTGAGTAAATAAGCGTAATTCATGCTTTAAAGTGACCAAATCGCCCTTTTGGCGTATAAAATGGTTTAAACATAACTTTGACACCAAAACTCTTTACCTACTGATGTAATATCATAATTAGGATTATTTGGGATGTCAATTCAGATTGTAAACTGAGTTTATACACAAATCCATGTATTAATTCCTTAAATGACGATATTGCCCTTACGTCACTTAAAATGAGTTTAAATCATTTTTAATGAACAAAACCTTTTACCTACCGATGTGTTATATTATATAACATATTTTTATCATACAAACCTAATCATAAATCAGTTTCACTCAAATACCATTTACATCGTCATTTAGCGACTTAATCGCCGTTTCGGCACATAATATGGTTTAAAACCATATTAGAACATCAAGACTTGATGCCTACTGATTTCAAAACTTATTTTATAAATATTTACAGTAGGTACATGATCTAAACTCAGATTCCCAAATAAGTTGTCAAAGTGATATGTGAATGACCAAAATACCCTTTCGAGGCATAGTTTGGTCTTAAACCATAAACCATACATATGCTTTATACCTACTAATATAACATCATAAATTAACTATTTTTCCAAAATATTTATGACCATAGCATAGTTTACTTGCAAGCTCATTTTATAAGTCGTAAATTGACTAAAACGCCCTTTTGAGCGTAACTTGAATTTTAAAACCATAACGGGCATACATATTGATATCCTACTGATATTACAACATGTTTAAAATATAATGGCATATGGAACTTGTACATGACTCATCCGGTTACCCGGTTTCGCTTACATGCGTACGGTTAAGCCTACGTGACTAGTTTACATAGTTTAACCGAAACGGGTTTAACCTTATCATTTTTATTTCAAAATCCAAAATGTAATATGTTTACCCATATTAAACAAGTAGTATTTGTCAGGGTTAAACTACATTCTATTCCAGTCATCGCTTAATCTAGCCTTTAGTAGCGTAATTATCATTTTAAGCTAGCCGGTCCGTGTCTATGATGTAGATAGGACTCGTTGGCTTCTAATTGGTTAATAATACCATCATTCCAGATAAAGCATCCCGGTAGATTGTTATCCAAAGCTTATTTTCTTGATTATCGGCTGAGTTATTATCTTACTGAAGAATTAGCTCAGGTAAATATTTTTAGCCTATTTTCCCTATACGGACTTGGGATACGGTATAATAATACCGTTTGGTTGGGAATGGGATCATGTTGTCGGATTGTGATTTAACTAATCTTCATAAACCGTTTTATTCTGTTTTGTTTGATAACTTAAACATTAGGGGTTAACTCGACCATGTCCTGGATATCCTCGGCCCATTTAAGTTACTAATGGTCACGACCTTAAGCGCGGGGTGTAGGCATACATCTGTCAGATGCTAATGCAAAACATTTTAAATCCCATTGGTGGATTATTAGTGGTGTGTCGGTTAATCAGGTTATTCGGTTTCTGCACCGGACCCATATGTATTGACAAACATGTAAAATTATAAACAAAGTCATGTCAAGCATAGGAGAAAACATGACTGTCACAATATTAAAAAATAAGCTTGAACAAGCACAACTCATTAAATTTGTGAACCACACAGTTTTACAAGACTATAACCGAAAACAAACATTCAGTCTAATAACCTTTTGACTCAATAATAAAAGATCCCACCATTATGACAGTTAGATACGAGGATCAAACAATCACAAAAAAGAGAAGGAGCTAAATTACAAATCCAAAGTCCAAACACAATTTTCACCAAAGTATCATAAAAGTTACAAACTTACCCAAAATAAAAGTTCTAACTGAAAAATCTTGTATTTCTCCAAAGTACTTATCAATACCAGTGGTGTGTAAAGTCAAAAAACTTTGAATCAATAATCAATACAAAGCAACCAACAAAGATTTAAGGATGAAACAATTACTTAAAATCCAGATTTAAATCATAGTGAATCAAGTTCCAAAATCCACATTAGAAGGCGACAAGAACTATCAATATAGAATATTCAAACATGAAATACAAAATGCAACAGAATATTCAAGACCATTTCAACCGGCAACAAATGCAGGAAAATTTACTGTTTAATCAATAGAAGGCGACAAGAACTATCAATATAAACACCAAAAAAAACTTTAAAAAAGACTACTTATTCTTACAATTGGCCAAACTGAATTATGATATTTAGGTGATGTTTGTTTTTTTTTTAAAGATCTGCGCAAGCTCTTCTGTCTGCCCACCGCAGACCACGCGCAGACATTGCATCTGCAGACTGTTTGTTTTTCCAAAGATGTTTCATTAAAAAAACGTCTGCGCGAGCTCTTCTTGGTGTAGCCTTGGCACAGTCACTTCTAAGATTTTCTAAGGTCTGCAGAGAGTTAAACACCACAACCCACCACCACTGTCCACCACCCACCACCGTCCATCACCACCACCACCGCCATCATCACCACCCACCACCACCGTCTACCACCACCACCTACCACCCACACCCACGGCCCACCACCACCACCCACCACCACCGTCTACCACCACCGCCCACCACCCACGCCCACGGCCCACCACCACCGTTCGTACACCAGCAGCAATTTATTTTAGAAATCTATATACGTTAAAAAACAAACAGTCTTCTTTTTGCAGACTGCAGATGTTTGATCCATCTCTTCTTCTACAAATGTCTGCAGATGTGGTCTATAGACTGCATACTTTTACCTCTTAAAAAACAAACTACCCTTAGTATCTACAAATTATACATAAAAATACTGTCACATGCTAAATCTTCACAACCATCTTAAATATAAATCTTGCCTGGTCCATACAAACATCAACAACTGTTAACCAACAAAGATTCAGGGACGAAACAATTACTTAAATCAATACTAATGTAGACATGTTTCTCGCAAAAGGAACCTTGACTGTTGCAGCCATTGTATTTTTAATCACAAATTTCTGAAGAATATAGACATGTTAATAGAAACTTGGGTTAACCACGTATATGAATTAATTCACTTCGGCGTCTTGAGGCTGGATATCGCAGCCTTTAGTGCCACATTTGCTACCCTTAACTTGGAACCATTTGCTTTCTTAGAATTTGATTCACTTGATTTGGAACCATCTGCTATCTTAGAATTTGATTCACTTGCTTTAAATGGACATCCAACTTGATTTCCGACGATAAGAGGAGGAATCTGAACCGGACCCGCCGGGTTCAAGGTTTATGGACGCATACCGTGTTGATCTTGGATTTGACATTGGCACCATCCATGGGACCGGTTACAAGCATGTCTCGGTCTCTTCATACAAACGGCTAGATCTGTTCCCTTCACGTAACCTACACAAGGTTCAGATCCGCATCTTTAGCTCCGGTTCACAGGTTCCACACCTTTATCTCATAAAACGTTCAATGTGAATAATCTGTGAGTTATTTAAAATTTTGCTTACATAAGATCTTGAATAGTTGTTCGTTTGCTTGGGAAAAGGTAAAGTTCACTCCATAGATTACATATAAATAATTCACAGTTGATACATATCTTCCTACGAAACTTTATATGGTTTAAAATAAAATGGATTAGTGCAGATGGTTAATATACCATAACCGTCTAACCTTGTAGCTGTTATATATTTAACTTATTAAATGACCATCTCTTTAAGAAGAAGGTCTTCATGCATGAGTTACAAGAATGTGCTGCTCTTGATGGAAGAAATATGCATGTGCTAGCATGTAACGCATAATTTCTGTTGGCCCGTTATAATTATTTGGCCCGGTATCATGGCCCAGCATACAAAGTTGTGTTAAATTATTGATTGGTTTGGGCTGCAAGCAATGTGGGAGTCAAGATTGGTGTCGGCCATGCTACTGGATGATATAAATTCAAAAGTTAAATTTATCTTTAGAACTTATTTTATTATCTATCTAGTTAGATTTCCTTTCCTAAGTCAAATAGGTTGCATATGCTTTTTGTTCAAGTTTGTTTAGAGTATTTAATCAAGAGTCTGTACACAATTTTCTTTGAATCATTGGGAATAAAAAATAGAAAAGAGTCGTGATAGTTCACAAGGTTGCAACGACAGACCGGCATCTCGAGATAAATCCAAGGTAACATGCTATAAATGTCAAAAACTTGGACACTGTGCAAACGAGTGTCCCGAACCCGGTACAAAAAATGAAGAAGTTAATTTCGCCGAAAACGGAGGTGATGAGCAGCTTCTAATGGCCGTCAATATTCAAGAAAAAAAGAATTTTATACTATTGAATGAGAAGAAAATTGTACCAGGAAACTATAGCACCAAAACCGGTTTATGGTATTTGGATAATGGCGCTTCCAATCACATGACCGGGGTAAAATCACACTTCACGGAACTTGATGATCGTATCAAAGGAAGAGTATCATTCGGTGATGCGTCGCAAGTTGAAATAAAAG
Source organism: Scalesia atractyloides (assembly GCA_947069175.1). NCBI lineage: Eukaryota > Viridiplantae > Streptophyta > Magnoliopsida > Asterales > Asteraceae > Scalesia > Scalesia atractyloides. Next base: position 5,638,007 of record CAMTDV010001634.1, read on the forward strand.
GGAAAGGAACTGTGACTTTGCAATGTAAAACTGGGGAGCAACGGGTGATCACAAACGTGTACTTTATACCCGAGTTACGTAGTAACATACTAAGTCTTGGGCAACTTACAGAGAGAGGATGCAAAGTGGTCATGGAGGATGAGTTCCTATGGCTTTACGGAAAGGATCAAAGATTGTTAATCAAAGTACAACATTCGGCGAACAGGTTATATAAGGTAACACTTGATGTTGTCACATTAGTGTGTTTAGCGAAACATATGAATGAAACAGATTGGTTGTGGCATGCTCGTTTTGGACATGCCAACTTTCATGTTCTGCATGAGATGACTACAAAGAATATGGTGGAAGGAGTACCTCTCATAAAGAAGAGTTCACAAATCTGTGAAGCTTGCTTAGCGGGAAAACAACACCGATTGTCGTTCCGAAACAATCCACATATCGAGCAAGTCAAACCCTTGAGCTCGTATACTCGGATATTTGTGGCCTTATCACACCCGTTACACCCGGCGGTAACCGTTATTTTATTCTTTTTGTCGATGATTTCAGCAGGTTTACATGGGTTTACTTGATTAAGTCTAAAGATGAAGCATTCCCTATATTTAAAAAGTTTAAGGCGTTGATCGAAAACAAAACTCGCTTAAAAATTAAAACACTACGGACTGATCGAGGAGGCGAGTTTACCTCGAAACAATTTAGTGATTATTGTGATTCAGAAGGAATTAGGAGGCAACTTGACCACTCCGTACACGTCACAACAAAATGGCGTAGTTGAAAGAAAAAACCGAACCATTCTTGGTTCGACTCGTAGTATGATGAAGGCGATGAAAATTCCACAAAATATGTGGGGAGAGACTGTTCGACATGCAGTGTTTCTGATGAACCGGATCGGCACAAAGGCGCTAAAGGATAAAACTCCATTTGAAGCTTTAACGGGTTTAAAACCTGAATCGGATCGGCTAAAAGTCTTCGATTGTCAAGCTTATGTAACGGCGACAACTCCACATATCCCGAAGCTAGATGATCGTAGCATTCCTATGGTGCATTTACGATGCGCAAATGGAACAAAAGGACATCGTTGCTATGATATTGAAAGAGGTCGAGTGGTGGAATCAAGGGATGTAAAATTTGATGAAACAAAAGCGTGTGATTGGTCAAAACATGTTGAAAAAATGGAAATCGTGAATATGCATGGGACGACTTTATTGTTGAATGTGAAGAGGAATTATATTCAGAAGTGATGGTACCCAATCAATGTACCACACCTTCAACTAGAAATATTACTGCATCAGTGGAAGTGTCTTCATCAAATCAAGACGCAGTATCTAGTGATACTCAAGTGGACTCAAGAATAAATGTTGAAAATTTGCATGAAGTTGATCCAACAGATGCAAATTCACAAAGCCCAAACCATGAGAATGAAGAACCTGAAAAAGATCAAGATGCTCTCCAAAATCCATTACGGAGGTCCACTCGACAAATTAACCCACCTAAATATTTTGATGATTTTGTCATGCTACAGGAGATTGAGAACCTTAAGTTGGAAGGAGAACGACAAGGTACGAAGAAGCTGTGAAAGACTCAAAGTGGTTGTTTGCTATGAAACAAGAAGTTGACTCGATCGAGCGGAACAAGACTTGGCATTTGACGAAGCTACCGCCCGGTCACAAAGCTATCGGGCTGAAGTGGGTTTTTAAATTGAAGCGTGATGCGAAAGGCGATATTATAAAACATAACGCAAGGTTGGTCGCGAAGGGTTACATTCAAGAACACAATGTAGACTTCGACGAAGTATTCGCTCCCGTAGCAAGGATGGAAACGGTACGCTTAATTCTTGCAATTGCAGCTCGGGAAGGTTGGAAAGTTCATCATTTGGATGTGAAATCTGCGTTTCTTCATGGAGTTTTGAACGAAGAAGTTTATGTCTGACAACTGAAGGTTTCGTAAAAAAAGGGAAAGAAAATTTAGTGTACCGGCTAGATAAGGCGTTGTACGGTTTGAAACAAGCACCCCGAGCTTGGAACCATAAGTTGGATCAAACCTTGAAAGAAATTGGTTTCGTAAAGTGTCCGTATGAGGCTGCTGTTTACAAGCGAATAAACAAAAGTGGGTTATTAATAATGGCGATTTATGTTGATGATTTACTAGTCACAAGTACAAATCTTAAATTGATAGAAGACTTCACTAAACAAATGGAGTCTAATTTTGAAATGTCAAATCTTGGGCTATTGTCATATTATTTAGGCATTGAAGTCAACCAAGGTAAACATGGTACAACTTTGAAACAATCTGCATATGCTAAAAAGGTACTAGAAATAGGTGGTATGAAGGATTGCAATGCCAGTAAGTATCCAGTAGAACCTAAATTGGTTTTAACCAAGGAAGGGACTGGTGTAGATGTGACCGAATCATATTATCGGAGACTAGTCGGTTGTCTTTGCTACTTAACTCATACGAGACCGGATCTAAACTATTCGGTTGGATTAGTGAGTCGGTTCATGGCATCACCGAAAGAAGATCACCTACAAGCAATTAAACATATCTTACGGTATGTGAAGGGAACCGTAGATTATGGGATTCGTTATTGCAAGAAAGGAGGAAAAGAATTAGTTGGTTATAGCGATAGTAGTCACGCTACCGATCGCAATAATGGAAAAAGTACAACCGGTATGGTTTTCTTTCTCGGAACCGGACCGGTTGCTTGGGCTAGTAAAAAACAACATACGGTTGCGTTATCGTCTTGTGAGGCAGAATTTATGGCTGCCACGGAAACCGCGTATCAAGCGATATCGTTCAAAATGTATTGAACGAGTTAACCGGCTGGGAAGTAAACAAAGTGAAACTGAAAGTCGATAATAAATCTGCGATTGAGCTCATGAAAAATCCTGTTTCATGGCAGGAGTAAACATATTAATACTCGATATCATTTTATAAGAGAATGCGTAGAAAACGGGTTGATTGAAATTGAGCATGTGAGTGGAGAAGAGCAAAGAGCCGACATCCTTACCAAGGCATTACCGAGGCTGAAGTTTGAAGAGATGAGAAATCTTTTGGGCGTCGAAGATTTGTCGGAACCGGGTCAAAAATTAGGGGGGTGATTGTTGGCCCATTATAATTATTTGGCCCTGGTATCATGGCCCAGCATACAAAGTTGTGTTAAATTATTAATTGGTTTGGGTTGCAAGCAATGTGGGAGTCAAGATTGGTGTCGGCCATGCTACTGGATGATATAAATTCAAAAGTTAAATTTATCTTTATAACTTATTTTATTATCTATCTAGTTAGATTTCCTTTCCTAAGTCAAATAGGTTAGTTTTGCTTTTTGTTCAAGTTTGTTTGGAGTATTTAGTCAACAGTCTGTACACAATTTTCTTTGAATCATTGAAAAAAAATAGAAAAGAGTCGTGATAGTTCATCACAAATACCGTGTTCGTTTTCTTCTTTCGATCCAATTGAATCTTTCAATTTCGACCTAAGGTACAACATCTCCATGCACACATGTAGGAGGGAGTGGTTACTTTGGCGTACATTATGGTTCGGGTAAACGGGTATACATTTTGATAATAGGGTCGGTTTCACCTAATCCATAACTAGTGACGAAGCTTAACGTTTTTGACAGGAGAGGGGGGGGGGGGGTCGAAAACGTATATACCAAAATTTCTATACAAAAACTACATATATAACACTACTGAGGGAAAAGTTCGGGGGGATCGAGCGCCCCTCCCCCGGCCCCTTAAATGTTGCGCCCTTGTCCATAACTGTAAAATACTTTTTTACACTCCCATACCCGTCAGGTATCGTGTATACTCATCCCGGCTGCTTCGGATATACCCGTCATAGACTCAGACCTTTTTTACATCCCTGCTCAAAGGTCACAACCATCACCTATCCAATGCATAATTCGTATGAAAAGGAAAGACACCAGCTAACTTACTCCATTATTGTTTTCCTGTATGGGACCAATGTACATTAAGTGGATGAGGATACTGGATACCACATTCCCAGAAGCCTTATTTGGAATCATCTTGTCCATACTTTTCTTTTAAATTCATTTCATTTATATCCATCCATCTTCGAATAAATACAAACATAATAATGAAATTATTTCTCTACCTATAACTACATTCAAGAACTTGCTAGACCATCTAAAACCAACCACAAAAATTATTGCATCAAATATATTATTTATTTCCCACTTTTCCAATTATTTCAACATCATGAAGATAACATTTTCCATCTCTTAATCACCGCACTCTCACTTCTCTCCACCACTTCAGCCATAATCTACGACTCCTCTGGCAACAAACTTCTGAGGGGCACTCCGTATTACATCGTGCCCCTCCTACGTGGCTCCGGAGGGGACTGGTCGTCTCCCCCCGGAGCCACAAAGATAGATGTCCGCTTGACATCACTCAGGAGCCGTTCGAAGTGAACAATGGGGTTCCTTTCACCTTCAACCCTATTGTTCTCGACGAACAGGTCATCCGTGAGGCGTATCCGGTTTCCGTGGAGGCGGACGTCATCAACCCTTGCACCGAATCGACGATATGGACGATGACCACCACGAAAAACCATGACCACGGGTTTGTGACGGGTAAAAAACATTACGACAAGAAGAAGAAACATGATGACGATGACGATGATGATGATAAAGATGGGCCTCCGGTTCAAATTGTGACGACCGGCGGCGAGTTTAACAGGCCGGAAAGTTGTTTTCACATTGTTGAAAACAATATGATGCCCGGATTGCAAAGTTATCAGATTCAGAATTGCCCGTTTAAATGCGGGTCGAGTAGTACGGATCTTGTTTGTTATAACATCGGAGCATTGCTGACTCCGATGGTAATCGGTATCTTGGTCGGACCGATGCGGTCTTTCCGGTAGTGTTTACAAATTCTTATGGCACAGTTAGCCCGTCGGCTAAAACGAGCTCGTTTAGCGAAATATCGACTAAAGTGAGCGCGTTTAGCCGATCTGGTAAATGATGTGATGAAGAAATAGGGTTGTACAAATCGTATCCCTCTAGTTGTCAAATGAGTCACAATATCAATTGTAAGGTGTTTTAGAATGTCATTCTCTAAGAGTAGATTCATAGCCTTGGGTTTGTTACTTTTTGTTGGATATTTTAGTTGTAATTTGAGATTGCGTGTGACATTCAAATAAGAGTGCACGCTTATTTAAATGTCATCGGGACTAACGGGGGATCCAAGGGGGCAGCGCCCCTTGGCGGGGTCCGGGCAGCGCCCTGGAGCAGGGTCCAAGGGGCGGCAGCCCCTGGCGAGGTCTAAGGGCAGAGCCCTGGCTGGGGTCGAGCTGACCTGGACAAAAGTCCAAGGTCAGCTTGGAAATTTTTTATTTTGGACAAAAGTCCTTTATCAAAAATGCATCAGAAATTAAATTTCGGGCTAAATATGCACTTTTGGAAACTTAAGGGACTAAAGGTGTTTTTGTTCAAAATTGAAACTGCAAGCAGTTGTGAAAAACTGAAAATACGCTCCCAAATTTCTTTGATAACACACTGGACGAATTTTTTATTCGAGACGAATCCCCAAAATCTCACAATCAAAAATTTCCATACAAAAATCTAGAATTTTTCTGATTTTATCCGATCGAAGATTGGTAGCCACTCCAATTGTTTGATCTGATAGTGATTACACGACTACAGATTTATCCAAACATTTTCGAATTATTCCCAACACTTTTTTATTCATGTTTCATTGGTCAGCACTGACCCATTTGACCTGGTTATATGTCAACTTCTACATATATTTCATATGTTCAACTATTGTCTATTCACAAAAAAGGTAACAATTCAGGTTAGTCAAGATTTCAAAAACAAAATGCCACTTTCAAGATCAAATCCAATCACCTATTCAAGATCTAACTACTTCAACACCATATATCTAATCAAGGGTAATCCCCAATCAACACAAATTTATATAACTTATTCAAAACACCAAACCTTTGCCTTTGGACTAACCATCATAGCAACTTCTTGACCCTTAAATCACTTTTATCGAAACATGGGTCTTCCTTAACTCGATTCCGACTGTATGCCACCAAGTGACATGGGATTTGGGTCTCGGATGAAGCAGAAGAAATAAGATTAGAGTAAATTGCCATTTTGGTCTCTGATGTTTGTCTCAAATTGTCATTTTAGTCTCTGATGTTTGTCTCAAATTGTCATTTTAGTCTAAATAGTTTTTTTTCTCCTCGTTCCTTGAGTTTTCCATTTTTTTGGATCCAGAGAACAAAAAAAAAATTTAGAGTAAAATGGAAATTTGAGACAAACCTCGAGGATTAAAATGACAATTTACTCAATAAAAATATAAGATTATAAAGATAAAAATTCTAGTGAGTTTAATTGCTTACCAAATGAAGTGGGCTGGATTATTTATTTTAAAACTTTTAGTGGACCGCAGTCAAGAAGCAAATAGTGGGCTGGAAGATGGATTCAATTTGTTCTGGGCCCCATGAATTGGTATTGGGATATTGTTGAGCCTAAAAGTCATCGAGGAATAAAGTAGGTTACAAGGGTTTTGGGGATATAAAAGATCACATCGATTGGCAATTTGAGGGACTTCTTTGAGTCAAGAGAGCAATTGGATTCTTTTGACTTCAAGACAGTTAATTTTTTATTTTTTATTTTTTTTGGTTTATTTCTTGGTTATGATTCTGAAACTTGTCTGAAAAAATTATGCTAGGTCTTGTTAGTTTTTTTAAGGGGTAAGTTTGTAGAATAGTAACCAAGTTTTAAGAGTGTTCCAATTAGGTTACTCAGGTTTTAAAATTGTTCCAATTAGGTCACTCGACATTCATTTTTTATTAAAATTAAGGGGTTTTTCATCCATTTCATAGCTAACCGTGGTGATGTGATTTTTTTGTTTCTTTTTTCCCTTTTATTTGATTCCAATGATGACCTGGATTTTACCTTGTTTTTTAATTTTTAATGTAATTAAAGTGTTTTTATTTTTAATAAATAAAATTTCATATATTAATACAATCCGACCCCAGCATCTTATGCTCGATTTTCTCTCGACATATGAAAAAAAGGACATGACTCGATTTGAATGTTAAGTTATCTGATTCAGACAAAAACGATACGAGTGACCTAATTAGAACACTTTTGAAACTTGGTTACTATTTTGTGACATTTTCCCTTTTTCTAATGAAGTTCTTCAAATCAAATTTTACTGTGTTCCTGAGTTCACTTAAGGAGGGAAAAGAAAAAAAAATATAAGGAAGAAAGGAAAGAAAGAGAAAAGAAAAAGAAAGAATATATTCCTTCCGTTTCCTTCCAAATCGGAAGGAAAGAAAAACTAAAGAATTTAGCTTAGTTTTCCTTCCATTTCCTTCTTTTCCTTTCTTAACACTTTGTTCCCGAGATCAATTAAAGAGGGAAAAGAAAGGAATCGAAAGGAAATAAAAATATGTTTGCGTTCCTGAGTTTCATTTAAGGAAGGGAAAAAAATTGTCGTGTTCCCGAGTTTCACTTAAGAAAGAAAATAGAAGGAAAACTAAGCTAAATTCTTTAGTTTTTCTTTTCTTCCGATTTGGAAGGAAATGGAAAGAGAGATATTATTTCTTTTTCTTTTCTCTTCCTTTCCTTTTTTCCCTATACTTTCTTTTTCGAGTTCACTTGAAGAGGGGGAAAAAGAAATATAGGGAAGACGGGAAAGGAAGAGAAAAGAAAAGGAAAAGATATCCTTCCTTCCAAATCGGAAGGAAAGAAAAACTAAAGAATTTAGCCTAGTCTTCCTTCCCGTTCCTTTCTTTTCCTTCCTTAAATGAAACTCGGGAACACAATATTTTTTATTTTCCTTTCTTTTCCTTCCTTAAATGAAACTCAGGAACATAAACATGTTTTTATTTCCTTTTTTTCCCTCTTTAAGTAAACTCGGGAACAGCACTTGGGAACATAAACACAACATTTTTTTTTTTTCTCTCTTTTCCTTCCAATGAAATTCAGAAACACAAACATATTTTTATTTCCTTTCTTTTCGCTCTTTAAGTGAACTCGAGAACAGAGTTGAGCTTGATCAAAAGAACAAATAAGGGTTTACGCTTTTCTATGAATATAAACTCATTATATAAGCATACAATCTAAATAAGGGTGTTAATCATAATTAATACTTCCATCATCGCAACCTGCACATTATGTGTTCTGGAGTTTCACTTAAGAAGAGAAGAGAGATTTGAAAGGAAGTCAGGGAAAATTGTGTTCCATAGTTTTTTTTATAAAGAGAAAGGGATATAAGAAAGAGAAATGGAGAGATTCCATTCTCTTTTCTCATTAATGCCTTGTACCCGAGTTCATTTAGGAGGGAAAGAAAAAGAAAGAAAAAGAAAGTAAAAGGAATAAAGGAAATGAAGAGAACGGAAAAGAAATGATGTATTTCCTTCCAAATCGGAAGGAAATGAAAACTTGTGAACACGAAATTACTCAAGTTTAGATTAGAAGGTTGGCTCTAATCAACGAACGGAGTTTGGTTAGACATATAGATGGAGTAGACATCAAAACAACTCGATGTCTTTTATCAATACAAATCATTAATTAAAAGAATGATTGCATCGTAAATGTTAATGATGTTAAGTCGATTCAAATATAGGGATAACCTCGTGATGGAATTATCTTTTAATATTTGAATTTTCATTACAATTTAAGATACCTTGATTGTATTTATGTCATAGTATTGATTTTTTTATGATAACCCACCCCACCCACCCCACCACATTTTATTTTATTTTAGTAATAATCGTATTGCTTCAAACAATTTGCCATTTGTTAATATGCAGCTCTGAGAAACATAAACTTACTCCATTCGACCATTCATACGATTTTTTATAAGTCATAATTGCATCGTAAATGTTAATGATGTTAAGTCGAATCAAATATAGGGATAACCTCTGTGATGGAATTATCTTTTAATATTTGAATTTTCATTACAATTTAATTTACCTTGATTGTATTTATGTTCATAGTATTGATTTTTTTATGATAACCCACCCCCCACCCACCCACCACCATTTTATTTTATTTTAGTAATAATTGTATATGCATTCAAACAATTTGCCATTTGTTAATATGCAGCTCTGAGTACATAAACCTTACTTCCATTCGACCATTCATACGATTTTTTATAAGTCATACGATTTTTTATTAGTCATAGTTGGTTTCATGTTATTATTTTACTTGCCAAATTAGACACGAACCCTCCTTTACATGAATAAATTTATGAGTCGTGTTCGGGTTAACAACTCAACACTTTAAACCGACATGAATTACACTCCTAGTTATTTACGGGTCATACAGATAAATGATTTCAATCATGTTTCAAATGAAACACATGTGTTGAAGGGGTAACACCCCTATTTGTTCAATTCGGTCAATATGGTTAGGAAAGAATGATGATCGTTATGTTCGGTCAATATAATTCACAAAGAATGATAGTGGTTTTGCTTCCTCAAGGCAGGTTCATATCGATGAGGTCACAAGCATGTTAACAAACTGGGGATCATCGATAACAAATTAATCATTCTTGAACAACCACTTAACAATATTTAACTAGGATGGCAGGACCACATGTCATGTCAACATAACCGTTCTAGGCTTCTCAATAGTAAATGTACATCATCTAAGATACATGGAAGGATTACGTCATAATCATTACGTTTAATCTCTCTCACATGATACGGCATACATACACACAAATTGTCTCATTGGAATTAGGTTGTAGAGAGACCTCTCTATGGCATGGCTAACACATGTTTATAGAGATCTCTCGAAGCTACATTGACGTCATCCGTGAAATTTTATGCAGGTTACAAAAGCTTATTCACAAGTTGTTTTCAGCAATAGAAGATCCTTCCTAGCTTCTCACAATAAATTATGTCCACTAGTTGTTTTCAAGATTTAACAATACAACCGAGTTTTCAAACATTAATCATGAGGTTACAAAATAAAAATATATGATATTAAAACACGTTACTTTGAGAAGAAAGCTAAGGAAAAAAATTCAGAATACGATCAATGCTTTTTAGGGTAAAAGAGGAACATATAGTAATTGGTGGTCTACCATGTGCCAAAAGTGCAAAAGTTGTTAAATTGGTTTTAAATAGTAGTATTATATATTAATATAATCTTTACTTAGGGTCAAATGAACATGATTCACTTTTTATAGATCTTAATCATCTCCAAAATGTATTACCAAATCTATTATAATCTTAATATTCAAATGTATTACAAATCATATTATACACACAAAATTCGTCATTAGAACCACTTACACAGAATTTAGTGTTTGGTTACTAGAATCACATATATCACATTGTGATTGAATATCATGAAATCACATTTTCAACTGGCTTATATCATAGCTATACCCTACCCCTAATGTTAAAGGGTTATTGGATCTGATCACCCCTGACTACTCGATTTTTGCCGCTGTCATTCTAAACTTTGACTTTAGCTTTCACCACTCCCAACTTAACACTTTGTGTGTTGTGTCACTCTGTTGTTAACCAGCCACTAACTCGGTCAGTTCTTTTTGCTGACGTGGCCATTTTATCCAACGTGGCATGTGACATGCCCTTTTTTATGAGGTAAATTTTTTCAAATGTGTATTGTTATTTTTTTTATCTGATTCAAAACTATTAATAATCAAGAATTTCAAACTACAAAGTCAAAATTATTCAAATGTATAATCAGAATAATGAGCAGGGCAAGAACTTTATGAATATAACTCTCATCACCACCACCATCAACCTAGTCACCACCACATCCTTCCACATTCTCCCCACCGCCACCATCAACTCATCCACCACCTCCTTCCCCCTCCTCATCACTGCCACCCTCAACTCAGCCGCAAACCACCACCATTTCACCCCACAACCACCCTCGAATCACCCTCCAACCACACCACTGACAACCATCATCTTCACATCATCTCTCTGCACTTTATCTTTCTTATCAACCAACACGCCCACAACAACAAAACCCTAACCGACGGAAGCAGTTTCGACATGGATTTGAGACGTTTATACACTGTAAACCGAAAATTATTTTATTTGAACCACAAAATCTCTAAATTTCGATGGGTTTGTTGCAGATCTGTGGCGGCTGGTGTAAGTGGCAATGGTGGTGGTGGATGACTGGATGGTGACAGGTGGGGCGGTGGTGGGGCTGTGGTGGGACGGTGGTAGTTGTTGGTGGAGCGAGGGAGAGAGTGCAGAGATGTAGACGGAGGGAGAGGTAGAGAAAGAGGGATCTACATATTGTTTTATATATATTATGTATAGATAGATTTTATATATTAATGTATTTATATATATAATGTATTAATTACAATCAAAATATTTGGCCACTTCAGCATTATATGTCATCAAAAACAAGTCACATCATCAAATATTGGTCATGTAGGATAAAAAAACTATCTGAGTTAGTGTTTGGTTAACGACGAGGTGTCAGGACAACCGAAGTGTTAAGTTGAGAGTGGTGGAAGCCAAAGTCAAAGTTAATAGTGCCAGCGGCCAAAAACAAATGGTTTAGGTGATCAGATCCAATAACCTATAGTCTTCTTTTGTTTTGATAAGATGGTTAAAGAAAATAATAATAATAATAATATGCACAAGCTTTATGACTTCACAACATGTAGATAGTTAAAGAAGTAATAATAATAATAATAATAATAAAAGATATTATGCACAAGTTTTATTTCACCACATGTAAATAAATAAAAAAGGATAATATGCACAAGTTTTATGATTTCACAACATGTAAATAAGACGGATCAGTTTCCATTCGATTGTCAAAATGGAACACGAGTCCAACACGTTTAAGCAAAACCTGATAACTATAATAACAAGTTGCCAAAGCAACCCAACTCCTATTCCTGCTGCCTTTGGACATTAATTTTTATATTAAAAAATATTATTAAATAATTCGATTCAATAAACGGCTATTAATTCAAACTGAATTTAAGGCGTGACATGGGATATTAAATTATGCGAAATATAAATTTTATCTTAAAGATCTTAAAAGTTGTAAAGAGTGTACATAATTTAAATTTTATATTGAGTGAACTGCCATTTTGGTCGCTAAGGTTTGGTCAGTTTTGCCACTTTAGTTTAATCTTAAAGTTTTTGTATCTGGGTCCCTGTGGTTTTAGTTTTGTTGTCATTTTAGTCCAAAAGTGAAATCTGTCCAGATTCCTCAAATTACCCCCCTTATGTCCTTTTCCCAAAGATAATTTTGTTATTTTCGTTTTATTATAACCGGTTATTAATAAAAAATAATAAAACTTATTTGACATCATCTTCCCCAAATGCCCTAACACAAATCCTAATTCATCCGCAAATTTTGAGTTTCAGTATCCAACCACAACATTTTGAACATCACTAGATATCAAAGTCAAACCATTCCATCTTTGACCAAACTTCTCTCTCTCATCCCAAGCAGCCATGGCTCATTAGAAGAGAGAGAAAGAAGAAACTGAGCTCAAGGTTTCTGAAACCTTATCCTTATGCTCACCTCCGATCAATATCTCAGCCACAAACGACCATAGATCGGATCTGAAGAACAACGCTGACGTCACCTCCGATCAACATCTCAGCCACAAACGACCATATCTTGCAAGAATCGGAGCCTAGAGGCGACGAAGCCGGTAAGCGAGAGCCGACAACAGTTTCAAGCGGCGCGTGTTGAATCGGTGCTCCGGTTGCAAGAAGAAAGTCGGATTGATCGCTGGCAGTTCAGAAACAGCAGTCCGGATCTGAGAGTAATGTGGGGACGAATAATGCGGTGGATGTGGGGGAGATGAATGTGGTGGTGGCGGCGGTGATTGCTTTAGAGGTGGCGGTGGCGAAGAGTAATGTGGTGGGGATGGTGAGGGTGACGGTGACGGTGGTGTCGGTAAAGGAGGAGGTGGTGGCAAGATTGTTTGAAGTGAAGATTCGTTCTTGTTAACAAGAATTTGGGTTTGGGATTTGGGTGAGATGAGAAGGTTCTGGTTTTATACGGTTAATTTAATTAATAACCAATTATAATAAAATGAAAATTACAAAATTACCCCTAAAGAAAAGGACAAAACCCAGAGAGGTTTAATTTGGAGAATCTGGTTAGATTTTACTTTTAGATCAAAATGGTAACAAAACTGAAATCACAGGGACCCAGATATAAAAACTTTGAAATTTAGACTAAAGTGACAAAACTGGCCAACACTCAGGGACCAAAATCACAGTTTAATCTTTTATATTTATAGGGTAGTCCATTTATATTATTTTTTTGCTCTCGTAATTTTTGTAAATGACAGTTTACATACTTCTAAAATAGACCAATTAAATCATAATCAATTTTTTGTTTAGAATTAACTCAAGACCTCCTACTAAGGCTGTGAGGTGTGGTTTAAAGCCCTAGGGGCTTTATAGTGTCACGTCAGAGCCACGTAAGCGAGAGCTTTATAGTTAACTTGCACGGTATGGTTTAAAGCCACTTTAAAGCCCCCTATTAAACAAAAAAATAAAAAATAAAGAGAAAAGTATTGATTGGTTGAAAACGATGAATCCCACCAGCAGTTGCATTAGCGCTTGTTAGTAGGTTGAAGCCCTCTCAATCCCACCGTGTAGCCTTTATCAAGTAAGATAGCCCAACATTAGTATTGATCTACTAATTAAGTTAGTTTTTTTATATTAACATCTAATCCAAGTAAACAGCTTAATATGCATATACACATGTATTTTGAGATTTGTTTTCTTAAATGAATATATTTAGTCACTGACTTTAAATTGGTGACTTAATTTAAACTGGTGACTTAATTAGTTGGTGTTGACAATATTTTTATGAAAAGACAAAATAAATGATGTTAAAGTTGAAACAAAAGGTACGATCATAAATGATGTTTGTTTCTTATTCGATGTGGTTAAGGTCGTATTTTCAATCTCAATATAATTGTTGGGTTAACATCCAATGCTTAAGTGTAATGTCAAGGAGATCATTTTATAACAATCTTATCGTATGTTTTAGTTGAAATCATATAAATATTAGTTTATGTGTATTTGTGATATTGTCTAGGCTAAATAATATTTTGTTCGTAATTCATGAAAGTTCGTGAATTGCTTTTATGTAACTATTTTATGTTTCAGTTATCGATCTAAAAGAAAATTTCAGAGTTATCTTAATTTTTTTATTATACATTCATAGAAGATAAAAGAAATTTCTTTTTACCATATATTCAAGGGTATCCGATAACTAAACCAAAGAACAAAAAAATTGCACTTCGGCAAGAAAATGGTGAAATATCCTGAACACCCTTGAGTTCGAATCCGCCCATGTTATGTTCAACGTGTCAAACTTTACTTAAAAAATGTACAATTTGCACATATTTAGAGTGCCATACTTTACTTAAAAAGCTGCACATGTTTGCACATATATAGAGATATAGAGTCTAATATAGGTTAGTAATAAGCATCATACGAGTTTAAAAATTATAACCTTTGAGATCACCTATGTAATTATTAAAGTCACACTGTCAGAACCGACTCTGTAAAATTTTCAAATCACAGAAACCAACCAGCCTTTACCTCTTAAATCATATAGGAAAATTTTTATATCTTTTTTCGCTTACAATATATATAGGAAAAAAATATGAGAAATTAGGGAAAGAGAAGTTGGAGCATTCGCATTAAATTCCTATTTTTATCCATATTATATATAACTAACATAAGATAAATATTTATGTATAAATTTGTTCACTTTTTAAAAACTCTTCACATCCAACTAACCATTTATATTTATAATCAATTAAATAATATATTTTCTACTCACATTCATATTAAAATATCAGATACGAAATGAACAATGAACACTCAAAATTAAATATTATATTTTCTATTTACAACCACATTAAAATATTAAATACTAAATGAATACTGACTCTCAAATATAAGAGTTTACTTTAGTTTTCACTTTTGGATATGAAAAGAGTCTAATGTTAGACTGAAAATGAATAAAATCTTATATTTTTATTATAGTTTAGATATGGGAAAGAAGATGAAACTAGGGGTCTGTTTGGTATAAGGTAATGGAATTGACAAGGAAATAGAATGGACAAGATAATTGAATGGATGGGGTAATGGAATTTCATTAGCATTCCATGTCTTGTTTGGTTGCCATGTGAGAATGAAATGAAGCATTACTTTTTGTTGCTTGGTATGCGAGAAAAGAGAAGTAATAAAATCAGATGGCGGTGGTCAATGGTGGGTGGTAGTTTTAGTGGCGACGGTGATTGGCGGTGGTGGTGGGCGGGTGGAGACGGCGCTGTGTGGTGGTGGTGGTGACCGGTGACAGTGACGTTAGTCTCGGGTGATAGCGGCGGTGGCGGTGTGTGGTGGTGGTTGATAGCGGTAGCAGAGGTGGGTGGCGATGGCGTCGGTGATCGGAGGTGGCAACGACGATGATCGAAGGTGGGTGGTGGCGGCGATCGAAGGTGGCAGCGACGACGGTGGGTGGCGGCCATGGCGGTGGCAGAGACGGAGGTGGGTGGTGGCGGGTGGCGGAGGTGGTGGGTGGTGGGTGACGCCGGCGGATGACGACGGCGGATGACGGTGGTGGTGGGTGGTAGCAATGGTGGTGGGTTGTTGTTAATGAAGGGTGAAGAGGGAATGGAGTGAAAAAAAACAGGGGGGTGGATGGAATGATTTTGAGGGAATGAAATGCATTTTGGAATGTACGATTTCATTCCATTGACCAACCAAACACTATTTTATTCATTCCTTCAGAATGATCCATTCCATTCCACCTCTCATACCAAACGCTACCTATATTGTGAGTGTTCTCTAAATTTAATCATAGTTTAAAACATTGTTCTTATAGTTTTTAATTTAATTTATGCACAACTAAGTGTTCTCTAAATTTAATCATAGTTTAAAACATTGTTCTTATATTTTTAATTAATTTTATGCACAACTAATTATCGTTTGACAGGTTGGCGTTTTGGATATTCTTCCTCTATCACTCCGTAAGTCGCTCCGTTACGGTGGGCCTGCCTTCATAAAGTCAATTGAATTACGGGTAAATAATGGTTCTTAGATAGCTTAATTTAATATAGAAGACACTAAAGATTAATCATTTAACATTTGACTCTAGACTAAATAAACAATTCATTGTAATTTAATATAGAAGACACTAAAGATTAAACATTTAACATTTAATTTTAGGGGAAGGTTCATTTAAGAATAAAATTTCATTAACATCATCATAAGCCAAATCGGAATCAAATACATAACCTGTTGATAAAGTCATACTGCTTCCGGCCGGTGGATGCCTCTTCACCGTTGTTGACGCCGGAGAGCTGCCATATGCGGCGGATCCCCATGTTGACGCCGGAGAGCCTACTCCGTCTCTGTCTCTTGTCTCTTCTTTGATCTCTCTCTCTCTAGCATACCCAACTCTTTCATCAATGATATTTTTTTTTTTTTATAAATACAGAATGTGGGGTGGGTTTTTGATGCGTGGCAACCGCTATTGAGAGGAGTGATACATGTGGTCTTAAAAAAACGCGGCCTAATATAAGAGTGGGACCACCAAGTTGCCACTGTTCATTTAACTTGCCTTTTTAATGTTAATATTATTTAAGAATAAAATTTCATTAACATCATCCCAGCCCATTTTGTTTTCTCGCTCTTTGCTCGCGGAGCGGCATACCGAAAAAATGAAAAAGAACAAAAGGATGTAATTGTAAAACATTAAATAGTTTTTCGCATCTCATTTATTATTATGTTTGACCAATTAATTAGTCATAAGTACTATCACCCTTCACACTAAATTTTTTTGCCTACACACATCAAAAATTATCCTGCACATTTCTAAATTCATCCTATACATATTGAAATTTATCATACACAGCTCGTAATTTATCCTACACACCTCGTATTTATCATACACTATAAATGAATTTTTATTTTTATTTTTTGAGAAAAATCTATATTTTCAAAATAAGTTATAAATTTAATATAGTTAGTTATTAAAGATGAAACTACCAATTAATGATTATGTAAGTTTACCAATATACCCTTTTAGTTACATTAAGTACAAATATTAAATGAATTATAATGAAGCATTCATATTGGTTGAAAATTTTTTTTTCTTCTTACAAAGAATTTGTTCTCATTTGAACCCTCCACTTAACTTTAGACTAGATAAATAATTCTTTGTAATAAATAATTACATATCCTTTCAGAATAGCCCAATAGTATTGGTAAGTTAGATAATGTGTAAGATAATAGGAGGTTATGGGTTCAATCCTCATGATAAGCAAGTTTAGCCATTAAAAAGAAGAGTAAATTGCACAAAACATCCTTTATGTTTCCTCAAACTTGCAGGTTCCGGCCTTAATGTTTAAAAAATTGCTTAAAAACAGCCTTTAAGTTTATTTTTGTTGCGGGTTCAATCCTTTACAGCTAACCACGTTATTTTCTTCAGTTAAGTTCCCTCACATGCATAACATGTGAGGGTATATTCGTCATTTTGGTTGATCTTTCACCCACGTCAATTATAAGAAAAAAATATATTTAAGGTTTAACCTATTTTAAAAAAAATCTAACCGCAGGGACTAATGTGCAATAAAACCAAACTTTTAAAAACCAAACACCCTCTTTTCCGGTCTTCTTCTCCGGTGACTTCGCCGGATTCTGGCGAACCCGGAATTAAGATAGGAATCTTGTTAAGCTAGCCCACTAAGCTGTAAAGATTAACACAGATTTTGATCATGCCAATCAAACTCTTCAGGATTATCATCAGTTGGAAGAATCGGCGCCTTATTCGCATCAGACGGAAACGACAATTGACTCTTCAACCCTAGATACCTCTCACAGAACTCCGATGCCGTCAAATCAGAGAACTTCGTAACACCGTGTTCAGTAGTCGGATCCAGCAACTGGTGACGCTTAGGACGCCGTAAGTTAGACTTAAACACTATCAAACGGTAATCGTGCTCCTCTGTAGTCGCGTACGTTTTACCAAACTTTGTTTAAACTAGGTTCTTTTTTTTATAATTGAAGTGGGTGGAAGATCAACCAAAATGACGAATATACCCTCACATGTTATGCATGTGAGGGAACTTAACTGAAGAAAATAACGTGGTTAGCTGTAAAGGATTGAACCCGCAACAAAAATAAACTTAAAGGCTGTTTTTAGCAACTTTTAAACATTAAGGCTGGAACCTGCAAGTTTGAGGAAACATAAAGGATGTTTTGTGCAATTTATTCTAAAAAGAATTACATGGTTTTTGAAAATTACAAATCAATATTCATTTTTATAAATTAATGATCTTATATTTTTCTACACATATCACAATTGCAATTTGTTTACTTTGCTGCTTTGTTCTAAAATGGTGAAATTTGCTGTTTTGTTCTCTTGAGTTGTTGGCTTAGTAGTTTACTAACCATTTGTAAGGTTTCTATTTTGGGTGTTGGAATAAAATGCAATTTGCCGTTAAAAAAAGGATTGAAAGTTTGAGTCCCATTCTAAACAAAAGATGTATATTTAGGTATAATTATTGAGTGTTTGAGTTAGTTGTTCTAAAGAAAAATCAAGAGTTTATAAAGAACAAGATTGTTGGTATCGTAAATTGTAGCATTTATGGTGGGCCACTCAGCCCACATAGTTAATTACAACGATGTCAACAAATAATCTTTTTTTTTTAACGACAAGGAACGACATGTCAACCACCGTGACACCGGGTGCTGTGGCTAAGGTCGATTACTCGACCGCTGTCAGCCCCTTGGCTCTCCCAGATGCGCGGAAACCCGACCTCCACCCGCTTGAAGGCACGACAACGGAATAATCGGTAAAACCTCGCCTCCCATCCAAGACGAACCGGCGCCACCCGTATTCGCCCTTCACCTGGATGCCGCAGAAAATAGTGGGGAGCGTGAGAGTCGAACTTGGATCACTAGGAACACCAAGTCTTTCCCTAACCACTCCACCACAACCTCTTTGGCAAATAATCTTATTAGCCATTTTGAACATCTGAACAGGAAATACATAGAACATTAAGAGTTTTCAAAAAGCTCTAATTATGTTAAGGTTTATCCATGTTAATGTAGGAACTAGGTTCACTTTTTTATTAAAATTATATTGCAAAATATATAATAACAAGACTCTCGTTATTCATAGGAAATATGATAGTACAATCTGGTTACAAAACTATATGAAAATAAATGAAATACAAATACATTGTACCAATCTTGATTTAAGTCGACGTCTTTGGAAAACTTCAACCGCACCTTCTTGTTCGTAACTCTGCTACAAAACAAACAAAAATTGTTGACGGTTTTGGTTGAGGCACGTGTTCAACACGCTTCCCTTAAAACAGATTTCGCGCCTCTACTAAAGAAGACGCGACTGTTTTCCAGGGTACAACAGCCGAAGCAGTATGTACTGCCGGAGATGGCCACGCGCCCGAGGTTACACCAGATAAAATTATAGTGTTAGAACTCGTGGAAAATTATGATACGAAGGCGATGAAATCGTATAGAGAAACATATATCTCTAAGTACCCAACAAATGGGTCTTCAAGTGTTTCATCTTTTCTAAGAACTCTCCATGTATTCATGAATTTTTCTTGTATTTCTCTAGTATACTTTTCATATGAGACACCATGTTATAAATATCCAAGAGTCTTTTATAGAGTTAAGAGTCTCAATAATTATGTACTTAAACTCTAATAAAACTCATCAAATGTCATCAAGAGTTTCACCATATGAAGAGTTAAGAGTCACCATAATCATAGACTTAAACTCTATTAAAACTCATAAAATGTCATCATTAAAACTCTACTTAAAAGTTTTACCATATGAAGAGTTTACCTAGTAATTATAATTTCACTTAATTAAAATTAACTAGATATCCATTCACTAATTTTCCAACAGTTAATAGTTCTTAGGGTTGATAATAATGATATTCAAAATGAATGTGAGGTTCCTGTAAAAATGACATTTTTCGTAAGAAGTGTGAGAAGACGCGAGGATTGACATGTAGACGTGATGTTTTGGGTTGTTTTGACTAGAAAACACTAAACACAACAATTTAAAACACAATTCAATGTATTATAGGAATGAAATTTAAAACACAACTAAAACACACTATTTGATGTTCTTGACATGATGTTTTAAATTTTAAATCCAGAATTCATTGCATTGTGTCTGAAATTATTATGTTTGGTATTTTTCTTGCCAAAACAACCAAAAGTAGCAATGCAATCAGTTTCATATATCAATTTCGCCTAGTAATCGATAAAGTTATTTAATATCTCAAATTTCAATCTGAATTGCAGATTCTCAACAGGTAACGGCTAATGTTTCCATCATTTGCTAATCTACATATGTGTGTGTGTATATATTGAACAACCCTAAAAAATCACTAAATCACTAATCAGGTATGCGAATTGAATGATTTAATCTATAATATTTGCGATTTTGATTTGGTATTAGCGATTGTATTGATATTTTTTAGTGTTGTCAAGTATTCAAGAGTAAAAAACGTATTGCTGATTTGCTTGTTTGAAAGGCACTACTCATGTTAGTTATAGAAAACAGTTGATTTGTTGATTTTCTTTATACCATTTTAATAAAGCCTCGACTTTGTTGTTCGCTTAGAGCCTCAAAAAATGTTGGACCATTCCTAGCTTTGGGAAAAGGTTATAGGTTAAACTTGCTCCTCATGAGTGTTAGCAGGTGTGAGAGCAGTGACGGACCCATGAATTATTTTATGGGGGTGCGGATGAAATGTTCAAACATATTTTTAAGGGGTGCGGTTGGCTTTTTTGCCCAAGATATAAACTAACTTCTTTTTCAAGGAGTGTAGCCACCCACCTTGGCCAAAGGGTAGGCACACCCCTATGTGAGAGTATAGTTTCAAGAAAGAAGTTAACAAACATCTTGCATAACCATCACTAATGCTCTAGTCGTGGCCACGATATTTAAGTTCCACCTATGGTGGGCTCGGGTGAGTTTTCCCCTCAAGGTCGAGTCTTGGTGATATAGGTTTCTCATTGAGGGGTTTAAATTGGGGATCTATTGTGCAAGGGCCTCTCTAGCGCGAATCCAGTTAAGACAATGTATGCTAGACCTCCCGATATTTATGAATAATTCACACCTTTATAAAAAAACATCTTGCGTAATAGTTTACAACCGTTAAACATTCATTCACCCACACTCTTCGTAGCTTTTCACCTAAATACTTCTTTTAAGTTTATCTTAAAACACTTTAAGAATTGCCGTAGTTTCATTTTTTCATAAAATAAAATCCTTTAAACTCATAAATAGCACACACACATATATATGTATGCATACATCATGTACTTTTTATATTTATGGAAATAATTTTGAATAAGTAGTACATTGTAACATTATATCGAAGTTGAAAGGGAAATTCCGCCGGGTCGGCAAAGTTGCCGGAAAAAAGAGAAATACTTTAAATGCGAAATCGAAGAATTTTTAAACGCGTTGGGTGGCCCACATTGCTTTTTCGTCAGTTTTTGCCAGTTGTTTTCTTTTTCTAATTTCTTTTTCTTTTATCTCGCTTAAAAAGTTTAAACATGAGGGGCAGTTTGGGTATTCTGAGAATATGCTTGCACGGTCCTGTTGTTTGGATGTTGTTGTTTTGTCCGGATAACCTTTGCGTTTAGGGTAAGGGTATTGTTGTCAATTGCATTATCATTTTTTCATTGAATATTACAAAATAGTGATATTTGGTGAATTAACTTAAATAAATATAGGATTTTTGAATGATTTAACAATAATAATGAGGGATTTGAAGTTTGAACAAGAGCCTAATCATTTTGATTTAGTAATTATCCATAATTATTCTTGTGAGACTTTATTTTTCTAAAAAGATATAAGCTAAAACCCTCCTCGTTAATCCTATAAATTTCCAAGCATAATACATCATTTAAAGGGGGATATTGAGATTAAATAACCTAAACTTTCACCATTTAGTTGATAATGCTCTCAACTTACGAATTATACCATGTCATTCTCAACTTTCAACTTATTTTTCTCTAACACTCCCAAACTAACTAAACCCTAACTCATTTAGCTAACATTAAATGCCTAAACAAGTGACACATCAGATGCCACCTCATTAAAAGTGGCATCTTGGAGGTGGGATAAGGCCTGTGACCAATAGGTCTTGGGTTCGATTCTCACAGGGGGGTCTCCATATTCATTTGGTTTCCTCCCGAATTGGTGTATAGGCATTATGCCTAGTGGAGATGGATATGATCGAGTGGTTCTGCTGGTGGCACGACGATACTCCAGTGGTCCGTGAGTGATCCAAATTTGTCGTTCAAAATAAAAAAAAGATGTCACGTCAACAAAAAAATGCCACGTTAGATGCCACATCACTAAACAAGTGACGCATCAACAAAAAAAATTTAACTAGGTTAAGGTTCAGTTAGTTTGTGAGTGTCAAATGGAAACAAGTTGAAAGTTGGAAATAACATGTTACAATTCGTAAATTGAGAATGCTATCGGCCAAACAATGAAAGTTGAGGTTATTTAAATCCAATATCCCTCATTTAAAAGACAAATTTCGAAACTCACGGGTTTAACTTATAAAATTTAAATTTTGGAGATGTAAGGCTTGAGTTCGACTCATGCATGAGTCTAGAAGCTTAAGTTTAACTCGGACTTAACTCATCTAATATACATAACTTTTTTTTTGTATACAAACATAAACTTTCAGCTCGATATAAACGAAGTCCAAGTCAACTCAAAGTCAAGTCTAGCCCATTTAACTTCGCCTCAACTCAAAATTCTTAAGAGTTGATTTCAATTACCCATGTTCAACTTAATTAACTTGCACACTATTGAATATTCATTCAAAAAAATATTAAAAAAATATCATAAAAATATTAAAAAATTTTAAAAATTTAAAAAATATCATAATAGAATGTAATCATGCATCAAATTGAAACATGAAATCCGCAAATGTTAGGCCCACTCCCTTTATCTCTTCCTAGTTTCCCCAACATTCTCCATTTTCAATTTCTCACAAACCCTTTTCTCCCCTCTCTCTCACACACAACACACATTCACCCATTTCGGACACTATTCCGCCATTTGGATCATCCTTTTTTCCGGCGATTCGTCCTAAGATCCTTGATTCCATCTCATTAGAATCCCGACAACATCTGTCAACATCATCCCTTTAACAACACAAGCTTACTTAGGTACTTTAATCTTGTTAATTCAAACTGTTTTTTTAGGGTTTTATTTCCTTAAATTTGGAGAGCCGGAGCCGGTGATTGTTTGACCCAGTTCATGTTTATTTATGTCTTTTTCGTTGAATATTTAAACCTCATTAAACTTGCTTTGCTAAATCTTCTTTCATTGTGTGGCCACTTATTTAATATACTAATATATAATATATATTATTTTGAAGTGTTGGTTCAGGTAATCTAAGATAATATTAATATGATATAAAGTTATTTTTTTTTTGTTGATTATACAGTTGTAATAGGAAGATGTCTAAATATTTTCTGTATTTGTACGTGTTTGTTCGAATTTTTCTTCACACGCTCTGTGGGAAGCGGCTTCTTTGTTTTTATAAATTTATTTTAATAATCATAATAATAATAATATAATGGGGTTTTAGTTGTATATATGATGAAGAAATCTGTGTTTTTTTGTTCATCTGCTTTCTCTGTTTCTCTTCCATGGATGGTGCTTGATATCTGAATTAGTCACTGTGTATGTATGTATGTATGTATATATATCTTTATATCATAAAGTGGTTTTGATTTGTTAGTTTCTTGTTTTTTGAACTGTTAATGTGCTTTTAAGTGTGTTGCTTTTGATGATGAGACAAAGATCTGTCATGTGTTTTGTGCTTTTGATCAATCTGGTATTTTTTCACATGATCTGTGTGTGTGTGTGTGGCTGTGGGGGGAGGGGGTATGGTGTGACATTATATCATTATATTTGTATCTGATCAAAGCATGCTTTTTGTTATGGATTTTTTTTTCTGATCTTTATCTTTGTTTTCTTTTTTTATTTTCAGTTGATCTGTGGAGTTTTTGGGATATTTTATGTTAGAACTTTGGTGAAAAAATTCAGTGAAAGATGTCTTCAAGATCGCCGAAAGCGGTAGAGCTACAGCAGGGACGGGGTGCGATTCCTCCACAGGTGACTTTTGCTAGAAGGACCTCTTCGGGCCGATACGTAAACTATTCAAGAGAAGATCTCGATAGTGAAATCGGCAGCGGTGAATTCATGAACTATACGGTTCATATCCCGCCCACACCAGATAATCAACCGATGGACCCATCGATTTCACAAAGGGTAGAAGAACAATACGTCTCAAGTTCACTTTTTACAGGTGGGTTCAACAGTGTAACACGGGCCCACTTGATGGACAAAGTGATCGATTCCGAAACTACTCATCCTCAAATGGCTGGCGCGAAAGGGTCTTCGTGTCAAATACCGGGGTGCGATGGAATTGTTATGAGTGATGAGCGGGGCGTAGATATACTTCCGTGTGAATGTGATTTCAAAATATGTCGGGATTGTTATGTTGATGCTGTGAGGACTGGTGACGGGATCTGCCCGGGATGTAAAGAGCCGTATAAACAAACCGATCTCGATAAAAGCAGCTTTGACCCGCGACAACATTTATCTCTCCCGTCGAATATTCTGAATTCGAACATGGAGCGAAGGTTGTCATCAAACATGGAGCGAAGGTTGTCATCGAAGATGGAGAGGAGGTTGTCGTTAATGAAGTCAACTAAGTCAGCTTTGGTTAGGAGCCAAACGGGTGATTTCGATCATAACCGTTGGTTATTCGAGACCAACGGGACCTACGGTTATGGCAACGCATTTTGGCCGAAAGATGAAGGGATGAGCGAGGATAGATCAGGCGTAAGCGGGGCCGAACAACTGGAACTTCTTAACAAACCTTGGCGACCTCTTACTCGCAAACTGAAGATACCTGCTGCTGTTATAAGTCCTTATCGGTATGTACATTTATGACATCATCTTACTTTCGATTCACATTTACGACATCATCTTATTTTATTTTAATTCAGGCTTCTAGCGTTGATTCGGATGGTCGTACTTGGATTGTTTCTTCATTGGAGAATCACTCACCCAATGAAGACGCGATATGGCTGTGGTTTATGTCGGTTATCTGTGAAGTTTGGTTTGCGTTTTCTTGGCTGCTTGACCAACTTCCGAAACTCGCACCTGTTAACCGTGCAACCGACCTAAACGTTTTAAAAGAAAAGTTCGAAACCCCGAGCCCGAATAACCCATCGGGTAAATCCGATCTTCCTGGGGTAGACGTATTCGTTTCTACAGCGGATCCCGAAAAAGAACCGCCGTTAGTTACTGCAAACACGATTTTGTCGATTCTCGCTGCTGATTACCCTGTTATAAGTTATCGTGTTATGTTTCTGATGACGGTGGGGCCCTTTTAACGTTTGAAGCAATGGCGGAAGCTGCAAGCTTTGCCAATATATGGGTCCCGTTTTGTCGGAAGCATGCTATTGAGCCAAGAAATCCCGAGTCTTATTTTAGTTTGAAAAAAGATCCGTTTAAGAATAAGGTGAGGCAGGACTTTGTGAGGGATCGCAGGCGAGTTAAACGGGAGTATGATGAGTTTAAGGTGAGGATTAACGGGCTTCCGGATTCCATTAGGAGGCGTTCCGATGCTTATAACGCTAGAGAAGAAATCAAAGCCATGAAACTTCAAAAAGAAACTGTGGGTGATGAACTTTTGCAGCCCGTTAAGATCCCGAAAGCAACATGGATGGCCGATGCTACTCATTGGCCTGGTACATGGATGATTCCGTCTCCCGAACACTCAAAGGGTGATCATGCAGGCATCATACAGGTGAGTATTACAATTTATTCGAAATATAGGGTAATCTGGTAATTTAGTATTGAGTAAAATTCCATTTTTGTCCTAGGGTTCGGCCAGTTTTGCGACTTTCGTCCAAAGGTTTGTTTTTTCGCATCTGGATCCATAAGGTTTGAAATCTTGTCATTCATCCGGCTCGTTAACTCCATCCATTTTTTTGCGTTAAGTCAGGGTATTTTCGTCTTTCTGGTTAACTTAAAGGGCAATTTGGTTTTTTGATTACTTGTACATTATGCTAAATGCTTGTACATAAAGTGAAAAAGACCGAATTGCCCTTTAAGTTAACAAGATAGACGGAAATACCCTTGACTTAATGGAGAAATATGGATGGAGTTAATGATACGGATGAAAATGGCAAGATTTGGATCCAGATGCGGAAAAACAAACCATTGGACGAAAGTCACAAAACTGGCAAAACCTCAGGGACGAAAATGACATTTTACTCTTTTATTTTACTGTTAAGCTAGTATGAAACTGATTAGTTGTAAAAATGCAGGTGATGCTAAAACCACCGAGTGATGAACCGTTGAATGGCACAGATGACGAGGCGAATCCGCTTGATTTCAGCGAAGTCGATATTCGACTTCCCCTTTTAGTCTACGTTTCTCGTGAAAAACGACCGGGATATGATCATAACAAAAAGGCTGGAGCCATGAATCACTGGTTCGGGCCTCGGCCATCATGTCTAACGGCCCGTTCATGCTTAACCTCGACTGTGATCATTATATATACAACTCTCAAGCCATAAGAGAAGGAATGTGTTTCATGATGGACCGTGGTGGGGACCGCATCTGTTACGTGCAGTTCCCGCAAAGGTTCGAAGGTATCGATCCGTCTGATCGTTACGCCAATCACAACACGGTGTTCTTTGACGGAAACATGCGGGCTCTAGATGGTCTTCAAGGCCCGGTTTATGTTGGGACTGGAACATTATTTCGTAGAACCGCGCTTTACGGGTTTGATCCGCCCCGGTCAAAAGAATACCATTCGGGTTGTTGCAGCTGTTGTTTTTCTCGGCGCAAGAAAAGCTCTGGTTCTGTTGCTTCTGCACCTGATGAACACCGAGGTTTGAGAATGGGAGATTCGGATGATGACGAAATGAATCTTTCATCGTTCCCGAAAAAGTTCGGTAATTCGAATTTGTTGATAGACACAATCCCGATAGCGGAGTTCCAAGGACGACCCCTCGCTGACCACCCTGCGTTAAAAATGGTCGACCACCCGGTGCCCTCACTATTCCTAGAGAGCTTCTAGATGCATCTACTGTTGCGGAAGCGATTAGCGTGATTTCTTGTTGGTATGAAGATAAAACCGAATGGGGAAACCGGGTTGGATGGATTTATGGATCAGTAACCGAAGATGTGGTTACGGGTTACCGTATGCATAACAGGGGATGGAGATCGATTTATTGCGTGACCAAACGAGATGCTTTCCGCGGGACTGCCCCTATTAACCTGACCGACCGTCTCCACCAGGTGCTCCGGTGGGCCACCGGATCGGTCGAAATATTTTTCTCGAAAAACAACGCGCTTTTAGCTAGTTCGAAAATGAAGTTCCTTCAAAGAATCGCTTATCTTAACGTCGGGATTTACCCGTTTACCTCCATCTTTTTAATCGTCTACTGCTTTCTCCCGGCCCTTTCACTTTTCTCAGGTCAATTCATTGTTCAGAGCCTCGACGTCACATTTCTCGTCTACCTTCTTTCAATTACGATCACACTTTGCATGCTCGCGGTTCTCGAGATCAAATGGTCGGGTATCGAGTTAGAAGAATGGTGGAGAAACGAACAGTTTTGGCTCATTGGAGGTACAAGTGCTCATCTTGCTGCCGTTCTTCAAGGTCTTCTTAAAGTGGTAGCTGGAATCGAGATCTCGTTTACCCTAACATCAAAATCGGCGGTGACGATAACGACGATGAGTTCGCTGATCTTTACATCATCAAATGGACGTCGTTGATGATACCACCGATTGTGATTATGATGACGAATCTTATCGCTATAGCGGTCGGGTGAGTAGAACAATCTACAGTGCTATACCGCAGTGGAGCCGATTGTTGGGCGGGGTGTTCTTTAGCTTTTGGGTGTTGGCTCATTTGTATCCGTTTGCGAAGGGGTTGATGGGCCGACGAGGGAGGACACCGACGATTGTGTTTGTTTGGTCCGGGTTGATTGCGATAACGATTTCGCTTCTCTGGGTTGCGATTAATCCGCCTGCTGGTGCTAGTGAAATTGGAGGGTCTTTCCAGTTCCCTTGAGATATAAGATTTAGATATGTGAATTAGGATTTATTGTTTTGTATTGTTGGTGGTTAGAAGGGGGGTGGGTGGGTGGGCTACACATATTCTTTGTTGCTTTGTACTCTTGATAGACAATGCTTGCAAAAAGAGTTGTTGATTTGCTTTGTTGTTTAATTTGTCATTTGTGGTCTTTTTTTTCTTCTTAAATGTGCTTTTTACAACAAAAAAAAATGTTTTTAAAATCAGATGTTTTGGGCCTTGATGGTTGAAACTTTGTACAGTTAACAAAGGTTCAGGTTCAAATTCAAGAGTAATATTGCAGGGTGTATGAGTTAGTTAACCAATATAAAATAATGAACATTTGTGTAATTTTAATTTATTTATAAAATAAAATGTATGATTTGACCAAAACACCAGTAGCTTGAAACAAAAGTACAACTAAGACCATATGATACGGTAACCCCTGACTTAAGCGTTGTCTATAGGCAATGGTTCCCGGCTTGAACTTCACGCTTCATCTCCATGGAAGCTCCCGGTCTCGTATAAGGTTTAAGAATGTACTTTTATCGCTAATTTTAACGGAACATGTTTACGCACTTTGACTGCTCAACGACGATGAATAGATATTAAAAAAATTGTATCTTACGTTTGCGTTTTTTTAACGGCTCAAGTTTTAGTTTTTTTATCTTATTTTTAGTAGTTGTTACTTAATATTTTAGTTGGTTTTCTCAGTTACTATGTCATGTTTTAATTCATTAATGCAAATCGTTTATTTAAGTTGCATTTATATTTTTTTCTCTATTTACAAATTGTTAAAACATAAAATTACTATTTATATTTAGAAAATAAATTGTATTGACAATGGAAATTGTAGTAAAAACCACGCCACACAAAATGGAGAATAGTGGAAACAATATAGAATCTGATGTAAAACTGTTATAGCATTTGCCATTTTTCACTGAAGTGGAATGTGAAACCATACCCTATAGGTTTATTCCGACACAAACCACATTTTACTGGATACTAAGTTGATTAGTACGATATTAATGAAGTTTCGTAAGTTTTCGTTAAAAGGTTCTGACACTTAAAAAAAATAAAAAGAATTAATAAACCATAATCATTAGATCTTTAAAGTTAAAAGATTTTTGTAGATGTTAACGACTACTTCAGAGTAAAAAAGTCCAAAAACACTCAAATGAGTTGAAACTGACTAATCTTGTGTTCGGCTCACTTAGCTTTAGAGAGTTGATGCTTAAAATCAAATTAGTTTTGAGTTCTATTTTTAAAGCTTGAAGCCTGCTAGTAATTTATTTATTTATATTTATGCATGTCTATTCGTGTGTATATTTTGTGTGTTTGTTTTCGAACGAGAACTCTAAACATTGTGAAAACCGTGATAACTCGCAAATAAAAAAAAATCAAAATCATTTTTTTACCACCATTATTATGATTATAATACAATATTCAAAAAATAATTTAATGATATTGAACCATTATTTGTATTTTTTTAGAGCTTAGTTCCTGTACCCAACGTCATTAACCTAAAAAGTGTAGGAAGCAATGAGAAGATGACATGTGAATAGTTTATTGCTATTGAACCATTTTTTGTATTTTTTTAGAGCTTAGTTCCTGTACACTACGTTTACGTTTTAGCTTAGGAAGCCATGAGAAGGCGACAGGTGACACGTGAAACTTTTAGCACACAAGAGATTCATCTTTTTTTTAACTATAAAACATATCCTTTCCTTGATTGAAGGAGGTGAAGGTTTTTGGTTTCTTTTTCTTATGTTGGCTTGCACCTTTTTAGGACATGATCTTGACTTTCAGCACACACACACAAGAGATTCATCTTTTTTTAAACTTCAGCATTATCCTTCTCTTGATTGAAGGAGGTGAAGGTTTTTTGTTTCTTTTTCTTATGTTGGCTTGCAACTTTAAAGGACATGATCTTGTAATGGAGGCTCTTGGCATTTAGCAGAACAGGGCATGTTTCCAATAAAATGAAGATCCGTACCGACATTGTTACACGTATGCATTGCAGAAGGGCGTGTTGGATCGAGTAACAGGCAAGCAAAACGTATTCTAATCAAAATAGTTCGAGTACATATGTTGTGGTTGAAAAAAAGTCGTTTAAAAACAAGTATCAAAATGGGTTCCCCGTTATATTTAGAAACAATCAATTTTAGGATGCCGAAATTTCATACGTGTTTCCGAAAGACATGACGTGCGTCTAAGATAACAAGTATACAAGTACCTCGTGCAAATAAGAACGTTGCAGGGGACAGACAGGGAAATGCTGATCAAGTATTAGCTTCCCTTTAAGGTCAACACAAAAACACAACAGACTGATGAGTGAAACATCTACTATATTACTTTCGAGCATACCTCAAATCATATTCGAAAGACAATCAACTTTTTTTGGTATTCGAAGAAACAAACTCGGTTTCTGACGGCTTATTTTCACTTCCATCTGTCATATTGTCATCCACGGCCACGGTCCCTGAGTCCATTTCATCATTCGCATCGCCCTCTGGTCTCTGTTCAAGAAACTGCTCCCATGACGGGTCATACGCAGTCAAATATTTCTCCATTTCCGTCAGCAAATTACTATCCCATTCCACGTCAGCATCAGGAGAAAAACTCCCGATATCTAACGCCACTTTTTCATCCATCAGTGCTTGATTCTGTGCTTCGGCGTTCATGTAACTGTCATTGGAGATGTTGACATCTGTCATCATTTCTTGCAACTGTGAGAGCTCGGACACGTCGGACAGATCTTGACCGTCGAGTATCGGGCTCGTATCCGGGAAATGATCTGCTGCGACCACTTCGGAATTTGCTTCCAGAGGCGCCGAGAGTACATCTGTCACTGCTGGTAAATACGATTGACCCGAAGCTTGTGGCGTGACGTCTTGAAGAGTAACTCCCGAACTAAAAGGATTTAAACGTGACGTATTATCGAGTTTCATGATTTGTTTAAGCATTGCTTGTGCTGCATCGTTCATCTTCGGTTGGTATCTAACAATCCTTCCGTCGGAAGAATGTTCGTTTGAAATAACTTCATCTTCTTTATACCTTCGTTTTTTATTCCCTTCTGTAATGAGACGAGTGCTTTCATTTTGCTGTTGTACAAAGTGGGCCAAAAACCCGGGGCTGTTAACCGCTTTTGCTAAAAACGACATCATTTGTTGCTGTCTTTGTTCCATTCCCTGAAGACGTTGCACCATTGACTGCATTTGAGATCTGTGGATTGTTGGTGCTGTCGTAACCTAACAAGTTCTTGCATTAGAACGTTTTTGTCTCGTTTTAGTCTCTCCACTTCTTCTTCTAAACCGAATTTTCCGACTTCGACACATGCACCAACTGAGGATGTTTGTTGATGAGGTTGTTGAGGCGGTTGCGGGTGTCCTGAAGCTGATTTTCGGCGGACTATAGTTTTTAGTAAGTGTTTTTGACCACGGAGAAATCCCTCGTTGGCAAATTCCCAGCGATCGGGATCGACTTTTTAAATCCCTGTTTATTAACACAAAAAAAAATTAAGTGAACCAAAATACATACTCTTAACACATTCATATTTGTAAATCCGGCTTTCACGTTACCAAAAAGATCCAGAACACGTATACAAGGCATCCATGTAGTCACTGTTAACATGTTATAGTTCAAAACTTATATATTAGAGCCAGACTGCATATAAGTATTTAGAAACAAAGAACTAAAATTACACATCCTGTAAGGTTAAATACAGATAAATAGGCATAAAAGAAAAGGTATCGAATTAACAGAGATGAACAATAAAAGAAGGATGAGAAAATTCAAAGTGTAAACAAGCAAAGAAAATAAGATTGTGAAATTGTAGTTCAAGCTCCCAAACTCCCAATTAGCTCTAACCCATGTCAATTAATTGACATTTTGAGAAGGAAAAACAAAGTGAGTCAACAAATCTATTTGACTCTTGGTTTCAAGCGAGAAATATATTTCTTTTACTACACACACAAAACTCAGGGTGAGCACTGGTTGGTTTGGTTTGGTTATAAGGCCAAAACCGAACCAATAACTTATGTTTCAGTTTTTAGATTTTTATAAGTCATCAGTTAGGTTATCCGTAAAGGTGGTTCGGTTTAAATGGTTGACCTATTCCAGCAGTGGATCCATTTAAGCCCATTTTTATAAATCCAATCAGGTATTGAGCGAAATAAAAACAACAAGCCTATCTATAAAGAAAAAGGAAAGAGCAAATAGTATATATTCTTAAGAAAAACTTGCAACAAAACTTCTCCAAGACTCCAACATATTATTTGAAATAAATATATAAAGGGTTGGTTTTAATGGTGGTTTAAGTCAGCTTTTGTACACATATAACCATAACCGAACCCTAAAACTCACAGAAAACCATAGTCGAACCACCTGTTCTGGTTTCTCTATTAGTTCCGTTAATGTTTGAAACCAGTATCTGCTGATTTTTTTTTCCAAATACCATTAACCGCTACTTATCTCACTATCTTCTCTTCCTAACATCTTCATGTTCTCCAATTACGACCGCAGCAGGCGAGCGCAGTACCTCTAATCACAAATTTTGCATTTAGTATAAGTGTGTGAGCCTAAAAGAACTATCCATAAGGTCAGGTTATACTCTTACAAAGCTAAAAAACACATGATCTTATTTCAACTAAAACACTCTCCCTTTTTTGCCCTAAAATTTGAGCTCTACACCTACTGATCATCATAGTCGAAAACCGAATAACTTACAAATTCATATTCATACAATCATTCACCATAGCTTAAAAACACATCAAATCAATCAATTACCAAACAACAACCACACAATCACAATTCACAACAGTATCAATACTAACTTGAAATTAAAGGAAACAGAACAATACATAAGTATTGAGCTGGCGAACAAAGCTGGAGAAATTATTATGCTTAAAGTACTTCGGCAAAAGATCTCTAGCAAACTCCGGTGGATCCCACACAACGAAGCTATTATTCGTAGCACTCCACGAAACGACCTTATCGGTGGCCGGATCATCAACCATATCGTAAGTTTTTACTAAGAACGGTGGCGGAGCATTGACACTGGACATCGGCGGCGGTGCAGGCGGCGGAACGGCGCCGTCGGATGCGGTGGCGGTGCCGTTGCTGTGAGTACGAGGCTCCATGGTGATGGATGGTGTGGTTAATTGAGGGTTTGTGTGTTCGCCATTGATGAGGGTAAACCCTAATTGAGAGTTTTCAGAGGAAGTATGGAGAAAAGTTTGGAAGAAGAAAACGGTGATTAGATAGGGCCATTGCGGTCGAGTTAGATGATGAAAGAGGGACACGAGAGCATTTTTTTTTTTTGATTTTTTATGAATTTGTTTTTTTTTTTTTCAAAATTGTAAATATAATATTCGGCTCTTTTGAACTTTTATTCTTTTGGCATGGGTCTACAATAAAGTGGTTTGTCTTTGTTAGACTGTTAACTTTTTTAGACGGATTTAATTTGGATATTGTAATTGGTAAAGTGTTGAGCAAACAATTGAGATCAGATACGGCCTATTTACAAAAAAAAGTAGAACACAATGTCAAAATAAGACTTGAGACATGTAGCATCCGTTTCACTAGTCTATTCTTTTTGTTAATATATTTATGTTGTAACTTTTGTTGACGCACGAGGACGGCGGCAGACGGTTAGGATACGGGTGGTGGACGGAGCACGTCTGATGGTACAGTGATATGTGGACATATATTCAAGAACACTCTCATAAGATTAAATTGTCATTTTGGTTCTTTAGGTTTGATCAAAATTGTCACTTTAGTCTAAATAGTTTTTTTTTCTTGCTATTTTAGTCTAAATATTTTTCTTTTCTGTTATTTTAGTCCCTGACTTTTGTTATTTTTTGTCATTTTTATCCAACTCATTAACTCCATTCAAAAAATTTAGTTAACTTAGATGAATTTTGGTCAAACCACATTTTTCTTTCTTTTTTTGCAAGTGCGATAGTATAGGTATGGTGTTGTGCCTGTTTACAGTGAAGATGATGACGGTGGTTGTTGGTTTTACGATGGCGGTGGTGTTGGTTGATGACGTGAGTGGCGGAAAAGTGGCCTATGGTGGTGGAAATGGTGGATGGTGATGGTGACGGCAGGTGGTGACGATGATAGAAGGTTGTGATGGACCTGGGTGGTTGGAGGTAGTGGTGGTGACCGATGAAAATGACAAAAAATTGCTAAAAACCAGAGACGAAAATGGTAAAAAAAAAAAAAAACAAAACTATTTGGACTAAAGTGACAATTTTGATCAAACCTCAAAGACTAAAATGTCAAAACAAAAGTTATAATATAAGTTAAATAATATAGAAATATTATGAAATGATAATAACTGGACCCTGTTGACTTCAAAATTTGAAAGTATTTCCAGGGAAAAGATATCATCGGCTGTCACCACAGGAGTAGCAACATAACTCTTGTGTTATTAACCACTTTAATAAAAGAAACTGTGTAATAGTAGTAGGATTAAAAGCGTATGTTAACCGTAAAAAAGAGTATTATATTGCAACTTTAGGAGTGAATATTGGTGGTGACTTTGGCGGGAAATCAATGACTTCATCGGCGGTGGAGACAGAGTCGCCGGATCTGGTTTGCGAGCTCGATAATGTTCAAGGCATGGTCGACGCTCTCACCTCAGTCCGATGGAAACGCCATCAGGTTCTTTTCGCTTTTCAAAAATCTGTAAAAATAAGTATAGCGAAAACCTAGGGTTTTAGTAGTCTCGAATTTAATCGACACACCAATGGTTCTTATGTAGAGATTTGTGCTAATTGTTGGATCTCTGTTATTGAATTAGGATGCAGTTTTGGAATTAAGTGAGCATGGAATCGTTTTGATCGTTGAGGATACTGGTTGTCTTCAAGCAAAGGTTTATCTACAGCGAGAGGTATACAACTATACACACGAATTTTAGCTTATCGTGCTTTAATAGTTTCGTTCGAGTGAGCACGTTATAAATATTTATCTACGTCTCGATATAATTTTTTTATTAGATGATTATGCTCATCAATATGTGATGACATCGGTCATTGTTGAGTATTCATTAATTCGACTTCAATTCATCGTCTTACCATAGGATAACATTTGTTTATTTGGTTCTTTTTTTTAGCTTTTTGTTCGTTACGAATATAGTTGGGCGACCTAGGTTTGGAGTAAGTTTGGGACTGTTTGTGGCTTGCCTTAACACATTCTGTATTCCTGGACATTCTGGCACAATCGAGTTCCAGTATCCCGGGCCGGATATGCAGCTTCTTCTCAAGTACGTTTTGATCTCTCTTTTAAGTAGCATAGTTTATTTTACGTTTTCGTTTTTTTGATGTTACTATTCCTTTTATTTATATAACTGGATTGACATTAGCAGCCACACCTATTTATGAAGAAATGATTACAGGTTCATTTGGGTCTAGTAAATAAGTAAATTATATGGTAGGTTAATTTAGCTCTTCTACTAAAATAGTCAAATTATACAACGGGTTAGTTTGAGTCCCTAGTCACTACACTATCATAAAACTCACTAACTTTAAATGGGTCCAAATGAGCGAGCACGTCCACCATTGTGTGTCGCCACCACCTGCTAGTCAGTCCACCGGCATCGCTGCGTACAGTATAGTTACATTTGTTTCAAAATAGTTGCTAGCGTATTTCATAATGTCTCCTGAAAATCAGAAATTTTCACCTACATTCTGCATTCTAAACAGTTGCTATATCTTTCAAGAGTTGTATTTACCTATTTGAGAAGCTGTACTAGTGTATTCGCACCTGACCTTCTAGCAAATGGTACGGCATTGACTCCTAACCGAAAGCAAGCCTGGAAGTTTATATATAATGAGCCGTGTTTGTCTACAGTCTTAGGAGATTCTAAAGCTTATTATCATAGCATAGTGAGACAATCAGTAGTATGGTTATACATGTGACAAAAAAGAAATGAGCGAGAAGAGTTTAAAAACCTGGGCTCAAAAATTTGCTGCCTTTTTATGTTCCAACTTCCACTCATCCGAGCATAACATTTTCTGTTTTTTTTTGTTAGATCTACGGATTCATTAAGTACTAGTACTTATGCGGAGATCAGAACTAGGATCCCCGACACAATTTCATGGGACTACAATTTTGAACCTGCAGGAAGCACCCCATCAGTTATACCGTTAAGGTACCTTCCCTTTACAACTGATAACATACGTCGTTTTCTTTCAACTTCAAAATTGTATACAATGTTGACTTGTGTTGCCTTTTTTTTTTGAAGTCATCAGCCTTAAAAGAAGCTATTGATGATCTTGAATGGCCAGGATCGAGCATCCAAATAACCCTGCAACCAACTCCTCCATCCGTTACTTTTAAAGGGGAAGGCCATGGGGACTTGCAGATCGACTTCATGTATTATGCAAACATGGATCTCCTAACCGCGTTTAACTGTGACCAAGTTGTTTCTCACAGGCATGTATTTTATTTATAGTCAACGTTTGTTTTAAACGTTACTAATTTATTGACATTGCAGGTACAAGTACAAGTTTCTTCGTGCAACGACTTCCAACATACCGAGCAGTGTTATTAAAGATAACAGAGGAAGCAAACTGACGATTGGGAGAGGTGGGATGTTAAAAGTTCAACATCTTGTGTCGGTTGCAAAGCCGTCTAGTTCTCACCAGCATATTGATCCTGTTGGCCAGCCGCCCACGCTTACATTGAGTTCTTCGTGAAGCCACAAGTAGACGAAGAAAATGCGTATGATTCGTAGGATACTGATGTTTGTTTACCGATGGGTGTGTGGTAATGTTTATTCCGAAACATAGATGACAACTTCTTAAAGCTAAAACCCAGTTAACGGGTTTTCTTTAGTTTGGTTATCTAGTAAATCAATAGGCAATTAAGAAAATATCATAAAAAATCATGTGATCCAATAGCACAAATGTAATGTAACAAACATTAACTCGACCCTTGTTCGCACTTTCACCTCGGAGTATCAAAGCTAGATTAACAAATAATAAACAACACAATCTAGAAAACAAAAGAATGAATCGGTGTAACTTCTTTATCGCTATCCGACTGTATGTTGTTTGCAACCCTTTGGACCAAAGTGTTGTGAGCCGCGCCTGACCATCTTTCTACTAAGTAACAGTAGTGGCTTTGACATGCCCAGCAAAATATGTGATTGTTGTTCCCAACCTGACCAGCCACAAAACAAAGGTCGTTAACTTCTCGAAAACCATAATCACTAAACAATGTCGTTGAATGTTGACTGACCTTCACATTGATCTGACCACATTGAGGGCATGTATGACCATGATCACAAAACAGCTGAACCTGAACCTGGCCTACTACTTGTCGGTGGTTCATCTGTTCCTCCCAGTTTCGAATTTCTTCTTGTGGAAAAAGTTCACAAGCTCCATCCCTTCAACAATGATCAAGAGATTCGTTACTTCACTGCCAAAGTTTGATCACCCGACGGCCGACCCGCAC
The DNA here is from genome assembly GCA_947069175.1 of Scalesia atractyloides. Classification (NCBI taxonomy): domain Eukaryota; kingdom Viridiplantae; phylum Streptophyta; class Magnoliopsida; order Asterales; family Asteraceae; genus Scalesia; species Scalesia atractyloides. The sequence continues at coordinate 5,675,637 of CAMTDV010001634.1, forward strand.
ATATAAAAGGGTAAATTGTATTTTCGTCCTTTATGTTTCAGCAAAATTTCAGGCGCTACCCTTCAACTAACGAAATTACAACGGATGTCCTTTATGTTTTTTTAAGTTCTTTACAACGGGTGTCATTTATGTTTTAATTTCTTTACAACGGATGTCCTTTATTTTAGTAATCCTTTTAGGGCAAAGGACACTGCCAGTAAAGAAATTAAAACATAAAAGACATCCGTTGTAATTTCGTTAATTAAATGACAGCAGCCTGAAATTTTGTTGAAGCTTAAAGGACGTAAAATTCAATTTACCCTTGTGAAAATGCAAAGGCAGATAAGCAAAGACCAAATAGATTACATGAAATGATCATATCGTCTATGACCTTGTTACACCGATAGCAGAAATACTTGCCGCAATTTTGACAGACCATTTTATTACAACCTTCGGTTTTAGAAATTGCCATTTTACAAGAGGGGCATTGTTTTGCATCACGAAGTATCTCTCTCACACTAAGAAGCTCATGTATCATCACTTGTTCACGTTGCCTTTGTTTATCTTTCATTTGAGTTGACGATTGTCTCGCCTGCACCAACCAAAACACGATGACATTTATCCCAAAACTTGCTCGAAAAGGGTGTGGTGAACCAACATGTAAAACATGGGTTAATATTAAAACAGTTCGGATTAGGATAACCCATTTTATTTTTTTTATCCGTAAGAGAGAAAACATAACTCAGAAGCAATCTATTCGCGATTACGTGAAGACCCTTTTTTCTAATCCACATATAAATTGCAATTAAGCACAATCCGGTAATGCACTTCTGGCCATTTGCATTTCACATATAAATACAACAATTTATTTTATTTTTTCATCTTAATATCGATTCATGTAAAGTACAGCGTAAAGTTACCTGCAATATACTGAGCTTCATTTCTGGTGTAAGACACATGATGCCAACATCCCTGCAAAGTGTGCAAAAACTAAAGAAGCATTTCAAGCATTGAGCATCTTGGTCTTCGTCTTCTATGCACGGTGTTTCACATCTTGGACAATAGACCACATCGGACATTGACTCAAGTGTCTTTTGCAATGTAAGTGATTCCCATTTTTCAAATTCTTCGTCGCCAAGTAATCGCTTCAAAAGACCGGGTGGAATCATGCCCCGCATTTTGGAATGGGGCAAGAAAGCTTATTCACAGTACCGTCTTGTATATGAACGTCTGTGTAAGTTTTCATGCATTTCTCACAGAAGAAATGCTGACATGGCAATCTTATAAATTCAGCACCTATAAATAAAAGCAATTCAATATAGTAATCAGACACAGATTTTGATCTCCAGATGTAGTATTGTGGTGGGTAGTCACGGGTGAGCTGAAAACCGAAATAACTGAACCGAAAAAAAACCGAAGCAAAAAAAAAAATAAACGGTTCAGTTTTCGGATTTTTAATAACCAACAAAATTTGGTTCGGTTTACAGATAACATTTTCCATAACCGAACCAAACCGATAAGTTACAATAGTAGGCCAATCCATATATTTTTATGTTTAAGTTTAAGTTGTTTAAGTGTTTAACCCATGCTAGTAGGAATTATTAATTGTATTCTTGAATGCTAAGTATTTATAATAAAAACATTAGCATGTTTATTTATAATTGAAATGATTTATCTATTGCCTACAAGAAATAACAAAATTTAATATAAAAATTAAACGATCTTCAAAGTATTATAAAGAAAATGTCTTAATAAATACTTTGGAGATACATAAATGTAGATTAGAAGGTCATTTTACGTGAACAATATTAATTAAAAAGGTTAAATACAATAACTTAAATGTAAACATCTAAGAAAGATTCTTAAATTTTGGATGATACTTTTAATTTTTGAATCTTAGGTAATTTTGTTTAAAAAACCGAACCGAACCGTTGCTAAAACCGAAAAAACCGAACAGTTTGCAAAAACCGAAAACCTAACGTTTCGGTTACGGTTTTACCATAAAACCGAACCGTGCACAACCCTAGTTTATTGTTATATGTAATTGTAAAACAATCTCAACAGTTTCGTATAAAAGATCAAAAATTACCTGCAAATTCCCCATAGCAGATGCAACATTCTTGCAAGGTCTTGAGAAAATTTTCAAGCCGTTGTTCTTCGTTATAACTCTTCAACGAAGGAACATCAACATCAGGGGAGACACATCCCGAAAGTGCACGCGGGTCCCCTTGGTGTTTCACGCCATACGGGCCAAGAACTATTTCTTTATCAAATCCAAGAAAAGATTTAGCAGAGCTATGCAACCATTCAGCCCACGAGTATATAAATTCTTGACCGTGTTGTTCGTTCCATATCGAATCCAACATTGAACACAAACTTGAATTTTTTTAAGTATCCAACCATTGTACAGAAATTGTAAAATATGGAGGGAGATGTGTCGGGTATGATTTGGGTAATACACAAGTCAATATTATCGGTGGGATATATTTGACTTCAAAGGTGTATGAAAAGCCTTCTGAATTGTTGGTATCCGTAGAGGAATTTAGCTTTGTGGAGATGGTTAGTTCTTCAAGAGTGTCAATATGGATATGAATCTGCAAATGAATATATGAACAATGTTGCTTAGCATCACAAGATTTCATGCTAAACTAAATTTAATCAACGTCACCCATAGTTGTCAATAGCGAATAGTGGACCATGGCGACAGTCTACCTATATGCTACGTAGCGATAGCGACACGTTCGTGTCCGTTATTTCATGTTTAACGATAAAGGGGTAGGAAAAAAACTATCTATAACACACCAGTTATGTATAAAAGTGCCAAACATAGGTTAAAGTAGCTCAAATTCGCTATCGCTAATCATCTACACATGAAAAAAATTCCGCTATTTATCGCTATAGGGTCTATAGCAACCCTTCACCTATACGCTACGCTATTCGTTATAGCAGGCGCTATGGGCGCTATTGACAACTATGATATCACCTACAATACCTGAAAAGATCGCAGTCCATTATAGTTGTCAAGAATAAACATGTTCTCTCCGTAAATGGATTCCATAGCCAATACCTGCAAGCAATTAATAATCTTACAAGTCAAAAAGTGAAAAAATAAAATCTGTATAATCGTGTTAGAACTGGTTTAACTTGTGACACAAAATTCAGAAAACATGTATGAGATATGACGATTAAGTGCAGGATGTTTAAAATAGACCCTTAAACGGATTATACAGCATACACAGCATAGTGTAAGATTAAATATATAACTATAAGTATTTAATCATGTGGCCATTATAATCATTTATATTATATAGATCAAAATATAATTATAGCCTTATAACATATTAGTTGGTAATTGTTGATGGACCGATTTACCCTTAACTAATAACGTTTCCCCTTGGGTGTATTTAAGGAGATGACTAGAGAGGGTTTTAGGTTAGACACTAATCATAACATCACACAAGTTTTGATCTCCTCTCTCTCCACTAATCACGAATTCATAACCTTGTCATCATCATCATCATACTCAGTAAATCCCACCAATAGCAAAGCTAAGGTAGGGTCTAAGGAGGGTAAGATGTAGACAACCTTACCTCTACCCGGTAGGAATAGGCAGGCTGCTTCCGGTGAGACCCCCCGGCTCGATAGTAGTTTTGCATCAAGTCTTGGACATAAGACAAATAACACTGAGCAATTGAGACAAACGCCGATTAGTGCATGTACCCCTTGTCTTTCGGCTATCAACGCTACCACATGATGCCTAACTAACCATCCCCTCTTTTAACGTTATTTTCACGTAATTAGTAAAATAACGTTAAAATTAGTTTACTTTCACTTTTGCACCCCAAGCGCCCACACATATATGCATTATATGTACATGCCGCAAGCGGGGTGTCAGAATTCATAACCTTGTGAATTCTAATCACCATCAGTCACATACATCCTAAACGGGAACCAGATCAAGCTGACTATCATGTCTACATCGATATCTGCATCAATCACTGGATTATTTGCTGGCCTAAATGATGTAACAGGTATTATTTCATGTTTTTCTTTACATATTAACAAAACCAATCAACACATACAACATACATAATCAATAATTAACACGAGCCACGCTAAGAATGAAAATTAGGCATAAATCTCGACAACAATGATACCGCAACAATGCTAATATCAAGTCAGTTTAATGTTACACTAACACAAACCAATTAACCAACAAAAAATCATACAAACAAACAAACTTACCTCATCCTCTTGCAACTGATCATTTTGTCTAATTAACTCCTCCGACAAATCCGCTTCTTCACCGAACAATCTAAACTTTTCTAATCTCATCACAACATCACCCTCATCATCTTCTTCTTCAACAACACCATCCTTATTTCCATCAAATCCCCCATTCAATTCCACCTTCTTCTCATCCTTTTCTGCTATTTCTTTACTTCCATCTTTAATATCATTTTCCCTTTTTTTCTGGTCAAAATTCAATCGAAATATCACTATCTCTATCCTCTAACTTCCGATGCTGTTTTCACATCTGAATTTGCTTCCAACTTATCAACTTCCGCTTCATTCCGATCCTCGTTTTCCGTTACAGAAACGCCTTTTTCCTCATCGTCTTTCTTCTCCAATATCTTCGTTTCCTTTTCAGTTTCTTCCGCGTTTTCTTCATACTCGTTTTCATCTACATCCCAACTCAACTCTTCATCATCCTCCCCAGCAATCGCTCGCTTCACAAGCCTAACCCTAGCCTCCTCCGCCTTCTTAACCTTATTCACCCGATAAAAAATACCGAATCCAAAACGAACTCTCGTCAACTCTCGCCGGAACAATCTCTCGATATATCTCCCCAACCACTCCATCATTCTCCTTCATAACATCATCAATCTCCTGCACCTTCTCACCAACATTAAACCCTAACTTCCACTCATTAAACTCTACAACATCCTCAGGCTCATTCAAATAAGTATTCATATCACTCTGAATCGTTCTAATTTGTGCATCTAGTCTACTATAAGGCTTCGGAAACCCTAGATCTACACTACTACTATTACTAATTCTCTTACTATCATCAATAATATTATCATCAGAATCAGAATAATCAACGGCTAGAATTGAATCCTTACCGTGAGTAATAATATCAGTGACGATGGCTCCGAGATCGTCGATGGCTTGACCGACGGATTCGAGCGAGTTCTGAGCGAAGCCGGCGCCGGCTTCGAGTGAATTCGGTAGGTTGTTAACGGCTTTAACGGCGGCTTCGCGGATGACGGCGGTTTCTTGCTTGATGCCGGAGGTGAAGTCGTGGAGGTCACGGCGGTAGGTTTGGATGACGGAATCGGATTTGGAGGCTAGGGTTTTGATGAAGTTGTTGCTGAAGGTCCATGCGGAAGTGATGGATGGGATGCTAGGGTTAGGGTTTTCAGGAGTTTGTGATTCTGGTTGTGGAGTAGAAGGTTCTGGATCGTCGGAGAAGACGGATTGAAAGAAATTCATTGGTTGTGATGCGGTGGGGTTTTTGCTTACCGGCAAAGAGAACTGTTTTCAGTTTTCCTGATTTTAAACCATGGAAAATGATATAAAGTAATAATTTTAAATAGAATAAATTGCCAAAATCGTCCCTGTGGTTTGGGTATGTTTGTCGTTTTCATTCAAAACAAACTTTTTTGTATCATATTCTCCTTCACTTTTGGGATTTTTTTTATTATCATCCAAACGTCTGACTTCTTTTTTTGCTAAAATCGTCCCTAAGATTTTTTGTTATTTTCATCCAAATACTTAATAGAAAAAATAAACAAATTAGATGTTTGGATGAAATGACAAAATATCTCAAAAGTGAAGGACTGTATTGTATAAAAAAAGTTGTTTTGGATACGTACCAAAACTCATGGACGATTTTGACAATTTACTCTTTTAAACAAATGAACGTGTGTTAGATAAAAGGAATATTGGATTTTAATAATTCCAAGTATTCGCCGTTGGCTGCCAACAATCAACTTAAAAAATAACCACTGACAGTCCCAACTATTGACATATTGGCCACCAATGGACCCTGACTAACAGAACGCTAACGCCGTTAGTCTTCGGTCGCCGGAAAACTGTTTTTGGCCAGAAAAAAGGCTTCTAAAGGTCCGATCTAATGTTAAAAAGAGGTTTGGAACGAAAATGTTGAGTGTCCAGCCAAAAAGAAATTTTCCGGCAAAAAAAAAGAGTTTTCTGGCGACTTCAATAATTGGGGTTTAACTAGAAAAAAGATTCTAAAGGTCCGTAATAAAGTTACAAAGAGGTTTGGGACGAAAATGTTGAGTTTTTCGGCCAAAAACGTTTTTTCGGCGACCGGAGACTAACGGCGTTAGGGTTCTGTTAGTCATGGTCCATTGGAGGCCAATATGTTAATAGTTGGGACTGCCAGTAGTTATTTTTAAAGTTGTGACTGTTGATGGCCAACGACAAATAGCTGGGACTAAAATCCGATATTCCTAGATAAAAACACTTAATTTAATTTTATGTTTGGGTAGTATAACTTTTTTCATTTACGATTAAAGTCGGTTAATATCACTATCATTACAAATATAAAGGGTAGATATTTTTGTTTATGTAACTTTCATCTAGACATGTTTGATTTGATGGTGGAGAAGAACTCGATCAATTTTTGAAGCTTTGAACGCATATGCATGCTCTTTATATGGTCACAAAAGCATTTTATTGTTTAACATTTTGCACACTTAAACTAAGTAATTTTTGTTTTAATTTCACACGTATAATTAAACTGTTTTGTGAATTGTAAGACTATGCATTGTGGCACGTTTAATGCCTCACATCACATCACCAATTATCGACGCCAAACACTGACACAAGGGGCACCAAAACAGGGTGTCAAGGTCCCTTTCGCCTAGCCCTTAATGGGCGTAATCTTCAGGTGTGTGTGTGAGAGAGAGAAAAAAACTTTTTTTTATTAATTTTTAGACAAACAACACCTAACACATCACTCACATTTTTTGTTAAACCATAGCACCCTTGTCAAAGTGTAGTTTATCTGAAGCCTCATTGTCTATGTGAAAGTGATGTGACAGGAACTTTTACACTTTTTAGTTAATTCACAACACAATCTAATATATCAAAATCTTGTTAAAATTATTTTGTGCAAAATGAGATAAGAATTTTTAGTTTTTCTTCTAATTGTATTATTCTTTAACAAACGCTTTAAAAAATATATAATTAATATTATTTTAGTGTTTGATAATTATTTTTATTTAAGGTTGGGACGAAGTGGAAACCCTACATCATCAGGCCAATATTGCCATCCTGCTACCCTTCCTTCACGCATGGAAGGAATGGTGTTCCTACTTGTCCTGCTTTTCGCACCCTGATTCTGCACTTTGTCTTCTTATTTTCTTTGTTGTTATGGCTTCAATTTGACGGTTTCTTCTCAATTTAGTGTTAGAGGTGGACGATGTTCCTGTGCAGTATCGTATGGCCACTTCAGCCTCAACCACTCTTGTCCCGCGCCTTACTATGACCATTCCCTCCACCCCTGGGAGTTATGAATAAACGACTAACAAATTATCTATTCAAAACTCTTTTGTTTCACCATCGAGGATGTTCATAAAAAAAATTTACAACTCTAATCATTTGAAACAACAATGATGGTGCGTTATCAGTAACAGACATGCAATGTAAAAATAACATTATGGGCACATGCTACATTTACACAAATTCTCTCTTTCATGAAGAGATACATTATTCGTCTCATTATCATCATACTCACTAAATTTCACAAATAGCAAAGCTTAGGTAGGGTCTAAGGAGGGGAAGATGTAGACAACCTTACCTTTATCCCGTAGGAATAGAGAGGCTGCTTACAGTGAGACCATCGGCTCGATAGTAGTTTTGCATCAAGTCTTGGACATAAGACACATAACACTCAGCAATCGGGACAAAGACCAATTAGTGCATGTACCCTCTTGTCTTTCGGCTATCAACGTCACCACATGATGCATGATTGATCGCCTCCCGCTTTTAATGTTATTTTCACGAAATTAGTAAAATAACGTTAAAATTAGTGTACTTTCACTTTTGCACCCCAAGCGCCCACACATATATGCATTATATGTACATGCCGCAAGCGGGGTGTCAAAATTCATAACCTTGTGAATTCTAATCACCATCAGTCACATACATCCTAAACGGGAACCAGATCAAGCTGACTATCATGTCTACATCGATATCTGCATCAATAACTGGATTATTTGCTGGCCTAAATGATGTAACAGGTATTATTTACATGTTTTTCTTTACATATTAACAAAACCAATCAACACATACAACATACATAATCAATAATTAGCACGAGCCACGCTAAGAATGAAAATTAGGTATAAATCTCGACAACAATGATACTGCAACAATGCTAATATCAAGTCAGTTAAATGTTACACTAACACAAACCAATTAACCAACAAAAAATCATACAAACAAACAAACTTACCTCATCCTCTTGCAACTGATCATTTTGTCTAATTAACTTCTCCGACAAATCCGCTTCTTCACCGAACAATCTAAACTTTTCTAATCTCATCACAACATCACCCTCATCATCTTCTTCTTCAACAACACCATCCTTATTTCCATCAAATCCCCCATCCAATTCCACCTTCTTCTCATCCTTTTCTGCTATTTCTTTACTTCCATCTTTAATATCATCTTCCCTTTTTTTCTGGTCAAAATTCAATGAACCCAGATCATGTTTCTTGACATATGTTGACACCCACTTAGGATTTTTTGAGGCTGAAGATGTGGAAGGCTGTGTTGAAGATCCGGGACCCGATTGAATCTGTTGATGATCATCAACATGTTTCAATCTCCAGTTTTCGTCAATGTTTTTTTGGTGTGATTTTCCTCCTCTTCTGCCGCCTCTTTTCATCGTTGAGGCGGCCATACACTCATTGAATATTTTTTTTTGTTTTTGCTTTTAAAGTTGGATCATCCTCATGCATATCCAACTTGTCATAAATTTCATCAATTAAAGCTTCAGCACTCGGTATGTTTAAAGCTGGATTTAAAGCGGTAGCACATAGAAAAACGAGTGGTAATTCTAAAAAATATTTTTAAAATTTTTGAATCATTGGTCTCGTCATATTCCTTAACATGTCACTAGAATTTTCAAACTTTTTAAAATTAGTTGTTATCAAATACAAGTGGTCCACAACTTTAGAACTAGTAGGATAATAAACACCGAAAATCAAAGTCGTTGTAGTTTTAAAAACTTGTAAAAAAGTACTTAGGTTATGAATATTTTCCCAAGCCGTGTCGGGAAAGGGGACGACTAGGTACTCATCACTTAAAGTTGTATGAAAAGATTTTAAAGTGCTCATTTGCTTTATAGCCATTTCAAACATATGACAAGTTGAATTCCAACGAGTCGGTATATCCCACTTCGGTCCAATAATTTTTTGGTTGAAATCTTTACAAAGTTTTTTATATTCATATTCTTGATATCTTTCTTTTCCACTTTTGAAAACATCTTGGAGCATAGCTCTAAATGCTATAATAAAATCCGATACAATTTGATCTTTTAAACCGGTTTGCACTACTAAGTTAATAATATGTGCAACACATCATGTGTGGGAAAAAACACCATCAACTATTGGTTTGTACTTCAACTTTAATTTTTCAGTTGTCGTTGTGTTGTTTGAAGCGTTATTAAAGGATTATGAAAAAAATTTTATCTTCTAAACCATATTAATTATTGTGTCATTTATAATTTTATAAATATTTTCTCCCGTATGAGGAGAAGGAAACTCGTCAAACGCAATCGTACGCTTCATCATTTGCCATGTATCGGGATCAACCCAATGAGCGGTGACACATATGTACGATTCCGGTAAACCATGTGGAGCCGACCACACATCACTAGTTAGGTTTACACTAGTTTTTAAATTCTTAAAAAAAACAATTAAGTCTTTTTTTGCATTTTTCCATAAACTTAAATAATGACGTTTTAAAGTGCAACGACTTACATGTTTATAGCGAGGTTGTAGCGTCTCCTGAATAAGATTAGTAAGATCGGGGTCGTCGAAGTGTCCAAACGGCAACGCTTTTTGTATCACCAACTTCTTTATCCGATCCGAGCTAATTTTTCGCTCATAACGAAAAATGGTACCATCTTTGGATATGTGGAACTTGACCGGATGTCATTTCCTTTAAGCTTTGCAATATTTATTAATATGCTTCGTTAACGTTGAGTTTGATTCCTTGGCTAATAACGATCCACAATGTTTACATTGAGCTTTTTGCGAGCCGTCACTCATCTCGACCAACTCTCAATTGCTCCAAACTTCCTTATTGCGATTATGAGACAATGTTCCAACCACATATGGAACCGATTGATCTTGAGGAACATTGTTAACGGATTGGGAATTTGATTTTTGGAACTCTTTGAGGCCATTTGTTGATTAGTATGTGAAAAAGAACAAGAAAGAAATGTAACAAGAAGAATAGATTGAAAAATTGTGTGCTAAACAATAGATTTCTAAACACTATATATAGAATCGGTTCCAACGGTCAGGAACCGGGTTGGAACCAACGGTATTTTGAACCCGGAACCGGTTCTACTTAATGTCGGGTAGGAACTGGACCCGGTTCCAATTCGTTCTACCGGTTCGGGTTCGGAACGGTTTTTATGCCCATCTCTAGTTGAGTGGCAGTCGTTTGATGGCTCATCGCAGTTTTCGGTTGGTATTTTGAGATCCGAAATGGCCCATACTTTTTGGGCTTTTTGTCAGAATTATTATGGAGTCTCTATCTAGAGGGGCACAAGGGTATTTTTAGTAATGGGTTCTGGTTGTAGAATCGGTTTTGATTTCTCGTTTTAAGGGTTGAACTGTTAATTGCTATAATCGGTTTGGTTCCGATTATTTGACTAAGAAACCATACCTTGTGTGCCCGGTTCCGAGTAGGGTTCGGTTCGGATTCTTAAGAATCCGGGTATTAAAATACTCTATTTTCGGGTTTTCTATACCCTATTTCCAAGTTCTTAATACTCTATTTAAATATTCTATTGCGTTTTATTACCATATTTTCTCTCTTTTTGTTAATATTATTAAATATGCATTGCATAATGTAATTTTTTTAAATAAATGCACTAACATAAATTTAAAAGATAGATATTAGAATCATGTATCATTATAGTTGGGTTTAATCAGTCCCAGTTTCGGTCATTGTCTGGTTCGGGTATTAATCGGGTTGATATGTTCCGGTTCCGGTTCCATGTATTGATATCAAAATACACATCTTATCTATACCCTACGGCCTACGGGTAGAGTCGGTTTCAGTTTCAGTTTTAGGTATAGAATACCTGGATATAAAAAAACCGGTTCTGATTACCGGTTTTTTTTATGCACCTATAATATGGACTATGGTTGTAGACTCTTGTTGTTTCACAATTATGGATAAACATCTCATATTATAATTTTCTTATTAGAAAACCAAAGATCTTTAATCACCGCATTGAATAATATCTTTTATATGAATTTAAAACATATAAAAATGATTTACATAAAGGTTATAATTTACAAACCTACGAATATTTCAATTTTTTTATGAGGAGATTGAGTTTATTTATCATTTTTTTTCTAATTATTTTGTTAAAATAACTACATGGATAGAAGGAAAAAGGAAGCAATTTACCCTCTTGTACTTTCATGACATAACTTAAAGATGGTCTTCCAATCTAGGGAACTCCATGCAACATGTTTAAAAGATAATGACTAGACTAGAGGTGTAAAAGATAAGGTTTGGATGCCAAACCAATCCCTAACCTGCCCCGGCAACAACGAAAAACAGGTTTGACCCAAAGCGGTGCCAACTCGACCCAACCAATAGGTTTGTGTACCGGTTTGAAATTTCATCAGCGAAACCGGTTTGAACCCAACCCCAGTTTATGACCCGGACGGTTTAGCCTTAAAGCGATTATGACCAACTTTGATCAACCCGAACCAGTTAGGCATTAAAAAGCGAAATGTACACAATTTATCCTTTTAAGTTTAAGAACTACATTCATAGTCCCTATTATCAATGTAATTCTTGAACTTGTGGGGATTAAATCAGTAATTTCATATAAGCCATTAGCCATATACGTCATTCATATAATTTACTCAAAATAATACTAGATGGCTCTAGAGTCTTGAACATAATATCAAATTTGTTGTTATGATCTTAAGTTAGCTTGAAAAACCTAAATTATTTCATTGTAAACATTCATTTTTCAAACCATTAGATCAATACTATCCAACCGTGTTTTGTTTGCAACCCTTTGGACCGAAGTGTCGTGAGCCACGCTTAATAATCTTTCTACACAAATAACAGTAGCGTCTAGAGATGGGCATAATAACCGGTTCCAAACCCGACCCGATGGAACCTACCTGGGACCGTTTCCGGTTCCTACCCGACATATAGTAGAACCGGTTCCGGGTTCAAAATACCCGATGATTCCTACCCGGTTCCACATTTTGGGAAAAAAAAAGTTCCGGAACCGGTTCCAACCCGTACCTGGGTTGTACCCGTAACCGGTTCTTATCATACCCGGTTCCTACGGTAACCTTCCAGACCCGGCGCCAATATATTTTTAATGTGAGTTTTTTTATAAGTCTTTGCTAGAACAAGGTTAATACATAAACATAAAACTATTTATTACGAGAAACAAGTACCCGGTTACACAAACAACCTAAACATGAAACGTTAAACAAGACACATAAAACACTAAACATACTAATCATAAAACACAAATGAGTTTACAATACATAAAACAAAGTAAACTTTCGATGACCCGGTCCCGGATGCTTCACCATTTTCATTGTTTTTCGCCTTTGTCACCGGACAATGGCGGTTGGATGTGTTTCTTGAGCGTCGAGTTGGCCGACGCCTTCATGAACTTCCCGCACCCCTTGCATCTAGCCATTTCATGGCTATCCGACATCAAGCACAAGTAAAGTGCTTCCAAATAGCGGGGTTTCTTTTGGTTTCCAAATCATCCACGACCTCATCGTTGCAAGCCATCGTTATCTCTTTGATAGTATTAGATTTGAAGTGGTTAAAGTGTTGATTTTTTGTAGTAGGTAAATAAATTAGAAGTGGTGTAGAGAATGAGGTTTAAATACAAGAAAAAACCGATTTTAAAGTTAATATTCAGTTTCAAATATTAGGAACCGGTTCCAATAGTAAATGCAGCTTTTTATGGCAGAACCGGTTCCACACAGAAGGTTGCAGCCTTCTCTTCACATATATGACAGAACCGGTTCCTACCCGTACCTGGTTCCTACCACACCCGGTTCCAAATTACCCGGAACCGGTTACAACAGGTTCCACATTTAAAAACTTATGTACGAACTGGAACCGGTTCCATAGAGGAACCGGGTCTACTGACTAGCATGAGGAACCGGGTTCGGGTTGGAACCGGTCCGGTAATCAAAAGACCTGATTTTGCCCATCTCTAGTAGCGTCCGAGACAAGCCCAGCAAAACATGTGATTGTCGTTCCAACCTGACCACAAAACAAGCATCATTAACTTCTCCAAATTAATTATATAATCTCTAAACATATAACAGAAGATGTTTATTGACTCGCCTTCACATTGATTTCACCACATCGAGGGCACGGATGACCATGATCACCAAACAGATAAGCATGGATCTCGCCTATTCTTGTCGTGGGTTCACGTGCTCCTCCCATTTTTGTATTTCTTCTTGCGGAAAAAGTTCACAAGCTCCATACCTTCAACAAAGAGTTAACTGTTATTTTCGTCCTGTGGTTTGTTCACTTTTGCCATTTCAGACCAATTTTAAAAAATGCACCAGTTTCCTCCTGGAAACGTGCCATTTCAGTCCAATAATTAAAACTCAGTTAAGTCACACATGGTTAAATGAAGGGTATTATTGTCATTTCATATTTGTTTATTTTCACCTTTGTTGAAAATAAAACAAATAATACCTTTCATTTAACCTGTGTGACTTAACTGGATTTTAATTATGAGACTGAAATGGCACGTCTCCCGTATGTCAGGGAAGAAACTGTTGCATTTTTAAAAATTCGCCTGAAATGACAAAAGTGAACAAACCACATAGACGAAAATGGCAGTTAAGAAAAAAAAAACAAAGGCAAGATTACCTGAAATGATCATATCCATCGACGGCCTTGTTACAACGGTAGCAAAAGTACTTGCAACAATTTTGACAGAACATTTTATTACAACCTTCGGTTTTTGAAATTGCCATTTTACAAGAGGGGCATTGTTTTGCATCGCGAAGTATCGCTCTCACACTAAGAAGCTCGTGTATCATATCTTGTTCATGCTGCCTTTGTTTACCTTTAATTTTACTTGACGTTTGTCTTGCCTGCACCATCATAGTGTAAACATGATCATTACATATGTTAAAGTAAATCATCAATTCATAATGTTACCTGCAATATGTGGAGCTTCATTTCAGGCGGAGAACACTTGACTCCAACATGGCGTCTTTCCATGCAAAGTGTGCAGAAACTAAAGAAGCAGCTAGTGCATTGAGCATCATCATCATCATCGTCTTCGATGCATGGTGTTTCACATCTTGGACAATAGACCACATCAGTCATTGATTCTTTGTGTCTTTTGTAATGTAAGTGATTCCCATTTTTCAAATTCTTCGCCACCAAGTAATCCCTTCAAAAGTCCCGGCGGAATCATTCCCCCGCATTTTGTAGTGGGGCAACAAAGCTTATTCACAGTACCGTCGCGTACAAGAACATCTGCGTAAGTTTTCATGCATTTTTCGCAGAAGAAATGCTGGCATGGCAATCTTATAAATTCAGCACCTAAATAAAAGCAATTGAAAATTTACTAAAAAATTAGAGTAAAATGTCATTTTCGTCCCTGAGTTTTGGCCAGTTTTGCGACTTTCGTCTAAAGGTTTGTTTTTTCATATCTGGATCCAAAAGGTTTGAAATCTTGTCATTTCATCCAACTCATTAACTTCATCCATTTTTCTCCGGTAAGTTAGGGTATTTCCGTTTTTTTTGTTAACTTAAAGAGCAATTGGTCTTTTTCAATTTATGTACAAGTATTCAAAATACCATTACTAAACAAAAAACAAAAACAAGTAGGTAAAAAGACGAAAATACCCCCGACTTAACGGAGAAAAATGAATGGAGTTAACGAGCCAGATGAAAATGACAAGATTTTTAAACCTTTTGGATCCAAATGCGAAAAAAAACAAACCTTTGGACGAAAGTCGCAAAACTGGCCAAATCTCTGATATGAAAATGCCATTTACTCAAAAATTTATTTAAACCTGTGTTAAGCATGATGTAGTTTCATATACAATTACCTGCAAATTCACCAAAGCAGATGCAACATTCTTGCAAGGTGTTAAGAAAATTATCAAGCCGTTTTTCTTCGTTATAAGTCTTTAATGAAGGAACATCAACCTCAAGGGAGACACATCCGGAAAGTGCACGCTGGTCCCCTTGGCGTGTCACACCATACGGGCCAAGAACTATCTCTTTATCAAATCCAAGAAAAGAAATAGCATAAAACGCAACCATTCAGCCCACGAGTAAATAACTTCTTGACCATATTGCTCTTCCCATATAGAATCCAACATTGCACACAAGCTTGAAATTCTCGAAGAATTAAACCATTGTACATAAATTGTAAAATACGGAGGAAGATGTGTTGGATATGATTTTGGAAATATACATGTCAAAATTATCGGTGGAATATATTTGACGTCGAAGGAACCTTCTGAACTATTCGTATCTGTATCTAAATTTTGGGTTGTGGAGATGGTTAGTTGTCCCGGAGTATCAATGTAGATATGAATCTGCACTAGGACATATGAATATGTTGTTAGTATCACAAAATTTCTTGCTAAATAAATCAACAATACGTTAAAATCGTTACAATATATATCTGAAACGATCTCAGTCCATTCTGGTTGTCGAGAATAAAAACATTGTCTCCATAAATGGATTCAATAGCCAGGAGCTACAATCAATTAATAACATCCAATTTAAAATATACAACAATTTTATATAAAGCTGTTAAAACTTGTTTGATAATGCAAAATATAACATTAACTATTAATTAAACTAATTAATGAAAACTCATATATATAAACTTACCTCATCCTCTTGCAGCTGATCATTGTTTTTAACTAATTCGTCCGATAAATCCGGTTCTTCACCAAACAATCTCAACTTCTCTAGCCTTGTCACAACATCCTTATTTTCATTAAACCCCACACTCAGTTCCTCATGTTCTTCCTCTTGTTTCGACTGTTCGTAATTCTTCACAGAATGAGAACCTGAACCACCATTCCTGCGGTTTCGAGGTGATCTAGGAATGAACTCTGAGATGGCTGAAGATGTTGAAGCCTGCATTGATTGACTTTGTTGATGAATGTTTCTCATCGTCGAAGTTTGAAGGAAGTTAATATTTATAAATTATCATAAGATCTTCTTAATTAAACACTTGATATATTTTTTCTTGTTAGAGAAGTTAATGTCATCTATTTTTGTGACAGATAATATTTCTTTTAGATAATTTAAATACGTATAAGATCGCTTTTACATAAAAGAATCTAAATCTAATCTAATCTAATCTAAATCTTACTCTCTATAAGAGGAGGAGAACATGTGACATCATTTTGCTTGGGTGTTGCTCAATGGAGTATGCCACGTAGGATCTCGTTGATGTCATAATTAGTGAAATAAGTTCTCCAAAAATTAATAAAATAAGGATATTATATTATATTAGTGAGAATAAGGATAAGGATACTGATTAAAAAAATGAGAGGGAAGTTTGAATTTGCATAGGGAAGAGATATGTGCAATTAATATATCAGACCAAGTACCATCATTAGAAAACCTCTGATTTCCAATTCCTCCATACATCTCTCTACAAAACCTCTCATTTCCAACCTTCCACCATATATTTCTCTCCTCTCCATTCCCCTGCCGAAAATTAGGGCATTTCTTTAGATCTGTAATCCCACAATCCACACACATAGAATGTCGAATCAAAGCAGGTTGAAGATGGAGGTTCGTCACTGTCACTAAGTTTCATCCATGATTTGAATCCAACCAAAGATATGTGGAACTTAAAGGCTCGGATCATACGAAAATGGTCTCGGTCGTTTAGGATGGTTCTGATCTTGCTTGACGAGAAGGTATTTTCTTTCTTCACCTTGGTCTACATGAAAACTGTTTAGAACTGTGTGCTAAGTCCGAATTAGGGTTTTCAGAGTATGGAATTTATTTTAGTCCTGTTTCAAACTCTTAGATTTCTCTATTATTATTTGTATTTTGTTCAGATTTTGATTTAAATTTCATATATATATATATATATTAGGGCTCGAAGATTCAGGCCGGTGTTAAGGACCTTTGATTCCTCTATTTGTTACCCAACTTCAAGAGGATCAAGTTGTTGTTTTGTCAAGGTTTGGTGTTGGTACAAACAATGATCCATACAAAGTTGTCAATCATGATTACGAAATCAATTTTTATCGATGTACAAGTGTTACACCATCTTGGCTGGAAAGGTGTTGATTACGGCTTTAACCTGATTTCACATTCAGTTATTATGAAAGGCGAAGGAAAAGACTTTCTCACTGTTGGTAAGTAATTTTCCTTTGTTAAAAAACCAAATACTTACCTGCTACGGATACTGCAAGTGAGTATACTTTATATATTTTTCAGATGTTGCCGGTACAGTCGTTTGGTGTGGAGATATGGACATATTCGGAAAACCTCCATCGTATAGTAGTCACACAATATAATTGCTGGTAATTATTAAATCTTTATGCAATGAAGTTGATTTAGTTATGAATATACAAAGTTATTTTGAATTATACAGGCTTAGTCAGTTTTATTGAATTATTTAGATTTAACCTGTATGCATGTATATGGCTACAATTGCAAAAATTAAAGTATATTTAACTGGAAGGTAGTTAATTAATTGATTTTATGTATTACAATCTGATTTGGGAATTTCTTATTGTTTTTGTGAGTGTAGTGAATGTTGTATTCGAAACTGATGGCAAGTCCTACTTTGAGTGTGGTGAAGGTTGAACCACCAGCAAAAGAAGGTACAAACTTACTTCGTGTGTTTATACCGCAGTTTAATTATATTGTACATGTGTTCCTCGATATGATATTTGAATTGAACGATCACAATTAAATGATTTGAAGTACGTATGTATATGCCAGGATGGTCATGGATGTATGTGGTAGCCTTGTAACTTTGATGTTTTATTGTGAAGCTATGCGGTATATTTGAATTGAACGATCACAATTAAATGATTTGAAGTACGTATGTATATGCCAGGATGGTCATGGATGTATGTGGTAGCCTTGTAACTTTGATGTTTTATTGTGAAGCTATGCGGTTAACTGTCACAACTGATCTACGGCTCAGTTTAGCATACGAACCTACTTTGTTGCAGTTCGAATTGGACATCGTTTTGGTTATGGAATTTGATATGGAATTTACATATTTCTATTGTGTAATCAGATATGGAATGTACATCTCTGTTTTTCGTTGTTATCTTTTTCATTTGTTTTCCGTCTTATGTATTTCCGAGATTCGAGTATAATAAAGTTTATGTTAATTAGTTATGGTGTATTACGCTATTATCGCATCTAATCGCTTATTAAATTGCATCGTCTATCTCATCGCATCGCAATCGCAGTTAATTATGTGGTTTTTATGTTATTTATGTGTTATGTGTGTTTGTGGTGATGTTTACAATCGCTATCGCATCGCTCTCGCACTCTCGAATCGCTAAATCGCACTATTATATCAACTATAAGCGCTTAACGCTTTAATTTAACGCTTAATATAACTATCTAATGTAAACCGAATAACCAAACGAACCCTTAACGCGAAATCAGCAAACGGAACTTGGTCACCAGGCCAAGTTCGGCCGAACTTGACTACCACAAGTTCGCCTGAATTTGCCTGGCAACCAGGAACCCCTTTATTTTATCAAGTTCGCGCGAACTGCATGGTATGCAAGTTGAATTTACTCGTAATTCTTCCCAAAATCCATCAAGTTCGCGCGAACTTGCCTCCACCAGCTCTCCTCCTATAAATACCAAGCTCATTTCTCTCGTTTGAACTTGCTGTAAGTTCGCCCAGAGCTCTCACAACCCAAAACCTTCGTGTTCTAAGTAAGAATCGACCCGATTTCGACTACAACAACGTTTATCAACGATCTACAAAGGTTTACAACGATTTTGGCACAAGGCGTAGCCTTCGTTTCATCAAAACCCATTCTTTTACGAAAATCTTCATCTTTTTCTTCAAAACTTCTGTTTTTAACTTGGATCTTCGTTTGGTGTTAGCAGAGGCTTCCCAAACACGAGATCTGCAAGATCTTGGCTTGTAAGTTCTAGATCTGAGAAAACCTTTGATAAATATCGATTTCTACACAAGATACGGACTTTTGATGGTGTTTCGTTCATTTTCTGATATGAAACGAAGCATCTATCATTCAAGATCCCAGATCTGGAAGCACACGGACGTTTGTGACGGTTTACACAAGCCGGACTAACCCGAACGAACCCCGAGTTCGTTCGGATTAGCCCACACTTTTGTAAAACGGCTAAAACTGCTCTGAAAAGACCTCTCTGACCTAAGTTCGCTCAGTAACATAGGGTCGGAGGGATGAACACTCGATTTTCCTTAGCAAACGACGCGAAAACGCAAGATTTTGGACCCGAAAACATCAAGTTCGCTCGAGAATCACCAGCTCACTAGGTCAAGTTCGACCGAACTTGTACCCATTTGGGTCAAGTTCGACCGAACTTGAGTGTTTCTTCCCCAAGTTTCTTGCAAGTTCGACCGAACTTGCCAAATCAGTAAGGTTTCCTACAAGTTCGACTGAACTTGACTCTAAACCCACCAAGACCCAGCAAGTTCGCTCGAACTTGGCTACTGCCCTACCAAGACTTAACCGTTTCAGTTTTCGGAGACTGATGCACTTCCGTTCGCGTATGCAGGCTGATCCGGCGCTCTTCTCGACTCCTCGCAGAATCTCAAACCTAACAAAACGCACCCACAGTGAGGATACTTGACCCATTTTCACTTTAAATGCACTTTTTGGGTGTTACATACGTTCGTATATCAAAATCACATCACAAATCAAACTGTTTATCACACGCAAATAATCTGATTGTGTATGCTCAATATGTGATACTAGAAACATGTGACTAGGACTTGTTTTCGTTAACTTGCCTCCTTAGCTAGTATAGTACTATAGTGTGGCTTACACCCGACGGGGTCTAGTTAGGATGGACGCACAAGCCTTCTCACGGTAGTTAGCATGAGAAATGAGCCTATGTTATGTTAAGTGTTTTGGTGTATCATGATATGTAATTAGATTGTTTCGCAAAAGCTTTCTCGATATGTAGTAGTATCAAACCTGTATGCTCACCTTTACATAATTGTATTGACTTGTATTTTAACGTATGTAACAGGTTGAGGATTTAGCTATGGACGCTTGGATGATTGCATGCTTAGCTTAGTTTATTTTCTTTTGTTTTGTTTAGTTGGAATGTAATAAATCTAGGGGAAATCGAACCGTTTTGTTTTTATGAGAAAACCTTGGATTTTGTAATGATTATTTAGAATATTATGTTTAATAGTATGGGATGTTAAACGTTTAGTAATGTTGTGAATAATTGTTATGGAATTTCTCGTGAGAACAATCTGGTCGCCTAGTGTCACTAACCCCGGTGATTCCACCATCGGTCGGGGTGTGACATGGAATTTGAGAATTCCCCATGAAGTTCTTGATGTTTTGGAGTTTCATTTATGCAAGGTGAGATCTTCCTGGAGTTTCATTTTTTTATTTATATTTTTTTAACAAAGATGAACTGATGGATAGATAATAGAAGAAAGAACTCGTGGCCAAAGCTTGGGAATATGAATCCGGATGTGGTATAGAGAAGTATATAGCTCTTCGGATTTGGCTCCTGGATGGTCTCAAGGGATTCATTCTGTTGTAAGTGTTGATGTTTTAGTTTACATATATATGATATTTGATCATGTTTTGATTTAGTAGAATCGAAGGAAGTTACAGACTTACAGTTGACTTTTTTTTAAAAGTCAAACTGTGTTCTTGATTTGAATGTCAAACTAGCGGTGTGTCTGTAACAAGTCGTAATTTCTTATTGTTTTGTGAGTGTATTGAATGTTGTATTCGAAACTGATGGCAAGTCCTACTTTGAGTGTGCTAAAGGTTGAACCACCAGCAAAAGAAGGTACAAACTTACTTCGTGTGTTTATATCGCAGTTTAATTATATTGTACATGTGTTCCTCGATATGATATTTGAATTGTACATGTGTTCCTCAAAGGTAAACACTTTTGATAGTATGTGTATGTTGTTGATATGCTGATGCGTGGTTAGTGGGTCGGGTATTACCGCCTGAACAAGTAAACTCAATTGTTTATGGAAAAGGAAGTGGAGGAGCATGTTAAGATGATTAGAAAACAAGTGAATATTAGACACACTTTGATGTAAATATGATATGTATTTTTTTGTTAGTTATTTTAAGCTGCTTAGATGGATGGTTATAAATTCGGATTTTCACGTTAATTCTTCTTAGATGGATGGCTATAAGTTTGTCAGGATATTGATTTGTAGCTCCCAAATATTGTGATTTTCTGTATTATTAGTCGATTAACATTTGAACTAATCGTTTATCTTCCAACTGGAGTGGAATGGAACTAATCCATCCAAGCATTTAACAATTAGAGGCTGATGAAGATATGAAGGTAAACTACTATTAAGCTCCCTTTTAGGGATAATCACATTTCGCTTTTATCAAGTTTTCATTTCATTTATTGATTGTTAATGAGTTTTTTTTTGTGAAGAAACAGAGCTTACATGATAAGTTTTGTTGTTTGTTTGAGATTTTACATAGCTGTTGTAATATATTATATATAGTTATAACACTAACAACAACACGTCCATCAAAAGGGAGCTTAAAGTTCTAAAACCGAAAGAAGTAGAAGATCCAGTGGTGAAAGATGATGACGTATTGATAAAAGTTGAAGCGACAGCTCTGAACAGATCCGATACGCTTCAACGGTGTCACTCAGGCAATTAAATGAGTAATCTAAAAATCTCACTGTATTAGAAAAGCATTAATGATAGAATACCTATTTAACTCATAATCTTTCTTTTGATGTTTCAGTAGAATACTGTATGATGTAGACTTGTGTTGGTCTTCGAGACACCACTAATAACGAGCTTGTGTTATCAACAGGTAGCAGTTTAATATCGTAGGTTGATTCAAGGTACTACATCATTATTTAATACTACGACATTATTTTTTAACCCAGCAAACCTAAATATGTGAGAGGTAAACATCCTTTAATTGGCATTTAAGCCGCCTTATGTTAGTGCTTCTCATCTGCAACTCAAAAATCACAATCTGAACAGGTTGAGATTTTTTAGCCGGAAATGAGAAACACTAACATAAGGCCGCTTAAATGCAAATTAAAGATGTTTGCTGAAGGGGTATGGTCCCAAAAACCTTGCGCCAATCAAGGAAACCATACCCATTAATAACTTCTAAGGAAACTGTGCACAGACTTCTTTGCCAAAACAAGATTTATTAGAACTTTACGCCAAATATCCAAGAGAGGAAAGCTTCATTTAACTACCTTGCGTGGGCTCGCGCAAGGTTCAAAGTTAACCTTGAACACTCTCTTTGGATAAATGCTTCATTTAACTACCTTGCGCGGGCTCGCGCAAGGTTCAAAGTTAAGCTTAAACATTCTTGTTTAATAATGCTTCATTTAACTACCTTGCGCGGGCTCGCGCAAGGTTCAAAGTTAAGCTTGAACATTCTTGCCTGATAATGCTTCATTTAACTACATCGCGCGGGCTCGCGCAAGGTTCAAAGTTAACCTTGAACATTCTTGCTTGATAATGCTTCATGTGCAAACCTTGCGCAGATATTTATATCAAAGCAAGCATCCACCAAACGTTGCGCCAAGCAGCAAGGAAAAGAAGGAAGATTAGTAAACTAACTTGCGCTTCTTGCGCAAGGAAGCAGTAAATCCTGAAACTTTCCCTTAGCAAAATCCTTAACTTGGTGCAGAAGCAAGGGGAATCTTTTCTGTTGTAACAGAATGTACAAGTGGCGAATGATAGATGGATAACAGCTGTGAAACCTTCTAGAAGCCATTAACACCCAATCGTGCAAGCATCTTTTCGGTTATAACCAATTGCCACATGGCAGTATCTGGACGGCTGAGGAAGATCACGTTGATGGCATGCTCACATTTATAAGATGTAGTGATCTCATGTTGACACGTGGCACCTCCCTAACCGCTGATGAGCTCACGATCCGTGTGCACTAACAGATTGCCAACAAACGTTAACGGAATAGCAAAAGATTCCGTTAACGTTAACAATTTCTCTTTTTTGGCGCCAAACACCGGCTATAAATAAGTAACTTGGAGTTCAAGGAAAGGTATTCACACTCAACTACTCTCTCACTTACAATACTTACTTCCGACTACCTGTACTTATTCTCGCGCCGGAGGGTAGTCACAGAAAGAACCCCCCTTCTCCCCGTGGTGAGCTAACGGTGTTCTGTTTTGTAGGATCAACTGGAGTATTGTTCTATCCAGCATCCATCGTGAAACCAAACGGAGGGTTAACCCTTTTATACAGAGCCCATTCCATAGATCTACTTTGATTCTGGTCTAGTTGATCTAGGGTTTCTTCATTGGCGCCCACCGATTTCGATTCTCTCACCTTTCGTTTCGTTTCACTTAGATCTGCAGCGTCATGGATGACGGATCATCTTTTCAAGGTCCTCGATCAGGGATTCGGTGCGTTGTTGTCGGACCTCAAGTCGACGGACAAATAGTTGAGGATTCTTCCGGCGAAGCTAATGCTCAGTATGATCCTTATCATACGAGTATTCCTGTGACGCCGGCGGCTCCTCAGGTTGATGTTACGTCAATTTTACCACCTGGAGAAACTCCATTATCGTGGTTAATCAAATCTCAAGCAACCCTAAACGCTATGTATGCTCAGTTATGTGCCCAAACGGAACTCCAGCTTTTCAAGCTCCGGTTAGCGTTCCTCAGGTCCGTGCTTCGCCGGCACCTTGAGTTTTGAGTTATAATACTCAAGGTCATGCTCGTTCTCCTTCACACATGCCTGAAGATGGAACAGAAAGGCATTCTAAAACCAGGAATGATTCTGTTCATTCTGGTAATAGAAGGCAAGAAGATAACGTTCAGCGTCCCGCATATGTTCACTCTCGTTTGGGCCCGCGATCTTCAGAGAAACGGGACACCCAACACGATGAGCTTGATAGAACCTATGAGAAAGGGGATAGTGCAAGTATTTTTAATTGAATATCTGCAGATCATGCTAGTTACAGGCCAAAAGTACACGCAGAATATAATCCAGTAGCTGAGCATAATTACAATTTGGTGTATCGTCCAACCGAAGCAGCTGAAAAAGTTTACTAGAGAGATAGCACTGGCTCCGTTGGAGCGAGCAAAATTACCATCCAACGTCGGAAAGTTTAACGGCTTGACTGATCCCGATGATTACATGCGCCTATTTACCGGTGCAGGGTTACTCGGGTGCGGGACACTGCCTATGTGGTGTCACTTATTTGTGCAAACCTTTATAGGCGCTGCGCGCCTTTGGTTTGATAATTTGCCGGCAGGTAAACTTTCCTCTTGGAATGACTTGAAAGAAAAATTTCTTACACACTTTAGTCAGCAACGGCGATACGTGCGCGACTCCTCAGATGTAATGAACATCTCGCTGAGAGACGATGAAAGCCTCGAAGATTTTATAACACGTTAAAATAAAGAGGTGTTGGAAATTGGAGATGTCCATGAAGACCTTATACGCGCGCAGTTCAAGTATGCGGTAAGGTGCGACGAAATGATTAAAGTGTTGTCCGGTACAACTGGCCTTCCAAAAAACTGGGATAAACTCATGGCGGCAGCCAAAGTTTACGCCCAGACTGAGCGCAACTTAAGTTCTAACCGGCCACCTCTACCTCAGAACCGTCCGCAAGACTTGAGTAGAGGTAGTCGCAAGTATAAGAGAAACTGGAAAGAGTCAAGTCAGAATTCGTATTCTCCGTATTCACCAATTGATGCGCGAGCAACAATCAACAAGATAACAACTCAATAAGCGATTAAACAGGAGAATAGGGAACGTCAGTGGACTCCCTTAACGAAATCTCTGGCTGAGGTTCTCAGCACTGAGAATTATCAGTTTAAACAGCCGCAACCAATGAAAAACAAAAAAGGGCAAGACTCAAATTTGTTCTGTGACTATCATAGAGACATCGGGCACACAACAAATAATTGCATCAGTCTGCGCACGGAGATTGAGAAAGCGTTAAAGAGTGGGAAGCTTACACATCTAGTCCAGAACGTGCGCAAAGAGATTAAACAGATTACGCGCGAGAACGAAGGGCCTAGTAACAAGAAAATGAAACAGCACGTTTCCATGATTCAAGGTGGATCATCGCGCAAGCATAGCCATCAACATTTTCAAAACAACACTTGGCGCGAACAGCAAGTCATTTTTCCTATCGTCCCAGGAGGTCCTCAAGAAGACCGGCCAGTAGTTATCACCGGTATCTTTGGGCATTACCAAACAGACTATATGCTTATAGATCTGGGTAGTTCCACGGATATCATGTATGAGCAGTGCTTCAAGCAACTAGATCCTGAGGATAAGGCACGCTTGGAACCAATTGATTTTCCATTAACTGGGTTCTGCAATGAGGTTGTCTTTCCTCTAGGACAAATCCTCTTTCCTGTCACTTTATCTGATGGAAAGTGCTCTCGAACGAGTAACGTCAACTTCATGGTGATGCCGGCAAATTCCCGTCACGATGTAATATTGGGACGCCGCGCGCAACGTGATTTTAGTATGATTACTTCCGCTCCGCATGCTGCTTGTGGTTTTCCGACACCAAATGGCGTAGCTATACTTTATGCACGGAAAGAAATCATGTCAATTGAGGAACCAGTTATGAAGGCTGGCGAGACATTGCCAAACAGTGAACCAGAAAAGTGGGTACTCAACAATAAGTCCCTTGAGCAGACAATCCTATTAGGACCTGCAGTCAGTATTGAAATTCACGCAAAGCTTAAATTTTTGTTGTTCTGCAACAAAGACATTTTCGCCTGGACACCTGCCGACATGGTTGGTGTCCCGCGTGACGTTGCGGAACATTGCCTAAATGTATTTCCATCAGCAGAGCCAGTTGTGCAGAAAAAGTGCAACCTCGGGTCAGAAAAAACAACGACAATGAACGAGCAAGTCACAAAATTATTAAATCCTGGTATTCTGCGCGAAGTCAAATACCAGACCTGGGTGGCAAACCCAGTCATGGTAAAGAAACATAACGGCGGATGGCGGATGTGTGTAGATTTTAAAGATCTAAACAAGGCGTGTCCAAAAGATTGTTACTCTGCCTGAGATTGACAAAAAGGTTGACTCATTAGCTTCCTTTCGCTGGAAATGTTTCCTAGATTGTTATAAAGGTTATCATCAAGTCTTGATGAAAAAAGAAGACGAAGATAAAACCGCTTTTCGCACGGAGAAGGGCATTTTTGTTATACCAAGATGCCTTTTGGTCTCCGCAATGCGGGAGCTACTTATCAAAGATTGATGGATATAGTGTTTGGAGATGACATTGGGAAAACTGTGGAAGTCTACATGGATGATTTGGTCATTATGAGTAATTCAGAAGACACTATGCTAGACAACATCCAAAGAACTTTTGATTCTCTACGCGAGGTAAATCTAAAGCTTAATCCCAGCAAATGCTCCTTCGGCATGGAGGAGGGCAAACTTTGGGTTTCATCGTCACCAAAGACGGTTTCAGAGTTAATCCCGAAAAGGTCGATGCAATACAAAAAATGTCTTCTCCTACTACCATCAAAGAGATGCAACGTTTGGCTGTAAGGTTAGCTGCGCTAAACCGCTTCCTTGCCAATCATGCTGCAAAATCTTACCCATTCATTCGAACCTTGCGCAATTGTACAAAGATCAAAGAATTCACATGGACTCCTGAAGCTGATCAAGCTTTCCAGCAGATGAAAGATTGTTTAGTTCAACTTCTCACACTTACTGCTCCTTGAGAAAAAGAACCCATGGTCTTATATCTTGCTGCATCTGAGTAGCAGTAGGTGCTGTCTTGCTGGTAGAACCAAAGGGGTCCAATCTCCAATTTATTATATAGCAAGATGTTGAATGATCCAAAGACAAGGTATTCAATCATGGAAAAATTAGTTTTAGCATTGGTCCATGCTTTGCGCAGGCTGCGAAGATACTTTTCTGGACATGTTATTACAGTTTTAACAAACTTTCACATTGGCCAAGTCCTGGCCAAACCAGACGTTTCTGGACGACTTGCGAAATGGGCAATAGAATTGGGAGGTTATAACATCTGTTATAAACCTAGACCAGCTATCAAAGGCCAAGTTTTGGCAGATTTCATCGCTGAAATTCCTGCTGATAAACTTGAAGAATGCCAAGCAATCCAAAACCCAGTCCCAATCATCGACAACAGACCCTGGACATTGTTTACAGATGGCGCATCAAACAGTGATGGGGCTGGAGCAGGTCTTCGATTAATGAGTCCAGAGGGAGCAGAATTCACATATGCAATTCGGTTGGATTTTAAAGCACCAACAACGAGGCCGAATATGAAGCTTTGCTAGCAGGCTTACGCCTCGCTATCAAAATGGGCGCAACAAATTTAGAAGCCATGTTGATTCATTATTAGTTGCTGAGCAAGTAGTTGGAACATACGATGCAAAGGGAGATATCATGGCTCTATACTTAGCGCAAGCCAAGGCTCTTATAGCACAGTTCCAACAATTTAAAATCACACACATCAAGCGAAGCGAAAACAAACATGCTGACGCCCTAAGTAAACTTTCCACAACTAGCTTCAAGCATTTAGCAAAAGAGGTTCGCATCGAGGTTTTAAGTAATCCATCAGTCCCTCTCAGGCAAGTGACAATGATCGAAGTAGGAGATCCATCATGGATGTCTCCAATAATGATGTATCTGTTGCATGGTTCTTTACCAGAAGATAGAGCGCAAGCACGAAAGTTACGTTGCAAAGCCCTCAATTAAGAAATGATTGACGGTATCCTGTACTGACGCTCTTACATGGGTCCTTCGCTCCGCTGTGTTGACAAACATGACACGCAATACCTGATCAGGGAGATTCATGAAGGGCTATGTGGCATACATTCTGGGCCGCGCATGGTCGTAGCCAAAGTAAAAAGCGCAGGGTATTATTGGCCCGGAATGTACGTTGACGCAGTAGAGATCTTGCGCAAATGCATGTCCTGCCAAAGGCATGCCCCTAAAACGTTGCGCCCAAAGAATCCTTTGGTACCCGTCAACAGCTTGGCCATTTCAACAATGGGCCATTGATTTAGTGGGACCATTTCCAGATGCGCCGGCGCAGTAAAGTTTATCATCGTTGCGGTCGATTACTTCACTAAATGGGTTGAAGCCAAACCTTTAGCTTCTACTACAGTGATGGTAATTTGCAAATTCATCTGGGAATATATTATTTGCCGTTTTGGTCTGCCCATGCGCATTATTACAGACAACGGTCCAAATTTAACGGTTCAAGAGCTGCAAACATGGATGACCGAAATGGGAATCCAGCATGTTTTCGCTTCTGTTGCGCACCCGCAAGCAAATGGTCAAGCTGAAAGCATAAACAAACAGTTGGTCGACGGTATCAAAGCCCGCCTTGGCACGGCACGGCGGGGGTGGGTTGACGAATTGCCTAGAATCTTGTGGGCACACCGAACTATGCCCAAGACTAGCACTGGAGAAACTCCTTTTAGCCTTGTATACGGCACGGAAGCTGTGATTCCTGCCGAAATTGGGTTACCATCTCCAAGAATGCTAGCCTTGGAAAAACAAGATAACGAAGAACAATGGCGCATCGACCTAGACTTATTGGAAGAGCGTCGAGAAAACGCAGCGATTTGCGAAGCTAAATACAAGTCCCAGCTTAAAAAGTATTACAACAAAAGGGTGCGCATCTGTTCCTTTTTGCCTGGTGACTTTGTTCTTCGGATAATGAAGCGTCAAATGCCGAAAAACCGGGGAAGTTAGCCCTGCGATAGGAAGGCCCATACATAATAAATGAAGTATTGGGAAAAGGCGGTACACTCTGAAGCGTATAGACGGATCCAGCGCTCCCCGAACCTGGAACGCCCAACATGCCCCGATGTTATATGTAATCTCAGTCCTCTAAAGCAACTTCTGAGCGTTGCGTAACGAGATTGCTTACTTTACTTTGTTATGTAATCTTAGTGGCAACCATAGCCTTGCGCTTTGTCAGTATGAATAATACTTTGCCACTACTTACAGTCTTATATATGTTCATTTACAAAATGCATGCAATTCCTTTGGATAAACAAAAACACAAACTCATGAGCCACAAGCTAATTTAATTCTTACGCTCACACATGAGAAAAGAAATTGTTCATTTGTCTATCCTAAACAAGTAATTGGTTCCATGCAAACATTGTAAAACTGAAATATATTATATTCACGATACTTGCGCAAAAGCGCAACGTTACAAGTTATCATACAAGTAAAAATTACAAATTTCCTATTCTATGGACTTGGTTCCTGCCTGCTTCTCTGCTGAAGAAAAAATCTCCTTTAGCTTATCAACAAAGTCGTCTTGCTGCAGCGCGGCGTCCACAAGGTCCATAATCGGAATTTGCAATTGATCATATTTTTCTTTGGCAGCAGAATAAATGGAGGCAGTATTTAGCCCATGCGTGGCAGCACGGCTGGTATCCCATTCAATCTTCAGCGCATGGGCCACGTGCAAAGTACATTCTCTATAGCCCTCGGTGTGCCCATCATTGCGCGCCGCCACCATTAATTCTGCCACTCTCTCATCCAACTCCGTAGAGTTAAGGATGGCATTTGCGATCTGTACATAAATACAATCAGTATATGTTGCGACAATCAAAACCAGACGAATAAAGAAAAGTGAATATTACCTCCACAATCCCATACTCCTGCAACCAGGTAAGCTGGTTCATGAGGGATTCGGTCAAGCTTTCTGCAGTAGCGCGAGCGACCTCCGTGTCGTTAAGTTTTTTATCGCCTTCAGTCAAACGGCGGATCAACTCGGCTTTCTCTGTTCGGTGCAGGTTGACATCTTTTTTCAAACTGTCAACCTCAGCTTGCAACCGCTCCTGGTCAAAAAGCATAGCAGTTAGATCATCAATTTCTTTATTCTTAAGAAGGAGAGTCATTTTGGTTGATACCTCATTTTGCTCGCTTCTTTCTCGGTGTGAGCGCGCTTCTTCTGCTGCTGCAATTGCATCAGCTTTCTCTTTTTTGAGTTTCTCAATCTCGTTGCGCAGAGAAATTTTTTCTTTATTATCACGCAGCAGACGCCTCACACTTGCGCTTCCAAGATAGCGCAGCCCATTCTTCAGTCTTATTCTCCTTCTCAAATTGGGCCTTTTCCGCCTCAAAATCAACAAGTATCTTTAGTGTCTTCTCCTTCTCAAGCTTAGCCCTCGCTTTCTCAAGCTCAACCTCATCCCACTCCTTGTTTATACTGCACCATTCGTGCACAATTCTATTTATGGTGGACGAGGCAAGGGCAGACTCTTGCAGATATGACTCGTAAGTGGCTTCATGGTCTTTTTCCTACTGGCGCTTCACCTCCACCGGCGGGAAGATGCCCTTATACCACTCCCTACAGGAGTGCCAATCGGTAAAAAACATCGCCCTGCTTAACCTTCCACACAGGCTGATGAATCGCAGAGGCCTGCCTCTCAAAATAAGAGCGATAATAATAATCCCCAGGCGTCTCCTCTGGGCGAATGAGCGATTCCCCCTCCGAATCCTCAACAAACACAAAGCCTTCGCCTTGTGTTGAATGTCCGGCTTCCTTAGAAATCAACCTTGACGGTTCCCCAGCATCTGTAGCCGTATCTTTAACCTGCTCGCCAGCAGGATTCTCAGTATCAAAAATTTTGGGCACTTCTTCTGGAGCCACCTTCTCAATGTGTTCTGGGACGATGGGGTCGGCTTCAGGAACATGAGTTTCTTGCCCCACATCTCCCTCAACATTCTCAGGCCTGCGCGGCGATGATATAACAGATGAGGTGGCTGGCGCAGCCTTCACCATTTTCTCTACAAAGCATATCAACAAATACCAAGTATCAGATTCTGTGCAACTTTTATGACAGAAATGCGCAACAACTAAACGTACCAGGTGAGAATTTCTTTGCAAAGGCATCCAGATTGCCCTTCTTGCCAATGCGCGGGCGCACAACTTTTATTGGCGCAGGGGTCTTAGTCTCCGCCTCCTTCCTCTTCTTAGAAGTACGCTTCAACGCCTCTTCCGGGCTAGAAGGTATTTCCAAAGGATCATCTGGGTTCGCAGCTGGAAGAGAGGAGGTGTAAATACACTCGGGCTTCGGTTTCTTCAAACCTACAGGCGCAAGACCCTCTAGTGAGTCCGACACCACCACATAATTGCACCAAGAGTCAGATATGGGAAGTGTACCTTTCTTGCCCCCAGCTTTCGCAGCAGCTGAGGGTTTGGGTTTTTGCTCTGGGTTGGAAGGGGGAGGCGCAACAGCTGCAGCAGCAGTTGGTTTCTTCTTCTTCTTCTTCTTCTTCTTTCTGAATCAGAGCCTATGCCCAAGTTCAGCAATTCACCTACATAATCAATCATATTGAGTAAAGCTTGCGCCATTAAGTTGTATTGCAATATCAACTGAGGCTTTGTATAGACTTATTTACCAGTCTCCGAACATGGTTGCGCCTCCAGATCCTCCTGCTTGGGCAACTCAAAGTTTCCCAAGATTTGTGAGAACCAAGTGTCCTCACCATCAGCAATAGGCACGACGGCCATTTTTCCCTTCTCTCTCTTGAAAGAGACCAAGTAGAGAGGAGCAGCTACATAGCAAACATTTTTGCATCAGTACACATCTATTGAAAGATATTGCTAAGAAGTCAAAGGGTTACATACCAGTTCCATCTTCTGTATACATCGGTTTTTCTCGGCATTCCTTCTTCCAGAAAATACTCATCCCGGCAGCGATGAGGGCCCTCTCCGGTAAAACAATATTGGGCACATCCTTAATATCTTGATACCATACCTCGTCGGCAGGTATGGGAAGGGTCTCCAGCTCAATCTCATCACTACCCCGGAATGTCATCTTCATCGGGATCACGCCTTGATAAAGAAAAATTTCTGCTTCCAGTCCTGGTAGGACTTCGGCGGCACCAAAAGCAAACGTTTGGCTTACACATGCTGTTGGAACGAATAAAAACCCAACAAGCAGTGCAGCTGGTAGAAAACTCTAAACTTCTCGACCGACGGCAAGATCTGCATCGATCAGCAAACGAACTCAAAATGCCGGATCCTCACCATTCCCATCGGGCTCAACTGAGAAATATGAATCTTGTAAAAACCAAGAATTTCCAGCAAGAAATGGGTCACCAACAGCCGGAAGTTCCCTTCGGCAAAATAGTCGTAGAATAATGTAATATAGCCGGCCGGCGCATCAGCCGCCGTGGCATTCGCCTCCGGAAAAAACGCTTTCCAGGACGGAGCGAAAAGGAAGTTGGTGGCAAGATTATCAAAATCTTTCTTCGACCACTTTAGCGGGGGCAAAGTTGACAACGACATCTCAACAGAGCTTGCACCGGTGGCCATAACTCGAACTTTGAAGAAAACTTAGAAAGCTTTGAGGGTCACCGGAATTTTGGAATGCAAATTTCTCTCAAGATTGGGTGAGGAAATAAATGGATCGTTGATCCCTTTATATACTAACTGCAATTAATGCACGATTTGACTGCAGCGACTTTTACGACCGTCACGTTTCCCCAAGTAACCGCAAGGGCGAGTGGGGAACAGTAACCGCTCCACGCGTGCGAGTGCAGCTAAAAAGCATTAAATACGGTAAGACAAATACTATTGACAGCCTGTCAACAGTACCACCATGTCTCAAGAACGTGCGTCGTCACCAACTACACCATCCAGATAAGTGACACGTGTCTAAGCATATTTGAAATTCAAATACCTTTTCAAAATTCACTTACGACACAAGATGCATAAAGCAACAAAAAGCTAGTCCTTCCCTAGCGCAGCACATTTATCTTAAGTCCAGTGCTCCGCCTACTTTTTATTCTTACATAGGAGCAACACTGGACTGGGGGACTTGAAGGGGTATGGTCCCAAAAACCTTGTGCCAATCAAGGAAACCATACCCATTAATAACTTCTAAGGAAACTGTGCGCAGACTTCTTTGCCAAACAAGATTTATTAGAACTTTACGCCAAATATCAAGAGAGGAAAGCTTTATTTAACTACCTTGTGCGGGCTCGCGCAAGGTTCAAAGTTAACCTTGAACACTCCATTTGGATAAATGCTTCATTTAACTACCTTGCGCGGGCTCGCGCAAGGTTCAAGTTAACCTTGAACACTAATGCTTCATTTAACTACCTCGCGCGGGCTCGCGCAAGGTTCAAAGTTAACCTTGAACATTCTTGCTTGATAATGCTTCATGCGCAAACCTTGCGCAGATATTTATATCAAAGGAAGCATCCACCAAACGTTGTGCCAAGCAGCAAGGAAAAGAAGGAAGATCAGTAAACTAACTTGCGCTTCTTGCGCAAGGAAGTAGTAAATCCTGAAACTTTCCCTTAGCAAAATCCTTAACTTGGTGCAGAAGCAAGGGGAATCTTTTCTGTTGTAACAGAATGTACACGTGGCGAATGATAGATGGATAACAGCTGTGAAACCTTCTAGAAGCCATTAACACCCAATCATGCAAGCATCTTTTCGGTTATAACCAATTGCCACTTGGCAGCATCTGGACGGCTGAGGAAGATCACGGTGATGGCATGCTCACATTTATAAGATGTAGTGATCTCATGTTGACACGTGGCAACTCCCTAACCGCTGATGAGCTCACGATCCGTGTGCACTAACAGATTGCCAACAAACCTTAACAGAATAGCAAAAGATTCCGTTAACGTTAACAATCTCTCTTTTTTGGCGCCAAACACCGGCTATAAATAAGTAACTTGGAGTTCAAGGAAAGGTATTCACACTCAACTACTCTCTCACTTACAATACTTACTTCCGACTACCTGTATTTATTCTCACGTCAGAGGGTCTCCCCGTGGCGAGCTAACGGTGTTCTGTTTGTAGGACAGCCAAAGTATTGTTCTATCCAGCATTCATCGTGAAACCAAACGGAGGGTTAACCCTTTTATGCAGAGCCCGTTCCATATATCTACTTTGATTCCGTTCTAGTTGATCTAGGGTTTCTTTATCTGCTTTCCGTTATAATTAGGTTTGGTGCCTTATAAATAATACATGGGTTTTAAATAATGATGTAGTACCTTGATAAAACTTGCTCCATGTAAATTGGAAGGAATCGTCCTGCAGCAGGCAATTCTTTCGATATGGATTTCATGATACGAGGTACTTGTGTTCTTGGTTATGATGATGTTCAGGTACCTTTGTTTACAGTTATTTAATATTGTTTTTAGTTTTGGTGTTTGTTTGAATTGTAATGTTGTTGATGATATGGATAGGGAAAATGAACTCAAGTTAGGGTTTTTGTTAATTAGGGGGATTAGTGTTAGGCTTTAGGTTGATTTAAGGTTGTAATGCAAGGTTTTAGGTTGAATTGTAGATTAATTAATGGTTGATGAAATTGGAGGACAGGTATGATGAGCTTCCTCATAATTTTTTTTAATACTATCATTGTTTTCCTATTTTTGATTTATCTCCTATTGAATGGGTAAAAATGATATTGTGAGAGTTTCCGAAACTTAAAAGGATATACATGAAAACTTAAATTTTTAGAAATATGTATGTAAAGTTACTTCAGAGTTATCTTTTTAAGGCAATGCTAGGTACTAAAGGCTCTTCAGTTTCCTCACTCGAAAAGACGTTAGAACTCAATGAAAAGTCATTTGATAGGGAAGTTCAAAGTATGCACCTTTATTCTATTTTCTTAAAAACAGATTATTTCCAAATTCGCTACGAAGCGTGGTTGTGGTAAATTATAACTAAAAACAAGAGAACCTGGTTTTAATATTGTTTAAAGGTTATTATTTGTGTTTTAAATATGGTAATTTTAAATATTTTTAGGGTAGACTTAGGATTAATAAGTGCACTTACATGTATTTGTTTCTGCAGAGGAGTAAGAGAAGTCACAACCGATTTGGCATTGGGTCTCTCTCGAGGTTCGTATTGCAAACACCGTGATGCAACTTTTAACAAGTGGACATGTGCATGCTATGCACCGTGATGCAACTTTTAACAACTTTTAACAAGTCGAGGTTCGAAACCTATGACTTCACTCTTTTCTAAAGTAATAAATTTGTTGTTTGAACTACATTATGTTACTTAGATAAGTAATGAGGCTGTTTTATTGGCAGAGTTTTTGTGTGCATGATTTTGAAGATGGATGCTGATGCGTCGACTATGGAAGCCGACAGAGTTCTGGAGATTGATGGTTTTTTGTTTGAATTGTATTTTATCTTGATTTGGTTGTTTTATTTGCTAGGACTTTGAATAGGTTTTATGTTTATAATAGTTGAATTGTACAATAACATTGGGGTTCTACTGAATTGTACGCTAACAATGTGTCAAAAAAAAATTTAGGGTCATGTTTTAATTATTAGACAACATAAAATTAGGTCATGCTTTCATTTTTAGACAACATATTATCAATTACTAAGCTTATTTCTATATTAAACCTGAACTAATAATTTTTTCGTAACATAATAATTATAATTTATGTTCTAACACATACTGTCTTTAACATTGTTTTATAAAGATATATAACTAAACGCAAACAATTTAGATGATATATTATAATCTGTTTTTTAGTATTTGAATGCGATCGTTATTAAACCTACCCGTGTGTTCACACGGGTCTTACTACTAGTTCTAATAAAAGACTACAATTAATGCCACATGGCAATACCTCCTACGATCTAATTTCTTTTTTAATTTATTTTTTTATTTGTTTTGATTCTTATGTATATTTAAATTTATTAATATTACGTTTATCTATCTAATCTTAATTCAAAATTTCCTTTATCATGTATTTTCATGATTGTTTTGGTTTTTATAGATATTTAAAAATTTTAATTTCATGTTCATCTCTACAATTTTAAATTTAAAATTCCTTTTATCTTATATTTTCATAATTTAAAATTTTGTTTTGCTTTTATTTTAAATTTAATTTTTAAAATTTTAACTTTTTTTTTTGTAATTTATGATGTTGTATCATATGTATAGGGTTTTTTTTGTTTTTCCTTTTTTTAATTTCTAACCCAAAACTTTTTCTTCTTTTGTAGTTTAGACTCTTTGTTTTTTTTTTTACTTTTAACCTAAAGTTTTTCATCTTTCTCAACTTTTTCGTTTCGTTCTAAATGTGAGTTAACGCACTGCAATGTGCGTGTGAGGTTCAACATTTTTTTTGTAAATTTTTCCCGTTTAACTGACCCATCATAACACATCTATTTTTCTCCATTTGACAAGTTCGTCATAACGTGCGGGTCCTGGATTGACTGAGTTATTTTTTTCTATGTTTTACGTTTCAGTTTAATTTCTCTGGTCTGCTTTTACTTCGACATTATTTATTTAATTTGTTTTTACGAGCTTTTCAGTGTTGGTGGTCAAGGTATAACAGTCGTACTACTTGACACCGTTTTAACGACAACCACTGCAACGCAGAGGCTTAAAACTAGTATTATATAATTCACCAGAGAGTTCTGCTCTTGTGGTGGCACAATGATTGTCAAGTGGCAGCCGACGGTATGGTTTCCCGAGGGAACGCCCAAGCCAAACTCTGAAGCCAGTGTGGGCCCGGTTGGTTAAGACAACATAGTCTGGTCGGAGTGGGGCAACGAGATTCTCTAATTTGGGGAATGCGTTAACCTAATACAAGAAAGGCGTTCCAAATATATATATATATATATATATATATATATATATATATATGATGGCTTGTAGAAACAGGCACCATGACTTGTTATAACTTATAAGATGTTATAGGCTCGAGTCGGCAAAATTTTACTTGGAGGTTCATAATGACCCACACTTTGGCGAATGGTTGGATCTTTACTGGTTTAGTTTGACTGGTTTTAGGCTGGAATGACACACCAATTGGTTGATTGGGTCGGTTGTGGATGAGAGGAGAACTCCACAGTTAAACATGCTAGAGTAGAATGAATGACTGTATGGGAAATCTTTGCTCGGGCAACCGGAAACAAATTTGCAATTGACAAATCGGACAACATTAATGGTTTAATGGTCTGAGAGGCTAAATGTTACTCTATAACGTAAAAGTAGATTACATAAATAACATGTGTTACTTGGTCAAAATTACATATTTCTTCTTCAAGTGTATCATCTACTTTCGTTGTTACTTTTCATTATGAGTCTCACGTCTAAACAAAATGCTAAACAATCATTTTATTTAAATTCTTGTTAAAAGAACGATAAAATCATATTACAATTTAATAATTATAAGATTTTAATTTATATTGTGTCACATTTTTAATACATGTTTGTTTTTTGTTTTGTGAAAGTTGGTAGTATTTTGGGCTTGTTGCTGTGATTGAGCCGGATTGAAGACTATTGGTGTTGGGCTTACTGGCTCGATATGAAGCTGAAAAGCTGGGCTTTTCTGATGGGCTAGATTGAAGACCAGGTTATATCCAGTTTAATACGGGTTTGGAGCATCCAAAGGCTTTTTAAAAGGCCTTAACCCGGGTTCATCACACGGTCAAAATATCTTTTAGATCTATTTTCTTTCTCTCTCTTGGTGATGAGGGTTTGCACATCCACACCTGACAATAATTATTACCCCTAAATATCGTATACTGCACGCATTCATATATATAATACACATGTCTAATATGGAGTTTTTAGTTTTCTTACGAAATTGAGTTTTTATATTATCTTTACCCTATATATGTATGTACGTATATATAATATCCGTTTATGTATTTTTTTATTTTATATTATCTTTACCCTATATATGTATGTACGTATATATAATACCCGTTTATGTATTTTTTTTATTTTACATATTAATGAATACTATTAAATTAATTTAAATTCTAAAACTAATGAATAAAGTGAATAATAGTTTCGTCATTTTACTTAGATAAAGGAGCTTGGATAAAAACAAAAGGGAAAATAAATATAACAACACAAATTGATACTTATTTCTTTTACAAAAGTAATGGACCCTTTTATATAATTTATGCTAAATAAGTGTTACCTCATTTCTTCTAGATGACCATCACTCCGCAGGTGACTTATGTTTTTTTTATTGAAACGGTGACTTTCTTATGTTTTAGGTCACCTATTCCTTAATTTTGGAGAGTTCTATTGTCTCCCTTCAGCTAGACAAGTATGTGTCTTAATTAGACCCACGCTGACTTTAGAGTTTGGTTTGGGTGTTTCCTCGAGAAACCATACCATACGGCGTTGACTGCCACTTGACAGTCGTTATGTCACCATAAAAGCAGAACTCTTTCGTGTACTCTAAATAATTAATTACCTACCCATCGTTTTCTCAAACGTACAACATGCATTATCGAACTCATTTCCTTTCCAGGTGATTAATGTATGTGTATAGTTTGTTTTTGTTGGCAACATGTGAAATTGTGTTGATTTTATGTATGTATCGTGTCCAATACTCCAATGTATGTCACATCTGTGATTTGTGCGATTTAAGAGATTTAAGCTAGTGCCGATGACCCACAGACAAATTGGTTTGTGGAGAGGTGGGAAGGTTTTCCCTTCAGGGTTCCTGCCCGGGTGACGCCGGTTCGAATCACGGGGTATGCAGATTTATGCAAAGCCTCCGACGAAGGGTCGAAACAGCCCGCATGCGCGTGGATTCGAACTCGGGGGTAGGTCGCTGGCCGCAGTCCTAGCCAAGAGTTGTTTGCCGTCGAAAAAAAAAAAGAGATTTAAGCTAGTGTGTTTGATGGTGATCTTATCTGTATTTTAAAATAAGTGGTGTTTTAAAACAGTGGAAAGTTTCTGAAAAGTTATACCGAAGTAAGTCCGCCGATTTGAGAATCAAATGATCGGTTTTACACTTTGACGCTTTAACGTATTGGTCCGTTTTGAAACGGTTATGTAAACCAAACCGGTGTTTAACCTTTATTATCTATATATTTATTTTCATGTAATTTTGTATATGGATTATAATCATCTTTTTTCTTATTAAAGACTTAAGAATACAAACTAAGGACTTTGAAAAGGAAAAAGAAACATCGTTCAAACCGTCAAATCATAGCGAATAAAATGTTAAACCAGCCGGTTTAACTGACCCATGAAGCTCGGTCGGTACGCTTTGTCGTTTTCTAAAACCGTAGTTAACATTTTCCATCCATAATTTTCTTTAATATTGGCCGAACTAAATCATAAGTATCCTTACTAAAACATATTTCTGTGTCATTTGTTTTTACCGATGTTTTAAAATCTCATTTTTATATCGTACCGGATTTGGCTAAGAAACGGTTTAACCGGGTGTATCAAGCGGTTTAATCGGGTGTACCGGGCGGTTTAACTGGTTCTATCGGACGGTTCACCAGTCTAACTGGCCGGTTTGAACCGGTTTTTAAAACATTGGTTTTTACTAATCACATATGTTGACTTTCTTATTTTTTTTTTGAATGGTAAACTTCATTAATGAAAAGCCGGCCCAAGCCAGGCCGACAACAACAACAACACAATTACATATTTACAAATGAACACCACTCCCCCCCCCCCCCCCCCCAATCTACCCCTTTGTGTTTCGATCTTTTAGAGAACCAAAGAAAACCCAAGGACTTAACCTCGCTAATAATACTTTCTATCCTAACTGGGATGTTGGAAAATTTAGCGTTGTTCCTAGCACGCCACAAACTCCAACAAACGATCATTATGATACCTTAAACCACATCCTTCTTTTTCTCCGAAACTCTATCTTTAAGCGAGATGTAAGTGTTGATTAGTCAAAATATGATTACTTTTAATTGTCAACCACTAATTAAAGTATGATGATATACCTGTAACTTAGATACTGTTTAGTCATGATGGAACGAAAACTAAGAAATTTTATAATATTTTCACCACCATTTATAGTAAAAGAATTGTTTTTTTTTAATTTCATCTAGTTTTGGTGAAAACACTTGTATCATTATTCAACTAAAAAATTAACAAAAACAAGTTAAGAACAGTTACTTGTCTATTATATAAACGAGTTATAGATTATGTTGACTATCATTAAACTCGAATACCATGTCACAAAAGGACAATACTATATATTGTTATGGAGCTAAAAAAACGTGTAGTATTCCACACGACATGTTTAACACAACTATTTAACTTATAGACGACATTCATAACAAGATTTATGACTTAAGTAACAAAATAACATTTACCAACAAATATTCGATTTATAAAATCTTTAACAAGCTACATTAGCTACCTATATAAGGAAATTTCTTATGATATAATTAATTATTTATAAATTTATACATCTTTGTTAATCCGATAAACATGTTTTAAATGTGTCGTCTCAACCTTATTAACTCATTTAACATGGGTGGTTAAATGTGATATTAGTGTCAAAAGTGGATTAGGTGTTTTGAATTCATGTTCCCATCAGAATAAAAGAAACATAAAATAAAAAACCCCAATATCCCACGTTTATAAAATAAAAAACCCTAATATCCCCTCTTGTAAACACGTTTAAAATATTAAGACTATCAACCACTTCTTGAACTTAAAGGGTCATAAAAATAATTTTGTATAAACCATTGATGGCATTTAAGTAATTTACTTAGAAAAAAAACTTACACCTCTTATATTTATTCAAGACTTATATTTTTATTAAGATCACATTTAAAAAAAGTAGTCATAAAATTAAAGCATACCTGATACCCATAATTTATTTCATAATTCTTTTAACACTAATGTTATTTTGGAAAATAGTATCAATTGTAAATGATTTATGCAACACTTAAGTACCATAATTGATGTCAAAATCAGTAGCTCTGGAGTCTTGATTATAATAATTATTGTGATGTCAATTATGTTGTGATTTTACATTAGCCTAAATTATTTCATGATAAATATCTGACTACTTCACTTTTCAAATACGGACAACATTATTTAATTCATTTAATTATTGCAATAAACAAATACAATAAGATATTTCATTAGGCAACAAGGCAATAGAAATGAGTGACGAACGCAGCTTTATATTTTGTTGTTTTTACGATTATTAAATTGTAAAAAACATACAGACTTCTATTTTTTTAACTAGACAATAATAATAATTTGTCAATTTGAATTTTTATAACTTTTACAATATTATTAGATAATATAATATTGTGTTACTATGTTTAGTGATAATAATATGTTTAATGTAAGAGTTAAATGCTTGGTTGGTCCCTGTGGTTTGCGAAAATTGCAGACTTGATCCCAATGGTTCACTAATTATACACTTGGTCCTAATAGTTGTAATTTTTACACTCGGGTGACCCGTGTTAAATTTCTTAATTAAATTGATGTTAAATGACTAGATTACCTCTAAATAATTAAAATAAATTAAACTATCTTCTGTCTCCCCTCTTTCCCACCCTCACAAAAACCCTACCAACACACTTGCAAATCTCCACTTCAACAATGTCTCCAGAGCTTCTCACCCTCCTCCGCCACACGCCCTCTTTCATGCGCCACCACTCTCCACCAACAACAACAATCCGACGGCGTTTCACTCAAACTCTGGTGCGTGGCCAAGAACAACGCCGAAGACTCCACCCTTCAATCCGTCATCGGTCGGGCCTGTGGAGCCGATGGAGCCGATTGTTCCCCGATCCACCATACACAACATCCGCGATGTTGGATAACGTATCAGAAGGTCTTGTTTTGTAATGGGTTGTTACAGATTTGCGAATACCATCGATGCAAGAACAGGTTGGGAAATGTCGATTGAGTTGGCAGATAAGAGGTTGATTGGGTCGATTTGGAAGGGGGATGCGAGTTCGGAGATTTTGAGCAGGGTTCGATTGTTGATTTGGGGGTTATGAATCTTATGATGGACGAGTATTGGTGGTGGAGGGAGTGCTCAGTGGTGGAGGGAAGATGGTGGTGGTGGTGGGTGTTCTGGCAGTGGAGGTGAGATGGTGGTGGTCTAGGGTAGAAGAAGAAGGTAGGAGATATATTGTTTTACTTTCTTTAACACATAAGGGTATTATAGCATTTCACAAAGCCTTAACTGAAAAATTTAACATGGGTTAGTGATAAGGACCACCCGAGTGCAAAAATTACAACTATTAGGACCAAATGTGTAATTAGTAAACCATTGGGACCAAGTCTGCAATTTTCGTAAACCACAGGGACCAACCAAGCATTTAACTCCTAATGTAATGACTATCTTTTTACTTAAACATGTTTCATGTCACCTAACACATTAACAACACCTTCATCACTCATCTAAGAATTTTTTGAAATAGCATATCAATCTTATTACATCAATATATCTAATTTATTCACCATTACCTATGATTAAACTTGAGATCACTTCTTTAAGAGATATAAACCTCTATCAAATAGGCTAGTCTTATATTAGCATTTTAAATTTGTTTTGTAAAACAAAATTACTTATTATAATAAACTATAACTGTTACAAGCATACACAAAATTGTATATATATATATATATATATAAGACTAGATATAAAATCTAAAACTCTATCGTTATAAATATATGAAATTATTTTTTTAAGTTACTAAGTGTATATTTATAAATATATACAAAGTTTATTAAGTCTTTTTTTAATGAAAGATTGAAAGAGGGCCCATTCAATCCGCCCATGAGCTCGATAGTCGCCACAAACTATGATGATGAGTTGATCTGGACTATCTTTTTTTTTGAACATTCAACTTCATTAGAAACTCTCAGGAACCGTCCTCAAAAGGAGGACCGGAGCCAAACCATTACAACATATACTTTGGGTTTTTACACCATTCAATCCGAACAATCGATTTCATCCTCGACCTATGTTTCAACCAAAAGACTTGACATTCGCCACTATATCTCTCGCCATGATGTGCTTCCGGTTAAAAAGCCTATCATTCCGACTCATCCAGATACACCATAATGTGACAATGATAATACCTTGAAAAATCGTCTTCCGCGTCTTATCCCCACTAAAATACTTGAACAACTCCAAACAATCCCTTACGTCGAAGACGAAAACAGGAGGGATGTTACACAAATTAGCGACCGCATGCCACACTTGATGGACCATAGAACAACCTGTGAATAAATGGTTAACTGATTCATCAGCTTCCCCACATAAAACAACATCCAAAGAGCCGATGTTCACTCCACGCTTATCCAGCTCCACCCGCGTAGGTATCCTATTAAACTCGGAACGCCACGCAAAAATATTACACTTTAGAGGCACCCAACTAACCCAAAAAAACATATACCTTTTGACTATAGAAATGACCCTGATCGTCTTTTTTATCGCAGCAACAGAGAAACATTCAACCGCATTATTATCCCACTTCCATTTGTCTCTGCAATCTTCCAACTGGGTGCTACTCAGCGTCATAATTAGATCTTGCAGCTGATGTAACTCTTCATCGGAGTTTGGAGTCCTCGACCAGTTCCAGCACATCACCTCATCACCCTCAACCTGCTTAAATCTGTCTGACACTGAACATCTTTTATCCTTCTCTAAGCTGAAAATAGCCGGCCATTTATCTTTAAAAGCTTCCTGCCCGATCCAACAATCACACCAGAACTGAATCGTCCTGCCATTCCCTAGACAAGCTGTTATAAAAGAGTTCCCGTGCACTTGGGCTACGATAGGAGTTACGAGGACCACGACCATCTGACTAAAAGGTCTCGAGGAGCTGGATTATGTGGCACATACTTCCGATGGTTTGGTCCAACAGCCGGACCGAAATCCTTGATCTAAGACTTCGATTTCAACAATCAAAAGTTTACCCCAAATTTTGCAACTTTTCGCGCTTTCTATTTTTAACCTAAAACACGTGAATATTTGATTGGCGCAATTTAAGCGTCTAATTAATCACCTAATTTCAGTATTTCCATTTCATTTTTGTAGTTTCGAAAATTTGACAAACATGCCAAGTTTAGAATCTCCTTTATAAGGGCAGTTATTATAATCCTCTATTCATCGAGAAATTTATCAACTTTTATTTGAGAATTACTTTTTATTTGCTTTTGCTTTGCATCAAATTCCCTCATACTTTAGTCCCCACACACAGACAGATTCCATATTATCACTCGTCATATGGTGTTCTTGACCATAGGGCTTGTTTCATGATGAATAAAATGTTGATTTATGCGTAGGATTAGAATATGTGTGTGAGTTAGCCGGTAAAAAAAAGTCATCTTCCTGGCTCATTTGCTTTAAAGGATATTATGCAAAAATTGATGAGAGTTTTATACAAGGGCTTCAATTACTGTCACCTTGACATACATTCAATATAAAAAAAGATAAGGTTTTGGGTTCATCAATCTACCTTATTAAAAAAATAAATAGCCCATGTTTTTTTTTTGATTTTTTTACATAGAGATAGAT
Source organism: Scalesia atractyloides (assembly GCA_947069175.1). Lineage (NCBI taxonomy): Eukaryota > Viridiplantae > Streptophyta > Magnoliopsida > Asterales > Asteraceae > Scalesia > Scalesia atractyloides. The sequence continues at coordinate 5,720,343 of CAMTDV010001634.1, forward strand.
GGTAAACGGGCAACAAACTGCTCCGCTACCCCTTTTTTAATAGCAAAACCAAGTTTTTTAAAAACTACGTCCATACATCTAGGGATCATAACATTACTATGCACGACCCTTTGAACTCGACTAAGTAGGTCCATAGCCTCTGACGTCAGGAAACCAAAAATATCAAAAGCAAATGGGATAAACACGTGCTGGTTGTCAAGGCACGATTTCTCGTGTTTGGTCACTTTGCCCGAAGCAGCATGACCCACCGTAAAAGCATTACCTCTTAACGTGTTTGAATTGTGATATCTACGCTTTAATATGTCGTATTCAATTATACTAAAAATAAACAAATTAAAAAAAATGTAACTTATTAGCTCATACCGACAACTCTTTTAAGACCTGTTTACAACTTTATTACACGTTTTAACGTTTATAACCCGTCTAACATTTATATAACGTGTTTAACTTTAATACAAAGGTTATCTACTTATCTTTATCTTTAGAGTAAATTGCACAAAACGTCCTTTAAGTTTCACCAATCTTGCTAGTTCCAGCCTTAATGTTTAAAAGTTGCCAAAAACATCCTTTACGTTTATTTTTGTTACGGGTTTCATCCTTTGTCACTAACCTAGTTATTAATCCTTGTTAAATGGCCTCACATGCATAGCATGTGAGGGTAAAACCGTCTTTTCTGCAAGTGAGGTTATAAAATCCAGGTAACCATCACACCATCCACCACTCCCCTTTCTTCTTCTTCATTCAGATCAAACCCATCCAGACCTCCATTAATGGCGACTCCAAGATCTCCACAAAAAATTACAGACTAACCTTCAAGATCATCGCTCTCCTCTCCATCTTCTTTGTCCTCCTCCACCACCTCCTCTGCCACCACCTCCTCCGCCGACACACCTCCTCTGCCACCCACCTCCACTCCCGACATCCACCACTTCCATCCTTGCCACCACTTCCACCTTCGACAAAACCCCCAAAATCCCCAACACATCCCTACCCCTCCACCCGACACCACCTCCTCTGGCAACCCCAACCCTCCTTCCACCGAACACCACACCTCCCTCTGCCACCACCTCCACCTCCGACACCACCTCCTCTGCCACCACCTCCTCCACCGACACCACCTCCTCTGCCACCCTCTCCATCCACCTTCGACAAAACCCCCAAAATCCCCAACACATCACCTCCTGCAAGAACAAAATCCCCAACACATCACCTCCACCTCCGTCTTTTCTGCTAGTGAGGTTATAAAACCCAAATAAAATCCCAGACCCATGTTCTTCTCTGCAAGAACAAAACCCACTTCTAACCAAACAACTTCTAAAGAATCACTTACAAACAACAATACATATACATACAGAAGAACGAGTGTTGAACAGAGTGGCGTGGAGCAGGGGCGGCTTAGGCGGTCGAGTAGGAGGAGCAGGGCGGCGGCGGTCGAGCAAGGCGGTGCGGAAGTGGAGATGGTGGGGGAGGAGTCGCGTGGAGCAGGGGGTGGCTGAGGCGGTCGAGTAGAAGGAGCAGGCGGTGGGGGCGGTCGAGCAAGGGGCGGCGGCGGTCGACCAGGGTGGTGGCGAAAGTGGAGATGGTGGGGGAGGAGCTTAGTGGCGTCTGGGGAGATGATGTTAGGTAGAGGTTTCTATATGTGGGGTTTTATAACCTCACTGGGGAGATGATGTTAGGTAGAGATGATGTTGGGTTTTATAACCTCACTAGCAGAAAAGACGGTTTTACCCTCACATGCTATGCATGTGAGGCCATTTAACAAGGATTAATAACTAGGTTAGTGACAAAGGATGAAACCCGTAACAAAAATAAACGTAAAGGATGTTTTTGGCAACTTTTAAACATTAAGGCTGGAACCAGCAAGATTGGTGAAACTTAAAGGACGTTTTGTGCAATTTACTCTTATCTTTATGATCAAATGTGCATACTGATTGATTTCCTTTCCAATCCACTAAATCATTCTGATGGACAAAATAAACCGGTAGAGCTATTGGGTACAGTACATTCCACAGTAACAAGGTACATAGTGGAACTTGATGTTTCTTGTTTCTTCACTGCAAACACAAAACATGAAAAACAAAGTGTCACTTTAATTATAGCATTGTATATAAAAATGAAATATTTTTAATGAGTATTTTGATTTAATTATGAAATAATTTTAATGAGTATTTCGATTTAATTATATATTTACCATGGTTATAAAAAAATTCTCAGTTGTTTAATTTATATTTATATATGCTAAAAAGATATGCGGAGGAATAGTGTTAGGCTGCTGTCTTGCACTTCCTCATTCGCCCGGATAAATTAAATATTACATCCAATTTACGAATTTGCACCTACAGTAAAACTATGATATTGTTTTTTGAGTAAATTGCTAAAATCATCCCTGATGTTTGGTCATGTTGCCATTTCATCCAAAACAACTTTTTTTGTAACATATTGCCCTTCACTTTTAGGAGTTTTTGTCATTTTCATCAAAAGGTCTAACTTTTTTTTTTATCAAAATCGTCCCTGAGGTTTGTGTAATTTTTTTTTGTCATTTTCATTCAAATATCTGATAGAAAAAATAATTCAAATTAGACATTTGGATGAAAATGACAAAAAACTTAAAAGTGAATGATAATATATTATAAAAAATTTGATTTTGATGAAATTAGCAAATATGGCCAAACCTGAGAAACGACTTGGACAATTTACTCTTGTTTTTTTATTTGGTTGAGAAATATTGACCTAGCGTCCCGTAACGCGAACGAACATAAACCTAGTTTGTTTTAATATTAGGCTAGGCGGTTTGGGGGTCGGCTTGGGCTCGGCATGCCCCGTCGCCGCACCCAACACTATTTCGCCCCCTGTCTCCAGACGATTGAACTCCCCACTAGAAGACAAAACCATACCCCACACACACATATACATGCAACTCATGTATATATTTCACCCCTTATTTCCTTACCTCCGTCCTCTTTGCTTCATCTTCACACCTGATCTACGTGACGTTTACGTGACAGATCATCATCCAAGAATGAGTTATCACTATACCGCATTCCTTAAACTAAGGGTTCAAAATCAAATAAAAATAATAACTCTGTGAGTGAGTGCGGAGCTCTCACTTTTCAGCATCAGCATCATAAAGCATCTCCATCTTTTCTATTGACATGTGCTATATGCAAAGAAACATGTACTTTTGTCTGTATTTAGCAGTACCACCTCTGGAAAAAAGTGCTCCAAGAATTCTTTTTCAAACCTTTGGTGGGTGAGTGAGTAGTGATGAAAAAAAGTACTGTGTTTAAGTGAGGAATCTTGTAGATTTCTTTATAATTAATAGAGGAATCTTTGATATTTTCCACCAAATTGTTCTTATTTCTACTTTAATCAAAGTTAACCTTTCTCTTCATTCATCACCACCATTGATCTCACTCATCATCCTTTTTTCTAATCTCATTTATTATTATTATTATTTTATTTTGTTGGTTCTCTTTCATTATCAAGCTTTGCACATTTTCTTGCAGCAAATTTGAAATACTTACTTCATCACACTGAAAATGGCAGGACTTTGAGCTACTTTCTAGGTTTGTTCTATCTTTTTGTGATGCAGATTTGATTTTTTCATTGTGCTGATTTGGACTTTTTATCATATTTTTTGTTGTTTGTTCATATGCTTGATCTTTTTTAGGGTTCTTGTTTCATACAGGTTGCTAGATGTAACTTCATTATTTTTAGTACAAATGTTTTGTTCTTGTAAAAATCAATTTCTAAAAAAAAAATTAATCTTGATTTAGGGTTTTCTAAGTGAGCCTTGAAAGTTTGTTAAGTGTTAACTTATAACCCTAATATATTTTTAAAAAAAATATATATTTAGCTTCTGGTAATTTCATATTTTGATTAAAGGTTCCTGGTTGAATCCAAATCTTTACATTTTTAGTACAAATGTTTTGTTCTTGTAAAAAGCAATTTCTAAAAAAAATCTAATCTTGATTTAGGATTTTCTAAGTGAGCCTTGAAAGTTTGTTAAGTGTTAGTTTATAACTCTAATATATTTTTTTAAACATATATTTAGCTTCTGGTAATTTCATATTTTGATTAAAAGTTCCTGGTTGAATCCAAATCTTTACATTTTTTTAATCACAAATTCTTAATTTTTTTTAGAAAAAAAAAAATTATTGTAAATTTACAGTTGTGTTCTTTAGTTTCTTGATAGCTACAAACATATGATGCATATATTGATTTGATCTCATGTGTTTTTTCTGTAGAATTTAGCTCAAGAAAAAGGAAAGTTTGTGAATTTACTATTTTAGTATCATCATAATGATGTCCTATCATACACTAATCTTTCGAACTCGCCTCTGGCGAAGCACCATTACATTATCGGGTTTGGTCGGGCGCGAAGAACTATCGCGGGTTGCAACCGTACCCGGGGTATTATCGGAACTAGACGATGAAGGTTTTAGTTCGGATGCCCCGTCATCGGTTTCTCAAGAGCATATGATCATTGTCGGAAACCAACTCCCGCTTCGGGTCAACAAACGACCCGACGGGAGTTGGAACTTCAGTTGGGACGAAGACTCCCTCCTGTTACAACTCCGAGACGGGCTTAAGGAAGACGTAGAGATCACGTATGTAGGCTGCCTTAAAGAAGAAATCGACCCGAAAGATCAAGATGATGTGGCACAACATTTGCTTGAAAATTTTAAGTGTGTGCCCGCGTTTATACCCCCCGAGCTGTTTAGCAAGTTTTATCACGGGTTTTGTAAGCAACACTTATGGCCATTGTTTCACTATATGCTTCCGTTATCACCGGATCTAGGTGGTCGGTTTGACCGGTCTCTTTGGCAAGCTTATGTTTCAGTCAACAAAATATTTGCTGATAAGGTTATGGAAGTGATTAGTCCAGATGATGATTTTTTGTGGGTACATGATTACCATTTGATGGTTTTACCTACCTTTTTAAGAAAACGGTTTAATCGGGTCAAACTCGGGTTTTTTCTGCATAGTCCGTTTCCATCCTCCGAGATATACCGAACGCTTCCGGGAAGAGACGAGCTTTTACGGGCCCTTCTAAATTCCGATCTCATCGGATTTCATACTTTCGATTATGCACGGCATTTTCTTTCGTGTTGTAGTAGAATGCTCGGTTTATCTTATCAATCTAAACGTGGTTATATCGGGCTTGAATACTATGGCCGTACTGTAAGCATCAAGATTTTACCGGTCGGGATTCATTTGAAACAGCTTCGAAATGTTCTTGATCTACCCAAAACCGAGTCCAAAGTGGCGGAATTACGAGATCAGTTTCACGGTCGAACTGTGTTACTCGGGGTTGATGACATGGACATCTTTAAAGGGATAAGTTTGAAGCTTTTAGCGTTCGAGAATTTGCTGACTCAGCATCCGGAAAAGAGGGGTAAGGTGGTTTTAGTTCAGATTGCAAATCCGGCTAGAGGTCGAGGGCGAGACGTTCTTGAGGTCCAGTCGGAGACTCATACGACTCGAGAAAGAATTAACAAGAAATTCGGCCGGCCCGGTTATAAGCCCGTGATCTTGATCGATAACCCGCTTCAGTTTTACGAGCGGATTGCGTATTATGTGATTTCCGAGTGTTGTCTTGTTACTGCTGTGAGAGACGGAATGAATTTGATACCGTATGAGTATGTTATATGTAGACAAGGGACTGATAAGCTGGATGAAACGTTAGGGGCAAACCCGTCAACACCGAAAAAAAGTATGTAGTTGTCTCGGAATTCATCGGGTGCTCGCCATCTCTAAGTGGTGCCATCCGGGTCAACCCGTGGAATATCGATGCAGTAGCGGAAGCTATGGATTCAGCATTGGTTTATGCCGATGCCGAAAAGCAAATGAGGCATGAAAAACATTACCGATACGTTAGCACTCACGATGTTGCGTATTGGGCCCATAGCTTCTGGCAAGATCTCGAGAGATCATGCCGGGATCATGTGAGGAGAAGGTGTTGGGGTATCGGGTTTGGGTTAGGGTTCCGTGTTGTTGCATTAGATCCAAATTTCCGAAAACTTTCGGTCGAACATATTGTTTCTGCTTACAAACGGACTAAAAAACGCGCAATTTTGTTGGATTATGATGGTACTATGACACTGCAGAGTTCAATCAGCACGGGACCCAGTGCAGAAGTTATAGAAATAGTGAATAGTTTGTGCCAAGACCCGAAAAACGTTGTTTTTATCGTTAGCGGGAAGGACCGTGGTACATTGGCCGAATGGTTTTCTTCGTGTGAAAAATTGGGCGTTGCAGCCGAGCATGGGTATTTCTTTAGGTACAAATCTGCACTTTCAAACCTTCAAGTTCATTAGTTATATCAATATTTAATCATTTACTTTTCTAGTTATGTTTGATCTTTAATGGGTAAAACAAACTATAAGGGTCGATTGTCGCACAAAGTGTAATTTTATGCATACATTCTCCAAAATTACTGGGGTGCTAAACAGGTCGTGTTCGCGGGTTGGCAGCTCCAACCCGACCCGAACCCGAAAATCGTGTCATATATATGAACCCGGACACGACCCGTTCAACCCGAATTTTTTATTTTAATTTTTTTTTCGCAAAATTAATATATTAAATTTAAAATTATAGTACAAAAACACAAATGTAGATAATACAGTTACATTTTAATTATAAAATATTCTGTCAATTTCTCTTTTTACACAAAATATATTGTAAAAAAATGTAATAATAATATAAATGCGTTAAACGGGTCACCCCGCCAACCCAACCGGGTTGACACGAACCTGACCCGTTTAGCTAAAGGGGTTCAACTTTCAACCTGAAACTAACCTAAACCCGTTTAGACTAAACCCAAACCCGCATATTTCGTGTTAGGTTCGTGTCGTGTCAGAAATTCACACCCCTAAACATTACTCTATTAAAAAAAACTAGATTATTGTTAAGATAGCAGGCTTCTTTTAACCATATGAAGTTCTTTTTTTATTGTACATACAGGGAAGATAAGGATGCAGAATGGGAAACTTGTGTTGTGGTGCCGGATTTTTACTGGAAACAGATAGCGGAGCCGGTGATGAAGCTATATACCGAAACAACAGACGGGTCAACCATTGAGACTAAAGAGAGTGGACTTGTTTGGAACTATCAATATGCTGATCCAGACTTTGGTTCGTGTCAAGCTAAGGAACTTTTGGACCATTTGGAAAGTGTTCTGGCTAATGAGCCTGTTACAGTAAAGAGCGGGCAAAACATCGTTGAAGTCAAACCACAAGTTAGTACTCTTGCCGTTTCTTGTTTGAACAATATGTATTTGAAATTTATGTTTTTATTTGCATTTACTTACGAATGGGTCACTTAGGCTATGTTTATCTCTAACAAGTCTGTAAAATAAAAGTTAGCTAAAATGAAAAGGGGTCCAAAGTTGCACAAAATAAATTTGAATGATTAAAATGCCATTTTCGTCCCTGAGGTTTGGCCAGTTTTGCGACTTTCATCCAAAGGTTTGTTTTTCCGCATTTGGATCCAAAAGGTTTGAAATCTTACCATTTTCATCTGGCTCATTAACTCCATCCATTTTTCTCCGTTAAGTCAGGGGTATTTTCGTCTTTTTTCTCCGTTAAGGATATTTTGAATACTTGTACATTATGCTAAATGCTTGTGCATAAAGTGAAAAAGACAGAATTCCCTTTTAAGTTAACAAAAAGACGAAAATACCCCTGACTTAACGGAGAAAAATAGATGGAGTTAATGAGTTGGATGAAAATGGCAAGATTTCAAACCTTTAGGATCCAAATGCGGAAAAACAAACATTTGGACAAAAGTCGCAAAATAGCCAAACCTTAGGGACGAAATTGGCATTTTACTCAATTTGAATGCATAAAATTTTCTAGATCTTTATATTCAAATAATTAGATCATAATCAGATAATATAATTTTTGTAATCACAAATGAGACGTTAATTATATATATAACAGTTTGACTTTTAAGGGTCAGACTTATTGGATTCCGATGGGAAATGTATGCCATTTGACATCAACAATTGTCGGTTTACTTGAACTAAAAATTCAGTGAAGTTTAATGACATTATATAACAAACCAAAAGGATCCGTATCAGTTCACAATATTGGCATATTTCTTTGACCTCAAAAGTCAAAGTGACATTTTATTGCTCTTTTTCAACAGGGAGTCAACAAAGGGCTTGTTGCAGATCGTCTTTTGACAACAATGAAACACCGAGAAATGGTACCAGATTTCGTGCTTTGCATTGGGGACGACAGGTCAGACGAGGACATGTTCGAAGCAATCACAAGAGCAATAGCCGCCCCGAGTCTTTCACCCGTAGCCGAAGTCTTCGCGTGCACCGTCGGCAGGAAACCAAGCAAAGCCAGGTACTTTCTCGAGGACACAACCGAGATCCTGAGAATGCTGCAGGGCCTTGCTACTGTTTCCGAGCAACATTCGTTAAACAACGTAACGAAAGGTTTTCAAAAAGTGGTCATTGAGTAGTAGGAATTTACCAAACTGCCATTCTTCAAGTTCGTGTTTGTCTGGTTGCTTGTGAATAACTATCGTCTTCTCCGGATTCGTCATTAACGGAGAGCTTTAGTTTACATGTTTTGAAAGGTTGTGAGATTGGTGTTATAGAGTATGTAGTTGGTTGGAACTTTAAGTAAATAAGTTGACTTTTGATGCTTCAAGTCAAACTTTTAAGGATATGTATTGTGCTTGTGGTTATGGTCAACCCTATTTCTGTATTTGATAGCAATTAGTGACTTTTGAAGATAAATAAAAGAAAAGTATGAAATATAGCAAATGTTTGCCATGCCCGGAATCTACAAAATGTTTTGCGATACCAGGAATTTGAATCAATAAAAATATTGATTTTAATAATAATTATTATTATAATATATGTTTTTTAAAAAAATAAAAGCAAAAAAGTAATTATCATTATTATTTTATTATTATATTTATATTATTGTTAATTTACTTTATTTTATATTAAAAAGCAAAGGTAATGAATGGCAGCTTCACCATTTAGAATCGCCACGAGGCAGAGTGGTTTTTTTTAAGTCAATATATGCTATACGATTTTCCTTCGATAACTCGCGTTTGTTAACTTAAAATAAACTAAATAAATATGCGATTTCACTTATTTTTTCTGAAGTTCCGGCATAAATTTTGTTGAATGCGGAATTGCATTCAAAATAAAGTGTTTTCATGGTATTGTAGGCTATACGAGTGCTTCAAGTCCCTCTATTATTTGTTACCCAACACATTCGCCCTTTGTTCAAGTCATTCAATATATAAAATGATTTAACCCTATCAATTTCTTAAGCTTAACATAATCAGTTTAGGTGAATTAGCAACAATTGGGCATTTGTAATTTAAGTTGATTCGTGATATGCTTGAGTATCTTTAATAGCTATGATTTACTTGACCCGACCCGGCCCGACCCACCTGGTTATAAAATCTTTGTCAGAAGAAGTTAACATCATATGGATAGTAAGAGGAATTAGCAGGTACAAAGACGATTATCGTTTTCCAATCCCATTCATAATCCACTACGGAAGCATACAACGTAATTATAAAACAAGTCACTTGATCATCTTAATTATGCGATATAGCAGCAAAACTGTATATCCTTGAACAGCTGAGTTGGTAGGTGCTAAAAGCTCAAAAACTAACCATTCCAGTTTGCGCAAGCATTCGGGTAATAAGTCACTTAAAACCAAAAAAAAACTTGGAACCTGAAAGTGGAACAAAAAAGAACAATATGGCACCAACGGTTGTCATTTTGATTATAATCATCACTTGCGAGTATAAACAAATCAAGAACTTACAATTTGCTAAGACGACGACTCCAATGTTGTAGCAATTTCACGGAAGCAGACACTCGAACGACTTTGATTTTCATCACATTGGACCTTCATAGAATCTGTTATTTTACTAATAACATTGTGAGCCTCTGCACAAAGTGTAGATAAACATGGTTGAATCTTAGCCCTATTTGATGCCGGCAGCAATGTTAGCAATTTTTCAATGCACTGCAATGTTGAAAGAATGAGACAGCCGTTTTTTTTCCTTTGCTCAATCTGAACACCAAGATCTTCCCAATAGCCCTTATCTGCGCAATGTTTCCTCCAATTTTCAGTTTCTTTTCGGTCTTTGGTTTATGGCTTTCCACTGGTGTTTCCCCTCGTTCCACGCGAGCACTGTTGGTCTTGGTTTTATCTTTCTCTTTCTCTAAAAGCACTCCAAATTGGCTATAAGCTTACGTGCTTTAATCTCCTACATGAGATTATAAAATTTATAAATTCCCAAAATTAAACATATGTAAACTTTAGGAGACAGTAGAAACATCAACACATTTTATGAATGTAGTGCGTAAGCTCCACCAGATTAATGCATAAACCTAAAAAGCAAATCTATCACAAATAAAATTGCTTGACTCACAAGTCTTGTTCTCTATGTTTATATTTAATCAAATATCTAGAGTTTATATTTAGTTTGCCAGCAAAATTAATTCAAAGGAACATTAGGCAATGCTATCTCTTTTTTAAATAAATTGTGTTGTGATTTTGCTAAAATGACTAAAGTTAATTGCTTGAAAGTACAGAAATTCAACTCTATTGCTACCCTGCGTAAAAAGAGACAAAAGCCTAGAAATACCTCACGTAAGACCATTGTGAAGGTGGCCCCTGGGGAACCATCTAGCAAATAGCTTTTAAGTTCAGTAGACATAGCTACTTTCTTGGTTGCCTGATTTCCCGGGTATATGTTTGTGGGTAAATCTTTAAGCTCTTTAAGTTCACAAACGGAGTAGGTTGATGTAAGTTTAGATCCATGGATGAAGAAAGAGTCTGCAAAAAAATTATAAGCCAAAGTTATATATAGAAAACAAATATAGATGTCTTTGTGAGTTTGTAGAGTGTAATTTAATTTCCAATATGGTGTTTGCCTGACTATTGCATCCAAAGAGAAAAAAATGTTACCAGACTATGCTTCTTAATACTTGCGCCAATGTAAGTATCAAAGCATATTTTCATATCTAGTCAAGAATTCCCATTTTCAATGTAACTTAAAGAGATCAATCATCACCATAAGTGATACTCAAAAGCCTAGTATGGGGATACAACATAACAAGGGAAAGTCACCACAAATTACCCTTTGGTCAATTTTTTTACCCGACATCCTTGGACTGCTCGAACGTCTCGTCATGATTGTACATATCTCTCAAAGTTGCAATAATTTTATCTACATATCAATTAAAACATAAATGTGGCCTTTTTTTCCTTAGTTTGGTCACTAATTTAGGATTTGGGGTCACTCAAATTGGCTATATAAAATGTTTCACCTTATATCATTGCACATTTGTAAGTAGAGCGGTCAAATAAAAGTAGTCTTACCCATGTAAGCACACTCAATGTGCTTTTTTTTTAAAATGCGTTGCTTTAACCTTTTGTAGTTTTCAGAATTAGAAAGTAGTTATTTGGATTAAAACTCATTGTAAGATAATACCTCAACAATTTCCAGGTTAAGAGTAAGGAACTTGGCACTTCGAAGATGCTGAAGCAGACAAACGATTGAATGAGCGTCTGTTCCTTGTGAGCAGGAAATACATATATCCGCCTTCTCCAAAGAATGGAAACCATCAGTAGATAGATTCAAAGGATAAGAACCTTCATAAAGAAAGGAGGCAAGGTGAGGTGAAGAAATCACATTCACAACACCACAATATCTTATAGTGAGATTCTCAAGTTGAGGTGCAACCACATTAACCACCTTCACAAAGCGGTCATTTTCAAGTGTGAGATTAGCCAGAAAAGGATGAAAGATACTCAAACCATCCGATCCCGTTGTTGCAAACTCCTTTAATGTGAGATTCTTCAAGTTTGCACATTTTGAGAAAATACCCATGCAGTTGTCAGCTCCTCATCACACAAAGTGACAGAATGAAGATCCAATGTTGTTAAAACCCTGGAAATTCCCAAGTTGACGCCAAACACGTATTTATTAAACGATATCGTTCGACAATATGTATTGTCAAACTGTTGAGAGACTTAGAACTAAATAGAGACAGAGGAAACGTTATATCACTATTCACATCCAACCATACCACATTTAATTGTTGGACATTGTGAGAGAATGCGTAATTCAGAATTCTCTTGACAAACACCTGGCTCGGCTTTCCACGAAAAGTGAGCTTCAATGAATACACTTCTGTTAAATTGTTACGGCGAGACAAAACATGGGTAACAAATTTGGAGAACTTTGGCAATGTAGAGAAATCCTCAATAGACAAATTGAGATAGGGCATTGGAGTCCAAATAAACCTCCATTTAGATGACAAAACACTCGTTTCGATAGAATCTTTGATGGGGAGAAAAGCGAGAATTTTATGGATAAGATCATCCAGCAAGCTACTTAATCTATCACCTTCTACACTCATTCTCATTTTACCACACCTAGAAGAATCCATTATTTACCTAGATATTAATTCACATTCATATACAAGTCAAAACCGTTCATCTTTGTCTTAGCCTGTACCTTTTCTCTTTAAAAGTTGTTTGCTAAACTTAAACCTGCAATTTAATAGAATGAAAAGATCACGAAAAAAACGATATTAATATTAGTAGTTACAAAGATGATATAACAGAATAATAAGCAATGACAGTTTAATGACCTCTTTGGTGAATGTTCAAGTATAGGATTCAAATGACACAGGCAGAGGGCGAAGACTATCTGGTGGGCGATGTCAAGTTGATGATCAGTGATCAAAGGGGACTGAAAGCACACGGCGACCAACGGCAGCCGGTGGAGGCGAATTAGTGGCGTGATTTCTCCCTTCCTGAAAAGTTGAAAAGATTGTTAATTAGAGCCTTGACGTAACTTTAATACCAGGTGTCGGGTATGAACTTAGGTTTGGGTATGATGAGCATTGGAAAATGTTTTTTAGTGTAATTTTAGATTGTGTTGTGATGTCCAAATTAGAGTGCAGCTTTATTTAAATGTCATTAGGACTAACGGGGATCCAAGGGCAGCGCCCCCTTGGCGGGGGTTCGGGGGCAGCGACCCGAGAGAAGCAGGGTCCTAAGGGGCGGCAGCCCCTGGCGGGGTCCACGGGCAGAGCCCCTGGCTGGGACTAAAGTGGTTTGTGCAAAATATGCACTTTTGGAAACTTAAGGGACTAAAGGTGGTTTGTGCAAAATAAAAACTGCCTGCAGTTTGTGAAAACTGCATATACGCTCCCAATGAAAACTGCCAAAATAATCAAAATTTTATTGACTCTCACTCAAAAGTTGTCATACAAAAATCTAGAATTTTCTGATTTTATCCGATCAAATATTGGTAGCCACTCCAATTGTTTGATCTGATAGTGATAACACGACTTCAGATTTATCCAAGCAATTTCAATTTTTCCCAACAGAGATCAAACAATTTTAGTGAAGATGACAAGCAGTGGTGAATCTACGAAGGCCATGACGAACAAATTTGCGAAATTGGACAAGTTTGAAGGGCAAGACTTTCGTCGCTGGCAAAAGAAGATGCATTTTCTGTTGACGACTTTGAAAGTGGTGTACGTTCTGAGTACCCCGATGCCCGAGGAAGTGACGGATGAGCCGTTGGAACAAACTAGGAAGCGTGGAAAGTGGTTGAATGATGATTATATCTGTCGTGGGCATATTCTGAATGTATGTGTGACTCTCTTTTCGATATTTATCAAAATGTTGAATCGGCAAAAGAACTGTGGGAATTACTAGAGGCCAAATACATGGCTGAAGACACATCTAGTAAGAAATTCTTGGTCAGTGATTTTATGAATTATAAATTGGTTGATGGTAGACCCATCATGGAACAATACAATGAATGTCTAAAAATTCTGGGTCAATTCGAACATCATGGTTTAAAGATAGATGAAGCTATTTCTATTCCATCTATCATTGATAAACTTCCTCCTTCATGGAAAGATTTTAAACATACTTTAAAACATAAGAAGGAGGAAATGAATCTGGTTGAACTTGGAAGTTGTTTTCGAATTGAGGAGTCTTGTCGGGCCAAGGAAAATGTTAACAAAGACAAACACGTTGGTGGGTCTTCTGTTAACATGGTGGAAGAAATGGTCCTAGTCTCAAAATTCTAACAAGGGAAACAACAAAAGAAAGTATCAAAGTGGGTTTAACAAGAAGAACAATGTGTGAAGTATGCAAAACAGACCAATGATCAAGGCTGTTGGAAGTGTGGTAAACCAGGACACTCCAAGAGAGATTGTCGTATTGGTAAAGCCAAGAATGAAGCTGGCACTGGTGGATCCTCTAAGGATCCAAAGCAACAAGGTCAGAAATTAAATTTTAATTATAATTCGGATGTGAATTATGTTTCACTAATTTTTGAAGCATTTTATGTGCAGGATGATTCTGTTGCTTGGTGGTATGACTCGGGAGCAACAAGTCACGTATGTAAGGATCGAAGATGGTTCAAGGACCTTACATTAATTGAAGATGGATCTGTTTTAAAGATGGGAAATGTTGCAACCGAGCCAATCCACGGAATTGGAAGTGTAGTACTAGTATTTACTTCTGGAAAAACTCTAAGTTTAAGTAATGTATTGTATGTACCCGGCATTCGGAAAAACTTGTTATCCGGTATCGTATTAAATAATTGCGGGTACAAACAAGTGTTAGAATGTGACAAGTATATCTTGTCAAGACATGGTTCTTTATCGGGTTTGGTTATTTATGTAATGGTATGATTATGTTAAATCTAGAAGTGTCGTTTAGTGATAGTTCTGTTTGTATGATTGATTCTGCACCTAGTGTAAATTCGTCTAAATCTGAATTATGGCATGCTAGATTAGGACATGTACATTATAAACGACTTATGGAAATGTCTAAGATGAGCTTAATTCCGGCAGTTAATTTAACAAATGAAAAGTGCCATATCTGCAAGTTGAATAAAAATAACTAGAAAACCATTCTTGCAACATGTTACTAGAGAAAGTAAATTGTTAGATTTGATACATAGTGATCTATGTGATTTTCATGGTACACCATCATTAGGCAACAAGAAGTATGTTGTAACCTTTATAGATGATGCTACTAGGTTCTGTTACGTTTACTTGTTACATGCAAAAGATGAAGCTTTGGAAAAGTTTAAAATCTATAAACAAGAAGTAGAGCTTCATCAAAGTGAATTGATCAAAACCCTACATACGGATAGAGGTGGTGAGTATTTTGATCCGGAATATTTCCAATCAACTGGAATAATACACCTTACCACAGCTCCTTACACACTGGAACAAAACGGTGTGGCGGAAAGGAAGAATAGGACACTAAAAGAGATGGTTAATACCATGCTGTCGCATTCGGGTCTAAATAATGGGTTTTGGGGAGAGGCTATGTTGACAGCTTGTTATTTGTTAAACAGGGTTCCTAATAAAAGGAACAAAACAACCCTTTTGAGCTTTGGTATAAAAAGAAACCCGAGTTGCAAAAACTAAGAGTTTGGGGTTGTAGAGCCGTGGTAAGGCTCAATGATCCTAAGATAAGAAACTTAGGGGAAAGAGGTATAGAATGCATTTTCATTGGATACGCTGAGCACTCATTTGCTCACAGGTTCTATGTAATAGAACCAAATGACCACGTTTCAGTAAATACGGTTATTGAGGCAAGAAGTGGAAATGTAGAATATGATGAAGAAATATTCACATCTATACCCAGGCCAAAGGATATGAATCCTTCTCTCCAGATTTCTAGTAGAAAAGAAATTATGCCTTCAACTAGCACTGAACCAAGAAGGAGTTCAAGAGAAAGAAAAGCCAAGTCTTATGGTGACGATTTTCAACTGTACTTAGTTGAAGGATCTAGGATTGATATTAATTTTCAATATCAATATTGTTTCAATGTTGATGAGGATCCAAAGACATATAGTGAAGCAATGGCTTCAAGGGATGTTTCATTTTGGAAAGAAGCCATCCAAGATGAAATGGACTCTATTTTGCAAAATAACACTTGGAAATTTGTGGATTTACCTCCTGGTTGTAAACCACTGGGAAGTAAATGGATCTTCAAGAGGAAGAGGGAGGTGGATGGTACTATTGATAAGTTCAAAGCCAGATTAGTAATCCAAGGGTTTAGACAAAAGGAGGGTATTGACTTTTTTGACACATATGCTCCTGTAGCAAGGATATCCACCATTAGATTATTATTAGCACTTGCTGCTATACATAATCTTGTAATTCACCAAATGGATGTGAAAACTGCGTTTTTAAATGGTGAATTAGATGAGGAGATTTACATGAAACAACCAGAAGGGTTTGTTATGCCTGGAAGTGAAAACAAGGTGTGTAAACTAATTAAATCTCTTTATGGTTGAAGCAAGCACCCAAGCAGTGGCATCAAAAGTTTGATGAGATTGTATTGTCTAATGGTTTTGCTTTAAACCAAGCAGATAAATGTGTTTATAGCAAGTTTGATACTTCTGGAAACGGAGCCTTAATCTGTTTGTATGTAGATGATATGTTGATTTTTGGCACTAACCAAGATCAAGTTGATAGAATAAAGGAATTTTTATTATCTAAGTTTGCTATGAAAGATATGGGGGAGGCTGAGGTGATTTTAGGTATAAAAATCAAACGTGAGAACATGGACATTTCAATCTCTCAATCACACTACATTGAGAAGATCTTGAACAAGTTCAATTTCAAGAAGTGCTCTCCCGCAAGTACTCCTATTGATCCTATTTTGAAGCTATTACCTAATAAAGGTATTGCGGTATCTCCACTTGAGTTCTCAAGAGCGATTGGATCACTTATGTACGCTATGATCAGCACCACACCAGATATAGCGTATGCTGTTGGAAAACTTAGTAGGTTTACTAGCAATCCTAGTACTCATCACTGGCAAGCACTAGATCAAGTATTCAAATACTTGAAAGGAACCATGGATTACAGTCTGACTTACATTGGATTTCCTTCAGTGATTGAAGGATATTCGGATGCGAGTTGGATAAACAATAAGGAAGATCATTCTTCCACAAGTGGTAGGGTATTCCTACTTGGGGGAGGTGCAATTTCTTGGGCTTCAAAGAAACAGACTTGCATAACTGATTCAACAATGGAGTCTGAGTTTGTAGCATTAGCCGCAGTTGGCAAAGAAGCTGAGTGGCTAAGAAACTTGATTTATGAGATTCCATTGTGGCCAAAACCAATGGCTTCCATTTCCATAAGGTGTGATAGTGAAGCTACACTCGCTAAGGCATATAGTCAAGTGTATAATGGCAAGTCAAGACACTTAGGGTTGAGACATAGCATGGTTCGTGAGCTCGTCATGCATGGTGTGATTTCGGTTGAGTATGTGAGAACTCAACATAACTTGGCTGATCATTTAACCAAAGGGTTAACTAGAGATCTCGTGAAAGGATCAGCTGTGGGATTAGGGTTAAAGTCCATCTGAAAACTCTCATGTTAAGATACCCAATTCCCACCTAATATGACGTTAGGTGAAGAATTCAATGTGGAAAGCTTATCATCTAGAGTTTGGAACACAACGTTAATTTATCCCAAAGGTATGTGTTTAGACCTGCAAGTTAAGGAAGGTTGAGGTATATCTTCTTAATAGCTCTTTTGAAAAATTGCATTTGCAGGTGCAAGATAAAAGAGCTACCTATATGAGCATGAAGTTTAGCTGCTTCGAGAAGCTTGGACTTGGCTTTGATATGCTTATGAAGGATAGGGACACAGGCTAGTAAAAGATAGTGTCAAGTTAGATTCATGTATGTAAACTAATGTGTATATTATCTTCATGTATTCAGTATGGATATTAAGGGTTCAATCCATAGAGACACCCTTAAATTCGAATATTTGGAAGTGTAATATACTAATATGAAATTCAATCGTCACGACATTTCATTTATGCATTAGTTTGTTTCATTGCTGTGAACAAGTTACTTAATCTATGATTACACTAAAATGAGGGAGGTATGTTGGATATTTTAGTGTAATTTGAGATTGCGTGTGACGTCCAAATAAGAGTGCACGCTTATTTGAAGGTCATCGGGACTAACGGGGATCCAAGGGGGCAGCGCCCCCTTGGCGGGGGTTCGGGGCAGCAGCCCCGAGAGAAGCAGGGTCCAAGGGGCGGCAGCCCCTGGTGGGGTCCACGGGCAGAGCCCCTGGCTGGGGTCGAGCTGGTTTGTGCAAAATATGCACTTTTGGAAACTTAAGGGACTAAAGGTGGTTTGTGCAAAATAAAAACTGCCTGGAGTTTGTGAAAACTGCATATACGCTCCCAATGAAAACTGCCAAAATAATCAAAATTTTATTGACTCTCAATCAAAAATTGCAATACAAAAATCTAGAATTTTTCTGATTTTATCCGATCAAAGATTGGTAGCCACTCCAATTGTTTGATCTGATAGTGATTACACGACTTCAGGTTTATCAAAGCAATTTCGAATTTTTCCCAACAGAAAATTGGGTGGGGTTCGGATACGGGTATGGTCTATGGTTGAGTAAAAACATACAGGAAAAAACATACTCTATAGTCTATACCCTATTAGGTAGCGTTTGGTATGCAGAAATTAGAGGTGAGATGGAATAGACTATTGTGAGAAAATGAAGAAAAAGTGTTTGGTTGGTCGATGGAATAAAACGGTTCATTCCAAAATGCATTCTATTCCCTCAAAATCATTCCATCCATCCTTATATTTTTTCCATTTCATTCCATTCCCTTTTCACCTTTCATTAACAACACCAAACCCACCACGTTGATACCACTCACCACCACTGTCATCCGCCACCGTTGCTGCCACCAACTACCGCTGCCACCCACCTTCGTCGCCGCCACCACCCACCTTCGATCACCGCCGCCACCGCCGCTTCCATAGCCGTCGCCACCTCCGATCACCGTCGCCATCGCCAGCCACCTCCACCACCGCTATCAATCGTCACCACCGCTACCACATGCGACCACCGTTGTTGCCGCTACCACATCCGACCACTGCCGCCACCCACCTCCGCCATCACCCACCACCACCACTGTTGTCACCACCTGCCGCCGCCACTACAACTGCCGCCTACCACCGCGCAACATCACCGCCCATCACTGATCACCACCATCTGATTTTATTCCTTCGTCTTTTCTCGCATATCAAACAACAAAAGGTAATCCATTCAATTACCGCGCTCATTCAATTCCTCGTTCATTCCATTACCCCATACCAAACAGACCTTATGTATCCGGGTAAGGTATGAGCGAATTCAGATATAACGGGTATGGATTCGGGCATTAATACCCGTTTTAAAAATTAGTTTTTTTTTATTATAGTTACACAAAAATAAATTCTTTTTTTATTATTGTTACACAAAACTTAATTCGTTTGACAAATAAATTTAGTGTGTAACTTGTAACATAAATTCCATGCAGTACAAAATATTTGCTTTATATATAGGGCTCAGAGCTTCTCGGATTTAGCTCAGAAAAAGCTCGTTCGATATGGCTCGGTTTAAAAGTGAGCCGATGCTCGGTTAGAAAGTGAGCCTAGCTCGGCTTGGCTCGTAACGAGCCAAGTTGGCTCGGTTTGGCTCGCTTTGTAGCTCGGCTCGTTTAGCTCGTATTATTTTACTTATAATAAATTTTAAATTTATATACATTATAATATATTACAAAAAAACTGATTACTATTTACATGTATATAAGTTTGTAATTTGATATCTATGATATATTTGAAGGTTGATTACCATACTAATAAACTAATATTGTATTTCATTGAAATTAAAACTTATTTTCCGTTGTTGAACTTGATTTTGGTTTGTAATGTATTATGTTGAACTTATTTTGAATATATTCTTTTAAAGTATTAAATAATATTTTAGGCTACTGAATTTTAAGAGGTATGTATTAATTTTTTTTATAAAATCGAGCCAAACCAAGCTGAGCTGAGCCAGCTTGGTTTAAAACCAAGCCGAGCCCGAGCTTTGATTTTCAGCTCGGTTTCAAATCCGAGCCGAGCTAGCTCGGTTTATAATCGAGCCGAGCCCGAGCTTGGCCTGGCTCGGCTCGGCTCATGAACAGCCCTATTTATATATATACATTTTAGAGTAAATTGTCATTTTAGTCCCTGAGATTTGACCAAAATTTCCATTTTAGTCTAAAAAGTTTTTTTCTTGCCATTTTAGTCCAAATAGTTTTTTTTTTCTTGCCATTTTAGTCAAAATAGTTTTGTTTTCTGCCATTTTCATCCAACTCACTAACTTCATTAAAAAAATTTAGTTAACTTAAATGAATTTTGGTCAAACCACATTTTTTACAGGTGCGATGGTATGTGGATGATGTTGTGCCGATTTACAGTAAAGATGATGGCGGTGGTTGTTGGTTTTACGATAATGGCGGTGGTGTTGGTTGAAATGGTGGGTGGTGATGGTGGTAGGGGTGGGTGGGTGGGTGGTGACGCTGCAGGCAGGTGGTGGCGATGATAGAAGCTGTGTTGGGGTGGGTGTGGGAGGAGGTGGTGGTGGATGGAAAATGGCAAAGAACGACAAAATTCAAGGACTAAAATGACAGAAAACAAAACTATTTAGACTAAAATGGAAGAAAAGAAAACTATTTAGACTAAAGTGGCAATTTTGGTCAAACCTCAGGGACTAAAATGGCAATTTACTCGACATTTTATTTTAAAATTAATATAAAAGTTGTAAACTGGTATTGAGTATAGGGGTGCAACCGGGTTCGGGAATAGGGTATAACCGGTTTCGGGTATAAATCGAATATGGTTTCGGATACTGGTATTAAGCTCGAAATGTATACCTTACCCGTACTATACGAATAGGGTCAGACTTCACTTATGAGTATAAAATACTTGAGCATAAAAGTAATCGGTTCCTGAATTTTTTTCTCGGGTCAAGTTCTGGATACCGGTATTGGGTGCACCTCTAGCCCTCTCCCCATGTAAATTGTTGATTGGGCACTCTGCTTGGTCACGAGACAAGAAAAGTGGGTTAAAAAAAAGTCAATGGCTAGTGTTTGTTATGCATTTCTTTTTTATTTTTCAATTCCAAACCTTATTTATAACCCATTAATTTTATATGTCTCATCACCACACCATTTTATCATATGAAATTCCCTTGATGATGTGCACACCACATAATGTAAAATGTATTTCACCTGCCTCACCACCACACATGGTCTTAAAACGAAGAAAAATATCTCTAAAAGAGATATAAAATTTAGTTTTTCCTGTTGATTTCAAATAAAATTCAATCACGTTACAAGAATAAACAGAATTGATAAAATCGTATCGAAAAGCGGATACAAACGAATTACATACAGTTTGGCTTTGTTTTAAGCGGAATTAGATTTTAATAATCCATAATTTAATAAATTCGTGAAAACAATCCCAACTTTCAAAGTATTTTCATTCACTAAGCTTTTATTAATTGGAGTCTAATCCAGTTAGTTTTTCGATACATAAATGAAGATATGGATTACGTGTATATGTTTTCTCATCCCTTTCTACCTCTACCACCACCAACTACCACTAACCTACACACTCTCTCTCCCCCCTCCCTCCTTCTCTCTTTACAACCTCCACCATAACCACAACTGGTGGTTACCAGTTGTGGGTGGTAACCAACTGTGGTTATGGTCCAGATTGTAAAGGGAGAAGTTAGAAAAGAATAAGAAAATGGTAGAGAGAGAGAGTGGGCTAATGGTAGTTGGTGGCGCTGGTAGAGGGGGAAAGAAATAGAGAGAGACATATCCACGTCATCAAAAATTAAGTGGGATAGAATTTAATTAAAATAAGCTCGGTGAAAGAAAATAGTTTGAAAGTTGGACTGTTCTTAGGAATTTCTTAAGTAGAGATTAATGCCGATCAATGGGTCAAAATTAGAATTATTAAAATCCAACTTGTTTTAATTTGAAAACTGGTAATTATAGTTCGGTTTCAGTTGTAACTTGTTCCAAAATTGAACCATACCAAAATTGTTTGAATGTTTGTTTTTTTATTTGACTCAAATTCGTTCTTTTGGCCTAACTCATTTTTTTTTTGCGCTAGATTCACTAGTAAGGGTTAACATAATTCAAACCAAAAGTTTCAAATTAATTATTTTGGGCTAGTTTTGAGTTAAATGCCATTTTAGTCCCCGTTATTTGGTCATTTTGTCAGTTTAGTCTAACGGTTTGAAACGTTGTCATTTTAGTCCAAATAGTTTCAAACGTTGCCATTTAAGTCCACTAGGTTAATTTCATCCATTTTTTTTTCTATTAACGAGAAGGGCAATTCAATCATTTTATATGGCCGCATTGCTCTTCTAGTTAACAAATTTACATATAAAATGACCGAATTGGCCTTCTCGTTAACAGAAAAAATAGATGAAGTTAACCCAGTGGACTAAAATAGCAACGTTTGAAACTATTTGGACTAAAACGACAACGTTTCAAACATTTGGACTAAACTGACAAAATGACCCAAACCATACGGACTAAAATGACATTTAACTCGTCAGTTTTTATAAAACATTTCAAGACATTTAAAATTGAACCATAATCAGGTCGAACCCATGCAATATGCATATAACTAATAGCCCAAAACCAATCGGTTTTCTAAAAGCGAAAAACCCAAACATTAGTTTGGTTTCGTTTCAGCCCTCGTTATAAAAATAAACAATTAATTCATCTTTTTTTTTTTTTAATTTTAACCACTAGAACGACCTTCAAAAGCCTTTTTATTACTCCACTCTGCAAATCAAGTGATTAAACTTGTAAAAATCAGACAAAACCAGTGGTAGCTGGTTTATTTACCTTATGATTCATACGCGATTCGTCTCGTTCACTCTTAAGTGAAAGAGATAAATGTGTTGATATAATTAGGCGGATTTTCACCATTTTTGTAGTTTTTATTCGACCATTCATTAGTATGTTATTATAACTAAACAGTCTCAAAAAGCATACATCTCCAAGCGTCATTACAACCCAAGTCACTTGATCATCTTAATTCTGCACTATAGCATCAAAAAAGCCAATCCTTGAATAGTTGAGTTCACAAGTGCTAGAAGTTATAACATTCTACCATTACAAGTTGCGCAAGGCGGGATGTTGGCTACTACATTCGGCAATTAGTGACTGATAACAAAAAACTTTGAACCTGAAAGTAAAACAAGAAAGAACAATTTGGCACCAACAATTGGCATTTTTATTGTAATTATAATTTGCGGGTATAGGGGATATCAAGAACTTACAACGTAATTATAATTTGCGGGTATAGGGGATATCAAGAACTTACAACGTAATTATAATTTGCGGGTATAGGGGATATCAAGAACTTACAACTTTTGCTACGAAGACGGCTCCAATATTGTAGCAAGTTCATGAAAGCAAACACTCGAACGGCTTTGATTTTCATCACACTGGATCTTCATACAATCTGTTATATTACTAATGACAATATTAGCCTCTGCACACAGACTAGAAAAGCATGGTTGGATCTTAGCCCTGTTTAAGGCAGGCAGTGCTGCCAGTAATTCTTCAATGCGCTGCAACTTTGAAATTAGAATACAAGCCGTGTTTTTCTTTAGCTCAATCTGAACAAGAAGATTTTCCCAATAGCCCTTGAGCTGCGTCATGTTCCCCCCAATTTCCAGTTTCTCTATTGTCTTTGGTTTATGGTTTTCCTCTGGTGCCTTCCCTCGTTCCATGTGAGCATTGCTGGTCTTGATATTGTCCTTTTCTTTCTCTAAATTCACCCTAAATTCAGCCATAAGCTGATGTGCTATAATCTCCTGCATAAGATCATATAATTTATATACGAAACATTAAAACACTGCATTTATCATCATAAATGTTATCAAACGTGGCCATACAATTAAATCATTAGAAAATGAATGTCAGGAGATTCACAAATCATTGAAAATTATTAAAAACCTCACACAACCAATCACAAGTTGTTGAATAAATACCTCACGTAAGTATTGAGAAGGTGGCCCACGGAGAGCTATCTAGCAAATAGCTTTGAGTTCAGTAGACATAGCTACTTTAGACATAGCCACTTTCCTTGGAGCTTGCCCCAACAAGTAAACTCTTTCCGAGTAAATTTTTAAGCTCTTTAGGTTCACAAACGGAGAAGGTTGACGTAAGAGAAATTCCACAGATGAAGAAAGAAGCTTCAGACAATTTTATAAGCAAAAATTACACATACAAAACAAGAACAAATAATGTGGTATGTGTACAGATTTATAAAAGAAGACAGCAAATCTTTGTGAAGTGTAATTTCATCTTCAATATTGTGTTTGGCTGACTATTGCATCAAGAGAGAAAATGACATGTAGAGTCCATGTGCCAATATAAGTATCAAAGCATGTTTCTATATCTAGTTTTAGTATCGCACTATTGTGAAAAAGAATTCCCGAGTTTCAATGTAACTTAAAGAGATTGTGACGGGATACTCAAAAGCCTAGTTTCGAGATACAACATAACAAGGGGAATTCACATATATGGCCAATTTGACATACCCAAAACCATAAATTAGCCTTTTGATAAATTACCCCACATCCCTTGACTTCTCACGCATCCAAACATCTTGATGTGAATGCATGTACCGTACCTATCATGGATTCATGGTTTCAAAAAATTTACCATGTAAGCACACTAAAAGGTTTTGTTTCAACCTTTTTGTAGTTTTCAAAATTGTGAAAGTGCATATTTAGATAGTAAGAAAATACCTCGGCAATTTCCAAGTTAAGTGTAAGGACCTTAAGATTATGAAGATGTTGAAGAAAACAAACGATTTGATGAGCATTTGCTTCACGTGGATTAGAAACACAAACATCCGCCTTCTCCAAAGAATGGAAACCATCGGTAGATAGATGCAACGAATGATAACCTTTATAGAGGAAGGAGACAAGGTGAGGTGCAGAAATCACATGCTCTGCTTCACAGGATCTAATAGTGAGATTCTCAAGTTGAGGTGCAACCACATTGATCACCTTCACTGTATAAAAGGCACTTACAAGTGTGAGATTCGACAATTGAGGATGACAGATACTGAAAGCATCTGATCCCATTGTATTGAACTTCGTTAATTTGAGATTCTTCAAGTTTGCACATTTTGAGAAAATACCAATGCATTTGTCAGCTTCGTCATCACAAAAAGTGACAGAATGAAGATCCAATGTTGTTAATGATGGGAGCTCCCAGGTTGACGTCAAACACTTGCTTATACCATGATATCGTTTGTCAATTTGCATTGTCAAACTGTTGAGAGACTAAGAACTAAAGAGAGATAGAGGAAACGTCATATCATCTTTCACATGCAACCATACCACATTTAGTTGTTGGACATTGTGAGAAAATGCATAATTCAGAATTCTCTTGACAAACACATGGCTCACCTTTCCACGAAAAGTGAGCTTCAATGAATACACTTCTGTTAAATTGTTACGGCATTGATAACAAATTTGGTTTGGAGAACTGTTGCAATGTATAGAATTCCTCACATGAGAAATTGAGATAGTCCAAATAAACCTCCATCTAGATGACAAAACACTAGTTCCAATAGCATCTTTGATGGGGAGAAAAGCGAGAATTTTATGAATAAGATCATCTGGCAAGCTACTTAATCTATCACCTCCTACATTCATTCTCATTTTACCATACCTAGAAGATTCCATTATTTACCTTGATATTAAGTCAACACCTATCTTGTGGATTTGACCAGAAATGTAGGGTTCATCTTTGTCTTTGCAGTTGTTTGCTAAACTATCATCATTAACCCTGCAATTTAATAGAATGAAAAGATCACGAAAAGAAAAGGTATTAATATTAGTAGTTACAAAGCTGATATATTGCCGTAGAAAGAGATTCGTCTGTATTTTAAATCACAAACAATAGAAAAGGATCATGTAATCGAAATTGATTCACCATGAAAATACTGACTGACCTTTTTAGTATCAGATTCAAATGACACAGTGATCAAAGGGGACTGAAAGCACACGGCGACCGACGGCAGCCGGTGGAGGCGAATTAGTGGCTTGATTTTTCCCTTCCTGAAAAGTTGAAAAGATTGTTAATTAGAGCTTGACGTAACTGTAATACCCGTATGATGGATATTAGAAAATCGGGTGGGGTTTGGGTACGGGTATGGACTATGATTGAGAAAAATCATATCCGGGTATGGGTGCGGCTATGAGCACGATTTTAGAAAATAATTTTTTTATTATTTTATACAAAAGTAAATTCGTTTAAAAGTTAAACTAGTGTGCAACTTGTAAAAATAATTATAACTAGTTTTAAGCCCCCCGAGTTGCAGGACATGGGCGTAAAACCGTGTCACCAGCATTGCGACGACTAAAACCGGGGAAAAATGTATTACAAACACGAATTCCAAACACCAAGTGATTCACATGACGTAAAACATAGACCGAGTCAAATTTATATAAACATGTATTAGAAAGTTGAGGGGGTAAAAAAAAACCTGAAGGACCAAGTGTGGCTACCATACCCGTGCTAAGTAGCAACTAACCGACGACCAAAAAAAATGTAAAACAAAAACTATTAAAAGAACAAAGTGTTATTTAAAAATTTAAAAATGAAAAAAATATAAAGTTTTATATAAAAAAAAAAACCACAAAGGACAAAATGGTACTATTCATTGACTTGTTATGAATTAATAAGTACGAACAATAAATTACAATAACATAAATTCAGTATAGTACAAAATATTTGCTTTATATATGCATTTTTTTAAAACACTTAAATATAAAAGTCGTAAACTGGTATTGAGTATTGGGTCAAACCATGTTTGGGAATAGGGTATAATCGGTTCTGCGTATAAATCGGGTATGGTTTCAGATACGGATATTAAGCTCGAATGTATACCCTACCCATAGTAGGGTTGGGTTCGCTTATGGGTATAAAATACTCAGGTATAAAAATAACTGATTCCTCGTTCTTTTCTTGGGTCTGGTACTGGTAACGATATTTTATGCACCTCAAGCCTCCTTCCCATGTGAATTGTTGATTTGGCGCTCTGCTTGCTGCCTTGGTCACGAGATGAGAAAAGTGGTTCCAAAAAAATAGTAAATGACTAGTGTTTGTTATACATTTATTTTTTATATATTTTTTTGTTCCAAACCTTATATATAACATTTTATCATATGAAATTGCCTTGATGACGTGGACACCCCATGTCGTAAAATGGCATTTCACGTGCCTAACCACAACATATGATCTTAAAATGAAGAAAAATATATCCAAAAGAATATAAAATTTAGTTCTTCCTTTTGATTTCAAATAAAATTCAATCACGTGACAAAACAACAGTTTTAGAAATTCATAATTTAAAAAATTCCTGAGAACAATCTCAACTTTCAAAGTATTTTTCTTCACAGAGGTTTTATTAACTGAGTCTAACCCAATTAGTTTCCGATGACATGAATGAACATTTGGATACGTGTATATGTCTTTCATCCCTTTCTCCCTCTACCTCAGCAACCACCAGCTGCCATTACCCTCTCTCTCTCTCTCTCTACGCCTTCTTATTTTTCTTCTTTCTAATCTCTCTTTACAACCTCCACCATAACCACAACGGTATGAAAAGGGTATTGCAAAACGAGAATGAAGGTTTGGAGCTGCATCAGGTTTCCATATAGAGTTCAGGTGAGTTAATTATAATCACAGTTGGTTAAAATGGAGAGCAGGTTTGAATCTATTACCAACAAAGGTGGCCTTGGCAAGTAGAGGTGTGACGGTTAACCCTGATTCAAGTGTGTGCTGTGAGAAAGAGGCTGAAACAGCCCAACACCTATTTCTTTTTTGCAGGTTTGCAAAAACTGTATGGGAAAAGGTTGGTGCATGGTGTAAGTCTTCACCCCCATCTTGTCAAACGAGCTGCTGCTACATTACCCATTCGACTAGTACAAACGAAGTATATCCAGGCGATCTTTCTCAGCACGTGTTGGTTTTTTGGCGGCTCATGATGCGAAGGTTTTGGATTTTGAACAACATTCATCTAAGGATATCCAAAGTGATGGAGGAGAGAAAGGCCTAAAGGGTAGTACTTTTTTGTTGATATAAAACATGGCAAAATCTCATTCTCTTGAGTTTGAATGAGAGAAGTGGTGTAATTTTAAAAGTAGTAAAATTTCACTAGCCATTTCAAAAAATAGAAGCTAAACTTGGTTATTGGATGCTATATAAACAGTTTCAAAATGCATCTACAAACATTCCTAATCTAGTTTCTGCTAGGGAAGTACACTGCTTAGAAATATCACTTTTACGTAATTACAACCCAAACTGCGTGATCATTGTAATTCTACGCGATCGCAACAAAAAACAAGTCCTTGGAATGTTGAGTTCATAAGTGCTAGAAGTTCGAAATTATTCAGTTGACCACTACATAATGCTAATAACAAAAAAAAACCTGGGACCTGAAAAGTAAAACCAAAGAACATTGCACCGGCAGTTATCATTTTGATTATAACTATCATTTGTGATAATATGGGAAATCAATAACTTACAATATGCTAAGAAAACGAATTCAGTGTTGTAGCAAGTTCATGAAAGCGGGTTTGATTCTCATCACACTGGATCTTTATACCATCTGTTGTTTTACTAATGGTAATGTCAGCCTCAGCACACAGACTATAAAAACATGGTTGAATCTTAGCCCTATTTGATGCAGGCAACCTTGTTAGTAATTCTTCCACCTTTTGTAACTTTGAAAAAATGAGACAAGCCTTTTGAATCTACATGCCCAAATTTTCCCAACAGCCTTGATCTGCGTAATGTTCACTCCACTTTTCGGTTTCTTTCGTTTATGGCTATCAGCCACTTGTGCTTTCCCTCGCTCCAAGTGATCCTTGATGGTCTTGGTATTATCATTCACTTTCTCTAAAAGTACCCTTAATTCAGCCATAAGCTTATGTGCTATAGCCTCCTGCATGGGAAATCATATCATTCATAGAAAACATGAAACATGCTCCGTTTATCATCATTAATTCCCAAATAACGTATAATAACATACGCCACACTAAAACGTTTTATAAAGTTGGTGCATAGGCTCCACCAGATCAATGCGTCAACCAAAAAAGCAAATCTACCACTATTAAAACTTAGAATGCAAGAGACTCGGTAAAGAGATGTTTTATTCCAATTTTTTTATGCGGAACACTAAAGTTGAGCATTCTAACAAAACTTGTATGATGTGTGCTTTGAGCCATATATATTGAAACTGGTGAAGCAAAATAAATCATCATCCACCATAACTTCATATGCAATCCCTCAAAATATGGAGTCTGGGAACAAGCTCATAAGCTTTTCAACTATGTGATAAATGAAACCATATTGCTAGATTAATGTGTGTACCTCACGTAAGACCATTGTGAAGGTGCTCCCAGAAGAACTATCTAGCAAATAGCTCTTGAGTTTAGTAGACATAGTTATTTTTTTGTGTGCTTGCTCCCTCCACATGTTTGTTATTTTTGGGTAAATCGTTAAGCTCTTTAAGTTAACAAACGGAGAAGGTTGATGTATGATTAGATCAGTGGACGAAGAAATAATCTGCAAAAAGTTTTATAAAACGAATGTTACATATAGAAAACAAGACAAATGATGCAATCTTCATAACTATATGTACAAATTTATAGATGTAGGCGGCATATCGGAAGAGAAAATGGCGTGTTAAGTCCTCGTATCTTGATACTTGGCGCCGGCAGTACCATGTATCAATATATAATTTCAGCATCGCATTCTTATGAAAAAAATACTAATTTTTAGTGCAACTTATAGAGAGCAATATACCATGTAGATACATGAGTACATTTCCCAAGTTATGTTGGGACCCTTACTTATCTTCATTGTTTTTGAGAGGAGATAACTTGTACCGACTTCACTAAAAACATCATGGTATTTGAAACACAAAACCCTAGTATGGAAATACAATATAACAAGGGAATATGACATATAGCTAGCTGGTTTGGCCAACCCCAAACCATAATTAGCCTTTGGATCAGTTTTTACCTGAAATCCGTTTGAGTAATCAAACATCTAGTTGTGATTGTACATATGTCCATTTTCAAACCATTTAAAACACGACAAATGGCCTTATTCCCTACAAAATTTCACCAACCTAGTTCCTTTACCCTGTCCTAGTTACAAACGTAGCTTATCCACTTTATAGCGATCCTAGAACCCTTTTGGCCATCAGTAAACAACCACCGAAAGATGGCGAAAAAGCAACCCAAGTGATGAAAAGAGAATTTGGGATTTTGATGATAAAAAAGTAGGGTACCGAAAAAGTTGGATAGCGGCGTTTGAAATTCAAATGGCAGTAAAGTAACTAGTAGGATGGCAATTTTTCATGTCAAATGGTGAAAAAGTTTTTAACTGTAAAAATCCCACATGTTTTCATCTTTTTACTGTTGTTGGAAGTATGAAAGTAGTTACTTAGATTGAATATTATTGTATGATGCTTACATATACATTGAGAACCAGTTAATACAAATGTACCTCAACAATTTCCAAGTTAAGTGTAAGGTAGTGGACATTGTGAAGCTGCTGAAGCAGACAAAAGAGTTGATGAGCATCTGCATCTTTTGGACTGGAGACATAAATATCCGCCTTCTTCAAAGAATAGAAACCGTCAGTAGATAGATGCAAGGATGGGGGCCATTATAGAACAAGGAGGTAAGGTTAGGTGCAGAAATCATAATATACACTGCATGATAGGATTTAATAGTGAGATTCTCGAGTTGAGGTGCAGCCACGTTGACAACCTTCACTTTATCGGCGTAGCCATTTTCAAGTGTGAGATTAGATAGTCGAGGATGACAGATGCTAAAATCATTGGATCCAGTTGTCTTGAAGTGTTTTAACGTGAGATTCTTCAAGTTTGCAAATTTTGAGAAAATACAATGCAACTGTCAATATTGTCATCACGCAAAGTGACAGAATGAAGATCCAATGTTGTTGAGTTCCCAAGTGGACCATGGAGTAACAAAACAACTACCAAATTTGCTACAAGATCTGTGACTGATATCCGTCGACAAAGTGAGATGTTTGAGAGACTGAGAACTAAAGAGAAAGAGAGGAAATTCCATGTCATTCTCAAGCAAGCATACCACCTTTAGTTGCTGGACATTGTGTGAAAATGCATAATTCAGAATTCTTTTGACAAACACCTGGCTCGCCTTTCCACGAAACTTAAGCTTCACCGAAATTGTTGCGGTGAGACAATACATGGGTAACAAATTTGGAGAACTTTGGCAATGTAGAGAAATCCTCACTTGAGAAATTGAGATAGAGCATTGAAGTCCAGATAAACCGCCACCTAATGACAAAACACTAGCGCCAATAGCATCTCTCATAGGGTGAAAAGCGAGAATTTTATGGATAAGATCATCTGGCAAGCTGCTTAGTCTATCTACTTCTACATTCATTCTCATTTTACCACGCACTGAATCCATTCTCTACCCAGTCTACCATGATAAGAACACCCAGTCAAATATATGGTGGATCCATTCTTGTGGATTCTACCAGAATTTTAGGGTTCATCTCGTTAATCCAACCACTGCAATTCAAAAAAATGAAAGGATCACCACATGCAAAATATTATGAATACAAGTGCTTACAAAGATGATACATTGCACACAGAATTGTTGTTTATATATGTTCAAAAAATCTACCAACAAAGGGTGTCGTATGAATGTTAAATCATAAACAAAAGACATGGTTCATCAGCAGATGTAATGTAACCTGATTAACTAGTCAAATGCTTATCTCCTTCTGTAATGCAGTTGGATGAGGGGTTTTTTTTTATGGCCAACAGAATCAATCCCAAGCATTTTCGGTGGCACCACATGGACAAACGAAGTACCAAGATAACACCACAAATTCCAGAAAAACTGGTAACTCACGGTGAAATACCGGTAAAACTCGTTTCGCTCAAGGATCGAACCAGGTTTTTTTTACTGGTCTCCTGTCATTGTCCACGTGCTAGAGGGGTACAAATCGGTTTTTATAAAATACTGTTCGGTTTTTAACCAAACCGGTTATTTTTGCATGAGAAAAAAACGGTTTATCAAGATTGGAACCCAAACTGGTATAACGGTTATTTCGGTTTATAACCGGTTTTTTAAAACCGGTTTCGAAGGTCAAGATCCAAACCAGTATACAAACCGGCGGTTCGATTCGGTCCTAAAACGGATTGAACCTCCATCACCTTATTTTTAAATATCGGAACAAATCAAGAGAGGATTAACAGAATAAGAACCCTTTGAAAAATAAGCAATGACAGTTTATGACTTACTCACTGACCTCTTTAGTATGAGATTCAACAAACACAAGCAGAGGGCTAAGACGATCCAGTGTGCGATGTCGAGTGTTGAAGATCAGGCGGCCGGTGGAGGCTAATTGTATCTTCTGAAAAGTTGAAAAGACGGTTAATTAAAGCTAAACTATGGAAGAATCCAAAAGGTTCAATTGCAACTGTGATAGTTGGTTTCTAGCTAAATCTATGTTTTTAAAATGAACAAAATAAATCTCACTCGTTCAAAAAAATTATCTAACCCTTTCTTTTGAATTTAGTCACCTGTATATTTTTTTCCCAAATTTTTTAAAAACATTTATGTTTAATATTTCATAGAAATAGCTATTTTAATTAGTTTTAAAATTTAATAAAAAATGTTTTTCCATAAAATAATAGAAACTCGTTTTCATAGAATAATATTTTTACTAGTTTTTTTCTTTCTAAAGTACAAGTTAACAAAAAAAGGAAACATCAGATTTGTTTGATTGGTAGTTTTGTTATAGTAATCTGTAACCTTTTTACTAGTTTTTTGCTTTTTACTAGTTTTTTTTATGTTAGGCTTGAGATTTTTTACTTTATTGATGTTAAAGATGACATGGAAAGATAAAAATAAGAAATCAATGCTATTGATTATTAATGTTTATTTTAACTAAGAAGTTAATGAAATTGTATTACTATGTATTATGTATTTAATTTGAATATTTAATATTAAAATAATTAAAAAATGGTGGGTGAGGTAGAGTTAACAATATTAAACCATTTACTTGGCTAGAGTTGGAGTAAAAGGGAAAAAACGGGTGATGTGGCACTTATATAGAATTAAGAAGGGTTAAAGTGTACACACGGCCTTAGAATACGCATTTTAAGTTTTGTAACATGTTTGGCTTTTAGCACTAATTATCATGAAAGTGTTATTAAAGGATTATAAATAACCAAAATACTTTTTATATTTCAAAAACAAAAGTAAATTTTCATTCTTGGGTTTACACCCAATCACACACACATACAACCCTTATTTGAAAAAAAAATGGCCAATCAAGTCCCTGTGGTTGTCAATTGGAATCAATTAAGTCCCTTTCTCCAATGTCCGTTAGTTGAACATTGGGATTTTCGTCAAAAGACCAAAATGTCCCTTTAGGGACTGAAATTGCAATTCGAAATGGTATTCTCTCTTTTATAATCTCTGCAACTAACCAGCCTCCATCATCTTTGATACAAGTTACCCTAAAATGGCAGCAGCTTCATTGCGGGCTAGCAAATACGACTGGTCGCTCCAATGCACTATGCTCATGAAAATCTTCACTTGATCAATGTAACTATCAACATCAGTTAACTGGTTGGCAATCTTCTTAAGTTGCTGACAATAATCATCCACTAGCTACAAGCAGTAAGGCTAAGATTGAAAAATCGGGTCTCTATAGCAGCAACTTCAGCTGTTTCTTACTTAAGAAAACTTCTTCAAGTTTGAGTCAAGTCTCACGGGTAGTGGAATCGGTGTCGAGAACCCGAGTTAAGCAAGTCATAAGAGACGGTACTATATATCCATTGAGAAATCAGTGTGTCCAGTTCTTTCCATGCGACATAGGTTGGATCCTTGATTCCGATGTTGTAGTATTATCACGATGATCTAAAACTTTGTAGGCGACAACATGTAACTTTAATAATTTCACCCACGAAGAATACGTTACTTTTGTTCCGTTTAGTGGCCAGACCTCGGTCTGAATATTAGTCGTCGAATAGGCTGGATGTATTGTATTCGGTTTGGTTTCCGGGTGTTGGATGAGGGGCCATCAGTTTTAGTCATGTCTGATGTCGAAATGTGACAGGAATAAAACGGAAAAAAAAGTAATCAATAGAGGAGGAGGGGTAACGACATGGAAAGTGCTCACCAACGTTATTGTATATCAATTCTGTCACCGAATATAACTAGTTTTTGTCCCGCTCGCGGTACGGGGCACTAAGCCGAATAGTTTTCTCTCATAACATGTATGTTTGTGTTTTGGTTACTTGTACATACTACTTATAACACGATATCATAAAAAACTACATCGAGTCAAGCAATTAAAACAAAACACTTTTATACTTTTGCTAAAAAAAAGAAATATTGGATTTTCATAATCTCAACTATTCGCCATTGGGCCACCAACAGTCCCAACTTAAAATAACCACTGCATCCCAACTATTAACATATTTGCCTCCAATGGACCCTAACTAACAGAGTCCTAACGTCGTAAGTCTCCGGTTGCCGGAAAAGCGTTTTTGGTCGGGAAACTTATTTTTGGTCAGAAAACTCAACATTTTTGTCTCAAACCTCTTTGTAACCTTATTACGGACCATTAGGAACCTTTTTCTAGTAAAAGCCCCAATTATTGAAGTCACCGAAAAACTTATTTTTTCGCCGGAAAACTAAACTTTTGAGCGGAAACTTAACATTTTCATCTCAAACCTCTTTGTAACGTTAGATCGGACATTTAGAACAAACGCGTTAGTGTTCTATTAGTCAGGATCCATTGGTGGCCAATATGTCAATAGTTGGGACTGCCAGTGGTTATTTTTTAAGTTGGGACTATTGGCGGCCAACGAAAATAGTTGAGATTATTAAATCTAATATTCAAAAAAAAAAACTAAAACAATGGAAAAACTATAATTTTTAACTTGGAGCAAAATTATATTTTTTCAGGACAAATGAATATGTGTCAGGCAACCATCGACATGAATAAAAATTACACTGAATCAACCAATTAAAACAAAACTATACCATAGTTTTGTAAAAAAAACAAAATAATTATAACCATGGCATGACCATAATTTACAATGGTGGGAAAATCGTAAACTAACAGGAACAGAACTGTAAATTTGAACAGAGGGCAAAATCGTAATTTGGCCGGGAGAAAAAAAAACCCGATGGCAAAACTGGAAATTTAAACGGGGAAAATCTAATTTGGTTGGACGAATAAGGAAGTGTTAGGTGCCAAGCACTATTCCCCCTCATTGTATTTGTAATGTACTAGTTTTATGCTTCGCCCACATTGCGGGGCGGTAAGCGAAACATTTCTTAGTTTAATAACATGCACGCCTCTATTTTGGTTACTTGTACATACTATTTAAAACACAATCTCAATAAAAATCGAGACATAGATAAAAATACGCGTGTGAAATAATTTTTGTTTTAATGAAGTTTATGAATTATAAAGTAACTTTATTAAAGTCCAGGAGTAGTATCAGTTGTCCACCAATAGCTAACGATCACTATTCCCCTGGGTTGATCCGTTACGATAGCAAGGGAAAAGGCTAAAAGATGAAATACTAAAAGTAATAAAAGTAGAGATACTAAACATGTACACTAACAAAGTTAAAGCAGAGGACCTAACCACACATATAAATAAAGGTAACCAGTAAAAAGATTTTTTTCTTCTTCTTCTAAAAACAGATGGGCAAAACACGTATATTAGCGAAGTTAAATGCATAAAAGCAAAATACAAAAAGCGACGATCAATTACGAAAAAGAATAAAAGTAGAGGGAGTAAACATGTACAATACCAAAGTTAAAGTATGGGAACTAAACATGCATATAACAAAGTTAACCAATAAAAAGAAAACTTTTTAAAAACAAAGGTGCTAAACATGTATAGTAGCAAAGTTGAATGTTCAAAAGTTAAATACAAAAAAAACGACCAAAATGAGGGGGTGCCAGGTAGCCGCCTAACACAATTCCCCTAATGGTTGTTGTAGTTATAGATAATTTGGTATATAAAAGAATGGTGGTAGGGTATTCTAAACCATAACTCTGATACTATAAAAGCTTTTGTGGTATATATTTTTTTTTGTCTTTCCTCAAACATAAAACCCTTCAAATAGGGGGTACAAGATAACCCTACCATTAATTTTAGGAAATAGAATCATAATACAATTACAATTAATCTATATCACACATAAATATAAACTTGATTATAAGGGCAAAAACTAGGGTGTTAATCGTGTCAGGTTAGTTGGTTGTGAGTTGGCTGGCTTAGATGTGCAACCCGAACCCAATCCATATTATTATTCGTGTCAAAAGTTTCAACCTGAATGCGACACATAAATTCTGGTCAATCCGCCAACGAAAAAAATAAAGCTATATAGTTTTTTTTTCTAAATACTTAAATGGGTTGATGGGTCAACCTGAACCCGACCTGCTTTTAAGGCATGTGAAACCGAACATGACCCTTATTTCTAAATACTCAAATTGGTTGACGGGTCGTGTTAGTTGACCCAAAATAGGTTTTTTCTCTCGTGTCAAGAATTGTCGCTCTAAAAAATTGTATAAAAATATTTAAATAATTTAAAATTCAATGGTTATGGATCTCATTATACATATAATCTAAATTTTAATAAAATACGCTAATTAATGCTACATGGCATTTTTTTCCTTCAACTTATTAAATATTAATTAATAGTATTATTAATATATCTAATATCTAATAAATTATTAATATCTCTTGAATTAATATAAATATATCTGATATCTAATAAAAATTCGGACATGTGGATTTACTTGAACATTAAAGTTATAAGAGCAAGTAATTAGGTATTATTTATATTTTTTATTATTAATGATATTATCGTAAAATATGAAGAAAAAAAAACAGATTTATTAAGTATAAAAATGTAACCAAAATTTTAATTTCCATCCCATTAATTTATAATTTTTTTGTGCTTCTAGAGTTGTACCCTATGCTTAAGGGGTTTAAAAAATTGCATTTTCACTTCTAACCTAAAACTTCTCATCTTTTACAATTTAAGCTCTTTGATTTTTTTTACTTTTAACATAAATCTTTTTTTTTTGCAGTTTAACCCAAATACTTTTTTTATTTTCATCGTTGGTCTCCCAAATTTTCATATTTCGCTAGCTTTTTTTTTGCATTTCGTTATAATTTTTGTGAGTTAACATGTCGCAACGTGCGAGTAGAAGTCAACGTTTTTTGTCTATTTTTCTCATTTGACATGCCCGCCGCAAGGCGTGTACTTATTCCCGTTTGGCATGTTCGTCGCAACTCTAGATCGACTTAGTTATTTTTTCTATGTTTTACGTTTCAGACTAATTTCTTTGCATTAACACGTCGCAACAGGTGTGTATACGATTTTACGTTTGTTTTTCGTTCGTTTTTATTTTTTTCTTTTTTTTATTTATTTTGTTTTTACGAGTTTTTCTAGTGTTGGTAGTCGTTGACAATGGTATTGCATTGGTGCTACTTCGCATGGTTTACGCTACCGCGAAGCACGGGACTTAAACTGGTTATATTATATTTATTTTTAAGAGATACTATAAGATTTTCAAATAATTTTCTATGTTTTAGTTTTATAAAGCTATAATAGACAAGAAAGATAGAAATAAGAAAAAAATTAATAAATTATTTAGGTTATTATATTACCCTATGACAAATGAAAAAAAATACAAGAAAATGTTATGGTTCAGATAAACAAGTATTTTTTCAAGTATATAAAAACATTAAATGTGTAATCATTTGCTTATCTAGGTATGTATCAATGTATGCTCAATATCTTATGTTACCAACATACTTACTTGCAAGTATCCCGTGGGGTATTTACAATATGAAAGCTAAAACATGAAAATTGAATGTATGACACTTGCATGTGCCAATGGACTTTATTAAGCTCTTATAAGAGACCTTCATGAATTATAACTTTGCTTTTTTATTGTTTCTTTAGCATTGTGATTAATTTTGTCACTCTTACCTTTAATAAACTTTGGTCACTACTTTGATTTTTTTTAAAGATATGTAATGTAAAGTTCCCTATAAACCTGTGAATATTTTTCAATTAAAAATGGTTGCATTGTCTTTATCTTTCATTCTGCCACATCTTTAAGTTTATTACTACTAGTTCCAAACGCAAATAAAAGAGGTTCAATAACAACCATAATCATAAATGTTTTCAATTTTGAATTTCGCTTTAAGCTTAATAAATATTAACATTAACTTTCTTAAAGAACAAGTTGATGTTAGGCTATGATAGGGGTGGTGGATTGGATCATGTATTGTTTCGCAGGACATGATTCTCAAGTAACCCCCCCCCCCCCTTAAACCATGGTGGTTCGCATAGTTTAATCTGTGACAACCACGATTGTCTTTAAATTAATTAGGAGATTTTGATTGGTGGGGAGGATCGGCGATGATAGTGGGGTCATTATCCACACAATATATGGTGGTAGAATAGGTTAGTGAATGAGGGTGAGGTGGACCCTAATGTGGAGGATAGCAGTGGTCATTTGGACCATAACCATATCACGTAGTCTTATTGAGGTGGATATTACACGTATTGTAACACCCAAAAACGGGTTTGATAATTTAAACCCGGTTAATATAAAGGAACGGGTAGAGTACCGTTAGTGGTAAAGGTGAACCGTAAACAAAATAACTAGGAATAATTAACCTAGTGGTAACATGTATATAAGTAACAAGATAATGAGTTTTAGTCTCATTTATAATCAAAACGAAACTTGAGGAACCAAAACCGTCAAAAGGGAAACATGAGTTTTAATAAATAAAATTAAAACACAACACACACACATAGTGTGTGTGTGTGTGTTTGATGTCCAGGGAAAAAGAAAAAAGGTTCAAACCCTAGTTTATGAAGAATCTTCAAATTGAAGGTGAATCAAACTCAAATCCATGAATGAACATGAATTAATGATCACCTACACGAGGGGATCATAAGGTATGTCTTAAAACTTATATTGGTGGTCTTCTATGAAGTGGGTTATGTTTTAGTCCGTGAATTGGTATGAATTGAGTATGAATGTGTGTTAGAATCACCATATAGAACTTGGATTATGCATGATTTTGATTAATTGGATGATTTAGAATGAAACCCATTGCATGAGTTTGAAGATGATGATCATGATGAACATGTAGATGTTATGTTGTGAACTTGTGATGCATAAGGTGTTATATGAAAGATTGTGATAGATAAACTAGATGTAGGATTGATGATTACGTGATTTTTGCTTGAATGTGATGTTCATGAGATGAATCGGGAGAACATTCTTAAAATACTTGTACATTATGCTTAGAAAGTTGTACGCACGCCAAGTGTTTGATGAAATGCCTAGTATAAGTTAATATATGGAATTACATGTTAATCAATGGATAAATATGTATAGAAAGTAATAATGATGAAATTGTTAGCGAACTAATATGTGAAGTGTGTTTTAGATGGAGTTCATGTGGAAATTTAAATTGTTAGTATGATGTGGTAGAAGCTTGCATTAGGAGTTTGTACTCTATGCTCGAAGATATGGTATACCTTATGCGTCTAGTTGATTTTGTGGTAGGGATCAAGAGGCGAAAGTGGTGTCATTGTATGACATGTAGAATTACTAGTAAAGATAATGTTAATTAAGTTTATCTCGAATGAAGTCGTTAGTTATGGAATTATAAGATGACTAGCATGGAAGGAATTTGGTTATGTTGCGTGTGCATATGTAATCATGTGGTCGTATGCGTGTTTTACTACGTGAGTAGGGAATGTACATGATATCCGTAGTATAACTGACTATAACGATGTAGAGGTATGAGATTAGATTGATAATTCATAAGGTAGACATTGACTTT
This sequence comes from Scalesia atractyloides, assembly GCA_947069175.1. Classification (NCBI taxonomy): domain Eukaryota; kingdom Viridiplantae; phylum Streptophyta; class Magnoliopsida; order Asterales; family Asteraceae; genus Scalesia; species Scalesia atractyloides. The sequence continues at coordinate 5,760,221 of CAMTDV010001634.1, forward strand.
CTAAAAGTCAACTGTGCATAAATAGCATAGTAAGGCTTTGGTCACAAATGTTATGTTAGAGAAATTATTAAGTACATACTATATCAATATGTGTTATATGTGACGACACGAAGAATTATGTGGAATGAAAAGATGCGACTTCTAGCTTATACATTGTGTTGTTGCAATTCGACGAGTAAAGTTCAATATAGAATATGAATGTGAAATGAATGCAATATTAGAATGTGCATTTATATTAACGAAATAGTAACCATGATGACATGAAAGTATAGGATCATGTCAAGATTGGGGGAAAGCATGGAAGGCTAACGGAAAGGATATGTGGAAGCATGTACGAAACGGGCACTCGAGGTAAGTGATTTCCGGAATCACTTCTTAGTTTGTTTAAGTAAGGTTATGTTCTAGTTAAATAAGCGTGATAGTTGAAGTCAAATATGGATTCGTTGTATGAAATCGATGATTTTTCTAAGTAGGTCGAACGGGTTAAGACGAGGTTTTATTGCTATACCGGAAAAGTTGCATAAGTAATGATTTCGGTATTATAACCGGGTATTGGGTAGAATTGCATATAAGTACGCTAACGAGAAACGGAGACGCGAATTGATAATCAAAAGACTCGGTTGTGAGATATGATTGATAGTTAAACAAGTATCGCGAATGAAAAATTTATTAACGAAGTTTGATTTCGTATAATTGAATGAAATGAATGAGTTTAACGCATACTGGGTAACGGGTGCGAAAACCCAAGTACGAAACTCCAGATAATGTAAAAGTATTATAGTTGTAATGTTCATATAAGTTTTGGGTTAAAACAAATTAGTTGTTTGATGAAAATATGAACGGGTCGAAGTAATTCGTAAATGAATAATAAGTCGATAGCGTATAAGTTAAGAATTTCCTTAACTCAGATGTTGGATTTCAAGTTCACGTGATAGAATATCAAATTGCGATCATGTGGGAAGAAAGGGAGTTTAATCGGGTAAACGGTTTAAAAGTTACTCAAGTTTTAGTGTTAACGAACGACGGAACAAAGCTGCAGATAACCAGCTTTAGAGAGGGCGTCGCCGACGCCCTGAGGGCCGTCGCCGACGGCATGTGCAATTCCAGTTTTTTGCCGACACCCTATTTTACTGTCTACGAAGATTTCTGATTGCGCGAAAACCAAGAGGTGTCACCGACGCCCTATAGGGCCGTCGCTGTCACAGCCCCCGACCCCACCCTGTGAGCGGGAGTCGTGAACCAGTCAAGTGGTACCGGTGTTTATTAAATATGCAGTGGAATTTTTTTTTCTTCAGGACCGTAGTTAGGAAATAATTTCAGAGTTTATAAAAAAACAAATAATTAATATTAAATAAATGACTAAAACCCGTATTTCATTTAAATGTTTTTATAGGAATAAATTCTAATAAATAAAAAAAATAAATTTCTTCTTTTATTCAGGTAATTATAGCCACTTTATTTAAACCTTCAGTGCTCTCCATAGCTGGCTTTTATTATCTTTACATCAAATTACCTGAAACGCGTTTTGAAAACATTTTATCAGCAAGAAATACTTGTGACTTCATTCCATTTTATAAAATGACACATTGTTATATTTTACAGTATCAAGGGCAATTACATTGCTTTTATCTAACAAAAACTCAATCAGTATTTGTCACGTTGGTAGTTACAATGACTGTGGTCATACTAGTATTGGCTAACTCTTTGTCCAATAGTGACGCTGGACTAAATAATGTATACAAAACCCCACATACGGCAGTAATTGCAGATTAGCAAAAACTTAATCACTGTAAATACAACTTTGCAAAACAGTTTAGGGTTTTGTAAAAGCATTTGAGAAAAGTAGAATGACTGACTTGGTAACTTTAGGGTTTAACTAATGGCTCCTGGTATAATCTTGGGCATAACTCCTGAGCTCTTAATAAAATATATAATGCACTCGTGTTACGTATAGTAACCCAATTCAACTTTATCAATACACCCCGAGACAAAACCCCAACTTAGTTTACAAGCGTAAACCTTTATCAGGAAGCGTTTTGGCATCAGTTGCTGGGTTCAAGATCAATCGAATAGAGTATTGACTCAGTGATAGGTGTTAAAACACTTAAATAGTGTAGGGTCTTGAAGTATTTATGGGTGAAACTAAAAGAAAATAAGGTATATATGAGAGAGAGAGAGCCGAGAGGCAGAAGGGAGTAGAGGAAAGAAAAGGAAATGTTCATGATATTATTTTTAGTGAAATTGGCTTGGCAACCAAGCTTCCCACGTAAACATATACGTAATATCATTTCATATGTTATAATTATATTATTATTTTATTATTATATATTTTAATTAATTAAGCTGATCAACTCATTTATTGCTTATAAATTCTAAAATGTGACGTTTTATAAAACGATGAATATGCCATAGAAAGCATATTTTTATCTATATTTTGACCTAACTTTCATTAAAAACGGAGTAAGGTTAATTATAATGTATTTTTATTATTATAATTTTTAAATGGTTCCTATATTCGTCTAAATACTTCATATTTTTAGCAGTCAACTTACTCGTAATCTATCCGTTTAATAATATAAGTTTCTATATACTTTATTTTGAATAAAATTTTTGGAGATGTTACATCCTCCCCACCTTGTTTTAAATCTCGTCCTGAGATTCACTGAAATATAGATGAACACTTTTAAGCTCATTACTGATTCTAGTTCCTAAGTATATTCTAGTTCTTTGCTTTGAATTCTACTTTACTTTGACAGAACTATTCTCTATGCTTTGGAATTCTTATCTTTTTTTAATGAAAGTGAAATTACACTTATAACAAAGTTTTTAGATGTTTTGGATCTTAGCACAACTTTAGTTACAGGTTTCCTAATGCATTGATAATCGCAAGGGGAATTCTTATACTTTTGATGACGTCGCAACTTATAGGGTTCCCGTTGGTCATCTTGTCACACAAGTTACGAGACGGATGATCAAACGAAATAGTGTTTGATATCGGAATTACGAGAGATTCCTGATAAATAAGTCTAAAATTATTATTATTGACACACATGTTCGTGATTTACCCCTAATTGTCCATCATTATGGTCTGGAATTTCCTTATAGATATATAAATCTATATAATCTTGTATTTCACATACTATAATATACATACCATTCATAAGGTCATGTATTCAACAGACAGGTTAGACATCAGGTCATGGTACTATTTAGGGAATTTCATTAACATAACATATACCCCATCTTACCCGGTCTCGCCGGAGAGGTACCCCCATCTTGTAGGACAATCTGGAGAGTCTACTACACCATACCCAGTCTTGCCGGAGAGGTAATTATCATTGTATTTTCCATACATAGAACTCTTAATTCATGATTCTAAAATTTCGTCATGTATTATGACTTGTATCAAGAAACAAGGAAATTAGTATTCTCATGAGTGATCATATTCTAGAACCGAGTAGTACTAATAAACAAGAAATAACAGTGGCCCTGTGTTATCGCTTATTTATCATACTTGCTATGTTTTAGACATCATCCTCATGGCATACCAACGCCCATCACACTTTATCTATGCAAGTAATTAGCTTATCTCGAAGCTTTAAACTAAGCATTTTTCTTAGGTTCAAGTCTAAATACTATCATGGGTGTTATTAGTAAATATCAATATCCTAACTCTTTTGTTTTAAGCATAGATATTGTTATGGTTATGACTTTCTTTTGTTTGAAAATGGGCTTCTGATAAAAATATTATTGTCTTTATTGACACTATGGCTAGTTCCTATGATGAGTGTGCTTATAGCTAACTCAAATTATGCTTATGCAACACTATATTTCCTTCAAAAGGAATGTTTTATTAGACATATACATTTTTAGATTATAACAAGTTTCATGATTCATCTTTATAATGACTTAATGTATTCAATAAACTGCTAGTGATATATATATATATATATATATATATATTCTTATGTTATCTACAAAAGATATTTGATTATTATACTGTGTATACCATCAAGAATTCATATTATATATATATATGTGTGTGTTATTTTATTATTTAGAATCATAAAATTTCAAATTTCTTGTTAATATCATAACTTACGTAGTGTATATATATATGATACTAAATTATTTTGTAATATCTCCAATTTATAAAAATCCAACTATATAATCGATGGTACCAATTATCAAGCTTATTCCTATAATTTTATTTATCCTTTTATAATAATAAAATTAGTAATAGTATATTGGAATAAACTTTCTGTTAAATTTATTGAATATAATATTTTGGAATAAAAGTTTTAAAGAAATAAATTCATCAAAATATAAACTTTCTGGATTCATATGAACAATTTCATTTTTAACTTGTGAGTTAAACCATATTGGTTTAAAATATTAAAACTTAACTCTTAATTTATTGTATATTATATTATTTATTCAAGGAAGTATTACAATAGGTAATACAAAGTTTGACGTTTCAAAAATTGATTCTAAATATATTAGGTAATTAAGTAATATACACGTATTAGAATAATATATATATATATATATATACATAAATAATAGTAATTTGTTTAAAGATATTACAATATTAAAATTGTAATTTGATTTTTAAATAAAGCTATATAAAAGACAAATATATTAAATACACATTTAGTCAATTATTTTTATGTGGGCATCCATTTTAATTTTAGCTTTGAAAATGAAACAATAACTAGAACGTTTAGGAAAATTTAACGTGCCAGGTAAAATAAATAAATGAATAAATACTAAATTGCTGATTTAAGTCGGATAAGAAAAGTTGTTTTCATTTCGTAATATCTTTTACTTCTTAAAATTTTAATTATCCAATCTCTTTTGTATATATACCGACTGTACAAACTATTAGGTCCATCATTTCTTTTCTTTTATAATATATCATAAAATAAAAATTATTACTTTTATTAAGTACAATATTCTAGATGACAGAGAATAAAAATATGATTATAATATATATAATAATCTTTTAAACATACATTTTTTTAAATCATGTTGTGGGTGTAAATGTATAAAAATTTATAGTATCCTACGTAAAAATAAATTTTAGTTCGCATTATATACACGTATAAACATATAAATATTATTTAAATGTATTACAATGTATATATTTTTCAAATAAAATAGAATTGTAATATATTTAAATAATTATATATTATCTTATATTAATAATGAAAACCAATAAATAGTTATTAAAATAGTATACATAGTTCTTTTAATATTTTAACTTTAACTATGGAATTCAATGTGCTATACGACGGGTATTCAACCATTATCAGTTTGAACCGTCAGGGTACATTTCAACACTTGTATAAGTTATAAAAGAAAATACTTTATTTAGAATAAAACCTTTTTTTATACCGACAAGTCGAAAAACTTTTTGAACAAATAGATTTCACACAAATGTTTGCAAAAATGTAACCGTTTGTCTACAATTTTGACTAATTTTTTTAATTGGTTATTTTATACAAAATGTTATAACATTAACTATATTCGTTCATATAGTTTTTGATCGATATAAAATAATTAATAGGATCTTCGAATATTATACTACTATAAATATATTTAATATACTAGTAACAATTAACTTTTATTTACTAGCATATTAATTTAAATATCGATTAGCTATATATACTAAAATATGTTTTTAATGGTTAATTTTAACCTTATATAAATTTATGTACACTGACATAAATTTTGTATATTTATGTCACAAAATGAAAGATTAACGAACCCTGTCCATTACAAAACTGTGTTTATCTAATTCGTTGTTTTTATTTTTCTGACTCATGACTGATTTGTGAAGACTATGCTATAAAAAGATTATATATTAATGTTTATTAGAATAAATTAACACTTATAGTTATATAAGTGATATAATTCAAAATACTTATATGTAAAATATATTACATATTTTAAATGTAGGAACTTACTAGTGTACAATTTTATCTAGGGTTATATGACCAAATTAGTCAGTATATCATAGGTATATAGTATCCTAATGATACGTGTAGTATAACTTATTTACACAAAACAGGGCTTTACATCTAAATACACAATGCGTATCACCATTGTATTTAATAATATAATATTGTAGTGTATAAATTTAAACGGTCCTCGCACAGTTTAATAATATAAACATTCTAAGGTAATATACATAATGTATTTTAAACCCCTTTTTATTTTTCATATAAAACATGTTATTCGTACAAATAATATCTTATTTTATGATGTCTAGAGGCATCATACCTGAATTGTGTTATCTTATATTTATATTAACATTAATATATCTTAACATCAATATATTAATACTAATATCATAACATTAGTTTAATGTTATGAAACTTATATTAAATTTTATGTTATTATATTAATATAAACTAGAATTTTCCTATCGCGCATTGCGGCGGGAAATCCATCTACAAACCAAACAATAAAGACAACATTTTAAACAATTTATTTATATATATATAATCAACTCGTTTTAATTAACAAGGACCCATTTAAAACAAACTTGTTCTAATTTATAACATGTTTAAAATATCAGCTTCTAATTAAGAATAAAGATTAGTTTTTATGCTTCACTATGAATTGTTATATGAGAAATAGAAACAAAAGTAAAATCAAAACAAAATAAAATAAAAATATTTTGAAGGTAACAAAATCATGTAAAAAGCCTGTATCTTGGTTGTTCCATATATATTTTTTATTATTATCTATTATATTATATATTTTTTATTATTATTTATTATTATTATATATAGATGTTAAAAAAAACTATCGCAGATTATATAAAAGACTTAAAGGAGTTACAATGAGCAGGTTATATACGGAATTATTAATTAGTTTAGTTGTAACTTTTGTTAATGCTTTCTTAAGCTAAAACTGTATCCTTTAATTAGTTTTTTTATGCATATTGAAGAAAGCCCTAGATTAACTAGACCGGAATCTAAGTAGATCTATGGAATGGGCTCTGCATAAAAGGGCTAACCCTTCGTTTGGTTTCACAATGAAGAAGAATGAGACAATACTCCGGCTGATCCTGCAAAACAGAACACGCGTTAGCTCGTCACGGGGAGAAGGGGGTTCTCTCCATGACCACCCTCCGGCGTGAGAATAAGTACATGTAGTCGGAAGTAAAGTATTGTAAGAGAGAGAGAGAGAAGTAGTTGAGAGTGAATACATTTCCTTGAACTCCAAGTTACTTATTTATAGCCGGTGTTTGGCGCCAAAAGGAGAGATTGTTAACTTTAACAGAATCTTCTGCTATTCCGTTAATGTTTGTGGCAATCCGTTAGTGCACACGGATCGTGAGCTCATCAGCGGTTAGGGAGGTGCCACGTGTCAACATGAGATCACTACATTTTATAAATGTGAGCATGCAATCACCGTGATCTTCCTCAGCCGTCCAGATGCTGCCATGTGGCAATTGGTTACAACCGAAAAGATGCTTGCACGATTGGGTGTTAGTGGCTTTTAGAAGATTTCACAGTTGTTACCCATCTGTTGTTCGCCACGTGTACATTCTGTTACAACAGAAAAGATTCCCTTTGCTTCTGCACCAAGTCAAGGATTTTGCTAAGGGAAAGTTTCTCAGGATTAATTGTTTCCTTGCGCGAGAAGCGCAAGTTAGTTAACTGATCTTCTTTCTTCTCCTTGCTGCTTAGCGCAACGTTTGGTGGATACTTGCTTTGATATAAATATCCGCGCAAGGTTTGTGCATTAAGCATTATTAAACGAGAGTGTTCAAGGTTAACTTTGAACCTTGCGCGAGCCCGCGCAAGGTAGTTAAATGAAGCATTTATCCAAAGAGAATGTTCAAGGTTAATTTTGAACTTTGCGCGAGCCCGCGCAAGGTAGTTAAATGAAGCTTTTATCCAAAGGGAATGTTCAAGGTTACCTTTGAACCTTGCGCGAGCCCGCGCAAGGTAGTTATATGATCCTTTCCTCTCTTAGATATTCGCGCAGAGTTCTAATGAATCTCAGTTTGGCAAAGAAGTTTGCGCGAAGTCTCCTTAGTAGTTATTAATGGGTATGGTTTCCTTTATTGGCGCAAGGTTTTTGGGACCATACCCCTTCAAGTCCCCCAGTCCACTGTTGCTCCTATGTAAGAATAAAAAGTAGGTGGAGCACTAGACTTGATATAAATGTGCTGCGCTAGGTAAGTATTAGTCTTTTGTTGTTTTCTGCATCTTGGTAACGTGTCGTAAGTGAATTTTGAAAAAGTATTTGAATTTCAAATATACTTGGACACGTGTCACTTATCCACATGATGTAGTTGGTGAAGGTGCACGTTCTTGAGACGTGGTGGTACTGTTGACAGGCTGTCAACAGTACATGCCTTACATCATTTAATGTTATTTCGGCGACACTTGCGCGCGTGGGGCGGTTACTGTTCCCCACTCGCCCCTGCAGTTACCTGGGGATATGTGATAGTCGCAAAAGTCGCTGCAGTCAAATCTTGCATTAATTGCGATTAGTATATAAGGGATCAACGATCCATTTGTTTCCTTACCAGATTAAATCTTGAGAGAAAATCTTGTGTTCATATATTCCGGCAACCTTCAAAGTTTTCTGCTTATTCTTCGAAGTTTGAGTTATGGCCACCGGTGCAAGCTCTGCTGATATGCCATCAACGTCAAGTTTGCCATCATTAAAGTGGTCGAAGAAAGATTTTGATAATCTTGCTACCAACTTTCTGTTCGCTCCGTCTTGGAAGGCGTTTTTTCCGGCGGCGAATGCCACGGCGGCTGATGCTCCGGCCGGTTACATTACTCTTTTTTATGACTACTTTGCCAAGGGAAACTTCAGGCTTCCGGTGACCCATTTTATGCTGGAAATCCTTGATTTTTACAAATTCCATATTTCTCAATTGAGCCTGATGGGGATGGTGAGGATCCGGCACTTTGAATTTGTTTGCCGGTCGATGCAGATCGTACTGACGTCGAGAAGTTTCGGGTCTTCTATCAGTTGCATTGTTCGCTGGGATTCTACTCGTTCCAACAACGTGTGCAAGCAAAGCGTTGTTGTTAGTGCCACCCAAATCTTACCACGACTGGAAACAGAAGTTTTTCTTTATAAAGGCGGCAGTAATCCCGATGAAGATGACTTTCCGGGCCGGTGAGGATATAGAGCTGGAAACCCTCCCCATACCTGCCGACGAGGTGTGGTACCTGGACATTAAAGTTGTGCCCAACATTGTTTTGCCGGAGAGGGTCCTCATCGCTGCTGGGATGAGTATTTTTTGGAAGAAAGAATGCCGGGAAAAACCGGTGTATACTGAAGACGGAACTGGTACGTAACTGTTTAACTTCCTAGCAATATCTTTTAATAGATATGTACTGATGCAAAAATATTTGTTATATAGCTGCGCCGCTCTACTTGGTATCCTTCAAGAGAGAAAAAGGGAAAATGGCCGTCGTGCCCATTGCTGAGGATAAGGATACCTGGTTCTCGCAAATCTTGGGGAACTTTGAGCTGCCCAAGAAGGAGGATCTGGAGGCGCAACCGTCTTCTACGATTGGTAATTAAATTCTTACAAGGCCTAAGTTGATATTGCAATATTACTCTTGAACATATTTTCTAAGTAATATTGTAATATAACTAACGGCGCAACCCTTTGTTCAATATGATTGATTATGTAGGTGATTTGCTAAACTTGGGCGTAGGCCCTGACTCGAAGAATAAGAAGAAGAAGAAGCCAACTGCTGCTGCAGCTGCTGCACCTCCCCCTTCCAAACCAGATAAAAAAACCAAGCCATCAGCTGCTGCGAAAGCTGAGGGTAAGAAAGGTACGCGTCTCGTATCTGACTCTTGGTGTGATTATGTGGTGGTGTCGGACTCACTGGAGGGTCTTCCGCCTGTAGGTTTGAGGAAACCAAAGCCAGAACCCATTGACACCTCCTCTCTTCCTGCCTCGAACCCAGACGATCCCTAGGAAATACCCTCAAGCCCGTAAGAGGCGTTGAAGCGCACTTCCAAGAAGAGGAAGGAGTCTGAAACTAAACCTCCTGTTCCAACAAAGTTGCGCGCCCGCGCATTGGTAAAAAGGGCATCTGGATGCCTTTGCAAAGAAGTTCTCACCTGGTATGTTCAGTTTGTTGCGCATTTCTGTCAGAAAAGTTGTGCAGAATCTTATGCTTGGTATTTGTTAATATGCTTTGTAGAGAAAATGGTGAAGGCTGCGCCGGCCACCTCATCTGCTATACCATCGCCGCGCAGGCCTGAAAATGTTGGAGAGGGAGATGCGGAGCGAGAGGCACCCGTTTTTGGCTCTGACCCCATCGTCCCAGAAAATATTGAGGAGGTGGCTCCAGAAGAAGAGCCTAAAAAATTTGATGCTGAGAATCCTGCTGGGGAGCAGGTTAAAGATACAGCTACATATGCTACAAGGGATCCTGCTGAAGAGCAGGTTAAAGATACTGTCTCAGATCTTGGGGTGAAAGATACCGCAACTGCGGAGCAACAGAAGATATCTACCCCTGTGCCGAAGCCTTCAAGGTTGATATCTAAGGGAGCTGGCCCTTCGGCACAAAGCGAAGGCTTTATGACTTTTGATGATTCTGATGAGGAGTTGCCCATTCGCCCAGAGGAGACGCCTGATATTACCGTTCTAATTCTGAGAAGCGGGCCTCTGCGATCCATCAGCCTGTGTGGAAGGTTAAACAGGGTGATGTTTTTACAGATTGGCACTCCTTCAGGGAGTGGTATAAGGGCTTCTTCCCTCCGACGGAGGTAAAGCGCCAAGAAGAAAAAGACCACGAGGCTACATACGAGTCATATTTGCAAGAGTCTGCCTTCGCCTCTTCTACAGTAAACAGGATCGTGCACGAATGACGCAGTATGAACAAGGAGTGGGATGAGGTTGAGATGGATAAGGCGAAAGCCAAACTTGAAAAAGAGAAGACGTTAAAGATGATCGTCGATTTTGAGGCTGAAAAAGCCAAGTTTGAGGAGGAAAAGAAGACCGAGGAATGGTCTGTGCTGTCTTAGGTGTGGGCCTGTATATGGCTTTTTGAATGGTGCAGTTGGAGGAGCAATTTGGGTGATTGGTGCAGCAGTGATAGGAGGGTTGGTTTGAGTGACAGCAAAATTTTTCCTATTTCGCTTCCTCTTACCAGCAAACTTCGAGGATGAGACGAGGTGGTTCGGAGTTGGGGTCTCAATGGGTGCTTTCTTCTTCTCATCTTTGAATTTTCCGTTTCGAATGCGATTCTCAGTGAGTTCTGTAGCTAACTCCATTGCGGCTTCAAGTGTTGCAGGCGAAGTGCTTAAAACTGAATCTTGGATTTTCGAGGGGAGGCCTCGAATGTAGTGTTCGACTAAGCGGTACAAGGGGGTGAACAAATTGGGGATCATCTGGTTCAACTCAAGAAATCTCTTATTATATGAAGTGTGGTCTCCTTCCTTTTGTTTCAGTGCGTGGAATTCGTCTTCCAGCTTTTTGATTTCGCTTCTTGGACAGAAACGTCTTGTCATAAGTTCCCTTAACTCTTCCCATGTTAAGGCCATGGCATCTTCAACTCCTCGCTTACCCTTTTCCGTGTTCCACCAGGTAAGGGCTACCCCAAATAGTCTTCCAGTCGCGTAACGTACCTTACGGTCCTCGGGACAATCGCAATTGAGGAAAGTGTTTTCCATTTCTTCAAACCAGTGAAGAAGGGCGGTAACACCTTGGGTCCCTTCATATTTTGGGGGATCGCAGGATTTGAAGTGTTTGTAGGTGCACTTGGGGGTTTTGGAAGGAGGGTTGGCGATGCTCTGGTCTTCTTGGTTGGGGGGGTTGATGGGATTATCGGTGAGAGCTTGTTGAACTTGAAGCACGATGTCAGGAAGTACAGCGGCCATTTGTTTAGCGATTTGTGTGGCCAGGCGTTCGTTTGACTTTCCTGACTTTCTACCTCCACGTAATTGCCTAGCCGACATCTACATGAACATATATAGGAAGATTGTGAGTTTAAGAATTTTCTAGGTGTCATGTGTCGTAAAAAGAATGAAAAACAACATAACTGACAATAATTTAACTACATCCATAGGATGTCTTGGGTTTGCTCATGTTTGGGCCTCCAAATGTCCCCCATACCATTGCCTGTGTAGTCATGTGGGCCCCCATGACTATTGGGCTTGGTAGGATTCACATTGGTGTCGGCGGGTTAACACTCGCACCACCCGAATGAAAATCGTAAAACATGATTGCGAGATGTATGGTAGGAGGGTGTCCAGGTGTAGACACAATGACAGCTCAAAGTGGGGTTAGTTCACACGACGTTTGGATAGCATGCTTTGGCCTAATAGGTCCTTCGTACTCTCATCGTTAGTCCCCAGGTAGGCAAACTGGTCCTTTATTTTGGATTTATACGAATGACAAGCCTAGACAGGACGTTTCGACTACCGGTACTCGTACCCTTCCAGTTACTACATGCCCGTCGTGAAAACTCACTTTGATGTGATTTGAAAAATACAAAATCATTGCAAAAATCATGGAAATCGTGAGGTGTGTGCTCTCATAGATATGATATGTTATGAGGATATGAATTATGATGAGCATTGCATAATAACATGTATTTGTGAGCGTGCTTGCATAACATTGGGTGTGAAAATAAACATGAAACATATAAACATCATGAATTTTGCATATAACGCATAAACAATTAAAAATTTAATCAACTATAGTATAGGCTCTAAGGGTCTAATAACCTATCCTATATCCCTATAGTCACAAGCTCTGATACCAATCTGTCACACCCCGACCCGCAGCGGAATAAAAGTCGGGGCATAATTGGGTTATCACCAAAGCTCATGATATTTACTAAGATGTTTCATATTTATTAAATTCAAATTACAAACTAAAATATCCAAAAACAAAATCCATACAATTACAAAGGAAAATGAAACTATATATTTATTCCAAAGCATTAACTTGTTTATTCTTCTAGGCCATCCTAAGTGTTTCCTGTCTCAGCTGGATCACCTGTATCATGTGTAAAACAGGGGAGATTTTGGGTCAACAAAAGTTGGCGAGTGAACCTTGATAAAACATTTTAACTAATTTCTTGTTTTATTTATTAAAGAAAATTCGTGCATTAATCAAATGTGAGCAAACATATATATGTAAACAATCACAAACCACTTTGGATGAGTATATGACATGAATGATGATGTATTTGAGATCAAGGCTCAATCAAACGGAGCCGATCTAATGAGGCTCCTGATGCTCAACCCGTATCCCACGGGGAACTGATGGGCATAATGAAATGCGTGCACTGAAATGATAAATTCAATCTACATATAATTCACACAACAATCAATACACATTTGATCACGGATATGATGTATGCACAAGTGTTTATATAAAATAAAGGAATAGTACGACACATGAGACACCCCAAAACATGATTAAAACGGGGAATTAGTAGAGATTCACTCACAGTGGGTGCGTTCCTTGATAATGATGATTGCGCACGAATTTAAGATTCAACCGACGAGGGAAAACTAACCTAAATAATAACGAAATAATTCGATAAATAAATAATGTTATTTGGGATTAATATTTTTAATTAGTGCTCTTAATGAGATTTTTAGATTTATTTTTATGAGTTTATTGCAAATTTTTAACCTTAGGAAATCTTATTTTTAAGTATTTTTAAATAATTCTTTCAATTTAATAATTAAAAAGTGAAAATAAAATTTAAAAAAATATGTTGACTTTGTCAGGTCTGACCGGGTCTGACCGGTCGGATAGCATGAAATTCTGGCGGCGAGTGAGGTTCGAACCCGTGACCTCTAGTATACGTGCACGCAGCTCTACCAACTGAGCTACGTGTCTAACCCGAAATATTCTCTGTTTTAATTATATATATACTAACTAGCTTTAACCTTATTTAGTTTTTATTAAAAAGGTTTTTAATATGGCCGAAACTGATTACAGAACCCGGACACGAACTCGGGATCTATAGTTCGAGTGCACACATCCCAACCAGTTGGACTGTGTGTCTAATCTGCATAAAACTGGATTATATTCATTTTATATATATACTGTGAATTGATCTGAATAAGTTTTAAAAAGTGTTGGCTTTATTTCAGAAAATCGGAAACATGTGCGACTCGAACTCGGGACGTGTGCTTTGTAATTGCACACAGTCCACCGCTGGACTGTGTGTCTAACCCGGTTAAATACCCGATTGTAATTATATTAGTATACATCTTAAACTTCATCTTCTTCACTTTAAAAACACAGAACTTATAACTCGACCAAAAATTGTTTGAAACAAAATCTGGTTGACTGATTAAGACTAATACATGCTGAATAATAGATTACAAAAAGAGTTGAGAATTATACCGATTAGAAGTAAAACTTCGGTTTTCCGGTGATATTCCGACGAGTGCGAAAATCTCCGGCGACGTGCTTTGGAAGGAATAAAGCTTCAGGAAGAGAGTGCGGTTCTGAGTGAAATGTTTACAAGGAGTTTGGGTGGGTATTTATAAGGGGGACAGGCCGATTGGTTTCGAATTAGAGGCCAAAATTTGCGGTCAAGGATTTCAATTCTCAAAGGAAACGGTTTTGACTAAATTGAGTGTTAAGCAACGGTTATAACTGATGTCGAAATCAGTTTACGCGTTTCAGTCAAGGGAAAGTAGCAACATTTGCGGAGTCTTCGTTTTTGACGGCGATTTCGGGTTCTGAGTTTTCTGATTTACAGGTTGTGATTTTTTGTTTTACCATAAGTGTTATTTGATTGAGTATTAAACACAAAAATGTGTGTGGCGAAGTGGTGTGATGTGTGTGTGTACGCGGTAGACCCGGGTTCGAGACCCGGCTACCCTGTTCTGTTCTTTTATTTAATTTTATTATTATTAGTTATTAATTATGGTTTTTAAACTCTAAAATATTTATTAATTATGTATTATTTAAAATAACCGGCACAATAAATACACAACGAACTTTTAACCGAATATTTGATTATTAAACGAAGCGGGTTTTGAAACCCGTTTTACGACGAATGTTACACGCAACATGCTGACGAGCGCAAGCGCTTTGTGGAGGCTTGCGATCTCGATAACAAAGAAAAGATATCTTTGCGCAACGAAATTGAGAAGCTTAAGAAAGAGAAAGCTGATACAGTTGCGGCGGCAGAAGAGGCGCGCTCTCATAGAGAAAGGAGCGAGCAGAATGAGGTATAGACCAAAATGACTCTCCTTCTTAAGAATAAAGAGATTGATGATCTAACTTCTATGCTATTTGACCAGGCGCGGCTGCAAGATAAGGTTGATGTTTTGAAAAAAGATATCAACCTTCACCGAACAGAGAAAGCCGAGTTGACCCGCCACTTAACTGAAGGTGAACAGAAACTTAACGACACGGAGGTCGCTCGCGCTACATCAGAAAGCCTGACCGAATCCCTCATGAACCAGCTTACCTGGTTGCGGGAGTATGGGATTGTGGAGGTAATATTCCCTTTTGTTTGTACATGTCAGGTTCGATAATCATAACATATATTGATTGAATTTGTATACAGATCGCAAATGCCATCCTTAACTCCACGGAGTTGGATGAGAGAGTGGCAGAATTGATGATGGCTGCGCGTAGCGATGGGCATGCCGAGGGCTAAAGAGTGTACATTGCATGTGGCACATGCGCTGAAGACCAAATAGGATACAAGCTCGCATGGGTTAAATACTGCTGCCATTTATTCTGCTGCGAAGGAAAAATACGATCAGTTGCAGATTCCTATTATGGACCTTGTGGATGCCGCGCTGCAGCAAGATGACTTTGTCGATGGACTAAAGGAAATCTTCACAACAGAGAAGCAGGCGGGCAAGGAATCCATAAAGTAGGAAATTTGTAACTCTTTATCTTGTAATTACTTGTAACGTTGCGCTGCTGCGCAAGTATTTTTGATGTGGCCAATGAGGTTGTGGTGGAGTGGTTGGAGAAAGACTTGGTATTCCTAGTGACCCAAGTTCGACTCCAACTCTCCCCACTATTTTCTGCGGCATCCAGGTGAAGAGCGAATACGGGTGGCACCGGTTCGTCTTGGATGGGAGGCGAGGTTTTACCGATTACTCCATTGTCGTGCCTTCGGGCGGGTGGAGGTCGGGTTTTCGCGCATCTGGGAGAGCCAAGGGGCTGGCGGCGGTTGAGTAGTCGACCTTGGCCACAGCGCCCGGTGTCACGGTGGTTGGCACGTCGTTCCTTGCCGTTCAAAAAAAAAGTATTTTTGATGTGAATATGATATATTTTAGCTTTACAATGTTTGCATGTGACTAATTACTTGTGTAGGATAGACAAATGAACAATTTATTTTCTCATGTGTGAGCGTAAGTATTAAGTTATCTTGTGGCTCATGAGTTTGTGTTTTTGTTTATCCAAAGGAATTGCATGCACTTGTAAATAAACATATATAAGACTGTAAGTAGTGACATAGTATTTTATTTATACTTGATAAAGCGTAAAGCTATGGCTGCCACTAAGAATACATAGGAAATAAAGTAAGCAGTCTCGTTACGCAACCCTAGAAGTTGCTTAGAGGACTGAGATTACATATAACATATAGATGTTGTTGGGCGTTCCAGGTTCGAGGAACACTGGATCCGTCCATACGCTTCAGAGTGTATGCGCCTTTTCCCAATACTTCATTTATCACGTACGGACCTTCCCATCGCGGGGCTAACTTCCCCGGTTTTTCGGCATTCGATACTTCATTATAGCGAAGAACAAAGTCACCAGGCAAAAAGGAGCAGATGCGTACCCTTTTGTTGTAATACTTTTCAGCTGAGACTTGTATTTAGCTTCGCGAATCGTGGCATTTTCTCGTCGTTCTTCTAATAAGTCTAGATCGATGCGCCTTTGTTCTTCGTTATCTTGTTTTTCCAAGGCTAGCATCCTTGGAGATGGTAACCCAATTTCGGCAGGAATCACAGTCTCTGTGCCGTACACAAGGCTAAAAGGAGTTTCTCCAGTGCTAGTCTTGGGCATAACTCAGTGTGCCCACAAGATGCTAGGCAATTCATCAACCCACCCCCGCCGTGCCGTGCCGAGGCGGGCATTGATACCGTCGACCAACTGTTTGTTTATGCTTTCAACTTGACCATTTGCTTGTGGGTGCGCAACAGAAGCGAAAACATGTTGGATTCCCATTTCGGTCATCCACGTTTGCAACTCTTCAGCCGTTAAATTTGGACCGTTGTCTGTAATAATGCGCATGGGCAGACCAAAACGGCAAATAATGTATTCCCGGATGAATTTGCGAATTACCATCGCTGTAGTAGAAGCTAAGGGTTTAGCTTTAACCCATTTGGTGAAGTAATCGACCGCAACAATGATGAACTTGACTGCGCCGGGCGCATCTGGAAATGGTCCCACTAAATCAATGGACCATTGTTGAAAAGGCCAAGCTGTTGTGACAGGTACCAAAGGATTCTTTGGGCGCAACGTTTTAGGGGCATGCCTTTGGCAGGACATGCATTTGCGCAAGATCTCTACAGCGTCAACGTACATTCCAGGCCAATAATACCCTGCGCTTTTCACTTTGGCTACTACCATGCGCGGCCCAGAATGTATACCACATAGCCCCTCATGGACCTCCTTGATCAGGTATTGTGCATCATGTTTGTTAACACATTGGAGCGAAGGACCCATGTAAAAGCGTTGGTACAGAATACCGTCAACCATCTCGTAATTAAGGGCTTTGCATCGTAACTTACGTGCTTGCGCTTTATCGTCTGGTAAAGAACCATGTAACAAATACATCATTATTGGAGACATCCATGATGGATCTCCTACTTCGACCATTGTTACTTGTCTGAGAGGGACTGATGGATTACTTAAAACTTCGATGCGAACTTCCTTTGCCAAATGTTTAAAACTAGTTGCTGCTAGTTTACTTAGAGCGTCAGTATGTTTGTTTTCGCTTCGCTTGACGTGTGTGGCTTTAAATTGTTGGAACTGTGCTATGAGAGATTTAGCTTACGCCAAGTACAAAGCCATGATATCTCCCTTTGCATCGTACGTTCCAATTACTTGCTCAGCAACTAATAATGAATCAACGTGGGCTTCTAAGTTTGTTGCACCCATTTTAATAACGAGCCGTAAGCCTGCTAAGAATGCTTCATATTCGGCCTCATTGTTGGTGCTTTTAAAATCCAACCGAATTGCATATGTGAATTCTGCTCCCTCTGGACTCATTAATCGAAGACCTGCTCCAGCCCCATCACTGTTTGATGCGCCATCTGTAAACGGTGTCCAGACTCTATTGTCTATGACTGGGACTGGGTTTTGAATTGCTTGACATTCTTCAATTTTATCAGCAGGGATTTCAGCGATGAAATCTGCCAAAACTTGGCCTTTGATAGCTGGTCTAGGTTTATAACAGATGTTATAACCCCCCAATTCTATTGCCCACTTCGCAAGTCGTCCAGAAACATCTTGCTTTGTCAAGACTTGGCCAATGTGAAAATTTGTTAAAACTGTAATAACATGTCCTGAAAAATATCTTCGCAGCCTGCGCGAGGCGTGGACCAATGCTAAAACTAATTTCTCCATGATTGAATACCTTGTCTCTGGGTCATTCAACGTCTTGCTGATATAATAAATTGGAGACTGGACCCCTTCGCATTCTACCAACAAGACAGCACCTACTGCTACCTCAGATGCAGCAATATATAAGACCATGGGTTCTTTTACTTGAGGAGCAGTAAGTGTGGGAAGTTGAACTAAACAATATTTCATTTGCTGGAAAGCTTGATCAGCTTCAGGAGTCCATGCGAACTCTTTGCTCTTCATACAATTGCGTTAGGTTCGAATAAATGGATAAGACTTTGCAGCATGATTGGCGAGGAAGCGGTTTAGCACAGCTAACCTGCCAGCCAAACGTTGCATCTCTTTGATGGTACTAGGAGAAGACATTTTTTGTATTGCTTCGAACTTCTCAGGATTAACTTTGAAACCGTCCTTGGTGACGATGAAACCCAAAAATTTGCCCTCCTCCATGCCGAAGGAGCATTTGCTTGGATTTAACTTTAAATTTACCTTTCGCAGAGAATCAAAAGTTCGTTGTATGTTGTCTAACATAGTGTCTTCTGAATTACTCATAATGACCAAATCATCAATTTAGACTTCCACAGTTTTCCCGATATCATCTCCAAAAACTGTATCCATCAATCTTTGATAAGTAGCTCCCGCATCGCGGAGACCAAAAGGCATCTTGGTATAACAAAAAATGCCCTTCTCCGTGCGAAAAGCTGTTTTATCTTCGTCCTCTCTTTTCATCAAGACCTGATGATAACCTTTATAACAATCTAGAAAACATTTCCAGCGAAAGGAAGCTAATGAGTCAACCTTTTTGTCAATCTCGGGGAGAGAATAACAATCTTTCGGACACGCCTTGTTTAAATCTTTAAAATCTACGTACATCCGCCATCCCCCATTATGTTTCTTTACCATGACTGGGTTTGCCACCTAGGTCTAGTATTTGACTTTGCGCAGAATACCAGCATTTAATAACTCGGTGACTTGTTTGTTCATCGCCTCTGTCTTTTCTGACCCGAGGCTGCGCTTTTTCTGTACAACTGGTTCTGCTGATGGAAATACATTCAGACAATGTTCCGCAATGTTGCGTGGGACACCGACCATGTCGGCAGGTGTCTAGGCGAAAATGTCTTTTGCGAAACAACAGTAGTTTAAGTTTTGCGTGAATTTCAATACTGACTGCGTGTCCCAACAGGATTGTTTGCTCGGGATACTTATTGTTGAGTACCCATTTTTCTGGTTTGTTACTTGGCAATGTCTTGACAGCTTTACTAACTGGTTCTCCAATAGACATGATTTCTTTCCGCGCGTAAAGTATAGCTATACCATTTGGTGTTGGAAAACCACAAGCGGCATGTGGAGCGGAGGTAATCATACTAAAATCACGCTGCGTGCGGCGTCCCAATAGTACATCGTGACGGGAATTTGCCGGCATCACCATGAAGTTGACGTTACTCGTTCGAGAACACCTCCCATCAGAAAAAGTAACAGGAAAAAGGATTTGTCCTAGAGGAAAGACAGCCTCATTGCAGAATCCAGTTAATGGAAAATCAACTGGTTCCAAGCGTGCCTTATCCTCAGGATCTAGCTGCTTGAAGCACTGCTCATACATAATATCTATGGAACTACCAGGATCGATAAACATATAACCTGTTTGGTAGTGTCCAAAGATACCTATGATAAACTGGCCGGTCTTCTTGAGGACCTCCTGGAACGATAGGAAAAATGACTTGCTGTTCGCGCCATGTGTTGTTTTGAAAATGTTGAAGGCTACGCTTGCGCGACGAGCCGCCTTTAATCATGGAAACGTGCTGTTTCATTTTCTTGTTGCTAGGCCCTTCGTCCCCGCGCGTAACCTGTTTAATCTCTTTGCGCACATTCTGGAGTAGATGTGTAAGCTTCCCACTCTTTAATGCTTTTTCAATCTCCGTGCGCAGACTGATGCAATTATATGTTGTGTGACCTGTGTCTCTATGATAGTCACAGAACAAATTAGGGTCTTGCCCTTTCTTGTTTTTCATTGGTTGTGGCTGCTTGAACTGATAATTCTCAGTGTTGAGAACTTCAGCCGGAGATTTCGTCAAGGGAGTCCACTGGCGTTCCCTATTCTCTTGTTTAATAGCTTTTTGAGTTGTTATCTTGTTGATTGTTGCACGCGTATCGATTGGTGAATAAGGAGAATACGAATTCTGACTTGACTCTTTCCAATTTCTCTTATACTTGCGACTACCTCTACTCAGGTCTTGCGGACGATTCTGTGGTAAAGGTGGCCTATTAGAATTCAAGTTGCGCTCAGTCTGGGCATAGACCTTGGCTGCCGCCATGAGTTTATCCCAGCTCTTTGGAAGGCCAGTCGTACCGGAAAACACTTTAATCATTTCGTCACACCTTACCGCGTATCTGAACTGCGCGAGTATAAGGTCTTCGTGAACATCTCCAATCTCCAGCACCTCTTTATTATTACGCGTAATAAAATCTTCGAAGTTCTCATCGTCCCTCCGCCAGATGTTCTTTACATCTGAGGAGTCGCGCACGTATCGTCGTTGCTGACTGAAGTGTGTAAGAAAATTTTCTTTTAGGTCATTCCAAGAGGAAAGTTTACCTGTCCGCAAATTAATAAACCAAAGGCGCCAGCGCCGGTAAGGGTTTGTACAAACATGTGACACCACATTGGCAATGTCCAGCATCCAAGTAACCCTGCACCGGTGAAGAGGCGCATGTGATCATCCGGATCATTAAACCATTAAACTTTCCAACATCGGATGGTAATTTCGCTTTCTCCAACGGAGCTAGTGCTATCTCTCTGGTAAACTTTGATTGTTCAGCTGCTTCGGTTGGGCGATACACCAAATTGTAATTATGCTCAGCTTCTGGATTGTATATTGCACGTACTTTTGGTTTGTAACTAGCATGATCTGCAGATATTCGATTGAAAATACTTGCACTATCCCCTTCCTCATAGGTCTTATCGAGCTCATCGTGTTGGGTGTTCCGCTTCTGTGAAGACCGCGGGCCCAAACGAGAGTGGACAGATGCACGACGCTGAACGTTGTCTTCTTGCCTTTTATTACCAAAATGAACAGGATCATTCCTGGTTTTAGAGTACATTTCTGTTCCATCTTCAGGCATGTGCGAAGGGGAACGAGCATGACTTTGAGTATTATAACTCAAAACTCGAGATGCCGGCGAAGCACGGACCTGAGGAGCGTTAACCGAAGCTTGAAAAGCTGGAGTTCCGGTTTGGGCACATAACTGAGCATGCATAGTGTTTAGAGCCGCTTGAGATTTGATTAACCACGATAATGGAGTCCCTCCAAGTGGTAAAATCGACGTAACATCAACCTGAGGAGCCGTCGGCGTTACTGGAATACTCGCATGATTAGGATCATACTGAGCATTAGCTTCGCCGGAAGAATCCTCAACTATTTGTCCGTCGATCTGAGGTCCGACAACGACGCGTCGAATCTCCGATCGAGGACCTTGAAAAGATGATCCATCAGCCATGATGCTGCAGATCTAGGTGAAACGAAACGAAAGATGAGAAAAAGAATTGGAATCGGTGGGCGCCAATGAAGAAACCCTAGATCAACTAGACCGGAATCTAAGTAGATCTATGGAATGGGCTCTGCATAAAAGGGTTAACCCTTCATTTGGTTTCACGATGAAGAAGAATGAGACAATACTCTGGCTGATCCTGCAAAACAGAACACCGTTAGCTCGCCACGGGGAGAAGGGGTTCTCTCCGTGACCACCCTCCAGCGTGAGAATAAGTACAGGTAGTCGGAAGTAAAGTATTGTAAGAGAGAGAGAGAGTAGTTGAGAGTGAATACCTTTCCTTGAACTCCAAGTTACTTATTTATAGCCGGTGTTTGGCGCCAAAAGGAGAGATTGTTAACTTTAACGGAATCTTCTGCTATTCCGTTAATGTTTGTGGCAATCCGTTAGTGCACACGGATCGTGAGCTCATCAGCGGTTAGGGAGGTGCCACGTGTCAACATGAGATCACTACATTTTATAAATGTGAGCATGCAATCACCGTGATCTTCCTCAGCCGTCCAGATGCTGCCATGTGGCAATTGGTTACAACCGAAAAGATGCTTGCACGATTGGGTGTTAGTGGCTTCTAGAAGATTTCACAGCTGTTACCCATCTGTTGTTCGCCACGTGTAAATTCTGTTATAACAGAAAAGATTCCCTTTGCTTCTGCACCAAGTCAAGGATTTTGCTAAGGGAAAGTTTCTCAGGATTAACTGTTTCCTTGCGCGAGAAGCGCAAGTTAGTTAACTGATATTCTTTCTTCTCCTTGCTGCTTAGCGCAACGTTTGGTGGATACTTGCTTTGATATAAATATCCGCGCAAGGTTTGTGCATGAAGCATTATTAAACAAGATTGTTCAAGGTTAACTTTTAACCTTGCGCGAGCCCGCTCAAGGTAGTTAAATGAAGCATTTATACAAAGAGAATGTTCAAGGTTAACTTTGAACCTTGCGCGAGCCCGCGCAAGGTAGTTAAATGAAGCTTTCATCCAAAGGGAATGTTCAAGGTTACCTTTGAACCTTGCGCGAGCCCGCGCAAGTTAGTTATATGATCTTTTCCTCTCTTAGATATTCAGCGCAGAGTTCTAATAAATTCTCATTTTGGCAAAGAAGTTTGCGCGAAGTCTCCTTAGTAGTTATTAATGGGTATGGTTTCCTTGATTGGCGCAAGGTTTTTGGGACCATACCCCTTCACATATTATTTCTAACAGTGGCAACAACAAAGGGGTATAACCCAAGTTGTTTTTTTTGTAGTATTATATAATAATATATCTACCTAGGTAGCTCATGGGTACACTTAATCATATTGGTCACTCATACTGTGAACTCAAAACATAAAAATCATAATATAAATATTAACATTTACCTACACAGAATAACACATATATTATTACATTAATTTCTTAACATAATGTTTAAGTTTTAGGTATTGAAAGAACACCTAATTGACTTAAACCAGTGGCTCTGATACCACCTTCTGTCACAGCCCCTGACCCCACCCTGTGAGCGGGAGCCGTGAACCAGTCAAGTGGTACCGGTGTTTATTAAATATGCAGCGAAATTTTTTTTCTTCAGGACCGTAGTTAGGAAATAATTTCAGAGTTTATAAACACCAAATAATTAATATTAAATAAATGGGCTAAAACCCGTATTTCATTTAAATGTTTTTATAGGAATAAATTCTAATAAATAAAAAAAGTATAAATTTCTTCTTTTATTCAGGTAATTATAGCCACTTTATTTAAGCCTTCAGTTCTCTCCATAGCTGGCTTTTATTATCTTTACAGCAAATTACCTGAAACGCGTTTTAAAAACATTTTATCAGAAAGAAATACTGGTGAGTTCATTCCATTTTATAAAATGACACATTGTTATATTTTACAGTATCAAGGGAAATTACATTGCTTTTATCTAACAAAAACTCAATCAGTATTTGTCACGTTGGCAGTTACAATGACTGTGGTCATACCACTATTGGCTACTCTTTGTCCAATAGTTACGCTGGAATAAATAATGTATACAAAACCCCACACACGGGCAGTAATTGCAGATTAGCAAAAACTTGATCAGTGTAAATACAACTTTGCAAAACAGTTTAGGGTTTTGTAAAAGCATTTGAGAAAAATAGAATGACTCACTTGGTAACTTTAGGGTTTAACCAATGGCCTCCTGGTATAATCTTGGGCATAACTCCTGAGCTCTTAATAAAATATATAATGCACTCGTGTTAAGTATAGTAACCCAATTCAACTTTATCAATACACTCCGAGACATAACCCCAACTTAGTTTACAAAGCATAGCCTTTATCAGGAAGCGCTTTGGCATCAGTTGCTGGGTTCAAGATCAATCGAATAGAATATTGACTCAGTGATCAGAGGTTAAAACACTTAAAATGGTGTAGGGTGTTGGAGTATTTAGGGGTGAAACTAAAAGAAAATAATGTATATATGAGAGAGAGAGAGAGAGTTGAGAGGGAGAAGGGAGTAGAGCAAAGGAAAGGAAATGTTCATGATCTTATTTATAGTGAAATTTGCTTGGCCGCCAAGCTTCCCACGTAAACACATACGTAAT
The DNA here is from genome assembly GCA_947069175.1 of Scalesia atractyloides. Lineage (NCBI taxonomy): Eukaryota > Viridiplantae > Streptophyta > Magnoliopsida > Asterales > Asteraceae > Scalesia > Scalesia atractyloides. The sequence continues at coordinate 5,784,890 of CAMTDV010001634.1, forward strand.
ATCATTTCATATTTTATAATTATATTATTATTTTATTATATTAAGCTGTTCAATTCATTTATTGCTTATAACTTCTAAAATATGACGTTTTATAAAACGATGAATATGCCATTAGAACGAGCATATTTTTATCTACATTTTGACCCAAGTTTCATTAAAAACGGAGTAAGGTTAATTATAATGTATTTTTATTATTATAATTTTTAAATGGTTCCTATATTCATCTAAATACTTCATATTTTTAGCAGTCAACTTACTCGTAATCTACCCGTTTAATAATATAAGTTTCTATATACTTTATTTTGAATAAAAATTTTGGAGATGTTACAGTCGCCGACGCCCTTCCCATGTTCCAAATGCTGAAATTTGTTATTTAAGTTGTTCGGTGTACCGTAAGCTTCGGTACGCTAACCATTATCTACGGAGGGTTTCCCAAACTTGATTTTGATTGTTTCCTTGATGTTTATGGGTTATAAAACCAAGTCTAAGCCAAGTAATGTATAAGTATGATAAGTGAATGCAAATAAGTAATCAAGAATTGTATGGAAGTAGTATGCAAGAACTTGTACGTAAACGTGTGGGTATATTGAATGTATGTATGTATATAGGTGTGTATGAATGTATGTAAGTATATATGTATGTATGATTTCAATATGTTTGAGTATTAAGGTTATTAGTAGTGTGCCTTGAGATTGAAATGTAATTACAGGTACTTTGTTGAAGTCTCACCAAGAGTTAGACACCCAGATGAAATGTGTGTATTTAGTAAGATAACGGAACGGAAAGTATACGAGAACATAATGCAACGAGACTCCATGATTATGAATCATGTTTATATAAAATGTGTACTAACGTTATGATGTTATGTGATGAGTGCAGGTTGTACATGAAATCATGGATCAACATGATGGAAGGCTAGTGATTGAAGATCGAGTATTAGAGACATGGATTGTATGGGATGAGTGGTCATGTAATCTGTATTAGTATGTTATTCCTCACATAAAGATGTTTTTATATATGATTTCAAATATAAAGGAACGTTTTAAGAAAGAAATTTTATGGCACATATTTCCGCTGCGACTTTTCGATCAAAACGTGTTAGGGTCTTACAAGTTGGTATCAGAGCCCTGGTTTGAGAGAATCAAGTACGAGAAGGTAAGTACTTGAACTCAAACCCGTGTGCTCATGTGATATGGAACCCGCACAATCCATGACTCGATCAAGATCAAAAGGTAGAAATGGAATGAAAGTGTTTACTTATGTACTCATATAAGGAAGCTGACAGTTTTGTATATGCAAGGTAAACTTAAATGTTTGAAGATGATGATTCGAGGATGCGGTTTAGGATAAATACCCAAGGCATGTAATTAGACAGATGAACCCTAGGTACGTAATGTTAATATATATGGTACCGGCGTTTAATTAGACAGATGAACCCTAGGTACGTAATGTTAATATATATGGTACCGGCGTTTATAAAAAAAAGGAATCTCCTTGGGGAGGGTAAATATTAAATGAAAGACAATGATGTTGTCTTGGTAAAGTTTTAAAGATGTTGCACGAAACTGAAACCCACTTCTTCAGACATAAGGCGATGATTATATGAAGGCACGAAATTAGTATGTGGATTGCGCACCTGGCCAGTACGCAAGAAACATATGACATTCGTGAGACCGTGGTAATTATCGCAGGTATGTCCGGTATAATTGGGTAGCAGGTGGACGTGTAGGTGAAATGGGTAGTAAGACTCTCAGGAAATTGAGAGTACTATGTAAGAATGAAAAGCATGAATGATAAGAATGAAGAATGTTGAATCCGTAAGTAAGTACGGATCAATGAAAAGTATGAATGATATGTTTAAATTCGTGACACGGATTCAAAACATAGAAGTAATGAAAAGTATGAATGATATGTTTAAATTCGTGAGACGGATTCAAAAAATAGAAGTAATGAAAAGTACAAATGACATGTTTAAATTCGTGAGACGGATTCAAAACATAGAAGTAATGAAAAGTATGAGTGATATGTTTAAATTCGTGAGACGGATTCAAAACATAAAAGTAATGAAAAGTATGAGTGATATGTTTAAATTCCTGAGACGGATTCAAAACATAGAAGGAATGAAAGGTATGAGTAATACGTATAACATCCGTAGTTAAACGGGTCCTAAAACCCGCTCTATTTTTTTGTAATCAAGTATATGATCTTTGGTTTAGAATTTATGTTAATCGTTTAATGGATTTTGGTATATTAATAATATATATAATAATAAGGATATTAGAAATAATAAATATATACATAATATAATTCTAAAAAAAATAGTAAATAAAAATTATGCTGACCGCAGGACTCGAACCCGGGTCGCACAGATATACCCCACACAACACACCATTGCGACACCTGCACAACATCTGATATACCCGAGTCAATTAATCCTTTATATTTACGTTTATCTTGATCTGAATTCAAAAGGGAAAACCCGCCATGTAAACAGCCGGGCATAAATCAAGCAATCATCAATTTGCCGTTTTTCCTTGCAATTACTTGGTGAAAACCGTTTTAATCATGAGTCTTAACTCAATCATGAGTCAAACACAATCAATTTTGATCTGCAAATCATTCGCCCATCATTAATTTTGACCGAAACTTCCGAAACCAAAAATTCAATCCAAGTTACTGGCCTCATCTATAAATAGTGATCCCTTGAACCCATTTAGAACACACACACTCTCGCTAAACTCTCTTACAAGTCTCTGTTATCAAGATCTACTCGTCGGAAATACATTCACTCGCCGGAATCCTCATCGGAAAACCAAAAGCATCACCGTTCGGTAAATAATTCATCTATTACCTTTTGTTTTATTAACATCTTATAAATCAGTGGTAATTATGATCACAATTCGGTAAATCAGATTCAGTTTATGTTTTAATGGTGAAGAAGATGAAGTCGATATAGTGTATAAATCTAATTAAGATTTTATGTTTAAACCGGGTTAGACACACAGTCCAGTGGTGGACTGTGTGCAATTTGAACAAGCAGACCCGAGTTCGAGTCACGCACACGGTTCCGATATCATAAATTATACCAACCCTTTTTAATACTTACATATATTCAGATTCTGTAAGTGTATAAATTTAATAAAAATTACTTATATATCGGGTTAGACACCCAGCCCAGTTGGTTGGGCTGGGTGCAAAACATCACCTAAACACGGGTTCGATTCGGAGTCTCCTCACCGGTTCGACCGTTTAAAAATATTTTTAATTAATTAAATTCTAGATTAAAACCAGTAAGTGTATAAGAATAATTAAATTCAGAATACTTTCGGGTTAGACACGTAGCTTAGTTGGAAGAGCTGCGTGCACGCAACCGAGAGGTCACGAGTTCGAGCCTCACCACACGCTGCCTATAACATGCATCGAACCGGTCAGACCCCCCTTGTCAGGTCTGACAAGGTTTTTAGTATTTTATTTTTTTTAATTTTTAATTTTGTATATGTATATTTTACTTAAAAATTAATTAAAAACCCTTAAATAAAAAAAACATGATTTTGGAGGTTTAAAATTCCAATATATACCACAAAAATAATCTAAAAATCTAACAAAAAGTACTGAATCAAAATATTAATCGGTTTATATTTATCAATTTATCGCGTTATTTTAGGTTAGTACTCGTTTGTCGATCCAATCCTCATTTCGTGCGTATTCATCATCATCAAGGAACGCACCCACTGTGAGTGAATTCTTACAAATTCCTTTTTTATTCATGTTTTGGGTGTATCATGTATCATTTATACATTTCGTTTATTCAAACCCTTGTGCTATTACCATTATATGAACTATCGTGTGATGTAAATGTTGTTTGTTGTATTGCGAGTTTATATTTTTGTCAAGTTGCGTGCAAATCATTCATTAGTCCCATCAGTTCCTCGTTGGAGACGAGTTGAGCATCAGGTGCCTCATTAGATCGGCTCCGTTTGATTGAGCCTTGATCTCATTGTTCATCATTTGGTTTGTGTGTGTGTGTGCATTAATTGATATTATGTGTTTTGTGGTTTAATTTATATATACGTATATTCATATTTGGTTATGCACATTTTTATTCAAATAACCAGTATAACTAATTCTTTCAAATATTTAACTAAGATTCACTCGCCAACTTTTGTTGACCCAAAACCCTATTTTTACACATGATACAGGTGGACAGGTTGAAGCAAGGAACACATAGGAAATTGCCTTAGAAGAAAAATAAAGAAGTCATGAAAAATGTATTTGAACATGTTGTGCTTGTATGTTTATTGTAATTTCTTCTTTAAATAGAAATAATAAATATGAAACTTTATAGTAAATGTCATGAGCTTTGATAAAAAAACCCAATCATGCCCCGAGTACCATTTCCGCTGCGGGTCAGGGTGTGACAGATTGGTATCAGAGCTTTTGACTATAGGAATATAGGATAGGTTATTAGACCCTTAGAGCCTATACTATAGTTGATTAGATTTTAATTGTTTATGTGGTTACATGCAAACTCATGATGTTTATTTGTTTCGTATTTATTACACACACAAATGCATGCAAACACTTCCACTATCATTTTGTGTGATACTTAATGAGTTATACTTGTTGTCAAACATAACATGCTTACATAAACATTCATCACGCATATTTCAATGTTCACATATTCAAATCATCCTCATATTTTCTTTATCAATATTTTGTGGTATTTTCGTTTTTCAATCTCCTCAAAGTAAGTTCTACGACGGGCATGTAGTAACTGGAAGGGTACGAGTACCGGTAGTCGAAACGTCCTGTCTAGGTTGGCAATCGTATAAATCCAATACAACGGACTAGTTTGCCTACCTGGGGACCAACGATGAGAGTACGAACGACCTATTAGGCCAAAGCATGCCACACCAAACGTCACATGAACTAACCCCACTTTGAGTTGTCACTGTGTCTACACCTGGACACCCTCCGACTTTATACCTTGCAATCATGTATTCACGATTTTCATTCGGGTAGCGTGAATGTAACACGCCAACACCAATATGAACCCTACCAGAGCCCAGTAGTCATGGGGGCCCACATGAGCACCAAGGCCAAGTATGGGGACATATGGAGGCCCAAACATGAGCAAAGCCCAAGACATCCTATGGATGTAGCAAATTTATTTTCTTCATTTGTTTTGTGAATGTTCATTTCTAAATACGACACATGACACCTAAAACGTCGAACTCATACTCTCGGTACATATTCCTTGTAGATGTCTTCTAGTCACTCTCGTAGAGGTAGGAGATCAGGAAAATTCCGCGAGCGCATGGCTGCCCAAATCGCTCAACAAATGGCCGCCGTAATACCCAACATCTTAGTTCAAGTCCAACAAGCCCTTGTCGCCAATCCTATCACCCCAACCAATCTAGAAGGACAAAATGTCGCCAACCCTCCTCTCAACACCACTAAATGCACCTTCAAGCATTTCAAATCCTGCGATCCTCCAAAATACGAAGGGACTGAAGGTGTCACCGCTCTCCTCCATTGGTTTGAGGAGATGGAAAACACTTTTCTCAATTGCGACTGCCCCGATGATCGCAAGGTGCGATATGTTATCGGTCGTTTGTTCGGAGTAGCACTTACATGGTGGAATACAGAAAAGGGCAAGCGAGGTGCTGAGGATGCTATGACTTTGACTTTGGAAGAGTTGAGGGAGATCATGACAAGACGTTTCTGTTCAAGAAGCGAAATCAAGAAATTAGAAAATGAGTTCTACTCTTTGAAACAAAAGGAGGGCGACCACACCACATACAACAAGAGATTCCTTGAGTTGAATCAGACGGTCCCCAACTTGTTCACTCCCCTCTGCCGTTTGATCGAGCACTACATTCGAGGTCTTCCTTCAAAAATTCAAGACCCTGTAATAAGTACCACACCTGCAACTTTGGAAGCAGCAATGGAGTTAGCTATAGAGCTCACCGAAAACCTCATACGGAATGAAGACTTCAAGGAGGAGAAGAAGAAGGATAAAGCATCAACCGAAACCTCAAACTTAACCCAGACCGAATCCTCTTCTCAGCCCACTTCTAAGAGAAAACGAGATGGGCAAAATTTCGATGTCACCCAAGGCAATCAACCAGCTCCACAAGCCGTACCCCTCCAAGCTATCCCAATCACTCAAGTAGCACACAACTCTACTTACCCAAATAAGAAACCTTACATTGGACCTCACCCTCAATGCAACACCTGTTTTTATCACCATCCATCTACCATACCTTGTCGACTGTGTGCTAATTGTGGGCGTTATGGTCATTTGAGCAAAACTTGTCGTACCCCTCAAAACCAAGCTTCACCACCTACCCAAAACATGATCCAATCATATCAACAACCCCAATACCCCATGGTTCCACATGTTCGAGCTTGCTTTAATTGTGGGGACCCTACCCATTTTAGAAACACGTGCCCTCGATTGGTTAACATCATAAACGCCCAAGCTCAAGCAAACCCAGTTAACCAAGCAAATCAAGAAAACCCAGCACTACCACCAGCAAGAGGAAGAGCTTACAACATCAACGCCAATCCTGTTGAAGATAATAACGGCCCAAACGAACAACCCAACTAGCCTTCCATCACCAAGAATCAAGACTCAACTCCAAACCGTCTAGTTCTTAATGTTTTCTCAATCTTTGTGTATCCCTGTTATAATTTGGGAATTTATGTATCCAAGAATTTTAATGCAAATTGATATTACTGTTTTATTCCATATATAATTACTCATTGATTTAATTTTCATATCATCATACATCACGACGTATCTCGAAGTTGGGTCGTGTCTCACTTTTTTTCATAGACTGGCCCCTTCATCATAGCAAACGAGAGAGGTATTGTCGTCATTCAGTCATGTATTCTTTCAGATTTGAGACTCAAGCTTTGGTTGTTATGTTTGTTTGTGTTTTAGAGTCACATAGAACTGATCATAACTTACTGACAAAGCCAATGAAAATTTGACAAGAATATGGTGGATACGCCGCTGGTACTTCCTATATATAAGTATTCTTGTCAAAGGATCAAAAGCATTATCAGGCGGTTATGAGAAGTTCCGTGCAGGTTTTAATATGGACATAGTTGAAGTTTTTTTTTGTTTTGATATAACCTTATATTTTCAACGCATCAATTCTCTCAAAGCTCTTATGCATGAGATCATATCCAGTCAATCAACTCTATGTATCAACGCTTTTCATCTTAGGCATCAAAAAGTGATTCCTGTAGCAGGGTATTCAACCCTTACTAGGAACGTTACCGCCTCAACCAAAATCCAAGCATCACACCTCCCTTTTTACGTTAAAAGATATACAGACATTAGTCCGAGTACGTTAGGAGTCAAAACGAGGACCCAACGGGAACGAGAAGACTCAATGCGCGAGAAATACCCGCATTTTTTTCCGGTTACGATTACTACTTAAATTTCAGAACGAAATTTCTAAAAGTAGGGGATACTATAACATCCGTAGTTAAACAGGTCCTAAAACCCGCTCTATTTTTTTGTAATCAAGTATATGATCTTTGGTTTAGAATTTATGTTAATCGTTTAATGGATTTTGGTATATTAATAATATAAATAATAATAAGGATAATAGAAATAATAAATATATACATATATATAATTCTAAAAAAATAGTAAATAAAAATTATGCTGACCACGGGACTCGAACCCGGGTCGCACAGATATACACACACAATACACCACTGCGACACCTACACAACATCTGATATACCCGAGTCAATTAATCCTTTATATTTACGTTTGAATTCAAAAGGGAAAACCCGCCCTGTAAACAGCCGGGCATAAATCAAGCAATCATCAATTTGCCGTTTTTCCTTGCAATTACTTGGTGAAAACCGTTTTAATCATGAGTCTTAACTCAATCATGAGTCAAACACAATCAATTTTGATCTGCAAATCATTCGCCCATCATTAATTTTGACCAAAACTTCCGAAACCAAAAATTCAATCCAAGTTACTGGCCTCATCTATAAATAGTGATCCCTTGAACCCATTTAGAACACACACACTCTCGCTAAACTCTCTTACAAGTCTCTGTTATCAAGATCTACTCGTCGGAAATACATTCACTCGCCGGAATCCTCATCGGAAAACCAAAAGCATCACCGTTCGGTAAATAATTCATCTATTACCTTTTGTTTTATTAACATCTTATAAATCAGTGGTAATTATGATCACAATTCGGTAAATCAGATTCAGTTTATGTTTTAATGGTGAAGAAGATGAAGTCGATATAGTGTATAAATCTAATTAAGATTTTATGTTTAAACCGGGTTAGACACACAGTCCAGTGGTGGACTGTGTGCAATTTGAACAAGCAGACCCGAGTTCGAGTCACGCACACGGTTCCGATATCATAAATTATACCAACCCTTTTTAATACTTACATATATTCAGATTCTGTAAGTGTATAAATTTAATAAAAATTACTTATATATCGGGTTAGACACCCAGCCCAGTTGGTTGGGCTGGGTGCAAAACATCACCTAAACACGGGTTCGATTCGGAGTCTCCTCACCGGTTCGACCGTTTAAAAATATTTTTAATTAATTAAATTCTAGATTAAAACCAGTAAGTGTATAAGAATAATTAAATTCAGAATACTTTCGGGTTAGACACGTAGCTTAGTTGGAAGAGCTGCGTGCACGCAACCGAGAGGTCACGAGTTCGAGCCTCACCACACGCTGCCTATAACATGCATCGAACCGGTCAGACCCCCCTTGTCAGGTCTGACAAGGTTTTTAGTATTTTATTTTTTTTAATTTTTAATTTTGTATATGTATATTTTACTTAAAAATTAATTAAAAACCCTTAAATAAAAAAAACATGATTTTGGAGGTTTAAAATTCCAATATATACCACAAAAATAATCTAAAAATCTAACAAAAAGTACTGAATCAAAATATTAATCGGTTTATATTTATCAATTTATCGCGTTATTTTAGGTTAGTACTCGTTTGTCGATCCAATCCTCATTTCGTGCGTATTCATCATCATCAAGGAACGCACCCACTGTGAGTGAATTCTTACAAATTCCTTTTTTATTCATGTTTTGGGGTGTATCATGTATCATTTATACATTTCGTTTATTCAAACCCTTGTGCTATTACCATTATATGAACTATCGTGTGATGTAAATGTTGTTTGTTGTATTGCGAGTTTATATTTTTGTCAAGTTGCGTGCAAATCATTCATTAGTCCCATCAGTTCCTCGTTGGAGACGAGTTGAGCATCAGGTGCCTCATTAGATCGGCTCCGTTTGATTGAGCCTTGATCTCATTGTTCATCATTTGGTTTGTGTGTGTGTGTGCATTAATTGATATTATGTGTTTTGTGGTTTAATTTTATATACGTATATTCATATTTGGTTATGCACATTTTTATTCAAATAACCAGTATAACTAATTCTTTCAAATATTTAACTAAGATTCACTCGCCAACTTTTGTTGACCCAAAACCCTATTTTTACACATGATACAGGTGGACAGGTTGAAGCAAGGAACACATAGGAAATTGCCTTAGAAGAAAAATAAAGAAGTCATGAAAAATGTATTTGAACATGTTGTGCTTGTATGTTTATTGTAATTTCTTCTTTAAATAGAAATAATAAATATGAAACTTTATAGTAAATGTCATGAGCTTTGATAAAAAAACCCAATCATGCCCCGAGTACCATTTCCGCTGCGGGTCAGGGTGTGACAGATTGGTATCAGAGCTTTTGACTATAGGAATATAGGATAGGTTATTAGACCCTTAGAGCCTATACTATAGTTGATTAGATTTTAATTGTTTATGTGGTTACATGCAAACTCATGATGTTTATTTGTTTCGTATTTATTACACACACAAATGCATGCAAACACTTCCACTATCATTTTGTGTGATACTTAATGAGTTATACTTGTTGTCAAACATAACATGCTTACATAAACATTCATCACGCATATTTCAATGTTCACATATTCAAATCATCCTCATATTTTCTTTATCAATATTTTGTGGTATTTTCGTTTTTCAATCTCCTCAAAGTAAGTTCTACGACGGGCATGTAGTAACTGGAAGGGTACGAGTACCGGTAGTCGAAACGTCCTGTCTAGGTTGGCAATCGTATAAATCCAATACAACGGACTAGTTTGCCTACCTGGGGACCAACGATGAGAGTACGAACGACCTATTAGGCCAAAGCATGCCACACCAAACGTCACATGAACTAACCCCACTTTGAGTTGTCACTGTGTCTACACCTGGACACCCTCCGACTTTATACCTTGCAATCATGTATTCACGATTTTCATTCGGGTAGCGTGAATGTAACACGCCAACACCAATATGAACCCTACCAGAGCCCAGTAGTCATGGGGGCCCACATGAGCACCAAGGCCAAGTATGGGGACATATGGAGGCCCAAACATGAGCAAAGCCCAAGACATCCTATGGATGTAGCAAATTTATTTTCTTCATTTGTTTTGTGAATGTTCATTTCTAAATACGACACATGACACCTAAAACGTCGAACTCATACTCTCGGTACATATTCCTTGTAGATGTCTTCTAGTCACTCTCGTAGAGGTAGGAGATCAGGAAAATTCCGCGAGCGCATGGCTGCCCAAATCGCTCAACAAATGGCCGCCGTAATACCCAACATCTTAGTTCAAGTCCAACAAGCCCTTGTCGCCAATCCTATCACCCCAACCAATCTAGAAGGACAAAATGTCGCCAACCCTCCTCTCAACACCACTAAATGCACCTTCAAGCATTTCAAATCCTGCGATCCTCCAAAATACGAAGGGACTGAAGGTGTCACCGCTCTCCTCCATTGGTTTGAGGAGATGGAAAACACTTTTCTCAATTGCGACTGCCCCGATGATCGCAAGGTGCGATATGTTATCGGTCGTTTGTTCGGAGTAGCACTTACATGGTGGAATACAGAAAAGGGCAAGCGAGGTGCTGAGGATGCTATGACTTTGACTTTGGAAGAGTTGAGGGAGATCATGACAAGACGTTTCTGTTCAAGAAGCGAAATCAAGAAATTAGAAAATGAGTTCTACTCTTTGAAACAAAAGGAGGGCGACCACACCACATACAACAAGAGATTCCTTGAGTTGAATCAGACGGTCCCCAACTTGTTCACTCCCCTCTGCCGTTTGATCGAGCACTACATTCGAGGTCTTCCTTCAAAAATTCAAGACCCTGTAATAAGTACCACACCTGCAACTTTGGAAGCAGCAATGGAGTTAGCTATAGAGCTCACCGAAAACCTCATACGGAATGAAGACTTCAAGGAGGAGAAGAAGAAGGATAAAGCATCAACCGAAACCTCAAACTTAACCCAGACCGAATCCTCTTCTCAGCCCACTTCTAAGAGAAAACGAGATGGGCAAAATTTCGATGTCACCCAAGGCAATCAACCAGCTCCACAAGCCGTACCCCTCCAAGCTATCCCAATCACTCAAGTAGCACACAACTCTACTTACCCAAATAAGAAACCTTACATTGGACCTCACCCTCAATGCAACACCTGTTTTTATCACCATCCATCTACCATACCTTGTCGACTGTGTGCTAATTGTGGGCGTTATGGTCATTTGAGCAAAACTTGTCGTACCCCTCAAAACCAAGCTTCACCACCTACCCAAAACATGATCCAATCATATCAACAACCCCAATACCCCATGGTTCCACATGTTCGAGCTTGCTTTAATTGTGGGGACCCTACCCATTTTAGAAACACGTGCCCTCGATTGGTTAACATCATAAACGCCCAAGCTCAAGCAAACCCAGTTAACCAAGCAAATCAAGAAAACCCAGCACTACCACCAGCAAGAGGAAGAGCTTACAACATCAACGCCAATCCTGTTGAAGATAATAACGGCCCAAACGAACAACCCAACTAGCCTTCCATCACCAAGAATCAAGACTCAACTCCAAACCGTCTAGTTCTTAATGTTTTCTCAATCTTTGTGTATCCCTGTTATAATTTGGGAATTTATGTATCCAAGAATTTTAATGCAAATTGATATTACTGTTTTATTCCATATATAATTACTCATTGATTTAATTTTCATATCATCATACATCACGACGTATCTCGAAGTTGGGTCGTGTCTCACTTTTTTTCATAGACTGGCCCCTTCATCATAGCAAACGAGAGAGGTATTGTCGTCATTCAGTCATGTATTCTTTCAGATTTGAGACTCAAGCTTTGGTTGTTATGTTTGTTTGTGTTTTAGAGTCACATAGAACTGATCATAACTTACTGACAAAGCCAATGAAAATTTGACAAGAATATGGTGGATACGCCGCTGGTACTTCCTATATATAAGTATTCTTGTCAAAGGATCAAAAGCATTATCAGGCGGTTATGAGAAGTTCCGTGCAGGTTTTAATATGGACATAGTTGAAGTTTTTTTTTGTTTTGATATAACCTTATATTTTCAACGCATCAATTCTCTCAAAGCTCTTATGCATGAGATCATATCCAGTCAATCAACTCTATGTATCAACGCTTTTCATCTTAGGCATCAAAAAGTGATTCCTGTAGCAGGGTATTCAACCCTTACTAGGAACGTTACCGCGCTCAACCAAAATCCAAGCATCACACCTCCCTTTTTACGTTAAAAGATATACAGACATTAGTCCGAGTACGTTAGGAGTCAAAACGAGGACCCAACGGGAACGAGAAGACTCAATGCGCGAGAAATACCCGCATTTTTTTCCGGTTACGATTACTACTTAAATTTCAGAACGAAATTTCTAAAAGTAGGGGATACTATAACATCCGTAGTTAAACAGGTCCTAAAACCCGCTCTATTTTTTTGTAATCAAGTATATGATCTTTGGTTTAGAATTTATGTTAATCGTTTAATGGATTTTGGTATATTAATAATATAAATAATAATAAGGATAATAGAAATAATAAATATATACATATATATAATTCTAAAAAAATAGTAAATAAAAATTATGCTGACCACGGGACTCGAACCCGGGTCGCACAGATATACACACACAATACACCACTGCGACACCTACACAACATCTGATATACCCGAGTCAATTAATCCTTTATATTTACGTTTGAATTCAAAAGGGAAAACCCGCCCTGTAAACAGCCGGGCATAAATCAAGCAATCATCAATTTGCCGTTTTTCCTTGCAATTACTTGGTGAAAACCGTTTTAATCATGAGTCTTAACTCAATCATGAGTCAAACACAATCAATTTTGATCTGCAAATCATTCGCCCATCATTAATTTTGACCAAAACTTCCGAAACCAAAAATTCAATCCAAGTTACTGGCCTCATCTATAAATAGTGATCCCTTGAACCCATTTAGAACACACACACTCTCGCTAAACTCTCTTACAAGTCTCTGTTATCAAGATCTACTCGTCGGAAATACATTCACTCGCCGGAATCCTCATCGGAAAACCAAAAGCATCACCGTTCGGTAAATAATTCATCTATTACCTTTTGTTTTATTAACATCTTATAAATCAGTGGTAATTATGATCACAATTCGGTAAATCAGATTCAGTTTATGTTTTAATGGTGAAGAAGATGAAGTCGATATAGTGTATAAATCTAATTAAGATTTTATGTTTAACCGGGTTAGACACACAGTCCAGTGGTGGACTGTGTGCAATTTGAACAAGCAGACCCGAGTTCGAGTCACGCACACGGTTCCGATATCATAAATTATACCAACCCTTTTTAATACTTACATATATTCAGATTCTGTAAGTGTATAAATTTAATAAAAATTACTTATATATCGGGTTAGACACCCAGCCCAGTTGGTTGGGCTGGGTGCAAAACATCACCTAAACACGGGTTCGATTCGGAGTCTCCTCACCGGTTCGACCGTTTAAAAATATTTTTAATTAATTAAATTCTAGATTAAAACCAGTAAGTGTATAAGAATAATTAAATTCAGAATACTTTCGGGTTAGACACGTAGCTTAGTTGGAAGAGCTGCGTGCATGCAACCGAGAGGTCACGAGTTCGAGCCTCACCACACGCTGCCTATAACATGCATCGAACCGGTCAGACCCCCCTTGTCAGGTCTGACAAGGTTTTTAGTATTTTATTTTTTTTAATTTTTAATTTTGTATATGTATATTTTACTTAAAAATTAATTAAAAACCCTTAAATAAAAAAACATGATTTTGGAGGTTTAAAATTCCAATATATACCACAAAAATAATCTAAAAATCTAACAAAAAGTACTGAATCAAAATATTAATCGGTTTATATTTATCAATTTATCGCGTTATTTTAGGTTAGTACTCGTTTGTCGATCCAATCCTCATTTCGTGCGTATTCATCATCATCAAGGAACGCACCCACTGTGAGTGAATTCTTATAAATTCCCTTTTTTATTCATGTTTTGGGGTGTATCATGTATCATTTATACATTTCGTTTATTCAAACCTTGTGCTATTACCATTATATGAACTATCGTGTGATGTAAATGTTGTTTGTTGTATTGCGAGTTTATATTTTTGTCAAGTTGCGTGCAAATCATTCATTAGTCCCATCAGTTCCTCGTTGGAGACGAGTTGAGCATCAGGTGCCTCATTAGATCGGCTCCGTTTGATTGAGCCTTGATCTCATTGTTCATCATTTGGTTTGTGTGTGTGTGTGCATTAATTGATATTATGTGTTTTGTGGTTTAATTTATATATACGTATATTCATATTTGGTTATGCACATTTTTATTCAAATAACCAGTATAACTAATTCTTTCAAATATTTAACTAAGATTCACTCGCCAACTTTTGTTGACCCAAAACCCTATTTTTACACATGATACAGGTGGACAGGTTGAAGCAAGGAACACATAGGAAATTGCCTTAGAAGAAAAATAAAGAAGTCATGAAAAATGTATTTGAACATGTTGTGCTTGTATGTTTATTGTAATTTCTTCTTTAAATAGAAATAATAAATATGAAACTTTATAGTAAATGTCATGAGCTTTGATAAAAAAACCCAATCATGCCCCGAGTACCATTTCCGCTGCGGGTCAGGGTGTGACAATACGCCTGAATCCGTGAGACGGATTTAAAACATAAAAAAGTATGAAATTAACCTACATAAGAAAGTGTTGATAGTTTGGCCAAGGTTGAGTCAAACGGGTCATATAAGTAAGTATAAAGTGATGGCGATAGTATAACAAAACAATGACCGTAATAGGCACGCAAACCTAAATTTTAGTTGAAAGAAATAAGTTTTGAATAAGTTACGTGTTAGATGTGTTAGTAATCTCTTGGGAGTCAGAATAAATGACGGGCTACGACCTGGACAATGAAGTAATAAAGTCTTTGCAAGGAAGCATGGATGGAAAGAAGTACGAATGTATACTCCAATACATCTACCATAAGTAAGAAATTCCAACTAGACCTTGAAAAATCAAATTGTAAAAGGTTGTCGAAATAAATAACAAAAAGAAAGAATTGCATGTAAGAAGGGGAATGTGAGACATGTTATAGCATGTACGTAGGAAATTGTATAAGAATTATAGGTGAATAATCACTTAGTAGAATGAATGTTTGAATGAAATGTGCTAACCGCAAATTTTGCAGATGATAGTGGTAGAACTCTTAAAGAGTTGAACCAATCGAATTGGTGAAAGGATGTGCACGAGCGGAAGCTCACTACACAGATGAATAAAAATATGGTCCGGTACGGAGAGTACTCATGAAAAAGCGGATCGATCTGGTTTACGGAGCGTGGATTTATGCAATGAAATCGAGGTTAGTAAAATGTTTAACTAATGTTGGATAAGTATGAATTTGTAGATTGAAAACAACCAATGAAATGAGATGATATGAAGCTTACATAGATGTATGCATGGTACAAGTGACTGTTGGAAACGTAGAATGATGCTAAATCCTCGTGTCAAGTACGGATAAGTAAGTATGAAAATGGTAGTTAAGTTGTAGTATTAATAAATAATTGAATGTTTACGGCAATGCCTACGACCATATGCTCACCTCCCATGTGGACATCAAAGAAATTAGGAGCAACGTTAGTGATGGAATGTAGAGGTTTGTTCAAGATAAACGAGAATGAACTACTAGTTACCTAGTGATAAAGTTCAACTTAGATGAATGTTGGAAAATGAGTATGTAGATGGTTCAAATTATTGTGTGCCAACGAAAGTACCCAAAAAGAATTCTAATAATGGAACACAAGAGGTAAACTCACCATAGGTACCCATGTGACTAATCCTAGAATGGAAAGTCATGTATAACACACTTGTGAGATGGAGATTAACCTATCCACCATGATTGGAAAGTGTATGAAGGTAATATTTTAATTAAGAAGGCAATAACAAGACATATACTTATAGATGTGCGTGAAGGCTACTTCTTAATTAATCATAAATGTTTTTTTGTTGAAATGAACATCTCGAATAAATAGAATGCAAAGGTAAGAATAGATTTGGTCAAGTATGGAGGAAAGAGGTGTCGGGGGCGAAACCCTTCTTTAAGGGGGTAGACTTGTAACACCCCAAAAACGGAATGTTAATTTAAACCCGGTTAATATAAAGGAACGGGTAGAGTGCCGTTAGTGGTAAAGGTGAACCGGTAAACAAAATAACTAGGAATAATTAACCTAGTGGTAACATGTATATAAGTAACAACATAATGAGTTTTAGTCTCATTTATAATCAAAACGAAACTTGAGGACCAAAACCGTCAAAAGGGAAACATGAGTTTTAATAAATAAAATTAAAACACAACACACACACTATGTGTCGATGTCCAGGAAGAAGAAAAAGGGTTCAAACCCTAGTTTATGAAGAATCTTCAAATTGAAGGGTGAATCGAAGCTAAAATCCATGAATGAACATGAATTAATGATCACCTACACAAGGGGATCATGAGGTATGTCTTAAAACTTAGATTGATGGTCTTCTATGAAGTGGGTATATGTTTTAATCCGTGAATTGGTATGAAATTGAGTATGAATATGTGTTAGAATCACCATATAGAACGTGGATTATACATGATTTTGATTAATTGGATGATTTAGAATTAAACCCATTGCATGAGTGTGAAGATGATGATCATGATGAAGATGTAGATGTTATGTTGTGATCTTGTGATGCATAAGGTGTTATATGAAAGATTGTGATAGATAAACTAGATGTAGGATTGATGATTACGTGATTTTTGCTTGAATGTGATGTTCATGAGATGAATCGGGGAGAACATTCTTAAAATACTTGTACATTATGCTTAGAAAGTGGTACGCACGCCAAGTGTTTGATGAAATGCCTAGTATAAGTTAATATATGGAATTACATGTTAATCAATGGATAAATATGTGTAGAAAGTAATAATGATGAAATTGTTAGCAAACTAATATGTGAAGTGTGTTTTAGATGGAGTTCATGTGGAAATTTAAATTGTAAATATATGATGTGGTAGAAGCGTGCATTAGGAGTTTGTACGCTATGCTCGAAGATATGGTATACCTTATGCGTCTAGTTGATTTAGTGGTAGGGATCAAGAGGCGAAAGTGGTGTCATTGTATGACATGTAGAATTACTAGTAAAGATAATGTTAATTAAGTTTATCTCGAATGAAGTCGTTAGTTGTGGAATCATAAGATGACTAGCGTGGAAGGAATTTGGCTATGTTGCGTGTGCATATGTAATCATGTGGTCTTATGCGACTACGTGAGTAGGGAATGTACATGATATCTGTAGTATAACTGACTATAATGATGTAGAGGTATGAGATTAGATTGATAATTCATAAGGTAGACAATTGACTTTCTAAAAGTCAATTGTGCATAAATAGCGTAGTAAGGCTTTGGTCACAAATGTTATGTTAGAGAAATTATTAAGTACATACTATATCAATATGTGTTATATGTGACGACACGAAGAATTATGTGGAATGAAAAGATGCGACTTCTAGCTTATACATTGTGTTGTTGCAATTCGATGAGTAAAGTTCAATATAGAATATGAATGTGAAATGAATGCAATATTAGAATGTGCGTTTATATTAACGAAATAGTAACCATGATGACATGAAAGTATAGGATCATATCAAGATGGGGGGAAAGCATGGAAGGCTAACGGAGAGGATATGTGGAAGCATGTACGAAACGGGCACTCGAGGTAAGTGATTTCTGGAATCACTTCTTAGTTTGTTTAAGTAAGGTTATGTTCTAGTTGAATTCAAATATGGATTCATTGTATGAAATTGATGATTTTTGCTAAGTAGGTCGAACGGGTCAAGACGAGGTTTGCTATACCGGAAAAGTTGCATAAGTAATGATTTCGGTATTATAACCGGGTATTGGGTAGAATTGCATATAAGTACGCTAACCGAGAAACGGAGACACGAATTGATAATCAAAAGACTCGGTTGTGAGATATGATTGATAGCTAAACAAGTATCGCGAATGAAAAATTTATTAACGAAGTTGGATTTCGTATAATTGAATGAAATGAATGAGTTTAACGCATACCGGGTAACGGGTGCGAAAACCAAGTACGAAACTCCAGATAATGTAAAAGTATTATAGTTGTAATGTTCATATAAGTTTTGGTTAAAACAAATGAGTTGTTTGATGAAAATATGAACGGGTCGAAGTAATTCGTAAATGAATAATAAGTCGATAGCGTATAAGTTAAGAATTTCCTTAACTCGGATGTTGGATTTCAAGTTCACGTGATAGAATATCAAATTACGATCATATGGGAAGAAACGGGAGGTTAATCGGTAAACGGTTTAAAAGTTACGCAAGTTTTAGTGTTAACAAACGACGGAACAAAGCTGCAGATAAACCAGCTTTAGAGAGGGTCGCGCCGACGCCATGTGCAATTCCAGTGTTTTGCCGACGCCCTATTTTACTGTCTATGGAGATTTCTGATTACGCGAAAACCAAGAGGCGTCGCCGACGCCCTTCCCATGTTCCAAATGCTGAAATTTGTTATTTAAGTTGTTCGGTGTACCGTAAGCTTCGGTACGCTAACCATGATCTACGGAGGGCTTCCCAAACTTGATTTTGATTGTTTCCTTGATGTTTATGAGTTATAAAACCAAGTCTAAGCCCCGTGTAAGTAATGTATGAGTATGATAAGTGAATGCAAATAAGTAATCAAGAATTGTTGGAAGTAGTATGCAAGAACTTGCACGTAAACGTGTGGGTATATTGAATGTATGTATGTATGTATATATGTGTGTATGGATGTATGTAAGTATATATGTATGTATGATTTCAATATGTTTGAGTATTAAGATTATTAATAGTGTGCCTTGAGATTGAAATGTAATTACAGGTACTTTATTGAAGTCTCACCAAGAGTTAGACACCCAGATGAAATGTGTGTATTTAGTAAGATAACGGAATGGAAAGTATACGAGAACAGAATGCAACGAGACTCCATGGTTATGAATCATGTTTATATAAAATGTGTACTAACGTTACGATGTTATGTGATGAATGCAGGTTGTACAGGAAATCATGGATCAACATGATGGAAGGCTTGTGATTGAAGATCAAGTGTTAGAGACATGGATTGTACGGGATGATTGGTCATGTAATCTGTATTAGTATGTTATTTCTCACATAAAGATGTTTTTATATATGATTTCAAATATAAAGGAACGTTTTAAGAAAGAAATTTTATGGCACATATTTCTGCTGCGACTTTTCGATCAAAACGTGTTAGGGTCTTACACGTATGAAGATGCATAATCGATGATTAAGAGATAGAAAATAAAATGAAAAAAAGCCCTCAAGTAATCAGAACATACAAAAAAAAAAAAAAAAAAAAGCATGTGCATCAATCTAGTATTGACATTTACGTATTAAATATGTAAACATATATAACTAGAGAAAAGTTTAATATACAAGCTAAAAGCTGCCCGCAATGCAGGTTCCATGAACTTAGTAGGCATGGTCCATGACCCATTTTAGTGGTGTGGGAAGCGGTGGTTTTGTAATGAATATTGAAGGTTCCATTTAACAGTTTTAATAAATAATTACATTTGATGATAAAAAACAGTTTTATCATATTTGTTAATTCATATATTTTTTTTTCCAATGTGGGATTTGGTCTCTTGGTAGTCACGTACTTTTTAGAGGAAATGTCTTAGGTTAAAATCTGAACATA
Organism: Scalesia atractyloides; assembly: GCA_947069175.1. Classification (NCBI taxonomy): domain Eukaryota; kingdom Viridiplantae; phylum Streptophyta; class Magnoliopsida; order Asterales; family Asteraceae; genus Scalesia; species Scalesia atractyloides. The sequence continues at coordinate 5,805,087 of CAMTDV010001634.1, forward strand.
CACGAATTATTTGGGTTTATGATTCAAAACAGAGTAAAAGTAACATTTACTCCTAATTTTTTTTTCAAACAAAGTAAACACAATTTATTAATAGAATATCTAGCAAGAAGATAGAAACAAAGGAATAAGAGCATTCACATCCCTTTTCATCAAATTCTGTGAGTGGAAAGAGTATAAAAAGTGGTTGTGAGTGGATGTAAAAGAAAATGTTACTGTTAATCTGTATATTTGGGGAACACTGTTCATCCCCTATAATTTTTTAATATCTATTGAAAAATGTTGTGGGTGGGTGAGAGAAAAGATAATGACAAATGTATAAAAAATATTATTTAATTGAAAAAAAGAGAGAAAATATAATTTCTTTTAGTGTAATTTAGGTGAAAATATGATGGAATGAATGTGAATGCTCTAAGAAAGACCCCAACCAAGATTACAATTGAAAATTACAAAAAAAAAACCCTGAAGCTACACCATGATCTCCTCGAGTTACTTGGAGACAGAAAAGGTATATTGTTGAAGTTGTTCTCAAAATAGATCGAGCCAAGCTTTTACTCGTTTAAAGTTGTTCTTAAAAAAGCTCGAGTTTTAGGTTTTACTCGCAAGCCGAGCTCGAGCTCAAATAAGTAGGCTCAAACCAAGCTGAGCTCCAGCTCGAGCTTTATAATAACATGACAAGTCAAGCTCGAGATCATTCGGATTCAGGCTTGGCCAGGCTCATTTACAACCCCTAGAGAGACTATTTCCAGAAAATAATACCTCGTGTTCTAGTCTTCAAATAAATTTAAAAACAGATTACCGTATAAAAAGAGTTAGTTGACTTGCATTTTTTATAGATTAACACCATTTAATAACATTTGACCAATTCATTTAAAATTACCAGTGTGATCAGTTTGATTATGAAAAATGCATCAATAGCGGATCAAAATGAAAATTTGTCGGTACCTAACCATGGTTAAATAACTAACTCTACCATCGGGTTAAACACTTAATTGAGAGGCGAGATGACTGGTACTACTAGTGGGCCCCCTCTCAACTTAACACCTGTGCATGAATACAAACAGAATGAAGAGAGCGTCGGTCGCTCACTCGATCTTTACTCTATTTACCATTTGGACCCTACAGTTTTCAGCTTTACATATGGTTATGATGGTTTAAATCTTTTCTATTTTGGCCACAAGGTTGAGCTGTTTTTAAAGCAAAGTGTATAAAATGGACATAAGAGGATTCTATTATTTTTTTTTATATTTTTATCATTACCTTTTCTTCACTAACAACCACTTTCAAAAAATATTAAAAAATTATAGAGGGTGAACAATGTTCCTTTCAAATTTTCTAATAAACAATAACTTTTTCTTATTTTTCTCTCTTCTCCACTTATAACTAGTCAAAAAATATAAAGAATACACACATAAATAAGATGAATCCATTATAAATGTTATATGTGATACATTAACCAAGACATGCTTATCCATTTACCCATATCAAACTAATAATTCTTTCTTTGTTTTGTACTTGAGTAATAAAATAGTATACTAATTCAGTAATTTATAGTTTTTCATATTAATAATTTCATTAGATAATATATTATATAAAAAACTAATATAGTAAAAAATCTATTTGAAAACACTAGTGGGTAATTCTTAAAATAACTAACGGGTATACCTGACACTCGTGGGCATTAGACTGGATATAAAACACAATTTTATAACCTAGTATGAGATTGAGATTACTAATACATGTCCCATCGTCTTCCCTAATACTTACATTAAAGAGCGACAATGTATACATTTATTAGAATAAAAAAATTTGTGATTTTTTTTATTAAAAGGGCTCAACCTAAAACCTTGTTTGAGGTCCCGAAGTAAGTTAACTTAGGGGCTGTTTGTTTACCTTTTAATGGGGCTCTTAATGGTTTAGATCTCTTACTGGTTTAACACTTAATGGTTCAGACTGTTTGTTTCGCGAGCAAATGTCTGAATGGTTCAGACATTTACCTCTGAATAGTTAAGCATTATACTGAGTCTGAATGGTTAAGATCTCTTAATCTAAAATGGTCAGACATTTGCCTCTAAACGGTTAAACGTTAAACTGGTTCTTAATGGTTCAGACCTCTTACCGGTTCAACACTTAATCATTCAGACCTCTTCTTATTCATTCAACACTTAACAATTCAGAAGTTGCCAAAGAACCCCTTATTCTTGCATTCAATGAACAGAGGAAGTAAAATAAAATAAAAAAAATTGTCTACATGTAATATAGATATGAAATGCTACTAAATAAATACAAAATAAGAAACTTTCGAGCTCAATGGAGCCGATTTTGTGGCAGTCATGACTCATGACTTTGCATTGCTAAAATATTTGGTGTACAAAGTCAACTATATTCATTGGTTTGCGCAAACAAGGTGTGTCTAATATAGGATTCATTCAACTCATTAACTAACTTTATAACAATAGCGAACATGAGTTCATTACCTTTTGTTTTTTAACAAGCAATCAGATTCGGTTATTAAAAATAATGACAAAGGGCTTGTAGCTCAAATGTAACTAGAAGTATAGTAAATATGTTACTTCTTAATTGGTAGAGGTTTTAGTCATATGATTATGGACATTGATGTAAATTTAGGAGTGTGTTTAATAGGTGTGTTAGTTATCTATTAATTTAAAAAGGTTTTTGAAATAATAGTTTTAGTTATGGTTATAAAACAAGGTCTCTAAGGCCGAGTACCCCCGGGAATCGCTACAAAGTAGGTTGCCGATGCGACTTTCTTCAAATCCACCTACACGGAATTGATCAAACCGGATCAACCTCTGCCAAAATCGGATCTACTAGGTTAACCAGGGCTGATTATGTCTTAAAAAAACATAATTTCTATCCCTATCATTTTCACGTATTCTGTTATAAATATTAGTAAATTTATGTTATTTGACATACATTTAATTTTCGAAAATTAATTTCTTTATAGTTTAACACGTTCGAGTACTCCCCGAGTACTCTCCGCCTAAGCCGAATACTCTTGACTTCCCAATAAACCCAATAGGAAGCGCCTAGCCACTTTTGCAACGATGGTTTTAGTACGTACAAAATTTTTTTAGAGAAAAAACTTTAACTTTTCCATTGGTTTTCTTAACACTTACTTTCAAAAAGTTAGTTGTGACAATTTCATGAAAACAATATCATTAGATGACACAATTGAAAACATTTAAAAACTTCAAGGACCAAAACTGCAAACTTGACATAATAGGCACACATACACATGACCACAGCTAGATTCCTATATATAGATATAGAGAGAGAAAGTCACTCACTCCATCGTCACTGAGATATAGAGAGCCAAAAACGTAGATTCGTATATATAATCTTATTGATGCCAACAATGGCGGATTCAACCGACTCTTTCTCCATTGATATGGAAACTAGCTCTCCTGGTGGTGGAAAGGTGAGAATATATATATATATATATTCATGTAATTTGGTGTTTATGTTCTCATATCAATAAATCAATTGCTACATATATGATATATCTATATGTATAGTTGTATACTGAATTTCAGGAGGTGAACTTTGATTGTTGACGTATGTTTGTTTTTTTCTCATTACTATTAAATGATCTTCATATATACATTTTGAATGATCTTGAAATGATCATTGAGCTCTGATCAGTAGATAATATACTATTATATACACAATTATTGCATATATAATTCAAATCAAATCCATACAAAGTGAGACTAATAGGTATATATAGACAGTGAAATAGTGAATTAATAATGGATATTTAGATCCGGAAATTCTAATATGTTTATGATGCATAATGCATATGTCAAATGTAAATAATAATATTTAATAGACGCATTTATAAGGTGATTTTTATAATATTTAGGCTTTATATTGTTATATATGATATAGCTGTCCTGTTTACACAATGAAGGTATAATGTGCAGAGCCGTTAAAACTTAACTGATTATGTTTTCTTCTTGTATAATATCGTCTGTTTTCAATGTATATGTTTATTCACATGATGATCCCCGTTTGTATTTGTTAAGTAACGACCACTTTTGTTTAATATATTAGTTTCTTCATTCGTTTTTGTTCAGTCTGTAGTATACTTGGTAACTATCAGAAACTTTTACTTCGCTTTAGATGTTGCGTATACGTCTAAAAATGTGCGTAAATTGTGTCCGGTGAGCCTAGAAACGCCACGTGTTGAGTTGTTATTGGTCGATGAGTAAAGTTGATTCTACAAAGGCTCCGAAAATTAAGAAGCGTATAAAGACACAATGGATCACAAAATATAACAAAATATCGAGCAAAATATAACACAATGTCGAAGAAAAAAGACACAAAATGACTCAAATATAGAAAAGATACAATGATAAATAAAAAAAACATAATTACGTAAACAAAAAGTCTAAAAATCTACAAGCTAAACATCTAAAAACTAAAATCTCACATCGTAGACATGGGCGAGCATAGTGGGGGCAGGAGAGGGCGGCCGATCCCCCGAACTTTTCGCTCAGTAATGGAGAGTATGTAGTTTTCGTATAAAAATTTATGGGTATATACGTTTTTCACCCCCCGGTTTTATAGAAACTTTTGGGTATATACGTTTTCGACCCCCGATCGGAAATCTCAAGCTTTGCCACTGATCATAGAGTTCGATGAGACAGTTCCAATGCGCTTGAATGAAGCCAATCGGAATTCCGTTTGATACCCTTTTTACGACTTCCTATTTTTAGAAGACTTTGTATTTGATCCTAACCCATTGGTCGATATATATAATTTTTTTTAATTGGAAAGATGGTACGAGGAGATTTTTCTGTCTATTGGCTATATGCCCTTTTTGACCAGTACTGTGAATAAATTATAAGTTATGTATGTTTGTACATATAATGCAACAAATCGTTGTATATAATTGTACATGAAAAAAGTAGTTTTATATTGTCGTTTTGTAAACTAATGCCTTTGGTAACGCATTAAATTCAGGAGCATTTTATCGAAACTTCCAAAGGATTGATTTCTGTAGCCATCTTTGGGGATCAAGACAAACCAGCTTTGATTACATATCCTGATATAGCTTTGAATTGTAAGTGAATTAGATCCTCGTATTACTTTAATCAAGGTGCTAATATTGTTTATTTAAACTTTTAATTCAAAGCAATGGCTCCACAGTCCACACCTTATTATATTTGTCATGAAGGTGTTCTTTACTTGCTATTGGATCATATATTCGAGTTATAATGATTAATGAACCCGTATATTTCTTGTTCTTTTAGTTTTATACTATTATATAAGCAGTTGTGGACCCATGAATTATTTGCTTGGAGTGGTGTGGATGTGTGGTTCAAGCATATTTTCAAAGGGTGCGGTCGGGTTTTTTTTTTACCTAAAATACACTAATTTTTTTCAAAGAGTGCGCCTGCCCACCCACGCAGACACTTGGTCCGCCCTTGCATAGAAGGGTGTCAATTCCATTTATTTGCATAATAGTGAGTTATTTTTGGTTAAATGTTATATGCAATATATCAAATAGGTAAAATATTAAAAAATAGTTACAAACTTGGCATGCTTCTTTTATCACTGGTTTGAAACCAGACCGAGCCGGGTTAATGCCGGACCAGAGACCGAAAGTGATGTAAAATGCAAAGCTAGAACCGGACCGTTAGTGGCTAGTCGCTACCAGGCGAGTCGTGGTTTCGGTCGGTCAGTTCAAGATGGTTCGGGCATGGTGGTTAGATGTTTTCCATACATTTTGCGCTAATAACATCAAAACCATATTTACACTACATCAGACTTTACGCTCAAGAATTTGCGCTAATAACATCAAAACCATATTTACCGGTTTTTGTGCATCTCAAGGTCAAATGGAGCAAAAGTTGCTCCAATTGCTTGAAACATTCAGTTTATTGTATAGAAATTATGATGAATTGAATGAATAAAAATAATAAGGATGAAGTTTATGTGCCTGTTTGTGCAGATATGTCATGTTTTCAAGGGCTGTTCTTATGCCCAGAAGCATTTTCTCTGCTGCTTCATAACTTCTGCATATATCATATCAGTCCACCTGGCCATGAGGTCAGCAATTTCTAACTCGACTTATATATATAATCTTGTTAATTTATTATTTTGCATCCTGTTTTATGCCTTACCCAAGAGTTTTGTGGCTGCAGTGGGGAGCGGCTCCAATGTCACGTGATGATCCGCCATTATCTGCTGATGACTTAGCCGATCAGGTTGCTGACGTTCTTGACTATTTTGGGTATTATTCTCTTTAACATACTTTTTCTAAGTTTATTATTTGGAAAAACTGAAAAATTTAATATATCTGTGTATTGTTGTTACAGGCTAGGCGCGGTTATGTGCTTAGGGGTAACAGGTGGAGCATATGTACTTACATTGTTTGCTGTAAGCTGCTTCCTATGTACATCACACTAGATTTAACTCATCATTTGATTCTATATTTTAAAATGTTCTTATCGGCGTCTTTTGGCTTACAGATTAAATATACGCGACGTGTAATTGGTCTCATACTTGTTTCTCCACTTTGCAAAACACCATCTTGGTCAGAATGGCTGTGTAATAAGGTTAGTATCTTTATATCTTTTCATTCCAATGCCTCATGACTTATGAGGCCCAGTTACTTATAAACCGGTCGATTTGGTTGTGTTTCAAACAGTCCGAATAAAGGATTTAACAGAAAATGGAACATGTCTAAAGTTACCTAAACTGTGTTTAGCATAGTTTTGGTAATGACAGTTTTTTTATTTTTTTAAAAAATATGACGAAAAGTGTTTTTTTTGGGTCAAAGTCAATATAACCTGACCCGTTCGACCAATTAAAATAAAATAACAGATTTGATCCGTTCCCTGGACCGATTTATAACCATTATGACAAATCACAAATCGTGCTAACTTGTTGGGTTTATGTTTTCAGGTTGTATCGAATGTCCTATATTACTACGGAATGTGTGGTCTAGTAAAGGAATTATTGTTGATGCGTTACTTCAGCAAGGTACACATTTTGTACCAACAATGTGCTCTTGACAAAACTGTATTATCGAAATCAAAACTTATATAAAACTAAAATTTTTATCTTTTAAATAATAGGAAGTTCGTGGCGGTAGTTTAGTTCCAGAAGCCGACGTGGTTCAATCATGTAGAAGAGTAAGTGTTCACCCTACAAGTTTTTTATATTACCATGTTTGACCCGTTATAGATGAAACATAACCTGAACGCTTTTCTGCAGGCCCTCGGTGAGATGCAGGGTCTTAATTTGCTGCGATTTCTTGAAGCTCTTAACGGGTAAAATTCGTTTTCTTAATGAAGGTGTCACGTGGCCCGAAATGTCTTATATGAACATGGATTTTTGTGCTTTGTTTTGTAGGAGAGCAGACATTACAGATGGGCTGAAAAGACTGCAATGTCGTACACTTATATTCGTGGGTGAAAATTCCACCTTCCATTTAGAATCTCTTCACATGACCTCAAAACTAGACAGAAGATTCAGTGCACTAATTGAGGTGTGTGTATATATATACTAGGTTAAAAACTCGTGTATTTACACGGGTGGTATAAAGGAAATAGGGAGTTAATAAAGCCACACTGTGAAATCTTATTTCCATACTCTTTATCTGGTCGTATAGGGTTATACAGCAGTTATAGAATATCTGACATGACAAATATTGAGTCGTATAATGCTATACAGCTCGTATAGATGGAGAAAATATTGGGTCGTATAACACTCTGTACGAGTCATATAATGCTATACGGCTCATATCGATGGAGACAAAAAATATTCTCTGATATTTTTTTTGAGCATCTTCTCCTATACGACCCGTATAACTCTATGTGAGTCGTATAGAAGTAGGGGATGTGAAAATAAGATTTTTTGGGTGTGTGGATAGTGGGAGTCAGTAAATAATAAATAGTTAGTAATGAAATTAAACGATACTTTTTTCTATAAGATGTAATAGAAATTTCTTATAAGAAAATATTACACAGTTACGAAGATTTATGAATATTATGTTTTTTTAATATTGTTTTTAAGCTGGCTTTTTATATTTGCGATATGTGGCGCAACTAGTTACTTATTTATTAGGTTTGGTGCAAATATTAGGTTGGAAGATGCGGGTCGTTGGTAACAGAAGAGCAACCCGACGCGATGTTGATGCCGTTGGAGTACTTCTTAATGGGTTATGGACTTTACACACCCTGTGAGTTGAATATAAGCCCAAGAAGCCCATTGAGCCCAACTTCGATCTCTCTGGAGCTTTTTAAGCCCGAAAGCATGGGCTTGAAGTTAAAGCCCATTAAAACTAGAGTTTCTAAGGCTTGAAGGAAGTCAGGAACCAAGAAGATGGGGAAGAAAAATTAATAAATTAAAGGAAGTATGTAGATATAGGTGGAGTAAAGGATAGAGTATACTTCAATTTTTATTCCACTATAAATGCATTGATATATTCACAATTTAATTTATGGAAAAACAATATAAAGTTGTATAATTATAGTTAAGAATGTTTAGGGTTTGGTTTGGCTGATTTGATAAAAATAAAAATATTGATCGAATTGTAACTATAGTTTCAAGAAATAAAAAAGAAAACTGATCGGATTGGATGGGTCGGCTGGACCGACCCGTTTAGTAATTTGATGGTTTGACTTGTTGATTTTTTTTTCAAATGTGATTTGTTTGTATTCAAGTTTTAGAATAGAAAGCTATACAAAGCTTGTTTTATAGGTCTGGAATATTAGTTACCAAAATAGTTGGTACTACATTCTCGATAACTGATTTTAAAGCTTGTTTTTAGATTATTGATGTTGGCTATGACATTATTTAGTTCTAGTTTGTTTTGAATGGTTCAATTAGTTAAGACTAATAAACTGGGTTAGGGTTCCGTACAAATCCAATTTTGAAAACTTGAGTATACGATACATATGATGCACTTAGTAGTAATCTTTGGATCAAGATGTCTAAATTACATAAGTGTTAACTGTACAAATGGCAGGGGCGGATCTACCATATACGAAGGGGTAGCCTCCGCTACCGCTTGGCGCTCCAGCGGTAGTGTAAAATTAGTGTAAATTTCGGAAAAACTTGATGTTTTTTCGATTTCGTTACCGCTTATTTATAAAACATTACCGCTTGACGGATTTTCTAGATCCATCACTGACAAATGGTTAACGTGGATTTACCTATATTATAAGTTTGGTCCCTATCTTACATGAATGTCTCTATTGTTCACTTATGAGTAATACTAATACATTGGTAGATCTACACTTAAGTGTGGGGCCCTGTAAAAGGAAAAAAGCTTGTGTATGTTTTAGTCAAAATCCTGGTCGCCTCTCTTAAAAGCCTCCTTAAAAATCAATTAAGTACCCAAATCGCCCCCCTAAAAAATGAGTTCAATGATCCATAGAGTAGAAGCTTTATACTTGGTTCTTAAGATTTAATCAAAATATCTTGTATATTAAAAATATATAAATATAAATGAAATAGCGGGACTTGCTTCCTGAAAAAAAAATTGTATATTAAACATTTACAAATATGATCGGTAAGAAATGGTGGGACCTGCTACTATTAAATCCAAACCGAGTCACCTCTCTTCTTCAAGTTTGTTAGAAATCAAGCCTAAGAACGCGAACCCAAACACAAAATTGATTTCAATCAAAATTGACTCTTTATAAAATTTGACAGTTACAATGATGACCTCTAACTCATCCATCTACATACAAGGGCGCAACTTTGAAGGGGCCGGGGGAGGGGGGACCCCTGAACTTTTTGCTCAGTAGTGTTATGTATGTACGTTTTTATTGAATTTTTTGGGGATATACGTTTTCGATCCCCGGTTTATGGTTTCTAAAGTATAATTTTAGGTCTGGTGACTTCCGACCCTCCGATCGGAAATCTCAAGCTTCGCGACTGTCTACATATACTAAAAGAAATTATACTAATCCTACTCAAACACCACTTTTAGTTATATTCTAACTCTAAAAACCAAAAGATAAACATAAACTAACTTTATCCAAACATTCAAACTATTAGTTAAACATTTACTTGTGGGGTTAGCCTACTTGGTAAAGACATATGCCTCCTAAAGTGAAAGTCTCAAGTTCAAAACTTAGGCAAATGAAATATTTTAGCATAACTAGTATAATGCAGAGTTGAAGTAACATTTATCGTTTAAAAAATTATATACTTACTAAATTATTTTCAGATCACCCCTTCAACTTTCATGTTCTTTCAAACCGACCTCTCTTTCTTTCGTAAAATCAAGATTAACTCCTTTAAAATTAACATCTATTCACTGTAGAGACCATCGTTGTTACTCTGAGTAAATACTGAGACTATCAATGTAATTTCTAACGACAACCCACGCCTAAACCCTCGTCCCATACCCCACAGTCTTAAAACCATTATGTAAATATGTAGTTAACCATTCGTACAAGTATTAGAAAGCATGTCCCCTAAAACGCAATAAATATCATGTGTATATCAGGAATCATTGACCCACAGGGTTGATGGTTGTTTAGGTAGCATTCAATATTCAGGGCTAAAATGGTACTTGTACAACAGTCTAGAATGTACTTTTGTATTATTTTATATATCATTTATATTTATATTTTAGAATTTTCTGATTTATAAGATCCATCAAGCTTGAGTGTGTATTTTAGTAATTAAAGTGGGTTTAAGCAAAGTTGTTATAGACAGAAAAAAAAAACACAAAGTTAAGTTTATTGAGTCTGGTGTCTTTATAGTCTAGTGACATCTTAGTGGTGGGATAAGACATGGACCAATAGGTCCTTGGTTCGATTCCCACAAGGGGGTTTTCCCATATTTATTGGGTTTCCTCCTGAATTGGTATGACATTATGCCTAGTGGAGATGGATATGATCGGGTGGTTCTTCTGGTGACTCGATGATACTCCAGTGGTCCGTCAGTGATCTAAATTTGCCTTTAAAAAAAAGTTTATTGAGTGTGTATTTTAGTAATTATTAATTAAAGTGGGTTTAAGCAAAGTTAAGTTTATTTTTGGTTAAAAAAACACAAAGTTAAGTTTATTTTTGGTTAAATAATTAAGATATTAATTATAAACCAGTATATTTAAACAGGATAGGACTAAAATTATGTATAATTATTTTTTTATATAAGGAGTAGAATACGAGTGGGTGAAATAAAATAAGTTTAAAAATAAATCTTGAGCTCACGTAATCGTGATGCGTAACGCAACGAGTTACTTATTTATTAAGTATAGACTTGAGTACTAAGTCCAAAATCATAACATATCGTGTATGTGTATAAAGAATCCTATTAGAACTATAATGATATTTGAGAACGGAAAGGACGCTATCAAGCAACCATTTTTTTAGTTCTTTTACACTACTAACTCTTTAATTACAAAAATAAGAAAAAAATTGATTGGTTGATAGTAGTTATCTCAGTTTTTCTATAATCAGCTCCTTTAGATATCCCTCCTTTCTTATCGACCAACCTGAATACCTACCCTTCTTATCACTTGTCGGATTTGAACAAATGGAACCCCACCCTCTACTCTTTATATGTAATCTTTGTCAATACTATTTTCTATCGGCAAGACCACCACCTAGGAGTGTTCATAATTTGATTCGGATTAAAAAATTTGAAATTCAACTTAATTTGATTCGATTTTTCAAATTCATTTTGATTATCAAGAATTCGAATTCCATTGAATTCGAGTCCCGTAAATCGAATACGAATTCATAATTTTAAATTCGATCCAATTCGAAATTCGAGTTCAATTTATACATATTTATTTACTTATTTATTATATTTATGTATAATACACACATATAACTTTAATTTGACCTATATGATAAATTAAAACATAAATTTATTCTACGTTTTAAAATAGTCCATTGTCAACCCTAAACAACCCATAACTTAAACATATCTTTATTACATCTCTTCTAACCTAATCATCTATCGGCCATAGCTCTGGTACCCAACCACAATTCCCCACCCCCCATCAGCGCACCAGCCACCATCACACATTACGGCTCTAGTTTTGAACTTTCTAATGTGATATTATGATTTGTGGCTATTTTAAAATCTATGTTTGGTGTTAAAGTTATGTCTTGGTACCTTTTTACATATTTTAAAATAATTTGAATCAAAATGAATTTATTTGAATTCGATTCGAATTTAGATTTTATTCGAATTCAAGTTGAATTCAAAGCGGAGTTTTTATTTGAATACGAAGTCGAATCCGAATCGAATTGGTCATTTTATAATCAAATTCGAATACGAATTCAAGCAAAAATCAAAAAATCAAAAAATTCAATTTGAGTAATTCAAAAGTTCATTATTCGATTCGATGAACACCCTACCACCACCCCCTGAAGAAATCCTAGATCAACTGGACCGGAATCAAAGTAGATCTATGGAATGGGCTCTGCATAAAAGGGTTAACCCTCCGTTTGGTTTCACGATGGATGCTGAATAGAACAATGCTCCGGCTGATCCTGCAAAACAGAACACCGTCAGCTCGCCACGGGGAGAAGGGGGTTTCTCTCCGTGACCACCCTCCGGCGTGAGAATAAGTACAGGTAGTCGGAAGTAAGTATTGTAAGTGAGAGAGTAGTTGAATGTGAATACCTTTCCTTGAACTCCAAGTTACTTATTTATAGCCGGTGTTTGACGCCAAAAAGAGAGATTGTTAACGTTAACGGAATCTTTTGTTATTCCGTCAGCGTTTATTGGCAATCTGTTAGTGCACACGGATCGTGAGCTCATCAGCGGTTAGGGAGGCGCCACGTGTCAACATGAGATCACTACATTTCATGAATGTGAGCATGCCATCACCGTGATCTTCCTCAGCCGTCCAGATGCTGCCATGTGGCAATTGGTTATAACCGAAAAGATGCTTGCATGATTGGGTGTTAATGGCTTCTAGAAGGTTTCACAGCTCTTATCCATCTATCATTCGCCACGTGTACATTCTGTTATAACAGAAAAGATTCCCCTTGCTTCTGCACCAAGTTAAGGATTTTGCTAAGGGAAAGTTTCAGGATTTACTGTTTTCTTGCGCAAGAAGCGCAAGTTAGTTAACTGATCTTCCTTCTTTTCCTTGCTGCTTGGCGCAACGTTTGGTGGATGCTTGCTTTGATATAAATATCTGCGCAAGGTTTGCGCATGGAGCATTATCAAGCAAGAATGTTCAAGGTTAACTTTGAACCTTGCGCGAGCCGCGCAAGGTAGTTAAATGAATAATTTATCAGACAAGAATGTTCAAAATTAACTTTGAACCTTGCGCGAGCCCGCGCAAGGTAGTTAAATGATGCATTATTAGACAAGAATGTTCAAAATTAACTTTGAACCTTGCGCGAGCCCGCGCAAGGTAGTTAAATGAAGCATTATCAAATAAGAATGTTCAAGATTAACTATGAACCTTGCGCGAGCCCGCGCAAGGTAGTTAAATGAAGCATTATCAAACAAGAATGTTCAAACTTAACTTTGAACCTTGCTCGAGCCCGCGCAAGGTAGTTAAATGAAGCTTTCCTCTCTTGGATATTTGGCGTAAAATTCTAATAAATCTTACTTTCGCAAAGAAGTCTGCGCACAGTTTCTTTAAAAGTTATTAATGTGTATGGTTTCCTTGATTGGCGCAAGGTTTTTGGGACCATACCCCTTTAAGTCCCCCCAGTCCAGTGTTGCTCCTATGTAAGAATAAAAAGTAGGTGGAGCACTGGACTTAAGATAAATGTGCTGCACTAGGTAAGGACTAGCTTTTTGTTGCTTTATGCATCTTGTGTCGTAAGTAAATTTTGAAAAATTATTTGAATTTCAAATATGCTTAGACACGTGTCACTTATCTGGGTGGTGTAGTTGGTGACGACACACGTTCTTGAGACGTGGTGGTACTGTTGACAGGCTGTCAAGAGTACTTGTCTTACCGTATTTAATGCTTTTTAGCGGCACTCGCGCGCGTTGAGCGGTTACTATTCCCCACTCGCCCTTGCGGTTACTTGGGGAAACGTGACTGCTGTAAAAGTCGCTGCAGTCAAATCGTGCATTAATTGCGGTTAGTATATAAAGGGATCAATGATCCATTTGCTTCCTTACCCAATCTTGAGAGAAATTTGCGTTCAAAAATTCCGGCGACCCTCAAAGCTCTAAGTTTTCCTTAAAGTTCGAGTTATGGCTACCGGTGCAAGCTCTGCTGAGATGTCGTCGTCAAGTTTGCCACCGCTAAAGTGGTCGAAGAAATATTTTGATAATCTTGCCACCAACTTCCTTTTCGCTCCGTCCTGGAAAGCGTTTCTTCCGGAGGCGAATGCCACGGCGGCTGATGCGCCGGCCGGCTTCATTACATTATTCTACGATTATTTTGCCGAAGGGAACTTCCGGCTGCCGGTGACCCATTTCTTGCTGGAAATTCTTGATTTTTACAAGATTCATATTTCTCAGTTGAGCCCGATGGGAATGGTGAGGATCCGGCATTTCGAGTTCGTTTGCCGATCGATGCAGATCTTGTTGTAGGTTGAGAAGTTTAGAGTTTTCTACCAGCTGCACTGCTCGTTGGGTTTTTATTTGTTCCAACAACGTGTGCAAGCCAAACGTTTGTTGCTGGTGCCGCCGAAGTCTTACCATGACTGGAAGCAGAAATTTTTCTTTATCAAGGCGGCGGTGATCCCGATGAAGATGACATTCCAGGGTAGTGATGAGATTGAGCTGGAGACCCTTCCCATACCTGTCGACGAGGTATGGTATCAAGATATTAAGGATGTGCCCAATATTGTTTTACCGGAGAGGGCCCTCATCGCTGCCGGGATGAGTATTTTTTGGAAGAAGGAACACCGAGAAAAACCGGTGTATACAGAAGATGGGACTGGTATGTAACCCTTTAACTTCTTAGCAATATCTTTCAATAGATGTGTACTGATGCAAAAATGTTTGCTATGTAGTTGCGCCTCTCTACTTGGTCTCTTTCAAGAGAGAGAAGGGAAAAATGGTCGCCGTGCCTATTGCTGACGGTGAGGACACTTGGTTCTCACAAATCTTGGGGAACTTTGAGTTGCCCAAGCAGGAGGATCTGGAGGCGCAACCATGTTCGGAGACTGGTAAATAAGTCTATACAGAGCCTAAGTTGATATTGCAATATAACTTAATGGCGCAACCTTTATTCAATATGATTGATTATGCAGGTGATTTGCTGAATTTGGGCGTAGGCCCTGATTCGAAGAAGAAGAAGAAACCAACTGCTGCTGCGCCTCCCCCTTCGAACCCAGAGAAAAAAACCAAGCCACCAGCTGGTGCGAAAGCTGAGGGCAAGAAAGGTACATTTCCCGTATCTGACTCTTGGTGCAATTATGTGGTGGTGTCGGACTCACTGGAGGGTCTTGTGCCTGCAGGTTTGAAGAAACCGAACCCAGAAACCGTTGACACCTCATCTCTTCCTGCTGCGAACCCAGATGATCCTTTGGAAATACCTTCAAGCCCGGACGAGGCGTTGAAGCGTACTAGGAAGAGGAAGGAGGTGGAGACTAAAATTCCTACGCCAACCAAGGTTGCGCGCCCACGCATTGGTAAGAAGGGCAATCTGGATGCCTTTGCAAAGAAGTTCTCACCTGGTACGTCTAGTTTGTTGCACAAGTCTGTCATAAAAGTTGCGCAGAATCTGATACTTGTTATTTGTTGGTATGCTTTGCAGAGAAAATGGTGAAGGTTGCGCCGGCCACCTCATCTGTTATATCATCGCCGCACAGGCCTGAGAATGTTGAGGAAGATGCGGGGCAAGAAACTCCTGTTCCTGAAGCCGAACCCATCGCCCCGGAACACATTGAGAAGGTGGCTCCAGAAGAAGAGCCCAAAAATTTTGATACTGAGAATCCTGCTGGCGAGAAGGTTAAAGATACGGCTACAGATGCTGGGGAACCGTCAAGGTTGATTTCTAAGGAAGCTGGACTTTCAACACAAGACGAAGGCTTTGTGTTTGTTGAGGATTTGGAGGGGGAATCGCCCATTCACCCAGAGGAGACGCCTGGGGATTATTATTATCGCTCTTATTCTGAGAGGCGGGCCTCTGCGATTTATCAGCCTGTGTGAAAGGTTAAGCAGGGCGATGTTTTTATCGATTGGCACTCCTGTAGGAAGTGGTATAAGGGCATCTTCCCGCCGGCGGAAGTGAAGCGTGTCACACCCCGACCCGCAGCGGAATAAGAGTCGGGGCATAATTGGGTTATCACCAAAGCCCATGATGTTTACTAAAATGTTTCATATTTATTATATTCAAATTACAACTTAAATATCCAAATCAAAATTCATACAATTACAAGGAAATGAAACTATGTAAATAATCCAAAGCTTAAACTGATTTATTCTTCTAGGCCTTCCTATGTGTTTCTTGCCTCAGCTGGATCACCTGTATCATGTGTAAAACGGGGGATATTTTGGGTCAACAAAAGTTGGCGAGTGAACCTTGATAAAACATTGTTATTAATTTCTTGTTTTATTTAATATGGAAAATTTTTGCAATAATCACATGTGAGCAAACATGTATAAGTAAACAAACACAAACCACTTTGAATGAGTATATGATATGAATGATGATGAATGTGAGATCGAGGCTCAATCAAACGGAGCCGATCTTATAAGGCACCTGATGCTCAACCCGTCTCCCACGGGGAACTGATGGGCCTAATGAAATGCGTGCACTGAAAATGATAAATCCAAACTACATATAATCCACACAACAATTGATACACATTTGATCACGGATATGATGGATGCACAAGTGTTTAAATATAATAAAGAATTAAACGACACATGATACACCCCAAAACATGATTAAAACGGAGAATTGATAGAGATTCACTCACATTGGGTGCGTTCTTTGATGACGTTGGATGCGCACGAAATTTAGGATTTGATCGACGAGAGAAAAACTAACCTAAAATAATAACGAAATGATTCGGTAAATAAATGGATTTTATTTGGGATTAATATTTTTATTTATTACTCTTAATGGAACTTTTAGATTGATCTTTGTGAGTTTAAGGTAATTTTCTAACTTTAAATCTTATTTTTAAGTATTTTTAAATGATTTTTCAATTAAATAAATAAAAAAGAAAATAAAAAAAAATGTTGACTTTTGACCGTTGACCGTTGACCGGTCGGACTGTGTTTAATTATGCGCTGAGTGAGGTTCGAACTCGGGACCTCTCGTACACGTGCACGCAGCTCTACCAACTGAGCTACGTGTCTAACCCGAAATATTCTCTGTTTTAATTATATATATATACTAATTAACTTTAACCTTATTTATTTTTATTAAAAAGTTTCATAAATTGCCAACCCGGTTTAGGTATCCAGAGTCGAACTCGCGCTCTTCAGTTTACGTGCACACAGCCCAACCAGTTGGGCTGTGTGTCTAACCTGTTTATATACTGAATTATATTATATTTATATACATGTTGAAGGATGATATGAATAGGTTTTAAAAATGATTGGTTTTATTTCTGAAAGTCGGTAACATTTGCGATTCGAACTCAGGACGTGCGTGTTATGTTGCACACAGTCCACCGCTGGACTGTGTGTCTAACCCGGCTAAATATCCGGTTTTAATTAAACTAATACACATTTCTCAACTTCGTCTTCTTCGCTTAACAATACAGAACAGTGAAATCCGACTGTTCTGTTTAATTGATCTTAACTTATACTTGATTGAAATGAAAAGAGAAATTAAATGACATGGTATACCAGAACGGCGAGTTTGCTTCAGGTTTTCCGGCAAGGTCTCGTCGGCTCCGATCCACGGATTCTGGCTGAGGGAAACTGTTTGACAGTTTTGATTACTGTGTTGAGTAATTAGGTTACTAATCGAGAGATAGCAAGAAAAGTTTAGATGATTGTACCGTCTGAAGACAATCGCGGTTTTCCGTTCAGCGATTCCGGCGAAATTGAAATTTCCGGCGACGTGCTCTGGAAGGATTAAAGCTTCGAAAGAGAATGCGATTTTGAGCGAAAAGGTTACCAGAGGTTTGGGTGGGTATTTATAAGGAAGAACAGGGTGTATTTGGTTCGAATTTGAGTCTTGATTCGTGGTCAAAGTTTTCCAGCGGTTATGACTGAAATTGAGGGTTAGACATCGGTTATAACCGATGTCGAAATTAGTTCACGCTTTTCAGTCAAAGGAAACAGTCATAATTCGCGATAATCTCGGCTTTTCCGGCGACTGCGAATTTGGGCGCGCTGATTACTGGTTTGACTTTCAGTTTTATTATAAATGTTATTTGTTTTAATGTTTATCACAAAAGATGTGCGCGGTGGAGCGGTGTGTTGTGTGTTTTGGCTTGTGGGTGACCCGGGTTCGAAACCCGGCGTCTACATTTATTTTTTTATTCATTATTTATTAGTAATTTTAAATTATGGTTTTTAAATTCTAATATATTTATTAATTATGTATCATTTAAAATTAATATCAACTATAAATACGCAACGAAATTTATAACTGGATATTTGATTGATAAACGAAGCGGGTTTTGAAAACCCGTTTTTCGACGGATGTTACAGTATCCCCTACTTTTAGAAATTTCGTCCCGAAATTTAAGTAGTAGTGGTAACAGGAAAAAGATGCGGGTATTTCTCGCGCATTGAGTCTTCACGTTCCCACGTAAACTCAGGTCCTCGTTTCGAATCCCAACGTACCCTGACATTGGAATACGACTTCGTCTTAAACGCTTCTCTCCGAAGTCCATGATTTCTATTGGTCTTTCAATGAAGTGCATAGATTCATCGATCTGAATGTCTTCTAGAGGAATATGGAGGTTTTCATCGGCGAGGCACTTCTTCAAGTTTGATACGTGGAATGTGGGATGAATTCTGTTGAGCTCTTCTGGTAGGTCAAGCTTGTATGCTACAGGACCTACTCGTTCGAGTATCTTGAAAGGTCCTACGTAGCGTGGTGCTAGCTTGCCCTTCTGGCCAAAACGAACCACTCCCTTCCACGGTGATACTTTTAAAAGTACTTGATCCCCAATGTCAAACTCCAAGGGCTTTCGTCGTTTATCTGCATAACTCTTTTGACGACTTTGAGCCGCTAGAAGATTGTTTCGAATTTGAATGACCTTGTCGGTTGTTTCTTGAATTAATTCTGGACCGGTGATTTGTGATTCCCCAATTTCGTGCCAACATACTGGAGATCGGTACTTACGACCATATAAAGCTTCGAAAGGAGCCATGCCGATACTTGAATGATAGCTATTGTTGTACGAAAATTCCACTAATGGTAGGTGAGGGTCCCAATTCCCTTTGAAGTCTATGACACATGCTCGCAGCATGTCTTCAAGGGTTTGGATGGTGCGTTCAGATTGACCATCAGTTTGAGGATGAAAAGCGGTACTGAGATCTAATCGTGTACCCAAAGCGGTTTGTACGACTCGCCATGTTCGTGAAGTGAAACGACCATCACGGTCTGAAATGATGCTTAATGGTACACCATGACGGCTTACAATCTCGTTGATGTAGATACGAGCTAACTTCTCGTTCTTGAAGTCCTCGCGAATCGGAATGAAATGAGATGACTTTGTAAGACGATCGATTATTACCCATATGGTGTCATACCCACTGGAGGTGCGAGGTAACCCGGTAATAAAATCCATGGTTATGTTTTCCCACTTCCATACAGGTATTTCGGGTTGGACTAGAAGTCCTGAAGGTCTTTGATGTTCAGCTTTTACTTTGGAACAGGTAAGGCACTTGGAAACAAAAACAGCGATATCCTTTTTCATGCCAGGCCACCAGTAGGTGTATCGTTGTCTTGATACATCTTGTCGGCTCCTGGGTGTACAGAGTATCGTGTTTTGTGCGCCTCATTCATAGGGAAATCACGAAGGTTATCGCGATCGGGAATCCATATGCGATTTAAATAGTATAGAATACCGTCGGATTTGGTTTCGATTTTGAGTTCAGCTCCACATGACAGCTCATCGCGTACGTCATTTTCTGTTACAGAAACATGTTGAGCTGCTCGGATTCGATCTTTGATGTCGGTTATGATTTGCGAACATAGAAGATGAATGGAGTTCGCATAACCTTTTCGACTGAGCGCATCAGCCACCACGTTTGCCTTGCCAGGATGATACCGAATTTCACAGTCGTAGTCATTGAGGAGTTCGACCCATCTTCGTTGCCTCATATTCAACTCCTTTTGGTTGAAGATATGTTGGAGACTTTTGTGGTCAGTGTATATTTCACACTTGGTACCGT
Organism: Scalesia atractyloides; assembly: GCA_947069175.1. Lineage (NCBI taxonomy): Eukaryota > Viridiplantae > Streptophyta > Magnoliopsida > Asterales > Asteraceae > Scalesia > Scalesia atractyloides. The sequence continues at coordinate 5,825,325 of CAMTDV010001634.1, forward strand.
AGAGGTAATGTCTCCATATCTTGAGAGCGAACACAACGGCTCCAAGCTCCAGGTCGTGGGTGGTGTAGTTCTTCTCATGAACCTTGAGTTTCCTAGAAGCATAGGCTATCACTTTTCCTCTTTGCATTAATACACAGCCTAGCCCTTGCCCTGATGCGTCGCAATATACTACAAAGTCATCGCAACCTTCAGGTAGTGTGAGGATAGGTGCGTCACAAAGTTTTTGCTTTAGAGTTTGGAAGGCTTCTTCTTGTTTAGGTCCCCAAATGAAGGGTTTTCCTTTATGAGTCAAAGCCGTGAGTGGTACAGCAATACGGGAAAAATTGGCAATGAAGCGGCGATAGTAACCAGCCAAACCGAGAAATGACCTTACTTCGGTAGGGGTACGTGGCGCTTGCCATTCCTGTACTGCCTTGATTTTTGAAGGATCGACATGTATTCCCTTGTCATTGACTACATGTCCAAGGAATTGTACTTCTCTTAACCAGAATTCGCATTTTGAGAACTTAGCGTAGAGCTTTTCAGTCCTTAAGAGTGTAAGGATGAGTCGAAGGTGTCGTTCATGATCGGATTTAGACTTGGAGTAGATAAGGATGTCGTCGATGAAGACTATGGCAAAACGGTAGGTAGGGTTTGCATACCCTATTCATTAGATCCATGAAGACAGCGGGGGCGTTGGTTAAACCGAATGGCATGACCATGAATTCGTAATGACCATAACGAGTCCGGAAGCCGGTCTTTGGGACGTCTTCTTCATGTACTCTGAGCTGATGATAACCAGAACGAAGGTCGATTTTTGAAAAGCAGGTGGCGCCTTGAAGTTGGTCTAGGAGGTCATCGATGCGAGGTAGTGGATAGCGATTTTTAACCGTTAACTTGTTGAGTTCTCTGTAGTCGATACACATGCGAAACGTTCCATCTTTCTTCTTCACAAAAAGAACAGGTGCACCCCAAGGCGAGGAGCTAGGACGTATGAATCCTTTGTCAGTCAGTTCTTGCAGTTGACTGGCAGCTCTTGCATTTCGGATGGGGCTAGCCTATAAGGAGATTTTGAGACTGATGTAGCGCTAGGTACAAGATCGATGCGGAATTCGACTTCTCTCACAGGAGGGAGTCCTGAGATGTCGTCGGGAAAGACTTGTGGGAATTCCTTCACCACTGGTATATCTTCGAGTTCTTTCCTTGTTTCCCTTTTTGACGACTTGAGTTAGGAATGCGACATAGTTCTTGCGGAGATATTTTCGGGCTTGAAGGCAGGACATTAATTTGAGTCCTTTCGAAGGGTTTCTCCAAAGATACGTAGGGTCTGACCGTCTGCAAGAGGAATGCGAATGAACTTTTCACGGCATACTACTTCAGCGTGATGCTGGCTGAGCCAGTCCATACCGATTATAATATCGAAACTTCCCAACTTCATAGGAATGATGTCAACTGGAAAATCGTGATCGTTTAGAGTGAGGGTACAATTTCGTATAATAGAATTTAATGAAACGGGATTTCCGTCAGCAACTTCCACCGTTAGAGATTCCATGAGATTTCACGAGTTTGGTTGAGGATAGGTTCGAATTTAAGGACACAAAACTCTTATCCGCGCCAGTATCGAATAACATGGATGCATAACTACCATTGATGAGAAACGTATCGTTAACCACATTGTTGTCAGCCCTAGCTTGGTTGCATTGATGTTGAAAGCTCTTCCTCTAGCAGGTGGAGGAGCTTGGTTAGCTTGGTTTACCGGATTTGCTTGAGCTTGGGCATGGATGATGTTCACCAAGCGTGGACATGTGTTCCTGAAGTGGTTTGGGTCTCCGCAGTTGTAACAAGCCCGCATGGGTTGCATCATGGGGTAGTTGGGTTGGTAGTAGGATTGGGCTATATGTTGTGCAGGTGGTAGAAGTAAGGGTTGTTGGGCTTGACCCACTATCTGATGGTGGGTTTGGGTTGGGGGTTGATTGCGGTTCGTTCGTTGAAGAATACGGCAGGTTTGGATGGTGTGACTTGCACGGCCACAGCTTGTGCAATGTTGGCAAAGAGTTTCAGGAGAGTGATGGTATTGACAACGGTTGCATTTTGGGTGCGGGCCGGTGTATGGCTTTTTAAATGGTGCAGTCGAAGGAGCAATTTGGGTGATCGGTGCAGCAGTGATAGGAGGGTTGGTTTGAGTGACAGCAAAATTCTTGCTGTTTCGTTTCCTCTTACCAGCAAACCTTGAGGAGGAGACCGAGTGGTTTGTAGTTGGGGTCTCTGTGGGTGTTTTTTTCTTATCATCCTTAAATTTGCCGTTTTGGATGCGATTCTCAGAGAGTTCGGTAGCTAGTTCCATTGCGGCTTCAAGTGTTGCAGGCGAAGTTCTTAGAACCAAGTCTTGAATTTTCGAGGGGAGACCTCGAATGTAGTGTTCAACCAAGCGGTACACGGGGGTGAACAAATTAGGGATCATCTGGTTTAGCTCGAGAAATCTTTTGTTATAGGAAGTGTGATCTCCTTCCTTTTGTTTCAACGCGTGGAATTCATCTTCCAACTTTTTGATTTCGCTTCTTGGACAGAAGCGTCTTGTCATGAGTTCCCTTAACTCTTCCCATGTTAAGGCCATGGCGTCTTCAATTCCTCGTTTACCCTTTTCCGTGTTCCACCAGGTAAGGGCTACCCCAAACAGTCTTCCAGTTGCATAACGTACCTTGCGATCCTCGGGACAATCGCAATTGAGGAAAGTGTTCTCCATTTCTTCAAACCAGTGAAGGAGAGCAGTAACACCTTCGGTCCCTTCATACTTTGGGGGATCGCAAGATTTGAAGTGTTTGTAGGAGCGCTTTTTGGAGGGAGGGTTGGCGACGCTCTGTTCTTCTTAATTGGGAGGGTTGATGGGATTTGCGGTGAGAGCTTGTTGAACTTGTTTAGCAATTTGTGTGGCCAAGCGTTCATTGGATCTTCGTGACTTTCTACCTCCACGTAGTTGCCTAGCCGACATCTATAGGAACATACATAGGAAGATTGTGAGTTTAAGAAGTTTTTAGGTGTCATGTGTCGTTAAAAGAATAAAAATAACATAACTAACAATAATGCAACTACATCCATAGGATGTCTTGGGTTTGCTCATGTTTGGGCCTCCAATGTCCCCCATACCATCGCCTGTGTAGTCATGTGGGCCCCCATGACTATTGGGCTTGGTAGGATTCACATTGGTGTTGGCGGATTAACACTCGCACCACCCGAATGAAAATTGGAAAATATAATTGCGAGATGTATGGTAGGAGGGTGTCTAGGTGTTGACACAATGACTACTCAAAGTGGGGTTAGCTCACACGACGTTTGGTATAGCATGCTTTGGCCTAATAGGTCCTTCGTACTCTCATCGTTAGTCCCCAGGTAGGCAAACTGGTCCTTTATTTTGGATTTATACGAATGCCAAGCCTAGACAGGACGTTCCGACTATCGGTACTCGTACCCTTCCAGTTACTACATGCCCGTCATGAGAACTCACTTTGATGTGATTTGAAAATATAAAAATCATTGCAAAAATCATGGTAATCGTGAGGTGTGTGCTCTCATGGATATGATATGTTATGAGGATATGATTCATGATGAGCATTGTATAATATTATGTATTTGTGAACATGCTTGCATAACATTGAGTGTAACAATAAACATAAAGCATATAAACATCATGAATTTTGTATGTACACATAAACAATTTAAAATTTTAATCAACTATAGTATAGGCTCTAAGGGTCTAATAACCTATCCTATATCCCTATAGTCATGGCTCTGATACCAATCTGTCACACCCCGACCCACATCGGAATAAGAGTCGGGGCATAATTGGGTTATCACCAAAGCTCATGATGTTTACTAAAATGTTTCATATTTATTAAATTCAAATTACAACTTAAATATCCAAATCAAAATTCATACAATTACAAGGAAATGAAACTATGTAAATAATCCAAAGCTTAAACTGATTTATTCTTCTAGGCCTTCCTATGTGTTTCTTGCCTCAGCTGGATCACATGTATCATGTGTAAAACGGGGGATATTTTAGGTCAACAAAAGTTGACGAGTGAACCTTGATAAAACATTGTTATTAATTTCTTGTTTTATTTAATATGGAAAATTTGTGCAATAATCACATGTGAGCAAACATATATAAGTAAACAAACACAAACCACTTTGAATGAGTATATGATATGAATGATGATGAATGTGAGATCGAGGCTCAATCAAACGGAGCCGATCTTATGAGGCACCTGATGCTCAACCCGTCTCCCACGGGGAACTGATGGGCCTAATGAAATGCATGCACTGAAATGATAAATCCAAACTACATATAATCCACACAACAATTGATACACATTTGATCACGGATATGATGGATGCACAAGTGTTTAAATATAATAAAGAATTAAACGACACAAGATACACCCCAAAACATTATTAAAACGGGGAACTGATAGAGATTCACTCACATTGGGTGCGTTCTTTGATGACGTTGGATGCGCACAAAATTTAGGATTTGATCGACGAGAGAAAAACTAACCTAAAATAATAACGAAATGATTCGGTAAATAAATGGATTTTATTTGGGATTAATATTTTTATTTATTACTCTTAGTGGAATTTTTAGATTTATCTTTGTGAGTTTAAGGTAATTTTCTAACTTTAAAATCTTATTTTTAAGTATTTTTAAATGATTTTTCAATTAAATAAATAAAAAAGAAAATAAAAAAATGTTGACTTTGACCGTTGACCGTTGACCGGTCGGACTGTGTTTAATTATGCGCTGAGTGAGGTTCGAACTCTGGACCTCTCGTACACGTGCACGCAGCTCTACCAACTGAGCTACGTGTCTAACCCGAAATATTCTCTGTTTTAATTATATATATATACTAATTAACTTTAACCTTATTTATTTTTATTAAAAAGTTTCATAAATTGCCAACCCGGTTTAGGTATCCAGAGTCGAACTCGCGCTCTTCAGTTTACGTGCACACAGCCCAACCAGTTGGGCTGTGTGTCTAACATGTTTTATATACTGAATTATATTATATTTATATACATGTTGAAGGATGATCTGAATAGGTTTTAAAAAGGATTGGTTTTATTTATGAAAGTCGGTAACATGTGTGATTCGAACTCAGGACGTGCGTGTTATGTTGCACAAAGTCCACCGCTGGACTGTGTGTCTAAACCGATTAAATATCCGGTTTTAATTAAACTAATACACATTTCTCAACTTCGTCTTCTTCGCTTAACAATACAGAAAAGTGAAATCCGACTGTTCTGTTTAATTGATCTTAACTTATACTTGATTGAAATGAAAAGAGAAATTAAATGACATGGTATACCAAAACGACGAGTTTGCTTCAGGTTTTCCGGCAAGGTCTCGTCGGCTCCGATCCGCGGATTCCGGCTGAGGGAAACTGTTTGACAGTTTTGATTACTGTGTTGAGTAATTAGGTTACTAATCGAGAGATAGCAAGAAAAGTTTAGATGATTGTACCGTCTAAAGACAATCGCGGTTTTCCGTTCAGCGATTCCGGCGAAATTGAAATTTCCGGCGACGTGCTCTGGAAGGATTAAAGCTTCGAAAGAGAGTGCGATTTTGAGCGAAAAGGTTACCAGAGGTTTGGGTGGGTATTTATAAGGAAGAACAGGGTGTATTTGGTTCGAATTTGAGTCTTGATTCGTGGTCAAAGTTTTCCGGCGGTTATGACTGAAATTGAGGGTTAGACATCGGTTATAACCGATGTCGAAATTAGTTCACGCGTTTCAGTCAAAGGAAACGGTAATAATTCGCGATAATCTCGGCTTTTCCAGCGACTGCGAATTTGGGCGCGCTGATTACTGGTTTGACTTTCAGTTTTATTATAAATGTTATTTGTTTTAATGTTTATCACAAAAGCTGTGCGCGGTGGAGCGGTGTGTTGTGTGTTTTGGCTTGTGGGTGACCCGGGTTCGAAACCCGGCGTCTACATTTATTTTTTTATTCATTATTTATTAGTAATTTTAAATTATGGTTTTTAAATTCTAATATATTTATTAATTATGTATCGTTTAAAATTAATATCAACTATAAATACGCAACGAAATTTATAACTGGATATTTGATTGATAAACGAAGCGGGTTTTGAAAACCCGTTTTTCGACGGATGTTACAAAGCGCCAGGAGGAAAAAGACCATGAAGCCACTTACGAGTCATATCTGCAAGAGTCTGCCCTTGCCTCGTCCACCATAAATAGAATTGTGTGCGAATGGTGCAGTATGAACAAGGAGTGGGACGAGGTTGAGCTTGAGAAAGCGAGGGCCAAGCTTGAGAAGGAGAAGACATTGAAGATGCTTGTTGATTTTGAGGCGGAAAAGGCCCAATTTGAGAAGGAGAAGAAGACTGAAGAATGGGTTGCGCTGTCTTGGAAGCGCAAGTGTGAGGCGTCTGCTACGCAATATGCGGACGAGCGCAAGCGCTTTATGGAGGCTTGCGAGCGTGATAATAAAGAAAAAATTTCTCTGCGCAACGAGATTGAGAAACTCAAAAAAGAGAAAGCTGATGCAATTGCGGCAGCAGAAGAAGCGCGCTCACACCGAGAAAGAAGCGAGCAAAATGAGGTATCAACCAAAATGACTCTCCTTCTTAAGAATAAAGAAATTGATGATCTAACTGCTATGCTTTTTGACCAGGAGCGGTTGCAAGCTAAGGTTGACAGTTTGAAAAAAGATGTCAACCTGCACCGAACAGAGAAAGCCGAGTTGATCCGCCGTTTGACTGAAGGCGATAAAAAACTTAACGACACGGAGGTCGCTCGCGCTACTGCAGAAAGCTTGACCGAATCCCTCATGAACCAGCTTACCTGGTTGAGGGAGTATGGGATTGTGGAGGTAATATTCACTTTTCTTTATTCGTCTGGTTTGATTGTCGCAACATATACTGATTGTATTTATGTACAGATCGCAAATGCCATCCTTAACTCTACGGAGTTGGATGAGAGAGTGGCAGATTAATGGTGGCGGCGCGCAATGATGGGCACGCCGAGGGCTATAGAGAATGTACTTTGCACGTGGCCCATGCGTTGAAGATTGAATGGGATACCAGTCGTGCTGCCACGCACGGGCTAAATACTGCCGCCATTTATTTGCTGCCAAGGAAAAATATGATCAATTTGCAAATTCTGATTATGGACCTTGTGGACGCCGCGCTGCAGCAAGACGACGTTGTTGATAAGCTAAAGGAGATTTTTTCTTCAGCAGAGAAGCAGGCAGAAACCAAGTCCATAGAATAGGAAATTTGTAATTTTTACTGTATGATAACTTGTAACGTTGCGCTTTTGCGCAAGTATCGTGAATATAATATATTTCAGTTTTACAATGTTTGCATGGAACCAATTACTTGTTTAGGATAGAAAAATGAACAATTTCTTTTCTCATGTGTGAGCGTAAGTATTAAATTAGCTTGTGGCTCATGAGTTTGTGTTTTTGTTTATCCAAAGGAATTGCATACATTTTGTAAATGAACATATATAAGACTGTAAGTAGTGGCAAAGTATTTTATTCATACTAACAAAGCGCAAGGCTATGGTTGCCACTAAGATTACATAACAAAATAAAGTAAGCAGTCTCGTTACGCAACGCTCAGAAGTTGCTTAGAGGACTGAGATTACGTATAACATCGGCGCAGTTGCTGGGCGTTCGAGGTTCGGGGAACGTTGGATCCGTCTATACGCTTCAGAGTGTACGCGCCTTTTCCCAATACTTCAATTATTACGTATGGGCCTTCCCATCGTGGGGCTAACTTCCCCGGTTTTTCGGCATTCGACGCTTCATTATCGCGAAGAACAAAGTCACCAGGCAAAAAGGAACAGATGCGCACCCTTTTGTTGTAATACTTTTCAAGCTGGGACTTGTATTTAGCTTCGCGAATCACTGCATTTTCTCGGCGCAAATCCAATAAGTCTAGGTCGATGCGTTGTTGTTCTTCGTTATCTTGTTTTTCCAAGGCTAGCATTCTTGGAGATGGTAACCCAATTTCGGCAGGAATCACAGCTTCCGTGCCGTATACAAGGCTAAAAGGAGTTTTCTCCAGTGCTAGTCATGGGCATAGTTCGGTGTGCCCACAAGATGCTAGGCAATTCGTCAACCCACCCCCACCGTGCCGTGCCAAGGCGGGCTTTGATACCGTCGACCAATTGTTTGTTTATGCTTTCAACTTGACCATTTTCTTGTGGATGCGCAACAGAAGCGAAAACACTGGATTCCCATTTCGGTCATCCATGTTTGCAGCTCTTGAGCCGTTAAATTTGGACCATTGTCTGTAATAATGCGCATGGGCAGACCAAAATGGCAAATAATATATTCCCAGATGAATTTGCGAATTACCATCGCTGTAGTAGAAGCTAAAGGTTTGGCTTCAACCCACTTAGTGAAGTAATCGACCGCAACGATGATAAACTTACTGCACCGGGCGCATCTGGAAATGGCCCACTAAATCAATGGCCCATTGTTGAAATGGCCAAGCTGTTGTGACGGATACCAGGGGCATGCCTTTGGCAGGACATGCACTTGCGCAAGATCTCTACCGCGTTAACGTACATTCCGGGCCAATAATACCCTGCGCTTTTTACTTTGGCTACAACCATGCGCGGCCCAGAATGTATGCCACATAGTCCCTCATGAATCTCCCTGATCAGGTATTGCGCGTCATGTTTGTCAACACAGCGGAGCGAAGGACCAATGTAAGAGCGTCGGTACAGGATACCGTCAATCATTTCATAATTGTGGGCTTTGCATCGTAACTTTCATGCTTGCGCTCTATCTTCTGGTAAGGAACCATGCAACAGACACATATTATTGGCGACATCCACGATGGATCTCCTGCTTCAACCATTGTCACTTGCCTGAGAGGGACAGATGGATTCCTTAAAACCTCGATGCGAACTTCTTTTGCCAAATGCTTGAAACTAGTTGCAGCAAGTTTACTTAGAGCGTCAGCATGTTTGTTTTCGCTTCGCTTGACGTGTGTGATTTTAAATTGTTGGAACTGTGCTATAAGAGCCTTGGCTTGCGCCAAGTATAGAGCCATGATATCCCCCTTTGCATCGTATGTTCCAACTACTTGCTCAGCCACTAATAATGAATCAACATGGGCTTCTAAATTTGCTGATTTTGATAGCGCTACCCAATTCTATTCGGCCTCGTTGTTGGTGCTTTTAAAATCCAATCGAATTGCATATGTGAATTCTGCTCCTTCTGGACTCATTAATCGAAGACCTGCTCCAGCCCCATCACTGTTTGATGCGCCATCTGTAAACAATGTCCAGGCTCTGTTGTCGATGACTGGGACTGGGTTTTGGATTGCTTGGCATTCTAAAGCTTACCAGCAGGAATTTTAGCGATGAAATCTGCCAAAACTTGGCCTTTGATAGCTGGTCTAGGTTTATAACAGATGTTATAACCTCCCAATTCTATTGCCCATTTCGCAAGTCGTCTAGAAACGTCTGGTTTGGCCAGGACTTGGCCTATGTGAAAGTCTGTTAAAACTGTAATAACATGTCCAGAAAAGTATCTTCGCAGCCTGCACGAAGCATGGCCCAATGCTAAAACTAATTTTTCCATGATTGAATACCTTGTCTCTGGATCGTTCAACATCTTGCTGATATAATAAATTGGAGACTGGACCCCTTCGCGTTCTACCGGCAAGACATCACCTACTGCTACCTCAGATGCAGCAAGATATAAGACCATGGGTTCTTTTTCTCGAGGAGCAGTAAGTGTGGGAAGTTGAACTAAACAATCTTTCATCTGCTGGAAAGCTTGATCAGCTTCAGGAGTCCATGCGAACTCTTTGCTCTTTGCACAATTGCGCAAGGTTCGAATGAATGGATAAGATTTTGCAGCATGATTGGCGAGGAAGCGGTTTAGCGCAGCTAACCTTCCAGCCAAAGTTGCATCTCTTTGACGGTAGTCGGAGAAGACATTTTTTGTATTGCATCGACCTTTTCGGGATTAACTTTGAAACCATCTTTGGTGACGATGAAACCCAAAAATTTGCCCTCCTCCATGCCGAAGGAGCATTTGCTGGGATTTAACTTTAGGTTTACCTCACGCAGAGAATCAAAAGTTCTTTGGATGTTATCTAGCATAGTGTCTTCTGAATTACTTAATGACCAAATCATCCATGTAGACTTCCACAGTTTTCCCAGTGTCATCTCCAAACACTGTATCCATCAATCTTTGATAAGTAGCTCCCGCATTGCGGAGACCAAAAGGCATCTTGGTATAACAAAAAATGCCCTTCTCCGTGCGAAAAGCGGTTTTATCTTCGTCTTCTTTTTTCATCAAGACTTGATGATAACCTTTGTAACAATCTAGGAAACATTTCCAGCGAAAGAAAGCTAATGAGTCAACTTTTTTGTCAATCTCAGGAAGAAAATAACAATCTTTCGGACATGCCTTGTTTAGATCTTCAAAATCTACGCACATCCGCCATCCGCCATTATGTTTCTTTACCATGACTGGGTTTGCCACCCAGGTCTGGCATTTGACTTCGCGCAGAATACCAACATTTAATAACTCGATGACTTGTTCGTTCATTGCCGCTGTCGTTTCTGACCCGAGGCTGCGCTTTTTCTGTGCAACTGGCTCTGCTGATGGAAATACATTCAGGCAATGTTCCGTAACGTCGCGCGGGACACCAACCATGTCGGCAGGTGTCCAGGCGAAAATGTCTTTGTTGCGAAACAACAGTATTTTAAGCTTTGCGCGGATTTCAGTACTGACTGCAGGTCCTAATAGGATTGTCTGCTCAGGGTACTTATTGTTGAGTATCCACTTTTCTGGTTCATTGCTTGGTAATGTCTTGCCAGCCTTCATAACTGGTTCTTCAATTGAAATTATTTCTTTCCGTGCATAAAGTATAGCTACGCCATTAGGTGTCGGAAAACCACAAGCAGCATGCGGAGCGGAAGTAATCATACTAAAATCACTTTGCGCGCGGCGTCCTAATATTACATCGTGACGGGAATTTACCGGCATCACCATGAAGTTGACGTTACTCGTTCGAGAGCATTTTCCATCAGATAAAGTGACAAGAAAGAGGATTTGTCCTAGAGGAAAGACAGCCTCATTGCAGAACCCAGTTAATGGAAAATCAACTGGTTCCAAGCGTGCCTTATCCTCAGGATCTAGTTGCTTGAAACACTGCTCATACATGATATCCATGGAACTACCCGGATCTATAAACATATAGTCTGTTTGATAGTGCCCAAAGATACCAGTGATGACTACTGGCCGGTCTTCTTGAGGACCTCCTGGAACGATAGGAAAAATGACTTGCTGTTCGCGCCAAGTATTGTTTTGAAAATGTTGATGGCTACGCTTGCGCGGTGATCCACCTTGAATCATGGAAACGTGCTGTTTCATTTTCTTGTTACTAGGCCCTTCGTTCTCGCGCGTAATCTGTAACATCCGTCAAAAACGGATTTTACCAAACCCGCTCCGTTTATTAACCGAACAATCAGTTAAAAATTTCGTTGCGAATTTAATGCCCAAAATAATTCTAAACGATACATAATTAATTATTATATGGGAATATATAATTAGTTTTTGAAAAACTGTTAAAAATAAGAAAATAAAAATGATTTGGCACTGCCGGGTTTCGAACCCGGGTCAGTCGCCGGGTCAAACAACAGACTTAACACTCAACACTTAAACCACTGCGCCACTTGTATTCTTTGTTAAATATTAGAATCATTTAATTCATATCATGTTTTTCCGAATTCAAAACCGGCGCCCAAAATTACAGTCGTCGGAAATCCCGACTAACTCGCCAATAATTTACGACTTCTTCAGTTATAACGTAAACGTTTAAACACACATCGGTTATAACCGATGTCTGAGTCCGCGACACAAGTTATAACCGCCGGAGAAATTCTAACCGATGAATCAAGTCGAAAATTGGACCAAGTTCATCGATAACCTGCCCTATAAATACCCCCTCGAACCTCTGCAAACTTTTTCGCTCAAAACCGCACCCTTTCTCGGCGAAAACTCACTCGCCTGAAATCTTCTGCTCATCGCCGGAAAACCGAACCCTCCACTTCTAAGCCTTACTGAACCCCCTGAGCTTATACCGAAGTCACCCACATCCTTTTCAAGTTTTCTGAAGACTCGCTGCTGCAAGACACACGACGCCGGAACCTGTTGCTGTCGCCGGAGTTCTGCCGGAAAAACAGAGGAGTCCAGTCGGTATACTTCACGTCTAATTTTCTTTCTTTTTATTTATATCTCATCTGTAATTAACCTAAAAACGCTAAAGAAACCTGATTAAAACTTCGAACCAGTCAGTCATCGTTCCTGGTTAAGACTGACGAGGAAGACGAAGTTCTGTAATGTTTAAGTATAATTAAAATCAAGTTATAACTCGGGTTAGACACACAGTCCAGCGGTGGACTGTGTGCACAATAAACACGTAAACGTCTCGAGTTCGAATCTTGTCCCACGCATGCTGCCTTAATAAAAATGCCTTTTTTTGTTAACCGAACCGGAGTCACCACTGTTATATGTTAAGTTTATTAATAACCGGAATAATAACCAAGTTGGACACACAGTCCAGTGGTGGACTGTGTGAATTTTAATCACACGTCACGAGTTCGAGTCCGATCTACTGCAACGATTCGGACAATTATCTAACTTTTTAAAATAAGACAGAAATGAAAATGTTCAGTTTGTATATAAGTATAATAAAAATCGGTTTATATAACAAGTTAAACACACAGTCCAGCGGTGGACTGTGTGTTAACTCAACCCACAGGTCCCGGTTTCGAGACCTGTGGAGCGCACCGAGTCACGGATTAAAATCGTTTTTAAGAAATAAAGGATTTTTTGTTTAATCTAATTAGTATATAAATATAATTAAAAACAGAAATATTTCGGGTTAGACACGTAGCTCAGTTGGTAGAGCTGCGTGCACGCGTACGGGAGGTCTCGGGTTCGAGCCTCATTCAGCGCACACTTATATGCATACGAACCGGTCAACGGTCAAGGTCAACGGTCAACGGTCAAAAAAGTCAACTTTTTTTATTATTTTTATTATTTATTTTAATTAAAAATCAATTAAAAATACTAAAAATAACATTTTTAAGGTTAGAAAATAGCCTTAAACTCACAAAAATACACCCAACAATCCTACTAAAATGGATTAATAAAATCCGTTTACTTACCGAACCATAATGCTATTTATCTAGGTTAATTTCACTCGTGGTTAAAACCACTTTGCGTGCATTTAACGTCATCAACCGAACGCACCCACTGTGAGTGAATCTTACAACTCCCCCTTTTTAATTACACGTTTTGGGGTGTGTGTCACAAAATAATTAACTCATTTATTTAAACTTGTGCCATACCATATCGTGATCTAAACTTAGATTGTTTATATTGTTGTAATTATGTATTTCATTTTGTCAACTTATATGAAATTCATTCATTAAGCCCATCAGTTCCGCGTGGTAGACGAGTTGAGCAACGCGTGCCTCAAAACCAATCCATTATTGTTCATGTGTGTATTATTGAGTTTTTTATTGTTTGTAGTTATGTCTTTCATATGATCATGTTTATGCAATTCATTCATTAGGCCCATCAGTTCCTCGTGAGAGACGAGTTGAGCAACGCGTGCCTCTAAACGATCCATTATTGTTCATGTGTGTATTGTTTAATATTAAATTGACTTATGAATAAGTTTACATCTATTTTTACTCATGTGTGGTTGTGCACTTCATTTCATAATCAATTAAATAAACTTGTTCAAATGTTTTCCATAGGATTCACTCGCCAACTTTTTGTTGATCCAAAAACCCTTTTACACATGATACAGGTGAACAGGACGAAGCAAGGAAAACATAGGAAATGCCTTAGAAGAAAACAAAGAAGCTTAGATTGATGTTAGGTCATGATGTAATTATGGTTGTAAATTTTCTATTAAATTGTATTAATGAATATGAAACGTATAATAAATGTCATGAGCTTTGATGATAACCCAATCATGCCCCGGTCACCTTTTCCGCTGCGGGTCGGGGTGTGACAGATTGGTATCAGAGCCATGACTATAGGGATATAGGATAGGTTATTAGACCCTTAGAGCCTATACTATAGTCTGCCTAAATTTTAATTGATTAGGTGGTTACATACAAACTTGTGATATTTATTTGTTTATATTTACAGTCAAACATACATGCTTATATACATATTCATTATACATATATCAATGTTCATATATTCAACTCATTTTCATACTCTCATTATTCAAAGATTTTGTTGCAATTTTCAAATCTCATCAAAGTAAGTTCTGCGACGGGCATGTAGTAACTGGAAGGGTACAAGTACCGGTAGTCGGAACGTCCTGTCTAGGTTGGCATTTGTATAAATCCAATATAACGGACCAGTTTGCCTACCTGGGGACTAACGATGAGAGTACGAAGGACCTATTAGGCCAAAGCATGCCACACCAAACGTCGTTCGAACTAACCCCACTTTGAGGTGTCACCGTGTCTACACCTGGACACATTCCGAATATCACACGTTGTATACATATTTCTCGATTTTCTCCGGGTTTTAGTGTACGCAACCAGGCAAACCCATGCGAACCATATGAAAAACCGGTATTCATGGGGCCCATATGATTACAAAGGTGAAGTATGGCGGCATGTAGGGCCTAATGGCGAGCAAAGCCCAAGACATCCTATGGATGTAGTAGATTTATTTTTCTATAATTATTTTATGAATGTTCATTCCTGAATGCGACCCATGATCCCAAAAGCATCCAACTATACTCTTGACATGTATTCCTTGTAGATGTCTTCTAACCACGCCCGTAGGAAGACGAGAGCAGGAAAAGCCCGCGAACGCATGGCTGCCCTAATCGCTCAACAAATGGCTGCAGTAATACCCAACATTGTAATCCAAGTCAAACAAGCACTTACCGCTAATCCTGTCAATCAGGAAAACCAAAACATTATCAACTCTCCCCCAAATACCACTAAATGCACCTACAAGCATTTCAAATCATGCGACCCTCCGAAATACAAAGGGACTGAAAAACCTTTCTAAATTGCGATTGCCCCGATGATCGCAAAGTGAGTTATGCTACTGGTCGTTTATATGGAATAGCACTTACTTGGTGGAATACAGAGAAGGCCAAACGAGGTGTTGAAGATGCTATAACTTTAACTTGGAATGAATTGAAGGAAATCATGACCAGACGATTTTGCCCAAGGAGCGAAATCAAGAAATTAGAAGATGAGTTCTATTTGTTGAAGCAAAAGGCGACCACACCACGTACAACAAAATATTCCTCGAGTTACATCAAATGGTTCCCAACATGTTCACTCCCCTCTACCGTTTGATCGAGCACTACATTCGTGGTCTTCCGTCAAAGATTCAAGACTCTGTAATAAGTACCTCGCCTGCAACTTTGGAAGCAGCAATGGAGCTTCCCACTCTTTAACGCTTTCTCAATCTCCGTGCGCAGACTGATGCAATTATCTGTTGTGTGGTCGGTGTCTCTATGATAGTCACAGAACAAATTTGGGTCTTGCCCTTTTTTGTTTTTCATTGGTTGCGGCTGTTTAAACTGATAATTCTCAGTGCTGAGAACCTCAGTCGGAGATTTCGTTAAGGGAGTCCACTGACGTTCCCTATTCTCCTGTTTAATCGCTTTTTGAGTTGTTATCTTGTTGATTGTTGCTCGCGCATCAATTGGTGAATACGGAGAAAACGAATTCTGACTTGACTCTTTCCAGTTTCTCTTATACTTGCGACTACCTCTACTCAGGTCTTGCGTACGGTTCTGAGGTAGAGGTGGCCGGTTAGAACTTAAGTTGCGCTCAGTCTGGGCGTAAACCTTGGTTGCCGCCATAAGTTTATCCCAGTTTTTTGGAAGGCCAGTTGTATCGGACAACACTTTAATCATTTCGTCTCACCTTACCTCATACTTGAACTGCGCACGTATAAGGTCTTCATGGACATCTCCAATTTCCAACACCTCTTTATTATAACGTGTTATAAAATCTTCGAGGCTTTCATAGTCTCTCCGCCAGATGTTCATTACATCTGAGGAGTCGCGCACGTATCGCCGTTGATGACTAAAGTGTGTACGAAATTTTTCTTTCAAGTCATTCCAAGAGGAAAGTTTACCTGCCGGCAAATTATCAAACCAAAGGCGCGCAGCGCCAGTAAGGGTTTGTACAAATAAGTGACACCACATAGGCAGTGTCCAGCACCCGAGTAACCCTGCGCCGGTAATGAGGCGCATGTGATCATCGGGATCAGTCAAACCGTTAAACTTTCCGACGTTGGATGGCAATTTCGCTCGTTCCAACGGAGCCAGTGCTATTTATCTGGTAAACTTTGATTGTGCAGCTGCTTCGGTTGGGCGATACACCAAATTGTAATTATGCTCAGCTTCCGGATTGTATACTGCGCGTACTTTTGGCCTGTAACTAGCATGATCTGCATATATTCGATTAAAAATACTTGCACTATCCCCTTCCTCAATGTTCTATCAAGCTCGTCGTGTTGGGTGTCCCGTTTCTGTGAAGATCGCGGGCCTAAACGAGAGTGGAAAGATGCGCGACGCTGAACGTTTTCTTCTTGCCTTCTATTACCAGAATGAACAAGATCATTTCTGGTTTTAGAATGCATTTCTGTTTCATCTTCAGGCATGCGTGAAGGGGAACGAGCATGACCTTGAGTATTATAACTCAAAACTCGAGGCGAATCACGGACCCGAGGAGTGCTAACCGGAGCTTGAAAAGCTGGAGTTCCGGTTTGGGCACATAACTGAGCATACATAGCATTTAGAGTTGCTTGAGATTTGATTAACCACGATAATGGAGTCTCTCCAGGTGGTAAGACGTAACATCAACCTGAGGAGCCGCCGGCGTCACAGGAATACTCGCATGATTAGGATCACACTGAGCATTTGCTTCGCCAGAAGAAGCCTCAACTATTTGTCCGTCGACCTGAGGTCCAACAACAACGCGTCGAATCCCTGACCGAGGACCTTGAAAAGATGATCCGTCAGCCATGACGCTGCAGATCTAAGTGAAACGAAACGAAAGGTGAGAGAATCGAAATCGGTGGGCGCCAATGAAGAAACCTAGATCAACTGGACCGGAGTCAAAGTAGATCTATGGAACGGGCTCTGCATAAAAGGGTTAACCCTCCGTTTGGTTTCACGATGGATGCTGAATAGAACAATGCTCCGGCTGATCCTGCAAAACAGAACACCGTCAGCTTGCCACGTGGAGACGGGGGGTTCTCTCCGTGACCACCCTCCGGCGTGAGAATAAGCACAGGAGTCGGAAGTAAGTATTGTAAGTGAGAGAGTAGTTGAGTGTGAATACCTTTCCTTGAACTCCAGTTACTTATTTATAGCCGGTGTTTGGCGCCAAAAAGAGAGATTGTTAACGTTAACAGAATCTTTTGTTATTCCGTCAGCGTTTATTGGCAGTCTGTTAGTGCACACGGATCGTGAGCTCATCAGCGGTTAGGGAGGCGCCACGTGTCAACATGAGATCAATACATCTCATAAATGTGAGCATGCCATCACCGTGATCTTCCTAAGCCGTCCAGATGCTGCCATGTGGCAATTGGTTATAACCGAAAAGATGCTTGCACGATTGGGTGTTAATGGCTTCTAGAAGGTTTCACAGTTGTTATCCATCTATCATTCGCCACGTGTACATTCTGTTACAACAGAAAAGATTCCCCTTGCTTCTGCACCAAGTTAAGGATTTTGCTAAGGGAAAGTTTCAGGATTTACTGTTTCCTTGCGCAAGAAGCGCAAGTTAGTTAACTGATCTTCCTTCTTTTCCTTGCTGCTTGGCGCAACGTTTGGTGGATGGTTGCTTTGATATAAATATCTGCGCAAGGTTTGCGTATGGAGCATTATCAAGCAAGAATGTTCAAGGTTAACTTGCGCAAGGTAGTTAAATGAAGCATTTATCGGGCAAGAATGTTCAAGATTAACTTTGAAACTTGCGCGAGCCCGCGCAAGGTAGTTAAATGAAGCTTTCCTCTCTTGGATATTTGGCGTAAAGTTCTAATAAATCTTATTTTGGCAAAGAAGTCTGCACACAATTTCTTTAGAAGTTATTAATGGATATGGTTTCCTTGATCGGCGCAAGGTTTTTGAGACCACGCACCTTCACCCCGTGTCGACTAACCCATCTGAAAAAATGAGGGTGTTACTATTGACTCCTTAGCACCGGTCACTTCTTACTCCAATATCTCTCCTCATCTCTCCAATACCCTACCATCGATTAAAACCCATCTCATGAGCTCCCAATCTAGCCCTCTATCTTTCATGATAAAGTAACGTTTGCTCCCATACTATTATCCTTACGCCCTACAAATAGCTGGTATTTAGAAATGAGGTATTGTTGCGTATGTTTGCTTCTTTATTTCTAAACTCCCTAATATAATTAATTTTATACCAACAATTAGACTATGTATAAACAAACATTCACATAGGTTTGTTAAAATGAGCTGATGGTAGAGTAGTAAGAGAGACGCATGGTGTGTCAAGTGACTCAGGTTTGATTTCTGCCTCCCCCATTAGTTTCGGCGGCAATAAGTGATGATAGAAGACTAGGCGAGTAAGTGGCGATCGCTAGTTTGATCCTTGAACTAGACGGGTTTTACCTCACCGCAATGTTGTGCCTCCTTCCGGCGAGTGTTCACGGGCTTCGATCTAGGTGAGAGTTTTCCCCGGTTTGGAGACGGTTACATCCTGATGTGATGAATTTCGCCAGTAGCCTATTTGAAAGATTCGTTCGTCGTGAAAAAAGAAAAGAAAAACTCGAATTCACACAAAGAAGAACAAATTGACTAGAGAACAGTGTATTTTAAGGGAAATATGAGATTTTAATTTAAAGGTTTTCTTTAGCTCATGGATGGTATTAGGTTATCCTTAATCGATTGCTCGAATATACCAAAAATGTTTACCACACACTTAAACCAGATTTATTAATATTAAAAAAATTATAAAGAACGTGAATATAAAAATATAAGTGTGATTCCATCACTCCATTAGTTCCGTCCTAGCCAAATCTGGTTTTTTCGAATTTTCTATAATAAATAATAAAGATATACGTGTCATTCCATCACTCCATTAGTCCAGGGGCGGATCTAAGTGAAGAAGCTCATGGTGGGCGGACGTACCCCTTGAAAATAAAAATTTAGTGTATTTTTTAGGCGAAAACACGACCACACCCCTTGAAAATATGCTCGAACAACTCATCCGCACCTAATATAATTTATGAGTCCACCACTACATTAATCCGTCCTAGACAAATCTGGTCTTTTCGAATTTTCTACAATAAATAGTGCATGATAAGTATGCGATATTTTACACAGATCATATAAATTGGACGAATAGAAAGTAATAAAAATATTACCATCATCACGACAATAAGGTCATCAATGTATTCAACAAAAAAGTATATTTAAAATGATTCGACTTATCCAACAATAAATTGCAGACGGAATAAAACATATATTAGCCACAACTAATTAGGAACTCTTTTATCATTTTCCCTTAAAGTCACGCAAGGCATATGAGCTATTATTATATAAGGTGGGTCTTAAAAAAACTTAAAACTAAACTGAAGTGTATAAAAGATATTAACTATACTGAGTTGGAGGAATTAAAAATGGGCGTTATACGATATGTGTCATTCACATTACCATGCGTCAGAAAAGTGATGTGGTGCAAAAAAAGGAGTAAGATGGGCGTGAAAGGGTGGTATTATTCGACACGTGACACACATTTTTTTATTATTATTCATATTTACAATTATAACAAATCTATTTAATTAAAAGAAACCATTAATACTAATTAAACAAATAACATTAATAAAAAAAGTATTACGTAATTTAAAAACTAAAAGCATTACTTAACTTTAAAATGAAACTAAAAAACACACACGAAATAAACTATAAAAAACGTTACATAATTAAAATTAAACTTTAAACCTAAACAAAATTAAACAAAAAAATGAATTACTACCACGCCGAAACGTGCTTGAAGTCACGGTTATACGTATACCTGTAGTTGATGAGGGCGACTTGTATAACATTGTCTTCTGAAAGGCCACCACCGTTTTTTGCACAGCGTTGTGCATCGTCTCAAATCTTTCACTATCCAAATGAATAGTCCAGAAATGCGAAGAAAGTGCATCCACCGTTCGGGTGGTGTCACTCTTATGAACACAAAATTGTTGGAAAATACGTCCCCAAAACGGACCGAGCGATTACGAGGCCTATGGTGGGTAAGCGCTTCGACCCAAGCATCACACAACACGATGTCCTCTACTTCGGTCCATGAAATCGCTGCCATTTTTCTATTTTTAGAAGAAAATGAGATGAACAAAGTTTTTGTAAGGTAAAAATGGTAGAATTGGTTGAGAAGTTATTTTTTAAAAGTAGTTTACAAAAAAATTAACCGTTGGGAGGCAACGGCTAAAACCCACACCCAACCACATCGAGCCACGTGGCCAAGTAAAAGTCCTTCATGCTAGTGAAATTTCCCCCGTCTCCAACCCCACGCTGCCCTCCTCCCCGTTCACGGGCCGGTGTGAACGGCATGAAGATGCAACAACACCATAAACCCACGCCCACTTCGTATGTTTTTAGCCACTCGTCAAGTCAAATTATTAATTATTAATTAATATATATTAAAAGACAACTTCGTTTGTCCGATTGAAGAAACACCAAACTAATCCAGAGATTAGTTATGGAGCGTATTTCGTTCAATAAAGGTTAATATTCTTCTCTAGGTCGGAAACTCCTTGAGCCGTCCTGCAAAACACTTAAGCACCCCGGTAAGCTCATTACGAGGGGGAAATAGGGGGACGCCCCTCGTAACCACCTCCGGCGTGAGAATAAGCAATCGTTTTGAGGATTAAGTATCAGTATTTTGTGAGAGAGCAGAGAGAGAGATCCCTAAACTTGGACGTCAAGTGTCCTATTTTTAGCCGGGTGAATCGTAGAGGAAATGGGCTCATGGGCTTTGAGCCTGAGGTAGGCGACAAGGAATATCCATCTGGTCTCCTCTGTTGAGGTCGTTTAGTGGTCTCAGGTTTTGTCGCTACTTGTCGCATTGCTAATGGAGCCACGTGTCCTGACTGTCGTCCTTATTGTCTGATCTGTCTTTAGCCGTTAGTGGAGATCATGGGACAGTGGTCGGCGCAACCTGAGTGGTGCCACGTGTTAATACTTGTGTACTCTTTGTCAGTTGTACGTTTGCACATCGTGGAGCACGATCTTCTACAGGCTGTCATGCCGTTATTGGTCTGTAGTTCTGCTTATTGTACTATCCGTACGGCTTTTCGGCTTCCACGCGCCGTTATCCAAATGTTTCCTCTTCCGCGTTCATATGGGCATGTTCTCTTTCCAGATTAGTTTAAGTGTTCTTACGCTGTCTTTGTATGTTAGTTGTACTTGCGCGGGCTCTGTCCTGGTCTTGGTAGCCCGCGCAGAATATTGCTTGCTTGTATTTGTGATTGTGGTTGGTATGGTTATGTGCGGCTACGGGTGTGTACCCGTTAACCAGCACATGATTTTGGACCATACCCATTCACTGATTATTCATCACAACAACTTGTATGTTGCCACGTGATTGCCTTCATTTTTCTTTACAAAACTCAACAATATCATAAAATAAAAATTTTTATTTCTTTTAGTTCAAGTATTAAATTACTATATTAATAACATTTCTCTAAAGTTCCATTTTTTTAAAGTTTGGTGAGCTCTGCAAACAACGGTTCGTCAAGAATTATATACACGATACATCTAAGTTGTCCAGGCCTCCTCGTACGCATAATCAACCAATATACATGATGCATTCAAACCCATTACATAGTGCATCTGACTTGTGTGTTTTGGTATTTTGAAGTTGCATAAATATACATACAAAAATACCCATCAACTCAAAGTACGCATTACACATGTCATGTCCAAATTACTTCCATGCTTCTCATACATATAAACCTTCTAGAATAAACGTGTCTGCATATGTTTTAACTTTCATTTATTTAACTCTAAATAACGCTAGATGACCCACCATGCAAAACATCATAATCTCCATTCAATCCACTATCTCCTTCTTCCCCTAGCTTTCTGCATTCAAGTGTGATCCTTTTTTTCCCAAGTCAATCCACTATTCCACCAATCGTTCTTAGGTAAGCATTAATTTTTTTTGTTATCAATTGTTGTTTACAAATTATATATTTATTCATTTTCCTCAATTACATATAGTTAATAGTGCTTATGATTCAACATTTGAGTGTTTAATATTTATTAATTGTGTTCAATTACTGAATTTACATATAGTTAATAATGGACAACATGAATTAATACTATTTAAATGGGTGAGAACAGTATATTATATTTTCTTGAACGACGTTAATTATGAATTTGAATTGATGAGTTTATTTATGCAATTATGAATTTTAACTATCAAAACAAATAGAACAAGTTTCAGGTCTATGGCTGATAATGTAATTGAGTTAATGAATTTAAATATACTTATTCTATTTGAGTTTTGATATGCAACTGACAAATCATGTTTGCTATTTACCAACATTCAATTAATATTCTAGCATTCATGTTTGTTATTATTTTTTTATTTTTCATCTCATTTTATATTAGCTTTTAACATAGTTACAAAAGTGGATGGATCTTACAATAATTTTGAAATCTCAATGGTCCAGTTGAGAAAAAAAACGTTTTTGATGGATCTGGCAATTGTATCTAACCCTAGGGACGATTTTCGCAGTTTACTCTATTTTTAATTTGAGTATAATATTATAAATTCTTCTACAAACTATATTTATATATGTTTTTTTAAAGCAATCGCCTAGAAATTTAAAGCCTGCTAATATTTACAACCTAACATGATTTTTAAACCCGTTAACTTATTTAGTTTTGGTCGTTTAAACCTTTTTTTTCAATTCAATGTGACCCTATGAAACCTAATTGAAAACTTAAAATTCCTAACCCAATTATATAAAAAATTCCTTTTAGCAGTGGCGACAAAGATGAAAGGCTAAAGACTGACCACCGATTGCGTTCTCGAGGGCCTTATTATTCTGTATTTGAGTCACACATGATCTTTGAATTCTCAGAGCCGGCTCTGCTTATTTGTCTTAACCTCCAAACATAGATATGATTTTTTTATGAGAGTTCCACTCGTCTTTTGATATGTTCAAATTAACTAGATGCACCATCATGACCTATATTGAAATTTATCATCAACCTTCATTAAAATTAATCTAGCACAATTGCCAAACTTCAAACTTCAAACTCGTGCCACTCTATCATCCATTTTGAGATAGAGATGTTAAACTTAATTAGGTTAATGAATATGGAATTTTTTTTAACGGCCAAGAATTTAAAAAATAAAAGGAACCAAATAGGAAGATGCTAGACACAAAGAACTGAACCATTCAACATTCAAATATTACATCGATATATATTAAAATACCAAGGTGCACCATCGTTCCAATCTCAAAGAAACATTGTACCTCTATTCTTTAGCCACATGTAAGAACACGATTTGATCATTTTAATGTCTTCCTGATCGATTACTTCCACTTTTGACTTCCATATACACCATAAGAATGTGTTATGGGGTTCCACTTGGTGTGTGTGTGTGGAGCAATGGTGCCACATCAGCTGCAAGAAGGGCGCAAACACCGTAACTGGTGGACGCCATGGGCAAGGGCTTGGTGGGGATATCAAACATGGGGCGTAAAGGAGGGAAGCTTATTGGTGGCTGAATAATGGTTGCAAGGGGCGGGGGCAACAACAGAGTGTTCACCAATACAAGGATTGGAGGTGGAAACTGTGAAAGCCTTTGTATCTTACGTGGTGCTCATGTAGTATCATTTTTCCCCTCGAAGCACAAATAAATCACCCCATAACACAGTAGTATTCCTAATCTGTTACAGCATTCATAACACACTTCATTTCACCATTCATCTCAAAATTACGGACAAGAAATTAAGTTTTCATTCATTTAACATCTACATTAAATACTCTATTTTATTCTTTATCTAAAAAAATATAGGAGAGAGTAATTTCAATATCTGTATTTGATATCTTACTATTAATCTCTAAATTAAATATTGTAAGTGTAAAAAATCAAGAAAAAGAATAATAAAATAAATGTTTGTAAGTAACATGGAGATAAAAATGAAGAATGAGATGTGGAAACTTTTAGAAGATAAACAAAATTTTAAGAAAATATAATTTTTAGTTAGAGGTGATGATGTGAATACCCTTATATATGTTAATTATCAAGTTTATTTTACAACTTTCTAAACCTAAGGTACAAATAAGCTCTCCAAGTCTAGCATGCTTTGTTTTTTTTTATTATTATTTAACTTTTAATCCCAAATCCCAATGCCTTAAATCTAATACAATTTAACTTTAACACTTTTTCACTTACAACTGTTGTTCTCTATAGTTTTCAACTTTTACAAATTTTTTGTTTTATGTTTCGGTCTAAACTTTACGAGTTAACATGCCATAACGTGTGTCTGTGACTCAACTTTTTTACATATGTTTTTCCCGTTTAATGGTCTTGTCGTAACACAAGGGTCCTAGATCAACTTAATTATTCTTTTCTATGTTTACATTTGAGTCTAATTTTTTCACATTAACACGCTGCGACAAGTGTGGATGGTTTAACATTTTACGTTTACTTTTTGCTCGGTTTTATTTTTTTTTGTTTCTCAAACTTTTATGGTGTCGGTAATCGCTGGCGATGATGCATCACTAACGCTACTTAGCACAGATTTACGCCCACGCCGCAAGACGTAGGATATACTAGTTTAAAACATGAACACAAACATGGTGAGTAAAAGCATTTATAATAAATAGATCTCCCTGCAAGATTTCATCTTCATCACCACAAAACACTCCATTTTAGCTTACATCACCACTTCACACCCTCTAAACCACAACCATTACTCAGTACTAGAAACAAACCCTACTCACTGCAACCAAATAGTAGCTACTGTAACTTCCTTCAACCCACCCCCTTTTAACTCTTCACTCAAACAAAAAAGCAACCAGCTTTCTTACCCCATTCACTCACATTCCCCAAAAATGGTTAAAAAAGCAACACCCTTTTCCTGTTTCTTGATTCTTGATCACCTAGATTATGTTCATCATCATCATACAACCCTAATAATAATAATCTTGATCAACCAAAAATTGTTAAAAAGCAACACCCTTTTCCTGTTTCTTGATTCTTGATCACCTAATTATGTTCATCATCATCCTACGCTCTACAAACAAACATAAGGTTTTTCATTAAAATACCAAAATAACAAATTACAAGCAAATAACAGTAAACGGGTAACAAACTGCATCTCAATCCCTTTTGAATTCCAAAACCTCCTACCAAAGACGAATCGACTATTAGGGTCGAGAGATTACTATATCGCTAATAATCTTGATCAAGATTGATTTTTTGTATGATGATTGCAAGATTGTAGAGAGAGAAAGAGGTGGTAGGGGAGATGGGTCCCTCTTGTTTTATTTCAGGCTAAAGCCTGCAACAGAAATGAGTGGCACTGCACCATTTATGAGAAGAGGGTTTCTCTTTCTCTCTCACTCATTCTGTATTTATTCATGTGTGTGTGTGAATATTTCAAATTATAAGTATAAAGTGTGTGTGTGTGTGATGTGTGTGTTTGGTGTTAAACTTTGTTGGGTCCATTTCCAGTTCCATTATTGTTTTTCCTATCATGTAATGGTAATTCTACTACTACTGCTACCACTCTCTTCTTCTCTCCCCCTATACTTTTGGCTTTTTAGATCAGAAACACTTTTAATGGTGTACTCATAACTCCAAACCCACAAGTGACCTTCATTTTCATGACCATTTTGTCTTGTTTATTTTTAAAAACCTGTGGGTATTCTTGTGTTTGCGTGTTTGCTTCAACTGGAATTCACAGGGAATAGTGATAATGATCATCATCAACTTTCTGTTTCTTGGGTTCTGTAAAATCATGAAAATATATATATCTGATATCACATCTTTTTCTTGTCCATGCAAGGCATAATAATAATAATAATAATAATAATAATAATAATAATAATAATAATATTTTTTTCATCCTTTTTTGTTCTTGTTATTGGCTCTAAAGCTAATAATAAGATCCTAAGCAACAGCAACTGTAGCCCACATGTCTCTCTTTATTTATCACTGTTTTCATCCCTTTTAGCATAGGCAAATTTCATATGAGGTTGGTTTGCTTTGTTGCACACCAATTTCAGAGAAGCCACTTGTAGTTAATTTTTTTTTTATTTATTAATTTTTTTTTTCAACAAGCCAGATCCCACTCACAGCTACATCCTCTTGTGCTTGACTTTAAGACTCCAAAAGTGGAAGATAGGCTACTGTTTCTTCTTCATCTCCTCTTCAAATGTTTCAAGGTTTGTTGGTTTACTTCATATATATGTTCATGTTTCTATTCTTGATTTTGACTTTTAGTCAATTGTTTACTACAGGATTTTGACATCCCAAAGTTTGAAATTTATCAGAAAAGGATATTTGTTACACTCACTCTTCATTTAGTTTCCTTTTTCTGTTAAAATATACTGCAAAAATGTTGTATAAATTCTTGCATTTCTTGTGTTGATTGTTGCTATTACATGATATTTAGTTGTAGAATTCTGAAAAAAAATTTAACCATGCAAAAGTAATTTATAAAATTTAGTAATGCAAAACTTGGGCTTCATCCATGTAGTGCAGAAATTAAGCTTAATATATCATAATTGGCATGTTGGGATTTTTTAATTTATTGGAAAAGTTTGATATTGAAGATATGGGAAAATTTAAATAGTTTTTTGGCACTGTATCCACAGGGATATGATTGTGAGAGTTGAGCTTTGAGAAGTCACTTCTTGCCAGTAAAAAAACTTGCATTCCAACTAAGAATGTGTCTTCTGTTTTATCTTTTTGGTGCACCATTTTTGTTTCTTCCTTTGTTGGCTATGTTTTTGTACAGGATGTTTTAAATTATTATTTATAAAACAATGATTTTCAAGATCTTATACTTATCATATTGTGTTGATTTTCTAGGTAATCCTATTGGAATTTGAAGTGATTTCATCTCAGTTTGATCATGGAGAACAATCGATTCAGTGTCCCAATGGGTATGTCTAGT
The DNA here is from genome assembly GCA_947069175.1 of Scalesia atractyloides. NCBI lineage: Eukaryota > Viridiplantae > Streptophyta > Magnoliopsida > Asterales > Asteraceae > Scalesia > Scalesia atractyloides. The sequence goes on from CAMTDV010001634.1 coordinate 5,852,550, forward strand.
GAGAATTTTATCATTCCAGATGAAAACTTTCAGTCTGCAAACATTGTTTCTTTTAGTCAAAAAACTTTCATTGATCAAACCCACAATATTATGCCAATATTTCCCATGATCCCAAATGAACCCACAAATGTTTCAACTGAACATCTTGGAAGTAATTTTCCTCCAAATGGTCATATGGATATTCCGATTTCGGCTACTGCTCTAGCGTCGCTTCTTGCGTCTAGACACGGTCAACATGAAAGCTTAACTCACCCGTCTTTCGGTCAATCTTTTGAAGTTCCTAAAAGTGTTGTTCCAAATCCAAACAACTATTCGCCTGATAATTTTGGGAATTTTAGATATGATGGAATGCTTAATGATATGAGTAGGAAATGGGAATCCAACAAGTTTTTTGGTACAACCGAACGGATCGGATTTAATGCGCATCCAAACGGGTGGATATCGGGTGATCATAATGCTAGTGTGAGTTCAGATGGTAATGAGCTATCTTTGAGTCTTGCAACATGTTCAAACATAAGCAATCTTTCTCTACATGGAAGACAATTGGGGATTGTCGAACAAGCGAGTTCTTGCAATAGTAAAAATGTCTCTTTAGGGTTTGATTCTAGCACTAATAGGCAAATTCAGGTTTTGCCGGGTTCATCTGGATCGAATGGGTTTCTTCATATGATGCAAGAAATTTTTACGGAAATCGCTAGCTATTCGATTGGAAATCTTGATCATATGAGCTATAAGCAGATTAGTTTTGATGATTTTGCAGATGGAAATCACAAATTTGACCATGGATTCAATCCGGTTTCGAAATCATATGGTGTTGAAGAGAAAAAGAAGCATTTGCTGGCTTTACTAGAAATGGTATGTAACCAAGAATTAAGATTCTCTTGATTATGATTTTTAACTATTTATTCAAAATAGACATAAGATTTGCACCCTTTTGACCAAGGCTAAAGATTTTCAACATTTTTTGTGACCAAAAAACGTGATTTTCTTGATTTTAATCTTTAATCAGTTATTTAAAAGAGACTGAACATCTTCATGATTTTGATTTTTTAGCCACTTAAAAGACCTAGAAATTTTAACCTTTGTCACAATAATCACAATCATCTTAACTTTTATTTTCAACCTATGATTATTCCAAAAAGGCTTAAAAATTAGATTTTTTTTGTGACCAAGGATCACAATTTTCTTGATATGATTTTCTGAAAAAAAGTTGATTATTAAAGGAGACTTAATATATCTTCTTTTTGTGATAGGAAACACTATTTTTTATTTTTTTTAAGTTCTAACCAATTATTTTATTTATCAAATTTCTTTGTGACCACTGACCAAGAATACAGATTTTCTTGATTGTAATTATGTACCAATTATTTATATCCAAAAAGACTTACAAAGTTCCTAACTTTTTCATGACCCAGCATCAAGATTTTCTTGTTTCAACTTTTTAACTAATTACATGTCTAAAACAGCAAAATTTGTGGAACTCTTTGTGACCCAGGTCGATGAACGATACAACCAATGCTTAGACGAGATTCACACGGTGGTGTCGGCTTTCAGTGCAGTGACCGAATTGAATCCTCAAATCCATGCTTGTTTTGCTCTTCATACAATTACTTTCTTCTACAAGCATTTAAGAGAGAAAATAAGTAATCACATACTATCAATGGCTGCCGATTTCAACACCAGGGAAGAAGAGCTTTCATCTTTTATACCAAAACAATGGCATCTTCAGCAGCTAAGAAGAAAAGATCATCAACTATGGAGGCCCCAACGAGGGTTGCCGGAAAAATCGGTTTCTGTGTTACGAGCATGGATGTTCCAGAACTTCCTTCACCCGTACGCGATTAATACTGTAATTCAATTTTATAAATTTTTGTAGCGTCGTTTATAATCTTGAATTTGCTTGCAGGTATCCTAAGGATGCAGAGAAACAATTGCTGGCTGTAAAAAGCGGGTTGACAAGGAGCCAGGTACTATACACATTGAATACATTTACCGAATAGTTTAGAGGTCACAAAATGGGCGGGTCAGATGATGTTTCAAAATGGGTTTGGGTCAAAACGAGCTAGAGCTTTTACTTGGTTCTATAAATATCCGTTGTATATGATTACAGGTATCTAATTGGTTTATAAACGCTAGAGTTCGTTTATGGAAGCCGATGATAGAGGAAATGTACATAGAGATGAACAAAAGGAGGATTCGAGATGAAGAAACAACTAGTCACCACAGAATCCAGCAATATCGTATTTGAACATGACTGCATTGGTTCTTTAATCTTTGTATCTTCTGCTTATTTTGGCAAAATTCGAGCCATTTTATGAACTTCAATCCAAGTATATATAAGTTAATAATAGTTTATATTATATCTACTACGGGTTTTAATCAGTATTACCATCTAGAGGTGGTTGGATAATGCTGTTAAGGTCAAACAGATTCGAATCAAAGCTCGGCTTATGCAAAAAGAAAAAAAATTATATCACATTCTTGTTGTTGCCTTCTATTACATCCAATTCTATATTACATTCTTTGATATGCCCCCATGCATATTTCCATGTTTTACTACTACAACAAAGAGAAACTTACCCACCCATGGTGATTAATGATTTATTTGAGAGGTTAATAATCGAGTCAGCTATCACTCTGGCGCTTGATTTCATGTAACCACCTGAAACATATCGTTTCCATCAATCAAATAGTGCAAAAAGAATATATCTTACGCAAAGAGATATGATGGTTTCTGAACCTGATGTCAGTGTTACGAGTGGGATATTCTTATCGCAGGCAAACTTGAAGACCTTCTCGTCTCTCGTCGTTACCCCTTGAGGACTAATCTGTTATATAAATCATCTGATCTAGTTTCCACCTTTTTGTATGTTTTGATTTAACAGCCAAAAATAAACCTAGCAATACCTTAAGTCTTCCTAATGGGTCACCATCTAAAATATCAGTTCCAGCATTATATATCACCAGTTCAGGATCAAATGCATTCTCTGCAACCTAATATTTCATTACACGAATCAATGACAGTTAATGTTGGCCGGAAAAACTACATTTAAAGCAAAATTCCAGACTTAATAAAAAAGAGTAAAGTACATGGATGGTCCCTATGGTTGACCAAAATTTTGGATTTGGTCCCTAACTTTTCAAAAGTATACACATGGTCCCTGTGGTTTGCACTTTGGCATTTAGTACCCAAGTTTTATCAAAAGTACATGGATGGTCCATGAGGACCATCCGTGTACTTTTGAAAAGTTAGGGACCAAATCCAAAATTTTGGTTAACGACAGAAACCATCCGTGTACTTTACTCTAAAAAATATGAAAAACTAACATGTTATGTACCTGAAGCGCTTCATCCAACATCCTTAAGTACTCCTCTGTAGCAGTCCCGCTCTGTCCACAACGTATAAATTATGTATGTAAAGTTTGATTAACATAATAAACAGTAAATTTAATGAAGAAATGAGTACGACTCACTGGAACTTCAACTCTCTGATCAATATATCTCCTGGCCTCAAAATCCTATATAAGATAACATCATGGTTAAAAAAAATCCCATTGTTTTGTAAAAAAAAATGAATTAATGTATGATTCATGTGGAAACTCACAAACGGGTAGATATTAGGATTATACATATCCAGAATAAAACTCTTCCTGCAAGTATCAAGATTCAATGAGTTGACTGATCTGACCATGTATCATAAAATGTAAAGGGCACATAAGAAGCATACTGTCATTTGAAAAATCCTTTTCATGTCCGTTTCCTTGATGAGCATCAAGATCAATTATCATCACCCTGAATACAGTTTAATTTTTGGAGAGAATTAGAAGGGCTACAACTCACAAGTGAGTTTTATCAAATGCAGTTTTGTAAATACTAGATACGTGAAATATTAAGAAGAATGAATGCATAGTGAATGCAAAGAGATATGTCGGCATAAACACAAAAACCTCCGCCACGATCTGCACAACAGTGGTGGAAGCCGCCACCTACATTGATAGCACACCCTCGTTCTTTGGCTAGTTTAGCTGCCAGAATAGTTCCTCCTACCTAAATCAGAAGTAAAGCTAACATTGAACATATAAGGAGTAAAATGCCATTTTCGTCCCTGAGGTTTGATAACTTTTGCAACTTTCGTCCAAAGGTTTGTTTTTCCGCATCTGGATCCAATGATGGCAATGCCCTCATTTAACGGAGAAAAATAGATGAAGTTAACGAGTTGAATGAAAATGGCAAGATTTCAAATCTTTTGGATCCAGATGCGGAAAAACAAACCTTTGGACAAAAGTCACAAAAGTGACCAAACCTCAGGGATGAAAATGACATTTTACTCAACATATAAGGTAAGGTTTTTGAAAAATGATGAGATCCCACAATGTACCTGTTTACGAAAAGGGTAAAGGACCTTCTTCTGAACAATGCAATTAGGAAAAACTGCAACAGGAGGGACCTGTAATCACAAAAATCAAATTCTTCCAAAGCATGAGAACTGTATAGAAAGTCAGCAAGTGAAAACATTTACCCGACCTCTGTAATTATGGAGACGTTTACACTGCTTTTGAGACTATCTAAGTATGCTTCTGAGTGCACCTACCACACATAATAATAATCATAATAAATTAAAAGAGGGAAACAATTAAACAAACAGGATCCTTGATATTGTAAGGGTACAAGTAATACCACTAGGAGGTCATCCTTGGTTGCTTCTAGAGGTTCAACTATACGAGTTTTTTCCAAAGTGCCATTTTCAATGAGAAACCCGCAGATACGACCCCATTTAGAAGAATCAAATGGGTGCCTGCATTAGTTATAGACAATATACAAATATACATAAATATCATAAACACGCTCATTTTCCCACACCAAGATAAGAACATAATGTGAGCATTGCAGTAAATGCCAAGTTAGAAGCATGTAATACCAAATCCATTATGCATACATTATTTGAGACTTTTTTCTAAAATATATTAGATCTTAACTCACTTGTAATGAGCAACTACATATATGTTCTCCCTAATTGATATACAATAAAAAGACCAGATATTTCCACACACCGACAAGGTATTGTTATTCACAGAATCCTTCAACCCAACATGGAACAGGCACTTCTGATTACTTGCCATGTAGTTTCATGTAACAAGCTATCTTCTTCGTTTTTCTCGAGAAAATCACGAAAACAGCCATTTTTGGAGCGTGTTCTACCTATAAAGTCATATCATAACAATTTCACGCATATAGTCATGAGATAAGCGAATCTTTGGCCGCGTATCTATCTATTCATGCTCCCGTATCTATATTTATTCACCTAAACCTTAAATCTTTATATTCTATACCTGAATAACAACACGTATGCAAAACTATACTAGATAAGATGTTGCGCATCATATTAGTTTAACTCGTTATCGTAGAAAAAAGTCTGGCAGCTATAAAACACCAGCAAAGATGAATATTTTTGTGTTTCTCTCTTTTATTTTTGCTCGTCTGCAAAACTAGAAATACCTATCAATCATAATATTCAAAGTGATATTTTTTATATTCACAGTTAAATCGTAGTTATGTTTCTAATTTTTCCCAAAGGAGGATGTATTATCTCTTAACAATTAACAATTAACAATTAAAATCAGCCGTAACATAATGCTTGATGATCAGAATCTGTAAGTCACCTAACACACTTAGACTGAAGGGTGTGGCTTAGCGCCACCCCGCCACCTCGGCCTCTTTAGCGCTCCGGGGCGCCACCACCCACACCTTCGTCGCCAAAAGGGGGGCGCCATCCTCCCTCCGCCAGCGCAGTAACGAGATCGTTAGGGATGTGCATGTGGGGCCAACCAATCAAATCTTTTCTTGTTTAAACTTTTTTTTATTTTGTTTAACAGGGTGGCTTTAAACCATTGCATGCAAGTTAAAGGAAAGGGCTTTAAAGCCCCTATGTGACGTGACGCCTACGTGTCGCTGTGGTGGCGCAATGGAGCACCAGTGCTCCAAACCACACCATATAGCCTTAGCACTTAGGTTTAGGTATACACTTACAGTTTTTCAATTCCGAGAAAAGAAATGTCGTAAGAAGTCGAATAGATTATCGGAGCCTGAATCAAATGTAAACTTCATTAGGTGAATTTGAAGTTCAATCTAAAACTAACAAAGCATAATTAGACTACTAAACTGTTTAATTCAGTACAAACCTTCGAAAGAGGTACATCAAAATAGAGTTTGCTCGATAGAATTCGCTGCCGTCGAAGTGAATCGGCGTCATCGGTGGCGTTATTTGAAGAGGAAGATGGAGTGGATGCTCCGGTGGATGGAGGTTGAGTGGACATGGTTGGTGAAGTGAGGAAACGCCGATTAGGTTTCCGGCGAGAGGCTGAGGTGAAGAAGTGGAGGAAGAGTAGATGTAACGGCACCGGTAACGGTTGAGAGGCGGTGGTTATGTGTTTGTTGACAGAATGGTGAAGGTACAATTGTTTATGCATATGGTACATTCGGACCATAAGCGGGTCCATGGTGTTGTTTGTATCAGGGAACAGCATATGAAGTGGGTACCGGTACTGAATTTCTCGTCCTAATTTTTTTCAATACTGGTACCCTTTTTTTGGCATTTTCGGTATCAGTACCGGTTTGGTACGGTACTCTTAAAATACCGGTACCCAGTTTTGACGAATTTTGATACCGATATTTTCGGTACGATAGCGGTACCACGCTCTTACATTGTATTGCTATTCTATACATCCAAGTGAGATGCAATTTTTAAAACTTTTTATTATCTCTTGACACGTGTATCGGATTGTTTTTTCAATAATTATCAATTAATGCATAGTAAATATTTTTAAACCAACAAATCCGATCATACGGGTAAACCCAATGACAAAAGGCCACCCACTCCCACAAACGCTGACAATGTTGGTGAGTCGGCCTGCCATCATTCCAGAAAAAACTCACCATTGGAAGGCCCACTGTGATAAAACATCTGGCTCAATCCAGAGCATTTTGCTAGAGACGAAACTTGAACCCATGACATCCCTTTAAAAGCGATAACAAATATTTTTTTAGATAGTAAATGATTAAAACATATAATTTTGCAACTAGATAATTAATAGTGTATAAAAAGAAAGAATAAAATTCGAAAACTTGTAAAACTAGTAGCTTAAGAAGCAATCGTCTCAAAACCTTATGAATAAGTCATCTGGCGTGCCTAGGTAGGTGAGTATGAGCGTGAGTAGTACCACGCCAGCTACACATGTGCCGGAGATGTATCTCCTCCCACGCTCACTCGGCCGGGTGTCGCCCGATCCTTGAGCCAACGTGAAGGGGGCTCTCTATGCGGACAAGGGTATGTTGTATGGTGACCCTGTAGAAATCTATTTTCGTTCTAACTCCCACGTGACCGATCATATTACAAACGAAATGATGTTATATATTCGAATGGCAAAGTACTTCTACCAAACAATTCCTAAACGAGACAAAAATATCAAGAAATGAAAACAAAATTCCAAATTACTTAATAAGGGATGAAACTTTATGCGTTGATTGTTCATTGTTTGACTTTTGCCATAATTGGTCAAGACTTCATACAACATGTACCGCACTACTACTGCTCATTGACTAAACAAATATGTATATTACTTAATTAATACTTAATACTTAATTAATAGTTTACTTGAAGAAATATTCATTATTTTGCTTGAACAAGGTGGTCTTTTAAGGTATTGAGTGTTTCAATGATCGTTGTTAATTAATTGAGTTTTGGTTCATAAATGCTCCAATACAATACATTGTGTTCCTGTTGTTTATTTATAATAAAGGAATTGATGAAAAGATGTAACAAATATTATAAATAAAAGTCGATAAATTATTCGCGTATCAACTGGCAAACAACTTGTTATACAGACAGACAGACAGACAGACAGCAACGTACCGGAAAGTAAATAGAAACATGCAAAACAGCCATAAGCTTGTTTGAGAAAGTCAACCGAGTCAAACTATTGGTACCTCAGGCTCCATACTTGGGGGCCTTCCAAAGCTTAAAAGCAACTTCATGAAGAAATCTATCAGCTGGTATTGTAAGGTTTCCACCATTCTGCATCGATATCAAAACATATGAGCACGATGCATGTTATACATCCATTATACACAGCTATATACAACTATACAAGACTGACTTTTTATCCAAAAATATTTCTTCCATAAATAATTACATAACAAACAATCTTTTCTAACATCTAAATCAATAACATATTTGATCCGAGCTATTTACCTCCATGAAATCTTGAAAAGCGAAGGCTTTCACTGTATCCTTCCGAGTAACAGCATCTTGCCATTGAGTGAACAACATTGGGCAATAATCTCTGTTAAACGACAGTAAAATTAAAACAATTATAAACCATTAAACACATGTGGAAGATTTTTGTAACATTTACTATTTTTACCTTACATTACTCCTCGGGTTGCTACCTTTCATTGTGTAACTTTGACGAGGGTACAATGAATCCAAACCCGATTGGTTACTTCCATTCTTATTTAAAATGGTAAACTTGGATTCATCATCGCTTGCAATTTCCCCGTAGCTTAACACAACGGATAAATGAAGCCGAGAACCTATTTGTGATTTAGGTTTTGCCTTGGATTTTATCTCACCAACCAACAAATTAATATATTCCGTGTATTTATTATTTGAATCTTCTTCGTGACCTCCAATGTGTACAAAAACTAAATCAAACTGATTTGAATCTAGAACCTTATCTTCTTGAAATCCAAGCAGATTCAGCAAGTTAGTTGCAACAAGATTGACGGGTGAGTCAGCAAGTGAACAATCTTTATTAGTTAACTCGTTTGGCTGCAACACCGAAAGGCCAAGTTTGTCTCCACATGACTTCAAACTTTTATTTTCGGTAATTAGAACTGCTTTTACTCCCATAAACCTATATTGATCAAAACCCGTAATTTCTATCTAGTAAGCAAAGCAAATAAGTTATCTAACAAATTTGTATAAGTGTTATGATGGTAATATTAATATTACCTCTCTGATATAGATGGTGTTACGCACTTGCCTTGAGAGTCTACACTCTAGAAAAGTAAAACGAACAAAGGAAAGATACCAAAAGTTTAAAACGTGAACTTACTATATTTTCTGGTAAAATAATATTTTGAGGATAGAAAATCTGACCAAGGTGGTAAAATCGTCATATGCATCCACTAAATTAAGAAATTCTCCAATTGTTTGACCATCCACATTTTCTGAAAATAATTTCCAAGTAAATCAGTAAAGATCCAAAAGTATAAAATGATACTTGCAAAATGCAAAGAAAAGATTTTAACAATCATCATCATCATCATCATACTCAGTGAATCCAACCAATAGCAAAAGCTAAGGTAGGGTCTGAGGAGGGTAAGATGTAGACAGCCTTACCTCTTAACCCGTAGGAATAGAGAGGCTGCTTCCAACGAGACCCCCGGCTCATAGTGGCTTTGCATCAAGCCTTGGACACAAGGCACATAACACTCAGCAATTGGGACAAAAGCCGATTAGTGCATGTACCCCTTGTCTTTTGGCTATCAACTCCACCACATATGCTGATTACCGCCCTTGCTTTTTAACGTTATTTTCACGAAATTAGTAAAATAACGTTAAAATTAGTGCACTTTCACTTTGCCCCATGTGGGCCCACACATATATACATTATATGTGCATACCGCTAGCGGGGCGTAAGCTAGTTATCCCTGTGGTAACTTTTCTGACACCTCTAGCTTCAAATTCCGACATCGAATGATCAAAAAGCCGACATCAAAGGATCAAAAAGATTTTAACATATCTTGCAGGAAAAAAATGATGGTCGAAAGCGTAGAAGATATTAGACTTTGAGATTTCACTTCAAGTTACAGAAGATGATGATGATTCTAATACGAGAAGTGAAGCCAGATCTACAGCAACAATTGAGCTTGGTTGATTGAAATTTTAGTAGCAACAAACAGTCATTTGGTGTAGCGTCTTAAGCACGGTAAATTTGGTCACAAAAAAAGTGAAAATACCGGACTTGAAAATATTTTAATACTGCAATAACTGCAATTAGAGCGTTGACTATTCCCCTACCTATGGAATAGTGCAAAAACAAGTTTCTCAAAACCTATGCAGTTATATCGGTCCTCTAGTAAAATATTGGTGTCAAATATCGGTACCAATATTGTCGGCTATATTTGACCAATATAACCGATATATCACTGAATTATTAGTGTTAAATTGCTATATATATAAATTCTGCATTATATTAAAATTACCGATATCCCACCGATATCTCACGAGACAACCTATATCTCAAATATCAGTCCTTGACTGATATCCGATATTTTACCGCACTAACTGCATAGCTCAAAACTGAAGTTAAAGGGGTCAACTTGCGATCAGCAATGTCACAAGAGAGACTTAATGGATTGGCATTGACAAAATGACATCAATTGAGTGATCTATCGAAGAGTGTTGATTATAAGGATCAAATCAACCATTTTTTACTTCCAAGAATGGCACTATTCGAGAAATGAATTGCAGCACATGTGACTATGTAAGATAACCAGCTATCCGCATATCATCTTATACAGTTCTTGTATTAAAGAAGTATTTCTTTGTTCTTATTTGAACACAACTCTACTTGATTTAAAAGCCTACCATTCTATTTGGTCCTATCCCATCATAAAATAATCCTAAAGCATATACAATCTACAAGTACAATCATGCTGATGTGGATCACACGAAACCATAACAAGTGAGGATACCAATTTATCAACCACATCAACTTAATATGATACAGCCCCACTTGCGGTAGCACATATAATGTATATATGTGTGAAAGTTTGGGTCATCGAGGGGCAAAAGTGAAAGTGCACGAATTTTAACGTTATTTTACTAATTTCGTGAAAATAACGTTAAAAAGCAGGGGACAGTTAATCATGCATCATGTGGTGACGTTGATAGGTACATGAACTAATCGGTTATGTGGCTTATGTCCAAAGCTTGATGCAAAACTAAGCCGAGGGTCTCACTGGAAGCAGCCTCTCTGTTCCTACAGGAGAGGTAAAGCTATCTACATCTTACCCTCTTCAAACGCAACTTAGCTTTGCTATTGGTGGGATTTACCGAGTACGACGATGATGATCAACTTAATATGATAAACATAAAACTTAATGACATGAAAATAGCTAATCAAGACAATAACTTAATCCAGAAACCATAAAGAAAACACATTTTCCCCCTGATCTCTGATACCAATTTCAATCAAAACTTAATAGATACCTGTAGGAGGAGGCAAGTGTGGAAGCGATAAAAACCCACATAAAGATTGAGATGCTAATGCATGAAGATGGGTATGAGAAGGGTTCACAAACCGAGCTAATCCATCACCGTATACCACCAATCCTCTGCTGGGTTTGTCCGCCATTCTGTTCTCTATCCCACGATTGAATTCCGATGCTGAAAAGGGATGGTGGGATCAACAAGCAAGGATTATTATATCCGCTACTTTAGAAACAGGATCGATTCTTCAGATGAACCACTGTCAAAATCACCGATTCCGAGTTCTGTAACCGTGCGAGAACCCCCTGAAATTGTTATGTTTTCTTGGGCTTTTTCTTCTAGTGGGCTGCTACAAAAAACAAACTTAAGTTGATGGTTCGAAAAAAGAATAAATTTAGCCCAAAGTATTTTACTCTTACGTCATGCACAAATAGAGGTACAAATCCCTTTTTTAAATAACTGGCTCGGTTTTTAACCAAACCGGTTGAGTTTTTTAACATGTTTTACATGGTGGGAACCCGAAGTTGTACTAATTGATTTGATTTGGGCAAAACGGTTTTAGTTTTTAAACTAGTTCCAAAGATCAAGAACACTAACCAGTCTACAAACCGGCGGTTCGGCTAGGGTTGAAACTGGTTTTAAAAAAAGTGTTTAAAAAAACAGTCTCGGTTTTTTTTTCCAATTTCGGTCCTAAAACCGGTTTTTTGTACACCTCAATGCACAAACCGGTTTTTTAAGGGCCAGGTAGGCTAAGAACCGGTTCTAGGTACGTTCGGGTTTTTGACCAGTTTGGTTAGGGTTTTCGGGTTTTGGCTGGTGGTTCGAGTTTGGATTTTGACCGGGTAGAGGTGGAACCAGGTCCGGTGGTTCCGTTTCGGTTCCTTTTTCTACACCCGGATCTGGAATTGGTTTGTACTCGCAATTGGTAAGATAGGAATTGGTTTTAGGTCAGGTAGTCGGGCCATAACAGTTTTTTTGTGCATCACTAACTCTAGGTATATAATTGTTGTTGATTAAATTGTTTTTCTTTTCATTTGACTTAATTATATTAGTTTAGTTCATTCTCTAATTAACCTTATACAACATCAAAATTGTAATAATAATAATAATAATAATAATATAAAACAATAGTGATGTAATATAAGGCAATAATGATAAATAACATGGGTGCGAAATACGTCAGTTAGAAGGAAATAATATAAAATAATAGTGATGTAATATAAGGCAATCTCCCCTCTCTATTAAAGGAGGTGGATTATGACATAAGAAAAGCTTATGTGTCGACCTCTAAGACATCCCAACTCAGCTTTTCTTATGTCATTTTTACATCATCATATTTATATCTTCAATTAATAATAATAACAATAATCTCTAATCTCTAATAAGAAGAGCATGACATTCAACAACCTCCACTTTTTACATCGATACCTCCGTCCACCTGAATCTCTCTTCACATTGTCTTCTTCACCAAAATCCTCCATTGTATCCTCCACCAATTCAACTTCTCTTTATCCTTTCATCTCATTCCTACATATTGATCGTATATTAGAGAATAAACAAATCTTTGCAATCAGTACGTGATCAATTTCAAATGTCAACAGCGGCTTTGAATTTCTCGATATGTAGACAGTACACCGAAGCATCATCGGTTCAAATTAGGTCACATTTCAGATCTAATTCAGTGATTAACTGTAATTGCCATGTAATTCAAGTCTTTTTTTCTCAGGTACTTCGATGTGCTAATTAATATGCTATGAAATGTATCTCTGTTTGTGATCTAATCGTTTTCTTTTCGGTTAATAGGATAGTGATTTTACAGCTTTAAGTCGATTGTTGTTTCAAGGTTTGATTTTGATCTCTATTATCTTTTTTGTTCTTAGAAAGAGGTTTAAATTTGTGAAATTTAATTGAATCGATGGAATGATTTTGTTTGTGAGTTTTTATATTTTGGTACTTAGAATCTATATGCACGCCAGGTGTTTGTTAAAATGCTTATTTTATCAAAATTGTACTAATTATCAAAATTTGAATGTTAAAAGATGATGATTCGATGCAGGGGTGTTGATGTAGCTGTTAAATGACTACCGAAGCGACCTCATCCACCTATTTTGAATTGTATACAATGGATGTTACGCCTATTATGGATGAAATAAAAGCTGTGATGTTGTTGTTCAACCACTCAGGTTTTGTTTATATTTAATTTGTAAAAAATATGCTTTGGAAGATTATTTCAAACTTCTAGAGTAAATGATAAATCTGGCACTTTAGCATATTTTAGGTAGATTAATCTGGCACTTTTATTTATTAGCATATTTTAATGTTGATTTTAGATATGGTTCATATATTTGACCGATAATTTGTTATATGTTCTTTATCTTTTCATGTGTAGTAGAGGTCTAATTTGTTATATGTTCTTTATCTTTTCAGTTGATTTTAGATATGGTTCACACCTGTTGCTCATTGTTTGTAGGGACTTGCTGACTAGAGAGCATGCTCAAGCCAAGTTCTAAGAGTGCTATATTGTCTTTTCATGTTAGGGAAGGTTGGTGATATTGAAGGTGATCGTCAGTTATTGAGTATCAATTTGTTTAGTAATACATAGTATTTATATATTTCAATGACAAGTTATTTGTTAGATGTCTAAAATATTCTTTAACAAATGAGAAACAAGGGAGTGTTTTTAAATAAGTTCATATTGTCAAAAAATTTAATGATCGTTAGTTTTTCTAGATGGTGGATATATAATGGTATATATCTTTATATTTATTATTTGTAGAAGATTTAAGAGTGAATGTAAATATATGATTTTGGGAAGAAAGATGAAGGCCGATTTGATCCATGACTCTAGGAAAGACATTGAGCTGATTATCACTTCGTTGCAAAAGAATTTTCTAAACTACACCAGGTAAGTTGGGTAACTTTGATTGAATATGAGCTAAATCTTTTTGTATACAACTGCTGGTAAGTATATGTATATGATATGCATTAGCTAAACCTTTTTGTTGTTTATATATCTTCTCTTTATCAGTTATTTTGTATATGAATAAGTTTAGTAAGTTTATATAATTTTTTTTAATTTTGTTAGGTAAATAATTTGCTTGGAGCGCATGCGGATTTGTGGAAGAAGTGAATATATAATATTTTTATATATAGCGTTGACTTCGGAAACGAGTCGTGAATGTATGATATTTTTATTTTATAGAATGAGTCGTCCGTAATGAGCGTACGTCTGTAACGAGTCTTAAATATATAATCAGAAGCAAAGAGCAAGAGGAATATGCAGATGTTTTGTCTCTTTTCTTTGAGAAAGCTGAGCTGCAACTGGATAAAACCGGCACAACAAAAAGATATCAGCATATCTAATAGGCCAACTCTGCAGCGACGTCATACTACTATTAACCGAATCCGGGCCAACTCTGCAGCAAAAATATATTAGTATATCTAATAGGCCAATATATAATGTTTTTTTTATCGTCGCAACGACTTCGTAACCAATCATAAATATATAATATTTTTATTTTATTGTCCGAGTCGTCCGTAACGAGCGTACGTCTGTAACTAGCGGTGACTTCGTAACGAGTCATAAATATATAATATTCTTATTTTATCGTTCGAGTCGTCCGTAACGAGCATTGTCCGTAACTAGCATCGACTTTACATATAAAATTTTTATTTTATAGCCCGAGTCGTCTGTAACAACCATCGTCCGTAACTAGCGTCGACTCTGTAACGAGTCGTGAATGTATACTATTTTTATTTTATGCATTGGTATTTTGTGTTCTTTTACTTATTTTTTGAGTTGATTTCAAAATTTTCCACAGAACAAGACATATCAAGGCTGGAAGTTTCGTTATATCTTCAACAGTTTAGACATCACTGACATCAGGTAAGTAATGGTTTCTGTTATAAAATTGTTGTTTTATCGTTTTGAATTTAGTTAGTTACTATAGAAGCTGAAACCTTTATGTCCTTTGATGATGGTTGCAGGTAAAATTCAAAATTCTCTACATATACAAAATGGTTAATCGTTTCATTGCAGGATGATGTTCGTATAGAAGCTGAATCCTTTATGTCCGTTGATGATGGTTTCGGGTAAAATCATGAATGTTTCTTTTAAATGCTACTAATTGATATGTCGATCTGTATCAGTTAAAATTCTTATTTGTATGATTTACAGCGGAGTAACACATTCATTAAGTGAGATTTGTTTAGATTTAGATTTAGACACGTTCATTAAGTAACACGTTCCTAATTATGATAACCTGTGTGTTGCGAGTAATATAGACTTACAGCTCCTGACAAAGCTCAAGGATATACACCTGTGGTTTACGGTAAGTTCTTATTTGATCCGTTTCGTGATCTTTATTGGATAAGACGTAACATGCCCTATGCTGCAGGAAAGATTCTACTATATGATGTAGACTTGTGTTGGTCTTTGAGACCCCACTAATAACGAGCTTGTGTTATCGCTCGGTAGCAGTTTAATATCGTAGGTTGATTCAAGGTACTACATCATTATTTAATACTACTGCATTATATATAAGCCAGCAAATCTCAATATATGAGAGGTAAACATCCTTTAATTTGCATTTAAGCCGCCTTATGTTAGTGCTTCTCATCTGCAGCTCAAAAATCTCAATCTGAATAGGTTGAGATTTTTTAGCCGGAAATGAGAAGCACTAACATAAGGTTGCTTAAATGCAAATTAAAAGATGTTTACTTTCCGTATATTCAGGTTTGCTGCCTTATAAATAATACATGGATTTTAAATAATGATGTAGTACCTTGATTAAACTCGCACCATGTAAAGTGGAAGGAATCGTCCTGCAGCAGCCAATTTTTTCGTGGAATTGAATAAATCATTATCACAAATACGAGGAGCTATGCAGATATCTCGTAAGTTACTCGGTTTACCATTCCATTTCTATACTTCTAAATCTAGCTTAGATATGTTTGCTTCCAACTACCTGTTTTGCGTTTTGAAGTGAATGTTCATTTCTTTGTATGTTGTAGTTTGTATAACGCGGCATTTGGGGCAACAATCTACGAGGTTTGTTAACCTGTTTGTAAGTTAAATAGATCTTGGTTTCCTTACCAAACTTATTGAACTATATTGCCTTTTCAGGACAACTTTTTTGCAAGTTGTGTGCGTAAACATTGTTCTTTAAAGTAAGTTGTTGTAATTTAGATGAGTTGAACTTAATCTGATTGAGCTTGATGTTGCCAATATACAGCTTGATGTAAAAAAGACTCATGTCACTTTTAGGTTTTATGATCATATTTATCTATTTAATAATTGGTTTCTTTAAATGATGTTCCCTTTCTTTACAATCCATTTTTAATTAAACTTTAAAAATGTATAATCATCATCGACTAATAAGATATGGTATGCATATCGCAGTGATATATCACTAATGTACCCTCAGGTGTTTAATTTGTAAATCAAAATCTTTGGAATTCAAGTTTTGTTTGATATTCAATATTAAATATTGATAGGTTATTGAAGTTTCTAAATGACAAGCGAAAGTGATAGATGGAAGCGGGAATCCTGAGCTGTTTTCGAGACTTGAAGCAGTGGAAGCGAAATTACAAGATCTGAAGTCGAACATGGCAGTCTTTGGAAAGGAAGCTGCATCGGCAGTGGCTGCAGTTGCAGCTCAACAGCAAAACATGACCTTGCAAAGACTTATGTCCATAGTAAACTTTTCCACTTAATGGTTTATATAATTTTCACATGTTAATATGTGATGATATGTTATCTGAAACAAGAATTTTGATAGATTGAATTGGGACGTGCCTACCACCAGAAGGTTATTCAGAGTCTTGATCATCTTAAGGAAAAATGGTCATTTCATTCATGGATAGATAGATATTTGTGGTGTGAACTGCTATTGTTTTTTTAGATATATTGAATTCAGTTGAGATAAAATGATGGGTGTTTGGGTGGAGTATGGTGTAAATGTTAAACATCAGGAGAATTTTGCTGATAACCCTTCAGCTGGACGACGAGTAAGTCTGCTTGCTGTTATGGTTTTTGCATTTTTAGTTAGATCAAACTAAATGCTTGTGTAATTAAGGAACTGCTGATGTATTTAAGCATGCATGGATCATGTTAATACTCCTTTGATGGAAATATGTATTTGAAAAGTGTTTAGTTATTGTGCAAAAGTGTGTTAAATACATTTTCATGTTTTCTTTACAGTTTTTGATATAATTTGTTTTATAACCATAGTAATTAATGAGAGTGAGCAAATGAAGACAAACCAGACCAACCCAGGTTAAACCTAAATCGCCCCGTGTCGGCGCACGGGTTTACTACTAGTAATGATAAATAACATGGGTGTGAAATACGTCAATTAGAAGGAATAAGTCAATTAGTAGGAATAACAGGCTTGATGAATGAGGCCTTCTCACACAGTTGCATATACATAGAAATACGCAAACCGACACAATTATACGTATAAATACTTATACGCACATCCTCATACTTTAATTATACTTTTATACTTTTTTATATATACTCAATTACATAATATATACTCAAGAAATACCAAGAAATATACCAATCATCTTTTCACCTCATCAATCCTCTTTCACCTTCTTTAACCAATCATATTTCACCCTTTTCCACCTCCTTTCTCCACCAATCATCTTTTCAATCCTCTTTCACCCTTTTCCACCTCCTTTCTCCACCAATCATCTTTTCAATCCTCTTCCACCTTTTTTAACCAATCATATTTCACCAATTTTTACTTTCTCTACTTATAAATACCAACCTCCTTCTACCATTTTATTCACACCATTCTTCTCTCCATCTCTCTAATTCTCTCAATATCTCTAAATCAAGAATTCTAAGAATTCTAAAAGGATACTAAGTGTTCCAACAATTCTTCTCTCAATCTCTCTACTTCTCTCAAATCTTCCAAGCAAGGAAGAGAACTCTAACAGTTCTAAAATAAAACACTAAGTGTTTTAAAGGAAGCTTTGAAGCTCCAACATCCAACTCTTCACGAAATCATCAAAGGAAACTTTGCAAAACTGTGAGCATACTCGACCCCCTTTTTACACTTTAATGCATTTTGGGGTGCAACATGTATAAATTACAAAATTTATTTTAAACAAAATTAAATGTGTTCAAATACCAAATGTGCCATCAGTTACGCTTATGTGAGTTATATGTGTTAGTTTAAATTCGTCTATACATGCTACTTGTTATGCTTGAGTTTGTTTATGCTTATTAGTTTTGACTTGTATTCTCATGATATCGTTATGCTTAGAATACTATGCATGCTAGTTAAGAAATTCGATTATATGCTATTGTTATGCGAAAGTGGTCTACATATTCGTGCGATTCGACTTGAATATATACTTGTCACAATCAAAACAAACTTTTATACTTATAATTAATTTCAAACTTGTATGCTCGCCAATACTTTTGTATTGATCTATGCTTTTAATACATGTTGCATGAATTTTGATGACACATGGAATCTAGTAGGATTGTCTAGAAACGCATTTAAACTTTAAATACTTATTGTATTGTATTTGTTTCAAACATGTATTTTGTTTCAATATCTTGTATTAAATCGTTATCAATGAAATGAAGTTATATTTGTTACGTGTCGGATCTAAATTTTGTATTATTTGATTTAAACTATGAAAAACGGTAATTATTAAACACTTGACACAATTAGCGTTATGAAGCCTCTTGCAATCTAGTTTTCGTCTCATCCCGATGTTTCCGCCATCGGTTGGGGTGTGACAGATTGGTATCAGAGCCATAACTATAGGGAATTAGGTAGAATTGCCATGTTCGACCTAGTCTATAGTTTAAGTACCATACTCTTGATCATTTGTGATACTTGTCTAAAATGTTATTCTTTTATCATGCTTCTCCCCCTTTTGATCCTAAAACTTACAATATGTCTTTCCTAAGACATGAAACACAACACACGCTTTTGAGTATATTCTTGTTCCACAATCTAAATAACTCATCAATACAGGGGTGATTCCCGCTATTAGTGACGAGTTTCAATCCGTTTTACATGTTATTTCGCACGAAATTCACCATCAAGTCAGGAGTGATATCCATATCTTGATAGGAGTTTCATTTCATAATCTAGTGGATTCTTTATTGACGATTCGAGATTATATCTTGATACGTTCAATAAACCATAATTTGGGGACGAAATTGTCAAGCCAGGATTGACATCCACACCTTCATGACTGGTCCCGCTCCTCAATTTTCAATCTCGCCAAAGTTTCGTATTTTTCGATCAAATTAGGGACATGTACTTACTGGAAGGGTAAAGTACCGTTAATCGCTTGGGGAGGAGAGTATTATACCTATTAGGCCAAATCATGTCTCCCTAATTCGAAAGGACTTACGAGTCACTTTGGAATAGTCGAAGTTTCTAAAACTGAAACACTCCAACATTTTAACAAGCCTCTCTTTTATGCTATCTTACATTTTATTGCTATATAATTCTTATTCCTTCATTTTTTTTAATGTCACACTATACTAAAATCAAATTTATGCACGACAAACTTCGCATTATACTAAATCTATTACGCAACGATTCTATAGGTGCATACTAAACATCATACTTGATTTGGGATTACTGGAACATTATATGTGATAAACTCGTTATAAAACCACACCTTAACATGTATAGCACTATGCGTAGTGCTATAGGAGTAGCGCACCGCCTTTGAGACTTGGAGTCATGTTAAGTAAACTATTTCATACCAAGTAAACTATTTTACACTATGATTCAACAATATTGACTAGTCAACATTGCGTACACGATGGTTTGACTTGTTTATTCACATGTTTATGTGGTAGACTCGTCATTAACTTTGATCAAGTCACACCTTAACATGTATAGCGCTTGTGTAGCGCTATAGGAGTGATGTCCGCCCGTATTCTTGAGGTCATGTTAAGTAAACTATTTTACACCCTTTTCGTTTTAACGATGATGGGTAGTCTACATTGCGGTACACGATGGTTTGACCTGTTTATTCACATGCCAGTAATCCGTTAATCTTGGTTAAACTAAAATATACCATCTGTATTGTACACGATGTGCGAATACGCACACTTACACTTATACTCATACTTATACAGTATACTCTCTCATACTTAAATGCAATTATACTTATATACTTGAGACTCTATATATGCTATCATTCTCACTTGTAATACGTTTATAAACCTTAATCGTGACACGGAACGTAACATGACACCGATTAGCGAAACAGAAGTAATATAGTATAAACATGGTGGATACGCCGTGGGTACTTCCTATATATAAGTGTTAATACCATATTACCAAACTTTCGTAAAACGTGCAATGAGAAATTCGGTGTTTCACTACTATGTTTAATACAAACTTTAATCACTCACAACCTATTTCGCGATTATACCCATACATGCTTCAAAATGCCCTATTATTCTAAAGTCTCTCTCTTAAATAAATTTCGGGACGAAATTTCCTAAAGTAGGGGAGACTGTAATGCCTCGCTTTTTCGCATCCTTATTTTAGAAAATAAATATTTGTATCATAATTCGGGGCGTTAAAACATAATAAAAATATATGTGTGTGTGTATATATATATATATTATTAATTGTTATTTGTTATTCGTGTAACGCCTCGTATCTTCGTATTTCTATTTTAAAAATGTCCGTATCCGTATTCTAATTTTAGAAACCTTACATTCGTATTTTAATTTCAATCTCACAACTCGAGGCATTAATCATAATAAAATTCATATTTTATACATATTTTTTTATTCACACAACCGACCATTTAAATACGTATTTATACGCAAACCGACACAATTATACGTATAAATACTTATACGCACATCCTCGATACTTGAATTATACTTTTATACTTTTTTTATATATACTCAATTACATAATATATACTCAAGAAATACCAAGAAATATACCAATCATCTTTCCACCTCATCAATCCTCTTTCACCTTCTTTAACCAATCATATTTCACATTTTTCCACATCCTTTCTCCACCAATCATCTTTTCAATCCTCTTTCCACCTTTTTTAACCAATCATATTTCACCATTTTTCACCTCCTTTCTCCACCAATCATCTTTTCAATCATTTTCCACCTTTTTTAACCAATCATATTTCACCATTTTCACTTTCTCTACCTATAAATACCAACATCCTTCTACCATTTTATTCACACCATTCTTCTCTCCATCTCTCTAATTCTCTCAATATCTCTAAATCAAGAATTCTAAGAATTCTAAAAGGATACTAAGTGTTCCAACAATTCTTCTCTCAATCTCTATACTTCTCTCAAATCTTCCAAGCAAGGAAGAGAACTCTAACAGTTCTAAATAAAACACTAAGTGTTTTAAAGGAAGCTTTGAAGCTCCCAATCCAACTCTTCACGAAATCACAAAGGAAACTTTGCAAAACTGTGAGCATACTCGACCCCCTTTTTACACTTTAATGCATTTTGGGGTGCAACATGTATAAATTACAAAATTTATTTTAAACAAAATTCAAATGTGTTCAAATACCAAATGTGCCATCAGTTACGCTTATTACGTATGTGAGTTATATGTGTTAGTTTAAATTCGTCTATACATGCTACTTGTTATGCTTGAGTTTGTTTATGCTTATTAGTTTTGACTTGTATTCTCATATATCGTTATGCTTAGAATACTATGCATGCTAGTTAAGAAATTCGATTATATGCTATTGTTATGCGAAAGTGGTCTACATATTCGTGCGATTCGACTTGAATATATACTTGTCACAATCAAAACAAACTTTTATACTTATAATTAATTTTAAACTTGTATGGTCGGCAATACTTTTGTATTGATCTATGCTTTTAATACATGTTGCATGAATTTTGATGACACATGGAATCTAGTAGGATTGTCTAGAAACGCATTTAAACTTTAAATACTTATTATATTGTATTTGTTTCAAACATGTATTTCGTTTCAATATCTTGTATTAAATCTTATCAATGAAATGAAGTTATATTTGTTACGTGTCGGATCTAAATTTTGTATTATTTGATTTAAACTATGAAAAAAAGTAATTATTAAACACTTGACACAATTAACGTTATGAAGCCTCTTGCAATTAGTTTTGTCTCATCCGATGTTTCCGCCATCGGTTGGGGTGTGACATTATACATGGGATTTCTGACATTGCTTGTAATGGTAGACCACAAATATAGCATTATCCGGCGTTGAAGGCATTAAATTGATTGCATATCTTTGGGTAAAAAACAAGTCAAACGCTGAGAATCTAGAATGGGGAAATGGTGTAAATTTAATTTTGATAGTTTTCCCTTAATCCGGTTAATTTAGATCGAGGGTGTTTGACTGACTTGTAGCTTCATGCTAGGAGGTTTTATAAACAAAGTTTAATCCTTTAGCCGTCTAAAAAAATATTTGACATAGTTTCATGTGCCTTCACTCCCCGCATTGTAATGTCTTGCTCTCTCAACAATGTTTGTCTCTAATCTACGAGTCTACACTACGTTAAAATGCTTTATACGGTTCCTATAAATTATTATATTCTATCTACTATACTAAAAGAATTCATTAGGTCCCTCCGATTCTTGATCAATATTTTTTTTTGTGAGTGGACACATTCAAATGCAAGATAATTCATTTTGGGCGTCATCCTCTTTTTCTCTGCTACTCCTTCTCACGTACGTTCGACCATCCCTCCTCAACCTTTCCTTTATATCTTATTTTACAAATCACAAACCTAGATCTCTAAAGCAAGGATTCAAATCATCGATTGAAGGCAACACAGTAAGTTATTTTCGATCCTTAATCTAATACACATATGTTTTTTTTCATTGATTCGTGTTTCATATTTGTTTAGTCTTGATTTATCTTTCACAAACCCTAATTCGCAGCAAGGCGATTCACATGTATCTCTGATTCATCCTAAATCGTTACCCTCTTGGTATGTTAAGTTTTAATCTTATAATCCTACGTTTCTACAAAACCCTAATTATGATATGTGCAATTTTCAGACCTTCAAACTTCCACAAAACCCTGCTATGAACCGAATTCCCTTGATGATTCCACTTATTGCATTCTATATAACATTTGAAATCCGGAGTGAAAGAAATGTTGGGATTGAGAGTTACAATTACTGTGTTTTAATCTACCGTTTGGTGTTCATTACACAACTAATAATATTACGAAGTGTAGAAAGAACACTTTAAATGGCAAAATTAATGTTGGTTTATTATTCATGATTGATGCATCTTCTTTGATTTTACAAAACTTGATTTATTCTGTAGTAAATCTGTGTGTGTTTTGCAGGAATACTTCAATTGAGGATGGCATGGAGAAAATCAGGTTTAATTTGATATTTAGTGATATGGATGGAAATATACTTGGTACTTTTAGAATTTTACAGCTTATAAAATTCTACATATGCAGGCTGGGATACCATTTTTCTATCAAGTTTCCTGAATGTGCTTCTTACTCTTCTTTAGTGGAAGATGAGAGGGGTATATCTATTATCCACTTTTGTTTTAGAATACGTGATTTGTAAACAGGATTATAAAATTCAGTAATTTTAGTTATAATATAATATTTTTGCTGGTTGAAACACAGGGTCATGGACATTAGGTGAATTATCTAGCATTAAGCACACAATATGTTCTTGGGACCGGTGCTTTTGATCATACACATAAACAATATTCAACACCGGAAAGAAGGATGAAGGTAGCTTTTCCTTTTGTAAATATATTTTTTTTTCTTTTAAGAAGCATATAAGAAATGAAGACATCGACTTTAATGCAAATAAAGCGCCATGATTGAATACTCTATAGCAGTTGGTAAAGCCCTGTCGGACGGTGGTAAAGGAATTCGACTGAGGCTTGCAAGGTGATGATCAAGACGTGGCTGATGAGGGCCTCCAAAGCCCCATTTAACTGGTTGTTAGTTGCAAGGGCCGGAGGGGAAAGAAGAAAGCTAGGGTTTGTTGGAATTGTCATATATTTACGCATCACTTTCTAAATGTATAAATAACTATAGTTTATGCAAAAAAAATTACATTTGTGTTATGTTTGTTGTTTTAGGTACAACCCAAAGAAGCTAACTCATGATGAGATGAATCAAAAGCTTACTGAGAGGTTGAAGGCTTTGAATGTAGTTGTTGGCGCCAATGATGATGAGAAAGAAGATCAATTTTTTCATTTCGTTTCTATATTATTCATGCTTTTCTTGGGTATATGATATGATGTTTGAAGCTTTTCATCGTCATTCACCCTCTCGCTTCACCTTCGTTGTATATCGGCAAGTAAAAAATCTCCGTGTTTTGTGCTTTATGTTTTATTTCTTCTCTTTGATGATTGTCCATGCGTTTGTTTGGGTTTATTGTTTGCAAAGTCAGCCCATGTTGAGTAGTGGAAACTGATAGGGTTTAGGCCTTAGAAAATGAGGCTTTCATTTGCGTTATTCACTGGTAAGTAAAACAACTTCTGTTCTCTTGATAATCAATGGCGTTTGTATGGGTTTAGGGTTTAAATATTAGTTTGTATGGGTTTGGGGTTTAAAAAATGAGGTGTTACTGAATAGCAGAAACCGACTAAAAGCCAAATAAGAGATGATTTTGTGTTAAAATAATTTGATTTCCAGACTTTGGTTAGTTCAGCATATCATATCAGATGTATTCATTACAAGCAAATAGAAACAAAAGGCTTAGTACATTGTTGCTGGCAATACATAAATGTGTTTTCTGTATTTTGTTGCAGTCAAAAATTAGGTGAACTTATAAAATGTAGGTAGCATTGGTTAGGTTGACCATCTTTAAGAAATTAATAAAATTCATATTATGATACATATAAGTTTATGTTAGTCACAGCTAAGACACTAAGTACAGGGGCGCAAGATAGAAGGGGTCCGGTGGGGGGGGGGGGACCCCTCGAACTTTTCGCTCAGTAGCGTTCGGTATGTGGTTTTCGTATAGAATTTTTTAGGTGTATACGTTTTCGACCCCCGGTTTTATATTTTTTTTGGTATATACGTTTCGATCCCCCGATCGGAAATCTCAAGCTTCGCCACTGACTAAGTAACTGCTGAAATATGTTAGAGCCATTAAGAAACTAAGTTTATGTTCTTTATTAATCTTGGTTGAGAACGGGTCAAAATGGCAAATGACTTATTGCCCAAGGTTAGGTGGGTTGGCTAAAGGGTCGTCAATCAAATCGAGTTCAGGTTAAAACGGTTTTTTTAGTACCGGGTAGGTTAGATTGACCCACAAATGCTTTTTTATCTCCTTTTAAAAATAGTTATATATAAATAAAGTGTTATTATGCTTAACTCCTTTAGGCATTACCAGCGTTTAAATTTGTTTTACAGCTTAAGTTATTTAAAATTTTCTTATCAGTTCTGTATTTAGAAAGCTACCTTTTTTAGAAACTGATGTGGAGCAAACTGAACTGGCTTAAACGATTATGGAACACTAGGGTGAAGTGTCATTTGTGGGAAAACACACGAAATTTAAACACATTTAATTATCGAACCGGCCACCAAACCATCCCATGAAAAGTTCTTGATGGCCTGCATGCCTGGACAAAATGGCTAAAGGAGTTTTGGCCCAATTGCCTGGCCTGAGTAGTTCCATTGTTGTGATGCCACAATAGTTATTTCACATAATTGCTCAGCCAGGTCAACATATATATGTAGTCATATTAGCTAATACATGTAGTTCAGTTTTTATGATAGAAAAAATGCACACAAAAATGAATCTTGAATGGTACAACGTCTTAAGTAAAGTTTGAGTGAAACTTTATTTCTATTTTATTAATTTTGTATTTTTTTTACCTTTCATTGCATGTGTTTTAAACTACTAACTAAACAACATTATATTATAGATTATTATCATTGTCATTTTCATGTTCTTGGTGCTGGTGTTAGAGAAGATGTTCGACTTCAACGAAACAAAGGTTGTGATTTCACAAGATACAACTCACATGTTAAGTCGGCTCTTGCCATACAGTTAGAAAACACATGTTATCTCTATGTTAGACCCTTTAAGGTAATTTCACAAATTTATTAGATCTCTATTTCATCCAAACATCTGGAATTATGATTTAATTTGAATTGTTACTTTTTAATATAGTGTTCACGGGATAGCAAACTGACACCTCTCGGGAGTAATAGGAATCAAGCTCTTATTCTTGCAAAAAGTCTACCTCAGGGTCTAGAAAGTTATTGGCTCGGTCAATGTCGAGTTCCTGAAGATGGGTTTGGACTTGGACCAAATTAACGTAGTGTAAGGTGGGTTTCTGGTGATTCTTTGAGATTCCTGTCTGAATCGTGGGAGCAGGGAGGTGTTCTTATGGACCAGTTCCCTCATCTCTACTCAATCGCTAAGGATAAGGCAACCTATGTGAAAGATAACTACAAACGGGTACCATCGTCTGATGTGGAAAAGGATGAAGCGGTGCAGTTGGAATGCATGCTTAAGAGTGACGAGATTAAGGTGGTGCTGATAAATGATCTGGTATTTGAAGGAATAGTATGGGTTTTTGTCAACCAAGTTAGGGTGGATATCTTGAAGGTTCGGCAATCGACATGCGCGGTTAGCAACTTTAACGTGGTTTATAAGAGATTTCAACAAATTGTGATGTTGCATATTAAATGTATTTAATTTGTGTTTACTTATAAAATCATTATATTTGTCAACGATGATAATGAAGATATTTTCTTTTTCCAACCCGTGAAATTCACGGGATCTTAAACTAGTAAGTAATTATAAAAAGAAGGCGTCCCTAATGTTTCATTTATGTACACATACTACCAAACAAATATAATTCTAATTCTAATGTGATTTCATCATTTACACGTACCGGTTTGGATATCAAATAACATCTTACCTTCCTGAAAATACCAATTAGCTAATTTAAATTTATGTTGCTATATCATAAATATACTGTATTTGCATGCTATTATGTATCACCTCATGTATTTGCATGCTAATTTAAATTAATAGTTCAGACCTCTTACTGGTTCAGCACTTAATGGTTCAAACTGTTTGTTTCGCGAGCATATGTCTGAATGTTCAGAGTCAGACATTTGCCTCTGAATGGTTAAGCATTGTACTACCTCTTAATGGTTAAGACATCTAATTAGAATTGGTCAGACATTTGCCTCTGAACGATTAAACATTATAGTACCTCTTAATGGTTCAGATCTCTTAATGATTCAGCACTTAATGGTTCAGACCTCTTACTGTTCAACACTTAACTAATCAGAAGTTACCGAACAGCCCGTTAATGTTAAGAACTATAAATCAGTGTATTTATTTAATATTTTAACAAATAAAGTCACTTGTCATATAAACTAACATTCTATATATCATTATTAATTTTACAGCATATAAAATGTCAAAATAAAAAAATATAACGACTAAACTTATACCATATGTTATCATGTTATTAATTAATGTTATTTTTTCAAATGTCACAAAAAGATTTCTAATATTTATCGTATATAGGACGACTATTGGTTGTGTAAGCAATGCAGTTAGAAGTGCACTAACAGGGATAAAGTGATGGCACATGAGAGGTTGTTGTTAATAGGGCACCATAGGCGGCGGCGTTAGCTAGGTAACGGGTGTGAGAAAGAGTGAAGGTATGTGGGACCGGGTTTCAACCAATCAGAGATAAACACATAAACTTAATATGTTTTATAATCTTTTCTTTATTTAAATTGGTTAGTGAAACTATTACACAAGTTTGGAGAAAAAAGTGAATGAGTGCCCCATCGCATACGTGGTAATGGCGTGATTTTAATTTTGTAGCTAAACCACTACACATAGTCTAAATAATAAATAATATGTGATTATAAATGATAAATAGACGTGATCAAAATCCTGACACGTCTAAACTTGATACAATCAAACATGTCATTTTACAATTATTATTTTTATATGAAACACTTAAACACTATGTAGCACGGGGACTCCATTTAGGTGGCCGTACCCGTCTTGGGTACTTGTCGGGGACGGAAACACCACGGGTACTCGTCGGGGACGTTTCCTAAACGTTTCCAATGTTGGACGTATTTGGTAGAAGTATCCGGCCCGTTTCCATTTATTTTTAGGGTTTTCACCCTTTCAAATTCCACAACCGGCCGTTAAATAAATAGACCTATTATATTCGGCTTCTCTAATCTCTAAACTCTCATTATCTCTAATTCTCTATCGATTGCCGATCTCTCACTAGATGAACCGGAATTTGAAAATTATTTGATTATTGATAATTAATTACCTTTGGAAGATGTATTATTTTTGGAAATTGTTTAATATATTTTTAATTTTTTTATATTTTTTATTGTCGTACCCGTATCTTAGAATTTTGAGTTTTGCCGTTCCTCGTTCCTGTATCGTCCCTGTACCCCGATCCCGTACCCGTTTCGGTGCTACTTAGTTTAAACATATACAATTAAAAGTACATGATTCAAGTCATGACACGTCTAAACTCGAACTATCAATCGTGTCATTGTACAATTATTATTTTCATATCAAACACCCAAAAATATCTTCATCAAAGTATTAACATTTAACAAGACATACATCGACTCCCTTGTCATTTTCTTCCAAGAAATTAGGGAGATAACTTTTGTTTTGACACTTGTTTCCGATGATATTTTGATGGGACTTGGGAGGTTGAAAGAGAGATACCGCTAATGTGAAACAGGATCAGCCAACCCAACATAATTTCCAAATTTACCCAAAAAAATCCATCAAAAGTTTCAAATGCAATATGCTCCACTTAAACGCAATCCAGTATATCCAATGCCTGCCACATGTTCGACGATTTGTCTAAGTGAATCTAGATAAACATATGCCACTGGATTCTGTTTTGGAGGCTTTGATAACACATGACTGGCTTTAATTGCTCCAAGTTCAAAATAATACAGCAGATAACACTCGTGTCTACGTGTTCCAGCGCCGTGATTATCGTTATATTTCAAATTATAAGGTGCGTGATTTGTCGGTATCTAAACAATCAAACATCACCTTAGATCTCGAATCTATGGTATTTACTTTTTGGTGTGGTAACTATACATATAGGCATATATGGTCCTTCAATTGTTTTAGTACCAAATATCTTCACTTTATGCAAAATTGAGATTAAACCCCACGTTGCGGGCGCGGCGTAAAACTATGCTATAAGCGCGTGTGTGTGGGGTGGTGGTGGCATAAACCCGTGCTAAGCAAACAACGATAAAAACCGGGAAAAACGTAAAACATAAATACGAATTTCTAAAGCCAAGTGACTCATGTGACGTTAAACGTTAAACGATAAAATTATTAAATATCAAAACACAAACCAACTAAAAACGTACATAAAATAAACACCCGACTCGTTTCCTAAAAAGTTTACGTCGGAACGTAAACCAACGAAAAAATTTAAGTTGAAACATAAATCAATTAAATTTTTACCAATACACATAAAAAAGTAAGCATGTAAAACTTAAAGGATTAAAATGACATTTTATAATTGTTTTAGAAAGTTGAAGGAGTAACGTAAAAAAAGAAAAAAACCCAAATATACGAGATAAAAAAAACCACAAAATCACAGTTTCTTACTTTGTGGTATGGATTAATAAATTAAGAGAAAAAGTAACTATTCATCTATATAGGGCCATGTGAAAAACTTAAAAAACTTTTGGGCACAAACTCAAGAATTGAAAACATTCTTGTTCCTCAAGATGTTATGAATTAATGATATATATAAATTATTCTTATTTTTCAGAAAGCTATCTCACACACTCTTTAAACGTACTAAATTTAAAACGTATAAATTTATGCTATAATCCACCATGGACTGGCATGTTGAACCACTTAGAAGCATTTAAACCAGGGGCGGTACTGGCATATACTTAGGGGTAGCCCGGGCTACCCTCAATTTTGTCGGCGAAGCGTATTTAGTGCAAAAACTTCTTTTCTTCTCTATTTTATATATCGTATACCCCTTACCAAATATTAGGATACCAGTTCGCTGGTCGGGCGGCGGGGTGGGGACTAACGATTAATCGGAATTAATGGGGATTAATCGGGATTAATTTGATTAATCGGCGACTAATCGGGGATTAGTCGGGGATTAATCGGCACCTAGTCGGGATTTTTACAACCATGGATACCGCTAAGTTTAAAAAAAGGGATACCCTTGAATTTTTCTTCTAGATACGTCACTGATTTAAAACAGTACATATTGATACTGCTAGGCTACGCACTGATTTAAAACAATACATATTGATACTGCTAGGCTGCAAGTAGATTATTGTATCTAGTTATGGCTTTCAGATCGATATGAATACGACGGTTCAAAGGAAAGTGAAATACATCAAGGGCTTTGAGTTCATGCCTCCCTAGACACCCAATTATATGAAAAGAGAATTATATGCAAGTAATTTGGACTTTGCGATTGTTAGCGGTAAGGTTTGTTGTCTATAATTATGGACACACACAAATAATGATATAAGAAACCTAATATGGGAAGCAAAATATTTGCAATTTTATTATTCGGTTTGAGTGCTAAAAGAAGACGGCCATGATATCATAACCTGACGGAAAACACCTAATTTTTTTATCAGGTTTGAGTGCTAAAAAAATGACGGCCATGATATCTTAGCACATGGTAAAAGCTTATAGTCAGACTATTTTTTTATTATCATTATTTTATTCATTAATATCAATCATACAGATTTCTTTTTAAGTTTACCCTCACTCTCAAATATGATAACCTCATAAGTTACAACATGAAACTTTGGAACCAAATATGAAAGTAAGTGTACACTTCAGGACCAAAAGCATAAATTTCTATCCTAAATCATGTGACTAAGCGAACATCACACGTGAGGCCATTGCAAACGCCTTTCTTAACACAACCACCACCCTGAGTCGATAAGAAAAATATCAACAAAACACAGAGCACTCTTGCTCTTTCATCTTCACCAACCTGAATATCCTCCACTTGAACTTGATTCATTCAAGCTCATTACAATCCACCACACCCAATGGAACGTGCACGCAGACTAGCAAACAAAGCCATCATAGGCCGTCTCGTTTCACAAACCAAACACAACCCATCATCCCCTGCACTCCATTCACCTTCAAGGTATGTCTCCTCTTTGTCTCCATATATATGCAGCAGTACAAAAGTTCCACCAGATCGAAAAAACCTTAACGGGTTTGGTTCCCAAGTTCGGTCCATATCAGTTGATGCATTAAAACCAAGTGACACGTTCCCACGTCGCCATAACTCCGCCACACCAGAAGAACAAACCAAAATGGCTGAGTTCGTCGGTTACCCGCATCTTGATGCACTGATCGACGCCACTGTGCCGAAATCTATCCGTCTTGAATCCATGAAGTACTCCAAGTTCGACCAAGGGTTGACAGAGTCGCAAATGATTGCACACATGCAAGAATTAGCTTCTAAGAATAAGGTCTTCAAGTCGTTTATCGGTATGGGGTATTACAACACGTCAGTTCCCACAGTTATTTTAAGAAACATTATGGAAAACCCCGGATGGTACACGCAGTACACACCATACCAAGCGGAGATCGCGCAGGGCCGGCTTGAATCCCTGCTCAATTTCCAAACCATGGTTACTGATTTAACCGGTTTACCGATGTCAAACGCTTCATTACTGGACGAAGGAACTGCAGCTGCTGAAGCTATGGCTATGTGTAACAATATCCAAAAGGGTAAGAAGAAAACTTTTATTATCGCGAGTAACTGCCACCCGCAAACGATTGATATTTGTAAAACTAGAGCGGATGGGTTCGATCTAAAGGTGGTTACGTTGATCTTAAAGATTTCGATTACTCGTCTGGTGATGTGTGTGGTGTTCTGGTTCAGTATCCGGGAACTGAAGGTGAGGTGTTGGATTATAGTGAGTTTATTAAGAATGCGCATGCGAATGGGGTGAAAGTGGTCATGGCTAGTGATTTGTTGGCTTTGACGGTTTTGAAGCCGCCTGGTGAACTTGGTGCGGATATTGTGGTGGGTTCGGCTCAGCGGTTTGGTGTTCCGATGGGGTATGGTGGTCCTCATGCTGCTTTTCTTGCAACATCTCAAGAGTATAAACGAATGATGCCCGGAAGAATTATTGGTGTCAGCGTTGATTCTTCGGGAAAACCGGCTTTACGTATGGCGATGCAGACCAGAGAGCAGCATATCAGGAGAGATAAAGCAACTAGTAACATTTGCACAGCTCAGGTAATTTTCTAATTCTTTAATTTGGTGTTTATTATTGCAGTTTTTAATTCTATGTAACATATTTTTTAACTGCATAGGCATTGCTTGCGAACATGGCTGCTATGTTTGGTGTTTACCATGGACCAGAAGGCTTAAAGACCATTGCAAAACGGGTCCATGGTCTAGCTGGCACATTCGCTGCGGGTTTGAAGAAGCTTGGGACAGTACAAGTGCAGGATCTCCCCTTTTTCGACACTGTGAAAATAACATGTGCTGATTCACATGCAATTGCTGAAGAAGCTTACAAGCATAAGATGAATCTTCGTATCGTGGATAAAAACACTGTAAGTATGTTTCCAAAATGTTATTTACAATTTTACATATTCAATATCTTAAAACATACTCTTGAAAATTTATCTCAGATTACTGTCGCCTTTGATGAAACAACAACGATTGAAGAGTTGATACTTTGTTCAAAGTTTTTGCGTTGGGGAAACCTGTGAGTGTCCCCCTTTTCCTTACATTACAATAGACTAAGCTGTATTTTACGTCCTTTAACTTTGAGCCAAACTGCAGACGTTGTCCTTTATTTAACTAACGAAATTACACTGAATGTCCTTTATGTTAGTGTTTCTCGTTAGGGGGGTGTCCTTCTGCCCTAACCCAATTAATTTTTTATGTAAACTCTTAACACGTGCCACTCACATGAGGGTACAATGGTCATTTTCACTTAATATCTAAAACAAAATAAATTTAAATAATATATATTAATAACAAAATAAGTGAAAATGACCATTATGTCCTCATGTGAGTGGCATGTGTTACGAGTTAACAGAAAAAATTAACTGGGTTTAGGCAAAGGACACTGTCTGATGAGAAACAATAACATAAAGGACATCCAGTGTAATTTCGTTAGTTAAAGAACAACGCTTGCAATTGGCTCAAACTTAGAAGGACGTAAAATGCAATTTACTCTTACAAATATTTGTATACCTTTTCCGCCAGAATCTTGAAGGTTTTTTTTCTAGGTGACATTCACTGCTGCATCTATTGCACCAGAGGTTCAGGATGCTATCCCGTCTGCGCTTGTGAGGGAGACTCCGTATTTGACTCATCCGATTTTTAACATGTATGATTCTTTTCTTACATTACTCTCTTCAAAACTGGAATTCTTAGCTGTAAGATTTATATTTATAATTGAAAATATATTAAAGAACATTTACAATATTGTTATATACTTGTATAGATATATGTGGTCTACATGATGATAACTTATATCAATAAGAGTAATAATGAAGAGTTTTCATCTTTATGACTGAAAAAAATTTAGACACAAGAATTGGTTCCTTCAAGTACTTATCTTTTTTTTTTTTTTTTTTTAATTTAAGGTATCATACGGAGCATGAGCTACTAAGATACCTTAGTAAGTTACAGTCGAAGGATCTATCATTATGTCACAGTATGATTCCACTGGGATCTTGTACCATGAAGCTTAATGCAACTACGGAGATGATGCCCGTGACATGGCCAGCCTTTGCAGATATGCATCCTTTTGCTCCTATTGAACAGGCACAGGGTTATCAGGTAACACTAAATTTTATTCCTATTAGAGTAAAATGCCATTTTCGCCCCTGAGGTTTGGCCAGTTTTGCGACCTTCGTCCAAAGGTTTGTTTTTCCGCATCTGGATCCAGAAGGTTTAAAAACTTGCCATTTTCATTCGGCTTGTTAACTCCATCCATTTTTCTCTGTTAAGTCAGGGCTATTTCCGTCTTTTTTGTTAATTGAAAGGGCAATTTGGTCTTTTTCAGGGGTATTCGGTCTAGTTACATAAAGTGAAAAGGACCGAATTGCCCTTTAAGTTAACAAAAAAACGGAAATACCCATGACTTAACGGAGAAAAAATGGATGGAGTTAACGAGCTGGATGAAAATGCCAAGATTTCAAACCTTTTGGATCCATACGTGGAAAAACAAACCTTTGGATGAAAGTCGCAAAACTGGCCAAACCTCAGGGACGAAATGACATTTTACTCTCTTATTTCTATTAATATGAATTATTACTTATACGAAAATTTCAAATTATGTACTGTAATCTTTTAAAAAATTGGCAGGAAATGTTCACAAATTTGGGTGACTTGTTGTGTTCCATTACTGGATTTGATTCTTTCTCTTTGCAACCGAATGCCGGTGCTGCTGGAGAATATGCTGGGCTTATGGTTATCCGAGCCTATCATATGGTATGTGTAACTGTAAATTAGTTATCGACTGTGGTCAACTTTAAATTAACCAAAGTTAAATAATTGAGTTGTTGACATTGGTCAACTGTAGGCAAGAGGAGATCATCATAGGAATGTATGCATTATCCCTGTGTCAGCACACGGAACGAATCCTGCTAGTGCTGCTATGTGTGGGATGAAAATTATCACTGTAGGAACCGATTCCAAAGGTAACATTAATATCGAAGAGGTACGCAAGGCTGCTGAGGCAAATAAAGAGAATTTATCTGCTCTTATGGTAAGTAATTGTTAATTAAAATTTGATTATTTGTTGCGAGTTTCGACCGAATGTATACTTAACTATTTACTTGAAATTCAGGTTACCTATCCTTCTACTCATGGAGTTTACGAAGAGGGTATTGATGAGATTTGCAAGATTATTCATGACAATGGAGGTCAAGTTTACATGGATGGAGCAAACATGAATGCACAGGTATAACAATATTTATAATACCTTAAAAACAAAGGTTGGTGGCTTTTTGCGACCGACTCTTTCTACCCTTAAACTTTGTGACAATGTCAAAACTAACCCCTCTTAACTTTGTAAATATCATTTTGACCCCTTCAAGTTTCGAGTTTACCCTAAAACTAATTTCTTACGTTTTTTTTGTACGTGTCGGTATAAATTCGAGTTCGTTTACGCTTTAACGTAATATTTGTTCGGAAACGAGTTGGGTCAATTATATAGTGTTTTATTTTTATGTACGTTTTGAGTTGGATTACGTTTTGACGTAAATTTTGTTAGGAAACAAATCGGGTGAAATATAATACGTTTTCATTCGATTGTATAAATTTGAGTTACTATATGTTTCGACGTAAATTTAGTACGGAAACGAGTCGGGTCGATTGTAGTCTATACTTTATCACGTCGCGTACGACGCCAACGCACGTGTTTATTTTATGTACGTTTTGAGTTGGTCTACGTTTCAACGTGAATTTTATTTGGAAACAAGTCGGGTCAAATATAATACATTTTCATTCAATGGTATGATTCGGATTACTCTAAGTTTCAACGTAAATTTAGTTCGGAAACGAGTTAGGTTGATTGTGGACTATAATTTATCACACCGCATATGACGCGTTGCGGCGGCGGGTAAAAAAACTAGTCATCTCCCAAATACATATTATTTTATGAAAATTTACATTATTTTTGGGTTGTATTACAGGTTGGGTTGACAAGTCCAGGGTGGATTGGTGCTGATGTTTGTCATCTAAACCTACACAAGACATTTTGCATTCCACATGGCGGTGGTGGTCCTGGAATGGGTCCCATTGGCGTTAAGAAACACTTGGCACCATACTTGCCTTCACATCCTGTGGTAAGTACCAAAATCAAATATCAGGTCTCAGAGAAATAGAACTGAGATAGTTGTGAAATGGTTTTCTATAATATAATATAATTTTGTACATCTTGATTTTGAAGGTGGCGACAGGTGGCATCCCGGCCCCTGAAAAGAGTCAGCCACTTGGTACCATCGCTGCAGCCCCGTGGGGTTCCGCTCTTATCTTGCCTATATCATATACGTACATTGCCATGATGGGATCTCAAGGAATAACAGACGCATCAAAGTTAGCCATCTTGAATGCAAACTATATGGCAAAACGTCTCGAGGTCTCTATTTCTTTCCTTTATTTTCAAACAAACTATCATCTTGTTATTTAATAACAGAAAAATATAATATGATATAACTTTGTATTACATTGCAGAATCATTATCCAATTCTTTTCCGCGGTGTGAATGGAACGGTTGCCCATGAATTCATTGTTGATTTGAGACCATTGAAGGTAATTTTTATATAGCTTAATTATGCTTGTTAATTTTGAAATATCTGGATTAAATTTATCTATATGCAGACCACTGCTGGGATAGAGCCAGAAGACGTTGCTAAACGTCTTATAGATTACGGGTTTCATGGTCCAACAATGTCATGGCCGGTTCCTGGGACACTCATGATTGAACCTACCGAAAGTGAAAGCAAGGTATGGTCCAGAGTAAAGTTTTTATTAAAATTATGACAGTAATTTTACTTTAAGGTTTTGAACATTTGTAGGCGGAGTTGGATCGGTTTTGTGATGCTTTAATCTCTATTAGACAAGAAATAGCGGAGATTGAGAAAGGAAAAGTTGATCTCAACAACAATGTCATCAAGGTATCTTTGCCATCAGTTTATGATTGTTTTGGAATGAATTCTTCATGAACTCTATTAGTAATATGAGGGAATTTATGTTTGCAGGGAGCTCCTCACCCGCCGCAACTACTCATGGCCGATAAGTGGACAAAACCATACTCTCGAGAATATGCAGCTTACCCTGCTCCATGGCTTCGTGCTGCGAAGTTCTGGCCTACTACATGTATGTTCTCTTCTCTATATATACACACAGACACACACATACATTGCATTTAACCATTTGAGTAAAGTACACGGATAGTTCCTGTGGTTTTCCAAAATTTTGGATTTAGTCCCTAGCTGTTCAAAATTACACCGATGGTCCCAGTGGTTTGCACTTTGTAACGCATTTCGCCCCCAACTTGGACCTCCTGAAACCTTTAGATGTGTTGGTTGGGTACTAAATGCGTTACAAAGTGCAAACCACATGGACCATCCATGTACATTTAGAAAGATAGGGACCAAATCCAATTTTTTTCAAAAACCATAGGGACTATGTGTGTAATTTACTCTAACTTATGATTCAATTTCTTTAAGATTGGAAAATGAATGATTTATTTTGTTCTTGTAGAAACTATATTCTACCTAGAACCCTCCCCTATATGTGTATATATACCTATACATATCATGGATACTTACAAATGATCATTTTCTGAACACGTCTTCATTGTTTTTATTACAACGGGTTATCTGGTTATGGTTATTAAAGATATAATTTTCTGCTGTCTTCATGTGATTAAAAAAATACAAATCAGTTATGAATATAGGCATTTGCTTTGAAAAAAATGTGATTAACAGTTAACTATGGTAAAATTGTGGTGACAGGCCGTGTAGACAATGTGTATGGTGACCGCAACCTCATATGCACCCTTCAACCGCCACAAGAGTATGAAGAGAAAGCTGAAGCCACTGCTTAATCATTTACCCATGAACCACCACATATGTGCTTCAAGGTTCTTTGTCAAAATTATACTTCAATCTGTTCTTGTATATACACGTTTCGTGTCTTACGCCTTACGGCTGCTGGATTTTGTGATGCTCCTGTAATCATGATGACCAGCTGCATTTATTACTTTCCTTTCACTGTACAGTTTTCAAATCCAAACACATTTAGCTATAAATCAAACAAAGCTATCTCTAAAATCCCAGCACACTAACTGTTATAAATCAAACATATGGTCAACATGAAAACCTTTTAAGGGATTAAGGGCGATCTAGTAAGTTACTCAAACCATCTCAGGGTGGTACGTTGGCTGAGAATCTTTTATACATTTTTTTGTTTTCAGCATTGGAACGAGTCTAGTTGGTTGACACGTGTTTTGAGCATTCGGATATGTAAAATATATTAACATGCTAAATAAAACACCTTTTCAAGTCGTACCCACACATCAACAAACATTTTCACCAACGTGTTGCCACCTTGCACCACTTCCCTTTGGGCCAACATCTCCACCGATGCCTCCCACAATCTCCAACCGTCAAAACCGGCAAAGTGAAACTTGCTCGAATTAGGCGTTAACGCATACTATGATGCCATTGCAATGCTACAAAATTTACCTTGTACAAGTGACTTGTCGTAGACTAGTAGCAGATGCATTGCTGGGCAAATCTCCTTTGGCAGTAGATTGGAAAAAAAAAGAAACTACTGCCAAACGAGTATATGCCCAGTTATACATCAATACATATAAAAACACTTTCAATTCATTCACAATTTGTTAAAAACATTTTGCATTGAACATTTATAGGCCAATAGTTTGATGTACATATTCTTATGCCTATAGAATATCCTCCTAATATTTTTTGTACAACATTTTATGTACAAAATGTATAAAAGTTTATGTGGTGAATATTGGTGGCGAACATCATGTTTTACTGACTTTTTGTATTTCAAAGAGAGAATGAAAGGTAAAGGTAAGATGAGCATCGTGTCAAACTACCTTGACTCAAGAAATCTTGACTTCAACCGTCCTCCACTTAGATACACAATCGTAACTAGTATAGATGTATTTTTATGTCAGCATATAATATAGCAATACGATATAATTAGATTAAATGTAATATAGTTTTCAATTTTATGCTATTTTTCTTCTTTTTATAAAGTGTTTAAAAGTTATTTAAGTTTATATGATTGATATACTTAGATTTAAAAAAAAAAGCAACAATAATGGTTGGTTCATTTTTTTTCCTCTCTCAGTCATTAGTCATTGTACCTTCTTGGCTTCATCTTATTTACAATCTTGTCACTTCTTGGTTCAACCCATCATCACTTCATTTGCTATGTATAAAATTAGTTTATGCCCCACCTGCGTTGTAGGCGCTACGCTAAATATTTCTCTACCAATTAAAACAAAGTCCTATCATAGTTTTGTTAGAAAAAAACTAAAACGACAAGAAAAGTGTAATTTTAAAAACCGGGGGCAAAACTGTAATTTGTCAAGACCAATGATTGAGCGCTAGCGAATAAAAATTACATCGAGTCAACCAATTAAAACAAAACACTTCCATACGGTTGCATAAAAAAAAACGAAAACGATGACAAGACTGTAACTTTTAACCTGGGGAAAATCCTAAGTTTGACTAGGGGTTAAATCGTAATTTATCAAAAGTTACAACGATGACAGATTATAATTTTGAAATGGGGCAAAGTCGTAATTTTGACTAGGGTAAAGCCGTAATTTGTCGAAATCTACAACATGACAAAACTGTAATTTTGGCCTGGAGGCAAAAGTGTAATTTTAAACCTGGGGGCAAAATCGTAATTCTAAATTGGGGTAAAATCGTAATTTGTTTGGGCCAACATGAAAGTGTCAGAGACAGATGCCTGATACTATTCCTCTTCATCGCTTTTGTATATATAAAATAAAATAAAATTCACTTTGTATTTATCTTTATTCTGTATATAATATGATATATCCAATGGAATCTAATTTTCTCATTTTTCTCTTTCATCAATGTGGAAGAATTTAAACATACTAACTTGTTAGTCAACGCGAAATATAAAGATTATTAATTCTTTTGGTTACAAAAGCAAGCAATCTTTTCAATGTATATAAATTATAAAACAATTTATATGCTTTCCTCAACTAAATGTGTGCCTTGGCATATCCAATATACATATACATTTATACCAACGACCAGAAAGCATCAAGATCTCAAATGTGTAAAAGGTTGCGAATATGTTGATATATGATAATCTTGAGTAAGGTTCGATGGTCCTAAAGGAATTGAACCTTAGTATATCCAATATGAGGGTGATAATAAATTGATTACGGGTCGGTTTACGTGACAAATAAAGCACGCATTGTTGGTATCCTTGCATGAGAAACAAACATATCAAAATTAAAAAATAACGTAACTTGGAGAGTTTGCTATTAAACTAACTTTAAATATATTTTATATTCTTTTTCTTATTATAACATATACTACTTTATACTATTTTGCTCATAGTAATTAATACTCAACTCATTTCTAAAATGCTTAATTTATCAATTATTTTTCATCCTTAAAATTCAATTCTTTAACATTCTTGCTTTTTTTTTGTTTTATTATATTTCTCATTAAAACAACAAATTACAAGCAAATGGCAGGTAAACGGGCAACAAGTTGCGCCGCAAAACATATTTGGACATATATTGACTTTAATGTTTTGCAACTTATATAGAACGATTCACGATTGTATGAACTATTTCTTTTGCAAATCGAATTTGAAAGTGGGAATTGTGTTCGTATATACTGAAGCCTATGGTAATCTTCATTAACTTTTGATATTGATCTTTGTTACTGTAGGCTTCAGTACACACAAATAATCCTCACTTCCAGAATCGATTTGCAAAAGAAATGGTTTATACAATCGTGATCCGTTTTATATTATTTGCAAAACAAATGATTTTGAAGCGTGTATCTTTCCAAATATGTTATGTAGCTAACGTAGTAAAAATAATTAAGAATCTAACTAAAAAAGTTGATGATTATTGATTACTACAAGCAAGAGATTGCAAGCTTGTAGGGTGATTATTAGTACACCTACTTGTCTTATGATGTTGTGCAAACAAACATTTTTCATTATTTGAACCCAAAATAATTACAATCATCTCTTTGTGAGGGGGGGGGGGGGTGCTATTCATGAAGAATAACCCTTTTTTTGTTGCATGGTAGACACAAGTTAGTTGGGATCAGCATATACTACTGGGTACGAGTTTGGAACTGATATCGAACCGGTACCGGTATTAAATTTCTTGAATCAAAATATTTTCGGTACCAACATATTGCGTTTTCGGTACCGGTACCGAACCGTACCATACTGGATATTTTCGGTACCAGTATCCATTTTTTGGGATTTCGATACATGTACCGATTGGTACAGAGCTCTCGTCCATACATGTTAGTCTTAGGATATCCGAGTTTGTTTCCTGCATGAGGTAGTGGTAAGGCGTTTGTTGTGCTCGATGTGCTCAAATGCTGTGAGGCGCTGGTTGAATCCACGCCCCCTCCCAAACCGGTTTTCCAGTTTTTATTTTTTATGGTTTTTAACTTAATTCAAATCTACTTTTTATGTAACTCAAATATTTAACTAGAAAGCAACTGCAAATTTTGTTAAATCCATTTTTAACTAAGTAAGCTTCTTTTCTTGTTTAACTTATTTCATCAAACTAACACTTTATGGCTTTATTTTTCGAGTTTACTCATTGGTTGCGATATCGTAACAATTATTATTTTTAAATTTTTTCTTTTATCTAACTCAAGTTGTTTTATTATTTAAATTAAACTTTTTTTACTCCAATAAAAACCAATGAACCAAGCATTTTTTGGGTTTTTTCTTTCGTTTGGCACATACCTCACCATGCGGGTTTGCTAGCGACTGGTTTTATTTTTTATCAACTTCAAATATATCTGCCGATTTGGTTCAAATCCAAATGAATAAGAAATCATAATTAAAACTTTTATCTCTTGATGATTACTTATTAATTTGTATTATCTATTATTACCCTTGTACTTATCTATTCTAATACTCTTATCTCTTGGCGTATGGCCACTTTTCGGCATAGGGGTTTCCAGACCAATGTATGGTACTCGGTGGGTGTACCGTACATCACTTATGACAACTTTTGGATTTTTTTTTTGAACGGCCAACATAAACGGCATTTTATTAGAACTAGCAAGGTGCTAGACACCAAATATACACAAAGGGAAACAAACCCGAACCACACCAGCTGGCCGAAGCCAAACAAAAATTACATAAAAATATTAAAGTTTATCCAGTCTTCATGAATAACATGTTTAATCTAGTTCAATCATTTTAACAAAGCAAGAACTTCAATCACCCAATATTGATCATCATTAACAATTCAACTCTGGGTCACATGATAACCTTGTGACTCCATTGATCACTTACACGTTTTATATCAAGATCACATATTCAAATGTATTTGTTATCTACCTATTGATAACGAAAAATAATATTAGGTTTTTTTTATTGAAACACCAACAACAAAAAAAGTTAGGTGATGGTAAAATTTCTTATGATAGCAAGTGATAATTGTCATATACGGCAGTTTACATGCTATTCACGTAAACTATATAAGATAACATAAAATTTTAATGATAATTGTACAATTTTTTTATGAGTGATCTGAAACATAGAGAATGGATCCTGTACATGACAATATTTGCATGCGAAGTATACGAGAGTTTGAGATAAGGACAAGTGTTCTTAGCTTAAAGGGTAATATAGTCATTTCTCACTTAAACATTTTCCCCTTGATTTTTTAAACGGCTATAACTTTTTCATACGTTAATATTTTTAAAAAAATACACCGTATTAACGAGTATTTCATTCTCTTTAATTCAAGCAACATATTGCTATAGTTTTCTTAAAAAATTTACAGGATTTTGAATACCCATTAATTCATTACGTGATTTTGAATACCAAGCACATGACTACGTGATTTTGAATACCCATTACGTAATTACACATTCAACATAAACCTTACGTGATTACACATTCAATATAAATCCATTACGTGATTACACATTCAATATGATTTTTTATAACTAATGTTATTACAATTTTGCTTATTACGTAATTACACATTTAAATAATAAAAAAAAACTTGATTGTTTATGCTTTATTGCGTGATTAAATCTCTAATATTCGGCATTATGTGGTTATTATAGATTGATTTGGCTAATGCTTTATATATAATTTATCCTTAATACGTGATTAGACCTGAAATATTTTGTATTCAAAATCACGTAGTCACGTA
Organism: Scalesia atractyloides; assembly: GCA_947069175.1. Classification (NCBI taxonomy): domain Eukaryota; kingdom Viridiplantae; phylum Streptophyta; class Magnoliopsida; order Asterales; family Asteraceae; genus Scalesia; species Scalesia atractyloides. Next base: position 5,895,774 of record CAMTDV010001634.1, read on the forward strand.
ACATAGTCAACCATGGTTACGTAATTACGTAATCACTTAGTGAGGTATCACATACTATAACGAAATCACGTAATCACGTAATGGGTGTTCAAAATTACGTAGTCTTGTTAGGTTTTTCAAAATCACGTAATCACGTAATGGGTATTCAAAATCATGTATTTTTTTTAAGAAAACTATACCAATAGGCTGCTCGAATTAAAGAGAATGAAATGCTCGTTAATACGGCGTAATTTTTATAAAAAAATGTTAATGTATGAAAAAGTTATAGCCGTTTGAAATCAATGAGGGAAAGAGTTTAACTGAGAAAAGACCATAATACCCTCTCTCTATTTATTTCTTTAATTGTTTGAACTCATATTTATGAAAATGCCACCGTGTAGTTATAAGCCATTTATCTTGGGAGATCAATGGCTACAAATGTCACGTATCCTTAGTATGAGAGATTCCTCTTGTACATGATCTGCACACCTGAAACATAATACTGTGAAATATTCCCTAAAAAATTATAAAGAAAATTTCAAAAAATGTAACACAATGATTAAGGGAGTTGATCGTACCCCCATTATTCCTGTTTCCGTTTTACGATCGTAACAGACTACCAAAGATTACGGAAAAGCCATGTAAAGTATAAGAAATTCTGAACCTCTATATTTATTGCCTTCTTGTGTGTATATAATTGTTTGCAGATCTCAACTGTACCTTTTTTGCTTCCAGAATATGGCAAATTCCATTATATATCCTCCTCCTTACCTCAGAAACATTGTCGACAAAACCGCAAGCTTCGTGGCGGAAAACGGACCTAAGTCTGAGAGATGCATCAATGCTAGCAATGCGGGAAATCCCCTATTTAATTTTCTGAATGGTTCAGACCCATATCATGCCTATTACCGATTTTCTGAGTTTTGTGCTCAAATGATCAAGCCCTGCAGCTCAATCGTCTGAGGATCGATGGCAGGCAATGCAGCCGAGAAGTCTGATACGTAAGGAAAAGTAGATGGCAATTTAGAAGCGGGTTTCTATAAGAATACTTTTTTGTGTTGTTTTGTTTTTTTTGGGTCATTGGTTGTTGGATATGATCATATGACTACCTTTTCTTTAAGAAAATTTACGTGTTTTTATTGGGAAAGTTGAGGCTGAAAGTGCCCCACATGCATATTCCGTTGGAGCTTGTTAATGGGATGGAGCCCCCTCCATAGCCCCTCCCCCCCCCCCCCCCTTTGGCGCCTAGGAAATGGGGAGAGGGGCGCTATAGGGCGATATGAAGGCTGATTTGGCAGGGGCGCGAGACCACACCGAGGGGTCTTATTGTGATGTATGTCGACATCGATCATTGTTTTTATTGTCGACATTAAAAGCTTGTGTTTTTTTATGAAAAAGAACTTTGTGACATTGTTTTTATACAAAACTTAAGTGTTTATATTATTCTCATGAAATTTATAATGTATAAAAACTTTGACGAACTTTATTATTTATGCCTAAAACCTATGATCAGTAATTTGATCTTATACATGCATAATAAGTCTTCAAATTTTATATGTGATGAAGAAAGGATGGCTTATCAAAATGCTTCATCCGAATTCGCAAAGTCTCATTTCTAGCTTTTGGTATTTTGAAAAATTTTTTTGACATGTAACATGACACTAGGTGCTTTAGGCCCATACAAATGTTAACATTAACGTACCCTTGGTTGTATATGATGGTGTAAAGATGATAAAATGAATTCTCTAAAATAGTAGACATTTTGGTTTATATATCACGTTATATAAAAAAAGCTAACACATTAACCCCAAAACTAAAAATCTTGTACTCTTGTTATTATGACTGAACTAAAATGCTAGATTTTTTAAGTATTATCACTAGAAAAGAGATGTACTTCTTTTATGACAGGAACGATTTTTTAAGTATTATCACTAGAAAAGAGATGTATTTCTTTTATGACTTTTAAAAACAAATATGTTAATTGCAATGCTACAAAACTTACCTGGTCTAAATCACTTGTTGTCGTATCAGATAAATTGTTGGGCAAATCTCCCTTGGCAGTAGAATTAAGAAAAAACCTACTGCCAAAGGAGTATATGCCCAGTAATACACCTTTACATTTACAAACTTTCAATTCATTTGCAATTTGTTAGACAACATTTCTGTATTGAAAACAATTTATAGACCAATAACTGATGGTACACATTCATATGCATAGAGAATATCCTCCAAATAGTTCTTTTTGTACATCATTGTATGTATAAAAGTTTTTGCGATGGATATTGGTTGGTGGCGAACATTATGTTTTACTAACCTTTTATGCTTCAAAAAGACAATGAGACGTAAGCTGAGCATCTTGTGAAATTGGCTTGGCTTAAGAAATCTTGCACAGCCGTTCTCATTATGTTGACATGAACTATCAGAATTTTGACGTATATGAAATCAACACGTAGTATAAGATTAGTTAAGATATATTTTTACACTTTTACTGGTGTCGTGATGACGAGGAAAATGGAGAAACTAAAGTTCCAATCCAAATGCCATGTCCTAGAAAATTAATATAAATTATTTTAAACAATACAATACTATTTTGCTATTTATATGATTATATGTGTGTGTATGAACTGATTATTAACTTGTTATATGTGTGTGTATGAACTGATTATTAACTTGTTAATAAAGACTTCACATTTAACAATAAATCATTCTTTTGGTTACTATTGATATGTTTACCTCAACTAGGTGTGAAATTCGGCATATCCAATACGCAAACCGGAAAAGCATCGAGATCTCAAAAGAGTAAAAAAGGTTGCGAATATGTTAGTAATGTTGAGCAAGGTTCCATGGTCCTAAAAAGAAATGAACCGTAGCATATTAAATATGGAGGGTAATAAAAACGGGCCAGTTTACATGACAAATGAAGCATTGTTAATAATATCTTTGTGTGACAAAACTGTCACACCAAATATTAAAATGGACATAAATACGCAACGAAACATTTATAACTTGATATTCGATTACAAACGGAGCTGGTTTGGAAACCCATTTTTGACAAATGTTACAAAAACAATGTACCAGGATCAAGGAATAACGTACGCCAAATGTTCACATGTTCTTACCACTAAAAGAGCATAAGTAATACAACCAGAATGTCGTCAAAGTTTTCCGGGTTGTGGTTTTTACATCCTTGTTAAGAAAATATGTAATATTATGTAATCAAATCACTAAATGTTAGGTGTGTTAATGATTCGACGAGCTTGACTTGTCTCGAGCAAAATGTGTTTTGATCATTTATTTTTAAAACTTAAGCTGACTTTGGTGTCAGCAAATTTTAGAAGCTTTAATTCGGCTTGGGCTCATTTTGTTTTATACTTATTTAACTTTTAATGTTTTTATTTATATACACATATAATTATATATTAAATTATTTCAGATTATAATTATATAATATGTTATTTAAGGGGTAAGATCAAATAAAAAGTTTATTTTGCCTAAGTAGAATGAGAGGAATCTTAACAATTTATTTTTCAAATCAATGGTTAAAATGAGAATGTAGGAAAAAAGAGGAATGTAAGGGTATCTTGGTAAAATCATATTTATTGATTTTCTCTCTTCACATGCAAGACACATTTTTTTATACGAAGTTATTTTTTCATAAAAATTTCACCTATAAATCGAGCGTCTTTTTATCTTTAATTTGAATACCATATTGCTATATAAAATATGATACTAAAAAAATCCACAAAAATGGGTTGTAATGTTGTATAACATTTTTTTTGTGCTGAAATTTTGTACTATATTTTTGTGTTATATTTTTGTGTTAGAAATTTTTTGACTTAATTTTTTTTTTCCTGAAACTTTTTGTTTGTACTAGATTTTTTTGTTTTTGTATTAGATTTTTTTGTGCTATATTTTTTTGTACTATATTTTTTTTGCTAAATTTTTTGTACTAGATTTCTTTTGTTATATTTTTTTGAAAACAAAAGCAATGTCATATGTCATTTTCATACTCCTACTTATAAGGACCAAATTTTTTTAGTACCAAAATGCCCTTCCTCTCTACTTATAAGGAGTGTCATATGTCATTACCACAATTCTTCTTAAGCTACTTAGTCAAAATCCATTTTTTAGTGGATCCTTCCCCTGTTATTTAATTACTTTTGTTATATATACAATATCTATATCTATTACGTAGTTGTATATGTTTATTATATTATGTAAAAATCATTATTCTTATAGAGGCTTGTTTAGACTTGTAAATTTAGTAAAATTAAATACACGAAGTTAAACTCGACTCGATTTAAACTTTTATCCTTTTAATCATGAGCAAGTCAGGTGTGTGCTCCCTCGTTTATACCCTTACAATGCAGATTATTCATATGTGATAAGAACAATTTGTAATGCAGATTATTCATATGTGATAGAACAATTTGTAAAAGATGATGTTTGAACACGTTTTACTAATTTATAATGTTGTAATAACAAAATAACTAATTATATGACGAATCTTGATTATTAAAATAATATTAGATATTAAGATTAAAACAAGCGATTTGTGTTAGAAATAACCATTAATGTAGCCTAACGGATCATTTTAGTAACATTATCAGTATCATATAACTAGTCACTGACAATTACTTGATGATAGTAATTGTAAATATTGATTAGTTCAACGGACAATTATGATTTCCCTTTAGATACCTTTATTAATAAATATTAATCCTAAAAGAGGAACAACTCCATAAGAACACCATACTAAAATTCTCTCTAGTAATCTATCAACACAAGATATAATAACGGACCATTGTCGACAAAACTACAAGCTTCATGGCGAAACACGGACCTAAGTCTGAGAGATGCATCAATATTAGCAATGCTGGAAATCCCATATTTAATTTTCTGAATGGTTCAGATCCATATCATGCCTATTACCAGAACCGACTGTCTCAGTTTCTTGCTCAAAATGATCAAGCCCCGCTCAATCATCGTAGGACTGATGGCAGGCAATACAGCCGAGAAGCTGATACGTAAGGAAAAGTGGATAGCAATTTAGAAGCGGGTTTCTATAATAATACTTTTTTTTTTTTTTTTGGTCATTGTTTGAGTTTGATATTATCATATGACTACCTTTTTAAATAAAATTTACATGTTTAATTGTATGAGGTACAACTCAATGGAGTCTGAGACATCGATCATTGTTTCGACAATTTCATAGTTCTATATACTTCTGTCAAACGATAAAAAAGCTTTTGGTGTTTGATTAAAAAAACTTGTGACATTGTTTCTGGAAAAAAGTTAAATCTAAATATTAATAAAAGATTTCCAATTAATTTTACATGGCAACTCTCATTCTTTTTATAATTTTATTTTTATTTTATTTAAAAATATTATTGTTATCCTTATTATTATTATTATAAATTCTCTCAATTTTAATTTTAATATTATCTAATCTAATCTAAACTCTAATAAACCAATCCAACAAATGTGACATGGCAATTCCTCATGCTATCTAAATATAATAATATTAATTAAATTCTATTTTTATATTTACAATATTTTATGGATAACTAATTAAAATATTATACGGATAACTACAATTAATATATTTTACTACAAGTAACTTTTAATTTGTTCGATCCTTATTATGTTTAATTACAATTACCACATGGCAATTTTCGTTCTATTTTATTATCATTAATTAACATATAATTTTTTTTGAACGATTAACAAATAAATATATTTTACTACGATTAAAATATTCAACAATATAGATAACGATTAAAGATAATAAACTTAATATATTGAACAAAAATTAACTAATACATTAAAACTAAAATATATTATTAAAATGTAACAACTTTGGGTTTTTTTTTCTTTTAAATTTTGACATGATTTGTGTGTTGTATTTTGGATACTTAAAACTTTATTGTTGATTTAAATATGTTGTAAATTCTCCGATATATTTAATGAAAATTATTTCATTAGTTCGTTACCTCATTGGCGGTGTAAAAATAATTTAAAAGTTTCCTAAAGAATTGATGACTGCGACGAGCACCTTACAAATGGGTTTGGTATTAATTACTAGGATTATTGAGTAAAACATTACAAGCTTGTGGAATGACTATCATGTACGTCTACTTGTCTTATTTACAAATAAACGATTTTGTTATTCAACTCGTCTATACACGGGAGTATAACCTAGTGTGTATTACATACTGATGAAATTTATTCGTACAAAACTTTGACGAACATTAATTTTTTTGAACGGCAAATGATCTCACGTGTAAACCCACCCTGCTCGGGGATATGTTGCCCTCTCGATGCGCGGGAAACGGATGGAATCGTAACCCCCCCCGGGTCAGGTTCGAACCCGGGATTAAAGCCACTGGTTCGTCTCTTCACCCAGATATCCCTTGAAAATGGCCCAAGCGAGAATCGAACCCACGTCTCCACTAGGGAGGGCTGACCAATTCACCACTAAACCAAGTTCTTAGGACTTTGACGAACTTTATTATTTATGCCGAAAACCTATGTATGTACAAAACCAAAGAAAACAGCTCTCAAGATATTACACCCCAACACATCATACATGTGTAGTTAGTAAATGTGTATCGTTGAATACTCTTTATTTTGTTTTAGTATTTTGAAAATTTGACATGCAAAATGGATTAGGACATTAGGTGCATTAGGGCATTAGGCCCATACAAATGTTTACATTAACCCTTGGTTGTATATGATGGTGTAAAGATGATAAAATGAATTCTCTAAGGTTGTATATGATGGTTGTAAAGATTATAAAATGAATTCTCTAAAATAGTAGACATTTTGGTTTATATATCACGTTATATAAAAAAGCTAACACATTAACCCCAAAACTAAAAATCTTGTACTCTTGTTATTATGACTGAGCTAAAAAAAGAAGAGAAAATCTTCGCTCTTGAATTTTAAAGTATTAGCTTTAGAAGAGATATATACTTCTTTATGACTTTTTAAAAGTAGACATGTTAATTGCAATGCTACAAAAACTTACTTTGTCTAAGTGACATGTTGTCGTATTAGATGAATTGCTGGGCAAATCTCCCTTGGCAATAGAATTAAGAAAAAAAAACTACTGCCAAATGAGTATATGCCTAGTAATACACCCATACATTACAAACTTTCAATTCATTTACAATTTGTTAGACACCCATACATTTACAAACTTTCAATTCATTCGCAATTTGTTAGACAACAATTTGTGTTGAAAACAATTTATAGACCAATAAGTGATAGTATCATTCTTATGCATAGAGAATATCCTCCAAATATGTCTTTTTGTACAACATATAACGTATAAAAGTATTTGCGATGAATAGTGGTGGCAAACAGCCAAACATTATGTTTTACAAACCTTTTGTGCTTCAAAAAGACAACGAGACGTAAACTTAAATGAGCATCTGTGAAATTTGCTTGGCTTAAGAAATCTGTCACTGTCGTTCTCACTATGTTGACGTAAACTATCAGAATTTGACGTATATGAAATCAACACGCGATATGAGATTTATTAAGATATATTCTTAGACTTTTACTGGTGTCGTGACGAGGAAAATGAAGAAACTAAAGTTCCAATCCAAATGTTATGCCCTTAGAATATTAATAAAAATTATTTTAAACAACACCATATTATCTTTCTATTTATATGTGTGTGACCTGATTATTAACTAGTTAATAAAGACTTGACATTTAACAATTTATGATTCTTTTTGTTACAATAGCAAACACAATTGATATGTTTTCCTCAACTAGGTGTGTAATTTGGCATATCCAATACACAAACAATTATACCAACGACTAGAAAAGCATCTAGATCTCAAAAGAATAAAAAGGTTGTGAATATGTTAGTAATCTTGAGCAAGGTTGGATGGTCCTAAAAAGAATTGAACCTTAGCATATTTAATAATGGGCCGTTCACACGACAAATAAAACATTGTCAATATCTGTGCGTGACAAAACAACGTAACGAGATCAAGGAGTAACGTATGCCAAATGTTCCCATATTCTTATCACTAAAAAGAGCGCTAAGACAACCACAAGATCATCAAAGTTCTTTACAGGTTGTAATTTTTTCATGTTTGTAAGAAAATGTTGTAGGATTTTAGTTAGGGTTAGAATATGTTTTTTTTTAAAAAGGTTATTGGATTTTAATAATCCTAACTTTCATCCATTGGTCGACATTAATCCCAACTTCAAAAATTCACTCCGACAATTTCAACTTGTAAGAATTTGACCCCCATCGATCATTTTCTGACCAGGCTAGTTTTTTGCTAACGTAGAATCTTACGTGTCACAAGCCTAGTTATTGGCTGATGTGGCACAAAGTTATTAGATTTTAATAATCCCAATTTTCACCACCATCATCATCACAACCACCACCATTAGCCGCCACCACCACCACCATCAGCCGCCGTCACCACCATCAACTGGTGGTGGTGGCGACTGATGGTGATGGTGGTGGTGGTGGTGAAAGGTGGGATTATTAGAATCTAATAACTAAGTTTGTGTCACATAAGCAGCCACATCAACCAATAACTAGGTTTGTGCCACGTAAGCTGTCACGTCAGCAAAAAACTAACCCAGTTAGAAAATGATCGATGTATGTCAAATTCTTACAAGATTGTGAGAGAGAATTTTTGAAGCTGGGATTAATGTCGGCTAATGAGTAAAAACATTACACAATACAATCGTATTTAACATATCACTTCAAAAGTATAAAATTATAATTTGAAATACAATTCATATATTAATGAACAGTCTAACAACTAACTAATCTTAACATAAAGCAACATGGAAAGCATACAGCTAGCAAGAATTTAGCAATTAGCATAGAAATTTTACCTTCTTAGCAATCTAGTTGACCTTTGTAATTGATCATGAATGTATATTAACTATCATAATATATTCTCTCAAGGTTGAGCCAGCGAAGAGATAGAGTAACCACACCTACGGGACACTCATTATGCTCATGTGAAATGCCCATTGACTTAAATGAAAACATGTAACCAAACAACGCCAATTAACCCAATCTTGATTCCCTTAAACCCAACTGTCTCATTATGACTTTTACAACAGATTGCTCCTATATCCAATTTAAGAGCCATAAGCAAAGAGTTCGCCTTTGTACTCACCATTCGGCAACACGAATGGGGTTGTTGCCTTGTATGTCATAGCGGTTGGTAGCGATGAACAAAGTCACAACTTCATCAAACAAAACCTTATTTGTTGAACGGGCTCGGATCATATCAATGACTACTGCAGCTAGCTTACATAATTTCATTGTAATAGACCATTGTTGCATTGAAAGTTTAAAATCTTATAAAGATATCATATCGACTTTAACTTGCATTGCTACTTGCTAACGATGAAATTCAAAGATATTTTTGTGTCCTTTTGAGTAAAAACTTTAGCCACATGAGCTTTAAGACCTGTTAACGATAAAGACAAGTTTAGGGACATGTTAAAAGTAGAAACAAAAGAATTATAAATGGACCTAAATAATATTAGTTTCCTTCAATTTTTAAGGTTAATTATGTATTTGCCCATCACATCTGATATGACTAGAATTTAACTAGAAGATGGATGAAGTTGATTTGGTGGAGTGAAATTGTAATAAAATAGAAACATTGGTATGTAAATTGCAAGATATTTGGATTTTGTAAAATATTGCAATGGGCTATAAACCACAACCAAAATTGCACTTTACTCTTTTATTTATTTATGAGTTAACTGTCATTTTCGTCCCTGAGTTTTGTTCACTTTTGCTATTTCAGTCCAATTTTAAAAAATGCGCCATTTTCCTCCAGATGTTTTAGAAACGTGTCATTTCAGTCCAAAAAGTTAATCCCAGTTTAATAGTTTAATGAAGGGCAAAAACATTTGTAATTGGGCGGATTCGAACCCATGACCATTCGGTTGGAAAGAAACGCATCAACCAGCTCGCCAAAGCTCATTTTGTTACAAACTTCGATTCGTTTTTCTTTTAACATATATTACAAACTTCCATTGTTTTTTCTTTTAAGCGAACCTGGCAAAACTTACAAAGAAGATGATGAATCAGAGTTGTTGCTGCAGTGGCGGATCGGATCGGATCCCTGTCGAGCCCGACAAAACTGAGGTTTTTAACTAGGGTTAACTTTTTGGACTGAAATGGCATGTTTCTAGAACGTCATGGAGGAAAATGACGCATTATTTTAAAATTGGACTGAAATGGCAAAAGTGGGCAAACCACAGGGACGAAAATGACAGTTAACTCTTTATTTATATACACACATATGTGATAGAACAAGCAAGTCATATGTCGTAGAACAAGTTGTAAAAGATGATGCTTGAACATGTTTCTACTTTTTAATTTTGTAATAACAAAATAATTAAGAGTTAAATGATTGGTTGGTCCCTGTGGTTTGCAAATCTTGCAGACTTGGTCCCAGTGGTTCACTAATTACACACTTGGTCCCAGTAGTTTCAAATTTTGCACTCGGATGGTCCTTACCACTAACCTTTGTTAGATTTCTCAGTTAAGTATATACAAAATTACTATATTACCCTTGAAATAATAAAAATATAAAAATATAAAAAGAGGGGCCCACTACTCATCTTCTTCCTCACTCCATCTCTCTCTTTCAAAAACTCAGCCACCACCTCTCCTTCACAAACCTGCAACCTCCACCTTAAACCCACCACCACCTCCACCGTCAAACTGTTAAGTGGAAAAGGATCGGTTCTGGTTTGGGTTAAAAACCAGTTCTGGTTCACAAACTGGTTTCAAACCGGTTTTTTTGTTGACCTCTACATTGACCTATAACCGTCTTAAAATTGAGGATCAGGTGAGAGTGAGGAGGTTTCTTAGAGTAACTTTCCTCTTGCCATTTCGCCTGGCGGCGTTTTCTTAGGATGATTGATGATGATGGGTGATGATTATTATGTTGCTGCTGTTGTTCCATTTAGAAAAGGCTATGACGATGGAGATTATATTGCTCAAAATCGGAATTTACATATCGGATCTGTATCTTTGCTAGGCAGCTCTGTTGGTATGTATTTGTTTTCAGAGAGAATGAACTCTTACATATCGGACTGTGATTGCAGCCATGGCGGATTCCGACAACAAATTCCGATGATAACATATATGAGCCTCAAAACTCTATTTCATATGTCCTCAAGATCTGAAGATTTTCATGTTGAACATAGAACCATATAAAAACTTTCCGGTGATTGTTGCAGTGGTGGTGGTCAGTTGACGGTGGAGGTGGTGGTGGGTTTAAGGTGGAGGTGGAGGTTGCAGGTTTGTGAAGGAGAGGTGGTGGCTGAGTTTTTGAAAGAGAGAGATGGAGTGAGGAAGAAGATGAGTAGTGGGCCCCTCTTTTTTATATTTTTATATTTTTATTATTTCAATGGTAATATAGTAATTTTGCATATACTTAACTGAGAAATCTAACAAAGGTTAGTGGTAAGGACCACCCGAGTGCAAAATTTGAAACTACTGCGACCAAGTGTGTAATTAGTGAACCACTGGGACCAAGTCTGTAAGATTTGCAAACCACAGGGACCAACCAAGCATTTAACTCAATAATTAATTATATGACAAATCGTAGACTATTAAAACGATAGTAGATAAAAGTATTTAAAAGAAGCATTTTGTTGTGATTAAATAACCAATTTCGTTGGAACTTTTATAAACATAAAGTAATTATGCATTATCGCCTCCGCCACAACTACCGTCGCTCGCGCCTCAACCATCATTGCCTCCGCCACAACCCCACTCTTGACGCCACCAATGCCACAACCACCATCTTTGCCACCGCCAATGGAGGGTCATGGAGGCAATGATCGATAGGTAGCAGCAGCACCACGTAGGCTGGGGTGGCAACAATGCAAGGTGACGACCATGTCGCTTCTACTGTTAGGCGGCAATGTTGAAGACCCATGAACTCATAACTTTCTTTTAAAACCAATCTTCCATACCCAAATATCCGTCCCAAATATTCCGGGTTTTCTATCGGGTTCGGTGTCATTCTATAAATCATATTTCATACATCATCATCATCATACTCAGTATATCCCACCAATAGCAAAGCTAAGGTAAGGTCTGAGGAGAGTAAGATGTAGACAACCTTACCTCTACCCCATAGGAATAGAGAGACTGCTTCCAGTGATACCCACGGCTCGATAGTAGTTTTGCATCAAGCCTTGGACATAAGACACATAACACCCAGCAATTGAGACAAACGCTGATTAGTGCATGTACCCCCACGTTTTTCGGCTATCAACGCCACCACACGATACATGATTAACCATCCCCCTCTTTTAACGTTATTTTCACGAAATTAGTAAAATAACGTTAAAATTAGTTACTTTCACTTTTGTCCCCCGAGCGTCCACACATATATACATTATATGAGCATACCGCAAGCGGGGCGTAATTTGATACATGTGAAATTAAATCCTCATGAGTCCAAAGTTCATTTAGAATCAAAGAGCCACCAGATAATATAAATATTTTGTACATTTATGGGATTATATGAAGCCACTTAATATTATTTACACCATTAGTAAAAACAAAGGCATCTTTAAGCCCATATTGCAAGAGAAGCCATTAATCCAGCCCCAAGAAAAAGTGCAATAAAAGACACCATTTGATTTCCAAAATTGCTTTTCATCTTCTTACTCAAGAATTCAGCAGCAATTAAGTCCACTAAAGCCATATATATTAAAATTCCAGCAGAAATGGAGTCCAGAATACCTTCAACAATCAAAGCTCTAGGACTATTATGATCATAAAACGATGACACACCGATCCCGATGCCCACGCTTACAGGAGCCGTTACCGCGAAAAAACCCGCCATTAATGTCGAACGAAGGATCCCAAATCTTGCTTGTGAGATGCAACCAGCTAATGCAAATCCTTCGAAGAACTGATGGAAAGATAACGCCCCGATCAATGGTCTAATTGTACATGGACTTTGTGAAACTCCTAATGATAAACCGATTATTGTAAAGTTACAAGATCCCGCCAATACCCTGCTAACCAATGGGACCAGGTAAAACGCATCTAGTTGTTTGATATGTGTTTTAAAGTGGAGTAAAATGCCATTTTCGTCCATGAGGTTTGACCATGTTTGCGACTTTGGTCCCTGAGGTGTCATTTTCATCCAAACAGTTTGAAATCTTGCCATTTTTCATCCCTAAGGGCCAATTTCAAGGGACAAAAGTCGCAATAAATTACCAAACTCAAGGATGAAAATGGCAATAAAACGCAAACTTGAAGGACTCAAATGCACAATAAAACGCAACCTCAGGGACGATTTTGGCATTTTACTCTTTAAAGCGATTACGTGACTTCAAAATAAGCAGGATCGAATAATCATTAGTAATAATAATATTAAAACGCAAGCCCAAACAACCACTAAAAGATTACATGTGAAACGACAGCATAGCGTACAACACTCTGTATCATCATCGTCATCTTCAAACGCATGCTTGTGAAAATGGCTCTCTAAGTGCTCGTGCGTTTGACCGTTTTCACGGATGTGTGTACGATGAACATCACCACCATCCATAACCACATCGTGAATCCCATTCTCCTCCAAACCATCCTCTTTCGCCACCAACGGAACCACCGCAGACCCGCCTTAATTCCAGAAGTCTGAATCTCCTTTTCTTGCTTTCCTTCATAGTATCGAGTGCTAATGAAGTCAGCAAGCAATGTAAACAAAGCAGCCATCATTGCAATGAACCCCGAAAACGGGAAACTGGACCAGGGGAATGTAGGGAGACACGGGTCGGATAACGCTGATGTGGCATCCGGTAGTATGTGCACGAAGCCCGTAGACAAAATGACACCAGCCGCAAACGCTTTCATGGCAGAAAAGAAACCGGAATCTGATCTAAGAATTCGCCAGCGCTTGCCGACCAACGGGACGGCTACTCCAATGATTCCAGCCAACAATATGCAAGCAATGGCCCCAAATTTGAGAATAAAAGCATTTTTTTCATCCCAGCATGCTTCTTGTTCCGGCGACCCACTGCAACTGCTGGTTGCATTGATATGAAAAGTTTCCTGGAAACGGACTCAGTGGCGAAACCAAAACTTTTTAGTCCAGTAATCATCATACGGTTCTCTAATCAGTTAGGTCCGACGAATGTTTTTGTTAAAAAAAGCTTAGATTTTATTAAAAATCCAACAAATTCTGGTGACAACGGGTCAACAGACCCACTTAACCACACTTGGTTCCGCCCCAGAGTAGACTAGAGATGGGCATAAAAACCGGTTCCGAACCCGAACCGGTAGAACCGAACTGGAACCGGTTCCAGTTCCTACCCGATATTAAGTAGAACCGGTTCCGGGTTCAAAATACCCGTTGGTTCCAACCCGGTTCCACAATTTTACCATTTGACTCGGGTAGTAACCGGTTCCTACCCGTACCCGGTTCCTACCCGTACCCGGTTCCATCAGTACCCGGAAATGAAGTTCAAGAAGGAACCGGTTATACCGTTATAATGTTACCTTTGGAACCGGTTATAGCCGAAAAAGTGGAGACTAACGATAGAAAGAAACACAAAAATAACAAACACAATAGAAAGAAACATTACACAAACTTTATTAAAACACCAAACCAAACGGGTTACATCAAACATTGTAAGAACCGGTGCCGGAACCTTCTCCCGTCTCATTTTTCTTTGCCTTCGTCACTGGGCAATGCCGCTCAGTGTGTTTCTTAAGGGTTGAGTTGGCTGCGGCCTTCATAAATTTTCCGCAAGCTTTGCATCTAGCCATCTCGTGGCTGTCGGACATTAAACAGAGATCAAAATTCTTCCATATAGCTGGGTTTCTTTTCGTCTCTAAGACAGTAACAACTTGTTCGTTGCTTGCCATAGGTATTTTGCAAGATTTTTGAGAAGATGATTGAGTTTGTAAGTTGATGATGGTGAGTTTGTAAGTTGATGATGGTGAGTTTGTAAGTTGAAATGGTAAGTAGGGAGGGGTTTATATAAAAAAAACCGATTTCGACGAACAGGAACCGGTTCCCAACGGTAACTTTTTTATCAGGAACCGGTTATAACGGTAACTTTTTTATCAGGAACCGGTTCTGAACAGTAAAAGTCAGATTTTTCGACTGTCAGGAACCGGTTCTGAACAGTAAAAGTCAGGATTTACTGTTAGGAACCGGTTCTAAACAGTAAAAGTCAGATTTTCGACTGTCAGGAACCGGTTCTAAACAGTTAAAATCAGATTTTCGACTGTCAGGAACCGGTTCCACACAGGAACCGGTTCCACACCATACCCGGTTCCATAATACCCGTACCCGGTTCTACACGGTTCCATATTCTTGGGTGTGAACCCGGGTAGGAACTGGACCCGGTTCCACACCTTACCCGGTTCCAATGACATCCGAGCAGAACCGGTTCCGGGTTGGAACCGGTTCCGGGTAATAATAAAACCCGATTATGCCCATCTCTAGAGTAGACCATTTTTTGTATCCAAGTTAAAGAAAGAGTAAATTATGTTTTTTTATCTATGTGGTTTGTTAAAAATAACCATTACAGTCCATTAGTTTAAAAATTGCTAAAACAGTCACTGTACTTTCACTTTTGTAACAATTACAGTCCACCATCACTAACGTCATACTGTTATTCTGTTAGTTTATTTGAAATGACTATAATACCCCTATTATTAAAACCACCGTATATATAAACAAAGAGTTAATTACATTTTTCGTCCTTGTGGTTAGTTGAAAATAACTATTACAGTTCATTAGTTTAAAAATTGTCAAAACAGTCACAAACCAAGAAATAATAAAATAGTATCATAATTTTTTTTTTCAAACATTTAACTTTAATTCACAATATATACCAAAGTAACAAATTACAAACAAGTGGCAGGTAAACGGGCAACAAGCTGCGCCGCAACCCCCTTTGAATTGCAAAACCAATCCTACTAAAGACGAAACGGCCCTTAAAGGTTGAAAGATTACTATTCACAACCTGTTGGACCCTGTTTAGAAATTCCACAGCCTCTGGGGCTAGGGACCCAAATGTATCAAAAGCGAATGGGTATAAACACGTGTTGATTCTCTAAACAAGCTTTCTCGTGTTTAGCGACCTTGTCTGATTCCGCCTTTAACGCAGCCTGGCCAGCAACAAACCCATTATCCCTGAGTCCAACAAGAGGGGACACTCCTGTAAGGTCCACACAAGCGTGTTTTTCCCCTAGCCCACCCAAACACAAGAATATCAGTTGGCCGAAGAGTAGACCTCCCGTCGAGCGGATCTGTCAGAAAGTTCACCGGAGCCTCCTTTTTCGCCGAAATCCCTGCCCGCTTTAGAACATCATAGAGAATATCCCTTACCAAATCATGTCGGTATTTAAAACCAGGTAACTCCTTACGATGGACCGCATGTTCGCCATAAGTATCTAAACAAGCCTTGCGACAAACTGGGCAGGGCTCATCAACCGGAAACAGAGGGATCATTAGCCGGTACTTAAGAATTGCCCGGTATTCCACTGCTGACATGTGTTGGCCTAGTCCTTCAATGGGGATAACTGTCAGAAACTCCTAAGAATGAGATGCCCGGAGACAATCAAACACAGCTTTCTAACGAGGGGATAGACTAAACTTCTCTCCCAAACACTGAACAGTTCTACTAAATAGGGCACTCGCCAAAGCATTCTGGGCTTTAGGGGGCGGTGTCCTTGTTAAAATCTAAAAACTGAAATTTGATCATGAATAAAAGGAAATAATCAGGTAAGCAGATTTAAAATAATCAATTCCCAAACTCCTAAATTCAAAAAATCATAAACACAATTTGAAATTGACCAAACCCTCAAAAGTCAAAACTGATCAATAAGCAAATATTCGATGAAACCAAGAAAAAAATTATGGTAATTACCTGGAAACAGTGGAGTATCTGTTTTGATTTAGTGCAATTGGAACATATCCTGATATAAAAAACAAATATTAGGGATTTAGATTGAATATATACGAAAGGAAGTGTAACTTGAAGCGGTGACTATGCGATTGTTGATGAAATTGGGCAAGAATCGAATATTAATGGAGGGGAGAAAGATGGTGAACGCACTCTTCCGAAGTTGACTTTAGTGAAAATGACATTAAATGTCTATTTACATTTAGGGGCCGCCTAGCTTGGTTCGTATCTCGCTCGAAAAAAGAAATAGCTAAAAAAACTCGATATGAAATGGCCTAAGCCGAACCGGGTTATTTTGTAAGCGAGCCAAGCTCGAGCAAGCTCGGCTCATTTAACTTCAAGTTCGTGCTCGAGCCGAGCCGCCTCGTTTAATTTCAAGCTCGAGCTCGAACCCACTTTGGTTCGGCTCAGCTCGTTCTTAGGCTCATTTAACTTCAAGTTCATGCTCGAGCTGCACCGAACTGCCTCGTTTAATTTCAAGCTCAAGCTCAAACCCAACCTAGCTCGACTCGTTTACAGATTTTAACTCCACTTTATCATTGGTAAATTCCTATTTTTTTCTCACAATTAATGATGGTTCTCATTAATTTTTTTTTATGTATAAACATAATAAAACAAAGACGTTTACAGACTAATAGTATGTAGACGTGCAATCAGCTACGCCGATACCGTTCTGGAAAGATATGTTCACAAAACCGGTAAACCCATATCAAATACAAAATAAAATTTCACGGTAAACCCATATCAAATACAAAATCTTGTTAAATCAAAATAGAGATATTGTAAAAAAACGTTGGTTTTTTAAAGACTCTTTTTCGTAATTGGATAGCTGGGACCCACGTCAAAAACCAGTAATAATATTCCGATAATGAAACTGTGGTGGGTAAAAAAGATCAATGTTTTATCCGTTTTTCAAAGAAACCGTCTCCGGCGACTAATTCGACGACAACAAGAAGTTTTAATGTTTACCCAAATCGTAGATCCAAAACCGCCGATACCGGTTTTAATTCACAACACCATTTCTCCGGTCAGCAGAACTGCCACGGTTGTCGAAGCACAAGGAGGAAGCCCGGCGTAGGTGTAGTCGGACCTCCTCCGCCACTCTCTCTGTCTCTTCTCCGGTCACAACCACCACCACAACCCTGAAATTGTTCCCGGTGATGATTGTGTGGAGACATGAAATTGGGGTTAGAAGGAAAGCGGATGTTGGAGAGAGAACAGGATAGATGAGAAGTTACATTTGCCATTTTTTTGTATATATATCGGTTTGCCGCTTACTTCGGGAAGTTCTCTTTGGGTGTTTTAAAGATTTTATAACTTCTAATTAATAATTTTCCTAATAAATTTCAAAATTTATTATATATATTAGGTGGTTTGGGGAGAAAACCCGAAAATCGAACTGTATACAAAACCGGAAAAAATAATAAAATGAACTGTGAATACGGCTTTCGGTTTCAAACCGTATGTGAACTTGTTTTTGGTTTGGTTATCGGTTACACAAATCTTAGTTGAATTTGGTTCGGTTAGATAGACTTCAAATTCACTTTGGTCCACTTTTTGTAAAAATGTTATGTAATATAATGGTCATTCTATTTTGTTTATATCAAGGGTTGTTACACAAGTTGTTATAAGTTGTTACACTTGTTATTTATTATTGTCAGGTGCCTTAATGTTGTGATGAGATTTGTGCAGTCTTGATAAGTGAAGGGCTTGTTGTGTAAACAAGGGAAATATTATAAGGACTGAAGCTGTATTCTCTGGAAGGTGAAGGTGAAAAGTGTAAGTTGGTGAAGATTCCAGTATAAAGGCCTTAGGGTTACTGTTGGCATAGATTGTACGTTGTTCATCAGTCTTATTCTCTGTATTCTCTCAAGATCATTTGTGTGTTAGAGATCTTGTTGATCGCATCTTGAAGATCTGATTGAAGATCTTTGTATTTTCTGTATCGTTTCAGTATTTGGATCAACTGATTTTCTGTCAGTTGATCATTGTATTGTTGAGTTTTATTTTAGATCTTACAAGGGTTTGGCTGGGTTTTTTTGGGTTGGTTAATCAATAAAAGTTTTTGGTCGCCATTTTGTCACTATATCCTTTGTTATTGTGTATTACTTGTTGTTATTACAAATTTCTACATGGTATCAGAGCTAATTAGCTCTTGATCCAACTTTTCGCTGTAGATCTAACTTTTTTGTGGTTGTATTTTAGGGTTTTCTCGTCTTGAGAGCCTGCTTGAAGTTCTAGGGTTTGTATAATCAGGCTTGTTCTTGGTGATATCTGTTGAAGGCCTGTGTTGGTCTTTGTAATCTGTGTGATTACGAAGTAAACTGGCCTGGTGTTGTTGTATATTGTCTTCTGATATGTTTTTTATAACCCTAGAAGGTTATAGAACAGATCTGTGATTCGGAGGGAGTTAAATGCTTTTGTAAGTCAGTTTAATACCTTCCTTTGTTGTTGATTGGTATTGTTAGTTAATGCCGGGGTAGTGAGGACCGGTTATACGTGATATTTCTTGTTTTTGTCTTGGTTGTTGTTGTTTCTTGTTCTTAGAGTAGTATTGGCTCCTGAGTTAAGACTTGTCCAGACACTATAAGTGATGAACCTGGAATCTGGCCCCTGACTCAGTTTCGCCCTAGGGTTTACACTTGTTTAAGTGTTTGTCTTGTTATTCTGTATTGTGTATTCTGTATTTTGTATTTTGTATCTGTTGTTGTGTCTTATATTGTGTTAATATGGGTGATGGTATTGGTACTTCTGCTACTCTTATAAGTAAGCTTGATATAGGAGATCCTCTGTTTCTGCATCCTAGTGACTCTAGTAATCCTACAATAGTTAATATCAAACTTAAAGGAACTGAAAATTACAGGGTCTGGTATAGTGCTATGAAGCTAGCTTTAGAGCCAGGTAAATGTAAAAAACCTACTGATGATTCAGTGTTAAGTAGTCAGTGGGATAGATGTAACTCAGTTGTGTTAACCTGGTTGTTAAACTCTGTGTCTGAAGAATATATTTGGGTCAAGTTTTCTCTACACTTGCTTCTGAGGTCTGGTCTGATCTAAAAGAAACTTATTACAAGGTAGATGGTTCCATTGTCTATGATTTGTATAAAAAGATCATTTGTATTTCTCAAAATGGAACTTCTGTTTCTGAATATTATCATAAACTAAACACTATGTGGAAACAATTTGATTCAACGGTTCAGTTACCTACCTGTTCATGTGATGCTGCAAAAGATTATAATGATTTCTCAACACTTATGAAACTAATGCAGTTCCTTATGGGCTTGGATGATGTATACCAGCCTGTAAGAACTAGTTTACTAACAAGAGAACCACTGCCTACTGTCAAAGTTGCTTTTTCTATCATATCTAGAGAGGAGTCTCATAGGAATACTAGTGTTAGTACAAAAGGTCAAAATGTCTCTTTTGTTTCTAAGTCAAGTCAACAGTATGATCCTAAGAAAAAAAGTTTTAGAGGGCCTAATCCTAATCTAAAGTGTACAAATTGTAATATGCTTGGTCATACAGTGGATAGATGTTTTGAGTTAGTTGGTTATCCACCAGGGTTTAAAAAGAGGGTTGGTCAGGTTGGAAAAAATGTCTCGTCTAATAGTAAATCAAATCTGTCTACTGGCTCTTTTTTGTCTCCATTTTCTTCTGAACAGAATGCAAAACTTTTGAGTCTTGCGAGTGAAAAAACCAGTCCAGATCCTCAAAGTTCCAATGTGGGAGGTAAGTCTAATTGTGTGTTTGATATTAATGGTGGGTTTATATGTTGTTCCAGTAGTGTTAATTTTGGGTTTGATTTTAATTGGATAGTTGACTCGGGTGCTAATCATCATATGGTAAATTCTGGTAAAAACATGTTTAATAGTATTGATGTATCTGAATTTGATTTAAAGGTTTGTCATCCTAATGGTACCAATGCGAAAGTGTCTAAAATTGGTAGTATTAAACTGGCTGATGGTGTCATCTTAAATGATGTGTTTTTTGTTCCTGATTATGGGGTCAACCTTCTATCTGTGTTTAAGTTAGCCAAAGATAATCAAATCACTGTAGTGTTTAATGAAAATACCTGTTTGCTACAGGATTTGAAGTCAAAGAGAGTCCTGGTGACTGGTAACCAGGACAATGGACTGTATTTTGTTAATAAGAGTGGTAATTCCATTAATTTTTGTTTTAACAAATTGAGTAGCAGTAGTCTTTGGCATAGTAGGCTAGGGCACTCTGCTAATCAAGTCCTAACCATTTTAAAAGGTGACTTAGGTGTAAATAAATTTATTGATCAACCTTGTGAAATATGTCATAGATCAAAACAAGTTAGAGAACCATTCCCTCTAAATGATCATAAAACTATAAATATGTGGGTGAGTTAATTCACTTAGATGTTTTGGGTCCTTATAGAGTTACTAGTAGAGATGGTTATAAGTATTTTTTAACTGTGGTGGATGATCATTCCAGATCTGTGTGGTGTTATTTGTTGAAAAATAAATCTGAGATGTTTGAAAATATACAAGGGTTTTATGAGTTAGTATTAACTCAGTTTAAAAAGAGAATTAAATTTTTCCGAAGTGATAATGGTAGTGAATTTGTTAATAGTCAAATGAATGTTTTTTTGTAAAAACAAAGGTATTATTCATCAAACTACCTGTGTATACACACCACAACATAATGGAGTAGTTGAAAGAAAACATAGGCACCTTTTAAATATGGCCAGGGCACTTATGTTTCAGGGTGGTCTACCTCTTCATTTTTGGACAGACTGTATATTAACTGTTGTGTATTTAATAAACAGGCTTCCCTCATCTGTGCTGTTAGGAAAGAGTCCGTATGAGCTTATGTTTGAATTTAAACCCTTTTTATTTCATGTTAGGAATTTTGGGTGTTTGTGCTTCAGCACTATCTTAGATGATTCGGATAAGTTTTCTTTTAGTGCAGAAAAATGTGTGTTGATTGGTTATTCTAACACAAAAAAGGGTTATAAACTATGGAGTTTGGATAAAAAATGGAGTTTTATTCTAGAGATGTAAAATTTTATGAAGCTGTGTTTCCTTTTAAGTCTAAACAAATAAGTAATCAAGAAGACTGTTTTTGAAAATCTGAATCATCTGAACTTCTTTGATAGTCTTGAAATATTATCACCCTTTATTCATATCACTCCCAATGATGAAGAGGGGAATGCTGGTTCTCATGAGGCTTCTTGTGATGATCAGCAGCCAGTCCCCTCTACATCTACCACCACTAGTAGTGTTGAAGTTGGGCAACACTCAGATACTAGGGTTGAGAGTAGTAGTGGAGGTGGATCTGGCAGGGCTGAGGACACGGGAACCTCTAATGATGAGACAGTCCTATCTGAGGGAAATAATATTAGTCTTAGAAAATCTGTTAGAACTGTTGTGCTGCCTAAGAGGTTTGAGAATTTTGTGATGAATTGAAAAGGTTGTTAATTATTCATGTCTGTCTGTTGATAACTTCTGTTTTTGTTACTTCTTTAAATAAAACTTTTGAGCCTAGTAGTTATGAAGAGACAATTAATGACCCTAGGTGGGTTGAAGCTATGAACAAGGAGATGGAAGCCTTGTTCAGAAATAACACTTGCGTTTTAACTGATCTTCCATCAAATAGGAAGCCTATAGGATGTAAGTGGGTCTTTAGGGTTAAATATAAATCCAATGGTGAAGTTGAAAGGTTCAAAGCTAGGTCAGTAGCAAAAGGTTTTAATCAAAGAGAATGTCTTGATTTTGGAGAGACCTTCTCACCTGTGATAAAAATGGTTACTATTAGATGTATAATAACTATGGTTGTTCAAAATTGTTGGCCAATGTATCAGCTTGATATTGATAATGCTTTTCTGTACGGTGAAATTGTTGAGGATGTTTATATGAAATTACCTCCAGGCTATTATTCTAATGATGAAACCAAAGTCTGTAAGTTAGTTAAGTCATTGTATGGGCTTAAACAAGGTAAATGTGATCATTCTTTGTTTATTTTGTGTAAAGATTCTATGTTTGTTGCTTTGCTTGTATATGTGGATGATATTATTGTGAGTAGAAATTCTAAGTCTGAATTGATAAGATAAAAAAACTGTTAAGTGATAACTTTAAAATTAAGGACTTAGGAATTTTAAAGTATTTTCTTGGTATTGAGGTATTGTATGATAAAGGTGGTGTGTCACACCCCAACCGATGGCGGAAACATCGGGGTTAGTGGCACTAGGCGACCAGATTGATTTCACGAGATGTTCCATAACAATCATTTAACATATCACAACCTGCTTAATATCCCATACTATTAAACGTAACATTTAAACAATCATTACAAAATGGAGATTTCTCATAAAACTCAACCGGGTTCGATATCCCCAAGATTTTATTACAAACCGTTCTAATCAAAACTGTCACACCCCGACCCGCAGCGGAAAAGGTGATCGGGGCATAATTGGGTTATCATCAAAGCTCATGACATTTATTATATGTTTCATATTCATTAATACAATTTAATGGAAATTTACAATAAATGATACAACATGTTCTAACTATCAGTCTAAGCTTCTTGTTTCTCTTCTAAGGCATATCCTATGTTTTCCTTGCTTCAACCTGTCCACCTGTATCATGTGTAAAAAGGTTTTTTGGATCAACATAATGTTGGCGAGTGAATCCTATGGAAAAACATTTGAACGAGTTTATCCAATTGATTATAAATAATGTGCATACCTCATATGAGTAAATGTAGATGTAAATTTATTCACACAACACATAATATTGTACATTGAACATACAAACACCAAATGATAGTTTTGAGGCACGCGTTGTTCTCGTCTCACACGAGGAACTGATGGGCCTAATAAATGAGTTTTGAGGCACGCGTTGTTCTTACGAACTGATGGGCCTAATGTATGAGTTTTGAGGCACGCGTTGTTCTCGTCTCACACGAGGAACTGATGGGCCTAATAAATGAGTTTTGAGGCACGCGTTGTTCTTACGAACTGATGGGCCTAAATAAATGAGTTTTGAGGCACGCGTTGTTCTTACGAACTGATGGGCCTAAATAATTTGTATACAACTTTGACAATATGAAATACATCACAACCAAACAATAGTTACATTCTAATTTAGTTCATATAATGGTATAGCACGAATTTGCATAAGAGAATTAGTTTAAGCGACACATAATACACCCCAAAACATGAATAAAAAGGGGAGTTTGTAAGAATTCACTCACATTGGGTGCGTTCGGTTGATGACGTTGAATGCACGCGAAATGGTGTTAACCACGAGTGAAATTAATCCTAGATAAATCGCATAATGGTTCGGTAAGTAAACGGGTTTTATTAATCTATTTTAATAGGATTGTTGGGTGTATTTTTGTGAGTTTGAGGCTATTTTCTAACCTTAAAAATGTTATTTTTAAGTATTTATAATTGATTTTTAATTTAAAATAATTAAATAAAGATAATAAAAAATATTTTTATGTTTGCTACAGTACGCATTGACCGTTGACTTTGACTATGGTTGACCGGTTTATAGGCATATTGTTGTGCGCTCGGTGAGGCTCGAACCCGAGACCTCCCGTACGCGTGCACGCAGCTCTACCAACTGAGCTACGTGTCTAACCCGTTATATATCCGATTTTAATTATATATATATATTAATTAGATTTAACAGAAATCCTTTATTATTAAAAATGAATTAAATCTCCAGAATCGGTGCGCTCCACAGGTCTCGAACCCGGGACCTGTGGGTTAGCGGACACTCACTCCACCGCTGGACTGTGTGTCACACTTGGTTATAACTCGGCTATCAATATACTTAACATATACTCAAGGCGACTCCGGTTCAGTTTGCTAAAAATAGGATTTTTATCAAGGCGACGTGTGTGAACCGGAATCGAACTCGTGACCTTAGCGTTAAAAGTGCACACAGTCCACCGCTGGACTGTGTGTCTAACCCGGTAATTATTTTGATTTTAATTATACTTAACCATTACTGAACTTCGTCTTCTTCACCGGTTTTAACCGGAAGTGACGACGGACTGGTTCAGAATGTTGATTCATGTTTCTTAAGCGTTTAATGATCAATTACAAATGAGATAAAAGTAAAAAGGGAATGAATTTAAGCGTGAGATATACCGACTGGTTATACTCTGTTTTCCGGCAGAACTCCGGCGACAGAAACCTTTTTCCGGCGACAACTTCTTGCAGCAGAGAGTCTTCCGAAAGGTTACAAAGGGGTGGGTGACTTAGGTGAAAGTTTAGGGGGTTCAGTAAGCTTGAAGGTTAATGATACGGTTTTCCGGCGATGTATCAAATACTTCCGGCGAGTGATGTTTCGCTGATAAAGGGTGCGATTTGAGTGTGAAAGACTTCTGGCGAGTTGTGGGTGTATTTATAGGGTAGCAACGAGATGAATGGGGTCTGAATTCGGTCTATATTCGAAGTCAACTGTTCTCCGGCGATTTTGGCAAATGACGCGTTTTCAGACGTTGGCTATAGCTGGCGAGAGTTAATTGATTGATTAAATTGAGCGAAAACGTGTTTTATGGGCGAAGTCGTCGGGATTTCCGACGACAGCTGTTTGGGCGCAAGTTGACGGAATTTGAATTTCTCACATCATTATTTGATTTAATAATTCCATTAACTTAACAGAAAATCAAAGTGGCGGAGTGGTCTATGATGTGTGAGTTAAGTGTTTGGTTGAACCGGTAGAGACCCGAGTTCGAAACCCGGCAAAAGTAAAACATTTTTATTTTGATATTTTTGACAGATTTTCAAAAACTAAATATATATCCCCGCATAATAATTGATTACGGATCGTTTAAAATTATTTTGGGCATTTAATTCGCAACGAAAAATTTGACTGACTGTTCGGTTGATAAACGGAGCGGGTTTGGTAAATCCGTTTTTGGACGGATGTTACAGTATCCCCTGCTTTTTAGAAATTTCGTCCCGAAATTTAATTAGGGATATAATTGACTAAAAGAATGATGGTGTTGAGTTTGCCGGTTACATTTTTAGAAGAAAATTAGGGTTTAGGTTTTTGTTTGAGGCGGTAACGTTCCTTGTAAGGGTTAAGTATCCTAATACAGGAATCGCTTTTTGTTGCCTACTGTATAGGTATTGTTAAGCAGGAATGATTCGCTAAAATGATAACATGCATAAGAGTTTGAATATGCTTAGGGTTATTTCCTAAGGCAGAAATTCTACACAAATAAACACAACAACTAACAATTGTATCCACATTCTGATAGCGTATATGTTTGAATGATGATGGTTCCTCTCTCATTTGTTATGATGGAGAGGTTAGTCTATATAGAAATGGATCACAATCCAATTTCTTTAAATAGTGAGATGATATAAATGTAACACAATTTCAACCAAGGCAATAGTAAATCCTACATGGAACTTCTCATAACCGCCTGATAATGCCTCTGATCCTTTGACAAGAATACTTATATATAGGAAGTACCAGCGGCGTATCCACCGTATTCTTGTCAAATTCTCATTGGCTTCATCCGCCAGTTATGATTAGTTCTATGCGACTCTACAACAAACACCACAACCACAAGATACTGATAATGAAAATGTATGTGCGTTCAAGGCTCAATCAAACGGAGCCGAACGTATTGCATGAACTGGAAATGTAAATTGATCTGTGAGCTCAAGGCTCAATCAAACGGAGCCGAGCGTATTGAAATGTAAAATGAAATGTATTGCATGTGAGACACAACTCAACTTCTGAGATATGTCGTGAAGTATGATGATATGAATATTAAATCAATGAGTATAAAACCAACTGAACTAGTAATTTGCATTAAAATTCTTGGATAAAATTCCAATTGAGATACGTGAAAATTGAGATAACATAAAGAAAAACATAAAAACTAAGTGATTGGAGTTGAATCTTGATTCTTGGTGAGAGAAGGCTAGTTAAGTGGTTGGTTTGGTCCGTTAACATCTTCAACAGGATTGGCATTGATGTTATAAACTCTTCCCCTTGCTGGCGGTGGAGCTGGATTTGCTTGGTTTGCTTGGTTAACTGGGTTTGCCTGAGCTTGGGCATTTATGATGTTAACCAAACGAGGGCACGTGTTTCTAAAATGGGTAGGGTCGCCACAATTGAAACAAGCTCGAACATTTGGGTACATGGGGTATTGAGGTTGTTGATATGTTTGGATCATGGGTTGAGTAGGGGTTGAGGTTTGGTTTTGAGGGGTGCGGCAAACGTTGCTCAAATGACCGTAGCGTCCACAATTCGCACATAGTCGACAGGGTAAGGTAGATGGATGGTGATAGAAACAGGTGTTGCATTGAGGGTGAGGTCCAATGTAAGGTTTCTTGTTTGGGTAAGTTGAGTTGGGTGCTACTTGAGCGTTTGGGATAGTTCGAGGAGGTACAACTTGTGAAGCTGGTTGGTTACGTTGGGTGACAGCGAAGATTTGCCCATCACGTTTTCTCTTAGAAATAGGTGGTGTAGAGGATTCGGTTCGGGTGGAGTTTGAGGTTTCCGTTGATGCTTTATCCTTCTTCTTCTCCTCTTTGAAATCTTTGTTCCGGATTCGGTTCTCGGTGAGCGCGGTTGCTAGTTCCATTGCTGCTTCCAAAGTTGCAGGCGAGGTGCTTATTACAGGGTCTTGAATCTTTGATGGAAGGCCACGAATGTAGTGCTAGATCAAACGGTAGAGAGGAGTGAACAAATTGGGAACCATTTGATTTAGCTCAAGGAATCTCTTGTTGTATGTGGTGTGGTCGCCTTCCTTTTGTTTCAAAGCATGGAACTCATCCTCCAATTTCTTGATTTCACTTCTTGGGCAAAACCGTCTTGTCATGATTCCCTTCAATTCTTCCCAAGTCAAGGTCATAGTTTCTTCAACACCTCGTTTGGTCTTTTCTGTATTCCACCATGTGAGTGCCGTTCCAAGTAAGCGACCGGTAGCATAACGCACTTTGCGATCATCGGGGCAATCGCAATTTAGAAAAGTGTTCTCCATTTCTTCGAACCAATGGAGGAGAGCGGTGACACCTTCAGTACCTTCGTATTTTGGAGGATCGCAGGATTTGAAATGTTTGTAGGTGCATTTAGTGACTGAAGGATTGATAGTGTTTTGATCTTCTTGTTGGGTTGGGTTAACGGAATTAGCGGTAAGGGCTTGTTGAACTTGAACTACGATGTTGGGTATTACGGTCGCCATTTGCTGAGCGATTTGGGTAGCCATGCGTTCACGGGCTTTTCCTGCTCTCATTTTCCTACGAGCGAGGCTAGAAGACATCTACAAGGAATACATGTCAAGAGTATGAGTTGGATGCCTTTGGGATCGTGGGTCGTGTTTGGGATTGAACGTTCATAAAGTAAATATAGAAAATAAATCTACTACATCCATAGGATGTCTTGGGCTTTGCTCGCTGTTAGGCCCGTCATGCCGCCATACTTTACCTGTGTAATCATGTGGGCCCCCATGAATACCGGTTTTTCATATGGTTCGCACGGTTTCTGCCTGGTTGCGTACACAAAACCCGGAGAAAATCGAGAAATATGTATACAACGTGTGATATTCGGAATGTGTCCAGGCATGGACACGGTGACATCTCAAAGTGAGGTTAGTTCGAACGACGTTTGGTGTGGCATGCTTTGGCCTAATAGGTCCGTCGTACTCTCATCGTTAGTCCCCAGGTAGGCAAACTGGTCCGTTATTTTGGATTTATACGAATGCCAACCTAGACAGGACGTTCCGACTACCGGTACTTGTACCCTTCCAGTTACTACATGCCCGTCGCAGAACTTACTTTGATGAGAATTGAAAATTGCACAAAATCTTTGGATATTGAGAGTATGAAAATAAATTGAATACATGAACATCGATATATGTATAATGAATATGTATATATGTATAATGAATATGTATATGAGCATGTATGTTTGACTGAAATGTAAACAAATATGAAACAAATAAATATCACAAGTTTGTATGTAACCACCTAATCAAGTTAAATTTTAGGCAGACTATAGTATAGGCTCTAAGGGTCTAATAACCTATCCTATATCCCTATAGTCATGGCTCTGATACCAATCTGTCACACCCCGACCCGCAGCGGAAAAGGTGATCGGGGCATAATTGGGTTATCATCAAAGCTCATGACATTTATTATATGTTTCATATTCATTAATACAATTTAATGGAAATTTACAATAAATGATACAACATGTTCTAACTATCAGTCTAAGCTTCTTGTTTCTCTTCTAAGGCATATCCTATGTTTTCCTTGCTTCAACCTGTCCACCTGTATCATGTGTAAAAAGGTTTTTTGGATCAACATAATGTTGGCGAGTGAATCCTATGGAAAAACATTTGAACGAGTTTATCCAATTGATTATAAATAATGTGCATACCTCATATGAGTAAATGTAGATGTAAATTTATTCACACAACACATAATATTGTACATTGAACATACAAACACCAAATGATAGTTTTGAGGCACGCGTTGTTCTCGTCTCACACGAGGAACTGATGGGCCTAATAAATGAGTTTTGAGGCACGCGTTGTTCTTACGAACTGATGGGCCTAATGTATGAGTTTTGAGGCACGCGTTGTTCTCGTCTCACACGAGGAACTGATGGGCCTAATAAATGAGTTTTGAGGCACGCGTTGTTCTTACGAACTGATGGGCCTAAATAAATGAGTTTTGAGGCACGCGTTGTTCTTACGAACTGATGGGCCTAAATAATTTGTATACAACTTTGACAATATGAAATACATCACAACCAAACAATAGTTACATTCTAATTTAGTTCATATAATGGTATAGCACGAATTTGCATAAGAGAATTAGTTTAAGCGACACATAATACACCCCAAAACATGAATAAAAAGGGGAGTTTGTAAGAATTCACTCACATTGGGTGCGTTCGGTTGATGACGTTGAATGCACGCGAAATGGTGTTAACCACGAGTGAAATTAATCCTAGATAAATCGCATAATGGTTCGGTAAGTAAACGGGTTTTATTAATCTATTTTAATAGGATTGTTGGGTGTATTTTTGTGAGTTTGAGGCTATTTTCTAACCTTAAAAATGTTATTTTTAAGTATTTATAATTGATTTTTAATTTAAAATAATTAAATAAAGATAATAAAAAATATTTTTATGTTTGCTACAGTACGCATTGACCGTTGACTTTGACTATGGTTGACCGGTTTATAGGCATATTGTTGTGCGCTCGGTGAGGCTCGAACCCGAGACCTCCCGTACGCGTGCACGCAGCTCTACCAACTGAGCTACGTGTCTAACCCGTTATATATCCGATTTTAATTATATATATATATTAATTAGATTTAACAGAAATCCTTTATTATTAAAAATGAATTAAATCTCCAGAATCGGTGCGCTCCACAGGTCTCGAACCCGGGACCTGTGGGTTAGCGGACACTCACTCCACCGCTGGACTGTGTGTCACACTTGGTTATAACTCGGCTATCAATATACTTAACATATACTCAAGGCGACTCCGGTTCAGTTTGCTAAAAATAGGATTTTTATCAAGGCGACGTGTGTGAACCGGAATCGAACTCGTGACCTTAGCGTTAAAAGTGCACACAGTCCACCGCTGGACTGTGTGTCTAACCCGGTAATTATTTTGATTTTAATTATACTTAACCATTACTGAACTTCGTCTTCTTCACCGGTTTTAACCGGAAGTGACGACGGACTGGTTCAGAATGTTGATTCATGTTTCTTAAGCGTTTAATGATCAATTACAAATGAGATAAAAGTAAAAAGGGAATGAATTTAAGCGTGAGATATACCGACTGGTTATACTCTGTTTTCCGGCAGAACTCCGGCGACAGAAACCTTTTTCCGGCGACAACTTCTTGCAGCAGAGAGTCTTCCGAAAGGTTACAAAGGGGTGGGTGACTTAGGTGAAAGTTTAGGGGGTTCAGTAAGCTTGAAGGTTAATGATACGGTTTTCCGGCGATGTATCAAATACTTCCGGCGAGTGATGTTTCGCTGATAAAGGGTGCGATTTGAGTGTGAAAGACTTCTGGCGAGTTGTGGGTGTATTTATAGGGTAGCAACGAGATGAATGGGGTCTGAATTCGGTCTATATTCGAAGTCAACTGTTCTCCGGCGATTTTGGCAAATGACGCGTTTTCAGACGTTGGCTATAGCTGGCGAGAGTTAATTGATTGATTAAATTGAGCGAAAACGTGTTTTATGGGCGAAGTCGTCGGGATTTCCGACGACAGCTGTTTGGGCGCAAGTTGACGGAATTTGAATTTCTCACATCATTATTTGATTTAATAATTCCATTAACTTAACAGAAAATCAAAGTGGCGGAGTGGTCTATGATGTGTGAGTTAAGTGTTTGGTTGAACCGGTAGAGACCCAAGTTCGAAACCCGGCAAAAGTAAAACATTTTTATTTTGATATTTTTGACAGATTTTCAAAAACTAAATATATATCCCCGCATAATAATTGATTACGGATCGTTTAAAATTATTTTGGGCATTTAATTCGCAACGAAAAATTTGACTGACTGTTCGGTTGATAAACGGAGCGGGTTTGGTAAATCCGTTTTTGGACGGATGTTACAAAAACAAACCAAAACTAAACTACGCTAAGCATGCAACATCCAAGCATCCATAGCTAAAATCCTCAACCTGTTACATACGTTAAAATACAAGTCAATACAATTAAGTAAAGGTGAGCATACGAGTTTGATTAATACTAGCATAATCGAGAAAAGCGTTTGCGAAACAATCTAATCACATATCATGATACACCAAAACACTTAACACAACATAGGCTCATTTCTCATGCTAACTACCGTTAAAAGGCTTGCGCGTCCATCCTAACTAGACCTCATCGGGTGTTAGCCAAACTATAGTACCATACTAGCTAAGGAGGCCAGTTAATGAAATAAGTCCTAGTCACATGTTTCTAGTATCACGTATTGAGCTTACACAATCAGATTATTCGCGTGTGATAAACAGTTTGATTTGTGATGTGATTTTGATAGAGGAACGTATGTAACACCCAAAAAGTGCGTTAAAGCGAAAATGGGTCAAGTATACTCACCGTGGGTGCGTTTTTGTTAAGGTTAGAGATTCTGAGGAGAGTTGCGGAGAATGCCGGATCAGCCTGTAGACGAACAGAAGTGCATCAGTCTTCCGAAAAGCCAAAACGGTGAAGTTTGAGTTGGGCAGTAGCTAAGTTCGAGCGAACTTGTAAGGTTTTGCTGAGTTGTGAATCAAGTTCGGGCGAACTTGCAAGAAGTATTGCCTGAAAAGTCAAGTTCGGGCGAACTTGTATAGTTTCTTAAGAAACTATGCAAGTTCGGTCGAACTTGTAAGGATTCTGGTGGGAATTGACGCAAGTTCGGTCGAACTTGACCCATATGGGTACAAGTTCGGTCGAACTTGACCAGGGAGTTGGTGATTTCTTGAGCGAACTTGATGTTTTCGAGTCCAAAATCTTGTGTTTTCGCGTCGTTTTGCTGAGTAAATCGAGTGTTCATCCTTCCAACCCTGTGCTACTGAGCAAACGTAGGTCGGAGAAGTCTTTTAGAGCTGTTTTAGCCGTTTTACAAAAGTGTGGGCTAATCCGGGCGAACTCGTGGTTCGTTCGGGTTAGTCCGGCTTGTGTAAACCAACATAAACGTCCTTGTGCTTCCAGATCTGGGATCTTGAATGATAAATGCTTTGTTTCATATCAGAAAATGAACAAAACATCATCAAAAGTCCGTATTTTGTGTCAAAATCAATGTTTAAAAGGTCTTGCTCAGATCCAAGTATGGATCTGAGTGATAAACAGAAGTTTTATGGGGAAAAGATGAAGATTTTCGTAAACGGATAAGATTTGATGAAAACAAAGGCAATTCCTTGTGCCAAAATCGTTGTAAACCTTTGTAAATCGTTGATAAAAGTTGTTGTAGCTGAAATCGGGTTGATTCTTACTTAGAACATGAAAGTTTCGGGTTTTGAGAGCTCTGGGCGAACTTACAGCAAGTTCAAATGAGAGGAATGAGCTGAGTATTTATAGGAGAAGGCAAAATGGTGAGCTGGTGGGGCCAAGTTCGGGCGAACTTGTTAGATTTT
The DNA here is from genome assembly GCA_947069175.1 of Scalesia atractyloides. Classification (NCBI taxonomy): domain Eukaryota; kingdom Viridiplantae; phylum Streptophyta; class Magnoliopsida; order Asterales; family Asteraceae; genus Scalesia; species Scalesia atractyloides. Next base: position 5,928,795 of record CAMTDV010001634.1, read on the forward strand.
CCAAGAGATAATAGCCAAGTTCGGCCAAACTTGTACATGTATGTACAAGTTCGAGCGAACTTGAGGATTATGAAGGATACTTGTGTCATCAGGCAAGTTCGGCCGAACTTGGCCTGATAACCAAGTTTCGTTTATCGATTTCGCGTTAAGTGTTCGTTTGCCTATCCGGTTTGTATTAGTTAGTTATATTAAACGTTATAATTGATGTAATAGTGTGATTTAGCGATTCGAGTGTGCGAGAGTGATGCGATAGCGAGCGTAATAGTAACCACAAACACACATAACACAAATAATATAAAACCACATAAATAATTGCGATTTGCGATGCGATGAGATTAGCGATGCGATTTAATAAGCGATTAGAGGCGATATTAACGTACAATACCATAATTAATTAACATAAACTTTATTATCAACCGAATCTCGGGATTACAAAGGATAAGTACATTGGAAAGACAAATGAAAAGATAACAACGAATTTTCGAGTTGTTATAGTCTCCCCTACTTTAGAGAATTTCGTCCCGAAATTAGGCGGTGGCCGTAACAAAAAGATGCGGATATTTTGTTTTCATATCACTTTCGAGTTCCCAAGTGAACTCGGCGCCGCGTTTGCCTTCCCATCGGACTTTCACGATAGGTATGCGAGAGCGCCGGAGTTTCTTGGTCTCCCGATCCATGATTTCAACGGGGTTTTCCACGAAATGGAGTGTTTCATTAATTTGCAGATCTTCGAGAGGGACATGCAGATTTTCTTCGGCTAGGCACTTTTTGAGATTAGACACGTGGAAAGTCGGATATACATTATTAAGTTCCTCCGGCAGTTCGAGTCGGTAAGCCACTTTGCTGATCCTTTCCAGAATCTTAAAGGGTCCTACGTATCATGGCGCTAGCTTACCTTTCTTTCCGAAGCGGACCACTCCCTTCCAAGGTGCAACCCTTAGGAGTACGTGATCTCCCACTTCGAATTGCAGGGGCTTGCGTCGGTTGTCGGCATAACTCTTTTGGCGACTCCGAGCTTTCAAGAGATTGTCTCTGATCTGAAGGATCTTGTCGGTTGTTTCTTGAATTAGCTCGGGACCGGTGATTTGTGCTTCTTCGATCTCGTGCCATGCAATAGGCGATCGACATTTTCTTCCATACAGTGCCTCAAAAGGAGCCATTTGAATGTTGGTATGATAACTATTATTGTACGAGAATTCGATTAAAGGTAAATGCGTATCCCAGTTACCACCGAAATCTATGATGCACGTACGAAGCATGTCTTCGAGGGTGCGGATCGTGCGCTCAGTCTGACCGTCGGTTTGAGGGTGAAAAGCGGTACTGAGATTGAGAGTAGTACCGAGGGCGGATTGAAATGTCTCCCAGAGATGCGAAGTAAAGCGACCGTCGCGGTCAGAAATGATGTCACAAGGCGTCCCGTGTCGACATATAACTTTGTCGGTGTAGATTCGGGCTAACCGTTCGACCTTAAAGTCTTCTCGTATAGCAATAAAGTGCGCGGATTTGGTAAGACAATCGACGATAACCCAAATGCTATCGTGACCTGAAGAAGTGCGGGGAAGTTTAGTAACGAAGTCCACAGCTATACTCTCCCACTTCCACATCAAGATTTCGGGCTGTTCGAGTAAGCCAAAGGGCCTTTGATGTTCAGGTTTAACTTTCGAACAAGTTAAGCATTTGGAGACATACAAGGCGATATCCTTTTTCATGCCCGGCCACCAATACTTAGGACGAAGGTCCTGGTACATTTTGTCAGCACCGGGATGAACGGAATATCGAGATTTATGAGCTTCGGTCATTAGCAAATTACGGAGATTATCACGCCTGGGAATCCAAATGCGATTAAGATAGTAATAAATACCATCAGATTTAGATATAAGCTGAGTTTCGGCTCCACAATTCATTTCCTCTTGCAGGGTATTCTCGTTAAAACATGCGTGTTGAGCGGCACGGATGAGGGTTTCAAGTTTAGCACAAGCTTGAGAGTCACGAATACTATACACATTGCTTCGTCGACCGAGAGCATCGGCGACGACGTTTGCTTTTCCGGGATGGTAGCGTATCTCGCATTCGTAATCGTTGAGAAGTTCAACCCATCGGCGTTGGCGCATATTAAGTTCTTTTTGATTGAAGATATGTTGTAAGCTCTTATGGTCGGTGAAGACCGTACACTTGGTACCGTAAAGGTAGTGTCGCCATATCTTTAATGCAAAAACAACTGCACCGAGTTCGAGATCGTGAGTTGTGTAATTCTTCTCGTGGATCTTGAGTTGTCGAGATGCATACGCGATAACCTTGTCTTGTTGCATAAGCACACCACCAAGACCAAGATTAGAGGCATCACAATAAACAACAAAATCGTCGTTTCCGTCGGGTAACGCGAGAATGGGAGCGTTGCATAGCATACGCTTGAGAGTTTGAAAAGCTTCCTCTTGCTGGGAATCCCAAACAAAAGGTGTATCTTTATGAGTTAAAGCGGTCGAAAAGTCGGCGATGAATCGACGGTAGTAACCCGCCAATCCAAGAAATGAACGGATTTCGGAAGCATTCTTTGGTGTAATCCAACTCTTGACGGCTTCAATCTTTGCAGGGTCGACGTGAATTCCTTGACTATTAACAATGTGGCCGAGAAATTGGACTTCTTCGAGCCAGAATTCACATTTGGAGAACTTAGCATAAAGGCGATTTCCTTGAAGAAGTTCGAGGACTAAACGGAGATGACGCGCGTGCTCGTCTCTCGACTTCGAATAGATAAGGATATCATTGATGAAAACAATGACGAAACAATCTAAGAAAGCTTTACACACACGGTTCATCAAATCCATGAAAACCGCGGGTGCATTGGTAAGACCGAAAGGCATGACCATGAATTCAAAATGGCCATAGCGAGTGCGAAAGGCGGTTTTCGAAATATCTTCTTCCAACACACGTAACTGATGATAACCAGAACGTAAACCGATCTTAAAAAAACAAGTAGCACCTTGAAGCTGATCAAATAAAAGTCGTCAATTCGAGGAAGAGGATAGCGGTTCTTTATCGTGGGTTTGTTAAGTTCACGATAATCGATGCACATACGGAACGATCCATCCTTCTTTTTCACGAAAAGGACGGGTGTGCCCCATGGCGAAGTGCTCGGGCGTATGAAGCCTTTATCAATAAGCTCTTGAAGTTGGCTCGATAGCTCACGCATATCGGATGCGAGACGATAGGGAGCTTTAGCAACGGGAGTAGCTCCGGGAACTAAATCGATACGGATTTCAACATCTCGAGTTGGGGGTAAACCGGGTAAATCGTCGGGAAAGACTTTAGGAAATTCATAAACAACGGGAACACCTTTATAAGTCTTCTTTTCTTTCTCCGGGTTCACAATATGGGCGAGGAAAGCAACACATCGCTTTTGCAAGCATTTGTGTGCTCGAGTACATGACAAAAGCATCAACTTCTTTGAGGGAGTTTCACCATAGACATGAAGTTGATCACCGTTAGGGAGAGGGAATCGGATCATTTTATCGAAGCATACAACTTCAGCATCATCGGCGGAACCAAAGGGGGGTCCGGGGGGTCCGTTGACCCTCCGGTCAACCCTCCGACAAACCAAAATGTAGACTAATAATGGGTAAATACTGTAGCTTTAGGTTAGTTTGACCCCCTCAAATTTTTGTGATTAACCTTTTGTTGGTTATGAAAGGAGATGAAACAAAGATGAAACTGGAGGTTATGCTTTGGTTGCTTTACTCTATTTGGGGTGTGAAAGGATAAGGCCTGTATGTAAAAAGGGGAGAAGTGAAGATGACAAATAATGTATGAATTTGCAACCTAACCCTTAATGTTTTAACATTTTTTCTAACAGTCCTTGATGTTGTAAGTAGGTTGTCATGATAGACCTAAATTTACTTTTAATTGGTTGTTTACATGTTTACTTTTTAATCAAGCTATCCATTTATTAATTATTAATACTAATAATAAGTTCAAGTAAAACAGTAAGATTTAGAAAATTATATTTTTCTCGTAAGTTTTCTATATTAAGTATCCTATGTTTTTAATAATTTTTTTAACTTCATTACTTTTTTGTTTAATTTAGATATTGCATGTATGTATGTATTACAAATTACTTTATATAATGTAAGTTTTATGATGTTATTTGTACTCTATTCAAAATATGCTTTTATTAATTATAAAACAAATTAGTTTTTAATGGTTTCAAAATAGAAAACCTTTAAGGCTACAATTACCAACTATATTAATACTTTTACTCTTTTATATTCTTTTAAGCAGCAACTAGCATACCCATCTATTTTACTTATAACTTTAATTCACGAGACTCAAATCATCGACATTTAGTGGAGGGGCACCAATTTACACACCACCAAAATACCATTAAGCTAAATGCACTTTGTTTTTGCTCTTTTTATATATACTTGTCAAAAAATCAATTTCTATTATAGAAAACATAAAGCTAACAAAAACTATTGTGACCCCCCAACAAAAATGTTCTTGTTCCGTCACTGTTCAGCATGATTCTCACGAAGAAAATCCATACCTACTATGATATCGAAACTACCTAACTGCATAGGTATGAGATTGATCGAGAAGACATGGTTGTTGAGATCGAGATTACAACCACGCAAAATGGAGTTAACGGTAACGGTTCTTCCGGTGGCGACTTCCACATCGAAAGTCTTTGGGAGTTTAGCGCGCATACATTTTAAAACCTTTTCGAATTCTAACGATACAAAACAATTATCGGCACCAGTATCAAATAAACATGAAGCATAAATACCATTAACGAGAAACGTACTATTAACAACATTGTAGTCATTCTGGGCCTGGCGGTGATTGAGGCTAAAGGCTCTGCCACGCGCAGCTTGTGGTTGTTGCTGCTGCTGCTGTGGCTGAGGCTGCTGCTGAGGCTGCGGTGCTGGCTGCTCTTGCTTGACAGGACGATTCGGGCAGACATTGGCGAAATGATTTGGATCACCCCACACATAGCACACACGTGCTTTCGGAGCTTGCTGCTGATTGGCTTGAGGAGGAGCGGGTAAAGCTGGAGCTGCTGCAGCCTGAGGAGCTGGCTGACGCGGGCCGATACGACAACTCACAGTAAAGTGGTCATAGATGTTGCAGTTTGTGCAGAAACGGCAGTTTCCACCCACCACATGATGATAAGTGCACTTAGGGCACAGTGGGTGAGGACCGGTGTACGCACGATTAGCTGGAGGTGCGTTCGGGGCGGCTGACTGAAGCGGCTGCGGGTTTGCTAGAGCGGCGAGAGCATAATTCTTACTCGGGTTTCCTCTCTTGCGTCCCTGACGCTTTCCTTTCGGGTCACTTGGTGGTTCGGTAGCATTAGTTGGTTCGACGATAGCTTGATTGGCAACTTTTGCATGATTCTTGAAATACCCATCTTGGACTCGCTGATCATTGATCTCAGCGGCGAGCATGAAGGTTTCCTCGATGGTTGTAGTACGAGCAACTTTCACAAAATTTACGACACACTCGGGTAAACCATGGATGTACTTGTTGATAGCTTTCTCAGTCGTATCAACCTGGCTGTGACAGATGATGCTCAAAATCTTAAACCGAGCAGTTAATCCAGCATTGTCGGGACCATCCTGTTTGATTCCCCAAAACTCATTCTCGAGCTTTTGCATTTCGTGCGGAGGACAAAACTCCTTCAACATCACTTCCTTGAGTTCCTCCCAAGATAGACTGTAGGCTTCATCATTACCGCGCCTATTCCTTTCGACGGTCCACCAGTCAAGAGCACGGGACTGGAAGACTCCGGTAGCGTTCACTGTGCGGAGGTCATCGGGGCATCCACTTTGCCTAAAGGTGACCTCTGGCGTCAAACCAATGGAACATAGTTGTCGGTCCATCGTTGCCCGAGAAGGCGAGAGGTGCACAAGCCTTGAAATTTTTGAAGCTGAACCGTGACTTGGGGTTCTCAGCTTTCGAGTCAACTGACGAGTTACTACTCACAGCATGGATTTCTGAGACGATTTGCGGGATGACCTTTGCCATTTCCTTGGCTACCATGGTATACGCTTGTCGGTGTTGCTGCGCTGGAGATTCCTACGGGTGTGCGATCCCATTGAAGACATCTACACGAAGGATTTAGATTAGATGAGATTCGATTATAATAGAGTTATGTCTAAATATTTATTATTATTATTATTATTATTATTATTATTATTATTATTATTATTCATACAAGGCAAAAATCACATTAACACATAGGCACATAAACACGTAAGCACATAAGCACGTAAGCACATAAGCACATATTTGCACGTATTTACCTTCTAATAGTAACAATGCGTAGCGCGATACGAGATACGAGATATAAGCGATATATAATAGCGAGGTAAGCGAGATAATACCGCGTATGAGGCAAACGTCCTCATATGCGTAAGCAAGTTAAGCGATTAGTTTGGTTGGTGCATTAATTTAACGTTTTAGATTTCGAGAGCTGTGCGAGTTGTGCATACATTCGATGGAGCGTAAATGCGATAAATCGAGAAATCGATGATATGGTAAATCATCAAAGCGAGAAATCGAATAAAGCGAAAATTCTCAAAATTTCAAACACGTAAATAGTAATAAACTCGATGATGCGTAAATCGACGATATAGGCTTAAATCAATTGGGAGTGTTCGGGGTTTTGAGACGTTGACTATCCAAAGTGATTCGACTACCCTTTGCATTTGGACCCATGCTTTGGCCTAATAGATAAACGCTCTCACAGCGAGCGGCTAACGGCGTTTACCCTTCCAGTTAATACGTGTTCAAATCATCGGCATAACCGAGACTTTGGTGAGATTGAAAATCAAACTGCGGAATTAGTTACTAAGATGCGGGTTTCACCCCTAACTTAGCAACTTTATTCCTAGATAGAAATGGAGGTTTTCGTCGAGGTTTGGATGTCACTCCTAACTCAACGAAGGTATCTCGTGCGAGAGAATGCGCGGAGTGAATGATCTCGTCGAGAGTTCTCGGTTCTCACACCTATTCTCGACTTGATCACTCGTTTGGTGTGATGCGAGCATTTCCAAGCGTGTATTATTGTATTAGCCTTAGGAAAGGCACATTTAAGCATTTATGGCAAGTAGTTTAACATTTAAGCCATAGATAGGTCAATCGGGTACTTAAACGTGCTACTAGGTCGAATCATGACAATTCTAACTACTATCCTAAAGTTATGGTGCTCTGATACCAATCTGTCGCACCCCAACCGATGGCGGAAACATCGGGTTAGTGGCACTAGGCGACCAGATTGATTTCACGAGATGTTCCATAACAATCATTTAACATATCACAACCTGCTTAATATCCCATACTATTAAACATAACATTTAAACAATCGTTACAAAATGGAGATTTCTCATAAAACTCAACCGGGTTCGATATCCCCTAGATTTTATTACAAAGCGTTCTAATAAAAACAAACTAAAACTAAACTACGCTAAGCATGCAACATCCAAGCATCCATAGCTAAAATCCTCAACCTGTTACATACGTTAAAATACAAGTCAATACAATTAAGTAAAGGTGAGCATACGAGTTTGATTAATACTAGCATAATCGAGAAAAGCGTTTGTGAAACAATCTAATCACATATCATGATTCACCAAAACACTTAACACAACATAGGCTCATTTCTCATGCTAACTACCGTGAGAAGGCTTGCGCGTCCATCCTAACTAGACCCCGTCGGGTGTTAGCCAAACTATAGTACCATACTAGCTAAGGAGGCCAGTTAATGAAAATAAGTCCTAGTCACATGTTTCTAGTATCACGTATTGAGCATACACAATCAGATTATTCGCGTGTGATAAACAGTTTGATTTGTGATGTGATTTTGATAGAGGAACGTATGTAACACCCAAAAAGTGCGTTAAAGCGAAAATGGGTCAAGTATACTCACCGTGGGTGCATTTTTGTTAAGCTTAGAGATTCTGAGGAGAGTTGCGGAGAATGCCGGATCAGCCTGTAAACGAACAGAAGTGCATCAGTCTTCCGAAAAGCCGAAACGGTGAAGTTTGAGTTGGGCAGTAGCTAAGTTCGGGCGAACTTGTGTGTAAACACACAAGTTCGAGCGAACTTGTAAGGTTTTGCTGAGTTGTGAATCAAGTTCGGTCAAACTTGACCAGGGAGTTGGTGATTTCTTGAGCGAACTTGATGTTTTCGGGTCCAAAATCTTGTGTTTTCGCGTCGTTTTGCTGAGTAAATCGAGTGTTCATCCTTCCAACCCTGTGCTACTGAGCAAACTTAGGTCGGAGAAGTCTTTTAGAGCTGTTTTAGCCGTTTTACAAAAGTGTGGGCTAATCCGGGCGAACTCGTGGTTCGTTCGGGTTAGTCCGGCTTGTGTAAACCAACATAAACGTCCTTGTGCTTCCAGATCTGGGATCTTGAATGATAAATGCTTCGTTTCATATCAGAAAATGAACAAAACATCATCAAAAGTCCGTATTTTGTGTCAAAATCAATGTTTAAAAGGTTTTGCTCAGATCCAAGTATGGATCTGAGTGATAAACAGAAGTTTTATGGGGAAAAGATGAAGATTTTCGTAAACGGATAAGATTTGATGAAAACAAAGGCAATGCCTTGTGCCAAAATCGTTGTAAACCTTTGTAAATCGTTGATAAAAGTTGTTGTAGCTGAAATCGGGTTGATTCTTACTTAGAACATGAAAGTTTCGGGTTTTGAGAGCTCTGGGCGAACTTACAGCAAGTTCAAATGAGAGGAATGAGCTGAGTATTTATAGAGAAGGCAAAATGGTGAGCTGGTGGGGCCAAGTTCGGTCGAACTTGCATGAAATTCATGCAAGTTCGGGCGAACTTGTTAGATTTTCCAAGAGATAATAGCCGGCCGAACTTGTACACGTATGTACAAGTTCGAGCGAACTTGAGGACTATGAAGGATCCTTGTGTCATCAGGCAAGTTCGGGCGAACTTAGGGTAGTCAAGTTCGGCCGAACTTGGCCTGGTGACCAAGTTTCGTTTGCCGATTTCGCGTTAAGTGTTCGTTTGCCTATCCGGTTCGTATTAGTTAGCGATACGATTTAATAAGCGATTAGATGAGATAATAACGTACAATACCATAATTAATTACATAAACTTTATTATCAACCGAATCTCGGATTACAAAGGATAGGTACATTGGAAAGACAAATGAAAAGATAACAACGAATTTTCGAGTTGTTACATGGTGTGTGTTTAAATCAAAGAAAATGCTACTTAGAACTTCTAGTGAGTTTGGATACTTGGGTTGCAAGCCTGTAAGCACACCATTGAGCAAAGCTATGTTATAACATCAAAGATTGAAAATAATCAGCAAGTTCTAAAAAATATATCTGGTTTTCAAAAGTTAATAAGGGAAGTTAATTTACTTATCATTAACCAGACCCGATATTAGCTATGCTGTTCAGTTCTTAAGTCAGTTTATGCATAAACCAACTGATATGCATTTAAAAATTGCTCTTAGGTTACTTGGATACTTGAAACAAAGTCCAGGTAAAGGGCTTTGGTTCAGGAAGTCAGAGAAGTTAAGTTTGTATGGTTATGCAGATTCTGACTGGGCAAAGTGTTTGTCCACCAGAAAATCTGTTACTGGGTTCTGCATTTTTTTTGGGAGTGTCTTGTTTCTTGGAAAAGCAAGAAACAGAGCATTGTCTCTAGGTCAACAACAGAAGTTGAATATCATGCCATGTGTTCAGCTACTTGTGAGTTAATTTGGTTAAAGAATTTATTAGAGGAGTTGAAAGTTGATTGTCAGTTGCCTATTGATCTTTTTTTGTGACAGTCAGGTTGCTATATCTATAGCGGCTAATCCTGTCTTTCATGAACGAACAAAACACTTTGAACTTGATTTACATTTTCTGAGAGAAAAGGTTGCAAATGGTATAATTAATATTGTTAAAGTTGATCCGGAAAGTCAATTAGCAGATGTTTTTACTAAGGGACTTGGTATACAACAACATCAGCTGTTTTGTGCCAAAATTGGTCTAATTGACATGTTTACATAATAGAATGAAGGGGGGATGTAAAAATGTTATGTAATATAATGGTCATTCTATTATGTTTATATCAAGGGTTGTTACACAAGTTGTTATAAGTTGTTACACTTGTTATTTATTATTGTCACGTGCCTTATTGTTGTGATGAGATTTGTGCAGTCCTGATAAGTGCAGGGCTTGTTGTGTAAACAAGGGAAATATTATAAGGACTGAAGCTGTATTCTCTGGAAGGTGAAGGTGCAAAGTGTAAGTTGGTGAAGATTCCAGTATAAAGGCCTTAGGGTTTACTGTTGGCGTAGATTGTACGTTGTTCATCAGTCTTATTCTCTGTATTCTCTCTAGATCATCTGTGTGTTAGAGATCTTGTTGATCTCATCTTGAAGATCTGATTGAAGATCTTTGTATTTTGTGTATCGCTTCAGTATTTGGATCAACTGATTTTCTATTAGTTGATCATTGTATTGTTGAGTTTTATTTTAGATCTTACAATCGTAAGATCTAGGGTTTGGCTGGGTGTTTTTTGGGTTGGTTAATCAATAAAGTTTTTGGTCGCCGTTTTGTCACTATATCCTTTGTTATTGTGTATTACTTGTTATTACAAATTTCTACACTTTTTAGATAGGGCATAAAAAATTCAAAACCGAATAAACTGATATCCAAACTAGGGATGTGCATTTTTTCCTAAATACATGTGTCAGTACCTGTACCGATTTTAGGTATTCAGTACATGTATTGATACCTACTTTTATTGATTTTGGTATTCAATAGTTTGGGTATGGTATTCGATACATGTATTGAAAACTTTAACACCTCAACGGGTCAAACAATTTTAAATTCATGAAGCGAGTGATAAATAAGTCTAAATAGTATCCCCTCCCGACCATAAGCCACCTAATAAACATAACAAAAAGGGGAATCTTCATAATAAGTGTGTAACCAGTCAAATCTTATGGAAAATTTCATTTATACCCACTGTTGACGGATTCGCATTAAGAGTATACGTGTCAAGTTACTAGTGGTGTTCACATGGAGTGCGTTTTCGTACAAAAGGTCACCGAGTATTTGACATTTTAGCACCAAGAATGCACTTTGATTTTAGAATTTGAAAAGTGAATGTTTATTTTGAAAATGTTTTCACACACTAAGAGCCATGCTATTTGGCTATACATATGTTCATTTTGGAATCTCCCAACAATAAAATAAAATTAAAAAAACAACCTGTTATGCAATACTTATCGTCGATTTTCCTTGGTTAATCTGCTCCAGTTCCCGTCAACTTGTATTCTGGTCTCTTTGACATGTAATTTATAAAGAGTTTTTGACCATAAGAGCATATATATGATGGGTTAACCCACCAACTTATTGATTCATTGGTAACATCTCTTCACACTTGTTCATAAATGAGGGTGAACTTTGTGTTGAGTCATGTCAATACCCTCATTTACATTACTTAGCTTGGTTCATTGTTCACAAGGGCGTAGCTTTGTGGGGGCGGGAGGGGGTGGCTGACCCTCGAACTTTTCGCTAAGTAGTGGAGAGTATGTAGTTTTTGTATAGAAATTTTTGGATATATACGTTTTTGACCCCCCGGTTTTATAGAAATTTTTTGGTATATACGTTTTCGACCCCCGAGTTAGAAATCTCAAGCTTTGCCACTGATTGTTCATATCTTTGTGTGCAGCCACCAATTATTCATGTCTAATCCCTACATTAACATATCCCCTCTTTGTTTAATCCCGCCAACTCTCATTTTATGACTTCTAAATCTTGTCATATTAGTTGCACTGCTACAAAACTTACCTTGGTTGGATGACACGTCGTAGTAGATGAATTGCTGGGCAAATCTCATTTAGCAGCAGGTTAAAAAAACTTGCTGTCAAATGAGTAATTGAACAGTAATACAACTATACATTTAAAAATATTTCATTTCTTTTGCAATTTGTTTGACAACGTTTATTTAGTCGAAAGCTATTTATAGACCGATATATGATGCACATATTCTTATGCATCTAGATTATTCTCTAAATATTTATTTTTGTATATTATTTTACATATAACATGTGTAAGAGTGTTTATGATGAATATGGGTGGCGAACATTATGTTTTACTAACCTTTTTTGATTCAAAGAGACACATACGAAACGTAAGATGAACATCGTGTCAATTTGCCTTGACTTAGGAAATATTGAACATCTATTTTCCAACTGGTCGACGTAGACCGTTAGAATTTGATGTATATGAAATCAACCATTCTTATTTGATGGGTATAAGAGTGATGTTGAAAATTGGGAAAATATGTCCTTGAAAAATTAATATAACTAGGTTTATAAGGATCACCGTGTTGCGGCGAACTTATTTTATTATTTAGTCTGTGTTTACACATGTTTTGAAATCCATACGAGCGTGTTGTGCACGAAACCATTGACAAGAATAAAAAGAAAAGTAAAAAAAAAAAACATTCAAAGATAACCGAAAGAAAATCAACAAAAAAAGTGGTATGGTAATGATGTTGTTCATATGAAACTCGTGGTCAGAGATAAGCAAATGATACTTGGTACTGGTACCGAATTTCCCAAACCGAAAGATGTTAAGTACCAATTCGGTACCGACTTTTGGTGTTCCTGATACTGGTCCGCTACCGGTTTTTACCTTTATATACTGGTTTGTAACCGGTATTTTCAGTACCAGTACCGATTCGGTATCGGTTGTAACATCCGTCGAAAAACGGGTTTCCAAACCCGCTTCGTTTATTAATCGAATATCAAGTTATAAAATTTCGTTGCGTATTTATGATTATTATTAATTTTAAACAATACATAATTAATAAACATTTTAGAATTTAAAAACTATAATTATTAAAAAGTAAAAATAAATTAAATAAAAAAGAAAAGAGGCTGCCGGGTTTCGAACCCGGGTCAGCCGGAAGAAACAAGCAACACCCAACCACTCCGCCACTTGACTCATTTGTGATATCTATTAAAACAAATAACATTTATTATAAAACTCGAAATCGAATTCAGTCACCAGCGCGCCCAATCCGCAGTCGCCGGAATTACCGACGGTTTCGCCAATTATCGACGGTTTCCTTTGACTGAACGCGTGTATTAACCTCGACATCGGTTATAACCGATGTCTAATCCCGCGATCTCAGTCATAACCGCCGGAGAAAACCTTGACCATGAATCAAGACCAAATTCGGACTCAATTCATCCTGATTCTTCCCTATAAATACACACCCAAGTCTCTGGTAATCTTTTCGCTCAAAATCGCACAATTTCTTGAAGCAATTACACTTGCCGGAGATATTCTGTATTGCCGGACTTTCGCTGGAAAACCGAGACATACATCAAATCGGTAAATTTCTCGATTCTTTCATTTTCAATCCATTGTTAGACTTATACTAACTTCAATCCTTCAACCAGAATCGGTCCCAGACGACGTTGCCGGATAATCTGCACTGGCCGGAAAATCGCTGATAATTTCCGAAATCACGCTGTGAATCGGTACAAACATCTAAGCCCTCTGATAATCCTTGTTTAGTAACTCAATTTCACAACTCATCGATCAAAACTGTTAATTGATTCAATCAGACGGAATTCACAAATCAGAGCCGATGACCATTGCCGGAATTCTGAGAAAAACAGTCTGTCCGGTACATTCGATTCCTTAACTCTTTTTATCCATTACATTTCAACCACTTATATGTCCGACGAATGATTTAAACCAGAACAGTCGGATATCGTTTGTCTGTGTTCATGAATGAAGAAGACGAAGTCAAATATTGTGTATAAGTATAATTAAAACAACTTATTAAACCGGGTTAGACACACAGTCCAGCGGTGGACTGTGTGCAAACACATAGCGCACGTCACGAGTTCGAACCTTACAAACGCACCGACTTTCCGAATTAAAACCAATTTTTTTTAAAACTGAATCAGAACAGGTCCCAATATGTTTATAAGATTAATATAAACCGTAAGTTAAACAGATAAGACACACAGCCCAACTGGTTGGGCTGTGCGCTTACAAACCAAAGGACCCGAGTTCGATCCGGCTTCCCTGCAACCGGTTCAAACATTTAAAATCCTTTTAATATAAACCAAATAAATTAACACTTAATTAGTATATATATATAATTAAAACATTGAATATTTCGGGTTAGACACGTAGCTCAGTTGGTAGAGCTGCGTGCACGCGTACGAGAGGTCCCAGGTTCGATCCTCACTCAGTGCACACTCAGACCACAGTCCGACCGGTCAACGGTCCAGTCAACGGCCGGTCAGCGGTCAACGGTCAACCAAAAAGTCAAATTTTTTTTATATATTTATCTAATTTAAAAATCAATTAAAAATACTTAAAAGTAATATTTTTAAAGTTAGAAAACGACCTTAAACTCATAAAAATAAATCTAAAAATCCTATTAAAATTGTTAATAAAATCCACTTATTTACCGAACCATTTCGTTATTATTTTAGGTTAGTTTATCCTTGTCGATCAAATCCCGAAACTCGTGCGTATTCAACATCATCAAAAGAACGCAACCAATGTGAGTGAATCTCTACCAATTCCCCGTTTTAATCACATTTTGGGGTGTATCATGTGTCGCTTATTATTTATTACATTAAAACACTTGTGCATCCATCATATCCATGATCAAATGTGTATCCAATATATATCAATTGTTTGTATGGTTAATGTTTAGATTAAATTTATCATTTTCAGTACATACATCATCATAGGCTTGTCTGTTCCCCATTACCTATGAGCGGAACGTGGCGTTGCCAACATACGATCGGCTCCGTTTGATTGAGCCTTGATCTCACATACATCATCATAGGCTCGTATGTTCCCCATTACCTATGAGCAGAACGTGACGTTGCCAACATACGATCGGCTCCGTTTGATTGAGCCTTGATCTCACAATACATTATCATTCATGTCATATACTCAAGCAAGGTGGTTTGTGTTTGCTTGTTCATTTACGTTTGCTCACATATGATTATTGCACAATTTTTCCATATTAAATACAACAAGAAATCAATAACAAATGTTTTTAACAAGGTTCACTCGCCAACTTTTGTTGACCCAAAATTCCCCATTTTTACACATGATACAGGTGATCCAGTTGAAGCAAGAAACATATAGGACGGCCTAGAAGAATAAATCAGTTTAGGCTTTGGATTGTTTTACTTAGTTTCTTTTTCCTTGTAATTGTATGAACTTGTTTTGAATATTGAAGTTGTAATTTGAATTTAATAAATATGAAACATTTTAGTAAACATCATGAGCTTTGGTGATAACCCAATTATGCCCCGACTCTTATTCCGCTGCGGGTTGGGGTGTGACATCGGTTGGCACAAAGATCATCCATACCCCTGAAACTAAAAAAAAGAAATCATTGAAAGTTGAAGAAAATCAACAAAAAAAGTTGTACGATACCGTTGTTCGTACAGTTCCCGTGATCAAGGATGAACAAATTGTACCGGGCAGTACCAAATTTCCTGAACTAAAAGATTTTCAAAATCAATTCGGTACCAACTTTTGGCGTTTTCTGTACCAGGCTGGTGCCGATTTTTACCTTCATATACTGATAACGAACCGGACCGTACCGGTATTTTAGACACCACTACCGATTGACACCAAACTTATCAATTGAAAAGGTAAATATATGTATTATTATAATATATGAAATACTATTCATTAGCTTGTAAAATTAATATATGTATATGTATAATATATGTATAATTTATTTTCTTAAAACATACTACTTTATATGCAATTTTTGCGGTGTACTTTTTATTTCTTATTCACTAGGTTATTTGACCATGCACTGCGGGTTACATTATTGCGAGCATCAGATTGGTATCAGTTTGATCCGATTCAACGCAAGGATGATTGCATTTGGTATAGAGTTCGCCATGTGCTTTTATGTTAATGTTGTTCGAACGGTATCGATTGCTTCAAACCGTCAAAGTATTGGTATCGATATTTATTTATTGTCGCAGTTAGAGTTGTATAAATGAAAAATAACCATCAAAATGAATACAAGTACCGGTACCGCTACCGATGTTGTTCGGTACAGTAAGTTAGCGATACGGTGTCAGCTTATCGAAAGTAAAAACAATAAAAATAAAAATAAATATCGGTTTAGAGTTGTATAAATGAAAAATAAATACTTCAAAATAATAAATAACCATTCATCATCGGTTTTGGTTCGGTATGACAAATAAGGGTGTGTAATTTGGCATATCCGATACACACAAACATTTATACCAATGACTAGAAAAGCATCTATATCTCAAAAGCGTAAAAATCTTGCAAATATGTTGGCAGTTTTGAGCAAAGTTCTATGGTCCTAAAAGAATTGAACCTAGCATATCCAATATATATGGATAGTGATAAAAACGGGCCGGTTTACATGACAAATGATGAAGCATGCATTGTCTATATCCTTTCATGACAGAACCATGTGTCAGGATTGTGGAATAATGCAAGAAAAATGGTCACATGTCCTTATCACTAAAAGAAGCTTAAGTAATACAGCTAGGAGGTCCTCAAAGGCCTTTAACCGAAATAACCATTTTTATAGAAAATTTAAAAAGATTAGTTAAATACTAAGGGTGACCGGAGTACATTGTACCTTACCTGCACGGTAACACCGTCGCCACACCCTAGGGTAGCCATGCGGGTTCCGGTCACGGGCTTACCTACTAGCTCAAGGGTACTGTAAAGGTTTTAGGGTTGGGGAGTTTAAGGTTGTGTGATTGGTGGGTGAAGTAAAAGAGTGAGATCCATTATCCTAGGGCACTTGTGGGTATGCGCCGCCAGTGCTTTGTGATTCTAGGGTGATGTAGAATAAACATGACAATGCGGAATTGGTTAAGACTAGGGTAGTACCCTTGAGTGCCTCTTCCTCCCTGAATATATAAACTCAATAAAGTTCATTTTTATTTACTTTTGAAAATTTACAAATCACTAAACATAGTTTCGTTCCAAAAAAAAACATAGAAAATCGCAAATACATTTTTTATGATATAATCATCATTGTCTGCGGGTATTGTTTATGTATGTATGTGTTATGTTTTAACCTGTTATAAAAACTAATTTAGCTTTAACCAGTTCCTAATAGATGTTATAATCACTTTGGTGGAATGATAGAGGCTTTATGCTTCTTGAATAGAGATCAGGATTCAATTCCTGACAAAATGAGATATATTTTGTATATTTCAAAAGTAGAGATTATGTAACCTTTATCGTTAAAAAAAAACTTCATAATAGAATTCTAACCTAAATTAGTTCTTGGTTTATTTACTTTTTTTAAAAGGCAATAATTCTCCCAAACTCTAATTTGTTTATTGTAACATGTTATTTTATGCACCTCTCTCTAGACACATCTAGAGGTGCACAAACCGGTTAATTTCAATAACAAGTTATACCAGTTAATTCGACTTTAACCGGTTATTATTTTAACCGATTATTTTTTTAACTGGTCGGTTAATTATTTTAATAAGTTAAGTTAATTAACGTTTTTTTTTGCCTTTTTTTAATTTTTCGGTTAATTGGTCCGCCGGTTAATGACCAGTTCCTATAATGAATATCAATAACCGGTTACTAACCTACGGTTAAAAATAATCACTAACCAGTTATTCCTTGATCGATTATTAACCGGTAACGGTTTCGATTAATAACCGATTACAGTTAATTAACCAGTTATTTTGTGCACCTTACATTAGAGGTGCATAAAATAACTGGTTAGCGGTTATTTTTAACCGTAGTTTAGTAACCGGTTATAAATATTTAGTATAGAAACTGGTTATTAATCGTTTTTTTTAACCATAGACGGTTAACCAAAAAATTCAAAAAAAAGGCAAAATAACCGGTTAATAACCGAAAATAACCAGTTAATTAACCGAATCAGTTAAAGTAATTAATCGAACCAGTTAAAAAAGTAAACGGTTAAAGTCAAAAAGTCAAATTAACCGGTTAACCAAACCAGTTATTAACCTATAGTTCTAAAGCAGCCCACATAAGCCCAGCCCAACGCTAGCCCACTTGTTATACAATACCCAGAGTCGGTTTGCCCTGGTTAATCTTCCTCAGTTCCCCTCCGATAAAACACCCCGTGGGTTCTATCCACCACCATTCAGGCTTCAGCCACCCCACCCCCCGCGGAGCCTCTTACGCCACCGTCGACCGTCGAGGTAATTTTCTCTTCCATCTCTTTTACATGCGCTTTATCCATGGTTTATTATACCTAAGAAACAGACTATCTGTTGTTTAATCTGCCAACGCACCCATTCATAGGTTACATATGTTCACAATTTGCTTATCCCACCATTAACACATTTCTTATTTGTTTAATCCCTCATTTCACCACTTATATCGATTCATTTAATTCAATTTGATCGAGTGTTCAAATTAGGGTTTCTGCAAGCTCCAACACTAGTATATTCATTCAGTGGGTTATTTATCTGATTTAGGGCAATGCTTTAACCTAGAAATATTTTGTTTTTATTATTTAAACTCAAACATATGAACTTGATTTCGTTTCTATATTATTCAAGCCCTAAAATCAAAATAAGATTGTTTGCATTTGCCAGATGAAATACCAATTTTTGGGCATATTATATTCTGATGTTATTCACAATAGATGTTTGATAAAATGCCTGTATGAAATCTTGTTTTGTCATGAACGTAAATAACTATTCGCCGTTGGTCGCAAACAGTCCCAGCTTCAAAAATAACCATTGGCAGTCCCAACTATTGATATATTGGCCACCGATGGATTCTAACTAACAGAACCCTAACGTCATTAGTCTCTAGTCGTTGGAAAACCGTTTTTGGCCAGAAAAAGGTTTCTAAAGGTCCGATCTAAGGTTACAAAGAGGTTGGGACGAAGATGTTAAGTTTTCCGGCCAAAAAGAAGTTCTCCGGCGAAAAAAGTTTCCCGTAGACTTCAATAATTAAGGATTTGACTAGAAAAAAGGTTCCCGGAGACTTCAATAATTAAGGCTTTGACTAGAAAAAAGGTTCCTAAAGGTCCGTAATAAGGTTACAAAGAGGTTTGGGACAAGAATGTTGAGTTATCCGGCCAAAAACGTTTTCCCGGCGTCCGGAGACTAACTGCGTTAGGCTTCTGTTAGTCAGGATCCATTGGAGGCCAATTGTTAATAGTTGGGACTGCCAGTGGTTATTTTTTAAGTTGGGACTGTTGCGGCCAACGGCGAATAGTTGGATTTATTAAAATCCAATATTCCTAATATATTATATTTTCTAAGGTTGATTGTTGTTATATCTGCTAGTTTGTCTAAATCAGTATTGATATAATACACACCAATCTCTTGATCTTTTATACTTTAAACATTGGTGAACTTCTACCTATCATTTGTTTGGTTTACAAATTTTCCAACGGTCGTTTGCCCAGTTTGGAACATTCAAATAATTTCTTCTATAGTCTGCTAGGTATTCTATATTCATCATTCATGAGATGCTAAGCTTATGACATTGATTCTATGCTGGTAAACACTAAACATATCAGCGTACTTGGTTCTTATATGCTTTGATTCTGTCACTAAACAACATTTGTCATATTCTGTTTATTATAAAAATTCGACAGTTTTAGTGTTTTATGGGGCAAATAAACCATTTATGCCAAAACTTTTCTATAGATGATTATGAATTTGTTTCCATGATGTACTTAATAACAGTATGCTTTGTTACTTTGTGTTTTTTGCAGGCTAACCTCCGGATTATGGTAAACCGGTATTGGAACTAATTTGTAGTATCACTATTTTGGATTTTGACGCATTTTTTTCCACAAAATGTTGGGCTCATTGCCGATATTGCCCCTACCAGCACCACCCGCAGATGGTGATCTAGGTCCTCTGCCTCCATCTCAAGTAGAAAATGATTCAAAAGACGTGCATATGCAGGACGGTGATGATGATCCAAATAAGTCAAATCCACCTGTATCAATTGCCACACACACCCGAACAATCGGGATTATACATCCTCCCCCCGACATCAGAACCATCGTCGACAAAACCGCAAGCTTTGTGGCGAAAAACGGACCTGAGTTTGAAAAAAGAATCATTGCTAGCAATGCAGGAAATCCCAAATTTAATTTTCTGAATGGTTCAGATCCTTATCATGCGTATTACCAGCATCGGCTGGCTGAGTTTCGTGCTCAAAATCAAGCCCCGGGCCAGCAATCATTTCAGCCGTCCGATGCACCGGATACTGAACCAGCCCCTTCTGCTGCTCCTGCTGATGGCAATGATGCAACCGAGAAAACGGACCCGTCAGCTAAGTTTAGACCCGTAAAGAAAGTTCTTGACCCCCCAGAGGCTGAGCAGTACACAATTCGGCTCCCCGAGGGTATTACGGGTGAAGAGCTTGATATAATCAAGCTCACCGCACAATTTGTGGCGCGAAATGGAAAATCGTTTTTGACTGGATTAACTAGTAGAGAGAACAACAATCCTCAGTTTCATTTTTTGAAGCCCACACACAGTACGTTTATGTTGTTTACATCGCTAGCAGATGCCTACTCGAAAGTTCTAATGCCGCCTAAAGGGTTGACCGATAAGCTGAAAAAAAGTGTGACCGACATGACCACTGTTCTAGAACGGTCCTTGCACCGGCTCGAATGGGAACGGTCGCAAGAGCAGGCGAGACAAAAGGCGGAGGATGAGATAGAACAGGAAAGGCTGTTAATGTCCATGATTGATTGGCATGATTTTGTCGTTGTGGAGACCATAGATTTTGCGGATGATGAAGATGACGATCTACCGCCTCCAATGACGTTAGAAGAAGTTATACGAAGGAGCAAGATGTCGGCGGCTGTAGAGGAAGAGGTTGTGGAGCCTGGGAAGGAAGTCGAAATGGAAATGGATGCAGAAGAGGTGCAGCTTGTGCAGGAAGGTATGAAGGCTGCAACGCTCGAAGAGAATAATGAAGTCGAAACAATCAAGGAAGAAAACGAGCCACGTATGAGGATCGTGAAAAATTATAAGAGGCCTGAAGAAAGGCTTGCAGCAGCGGCTGCAGCTGCAGAGAGAAACCCACTTAACACTGTTGTTTCCCCAATTACCGGTGAATTGATTCCGGTCAACGAGATGTCGGAACACATGCGTATCTCTCTTATTGACCCGAAGTATAAGGAACAAAAGGAGAGAATGTTTGCCAAGATTAGGGAGACGACACTTGCGCAAGATGATGAAATTTCCAGAAATATTGTCGGGCTTGCTCGGACACGTCCCGATATTTTTGGGACCACAGAGGAAGAAGTTTCTAATGCGGTTAAGGCGGAGATCGAAAAGAAAAACGACGAGCAGCAGCAGCCGAAGCAGGTGATTTGGGATGGGCACACTGGGAGTATCGGCCGTACTGCTACTCAAGCTATGTCACAAAATGCAGGTGAAGATCAAATCGATGGGGTACTGACGGCCGTAATCTTCCAGGTCCGGCAGCACCGCCGCCTAGACCTGGTATTCCGTCGCTTCGCCCGCTACCTCCACCGCCTGGGCTTGCTTTGAATCTCCCGCGTGTGCCGCCTAATGCTCAATACTCGACTGTAACTCCGCCACCTCGGCCCGGGATGATGGTTACTCCACTACGTCCCCCACCACAGCCAATGCAGATGAATTACGGTCAGCAACAACCTTACATGATGAATCGGCCGCCACTACCAATGGGTCAGCCTATGAGTGGTAATCCGCCTAGTATTCCGGTGCCGCCGCCACCTGGATCTCAGTTTACACCTCTTGCACCCCGTCCTTTCATGCCCCAACATGGCATGCCTATGGTTCCTCCACCACCTATGCCGCAAGGAATGCCGCCACCACCACCGCCAGAGGAAGCCCCTCCTCCGCTTCCTGAAGAGCCTGAACCGAAGAGGCAAAGGCTTGATGATTCTTTGCTTGTCCCTGAGGATCAGTTCTTGGCTCAACATCCGGTATGTATTGTTTTTATTCTAAAAGTCATATTTCTAACAACTTTTAGAGTAAAATGCCATTTCGTCCCTGAGGTTTGGCCAGTTTTGCGACTTTCGTCCACTGGTTTGTTTTTTCGCATTTGGATCCAGAAGGTTTGAAATCTTGCCATTTTCCTTCAGCTCGTTAACTCCATCCTTTTTCTTTGTTAAGCCAGGGGTGTTTTCGTCTTTTTGATAATTTAAAGGGCAATTAAGTTTTTTGAATACTTGTATGTTATGCTAAATGCTTGTACATAAGGTGAAAAAGACCGAATTGCCCTTTAAGTTATCAAAAAAGACAGAAATACCAGTGACTTAACGGAGAAAAATGGATAGAGTTAACGAGCCAGATGAAAATGGCAAGATTTTAAACCTTTTGGATTCAGATGCGGAAAAACAAACCTTTGGACGAAAGTCGCAAAACTGGCTAAACCTCAAGGAAATGGCATTTTACTCTTACTTTAAAGATTGTTTAATAATCCTCCTTGAAGTGTCAATGTGCTAATCAGAGTTGTGTGTTCTGACAGGGACCTGTTCGTATTAGTGTGTCGGTGCCGAATGTTGATGAAGGAAATCTGAAAGGACAAATACTGGAAATTACAGTGGAGTCGTTGTCTGAGAGTGTAAGCAGTTTGAAAGAGAAGATTGCCGGAGAGATCCAGCTGCCTGCAAACAAACAGAAACTGAGCGGAAAGGCGGGTTTTTTCAAAGACAATCTATCGCTTGCTTATTACAACGTTGCTGGAGGTGAAATGCTGTCTCTGTCTTTAAGAGAGCGTGGTGGTAGGAAGAGGTAGGTATGGAGTATTATATAGAGTTGAAATGCTATCTCTCTCATTTCTGTCATGCATTGAATCTGTTTAAGTATGGAGGATTATATAGACAACTAATGGTGTTGTGTTATTGATTTTGATTATGCTACTCATATTGTCTATTTCTGACCTGCTATGTTCTTGTCGTGTTTTTTTTTTTTTGTTGAAAAAAATCATGCAGCTATGATATACGCTACTTTATTGTCGTTACGAGGTACATTGTCACTTAACATCACTGTATTGATAGGATATATTCTCATGACATGATTTTTTCCGACGAGGTTGAACACTTCAACATCTAGAAACATTTCTATTTTGGTGATTCTTTTTTATTGAAGTCGTTGGTTATGTTGGCTTTGGCTAACTTTTTCTCTTTCAGAAGTTTAGAAATAATTAGAAAAACACTTTTCGCTTGATGAACAATTGAACATTGCCTAAAGTACATCCATGCTTGAATCAAGCACCATCGTTCTTACCAAAAATGAAACCTATGCATGAGACAAGCACCATTGTGCTTTCCTTAAACGCGACCTATGATTGAGTCGGGTACCACCGTGCTTATCCCAAGCAATGCCATCATCATGGTTGATTTAAGCGTTACCATGCGTACTGTCGTACAAGAAGCTTTGGGCTGTTATTCGTGCGCTGTGTTAGCATTGATGGATATAAGCTCTAGAGTAGAATAATTGGCAAATTGAGTTTTAAAGTAGTCATAAAGCTCACGACTCGTGGTTCGCTTGAAAGAAGCCTGAGAAAAACTAGCTAAAAAGGTCAATTTGATATGATGTGAGCCAAGTTGACTCATTTTGTAACGAGCCAAGCTCGACTTGGCTCATGGCTTGGCTCGTTCTTAGGTTTGTTTAACTCTGAGCTAAAGCTCAAGCCAAGACACCTCAGTTAGTTTTGAACTTGAGCTCGATTCCAACCTGGCTCGACTCGTTTACAACCCTATTTTAAAGTGGTCATTGGTTAAAAACCTGGCGCTTGCTTGAATGGAACAAAAGTATTGAGATGCTATATTTTTATTAATGAAGAAATGATTTTTAACCTAGGGTTAACTAACCGAAAACCAAATACAAATAGTTTATACCCGATAAAATATTTGGAACCTCGGACGGTAAATATACAGAGTTATCGAGCTAGGAGACTATTTATTATACATAAAGTGATCATTATTTTAGGCTCGATTCATTGTGATACCATAGGCTCATGCCCGATAATGTCGATTCATTGTGATACTGTAGGCTTATGCCCGATAATGTCAAATAGGTGATTTTTTACAAACAAACACCATATAAAAATATTGTTTTAAAATGATTTAGACACAATGACTGATTGGAAATGGTTTTGGCACAATTGTGTGCAAAGAAAAGATCTTTCACAAAATATATTACATTTGTATGATTTGAGACTAATTACATGCAGAAGAAGTTTTTGAGTTTCTTGTACGAACAACTAAATTGCGCGGTGTGGAATTCCATATTTTTCAGAGGGAAGGGTAAATTAGGCAAATCAGATAAAGTGTAATAACATGCGTTTTCTGAAAACATAATTTGCGTCCTTGAAATCATAACATGCGTTTCTATAAACCCAATTGACAACACGGGATATATATGCGTATGGTATTGGTACCGTTACTATATGAAGACTTGGCTTCCACGCATGTAGCATGTCGATTTGATTTCAGAGTTGATTTCCGTAGAATTTCAAGTTATAATAACTAGGGATGGTATCACATCATAAACAGAGGAACCAAGTTACCAAGATTTACAGACACATGAGTGATCAAGTTTTCAAATCGTAAACCATGCACCCAATGTACAAATCCTCAACTTTGTCCATTCCCTGTATACGCAGGCTTCAATTTCTTTCAGACAATTTAACAAACAGTTGGTGGGCATAGATAAATTTTAAACATAATAAAAAAAAAATTGGGTTATAGATCCACCGAAGTGGGTAGCCTTAACCGGATGTGTAGTAACAGGTAAGCTCGAAAGCTGTTCCCGTCCCTGTCAGGGGAGATGCCAACCATCTCTCCTTCTTACGAACACAGCAACTCAGCACATAACAACCTTAATAAACAGACCACCTTTTCCCTTTCAGTTCCGATGTGGGACGTATTTTTATAACTTTATAAGCATCTAATCTAACTAACCCCAGGTGGGTTGCTAAAATGTACTTTCTTTTAGGCCTGTAAACGAATGTTCGTGTTCGTTCATTTAACTTTAACCGAACACGAACACGAGCACATAATCGAACACATTTTTTTGTGCGTGTTCGTTTATTAAGAAATCGACCATGTTCGTGTTCGTCTATGTTCGTTCGTTTAAAGCCTAAACGAACACTTCACGAACATAGACGAACACAAACGAACATAAATAAAAAAAAGTTTAAATGAACATAGTTGAATAAACATAAATTAAAATGACTGAATAAATATAAACGAACACAAATGAATGTAATCAACAAATATAAACAAACACAATTTAACATTAGTGAAGACAAACAAAAATGTCTCACATGTTACATTTCATCCGAAAACACATCTAAATTAAGTAAGTGAAGAAAAAAATTTAAAATTTCATTTTTTATAACTGAAAACTCAATTACTAATTAGTTATATTTATATAAGTATTTAGAAAACCCAATATTTATATAACTATAACTATTTATGCATTTACTAAAACATAAACGAACGTTCATGAACATAAATGAACGAACATAAATGAACTAACATAAACGAACGATGATGAACATAAATGAACGAACACCAGGTGTGTTCATGTTCGTTTATTTAACTAAATAAGCATAATTTTTTGTTCGTGTTCGTTCATTTATTAAATAAACGAACTTCCCGCCGAACAAGTTCACGAACAGTTCATGAACGTTCGGTTCGTTTACAGGCCTACTTTCTTTGTTAATCTATATGTAAATAGACGTGGTTTGGTGGTAAACTTTTTGTTCTTGCACTCGCTCGACTCAAGACGGGTCCTTTTTTCTTAACGAGTGCAAAATAACTTGAGGCGGGTTCTAATACTTATGATAGGAGAAGTTTGGTTACTCATGAACTTAGTGGTTTTGGTCGTTGGATTGTTTTACAAGCATGAAAAAAGTGATTGTACACAAGGCCTTCGGACGATGTTTAAAGGCTGGACATGAATTGACTTGATTTAAACTGTCTCTACGATTATTTTTCATACGTTTAAGAAAGTCTGTTACAAACTTGTTTTGAGAACCGTCAAACATAGAACTTACCAGCGAGTTAGATACATTTTTGACTGTGCGGTTTCTTGTTGTGTGTCACTTTTCAATCGTGTATTTTCATAGGATAGTGTAACGGAATACCCGACAAGACACAAGTAATGAGATTAGAGGAAAAGTACATACTGACTCATATACCATGGCTCTAACATTGATTTCTTTTACAAATTGTATAAATTTTTATTAATAGGGTATACCCATACAAACACCAACATAGGCCTACTTACAAAACTATTCTTAGTTATTAGCTCATTGACATTAGGTGACCTTTAAGGAGTCCAATACCTAATTTCATTAAGGCCTAAGGGCACGTTTTTTCAAACTCGAACAAGCTACATGAATTCTGAGGGTCGGCCCTGACCACCTGCTAGCTATAAAATACCAAAGTTCCCTTCCTTCATTCCTTCAACTCCTCTAACTAGAGGTGCACAAAATAATCGGTTAATTAACCATGATTATCAATTGAAACTGTAACTGGTTTGTGGTTATTTTTAACCGTAGCTTAGTAACCAATTATAAGTATTTAGTATAGAAACAGGTTACTAACCGATTAACCAAAAAATTCAAAAAAGTCTCTTGTTGCGATACAACACCCGTCGCACCGTCGGTGATCTAACGCCACCGTCAGCCTCCGCTCTAACGCCACCGTCGATCGTAAGTTTCTGTTTTGTTTCTTTCATCCCTTTAACACGTGCTTTATTGATCCCTAATAACAGATCTAGGGTTTCATAATCCTGCCAACCTTATCCATTGATAACATACATTATCTTCACAATTTTCTTATTTTAGTTTTTCATTATTCTTCATAATCCTGACTTTAAGTTTGATACATGCCACATGCACGCATCCATGCACACGTTAACATATTGTTTTTACTTCCGATTTTGTTAGAAAATCAATAACCTAATCAAATTTTGTTTATATCCTCTTGATTTAAACTTTTGAACGGATATTGTTTCTGTATTATTCAAGCCCTCACAATCGAATAAAGTTTGTTAGCATTTAACTAATCGGGTACCAGATGTTCGATAAAATGCGTGAATGAAATCTTGTTTTGTCATGAACTCAAGTTACACATTATTTTGTTCTCGGGTTGATTATTGTTGTATGATGTGTTATTTGGTCCAAATCAGTATCAATAGAAAACCGGTTATAAAAAAACCGGTTAAAAACTGAACCTGCTATACCAGTTTGGGTTCTCATCGTGAAAAACTGGTTAAAAAAAACGATTTTTGTACACCTCTAAACCGAGGCGGTTTAGGCCGGGTTGGGATCCGTTTGGGCCAAGCCGGTTATAGCTGGGGTATCGGGTCAGTTTAGGAAACCGGTTATGAAAATATTCTAACCTTATACAAATCGGTTAGGTTGGGGTTACCGGTTTTTCAAGTTGGTTCGGGTCCAAACCGGCTTCAGTAACGAGAGCAGGAACCGACACACAAACTGGCGGTTTGGGTCGGGTAGGAATCGATTTGGGTATCTTTTAAACAATGAATCAACATTAAACACTTGATCAAGTATCTTTTAAACAATGATAGTCATTTTTCCATAAAAACACAACAGTTCAATACTCTGAAGGGCAAAACAGACCAGTATATTGTGTTACATTCTGTGTCTTCTCTTGTAAATGTTTCTATATGATTTTTTTATTTTTACCCAAAAGTGTTAGCAGATCTGATATGTAACTTTTTCTTTGCAGGGTAACTTCCGGAGTATGGAAAATTCTGCCCCTGAATCGATTCCCACGCACACCCGAACAATTGGGATTATACATCCTCCCCCTGACATCAGAACCATAGTTGACAAAACTGCAAGCTTTGTGGCGAAAAACGGACCCGAGTTTGAGAAAAGAATTATTGGTAGAAATGCTGGAAATCCCAAATTTAATTTTCTGAATGGTTCAGATCCATATCATGCGTATTACCAGCACCGAATGGCTGAGTTTCGTTCTCAAGCTCAAGCCCCAGGGCAGCAATCATTGGATGCACCAGAACCCGAGTCAATTCCGTCAGCAGCTCCTGCAGATAGCAATGATACAACCGATAAAACTGACCCGTCAGCTACGTTTCGACCCGTTATGCAAGTTCTCGACCCCCCAGAACCGAGCAGTACAAAATTCACCCCCCTGAGGGTATTACGGAGGAGGAGTTGGATATTATTAAGCTCACCGCACAATTTGTGGCACGTAATGGAAAATCGTTTTTGGCTGGATTAACTAGTAGAGAGAACAACAATCCACAGTTCCATTTTTTTAAGCCCAACCACAGTATGTTTACATTGTTTACATCGCTAGCAGATGCTTACTCAAAAGTGTTAATGCCGCCTAACGGGTTGAATGATAAGCTGAAAAATGGTGTGACCGACATGACCACTGTTCTGGAACGGTGCTTACACCGTCTTGAATGGGAACAATCACAAGAGCAGGCGAGACAAAAGGCAGAGGATGAGATAGAACATGAAAGGCTGATAATGCTAACAATCGATTGGCATGATTTTGTTGTTGTGGAGAGCATAGATTTTGCAGATGACGAAGATCGTTATTTACCGCCTTTAATGACATTAGAAGCAGTTGTAATGAGGAGCAAGTTGTCGGCAGCTGTAGATGAAGAGATTGTTGAACAGTGAAGGAAGTGGAAATGGAAATGGATGAAGAAGAAGTGCAGCTTGTTCACGAAGGTGTGCGGGCTGCAGCATTTGAAGAGAATAATGATGTCGATACAAGTAAGGAAGAAAGCGAGCCATGGATGAGGATCGTGAAGAACTATAAGAGGCCTGTGGAAAGGCTAGCAGTAGAGAGAAACCTGGCTAATACTGTTGTTTCACCGATTACTGGTGAATTGATTCCAGTGAACGAGATGTCCGAACACATGCGTATTTCGCTTATTGACCCCAAGTATAAAGAGCAAAAGGAGAGAATGTTTGCCAAGATTAGGGAGACTACACTTGCTCAAGATGATGAAATTTCCAGAAATATTGTTGGGCTTGCTCGTACACGTCCTGGTATTTTCGGGACCACAGAGGAAGAAGTTTCTAATGCGGTCAAGGTGGAGATTGAAAAGAAAAACGATGAGCAGCAGCAGCCTAAGCAGATGATTTGGGATGGGCACACAGGGAGTATTGGCCGCATGGCTACTCAGGTTATGTCACATAACACAGCAGAAGATCAAATTGACGGGATTACTGATGCCCAGAATCTTCCTGGTCCTGCAGCACTGCCGCCTAGACATGGTGTTCCCTCACTTCACCCGCTACCTCCACCACCTGGGCTAGCTTTGAATCTTCCCCGTATGCTGCCTAATGTTCAGTTTTCGACTGTCACTCCGCCTCCAGTGCCCGCGATTAATATGATGACAACTACCCTGCGTCCCCCACCACAGCCAATGCAGATGAATTACGGTCAGCAACCACCTTACATGTTGAATCGGCCGCCACTACTAATGGGTCAGTCTTCCTGGCAATCCGCCTAGTATTCCGGTGCCGCCGCCACCTGGATCTCAGTTCACACCCCTTGCACCACCTATGCCTCAAGGAATGCCGCCGCCACCACCTCCAGAGGAAGCCGCTCCTCCACTTCCTGAAGAACCTGAACCAAAGAGGCAAAAGCTTGATGATTCTTTGCGTGTCCCCGAGGATCAGTTCTTGGCTCAACATCCGGTACGTATTGTTTTTTGTTTTCTTTCAACAATCATATTTCTATTTGCTTTAAGATTTGTGTATAACCCTTTACTAGTGACAGTGTGCTAACTGGAGTTGTGTTGGTTTTGACTTTTGACAGGGACCTGTTCGTATCAGTGTGTCGGTGCCTAATGTTGGTGAAGGTAATCTGAAAGGGCAAATACTGGAGATTAGCGTGGAATCTTTGTCTGAGAGTGTAGGCAGTTTGAAAGAGAAGATTGCTGGAGAGATTCAGCTGCCTGCAAACAAACAGAAACTGAACGGGAAGACGGTTTTCTGAAAGACAATCTATCGCTTGCTTATTACAACATTCGTGGAGGTGACATGCTTTCTCTGTCTTTGAGAGAACGCGGTGGTCGGAAGAGGTAAGGAGTATATTCTGTCTTGCATTGAATCTGTTTGTTTACCAAGTTTGGAGGATTATATAAACTATGAATGGTTTTGTGTTACTGATTTCGATTCTGCTATGGCTACTTACAATTTAATTCTGCTCTGCTATGTTATTGTTTTTTACGACAAAATCACAGACAGACCTTTTACTAGTATTTAGTTTAATAATTGGGCTATTGAGGAAGTTCAAGGACTTAGTATGATTATTAGTATGTAGTTTGTTAATTGGGTCAATTATATTTATTCGGTTTATTCATGTCTATCGGGTCTTTGTGTTTGAATTGTTTAAGTACCTACTTATAAGGAGTTAAAAGAGTCTTTATGGGTTACTTACTAGTGAAGCTAGTGGCTAATATAAATAGGTGTTAGGGCTTTGTATTTTGTGTGGTTCTATTTTCTGGTTCATAGTAACAGAAAAGAGTCGAACAAGTTTGTTCAATGTCTCGTGTGTTTTGTGTGTTTGATTTTCGGCCTGCTTTCCGACAATAAGGCACATCTAGAAAAGGACCAGTTTTGTGATCTTTTTTTATGTAAGTTACTGGCTGTGTTGGCTATGTCGACCCGTTTCTCATTTAGAAATTTTTAATTGCAGGAGATACAACTCAACGGTTCTGGAAAAGAAGACGGTGAATGTTTGTGTGTTTTTATTTTCATTTGGCTCATTTCAATCATTGTTAGATGATTCATATATTTTCCAAGAAAAGTTCCTTAGTTTAATACAACAAAAAAATGATACAATTTCGATCCCCGTGATCCCGCTCTTTGTGTGGGTCACTGGTTTCGTCCTGTCTTGGACTCATCAGGAGAGTGGTGCCAGCTCTCAAGTAGTGGTGCGTTCGTCGTAGCCAATAAACCCAAGCGTGTTCAAGCACAACCCATAACATACCGATCTTCAAGCATTTAGTCCGTGACAAAGGTCTTAGAACAAGATAATTCACATTTACACAAGTGCCCGTTCGGGTGGAGGGAACCGCGAACGCCCTCTTGCTCTCCTCATACCGCTGCTCCCTCCTTTTCATCCCGCATCTTGCCCTACATCATCTCCTTAGCCCAAGTTCCTACCTGTTGCTCTCTCCTTGCATCGTCTTTGATGCATTCGATATTTCTATCCACTCCTCAGGGATATCAGTAATCCGGTCCAGGATTGGTTTTAGTGGTCCAGTTTTTGGTTACTAGTTTTAATCGTTTTCTTGGATTTTCAATCAGGTCAGAACCAGAATTGGTGAAAATTGAAACAGCCCAATACCGAGACTAACCGAGGCATGAGCCTGTTCCCATTTTGGTGTTACACAACGTAGTTTCTTAATGAACAACACGAAACCAGTGAAAACGCCCGCCCCTAATTCATGTTCCAGTGAACCAAAAATCATCTGACTGCATATCCTTGCTAATGCAATCAACTGCATAGCCTTTACATAAATTACACGTAAATTATAGCTCAAAAAAGCTTGGGATTGGACATGCTGAATCGCAAACTTTGTCATGTGACAGCATTTACAAAATTGATCAGTGAGTTGCTAATATCATTCAAAACATCTTCAAAAAATTATAACATTTTAAAAGGGCCGCGAGTTTATATAGGTTTACAATTACGATATAATTCAAAACATCCGATCTTTTCATTCGCTTTCTCTAATCTCGCGATAAATATATAAAACAAAGTTTGTTAGTTCGGAAACAGAGAAAAGAATCGAAAAGAATTAGAACATCAATTACAAATATCAAAAGAGGTTTCATTTGAGTATACGAGTAGTTGGTTACTAACTCACTAGGTATTACTTCGCTAATGAACATTAAACAAGTTGACTCGAGCATGACACAATTGTGGTACACAACATGAAATGAATAAATATATGGGTCGTGTTTGGGTTGAACAATTCAACCCGTCAACATGAAACCCGTCAATCGTCCAACACTATTTACCCTCTAGTTCCTGTATCTTTCACCGTATGGCCACTTATGCTATCCATAGACCATGCTAAAAACTTGCTTTCATCATAGGCTTGCAATAACCCACCACAGACTTGGTGTTTCTACTTCGTTCTTGTTGCACAATTCTAGTTATAAAGTCCTCAAGTTTCAAGTTAAGTTGTAGTTTTCATTTATAATAACTTTATAGATGTGCATATAAAAATATAACTAGTCTTAATCCCCCCGCGTTGCGGGGCGTAAAATTGTGCAACCAGCGTTGCAGGGTGGGAGGCATTAACCTTGCTAAGTAGTAGTAAATAACGATGATCAAAATCGGGAAAAAACATAAAACAAAACCACACATTTTTAACACGGGTGACTTATGTGACGTAAAACATGGACAATGTCGAATATACCGAGACATTAAAAATTCGAGGGGGTTAAAAAGACCTAAGGGACCAAAATGACCACCAAACACTGTAATAAGTAACAACCAAACGGACGAATCAAACTTAAGAAAAAGCATAAAATAAAAACTTATATAAAAAACTAATACAAAAGTAAAAAAATCTTGAAATTTACTATGAGAAAAAAAGAAAGAAACCCATAAAAAACAAAAGTTCTGTGCAATTATAAATCTTCTAGAAAGTCAAATATTATAATTTTATTTTGTATGTTCGACAATAAAGAAATTAGATAAATAATTTATTACTTTAAAAATAATATAAAACAAAGTCAAAAAAAAGTTTGACCATACGTTACTGTTCCTCAACTTGTGATGAGTTAATTAATATATATGAACAATTTGTAGTTGGCATCTAAATTCAATAATCTAGACAATATATCTTCCATCTATCTCCTTAGACAACCTCAATTTTATATTGAAAACATCAATATCAAACTTTTAACGAACTTTCTTCTTTATTTCATTTTAGATAAACTCAATATCAAACTTTATACACTAAATCTTATAAAGAAAAGAGTAAATTACGCAAAACGTCCTTTAAGTTTCACCAATCTTGCTGGTTTCAGCCTTAATCTTTAAAAGTTGCCAAAACCAGCCTTTAAGATTAATTTTGTTGCAGGTTTCATCCTTTATCACTAACCCAGTTACTAATCCATGTTAAACGGCCTCATATGCATAGCATGTGAGGGTAAACCGTCTTTTCAACAAATAAAACTGATGGGTCATTAAAAATCGTTGAAGTATTTGGATAAGATGGATGTGGATGAGAACGAGCCTCAATTTAGCACCTTTTGATGATACCAACTATAGCAAAACAAGCTGTTCTTCAGCAAGATCAAGACGGTCCAAATTCGAATTCTTTGAGTTGATAAACATTGGACCAATGTGAGGAATCTTGTTACTTGAAGAACAAGATCAAAAACACCTTAACAGACAAAAATTATCCCTTCTAAGATCTATAAACCCTAAATGACAAATCTTCAAGGGTTTTGACTTTTGACCAAACTAAAAGACCTTGATAAAGATCAGGCATTCAAGATTTGTACCAAATTCTTAAAAACCCTAACTTTATTCAATGTGGGTACCTCAAATTCTCTCAAAAATAAACAACCCAATTATTATGAAGATAATGTCATATACAAAGATTAGAAAACAAAAATGTGAAAAGGGTTTGTTTAATTAATCAAAAAGAGAGACCCCATATGAAAAAAAACATCAACCCGCTTAAGTGAATTAGGTATAAAGACTGTAAAAAAAGTGGGAAAAAAAAACAATGGGGTGGTTGCAATGAAGAAGAATAACAGAAATTGACAATGGGGTGGTTATAAAACCAAGAATCCCAAATAAAAATTGAAACTTTTTAGCAAAACCCACATTCAAGATTCTACCATAATGAGACCTGTGTTCAATGTGGACTGACCATTGACCAAATGGGTCAAAATTTAGGGGTTTTTTTATGGTGGTGGTGGTGAAGAAGACACAAAGTAAGGATCTTTTTTCAAGAAATTAGCACATGGAAATGGGAAATTGGGATTGTAGAGAGGAAAGTTAACAACACCTATGATTGTGGTGGTGGTGGGAACATTGGAATCAATTCATGATATAACACATTGAAAAATAAACAGATGACAACATCATGAAAGAGAAAGGGAAAGCTTTGAACAAAAGCTTGCATTGTTGTTCATCCGCAAGTTTGTTTGTCCATGTGGGATCATCATCAATGTCACCACCACGCCACCAAACACACTCTCTTACTTCTTAGACACATACACACACTCCCATATTATATAGCAGGTTGTATACTACTTTTATTTGTTGAAAAGACGGTTTTACCTCACATGCTATGCATGTGAGGCCATTTAACATGAATTAGTAACTGGGTTAGTGATAAAGGATGAAACCTGCAACAAAATTCATCTTAAAGGTTGGTTTTGGCAACTTTAAAAATTAAGGCTGAAACCAGCAAGATTTGTGAAACTTAAAGGACGTTTTGTGCAATTTACTCTATAAAGAAACCATCCTATATGTCTTTCAATTTAGGAAATAGAAGAATACTAAACGATTTGAATTTGTTCTTTTTATTTTCACGATATATTAATGTTCTATAATGAACGTCACGCCACACAACCCATGCTTTTCACCTTTCATCATGATTCTAAATAGTTATTTTACTTTATCAAAGTTTGTCTGGGTATGATAATAGAACGAGTTTTATTAATATATAAAATTGTGCCTCATGCATGGTCATATGAGGTATCTGTTACAAATCACCTGTTGAGTTTACGGGTGTACCAGTGTATTGCATTAGGATTTTTAAATTATTCGTTAGAATGACTATTACCCAAAACTCGATTTAAACTTATTTAAAATCCTGACATGAAATCTCACACTTCTAACAAATCTTATAAGATAATTTCAAGGTTATATTTGATTTAGATGCAGCTAAATATATTTTGATAATCTAACGAGTATCACCACTTGCATGTAACTTTTTTGAATTTAGCTCTTATTTAATGTTATATTCAAAAACTATTCTTGAAATTACTCGTTGGTTATATTCAAAAACTATTCTTGAAATTACTCGTTGGATTTAGATTTTTTTGTTATCCAAAGTTTAACACAAGGACCCACATAATTATACATACATTGATTATATTTTAAACAATATTATACATCTCATTGGTCGTGAAATAATTGTTTTATATACATCTCATTTGTCGTGAAAGAATTGTTTTCTTATAAAAAGATAACAAGCAACTTGATGCGTATTTTAGATGAGTACCTTTTTAATAAACAAAGAATCAATTTGAAGCCATCATATCTGTCACTAGGCAACAAAAATAGTATGATATAAAATGAGATGCTTATTCATTAATCATCATAAAAATTCATACCTCTAAATCTATATCAATCATCATAAAACTTGCATACCTCTAAATCTATACCCAATAACTGTCACACCCCGACCCGCAACGAAATAAGAGTCGGGGCATAATTGGGTTATCACCAAAGCTCATGATGTTTACTAAAATGTTTCATATTTATTAAATACAAATTACAACTTAAATAGTCAAATCAAATCCATACAAATACAAGGAAAAATGAAACTAAGTAATACAATCCAAAGCTTAAACTGAATTATTCTTCTAAGCTTTCCTATGTGTTTCTTGTCTCAACTGGATCACCTGTATCATGTGTAAAACGGGGGATATTTTGGGTCAACAAAAGTTGGCGAGTGAACCTTGATAAAACATTGTTATTAATTGCTTGTTGTATTTAATATTGAAAATTTGTGCAATAATCACATGTGAGCAAACATATATAAACAAACAATACACAAACCACATTGGATGAGTAAATGACATAAACGATGATGTATTTGAGATCAAGGCTCAATCAAACGGAGCCGATCGAATGAGGCATCTGATACTCAACCCGCATCCCACGGGGAGCTGATGGGCCTAACGAAATGCATGTACTGAAAATGATAACTTCAATCTAACATAATTCACACAACAATTGATACATACACATTTGATCACGGATATGATAGATGCACAAGTGTTTAAATATAATAAGGAATTAAACGACACATGATACACCCCAAAATGTGATTAAAACGGGGAATTTGTAGATATTCACTCACATTGGGTGCGTTCTTTTGATGACGTTGGATGCGCACGAGTTTTTGGGATTTGATCGACGAGGAAAACTAACCTAAAAATAATAACGAAATAGTTCGGTAAATAAATGGATTTTTAGATTTATTTTTGTGAGTTTAAGGACATTTTCTAACTTTAAAAATATTATTTTTAAGTATTTTTAATTGATTAATAAATAAATAAAAAGAAATAATTTTTTTTTACTTTTTGACCGCTGACCGTTGACCGGTGGACCGTGGTTAATTGTGCGCTGAGTGAGGTTCGAACCAGGGACCTCTCGTACGCGTGCACGCAGCTCTACCAACTGAGCTACGTGTCTAACCCGAAATATTCTCTGTTTTAATTATATTTATATACTAATTAAGTTTAATTTATTTGGTTTTTATTAAAAAGGATTTATATAACCGAACCGGTTGCAGGGACCCGGAGTCGAACTCGGGTCCTCGGTTCGTATGGCACAGCCCAACCAGTTGGCTGTGTGTCTAATCTGATTAATTCATGGATTATAATACTCTTATAAACATATTGTGACATGTTCTGATTATGTTCTAAAAATATTGGTTTTATTTCTGAAAGTCGGTACGTTGTGCGATTCGAACTCGTGACGTGTGTTTTATTTGTGCACACAGTCCCGCTGGACTGTGTGTCTAACCCGTTTGATTATGTGATTTTAATTATACTTATACTTATTCATGACTTCGTCTTCTTCGTTTACAAACACCCAGATCAGGATCCGACTGTTTTGTTTAACTCGATTATCAAACATTATAATTAGTTGAAATGTAATAGTTAACGAGATTAAAGAACAGAATGTACCAAAACAGTGCGTTTAATTCAGATTTCCGGCAAGGGCGTCGCTCTGATTGGTGATCTCCGTCTGAGTGAATCAATCAACGTTTTGATCAATGAGTGTGCAATTAAGTACTAAACAAAGGATATCAGGGGGTTTAGATGATTGTACCGATCACAGCGAAACTTCGGAATTTTCAGAGATTCCGGCGAGTGTAGGAATTCCCGGCAACATTGTCTGAGACGGATTCTGGTTGAACGATTTATGTAGTACTTGTCTAATAATGGATTGAAAACGAAAGAATCGGGAAATTTTACCGATTTGAAGTAAGTCCCCGTTTTCCGGTGAAAGTCCGGCGACTGTAAAATTTCTCCGGCGAGTGTAAAGCTTCGAGAGTTTGTGCGATTTTGAGCGAAAAGATTACCAAGGTTTGGGTGGGTAATTTATAGGGAAGAAACAGAACGTATTAAGTCCGAATTGTCTTGATTCGTGGTCAAGGTTTCTCCGGCGGTTACGACCGCAGCTGATTGATGAACGTCGGTATAACCAATGTCGAAGTCGGTTTATAACGTTATAGTCAAAAGGAAAATGGCTAAAACTGCGGATTGCCGATTTTCCGGTGATTGCGAGTTCTGCGCGCTGAAGTCCGGTTTTGAATTCGAGATTTAATTAAGTATTATTTGTTTCAATATAAAACAAAGAGTCAAGTGGCGGAGTGGTATGCTAGGTTTTGTTGTAGCAGCTGACCCGGGTTCGAAACCCGGCAGCCTTTTTTATTTTTTTATTGACTTATTTTTATTATTTTTAACTATGGGTTAAAATTCTAACAATGTTTATAATTATGTATTGATTAAAATTAAAATTGACATTATATACGCAACGAAAATTATAACTGACTATTCGATAATAACGAAGCGGGTTTTGGAAACCCGTTTCGACGGATGTTTACAATAACCAAATATGTCATGTGTCATAATTATACAAACTCAAAATTTTTCTCTAAATCTATACCCAATAACCAAATATGTCATGTGTCACAATTATACGAGCTCAAAATTTTTTTGCTTGTTTCTATAATTTCACCCATTATCTTAAATCATAACTAATCTCAAAATATTGTTTTATAATTTTTAAGTTCGTAGGTACTATTTAACAACCCGTGAAAAAATAAATACATCATTTTTAATCTAACATCATTTTCATCATACCCAGTAAATCTCACTAATATAAAACTAAGGTAGGTCCAAGGAGGGTAAGATATAAATAACCTTACATTCCGTAGAACAGAGATTGCTTTTAGTTGGACCCCCGATCCGCAGACAGTTTTGTATCAAGCCTTCGACATGAGGCACATAACACTCAGCAATTCGGATAAACCGATTTGTGCATTACCTCCTTATCTTTCACATGATGCAGATTAGTCATCCGCCACTATTAACGTTATTTTCACGAAATTAGTAGAATAACATTAAAATTAGTGCAATTTCAGTTTTACTCCTGAAGATCTATACATATATACATTATATGTCACACGACACTATATTTAAAGGGTTATTGGTTATCACCTAGCTATTAGCTATTGGCCGCTCACCCAACTATCACTTTGACACCCACCACCCCAAACTTAACATTAGTGTGTTCTGTCACCACTTGTTAACTGATTACTAACTTTTGATCATGTTACTACACTTTGGGGGTGTCCTAAGACTCCTATGACACCCACAAAAGTATAGTAACATGATCAAAAGTTAGTGATCAGTTAACGATGTGAAGACAGAACCACTAGTATTAAATTGGGGGTGATGGACGTCAAAGTAATAATTGAGGGTGGCAGCGACCAAAAGCTAATAGTTGGGATGATAAATCTAATAACCCATATTTAAATAGGTGATGTTGTTAAGACTATAATCTTCCTATACTAATAAATGAAATCTCTTTTGGACATGTGTCACTCTGGTGTTTTCTTAATTATTTTTTTATTTATCTCATATATTAAATGATAATAATAATAATAATAGTAGTAGTAATTTTAACAAAAAATAAAAGGCATCATATATTCGTAAAAACAATATCTATACATATATAAGTAATCATAGTGTGGGACCATGTCGTTCTATGGAGCGATATCAATGATGTTTCCTCCAAATAAATAGATAGAGATATATTTTTTAAAGATTCAATAAAGGATGCTATTTTAAACCATGATTTTTTTTCTCTTTCCTTTACCCTAAATAAATAATATAGATAATATTAATAAGATTCAAATAAAAAATATATTATTTTAATCCATAATATTTATCTTTTTATCTTTTACCATTTTGTTAATTAAAATATATTATTTTAATCCATGATTTTTATCTTTTACCATTTTGTTTTTCATTTATATTTATCATGTTTTTGCTTTATAACAAAAATAATAACCTATAACAAAATAGGGTTTATATTAATAGTCTAACAATCTATAATATGTATTCTTTTTTATAATGAAGGGTTGAGTTCATTTCTGAACTTTGAAAAATTGCAAAATTTTCAAAACTCATAAGAAATAATAAGTTTATTTATACATTGTCTCTTTCTCCTATTAAATATTTAATGTACATGTCAAATTCTAATAAACTATACATTTTAAGAACTATATGACATGTTATTTAAAATTAATATTTAAAAAAAATTTAATTAACCTGTGTAATACACAGGTGCCTAATCTAGTATATCATATACGTGAAGTAGACAATTAAAGAAAATCTGGGGTTATCTAAAACTCTTTTTATTTAATTAATTGGTTAATCGGTTCCATATATTTATGTTATCATATTATAACTATTTATTTACTATTTAATCTAATCTAATACTAATAAAAGAATCTAAAAAATATGTCTAATGGAATTCTCTCCATTAAATTAGTAATAATATTATTAATATTATTTAATTAATATCTAATATTATTTAATAATTATGGTAAATTAGGAATTAAAGGTTCCCGTGTGATATATACTCAATAATTGTATTGTTGTTGTTTTTACTATAATTAAATAATTATTCTAGGTTAGGTGCGGCGGTGCATATGCTTCTATTAAGCTATAAGTCGTTTTAGATGCATCGCTATATATATTTTTATTATTTAGTATATAAATTATGTATGCAACTCGTGTGATACACGAGGTTTTGACCTAGTATATAAATATAAAACTAACTATACTAAATAGGGCTGCAAATGAACCGAACGAACACGATGCTAAAAACTACATGTATTCGTGAACCGTTCACGGACACTTATCGAACGAGATTTTATGTTCGTGTTCGTTTGTTAAGTAAATGAATTTGTTCGTGTTCGTTTGTGTTTGTTTGTTAATTTTAGGCAACGAACAAAAACGAACGTGGACGAACACAAATGAGCAAAAACTAATGTTTATGAACACAAATGGAAACAAACAAACACAAACAATCGTTCATGAACATAATATATAATACGCTGACACTTCTTAGATATTTAATTTGTCGGAATTTTGAAGTATTTAAATAAATATAAAAACTAAAAACACTAATGAACTATAGAACACGCTACCGAACGTTCACAAACATAAACGAACGAACGAAACCACTGTTCATGTTTGTTCATTTAACTAAACGAACGAAATTTCTTGTTCGTGTTCGTTTGTTTAATAAACGAACGAACACCAACGAACTTTCTGCCGAACTGTTCGCCGAACGTTTGGTTCGTTTGCAGCCCTAATACTAAATAAATGCATAAAAATATGATCAATATAATTATATACTGAATTAGTGACTTTGGTGGACCAGATCCAAAAGAGGGTTATATTAATTTGATCATAATCTTATACTTGCAACACCAGTATAAGATTATATTTTTATGCAGTAAAGATGACAACTGCCACTCTCACTCTCTCTCTATAGTCTTGACGCTTGGCTTCCACCATGTCCGATCAAACACTCTTACGCCGGAATTACTTCCTTCTCCGCCGGAGCAGCCTCACCGGACGGCCTTCCACTTTCAACCTCCCCAAAACTGGATGAACGGTAGCCTTTTCTTCTTACTTTTCACTTATATATATATATATATATATATATATATATATTATATTATTTTTATTTCTTCCACTTCCACTTTTCTTATCTAACTTTCGCGACGGTTACATTTATTTGCGACGATGAACATGCATGATTGATCGTTTGACTGGCGGATATTTCAATGCTCACAGATCCTAACGGTACGTAATTTCCTCTGTTTATTGAATAAAAAGTTAAAAGTTGTTGATCATAGTAGTTATCGAATTTTTTTCACATATTTATTCTTTCAATTCTAAAATCAGATCTTTAAAAGTGAAAAGATTAACCATCTGATTTATTAACTGTTTAATAAAGGTATACATTTCGTTTTTTTTTTTTGGCAAAACCGGTTCAGATTGTAAACCGAATCGGTTTGGTAAACTTAATAACCGGTTTGACTTTTGAGTTGAAACCGGGTCACAAACCGGTTATGGAGGAAAATATTCGAACCTTATACATATCGGTTAAGGTCAGCTTAAAACCAGGTTTTTAAATCGGTTCGGGTCCAAACCGGTTTCAGTAACGAGAACAGGAACTGAGGTAGAGGTATAAAAAAACCGGTTTTAGAACCGAAACCGATTTTTTAACCGGTTAAAAAAAAACGCTTATAAAAAACCGGTTAAGAACCGCCGGTTAGTATACTTGTCAGGGATCTTGATCTTCGAAACCGGTTTAAGAAACCGAAACCGCTTATAAAAAACCGGTTAAAAACCAAACCTGTTATGCCAGTTTGGGTTCCCATTGTGAAAAATCTGTTAAAAAACCGAACCGGTTTAAAAAAACCGATTTTGTACACCTCTAAACTGAGGTGGTTTAGGTCGGGTTGGAATCCCTTTGGGCCAAGCCGGTTTTAGCTGGGGTATCGGGTCAAGTTAGGAAAC
This sequence comes from Scalesia atractyloides, assembly GCA_947069175.1. NCBI lineage: Eukaryota > Viridiplantae > Streptophyta > Magnoliopsida > Asterales > Asteraceae > Scalesia > Scalesia atractyloides. The sequence continues at coordinate 5,970,697 of CAMTDV010001634.1, forward strand.
CGGTTTGGGTAACTTTGTTCGAAACCGTTTCGGGTCATAACCGGTTATGAAGAAAATGTTCCAGCCTTATACAAATCGGTTTGGTCAGGCTGAAACCGGTTTTTCAAATCGGTTCGGGTCCAAACCGGCTTCAGTAATGAGAGTAGGAACCTGTGTACAAACTGGTGATTTGGGTCAGGTGGGAATCGGTTTGGGTCAAACCGGTTTAAGGTGTGGTATCGGGTCAGGTTAATAACCGGTTTAAATTCAAACCAGTTTTTTGGTACATCTCTACGATGCTTAACGTTGACGATACATCCAGGACCAATGTACTACAATGGAGTGTATCATCTGTTTTACCAGTACAATCCATCTGGCCCGCTTTTTGCTGAACATATGTATTGGGCACATTCGGTATCACATGACTTGATCAACTGGACCCCACTTGACCTCGCCATTGCCCCAACCGAACCCTTTGACATCATCAGTTGCTGGTCTGGCTCCGCCACAATCCTCCCTGGAAACAAACCTGTCATGTTATACACGGGTATTGACTCCGAAAACCGCCAAGTCCAAAACCTTATTGAACCGAAAAACTATTCTGATCCATATCTTCGAGAATGGATCAAGTACACTGGCAATCCGGTCATAAACCTCCCAGACGGGATTCAACATGATGACTTCAGAGACCCGACCACTGCGTGGCTTGCAGATGATGGAAAATGGAGGATAATTGTTGGAAGTCAGAAAGACAAGAAGGGGATCGCGTTTCTATACCAATCCGAGGATTTTGTTAACTGGAGTATGCATGAATCGCCACTGCATGAAGTTGCAGGCACTGGTATATGGGAATGTCCCGACTTTTTTCCGGTGTGGGTTGATAGCACCAATGGGGTTGATACATCTGTAGTGGGCTCTAGAGTAAAGCATGTGTTGAAGGTGGGATTGTTTGATTATCAAAAAGACTACTACATGATCGGGGATTACAGTTTTGTGAACGAAAACTATGTTCCTCAAAATGAATTAACGCTTGGCACCTTGAGATATGATTACGGGAAGTATTATGCTTCGAAATCGTTCTTTGACCCTGTGAAGAACAGAAGGATCTTGTTGGCTTGGGTGAATGAATCTGATTCTCAAGCAGATGATGTTGCCAAAGGATGGTCCGGACTTCATGTAATCATACGTTAGTTTATTCAAATTTTGCTAAATATACTCTTTTTAATGAAATCGTCAATTTGCTAATGACATGCAGTCATTTCCAAGGAGTATTTGGCTCGATAAAAACCAGAAGCAGCTCATACAATGGCCTATCGAGGAGATTGAAACGTTATATGAAAACAAAGCTACTGTTCAAAACAAGAATCTTGAAGATGGATCATCACATGAAATTTTGGGCATAACTGCATGGCAGGTAAGACATGAAGTCTCAACGGTCCAACTTTGTTTCGGGGTTCTTTTCTACTCGTATGTATGTGGTGTTTGTTATTTTACAGGCGGACGTGAAGATTTCGTTCAAACTTAATAATTTAAAAGAGGCCGTGAAACTGGACCCGAGTGGGGTTGACCCACAAGTTATTTGCAGTGAAATGGATGCATCGAAGAAAGGCAAATTCGGCCCGTTTGGACTCTTAGCTTTGGCTTCCCATGACTTGACTGAACAAACTGCAATCTTCTTTCGAGTTTTCCAAAATAATGGACGATACATTGTGCTAATGTGTAGTGATCAAAGCCGGTTAGTTTTCTTCAACTCAGTTATCTATATTATAACCTTCAAAGGGTTGGCGCAATAATCCCTATCTAAAACCTTACATATTCTAGGTCTTCTACAAGGAACTGGCTTGATAAAATGACATACGGAGCATTTGTTGACATAGATCCTCAACGAGACGAAATTTCACTTAGAACCTTGGTGGGTAATGAGTAAACTTTTTTTATTCTTTGTGAAGTTTCTGAATTTAAGATCTAATGTAGTTTTGTTTTGGGATATGCGCAGATAGATCACTCGATCGTCGAGAGCTTTGGAGGAGGAGGAAAGACGTGCATCACAGCTAGGGTTTACCCAACATTAGCCATTAAAGACGAAGCCCGTTTGTTTGCATTTAACAATGGAACAGAAAGCGTGTTGATCTCTGAGCTGAGTGCTTGGAGTGTGAAGAAAGCTCGGATTAACACCGAAGAAGATGTTAGGCGTGCAAATCAATAATCGAAGATGTTTTGTTTTACTGGAAGCAGTTAATTACTTGATTTCGATTACTTTGTCATGATATTCAACACTTCATATTCAAGTAAGATAAGCTTCCATGATCACTGAACAAAAATCCCACGATCTATTTCGGTTTACATAAGCAATAATTTAGAATCTTATGTTATCTGATCAGCCATTTGAGTATATCATTCAAATCCATACATTATATATATATATATATATATATATATATATATATATATATATATATATATATATATATAATATATATATATAGGGTTAGGATCATGTGAGAAGCACTAGTCTAATTGAGAAACTTAGAAGCATTCTGGACCACACATTTTCTTTAAGCTTTTCGTAATATACACATACGTATAGTTTAAAATTGACTATATGCATATGTGTATAATCCAATATACATATATGTATATAGTGTTTTAAACTATACGTATGTGTATATTACGAAAAGCTTAAAGAAATGTGTGGCCCAGAATGGTTCTCAAGTTTCTCAAATAGGGTGGACTTCTCTTAGGATCCGTACCCTATATATATATATATCAATGATCAATTATAGAATACAAACACTTTAACTATATTGAAGCGCAACTCAAAAGCGATAACTTCCCCCGCTTGACCTTGAACTAGGAGCATAGGTTGTGGACACGGATTTCCTTCCCAACGATGTTCCAGCTTGACAGTAGTGAACCGAATCTCTTTTACTTTCCTGTGAATCATAAAACATTGTATGATGATAAAAGTCGAATCTGTTTCTAGAATTAAAATATACGGTGAACAAGAGGTAAATCGATACCATATCTAGTGAACCCTGGGGCATGAGCCTGCCATAACCATTGATCGAACCGTTGAGTTTCTTCTCTTCGGTGCCTGATTTTCGAGCATTCATAAGCTTATCCACCATCTTGCTTCCAAGAATCTGCGCTCCGTTTCCAGTTTGAAACATTCTTTTGCTACCCTTCAAAGCATTCACGGTGGTCGTGCTTTCTTCACTGGTCGGGGCCACTTTTCGGCCTCTGGTGACACTCGGTGAACACGACTGCCTTCTTGCCGCTCTCATGTTTGACACCTCAAGCTTCTGGCTAGCAACCGTTAGAGTGTTCCGTGCTGTTTGGTTAACTACGCGACCTCTTGTAGCCGAAATGGACCGATCTGTTCTTAGATTAGGCGGTGTTTCATCTGAAAATCCAGGAATTTGTGTCATCCGAGATGTTACTACAGGCGAAACCCCTCTGGTTTTCTGTGTGGTTCTTGATTGATTCAGAATCAAACGGTTGTCTCTTTCACTTAACGGTTTTGAAACTGAAGTTGTGTTAGTGAGATCAGTAACACTAGTCTTGTGCACACTGGTGATCAATGGGATTGGAGCGGTTTTTATGTTCTTTTTCTGATCAATGAACAAACCGCTTGACCGTCCACTTGGGGTTACCGATCTTGCAGGAATCCTTGGTTTAGGATTAGGTGTTTTCGGCTTTCCTGAATTCGATCCAATGTTTATCTGTTTTGTTTCTTTCTCCTCTTGTTTTCCTGCAAACTGAGGTTGGTGTTAGGCCAAAAAAGGATTTAGAATATGTATGGAAAATAAACTTTTGGTGACTTTTGTTTTGTTTGACCTTTTTTTTTTAATTTGACGGTTAAAGATAAAATCCAGTCCCAATGAACGCTTTCATAAGTAAATGGGTCGAGATTGCTACCTTTAGTTATAATCGTTATATGTAAGGAGAACCATACACAAGTTATTATATATACATACCCGAGAAAGTGGTTGGGTGATGGGCAATTCACGTTGAACCACGAGTTCTTGTGCATTTCTCGCTTCCATCTCGATAGATGGAAAGAGAGGCGTGGCAGGTGGCGTCTTCAACCTTCGTTACAAAGATTAAATTAAACAACAATATAAGCTTTCAGAGCATTAATATGTATATTGTGTATATTGAATCATACACATATGTATATAGTCAGTTTTAAACTATACATATGTGTATATTACGAAAAGCTTTGGGAAAATGTGTGGTCCAGAATGCTTCTCAAGTTTCTCAATTAGCTTAGTGCTTCTCACATGATCCTAACCCTATATATATATATATATATATATATATATATATATATATATATATATTATAGAATTTGATGACGACGACTCACCAGTCGTAGTCATTTTTCTCGCTTTCTCCTAGGAATCCAAGGCCCGGTCCTTTCTTTGTGGATGACATCCCATAAAGTGGATAGTTTCCTGCATTCGAAATGATCTTAGTAACAACACCACATAGCGATGAAGTCATGAAGATTACGCTTGAAAAACATGTGCATAACCTTAACACTCACCATTGGGTTCAAATTCATCCGAAACAGGCAGAAGAAGGCTAACAACTCGGTTTTTGTCACGCTTATGCATCTCTTGGAACAAAAGAAGATCTTCATCTTTGTCTTTGAAGCGGTTTGACAACGGCATACTCATTTTCCTTCGCTCACGACCCCCGTTCATTACAGTTATCTTAGTTTGAGAATATGTGTGTATATATAGATAACTTGTAGTATGATTCTAGTATTAGTTTGTGTTACTATAAGTAGGGGGGGGGGGGGGGGGCTTGTGATTGGTAGGTGCTGACAAAAATATAGAGGGCCGGCAATTTTGACGTGTGTGTTTCTTATGGTGATGAAACCAAAGATTGATGTGGTCTAGGAATGTTGCATTTGGCAATTGATAACTGTAGGGGCTTCACTATATTTTAAATGGCTATATTTTTCTATAAATAATGCAAATAATCATGTATAAAAATGTATGATTATCAAATGTTTAAGCATGTGTATTGTATTTATAAATTTTATTACTATGTTTGATAATATATATAAGAGGAGACAAGGAATTCCTAAATTTTCTGTTTAAAATACGTTGTATATTTTTTTGGTTGGTCGGAGTGTTTGCCTCCCATTCCAACATGTCACAACACCATGTTTTGACATCAGCTTTCACTACTATTTGTCTTTTGCTTGATATAACTTGCCAAATCATAAGAAATGCAGGCTTCCCATGCCACAATCAATTTTTAAATTAAAAGAAAAAAAGCTAACTAAAATCGTGATTGGTTGGATTTGGAATGGCCCCATCTCTCTCTCTACACACTACACATACACACATACACAATCTTGTGGTATAAATGGCAAACCCACACCACCCATTGCCGAACACCACTCTCCCCGATCACCACTTTCCGCACACCATGGCGTGGTGCTTGCTGAGTGGTTTTGGCCTTTTGCTGACACTACTCCCACCACCCATATTGATTTAAGTTCGGTGACTCCATCTGACCCGACTTGATAGCTTTGTATATTGAGTTATAGACATCCGGATAACAAAATAAATGGCATCCAAATATTGTGTCAATCTTTGTTAATCCTCCAACGAGTCAAAATTTTAATATGTTAGGAGCATTCAATGCCGTTGATTTCTTTTGATTTGACCCCAAATTGTATATAAGTGTTGAAATAGATACGTAAAGTATTAAAGTTTATAGTGTTATCTTCACATGAAATTGCAGATGCCGCGCGGTGTAAAACGTAAGTTAGTAATATGATATTTCAAGAGATGCATGGCTACATAAACTTCACCAAATTTGGGTGTGTTTTAGCAATCTTCCTTGCGTGTCTGTTGTACTCGCATGTAATTTATAAACACTGCGGATTGTTGTGTATGTGCATTTATTACACTTTATACTAAAAATGTTCTTTTTTACACTACCCTTATCCTCTATATATCAAAGAAATAAAAATATTACTTAAAAACAGAAAAAAAAGCCAGGACTATCATACCAAATTAGGAAAGAAAATTAATTTAAACTAAAAACTGGACTATCGTGTAACATATTGATAAAAAAAATTATAAAACAAAAATGAAAAGGCATGAACACATGATAAAGATCAAAGACAAAGTTTTCAACTTTGAATGGATTAGGTATATGTTTAATCTTATATCTTAGAGGTACACATGTGACATTACTCACCTCAAAACTTTATGATTTTTATTTGTGAAAAGACTTGTAAAACCACACACAATTAATTCTATATTCTATATTAGTAAGAGTTAAACTTTCAACCTTACATCAAAAGACCACCTTTATATATACACCTCGATACCGTCATGCATGGCAGCATGGGCGGACCTACCCATAGTCGTGGGTGGGCGCCGCACCCTTGAAAAAAATTAGTGTTTATTTTAGGCAAAAAACTCGACCGCACCCCTTAAAAATATGGTTGAACGCCTCATTCGCACCCCAGCAAATAATTCATAAGTCCATCACTGCGACGTGATGTTAAAAAAACCTTTGTTCTATGAAACTTATGATAGATTGGAGTTCTAAAAACTTATGATAACTTGCCTGAGCGAAACAAAAATAAAACAAATGCGAGTTTTTATTTCGTGCTGCTCCAAGTAACTTACCTGTGGTAGCTTAAGCCGCTTAACCGGTTCGAATGATCTACCTGGATATACTATATACTAAAATAACTTTTAAACAACATTATACATCATATTTGTCGTCAAAGAATTTTATTTTTATAAGAAAACACCAAAAATCTGATGCCTATTTGGATTTTAAAAAAAAAATAAAGTATGTATCTGAAGATGCCACTAGGTGATAAAATAGTACAATATATGCTTAATCATTATAGGCTTACATAATGAATTGTGACAAACTATGCCACTATGGTGACTAGACCTAAAGAGGACTATGATTATAAATCTTGCAACACAAAGCATGATGAGGACAAGAGCCATTTTTCATTTTAACATTTCTGATGGCTGGCTCTCACCATGTTGGATCGCAATCGCGTCTTGCTTCGCCATTGGATCAGCCTCATCGGACCGCGTTTCACTTTCAGCCTCCTAAAAACTGGATGAATGGTAAGTTTTTGTTATAGTTTTGACTTTTTCTTTCTTCTTCCTTTTATGATATAGCAATGGTTTCATTGATATGTTGTGATGATGAACATGGTGCATGATTGATTGGTGGATCATGGATATAACTAATGGCCTCAGATCCTAATGGTACGGAATCTCATCACCTACTTTCAATTATTGTTCCTACTTTACTTTGTTTAAAAAAAAAATATTATTTTTTGAACGACGGAACTTCTATTAAAAATTATTGCTTTCTACTTTTCAATCAAACGGTACTAACTACTAAGCTAGGTGGCCGGTTTGACTGGTTTAAGATCCAAAAAGTTCAGTTTCACGGTTTGATTGTTGAATCTTACTTGAAACTTGGAACTAATCGTGTAAACGGAACTTTTTTTTTACACTTTATTACTTATAGTTTTTCTTTTTATTGTTTGAATACGTACTTACGTATGTTATAACTATCACGACTCATTTTGATATTTTTCAACACAAACTGATACTTTACCAAACAAAAACCGATCCGAAGTGTCAAACGGAACTATTATTTAAGCAATAATTGTATACACCCAAATTCCACATACCTTGTATTTGCAAGGATTCGAACTCACACCCCTTTTGTAGGGTGTAAAAACCGAACAATAAAACCGTAAAGTTAACACTTGAATGATGCATTCAGGCCCAATGTACTACAATGGAGTTACCATTTCTTTTACCAACACAACCCTTCCGGCCCGCGCTTTAATCCTCAAATGTATTGGGCGCATTCGGTATCGCGTGACTTAATAAACTGGACCCGCTCGACCACGCCTTGGCCCCGACCCAACCCTTCGACATCAACGGTTGTTGGTCTGGCTCCGCCACAATCCTCCTTGGAAACAAACCTGTCATATTATACACTGGACTCGATTCAGAACACCGTCAAGTCCAAAACCTCGCGGTCCCAAAAGACTTATCCGATCCTATCTTCGAGAATGGGTTGGGTACACTGGCAATCCTGTCATTAACCTCCCTGACGGAATTCAACATGATGACTTCAGAGACCCAACCACTGCGTGGCTTGCAGACGACGGAAAATGGAGAGTAATCGTTGGAAGTCAGAAAGACAAGAAGGGAATCGCGTTTCTGTATCGATCTGAGGACTTTTTTAATTGGAGTATGCATGAATCACCACTGTATGAAGTTGCAGGCACTGGGATATGGGAATGTCCTGATTTCTTTCCGGTGTGCGTTGATAGCAACAATGGGGTTGATACATCTGTAATGAACTCTAAAGTGAAGCATGTGTTGAAGGTGGGATTGTATGATTATACAAGAGATTACTACTTGATTGGGAGTTATACTCCTGAGAAAGAAAGCTTTGTTCCTCAAAATGAACTAACTCTTGACACCTTGAGATATGATTACGGAAAGTATTACGCTTCAAAATCGTTCTTTGACCCGGTGAAGAATAGAAGGATCTTGATGGGTTGGGTCAATGAATCTGATTATGAAAATGATTGTATTGCTAAAGGATGGTCCGGACTTCAGGTAATCATAAACTAATCGACTTTTTTTTAAAGAAATTTACTTTTTTTATTGATATCATGAGTTTGCTAATAACATGCAGTCATTTCCAAGGAGTGTTTGGCTCGATCAAAACCAGAAGCAGCTGGTACAATGGCCTATTGAGGAAATTAAAATGTTACATGAAAACGAAGTTAGTTTTCAAAATAAGAACCTTGAAGGTGGATCATTACATGAAATTGTTGGCATAAGTGCTTCACAGGTAAGGCGTCAAGTTCTAATGGTCTAACTTAATTTGTCTTGGAATCTTTGGTAGTCATATGTATGTTGTGTTTGTTATTTTACAGGTGGATGTGAAGATATCATTCAAGCTAACTAATTTAGAAAAGGCCGAAGAACTGGACCTGAGTGGGATCGACCCACAAGTTTTCTGTAGTGAAAGGGATGTGTCAAAGAAAGGCAAATTCGGCCCGTTTGGACTATTAGCTTTGGCTTCCCATGACTTGTTGGAACAAACTGCAATCTTTTTTCGGGGTTTCCAAAATAATGGACGATACACTGTGCTAATGTGTAGTGATCAAAGCCGGTCAGTTTTCTTTAACCCAGGTGTGTTCATTATAGCCTTCAAGGGGTGATAAAGTAATCTAGTAGACTCGCCTTTAACCCCTTGAAGTGGTCCTATTGCTTAATATGGTATTGGTTGGGCCAGGAGCTTTTCCCAATGGGTTTTCATCGTTAAAAAAATAATATATCTATGTTATCTGAAGCAGCCTCTTTATTCATACGGGTATATTAGACCCTACCTTAGTTTTGTCATTGGTGGGATTTCCTGAGTACGACGATGATGATCTATGCTAGATATATAACAAATGCTAACCAAATAACATGTCCAAAACTTTACATATTTCAGGTCTTCTACAAGAAACGGGATTGATAAAACCACATATGGAGCATTTGTCGACATAGATCCTCAACAAGATGAAATTTCACTCAGAACTTTGGTAGGTGATAGTGAGTAAAATTTTTCTTAAGTATTTGAATTTATGCTCTAAGGTAGTTTTGTTTGGGATATACGCAGATAGATCACTCGATCGTTGAGAGCTTTGGAGGGGGAGGAAAGACGTGCATCACGGCTAGGGTTTACCCAACATTAGCCATTGGAGACAATGCCGTTTGTTTGCATTTAACTATGGAACAGAAAGTGTGTTGATCTCCGAGCTGAGTGCATGGAGTGTGAAGAAAGCTCGGATTAACATTGAAGAAACTATTGGTTGTGTAGATCCATAATCTGAAGAAGAAGGTTGATTCATCTCATTCTAGGAAGTGCACACTACTTCATTAAGTAAAATAAGCTTCCATTATGTTATATAATCGGCCATTAGAGGATATGATTTGAATCCAATTATATATATCAATGAATAACTATAGATTACAAACATTTCAACTATATATCAACACAACTCAAAAGCGATAACTTCCCACACTTGATCTTGAACTATAGGCGTAGGTTGTGGATATAGATTTACTTCCAACGTTGTTCCGGCTTGTTTGTTGTGACTAAAGGCAGCAAAGAAACAAAATGAAAAATGAAGAAGTTAACAAAGAAACTAGTAGCCTTTTTTGTGATTAAAATTCCCAACTTTCCACCTCAAATTTTCACATCTTCATCTATCACCTGTTCAGTTTTCAAGTTGCAGGACGTTTAAAAAGTAACAGATTTTAATTACAAAACATAGAATTTACATACAGTCGATGCACCCCTCTATACTAATTAAGTAGCCATAATAAAACTTTTTACAAACTATATTATATATTCTATCCGAAAAAGAAATATTTAATTCAATGAATTTGGATATTACGAAAAATTGGGTAAACACGAAGCAGTTGATTCGTAAACAAATCAAGACCCAAATGACTTGAATCCAAGACCTCTCTCTCCCAAACCTCAGGCTGTGTCTTTGCCAGTAGACCACCACCCTATTGATTAAAAATATAACTAGATACATAAAGAAACAAAAATATTCATAAAAAATCAGGACAATTATACCAAATTAGGAAAGAAAAAAAAATTAAAATAAAAACAGGGCTATAGTAACAAACTTATAAAAAAATATTTACCAATTAAAACATGAAAAGACATTAACAATAAAATTACAACACATGGTAAGATCAAAGACAAAGTTTTAAAATTTGAATGGTTTAGGTATATTTTGTCATATAGTTTATACTCAATTCAAGACTTCATTATTTTCTGGGGGCGCAAGTTAGAAGAGGTATGGGGCGCATCCGTCTCCGTCATCGTTTCGGTTAGTAGTGTGAAATTTTCGATTTTTTTTATCCAAATAGGTCCGCTGGGCCAATTATTTTACCTAAAAATTCCTTTCCCCTACAAAGTTTATTGTCCAAAATTTATTATATTTGTATTGAGTAAAATAAAACAAGCTAATTGACTATGAAGATGTTCATACAATGAAATAGTTTATATAGATGAAACTTGGGTAAATTGCTTAACTGAAGTATGGGCGCATCGCTCGTCATCGTTTGGTTGTAGTGGAATTTCGATTTTTTATCGAATAGTCGCTGGCAATTTTTTGCCTAAAATTCTTCTAAAGTTTATTGTCAAAATTTATTCAATATAAATCGAAAAACTATGTATTTAATATATATAGATGAAACTTGAGGGATCAATATTGGCTTAACTGAAAGATGTTTTAATTAAATAGTTTGTTTATGTGTAAGAACGTGTCATTTGATGAATGAAGATTATATAGTTTAATTTGGAGTTATTATTTTTTCCCCGATCGGAATCAAATAGCCGACCCGAACATATAACTAGAAACATAGCGATTGGAAAAAAAATTGGTCCCGTGACTTTCCACTCCGCAAAACTTTTGGTCAAGCTCCACTACTGATATTTTTATTTGTGAAAGTGAAAAACTTATAAAACCACACACAATTAATTCTACATTTTGCACTGAGTAAGAACTAAACCTTCAACCTTATACATAAAATACCACTTTTATATATAAAATAGTTTCCATTACGTTAAACAACCTTTGTTCTAACAAACTTATGATCATAAATCCGCGTTCTAGGAAACTTACAATAAATTTCCGCATCAAACAAAATTAAAATAAATGTTAGCTTTTATTTCTTGTTGCCTAAGTAGTCGTTTACTTAATCCGGCTTAATTCGCTTAACCATTCTTCTTGTTGCCTAAGTAGTCGTTTACTTAATCCGCAGCTTAATTCGGCTGTAAATCCCTATTCAAAACAATCCGATCGGATATAATAAAATAACTTTTAAACAATATTATACATCATATAAGTCGTCGATGAATTGTTTTCTATAAGATAACACCAAAACTTGACGTGTAAGTTGGATGATTATATGAATATGTTATGTGTTTGAAGGTGCAACAAGTTAATAAAATAGTAGAATAAATTAAGATATGCTTTATTAATCGTCATTAACTTACATAATAAGTAACAAACACGGTTTGCCAACTAAACTCTTATAATTTTTTATAATTTTGTATGTAATTTTATATGTTGACTTTGGTTGACTTGACCTAAAGATGGGTATTATAAAAATCTTGCAACACAAAGCATGATGAGGACACAACTACCATTTTTCATTCTAACATTCATTCTAACATTTGTGATGGCTCCCCTCACCATGTTGGATCGGAATAGCGTCTTGCTTCGCCATCGGACCAGCCTTATCGGACGGCGTTTCATTTTCAGGTTCCCAGAAACTGGATGAACGGTAAGTTTTTCTTATAGTTTTGACTTTGTTTTTCTTCTTCCTCTAAATAAACTTATGGTTTCATTTTTATGTGATGATGAACATGGTGCATGATTGATTGGTGGATGTAACAATGGGTGCAGATCCTAATGGTATGTAATCTCACTACATGCTTTTAATTATTGTTTCCTACTTTCCTTTGTTTATTGAATAATTTAAGTTGTTAATCATTGTAGTTGGTGTATGTTCCTATAATGGTTCACAATGCAATGAGGTTTAGTATAGATTTGTGTAGTCTCAATTAGGGATGTAAACAATCAAATCGTAAGCAAGTCGCAAGCTTGATCGGTTTAAGATCCGAATAGTTTCGCTTGCATAGTTTAACTGTTCAGTCTGATTTAAACCGAACCGGTTCTCTAACCTTTATTATTTATAGCCTTTTGTTATATGTATTTACATATGTTATTACAATCATGATTCATTTTAATATTTTCAGTACAAACTAATACTTTTTACAAAAACAAAACTATAAAACCGAATTGTTCCCAACTTAATTGATTAGGTTTGTAGGCTCTCAAAATTTTAGCTTACAGACAAGTTAAGAATTGAACTTTTATCAAAGCTAGGAAGTTAAAACTTGAATGATGCATCCAGGACCAATGTACTACAACGGAGTCTACCATTTCTTTTATCAACACAACCAACCGGCCCACTCTTTCATCCTCGAATGTATTGGGGCCATTCGGTATCACATGACTTGATAAACTGGACCCCACTCAACCCAGCCTTTGCCCCAACCGAACCCTTCGACATCAAAGGTTGTTGGTCCGGCTCTGCCACAATCCTCCCTGGAAACAAACCTGTCATGTTATACACCGGACTTGATACTGAAAACCGCCAAGTCCAAAACCTCGCCGTCCCAAGAGACTTATCTGATCCATATCTTCGAGAATGGGTCAAGCACGATGGCAATCCCATCATTAACCTCCCTGATGGGATTAACCCTGATGACTTTCGCGACCCAACCACTGGTTGGCGTGCAGACGATGGAAAATGGAGGATAATTGTTGGTAGTAGGAGAAACGGGACAGGGATAGCGTTTCTTTATCGATCTGAGGATTTTGAAAATTGGAGTATGTGGGAATCACCACTTTATGAAGTTGCTGGCAGTGGGATATGGGAATGTCCCGACTTCTTTCCGGTGTGCGTTGATAGCAAAAATGGGGTTGATACATCTGTAATGAACTCTAGAGTAAAGCACGTGTTGAAGATGGCAGCGTTCGATTGTGGAAGAGACTCTACTTGATCGGTAACTACAATCCGGAGAATGAACACTTTGTTCCTCAAAGTGAACTAACTCGTGGCTCTTTGCGATATGATTATGGGAAGTTTTATGCGTCGAAATCATTCTATGACCCCGTGAAAAAAAGAAGGATTTTGATGGGTTGGGTCGATGAAACTGATCCTAGAGAAGATGCTGCTATTAAAGGATGGTCCGGACTTCAGGTAATCATAGAGTAATATATTTATTGACACCTTTAAAGAAATTTATTTATTTTAATAAAATCATCAAACTTGCTGATAACATGCAGTCATTTCCGAGGAGTATTTGGCTTGATCAAAACCAGAGGCAGCTGGTACAATGGCCTATTGAGGAAATTGAAATGTTACATGAAAACGAAGTTAGTTTTAAAAGTAAGAATCTTGAAGCTGAATCATTACATGAAATTAAGGGCATAACTGCTTCGCAGGTAAGTCATTAACTTTGTTTTGGGCTCTTTTGTACTTGTATGTATGTCATGTTTGTTATTTTACAGGTGGATGTTAATATATTGTTCAAACTAACTAATTTAGAAGAGGCCGAAGAACGGGATCTGAGTGGGATCGACCCACAGGATTTTTGCAAGGAAATGGATATGTCAAAGAAAGGAAAATTCGGCCCATTTGGACTGTTAGCTTTGGCTTCCCATGACTTGACTGAACAAACTGCAATCTTTTTTCGTGTTTTCAAAAATAATGGACGATACACTGTGCTAATGTGCAGTGATCAAAGTCGGTGAGTTTTCTTCAACTCTTGTATCTCGATTATAATCTTCAAGGGGTGGTGCATAATCCCCTCTAGCGGACGGGTTTTTAACCCCTTGAAGTGGCTTCATTTCTTAGAATGTATTGGTTGGGTTAAGGGTTTTTTCTTAATGGGTACTCATGTTTATATAAGAAATCTATCTCCATTACATATCTTAAATGCTAACCAATTACGCTATACAAAATCTTACATATTCCAGATCTTCTACAAGGAACGGGGTTGATAAATCGACATATGGAGAATTTGTCGACATAGATCCTCAACAAGATGAAATTTCACTTAGAACCTTGGTGGGTAGTAATTGGTATACTTTTTTTTTTCGTTTTTTAAGTTTTTAAATTTAAGCTCTAATGTAGTTTTATTTGGGATGTATACAGACAGATAGATCACTCGATCGTCGAGAGCTTTGGAGGAGGAGGAAAGACGTGCATCACAGCTAGGGTTTACCCAACATTAGCAATCGGAGATGAAGCTCGTTTGTTTGCATTTAACTATGGAACAGAAAGTGTGTTGATCTCTGAGCTGAGTGCTTGGAGTGTGAAGAAAGCTAATATTAACATTGAAGAAACTAATGGGGGTGCATAATAATCTGAAGAAGATACTTGGTTCATATCATTTGAAGCGTTGTGAATTATATTGAAGCAGTTAATTATCTTGTTTAATAACTTCATTTGAATACTTGATCGTGATTATCAACACTACATCATTTAATAAAATATACGTTTCCACGTTTAACATCTTTGGTTATGTGATCAGCCGTTAGAATATATGATTCGAATCCATTTATATATCATTATCAGCTTTAGAATATAAATGTTTTGAATGTATTTAAACACAACCCCAAAGTGATAACTTCGCCTGCTTGATCTTGAACTAGGGGAATAGGTTCTAGACATAGATATTCTTCCCAGCATTGTTCCAACTTGACAATATTAAACCAAATCTCTCTTTGTTTTCTGTGAATCATATAACACTGATTATGCATAAAAGTCAAATCTCTTTCTAGAATTGAATTATAGGTTAATGCATACCATATCTAGTGAACCCTGGGACATGATCCTAATGTAACCATTGATCAAACCATTTAGTTTCTTCTCTTAAATGCTTGTTTTTGTGGCATTTATAAGCTTATTTTGTTGGCCGTAATTCCCGTACTTGAGCATATGAGATGGGTTGGGCCGGCTAATTCGAGTTATGGATTAGTATGGTTATTTGGTTAAGTTAATTAGAGATAAATTAAATGAGTTAGATTTAATTTATAATAGATAGGTTAGATAAACATGTGGTTTTATTCTATTATATTATCTAGTTAGGAAGTTGAGTCTACTCTAATTGTACCAGTCATGTCCTATATAACCTGATCAAAGTTGTGATTAAGGTTAAGAGAAGGGTAATCAGTTTTGAGTTATTTTCTGATTAATAAGATTGAGAGTTATTAAATCTAAATTCCTTTCTTTAACTTTCTGTTCGGTTTGATTATCGACTGGGACTTGATATTTACCATGCTGATTCCAAGAATTTGCCCTCCATTTTCGGCCGAAACATTCTGGTGCAACCCTTTTGAGCATTCATAGTGGTCATGCTTGCTTCACTGGTGGGAGCCACTTTTCGACCTCATGTAACACTCGTTGAACACGACTGCCTTCTTGTTGCTCTCATGTTGGAAACGTCAGGCTTCTGGCTAGCAACTGTTAGAGAGTTTTTAGTTGTTTTGGTAAACCGCTTGACCTCTTGAAGCCGAAATGGAGTGATCCGTTCTTATATTAGGTGGTATTTCATCGTGGATGATTCATCTAACAGATCAAAACATGGTACTAACACTTTTATGTCAAGAAAATAGTTATAACTTGTTGTAGGAGAGTTGTTCATAGGATATAAAAAAAAAACTTTTAAATTCTAAATTACAAAATGAAAACAAAGAAAGCAGTAAATTACACTAGATGTATTATAGTAGGTGTTACAGCTGAAATAAACGAAATCAACACACACGCCAAATGGTGCTCACTACACTAGTTCATCCGCCACTTGAAGAACACGTGTGCGCCACATAGTGCTCGTTGCACCGTATGGAGTCCACCTTATACGCCACATATAGCGCATGCGTGTCACACAGATATCCTGCCACTGACTAGGCGTGCCATGCCAACCGTGTGCGCCACCCGAACTTGTCACGCTCACATGACACGTCATCAACGTGCGCCACATACAGACTCGCTAACTTCACGTGTGTGTGTGCGCTTCCACGGAAACAATAAGGAATGAGAGCTTCACTTGGTGTGTCTTTCTATGTGAGACAAGTTCCCACTTTCCCATTCCTTTTCCCCCAAATTGTTGATAACTAGTTGAAACGAACCTAAACAAAGTTATATTATTATCCTAGCTGAAATTTCAGATACCGCGCCATGTAAAAGTGACCAGGGCCAGTCCAACGTTCTTGGAGACCCTAAGCGAATTATAAAGTTGGGGCCCTTTTAGAGTTTTTTTTAAGATAAATCTTTCTTTTTTACCTGACATGGGACCAACAACAATAAACTAAGAAGTTTTAATTGACGGAGAATTATAAAATAGTATATATGCATAGCACATAAACACAATTGTAGTATCTAACTAATCAACTTCACAAAATCTTGAAAAATCAACCAAAATTCAATGTTTGTCTTGATTAACTCATGATCTAATCAAATGTAAATGATTTTTTTTGCAAACAAGTATGAAAACTGGAGATTACAACTACAAACGGAGTTTGATCATCTCTCAAATGATAAATTAATCACTATTTCTTCAACTGTAACTCATCAAACTTTAAAAGAATTTGGAGACCCTTGGAGGTGGAGGCCCTAAGCGGCTGCCTTACTGACCGCCCATGAAGGCGACTAAGTCACTAGTATGATATTCTATGAGATGTGTGGTTATACATAAAATTTCACCAGATTTGGGTGTGTTTTGAAATAAACCTTGCTTGTCCGACTCTTTTACTCGTTCAAAAGGTAATTTATTAACACTAGTAAATTGTTGTGTACATTTATTTACAGGAATTAACTCTAATAATTTAACTAAATAAGAGAGATGAAATCTTAAATTATTCTTTAGAATATGAATGAATTAGGTATAGTTTTTAGACGTTTAGTCATATATTTAGACACCTGTAACATTACTCTCCACATAACTTTATGGTTTTTATTTGTGAAAGTAAAAGACTTAAAAAACCACACGCAATTAATTCTATATTCGTGTTATGTAAGACTTGTTATGAAGACTTAAACCTTCAATCTCATCCATGAAAAAATGTGTCTTTATACATACACCTCGACGCCAGTGGTGAAGCTTGAGATTTCTGACCAGGAGGTCGGAAGTCACCGAACCTAAAATTATACCTATAAAATTATAAAATCTGGGGGTCGAAAACGTGTATACCTAAAAAATTCTAAACGAATACTATATACCGGACACTACTGAGCGAAAAGTTTAGGAGATCGGACGCCCCTAAACTAAGCTACGCCCTTGCTCGGCGCCGTTGTGTTAAAGATCTTTTGTTCTAAAACGCTTATGATGGAATGACAAGTCAAACAAAATAATATTGAAAAATGAGTGGCCTGTGAATTGGATTTGTGGAGTGGGGAGGACGGAGGATATAGTGTGCTTGTAAGACGTAACAATGATAAAATGAGATGTGCTTGGTAACAAGTATGAAAATGGTATGGTGATTTTTGATTAAAAAAAATATATATTAACTACTTTATTAAAGGATCAGCTATTTGAAGAATACGTTGTATGGCAATTTTAAAAATAAAGGTGAATTGTATTTTAATAATTTTAACTTTCGTTCGTTGCAGAGAATAGTCTCAATTTAAGAAATTTCTCTAGCAATCCCAGTTTGTAAACATTTTTCCTTCATCGAGCTTTTTCTTCTAAGGTCTAACCCCTTTAGTTTTTTGCTAACCAACAACTTACGTACAAAAAAAAACTTGGTTATTTTACTGAATGTGGCACCATCACCAACACCACCAACCACCTCCTAATTATAGTGTGATATTGTACGTTTGATTTATATATGTTGCAAGATCATTAATTGATGATATGTTTATATTTAAACTTTTAATAATATTTAAACTTTTAATAACTAAAAAATCAAATATTATAGTTTAACCATTAAATAACTAAATCTATAGATAGTTTATTAATAATTTATGGTGCAAGCATATCCACTTGATATATAAACTATTATATTTCTCCGCGCTTCGCGGCGGAAAATCGGTTGGTATTAGTTCGGTCGTTTTAGTACCGACATTCGTTATTGTAATCCAATTAGAAAATCTTATATCCATTGAATTGCAAAACATGAAAGTCTTTGGTTAAAGGTAAAAAAAATAACAAAAGTTAAAAAGGAAAAGATTAAAACCTTTAGATGTTGTTCAATTTATATTGATTCGATTCGTTTGCGTTCTTGTTTTTTTTCAACATTGCGATATAAATTTTATTGAAACGAACACTATGCTGCTATCGTACCGAACCGAACCAAAATCGATTGAACAACATTTGCATCGATACTGGTATTTATTTTTATTGTTTTTGCTTTGGATAACCTCACGATACGTGCTATATCGTACAATTGAACTGGCAACATAAACTGTGTTACCATGCTATGGTATCTTGTTAATAACCGGATACGTGCCGCAACAATGGTTTGGTACCGATATTTATTATTGTTTTCTCTTTGAAGGATAAGCTCACGTTGTATCACTACCATACGGAACATCGGTACTGTACCTAGATTATTTTTATGGTTTCCGGTTTCGAAAATTTTCATTTATAGAACTATATTTGTGACGATAAATGAATATCAGTACCATAACCGGAATCGGCGTTCATACAACATTGGTGCCGATACAATGTTCGTTTTTATAATTTTCGTCGATGTAAAACACATGTTAATTTCTTTAACAAATACACAAATCGTACTATACTGTAATGAACCGAATAAATATCGATCCAATGCCAGCGATAACTTACTGTCACAACGCGCGAGCAAATAACTTGGAATGGTAAAAAGATAGATTAACATAGTTGCTGATTTAGTATTTATTTTAAAATTACTAAAAGTTCAAATTATATTATAAACAATATCTACGGTAACGTATCGTCACAATGCGTGAGAAAAAAATTAAAATGATAAAAGAAAAAACAAAAATAGTTGTAGAATTAAAATTACTAAAAAATCAAATTATAATTTACTATTACTATTACTTTACTATTAATATTAATAATAGAAATAAATACTTAAATATATTTTACTATTCATCATGACTTTCTTTTGATATGTATAATATAATATAATAGTTATATGAGTACTGTGGCATTTATTTAATACATATAAAATTTTAAGTTGAGAAATATAAGAGACGTATAAATATTTTATACACGTTGACGCTATTTAAACTATTTTCGTTGTATGTGCCTCACGTACATCCGATTCATATCTATGTCCGTATACCGTCCTCGGCCCATACGCGACTTCTCTCTTTCACCCCCTCTTACAATCACTGGCCTTACTCGCTCTTCAAAACATATTTCACTCACCTTCTTTCTTACAATGTTGGAACCAACTATTTTTCTCCTCTCTCCTTTTTCCACATCGGCTACGAATTTATTCCACTTACAGCATTGAAGGTCTTGCGGTTAAAATGGATTATCAATTAAACGCGTCTCTATGCAAACTTTCTTTTACTATTTTATAACGTCAATCTATTCTACTCATACTATTAAATTACACCTCATATACTACATGTGCCTATAATAAAACATGTGACATTCCTATAAAATAGTGTTTGTAAAGACTTTGCCTCTATCATTCGGCCACTAGTGGGCAACTCATATCGTATCATATTTAACAGGCCTCTGACAACGCGAATAACACAAGTATTAATCATGAGGGCAACTCGTTTAACTACCTTACATCTCATGTCTATAAAACAGTTGTATGTTCTATGTATCAAGAAGAAGAAATGATGGATCCTAACCTCCTAATTATATTTATTTTTAAGGGTGATGATCAAATAGTAATTATGTTTTAGGTGAGAAGTCTAGGAAATCATATAGGGCTAACACGTATGTTTTTAACATTTTAAGTTGAAAGGGCATTTTAGTCTATTGACTTCTTTATATCAAAACTCCCCAGATTTGGATCAGAAGTATATCTTCTTCATCTCCACATAATTCTTATGTCTCCATAGCCATCCTTCTCCATCACCACCACCGTCACCACCTTCTTACACACCACCTCCACCACCTTCTTCACCGGTACCGGAAGACGACCGGCCATCGGAGAGATGGAGAGACAAATGTCATCGATCATGCTCGACCTCCACGCCACACTCTTACACACCACCGCCACCACCTTCTTCCACCGGTACCGGAAGACGACCGGCCACCGGAGATGGAGAGACAAAGGTCATCGATCATGGCCTCCGACCATCCGGCTTCGTCAACGAAGAAGATACACCCCACTACACTACCACCACCGTACCATCGTCGACGAAACAACATCCAGATATGTAATCGTGCTTAGCAATTCAACATTCTGTTCAACAACGAAACCGAGTCTTAACTACGACGTCGTTTGCAAGTCATCGGAGCTTCATTGTTTAACCGAGCTTCATACGAAGGTTGCTTATGGGAATGAAGAAAATGAAAGAGAAAAAGGATTCTTGTTTTTCACTTTAGTTATTGCAGGTCTTTAGTTATTGCGTTTTATGGTTTCTAATATTCCAGGTTTTGTTATTATCTCATATATGATATTCCTTTCATCTATCAATTTTCTTCACTTCCTTTCCTTACTGGTGCAAATATTTTTGTCACTTTATGGTTTGATGAATTGAATTTAATACATTCAGTGGTTTCATTGCGTTTTACGAATATTGTAAAAGTCTTGTTACCATATGTTGACATTGAACGTGAGATGTTTGTTATACGAATTTTGATTTATAACACAATGAAAAATAAGGCATCATCATCTATTGCGTTTTATAAAAAAAACTTATTTTTTGTCTTTTTGTTCTATTGTGTTTTAGGAAAAACACATTTTTTTATGATTTTGGTCCATTGCGTTTCAGTAAAAACACATTTTTTTCATTTTTTTTGTCTATTGTGTTTTAGGAAAACACATTTTTATGTGTTTTTTGTCCATTGCGTTTTACAAAAGAATGAAAAAACACAGTTTTTGGTCCATTGCGTTTTACAAAAGACATGTTTCTTTTGTGATTTTAGTCCATTGCGTTTTAGAAAGTACACTTTCTTTTATATTTTTATGATGGTTTATTGAACTTGATAAAAACTAACTTTCTTCTGTGTTTTTAGTTCATTGCGTTTTAAAAAAAAAAACATTTTTTTTGTGTTTTTTATTGCGTTTTACGCATCTGTGCTTGTTTTAAAGATAAAAAAACGCTCAATTTTATGGTGCAATTTTTATAAAAAAATAATGTCGTATGAAAGAGTTATTAACGTTTAAAAAACATAGGGGAATTGGAGGAGAGAGAAACAATTGTTTTGGATTGACTACAATACCCCTACAAAAAACCACGCGCCTCCTCTTTTTGATTCAATTTAATTCATTTAATCTTAACCCTTGATTACTAATGGATGGACAAGATTACTTCATATCCTTCCTACCCATAGAAACTTTCTATTGAAAGGTAAAAATACACGTAATATACTTTTCAATAGACAAGTTTTATCGTGCCTTATACACGTGATCCATTGTCAGCTTGTAGTGACGGATCCAACCTTATTTTATGTTTCTAGAAACCCGGCGGTTTGAAAAAACAACCTTTATAAACACTATTATATATTATTATTATTATTAGATTCTCTTCAAGAAAGAAATATTATATTCTTTTCAATGAATTTGGGTAACACAAAAAGTGGGTAAACACGAGGCAGCTATAGGTGCTGCCTAAACAAATCGAGACGCCCCTCTTTACTGAAAACACTTTAACAATTCGTCAAGAATCAATCAAAGAATCACACACCCCAATTTCACCCACAATCGATTAACGGCGGCGGTGGTGGTAGTGGTGGTGGAGATGGTGGCGGAAGATGGCGGAGAAGAGGGATCTAAACCGGAAAAAATGGTGATGATGAGGTCGTACTGGTTGACGAATTTCCCAAGAGATCTAATGGCTGGTGCGATGATGGGTGGGATGGTGCACACGGTTGTAGCCCAATTGAGAGAACAAAGCTGTTGTTGCAGACACAAGAGAGTAATATAGCGATTGTTGGTGGGAGTCATAGGAGGTTTAATGGTATGATTGATTGCATTGTTCGTACGGTTAAAGAAGAAGGGGTTTTGTCTCTTTGGAGGGGGAATGGGAGTAGTGTTTTGAGATACTATCCATCTGTTGCACTCAATTTCTCTCTTAAGGTACACACTTGGGTTTGTTGTGTATGGGATTGTGGTTAAAGTTGAGTTCCTTATTGTGAGTTTGGTTTTTGTAAACTGGTTTTGATGTTAGGAGGTGATGATATGTATGAATAGAATGGAATTGGTATTCAAAAGTGTAAGGGACTGTTTGGTAACTTCTGAATGGTTAAGTGTTGAACCAATAAGATGTCTGAATCATTAAGTATTGAACCATTAAGAGCCAGTATAATGCTTAACCATTTAGAGGCAAATGTCTGAACAATTCAGATTAGAGGTCTTAACCATTCAGACTCTGTATACTGCTTAACCATTCAGATGCAATGTCTGAACCATTCAGACATTTGCTCACGAAACAAACAGTCTCAACCATTAAGTGCTGAACCAGTAAGAGGTCTGAACCATTAAGAGCATTGATCCCCAAAAGTGAAGTAGATTGGTTAACATTGGAGACATAGGAAGCCGATTTTGACTTGTTATATATTATATATATATATTATACTATGATAGAGGTTTAGAATGTGATTGTTTGGACTTATTGGCTGAATATGATACCGTGTACGAAAGCATGAGCTGGCGTTTGATTCGTATGAGGGAATGTGTATGATTTTGGGATTCATATAATGTTTGATAAATGAAGAATAACTCGTGTGTCAGAAAACGTACTAGTAGTGCTTAAAACCATCGTTGTTGAAGGCCCAAGGCGTTTAAAAATCTGAGGGCTTTTTTAGGCGAGGCGTATAGTACAAAAATACAAGTTTTAGGGGTTTTAGACATGTTTTAGGTTCTTTAGGGCTAGTTTAGGTCGTTTTAGGTTGATTCCAGGCTTGTTCAGGGTTGGTATAATTGTTTTAGACCTGTTCAGACGATTTTTGGCCGAATTCCGTCTGAACTTGGCCTTAAAATTGCGCCTAAGGGCCTGAAAGTGGGGCTTTTGAAGCAAAGCGATAAGGCTGCGGCTGCGCTGGGCCTTTAAAGCGGGGCTAGCTTAAAACCAAGAGGAAAAACAGGGTAGTTTTTGTTGAGATCAAGAAGAAATTGCGTAAGTGAATGCAAGATACTAGATGTAGTTTACATGGGCATTTTAGATTGTATCTAGTGTACGTTAAGATTTTCTAGAGATGGATACATAGGTTGAAAAGCCACGTGTTCCGGTTGTTTTTGTCGTGATTTAGAGTACGTGCTATCCTTGTGCGGTTGGTGGAGATGTAGATTATTGGTGAACACAATTGCTTTGGAAATTCCCATCGACTTAGTTCTTTTATTGAACATAATTAATTAACAAGCTCTTGTAGATTATGAATACGTCAATAAGATAGATATCTATCAAGAGGGAGATGGGTACTCAATATTTGAAGGCTTTTTTTCTTTTACTTTTCTTAACATAGCATTCAAGTGGAATTTTCCATAAGTGGAATCTATAGAGAAGTTCATGTGGTACACTGTCTTAAAGAAAGTTTAAATGCTTAATCACCAAAAATGGGATTAACTGAAAGCATAAATGGGTCATTTACGTATACGGAGTATGACTATCGGTGATTTATGTAAGCATATGGTAAGTAAAAGGAAAAATCGATTTTTATAATCCAGATTATGACCCACTTGCCGATGATAATCCATACTTAAAGTTTGATCAACGGCACTCCCAACTTTCACTTATGATTCCAAGGGCAATCCTAGTAGCATAATCATCATAGATTCACACTTGATTTCTACTCGATTTCGCTTGTACGTTTCTCCATCTCGTTCATAATCATTATTGCGAGAGAAATCAAGCATTAATCTAGGATCATTATGTTATTGGGATTGCTCTTAGCAACAAAAGTGAAAGTTAGGAGCAGTGGAGCACCTTCGTCAAACTGTAAGTATGGATTATTATCGGCCAATGGGTCATAGTTTAAGTTATTAAAATCCAATATGGCAATATCCCTAATCAAAATGGTGTTACTATAATATAGTTGCTTTCTACATGTCTAGTTACATTGTACAAAAAAAAGACTCGGATTCCCCTCAACTCTCAAGTATCTTTTATTCAACAGTTATATGCTAATTAGTGGTGAGGGTCACATAACCACTGTGTGATAAATATATATAAAAGTACTAAGTAGCATAGTTATTTCTTAACTTTAGATAGTTGTGTGATATTCAATAATCATAAGGTGATAATCAGCTATAATAAAACTAGTTTTTTGGAGATCGTGTTTAGATGTGCTTTTGTTGATTAAATTAGTTGTTTCGGTGTTTGACAAATTCTGATTATATAAGAAACTAACACGTTAAACATGACCAAATTAGGTTAATCAGATAATTTTACATTATATTTTGATAATTAGTCTTATTACAGCTAGTATAAACTGATTATTTGATCATGCAGGATCTTTACAAAAGCATCTTGCGTAGCGGCAACAACTCTCAACAGTCTCAACAGTCAACTTTCATATCCGGTTCATCTGCAAACTTCATAGCCGGGGCTGCAGCCGGGTGCACCACATTAGTCTTAATCTACCCGCTAGACATCGCACACACCCGGCTCGCAGCCGACCTCGGGAAAACTGATTCCCGTCAATTCCAAGGCATCCGTCACTTCCTCGCTACCATATGGGCCCGAGATGGTATCCGCGGGGTCTACAAAGGCCTCCCAGCATCCCTCCAAGGAATGGTGGTCCACCGAGGCCTTTATTTTGGCGGGTTCGACACAATGAAAGAAAAAATGTCAAAACACACACCATCAGAAGTGGCGTTATGGAAACGGTGGATTGTAGCTCAAGCAGTTACAACGTCGGCTGGGTTATTGTCGTATCCGTTGGATACCGTTAGAAGACGAATGATGATGCAGTCGGGTATAGACCGACCAATGTATAGAAGCACTTTGGATTGCTGGAAAACGATATATAAAACGGAGGGGTTGGGTTCGTTTTATCGTGGGGCCCTTTCGAATATGTTTAGGAGTACAGGTGCTGCAGCAATCTTGGTTTTGTATGATGAGGTGAAAAAGTTCATGAATTGGAGTGGATCATCATAATGTTTGTTACAAGAGAATAGGGTAGGATTATAGGCAAGAAATACATTACAGAGTAGGTGAAGTGAAGAAGAAATCATACAGTTTGATCACATGTTTAGTTGGTGCCAACAAGTTTGGAGATTTTGTTAACGGATAACTATAGATTGGTAGCCGAAATATGTGGAGAAGGACACGTCATCTTTTTTTTTTTTTTGAGGTTTTTGTTGGTTTTTAAGGTTGTTGGAAAGTATTGCAAATTTGCAATGATCAATAAGTTATGGCATTCATCAAACTATATAATCTGACTCATTATTTTGTTTTTAGAATTTAGAAAGAAATTGTACGATTAAAGTACTAATACTTGTATTCTATAACTTATAAAACTATTTTGATAACTAAATAAATATTATCGTAAAAAAGTAGTTGTAAGAAATATAACGGTGTTAATTTGTTGCTGATAATTTTTATGAGATTGATAAATAAATAAGTATATTTATTAGTATTTTGTTACTAACTAGCAATAAGACATGCGCGTGTTGCGGTGCGGTATATCGCAAACATCGAATGAATTAGTCCAAACATTATGTGATGCGTTAACCATATGAAAACACGCGTTTCGAAATATCTGATTGAACTCAACGGGAAAAAAACTGACAAAAAACGTTGAACCCCACACGCACATTGCTGCGTGTTAACTCACAAAATATCGAATGAAACATAAACGAAAAACTTGCGAAATATTAACGCTGCATCCGAAATCCACACGTGTAGCCAAAACCGAACATTCCTCCCATTTCCAATTATACCCTTCAGCATACTATCAACATCTCTTCATTAACTTTAAACTTATTTCCGAATTGGACTATATTATTATTATTCCAGTTCCCTACAAAGCTTTTGTTGACCGGTAACCATCCCCATCCTCTATTCGACCCATGGATATTATCGATAATATTCTTCCATAAGGCGTCATATTCCCTTTTATACCTCCATATCCATTTCAACAAAAGAGCTTTATTACTAACATCCAACTTTGTTAAACCCAAACCTCCCACTTTTTTCAACAAATAAGTGATATGATGATTTACTTAGATCATGATATAATAATTAACTTTAATTTTTATTTTTTTTAAATGATTCCAATTATAATTATATACCAAAGTAACAAATTACAAACAAGTGGCAGGTAAACGGGCAACAAGCTGCGCCGCAACCCACTTTTGAATTGCAAAACCAATCCTACTAAAGACGAAACGGCCCTTAAATGTTGAAAGATTACTATTCACAACCTGTTGGACCTGTTTAGAAATTCCACAGCCTCTGAGGCTAGGGACCCAAATGTATCAAAAGCGAATGGGATAAACACGTGTTGATTCTCTAAACAAGCCTTCTCGTGTTTTAGCGACCTTGCCTGATTCCGCCTTTAACGCAGCCTGGCCAGCAACAAACCCATTATCCCTGAGTCCAACAAGAGGGGGCACTCCTGTAAGGTCTCCCCTAGCCCACCCAAACACAAGAATATCAGCTGGCCGAAGAGTAGACCTCACGTCGAGCGGATTCTAGCCCACCCAAAATATCAGCTGGCCGAAGAGTGTTTTCCCCTAGCCCACCCAAAATGCAATTACTTTAATTAAAAATAATTATTTATAACTAAGTAGAAGATAAAGAGTTTAATTAAAAAGTAATTATTATCCATAATTAAGTAAGACTATCCACTATCACAACCCAACCCAATCTTTCATTAAAAAACCAATATCTCTCTCTTCCACATACACAAACCAACCAAATTCAACTTTTCACTCTCATTTACAACCAAACCTACATCAATATTTTATTAAATTATTATTATTATTATTATTATTATTTTATCAAAATGAACACAATTCAAAAATATAAAAGACAAAAAAAATATTATAATATCAAACAACCGGTTGCAACCTATGGTTGTTCTACCAAACTGGTTGAGGCATTAAATTAAATTTTATATTTTAAATTACAAATGAGTTTTGTCTTTTGTGTTATGTGGCAAACGGTTAGAAAAAATGGTCACCATAGTGGACAGTCTAAAAGATAAAGACGGGAAAACCAAAAAGTAGATAGCTCTAATGAATGACACGTGTCCATCATTGATTTACTTTATATTATACTAGTAGTAAACCTGTGTGCCGACACGGGACGGTGTTTAGAAAAGAATATATTAAAACCACCGCCATGGAACACCGCCTATGATCGCTATTTAGTGGTTTTTATATTTCTATATATATAACTACATAAATTATGCATGATACAAAAATTACCGTTGTTCCACCTCTATAGCACCGCTATAATCTATATATCGTATAGCGAGCCTTGACCGCTATTTGATTTTGGAGCGCTATGACTGCGTAGCTTTGAACCAACGCTCCTTGTATTAGCGTATTTAAAATGCAATGATATAACAGTTTTAATTGTACGAATAGTATAGATATAAAAGAAAGTTCATATTAAAGTTGATACTGGTCTCATGTCTTTCCGGTTCATGTTTGGATCTTGAAATGGATACACTTTATCTTTTACAACATGTTCTAGACCTTCATTATCATCATTAACTATTGAATATCATCATCATCTTAGAATCTCTACGAGATGAATCCTCAATCAACCCATCACAATAAGCTAAAACTATCCGCACAAATCATCTATTTCATACACCTAAACATAAACAACAGATAAATTCTAAAAAAAACATGACCTGATACATAAAAACTAAACAGACCTAGAGGCGTTATCGCCGGAGGAACCGGAAGCAGCTGCATCATCTAAAGAAGAAGAGATAGCGAAACACCGACGGTTAGGGTTTGGATATCTGAAACGAATTATGGATTTGGATGAAGATGAACTGATACAAGTCATGTTGTTGATGTTAAGAGTGAGAAAAACTATAATAGCGTTTTCTTAATTGATTGAGAATTATTCGGCCATCACCCCGCAACGCGGGTGGGGCACCAACTAATTAACAAACATTCTGGATGTGCAGCAACTAAACAAGAGCTGCAACTCCTTTTCCTTCAACATTAACATCCAGCATAGGGTCTTCAATTTTCCTTTCCAATAATCTATCTACTTATTTTCTGCAAAGTCAACATTAAAGATATAACAAAAGGGCCATTGATTGTAGATATAATAAAGTTGGCTCGTTTAGTTGAAGAAATTGGTCGATTTGAACTGTGTTTAGTTTCTAATAGGTCAAAGTGCCAAACAAGTACTATCAGTAGACATTAGCATAAAAGACAGGTGAGTAAACTGCAGTTTTACCCCATGGGGTTAGATGCGATTGACAACCTCACCCCCTAAAACGAAAATTTTGCTGTCTAACCCCCCAACGATGTCTATTTCCCTCAAAATTACCCCATCCGTCTATTCAATGTTAGTCTGACCGTTTAAAGGGGATGAGATGACCGTTATACCCTCCATCCATCTACTTCCTCTCTCTACCGCTCTCCCTCTACATTACGCAGCCACCAGCCCACCACCAAGAACCACCGCCCCCATAGCCGCCACCAACCACCATAACCCCCTATTATCCATCTGCGCCACCACCAACACATTTCTTCGTCTCATCTCATAAATCTAATCTGTTCTTGTTCAATTTCAAGAAACCCATGTGGGTTCTCTTTTAATTATCTCACAAATCCAATCTATTCATGTTCAATTTTAAGAAATCCATGTGGGTTCTCTTCCAATTTCACTAATAGTTTCACAAAAATCACAAATCTTGACACCTGTGGAGGGTCAACATCCTAAATCAATTTGGGGCTAGGCACTTTAATATAAACCATCGCCACTGCTAGACATGTGGAGGGTCAACAGCAAGATTTTCGTTTTAGGGGGTAAGGTTGTCAATCGCATCTAACCCCAGGGGGTAAAACTGCAGTTTACTAAAGACAGGTCAATTTGAATTGTGTTTTATCTTTTAACATGTCATATGAGAAAAATCAAGAAAATTTCTCAGGAGAAACCGGTCTTAAATGTAGTTTTAAACGTATAAAACTTAGTATATGCATTTACTCATTTTTTACTGAAATAAAATAGCTTTGCCACACTAACTATTTGTAAAAATAAAACAGTTTTAAAATAAAGTTGCCTTGTCAAAAAATCAATGAAGTTTTAGTAATCATATTTGACACTAACTATTTTAAAAAATTTAGCACAGAAAGTGTTTTAGAATTTAGACCAATCCAACTCGAACCATACCCGTATGGAAAATCACCCATTTTGACCCCGAACAATTTTTACTTGTCACTCATCCCATCCATATCACCATATCTAACGCAAAAACGTACCTTTATCAATCCCAACACACTCTTGGACGCAGAAAACTGAAGACACACATCGAGCATCTCAATGCCATCTCCATTCTTGCTTGGAATTAGATTACCACCAAACATTAGCAAAGCGTAATCCGATATATTTGTGGAGTCCCGAATGTATACGCTGCTGGTTTTCACCTTTTCACTAGAAACCAAATAAGGAAGAGGATCACAAAAATTTTGTACAGACCAAATGGGCAGGTTGGAGTGGTAGGATAACAGGCCAAAAGGATAAATAAGTGTACAGATTGGGCTGACCGGTAACACCCTTGTAAAAGAATATCAAAAAACAACTACTGCCGTGATATATGATTAAAAAAACCAAATTATTTTAAACAATATTCTATATATTTTACTAAAATGATGAGATCATGTGTTTGGAGGTCACCCGCCTATATAACTTCTTTCATCAAGTCCACCCGTATATTAAAACTAACTTACGCAACCATGTACGTATCTGGTTTCATACTTTCATTTATACCCATTTCGGCAAGTGTATGCTATGAATTGTGAAATGACAAAAAATGGCCGAGTTTATAAAATTGTAGTAGTACATATATAAAAATCTAATGAGAACCAATTATACCCTTCATTTAGGTGTGATTTAGGAAATGTTAAGTGATAAAAACACGCTTTAGAGACTTTCAACCGTTTGACCAGCCCGACCCACTTGACTTTTTTTCCTTTTGGACTTTCTTTTACCATAAAAATAAGCTGAATTGATCCATTCATGAGTAAACATATCGAAACTACCAACCCTACAATGTATCTTACATTTGCACCCTTTGACTTGTCTACAAAGCCAATATCAAATTATGCGTTGCTAATGTTTGCCTTTGGTTGTTGATAAACTGGTCAACCCACCAGCCAATTTAACATCAGAATTAAAAATTTATAAATTGTAAATTATAAACTCAACCAGTTTACAACCTATTTACAGCCAGGTTACCAGACCAACGCGTTTGACCTGTCTAGATGAACAGGTTACACAAGTCGTGTCCAGGTTACATGGGCGTTTCCAGATTAAAGTTGGGTATTTCTACACGAGTAACTAAACAAGTAGTGTTCAGGCTAGGTGATACCAACCCGTCAACGCAAGCCCACATGATTGCTACCCCCAAATAAAACCTTTGATATTATTTTATCCAAAACATAAAAAAAAGGATATTACTGAGATACAACACTTGAAATCATATTTGACGCAGTGACTAGAAAATAAAAAAAATAAGCAAGAACGTAAGTCTTCCAGATCAAACCTAGGTATCAGAATTTACCAGTTTCACCTGACCTGTTACCCAACCCGCCCAATTTGCCACCACTAGTGGTGACAAATGAGTATGAACAAATATTGCAAATCATACCAAGTGAAGTGAGCTCTTCTACATCATCTAGAGCCCCAATGGCTCCAAGTTGCAAGCTTTTTATCTGCAAGCACAGTTCTTGCAAAGGTGTTCTAAGAATTTCAGGTAGCTGATATCTAAGAATTTCAGGTAGCTGATACCGGAGCATAGAATCAAGGACCATTTTTGGATATAATCTATAACATACTCCAGGCTGTACTCTACCAGCACGGCCACGTCTCTGTCAATACCACCAGAGAATGACATGAGAAACAAGAGAGACAATTTCGACCAGTTTGCTTATGAACACGTCAATCTGGGTCATGTTTTATCTCAATAGGGTAAAAATTTGAAAAGAAAAAAAAACTGAACTTCAATAGATATGAGTTGAAAAGATAAAACAGTGGGTTTTATCTCAAACGTATAAATTTAAAGAAAAAAAAGAGGTCCAAAGAAAACAGATCAAAATGGTAAAAAGGGTTGACTTGGATTTGTGGTGTCTCAAATTGTTTTAAATGGGTTTAGGGGCCAAAAAGTTCTAAACAAGCCTAAACTTTAGACAAAACAATTAAACCGGCAATTAACAAACAATTAAAACAATTTTCTTACCGGAAAAAAAGGATTTTGAAGCGTATGATGAATAAACCGGCAATTAACAAACAATTAAACAATATTTAATTTAAAACATTTATAAATCCTAATTGTCGAAAAGGCATACCGCATGCCTAAAGGAGGGCGGTCAAAAATTTCCGTTGGTTGATAGTAGGCATTGAACCATGAAGAGGAAGGACTAGAAATTTTGTAGGATCACCAATAAAATTGTTAGTTTTGACATTGATGTTTGTATATAAAAAACATATCTGAAAGGTCTTGTATGGGTTAGTTAGAACTTGAAAGAATCTTTTGATCGATTGGGGGACAACAACCATTTAGCAACTTCTTCATATCTGCACAAACATTTCCATTAAGTGATCCCGTTAATAAAATTAATAGCCCTGGCGGTCTGAATCGCTCGAATAAATCCCTGCACCATTATCTTATACGTAATCTCATCGGCAGAACAACCGTTTGCTTTCATTTCTAGAAACAATGTATTTGCTTTATCAAGTTCACTCGCTTTACACAATCCATCAATCATGATGTTGTATGTATGCACATTAGGTTGCAAGCCTCTAGAAGAAAGACTCAAAAACATCCCATATGCATCATCAGTTTCCCCAGATTTGCACATAGCATCAATGATGCAATTGCACGAAACGATATCAGGAACAACACCATCATCATCCATTGTGTTGAACAAACTTCGGGCTTCATCTAGTTTCCCAATCTTAGGGTGTTCAATATAGTATTGAAAGTGACGATATCTGGTTTCAGACCACGGGATTTCATTTCGGAAGAAAGCATACGAGCCTCCTCAAGTCGGCCCGCATGAAACAACCACTAATAAGAGTGTTGTATGTAACTACGTTAGGATTAACACCATTCTTAGACATTTTGCTAAACATATTCAAAGCTTCATCTATTTGTTCGTTTTCGGAGTACCCTTTCATTAAGATGTTGTAACTCATAACAGCAGGCGTGCAACCTTGGCCGATCATGGAATCAAAAAACTTTAGGGCTTCATCTAGTTTCGTATTCTTGCAAAGGGCATCTAATAGAGTATTGTAAGTGGAAATATAGGGAGTCAAACCATGAGATTTCATTTCATACGGAAGCAAAAGCGCTTCCTCAAATCGGCCCGCTTGACACAGACTAATAATAAGAGTGTTGTATTTTACAAAACTAGGAACAATATCTTCGTCACACATTTCATGAAAAACACTCAACGCTTCATCTGTTTTTTTTTTGTTTTCGGAGTACCCTTTTATTAATATGTTGTAACTAATAACTGAATGAGTGCAATGTTGGTCAACCATAGAGTCAAACAACTTCCTATCAACATCCATTTTTCCAAGTAAGCAGTAACCACGAATGAGTGAATTGTATGTAACCGTGTTGGGTGTCACACCTCTTTGAATCATCAGTGACAACAAACATTCCGCTTCAGTTATCCTTCCTTCTTTACACAACGCATCCAACAAAGTAGAAAACGTGTGTACATTTATCGAGATGTTTCGAGCATGCATTTCACTCAACAACTCAAGTGCTTCATCCCACAAGTGTATACTACACAAACCATGAATTAAACAAGTGTACATCACCACATTCGGTGACACACCTTTCCTTTTCATTTCCGCAAAAAGCTTCAAAGCGTCTAAAAACCGTTACGCTTGCAAAGGCTGTCTATAACGCAGTTGTACTGGATAATCCCAGGTGGACAACTAGACATTTTCATATTCTGAAGTAAAATAATAGCAGAACGAGTATCCCCGATTTACAAAGACCATTAATCAGTGTATCGTAAGTCACTACACTAGGTTCAAACCCGTTCTTCACAATCCGATCGAACAACTTGATCGCTTGATGCAACTTATTGTTACCACATAGTCTCCTAATGAGGGTATTTAAAGTAGCACAATCGGGCCGGTATCCGAGTTCTGTGGCTTTCCTAGCAGCACGAATCCAAAGTCTACTCTTTTCAAGTGACAAAAGCAATTAATAGCAATGTGAACACACAAATTATGGGTTTCAAAAAAGGGTTGACTCCTAAAAATCCAAATTGTTTAATGAGTGAAATTGCAGCAGCAAAATGATTCATTTTCACAATAACTTATAATATCTTAGTGAATTCTGGAATAGGGGGTACTGGATTCCTACGGGCCATGTTCTTAAACATGCAAACGACATCTTCTAGGGTTTTAAGGTCTTTGCAATTTTAATTATTAGCAAAAGTATATGAACGATTGAAGAACTTACAGGAAACGTGAACAACAAGGAAAGATGGGTGAATTCCAAGAACGTAAAACGAATTATTCAACTTCATCATCGTCATAATGATAATGCCATGGTGTCTAAAACCCTAATTTCGGCAGTTAGGGTTATGGGGTTTTGGTATTGAAAGGAATGCCATATGAAGAAATTTTGTAAATCGAATTGAGGGGGGTTGCAAACTGGCTGGTTCACATTGAAATTTTCAGGCCTGATTGACAAAGTTTGTTTGATGTTTTATTAGAAAAAAAACATTGAAATTTTCAAGTGAAGATGTACATTAGCGAATGTTTTGACCGGAAACCGGTCACCTTCCGGTCCATTGGTCGGACCGGTCGATAACTATGATTAAATAATATGTATAATATAATAATTGTGATCAATGTTAACTTAGTCCATGAACAATAAGTCGAAAACTATGATTAAAAAGCATGTTGTTAGTGTCAACTACAAAGGAGGACAATTGCTAAAGGTTTTTCTGCTCAGATAAATTACTGTTGATGGTAACCGAATAACTAACAAAAATTTGTGGTTATTGTGATTGTTATCTACATATATATATAAGAAATATGTTTGGTATGTTTTTACAAACACTTCCGATGGATGTTTTTTCTTAAAGGAAAGCCATACTCATTTTTGTTTTGGTATTTGTAAACTATTTTCAACCATTTTGAAAGAAACATTGCTAGTAGGTGCAGTTGCACAATGGTTCTTTAACTCGAATATAATTCTAGCAAACTTCTTGAAAATTGCAAGTAATGATCATGTTAATTCTTTTATCATGGTGAGCCTCACTTTGTATATAATTTTTATTTCATTTTTTCACAATGTCTTTTTAAGGCATTTAGATGTCATATCAGCACTTAGGCGTTAAACATCACGTCGTCGGCGCCAAGGCCTCAATTGATCAACGAATAAGAACCCTATCACGAAGGGCGCTAAACTACTACATATAATCTAAGATTAATCTACAAAATATCATTAGAATCTGACATCCTTCAATGTATCATGTTAATTGGCGATTTTTAAAATCTCTGATGATAATTAATACAGATGATTGTTTTTTACCCACTTATGAAGAGGTTGATCCATTATATATATTTTCAATATTTAAAAGGAAAGAGTTCTAACTTGTTAAGGAGCTCAGAAGTTGTCTATTATATATTTTCAATATGTAAAATCTCTTTAATATTTCCTATTAAAAAACTAGACTAGTATTGATAATGTATTATTATTTATTACTGTAAAAATAGCATGTTGCGGACAAGGGCCATACAATGGGATCGGACTTTGTACCCCGATGTCGAATGTATGCCCAAACGGGGACGCTTATGCGTTTTGGGATGCATTCCATCCGTCTGAGAAGGCAAGCAGACTTATTGTGGAACTGATTATGAGTGGAACAACTGAGTACATGAAACTCATGAATCTAAGTACCTTTTTGGCTATATATTCTAATCAGCTTTAGCTATTGGTATTGTGTGTATCCAAACAGATACTCCATAACCACAAATTAATGTCTGTGTTTTCTTGGATTTGTGTTTTTTTCGATGTAGTAATTTAGACTAATGGTTTAGCTTGATATAACATGATATCGAACTTTTTGATCTTTTTTTTTTAAATTATATATGTGTAGTTCAATAAGATTTAATTTCCTTTTGTTTTTAGAACTTAAATCTACACCTAATTTTACTTTACACCTCATAGCCGGATTTAAACCCTCAACTTCCAAGGGAGATGACACCATTTGACACACCAAGATAACATTGGACTAAATGCCCTTTGGTTAGTATGATTAGAAAAAAAAACACACATGATGTAGGATAGTATTGTTAAGAATATAGTTGAAAATATGTTTTTCAGTTTGTACACATAGTTATGAGTTATATAATTAATAATTAATCGCTTTGTGTTCTAGTTTAAAGTTTACATCGAGCTAATGAAGTTAAGATGATATTTGCTCCCTCTTGAGATTAAGGGTTCGAGCCCTATCGAAGACATATTTTTGTGCAACTTAAGCCGTTCAAAAGAAAGATGAATAAGATTGATGTTTAAATTCGTGATTTTGTTACGAAACTTGCACGTTTTAGAGGGAATATAGAGCAAACTGTCAAAATCATCCTTAAGCTTTGTGCACTTTTGCTTGGTCCGTCCATTTTTATTTCTGAACTGGAGGGAAGCTTACGAGTTAATGATTTCCATGGAGGTGAGGTCATCCATGGGCAGAGGTTCCTTGTGGTGTCGTATATTTGTTTATGTTAATTGAGGTACTTTTGGTTTTTAGCATTATATTTATTGGAGGGAATCTTACCGAACATTTGACAAACAACAAAATTAATAATTATGTCTTTTTGGCTGAGTGGTTTTGATATTTTCTTTAAAAAAATTGAAAATGTTAGGAATCTCAAAAAAAAAAAAAAAAAGCGATACTTGAAACGACTTAAGTTGCATAAATTGACAAGATTTGTTGAAAATTATCAATGGATGTTATTAAACTATGGAGAAAAATATAAAATAAAAATCATCTTGTGTGATTAATTATACCGAGCAACCAAAACTTCATGGGCGTCAATTTGAAGAACAACAAATTAGTTTGAGCTTTTCTTTTTTACTTTCAAGGTTAACTAAAAAGTAACATACTTTTTGTTAACATTAGTTAGTATTATTTTTAACATAATAAGTTAGTGTTAGACCACAAAAGTATTATAAGATGTACTATGATTCTAAAAATTACAACTTTGAAAGTTACTCTTCAAATCATAGTTGTCAAAGGCGCAAGGCGCAAAGGTGCGGTTTGGGTCTAAATGTAAGGGTTTAAAAAGCAAGGGGTTTTTTAGGCGAGTCGTCTAATATAAAAATATAGTTTTAGGGATTTTAGACATCTTTTACGCTTCCTTAGGGCTAGTTTTAGGTTGTTTCCAGGCTAGTTTAGGGTTCTTATAATTGTTTCAAACATGTTCAAACGCTTTTTGCCCGGAACTTCGTTGAATTTTGGCCTGAAAATGTGCCTGAGAGCCTGAAAGCGGGGATTTTGAAGCGAAGCGAAAGGGCTGGATTCGACCTAAAAAGCGAGCCTAGACACGCGACTGACTGAGCCTTGACAACATAGATTCAAATATACTAGTTTTAACAATCGATAGGGACCACATGTATAAAGTTATGTTATAAACTAAATAATAATAATAACTAGATTTATCACCCGCCGCAATGCGGCGGGGAGTAAAGTCGTGCCGAATAGCATCATTGCCACACCACCACCAGCGACAACCAATACTTAACTTACAGTGTGTTAATGAGAAGAAATTAAACTGCAACGTAAAACATAGAACATAATAATTAAGTCGATTTAGGATCCCATGTGTTGTAACTAACCTGTCAAAAGGGGAAAAGATAAACGACGTAAAAAAGTTGTACCACACGTGCACGTTGAGCCGTGTTAACTCGCAAAATCTAGTACGAAGCGTTAAAACGAAATGTTAAAATGTTGAACCACACACACGTTATGCCGTGTTAACTCGCAAAACTTAAAACAAAAAAATTTGCGAAATATGAAAAGTGTCGGGACCAAAGTTGAAAGTACAAAAGTTGTGAGGTAAAATTGTCAGAGATGAAAACTTTTGGTGTTAAAAGTAGAAAAACCAGTAGTTTTGGGTCAAAAGTGAAACAGTGAAAAAAATTTTAAAACCTCCCAAAACATGATGTACATACCTATATGCATACAAATGTTGCTAATTTATATTTGTTAATAATAATATTTGTTTTTATTTATTCCCACAATCTAGTGGTACCAATTTAGTAAATCTTGGATCCGATTAAAAAATGGGTCATCTTTATGGGTGACGTATAACAAGTGAAGACAAATTGTGCACCAAACCACCCCATTAAGGAACTTGGATCCATATTGCTTTGCACTTTGCCATCTTTGTTATTTGCTCAATGCGCTTAAAAAGATTCATTTTTAGATTCCTCACATCATCATCATCATCATCTTTCCGTTTTCATTATTAGATTCATTAGTTTTTTTTTCCTAGGACACGTTAGTTTTAAGAATAAATACAAAGTGTATAGTATAGAATAGTAAAGTTATGAACTCTAGAATCATATTTAATTATCTTTTGATTTTTAAAGTTTTATCACTCACTTGTAAAGTTCTACATCATGATTATTAACTCTAGCCACTTTGGTAAAAACATTCATCACTAAAAGAGGTTATGAATTATACTAGCATGCTTGTCTTACATTAAAGTCAACTAGACAGAGTGACAAAAACTCAAAAATATGACATTTATTTTGTTTGCTTCAAGTGATATCAACATTTCCTTGAAACCATATATATATAGGATACAACAGTGGTAGATCTAAAAAACGTCAAGGGGTAACGTTTCAAAATTTTCTTTTCTATAGGCCGTGCAAAGCGAAAGCAGAGAACAAGAACAGATAATAGTTATCAAATAAAAGTTGGTAATTTCTAAATGCAATAACGATTACAATATGGGCTTTTACAAAGAGGATTCAATATTTGGCGGTTTTGTCAAAATTCTTAAATCAAAAAATTGAAAATAAATGACTGAAATTAAGTAATACGTATGTAAATAGACGTGTAAATTGTTTCAATCAAGGATTCATGTGTTTTATATTTTTAAATAGAAAAGTGCAGAAGGTTGCAAATTTTGGGGGAAACCTTCATTGACGAAATGGAAGTCTTAGATCAATGATTTCGGGTCTAACAGGCGGGCCAAACCTCCAACTCGTCAAGACCTTGTAATGGCCGGTTACCTCACTCATAGCCCAGGTTATGCTCATTTAAAGTGTGGACCTTTTCAGTCATGTTTTCCCTTATTTAGCCAGTCAAGATATGAGTCTGCCAACTTTTGGATCAGCTCATCATTATAAACTCAGTAAAAACTATTACTAACATGATATAAATGGTGCAATACTACCATGTGTGCGCTTATGCCCTGACAACGGGCCTAAAGGGAAACGGATCTTTAAGGTCGATCTTACTATATATGCGAATATTCTCGTATATTCCTACCACAATTTGCTTTGCAAACTATTACCAATTGTCTTTTTGAATCGTCTTTTCAAAGATGCTACCGCTCATAGATTTAACCTTCCGAATCAATTATGATCCAACAATAAGACTACTAATGAAAAATATAAGCTTTAGTACGTGGTAACAAATATATTTATATTCAAGTTGCACAATATATAATGGTATAATGCGAAAAGGAGGTTGTCTTTAATCTTTATGGGTGACATAGACCAAGTGAAGACAGGCAATACACCAAACCACCCCATTAAGGAACTTGGATCCATTTTGCACTTTGCCACCATTATTGTCACCACAATGTCTTAAAAGATTCATTTTTAGATTCCGCACATCAACTTTCCTGAATCCACTATTGGATTCATCATACATTCATATATCATACCTCGTTAGTGAAAGTTGAGATATAAATATATTATTATAAAATTATATAGAAAGCATGAGAGAAGATGAAAACTTTAAGGGATGAAATAATAATCATTTTATTTTATGTTATTATAATAAAGTCACTTCCATGGACGGAGGTAAGTAGTCGAGAATAAATAGGGTCAAGTTAGTGCCGTGTCTAGAAAAAACGTTAAGGGATAACGTTTCAAAAATATATTTTTTATAAAGGCTGTAAAATCGAAAAAATGTCAATTTTCTTTCTAAAATTTACGTTACCGTGGGGGCTACCTGTTGAAAACAATTTAATCAAACAGAAAATTAATTATTTTATTATTAATTACCGAGTTATTGGCCAAACCAGTTTCTTCAAACTTGAACAAACTGATTGAAGAAAAGTAGAAGGAGACTGTCCCGTTATCGGACGAATTTAAATAACACGCAAAAACTAAAACCAACCTGGCGATTTAAGAAACCGAGATTCTTGAACTGCACGGATGATTCCTGTCCTTAAAGGATTTTACGCGCCCGTATTGCTATGAGCTACAGCGTAAACTCCCAGGATTCAATGCAGAACTGATCTGGTATTCCAGCAGCAATGGAAACCAGGAAACGCAGAAGCTGGAGAAGAAACAGAGGCACAGAGATGACAGTCTGCGAAAATTAGAGTGTTTGAATGGGTAGCAGGAGGCCTTTATTTATATGTTGAGATCATAACTGAGAATGAGAAAAACGGGGAATGGGATAACCATTATCACAAACAGATTCGAATTCCTGGGTATATCCCATACGATTCGAATTTCCTAGAGATAAACCCCACTGGTTTCGAATTCATCTCTCCCTCTATCCCAGTTTTATCGCATTCGATCACGATCCACAGCACTGAACCGGACCCCAGCTAAAATAAAAGCTCCTCAGCTCCTAGCGACGATAAGTGCACCTCAAACGCGCCCATTCGCGAGCTCGCGGCTCGGCTCGGCTCGGCACGCGTGTGGGCTTGACCCACTTCTCAACCCATTTAACACTTTGGAGGCCCATAAGGGGGAATCCCTTATAAGGCACTCAAATTTCACTACCCCCACCAATGTGGGTTGGAGGAAACATACCAACTTGTATGTTCCTCATTAATAATTCCAACAATCCCCCACCAAGTTGGAATGTTTCCTCTCACTTAGAAAGATGATGTCGCTAGGTGTCACGAAAATTAAACCTAGTTTATTTTGATAAACAAGAAGAGACAGATTCGATGGTGTCCTATGGAATTAAACCACTAACCTGATAGCCCCCTTCGGTTTACCCCCACACATCACCGGCCGACTTTGCGTTCTCACTGAGCGCGAATATGGCCGTGCGCTATAAATCCTTTTCATGACCCTTTAGAAGACAAACCACTTATCTTCACTCGAGGCAGCACCACCCCTAGATCATATAGGCAAAGTTTTACATCATCCACGTTGCTTGGATGCCTCCAAAACTTTGTTAAGAGCATTAGCTCACCCTTGCTCTCGGCAACGACGTACCATCATACCTCACATGGATCTATCAAAATTGATAGTACCTTCTATCGTTAAGTGACTTCGTTTTTACCCATTAAACTTGAGAAATAGGAGCACTAAGTTCAAGTTGGGTTTCCATCACTAACGATTCTATTGTGGTTTTAGACCCATGTCTCTCGCGGTATTCACTACCAAATCTCTCGTCAGAGGTTTAGTAAACGGATCAGCCAAGTTCTTACTCGTCTTGACATAGACAACCTTGATTGTACCACTTTCAAGAAGTTGTCTCACATAATTGTGCCGTAGACCTATGTGTCTTGACCTCCCATTATACTCTGCGTTGTATACTTTAGATAGTGTGGCCTCACTATCACAATATATGGGAATATACGACATTGGAACATCCCACAAACGGATGTCAGTAAGTAGATCTCTAATCCACTCTGCTTCCTTACCAGCCGCAGCTAGTGCTATGAACTCAGCTTCCATAGTTGAGTGGGCAATACACGTCTGTTTCTTGTTCGCCCAAGAAATTGCTCATCCTGCTAGAGTGTAAATCCACCCACTTGTAGATTTTGAATCACTGGTGTGATCAATCCAGCTCGCATCAGAATAACGTTCGAGTATTCTGGAATTAGACGTGTATGTCAGTTCTAAGTTACTGGTCCTTTTCAGGTATCCAAGTACTCTACCCACTGCTTTCCAGTGTTCTGTCCCTGGATTGACAGTATACTGACTCGGTTTGCTTACAACAAAAGCAATATCAGGACGAGTACAATGTGTTGCATACATCATACTTCCAATAGCACTCGCATACTCTAGTTGAGCCACTGCACTCTCTGAGTTCACATTTAAGTTTCCAACACTACCCCTATTCAAAGGCTATATCTGCTCTAGGTCAAGTGACATTGATAATTTTTATATTTTATGTAGAACGTATAGGACGAGATTTGTAAGTTGACCCTAGTCTTTTCTTAATGATTCCAATTAAAACTTGGTGGAAAATGAAAACAAATTTGTTTAATGGCCTTGATGGTTTCTCCAGATTTTCCCTTCAACACATGTCATGGGTTTAAAAAAAATTACAATTTTTTAGTTTTAGTTTTTCTCATTTAATTAGTTGTTATGAAATCCAGTCTCTCATTGAGAAGGGACTTGTACTTCTTAAATGTTAGTTTTTTATTTGCATCTTAGTTTCATCCTTACAACAAATATGTGACTTATCTACCGTCTGTGTACACTTTTTTTTTAAATAAGTTGTTATTATGGTTACAATAAACATATAGAGTTCAATTTAGTAACTATATATTTAGTTTTTTCATCCCTTCTACGTCGATTCAGTTCATGTGTCAATTGTTTTTTTAATCATAGTGTGTAGATTTTTATGCAATTTGTCTAGCTAAGTTCTCATGTTTTAGTGTATATATTTTTTATAATCAATACTTTTTTCTTAACTTTAAATACCACTTAAATATTCACTTTTGTTCAACTCTTTTATAAATATTATTTAATTTAATGAAACTTGATTACTCTGTGCTGATTATTACTTTTCAAGGTAAAGTGCCTAAAGTCTCTATCTATATGATAAGCCCAGTATACTATTATACTAAATATTATTTTAACAAGAGTTAAGTGTCATTTACATCCCTGTAGTTTGTTTACTTTTATCATTTCATGTCAAATTTCAAGATTATCCATTTTCCTCCTTGACATTCTCGAAACGTGTCATGTTAGTCCAAAAAACTAACTCTTGTTAAAAAGCTCAGTTAGCGCAGGGTTAAATGAGCATTTTACATAGTGGTTCAGAGGTTTTACATACCCTCCACCATACACCAACCTCCGAACCACTCCAAATTTACCACTGAGCTAACAGAGTTTTTTTAACTAGGGTTAATTTTTTTTGACTGAAATTACACGTTTCGAGAATGTTAGAAAAAAATGGTA
This sequence comes from Scalesia atractyloides, assembly GCA_947069175.1. Lineage (NCBI taxonomy): Eukaryota > Viridiplantae > Streptophyta > Magnoliopsida > Asterales > Asteraceae > Scalesia > Scalesia atractyloides. The sequence goes on from CAMTDV010001634.1 coordinate 6,013,978, forward strand.
CAAATTTGAAATTTGACTTGAAATGGCATAAGTGGACAAATTACAGAGATGTAAATGACACTTAACTCTCTTAACAATTATATAATTCAAATTTAGCATGCCTTGAATTTCATGGGGACAAGCTTAGGAGGTAGAAAGACTCAAGACAATAGCCTGGCAAGTTTGTCGTTAACAAAGTTTGCGGGTTAGTAATAGTATATCTTTCCTATTAATAATACTGAATATAATTAAAAATGTTTTTTAATGATGGTAAAAACAAGAAGATGTGGTAAAGATCTTGAAAACAAATGATTATATGCAGTAACATGACAAAAATTAACAAAAAAGGTTGATACAAAATAATGCACATAAGACACACAAGTGATGGGAGAATAAGTCATTAACGTTTGACATGTTGCAACTTTGTATGTGTGGAGTGAATTGTTGAACTTCAACTTTAAACTATCTGACAAAGAAGATCTCAAGAGAAATAAGGCATCAGGCGAAAAGGCGCAAAATCGATACATGGCAAATAGGTGAAACCCTCATTTGTGCACGGTCTAACATCAATCCCACTGCCTCACCCGTTATGTTGTCTGCTTTCTTTATTCATGGTTGTGTTGTACTCTTGACCTGCGTTTTAACTTGTGTAGGCGATGACGATGTTGTTCTTCGGTAAGTCAACTGAGATGGCCTTGAAGAGGCAACCGGTTGTAGCCAAGTTTTATAAGATTCGCTAATGATATTTGTTTTGTTGATTCTTATTTGAATTCAGATTTGAAAGCTGAATGGGATGATGAATGAGATGTGACAATGGTTGTTGTGGCTAATGCGACTTGAAATAAGCTCTTAGTTGCACCAATATTTATGCTTCTATTTACAAGATGGGCTTATTATCCTATTTAATTGAATTTTATACGTATCGGGATATCTGCTCAGAAGATAATCAGCAGGTTTTTGGGTGTCTTAAGTTGGAGGATGTTGTAGCATCAGATTGGCTTATGACTGAGAAGCTAAATGAATTGACCAAAATGGTGACTAACAATAGGCCGAGACCGGTGGAGTTGTAAGTGTCTCTAGACGCAATTAGCGTACGTTATGTAGACATTCATGGCGTTAAAAAGGTAGAATAGGTTTTTATGTGTAATAAACATTAGGTATTGACTATACTATATTATTATGCAATCAACAGTGTCTTTCGTATTTTTTACCTTTCGTTTTGACTTTTTACCATATTGTGACGTTACCCACCGCAACGTGCGAGGCTTAATTCTAGTTTAGTTTAATCATCTCTTTACTTCCTTCTGGATCTCATGTCATTTTCTCATTTTGTTCAATTATGTCAATAAAAGTTGCCTATTCTGAATATTACCCCTTTAAAAATGTAATGAAACGAAACATGAAAATAGCGTGATGTGTAATGACTTTATGCAATAATACAATATGTTATTCAAATTAATGATTTCATATATTTAACTAGTGGACGGCATTTCATGATTGTGCCACATTGGTAATAACATGAGTCATGCTTCCACCGTCATTTTCAAAAAGTGTATATATTAAGAAAAATAGACGACCATATATTTTGTCATCTCATTATTAAAAATGTGAAAAAGAAATACCTATATGAGCCTTCCCTCATTGTCTTCACTCATCACCCATCGACTTTATTTGGAAAAGAAGTTATAAAAGTGTTTCGTTATTAATGGGTTTCTAGTCTAGTGAAATCAAAGTCTATACTTAGAGCATTTATTCTCATTAGAGCATCCTCAACGGTAAATCTGTTGGTTGTCTGCTCATCAAACCAAAACTTAACAAACTTGCACTGTTGAAGGTGCTTAGTTGGTGTGGTCCAGCGGTTGGATGGTCCACTCAAGCGGACTGGTCCGGTGTGACGTGGAGGGCCCCAAGGTGGGGTATTTCTTAAAATAAAATAAAAAATTTATTTTCTAATATTTTTCTTAAATAAACTCTTATCTTTTATAAATTAAAAACCAAACCTAATTAAATTATATAAAAATATATAGGACAAATAAAAAATACATAAATCAAACTAAGCAATTACACAAACCTAATGTTAATATTACACGCTCCTAGTTTTAATATTACACTAACCTAAAATTAGATTATTTCATAAACCTAATTAAGCATACAATATTAATTCCAAATTAAACACATAAAGCCTAAAAAATTCCCAATGAAAAAGGTTGTCTGGTGGAGGTGGCACACTACGATCACTATCTCGATCGTCCGACCTATAATCTTGAGGTATGCGTCCCCAGTCAGGAGTTGAGGAGATGATTCATCGTGCACTGGTGATAGGTATTCATCACCCGAGTCTGTTTCATACCCTTCAGCCCAGCTGGGTAAGACTTGTGTTGGACGGAGTTTGTGGGTGGAGTGTTTGAGAGTGTACGGTTTGTGTTAAAGTTTGTTTAAAATCCCCCAAGTCGTATGTCACACCCCGTATTTCCAACACAATTCCGGTGGGCCCGGATGGGGAGTATTAGGACGTAAGATTGGTATCATCATGGTCAAACATATACATCACAACGGAAGTCTTGAATATTAAATATTATTACAAACCATAGAGTTTAAAAGTCTATAAAGTAAATACACGGTTTGCAATGTTAGATCCACATGCAGATCGAAAGTACGAAGATGATAGTCTCCGACATACTTTAGGCTTGACTAAGAACTTGCAAAATTCTTTACGTCATTACCAAGCAGCTCCTAGCCTATTCCGTGCCGAAACCTGTCACCTAGCCTTTTTGGAAAATACGTCAGTTTTCACTCGTAAATACATTTAACCGACTCATTTTTGAAAACATTAAAATTTGTTTAGGTGCATTGAGCACGAAAATCTTTTATAACCTGGGACAATTCAAAATGATCTTGTTTACAGTTTTACAAGTCTGTCAATACATATTGGGTCCGTGTAGAAACCGAATAACCTAATTAACCGACACACCACTTAATAAAACCCACGAGGAGTATATAAAAAATATAATTATTTAGCGTTAGCATCTTTCAGGTGTATGCCTACACCCTGTGCTTAGGTCGTGGCCATTAGTAACTTCAATGAGCCAAGGATATCCAGGACATGGTCGAGTTAACCCCCAATGTTTAAGTTATCAGACAATACAGAATAAAACGGGTTATAAGATTTAGTAAATCACAATTCAATAAACATGATCCCATACCCGACCAAGCGGTAAGATAATACCGTATCCGAAGCCCGTATAGGGAAAACAAGTTAAAGTATTTACCTGAGCTAGTTCTTCTAACGGATAGTAACTCAGTCGATAATCAAGAAGACAAATGCAAAGTATCGATATATTGGGAGGCTTATAGTCTGGATTGATGGTAGTAATAACCAATTAGAATGCTAACGGGTTTAGGTTGAGTCGTTGACTCAAACCGGTTAGCTTAAAGGATACGTGACGAAGATACGCTAGATTAAGCGATGACCGGAAAGAATGTCGTTTAAACCCGACAATACTAGGACTTGTATATTTTGGGTAAACATATAACATTCTGGATTTGATATAAAAATGATAAGATTAGACCTGTTTCGGTGAATTTACGTAACCTAGTCACGTAGGCTTAACCGTACGCCTAAAAGCGATACCGGGTAACTGGATGAGTCATATACAAGTTTTCTGTGCTAATATGCTGAAAATATGTTTTAATATCAGTAAGATACCAACATGCATGCTAGTTTTAAAATCGATTTCAGCTTCAAAAGGGTAATTTGGTCATTTTATGATTTATAAAAGAGTTGGTGATTATCTGATGTCATTGTCGTATTTTATTTATTAAAATATTTATTTTATGATGTTACATCAGTAAGATATCAAATATATGTGTGGTTTATAATTAAAGACCAAATTATGCCCGAAGGGTATTTTGGTCATTTCACACTTAGATTTGAAGGCTTATTTGGAAATCTGAGCTTATAACTTGTTTGTAAAAATATTTAAAATAACTTTTATTTAACACATAAAATCAGTTTGTAAAAGGTTTGGTTATGAAAATGTCTTTAAAACTCATTTTATGCACCGTAAGGGCATTATCGTCATTTATCGATACCATGCAAGAGCCTTTACATAAACTCAGTTTATAAACTGATTTAATATCCCAAATAATTCTAATTATATTGTAACATCAGTAGATAAAGTGTTTTATTTTAAGAGTTATGTTTAGAACATTTTATTTGCCGAAAAGGGCATTTTGGTCCTTTAAAAGCTTGATTTGCGATAATTAGGAAAAACTCATGTTATGACCAAAATAATGACATGAAATGTAAGCCAAACAAGTCAACATATCAGTAGATAACTTGTTTGCATGCTCGTTTTTATTTTAAATCTCATTTTACGCAAAAATGACGTATTAGTCATATTTAGCATATTGAATGAAACTTGCGCATAACTCGGAATATGATTATGATCATGTAGTATGACCTCAGAGGGTTATACTACATTATAATAGGATCATAATGCAACTTAGAATCGGCCTTGAAAGACAAAAAATCGGGTCAGAACTGAAAGTGAAAGTAGAAGTCAAACACCGTGACTTTCGGTTGCGAACCGACCTTAGACCTGGATTTGACGAGCCAGACATGTTCCCACATGTTCTTATAATTATTACCAAGTTATTAGGGTGACAAAAAAGATTTTATAACATGCACACCATCAGCTATGAATTATTCCCAAATCTGACCCAGTTTGACTTTTTATGCATTAGTTTGACTCGTCAATTGGTTATGCAAACGTGGTAATCAGGAGGTGACCTTTTGAGGGATGATTACCTACCTTATTACAATGAGTATGCCATGTTTGATTCGAACCATGGCTGGACGATAAGGATTTAAGCTCAAAGTCAAAGAAGTTTTACGACGAACTTGACTTTTAGCTTGAATGAGAAATAAATGAATGAGGAAGGTCAAGAACACTTACACAAGGTCCTTGCACGAAAAATGAGATGAACTTGAAGACCCTTGAATCTCCAGAACTTGCAGAGATTAGAGGGGTGAGTTTTAAGAACATGCAAGTTCTTTGTGGATGATCAAGGCCTCAATTTATGGAGTTGGAGGGTTGTGAGGATCAAGACAAGTGTTTGGCATGCACCCCTGATGATCCCATGTGTCTAGGGTCGTGTCTTGAGTAGAATATGGTGGGAATTCGTGAAAGATAAGCATACATGCAAGCTGCCACGTCCCTGCCCCAATTCTGCCATCTGCAGGTCCCTTGCAGACCGTATGGGATTACGGTTACGGTCCCAAGGACCTTCAGGCCCCAAAAATAATAACACGGTTACGGACCTTAACCGCAATGGCTTGCGGTCCGTAACCAACCCCAGAGATGAGAATTTAAGGAATTTTGAGATTTAGCCCCTTGGCTTTATAACCTTCATCGTTCAGAGGTTCTTAATTAACATAACGATGTTCTCGGTCCCTCTCGGTTGTCGCACGGCACGAGGGTCAGCGGGACACGTGTCGGGGTTTGATTAGGTAGGATTTTACGAGGTTTTACATCCTCACCCCCTTAAAAGAAATCTCAACCTCGATATTTTATTCAAACAAGATAAGGTACTTCTATCGCATATTGGATTCGACTTCCCACGTATACTCGGGGCCTCGACGGGCATCCCATTTCACCTTTACAATAGGTATTTTCTTTCTTCGGAGCTTCTTGACCTGTCGATCTTCGATTGCAATTGGTTTCTCAATGAACCTCAGGTTTTCATCGATCTGAACATCCTCATGAGACATTGCTAGCGACTTATCGGCTAAACATTTCTTTAAATTGCAAATGTGGAACACATCATGAATTCCACTTAACTTCTCAGGTAATTTTAGCTTGTAAGCTACCGACCCAACACGTTCGATGATCTCGAACGGTCCTATGAACGTAGGGCTTAGCTTGCCCTTCTTCTCGAAGCGCATTACACCTTTCCAAGGTGATACCTTCAACAACACCTTGTCCCCTACTTGGAACTGCAGAGGTTTGCGTCTCTTATCTACGTAGCTCTTCTGCCTATCTCGGGCAGCTTTGATACGATCAAGAATCTGACCAATCTTTTATGTCGTCTCTAGGACTATCTCAGGTCCTGATAGTTGGGCCTCCCCAACTTCCGCCCAACAAATAGGCTTTCGACATTTTCTCCCATACAAGGCCTCGAAAGGAGCGGCCTTGATACTCGTATGATAACTGTTGTTATAGGAGAATTCGATTAGGGGTAAGTGGTCATCCCAGCTTCCACTTAAATCGATCACACAAGCGCGAAGCATGTCTTCTAGTGTCTGGATGGTACGCTCACTCTGACCATCGGTCTAAGGATGGTAAGCCATACTGAAGTTCAATCGGGTGCCTAAGGATTGCTGGAAACTCTTCCAGAAGTGAGAAGTGTATCTTGTATCTCTATGGATACAATAGATACCGGCACACCATGCAGTGACACGATTTTATCCACGTAAAGCTTGGCTAACTTGTCAGATCTATGTGTCTCCTTTATGGGTAAGAAATGTGCTGACTTAGTCAGTCTATCGACAATGACCCATATTGTGTCATTTCCACTCTTTGTTTTAGGCAACTTGGTAATGAAATCCATAGTTACCATCTCCCATTTCCATGTGGGGATTACCAGTTGTTGTAGAAGTCCTGACGGCTTCTGATGTTCTGCCTTGACTTGCGAACATGTCAAGCACTTCGCTACATGATTGGCAATGGATTTCTTCATACCCATCCACCAATAACTCGGTTTTAGATCCTGATACATCTTGTCACTTCCAGGATGAATCGAATATTTGGAGTTATGTGCTTCCTGGAGGATTATATCTCTGAGTCCTCCATGGATCGGAACCCAGATCCGATCATTCAACCTGTACAATCCGTCCTTTCCAGGTGCCAATTGTTCAATTGTTGCACCTAACTTCTCCTTACCAATTTTGACTTCCGACATTGCTTGTTTTTGAACATTTAGCAGTCTATCGTTCAAACAACTTCTTATTTCAATGCTCTTGGCATTGATTCTCAAGGGTTTCATCCTTTCCTTGCGACTAAGTGCATCTGCAACTACATTTGCCTTGCCAGGATGATATCGTATTTCACAATCATAGTCGTTTAATGTCCCCATCCAACGGCGTTGTCTCATGTTCAAATCCTTTTGATTGAACACGTGTTGGTGGATTTTGTGGTCAGTGTATATAATACACTTTGTACCATACAAATAGTGTCTCCATAACTTTAGTGCAAACACCACTGCACCAGTTCCAAGTCATGGGTAGTGTAATTCCTTTCATGGACTTTTAATTGTCGCGATGCGTAAGCGATCACCTTGCCCCTTTGTATAAGTACACATCCCATGCATGTGTGCGAAGCATCACAGTAGACGACAAATTTTCAGTACCTTCAGGCAGAGTAAGTACAGGATCATTGCTCAACTTGTGCTTAAGAATCTCAAAGGATTCTTGTTGCTTCGGACCCCAATTAAACTTGACAGTCTTGCGGGTTAAGGTAGTTAGAGGAGTGGCTATTCTTGAAAAGTTCTCGATGAATCTCCTATAATAACCGGCCAGTCCTAGGAAACTACAGATTTCCGAAGGAGTATTGGGTGCTTCCCAATTCATGATAGCTGTAATCTTAGCTGGGTCAACTTGGATGCCACGTTCGCTCACCACATGTCCTAAAAACTGGACCTCTCTAAACCAAAACTCGCACTTAGAGAACTTTGCATAAAGCTTTTCTTGTCTTAGGAGTTCTAGAATACACCTTAAATGTTTCTCGTGATCTGCTTGACTACGAGAATATATAAGGATGTCGTCTATGAAGACAATGACAAACTTATCTAAGTATGGTTTGGAGACTCTATTCATAAGATCCAGGAATGCTGCTGGCACATTAGTGAGTCCAAAAGGCATCACTAAGAACTCATAATGACCATATCTGGTTCTAAAAGCAGTTCTCGGGACGTCTTCACTTCTGACTTTCAGCTGATGGTCCCAGACCTTAAATCGATCTTTGAAAAGTAGCTAGCTCCTTGCAACTGGTCGATAAGTCGTCGATCCTGGGTAAAGGGTAACGGTTCTTGATTGTTACCTTGTTTAACTCACGATAATCAATGCACAAACGCATTGATTCGTCTTTCTTCTTCACGAACAATATAGGAGCTCCCCAAGGCGATGAGCTAGGCTGTATAAAGCCTTTCTCGAAAAGCTCATCCAGTTGGGTTATTAGTTCCTTCATCTCTGTAGGTGCTAATCGGTAAGGAGCCTTTGCAATTGGTCCGCTCTAGGCAGGATATCAATCCTAAACTCTACCTGCTATCAGGGGGTAAACCAGGAAATTCTTCAGGAAATACATCTACATATTCTACATATTCTAAGATAACTTTCAAGTCTTCTACTTTTGGTTTGGGTTTGTCAATGGTTACTTGTGCCATGTAGATGACACAGCCTTTCTTAAACATCTTGAGGCTTTCCGAAGAGACACATTTTCAGGTAATCCGTGGTGTTGATCTCCTAATATGGTAAGGGTTTCACCGGATGGGGATACGATTTCGATAAGTTTCTTATTGCACGTGATGCGGGCTTGGTTATAGGATAATCAATCCATGCCTAAGACTACATCGAATCCTACCAACTTCATTGGCAAAAGAGAGACTGGAATAGTTTGATTCTTTATGGATATGGAACATCCATCAAGAATGGTAGAAGCGGATTCTAAGGTTCCATCGGCGAGTTCTACTTCATAGGTTACGTCTAAGGTTATTGCAGGCAAATTTAGAAATTCACAAAACTTGTGACTTACGAAAGACTTATCAGCTCCGGAATCAAACAAAACTCTAGCAAAAATGTCATTAATGAGAAAAGTACTTGTTATGACATTGTTGTCGTTGATGGCCTCCCTAGCAGTCATCTGGAAGGCTCGGGCGTTTCCTTTCGTTGCCCCTCCATTCTTGGCACCATCCTTGGTGGCCTTAGGGCAGTTGGTCTTTTTGTGGCCCTTCTCGCCACATCCATAGTAAGACGCGTCCTTCAGATCCTTTCACTCCAAGGTCTTGTGCCCCCATTCTCTTACAAATTCCACAAGGCTTAGCCTGTGGATCAAATCGACACTGACCCCCGTGTCTCTTCTTGCAAATCTTGCACGCGGGTCTATCATCGGACCGACCTTGGTTTCCTTTGAACCCAGACCTCTGCTTCTTCCTGTCAAATTTGTGGGAGTTGTCATCCTCCCTCTTCCTTTTCCCCTCAGCATCATTCTTAACTAATCTTTGCCTCACTAGGTCTTGAGTAAGGGACAGTGCCATGTCCACAGCAGACCGGTAAGTGCTCGGCTTAGAAGCCTTGACCATCCCCTTTATTTCTGGAGCAAGCCCATTAATGAAACGCGCAATGCGCTTTGCTCTAGGGTGACAGGTAAGGAACTAACCTCGACACGGAATTGTAATCAGTGACAAACTTGTGGCAATCTAGATTCTTCGTAGAGAGTGTCAAGAAATCGGACTCTATCTTCTCCACCTCGTGGGGAGGGCAATATGTCTCCTTGATCAAATCAACAAACCTTCTCCATCCCAAATTATACAGGGCCACCTTCCCTGTAGAATGCACCATTGCCTTCCACCATATCAGGGCGTCGCCCTTGAAAGATTGAGACACAAACTTCACCACATCATTTCTAGCACAACCGCTAATATCCACAATGGTTTCCATCTTATCTAACCACCTAAGGCATTCCACCGCGCCTTTTTCACCGTTAAAGTCTCGTGGCTTGCAGGAGACAAAGTATTTGTAGGTGCAACCATCTCTGACGGGACGGTCTCTTTCTCTATGCTCGTGTGACCATTGGTCATGTGTCTTTCTAGATTCACTCCTCTTATTTGAAAAATGAACAGAGCTACTCCTCTTAGCTGAGGATCGTGGAGTAGATGCGGTTCTAGAGTTAGTAGTGTTGGTATCTTTTAGCTTCTCCAGGGCTTTGTTCATGGCCTTGCTTACAGCCTCATCAATGCGAGCTTGGAACGCATCGTTGTTTACATTGACATTTGCATGGTCGTCATTCTCATGGTGACTATTGGCTCCTCCAGAGTCAGCCATCTTGCAGATCTTGGTACTACACAGTTTAAAAGTCCATTAGTTGATCATTGCAATTCATGACTTGTAGTGTATCATGGTATTCTTTAACCATTTAGGTACATTAAAGTACACGCTTCTTAATAAACTTGGCACAAAAGGCTTAGATTTTAAAAATCATGAATGGTGTTTGGACATGAGATTCATGGCTTAAAGACATTTCATCACTAATGGATGTTTGAATTTTCTTATTGTCATTGCATTTCTAACAAGATGTTATAAGATTGATTACTTATGATCGATGAGGTTTGGGCGTAGCCCAACTACCTCGATGACTATTGTGATTCCTCAAGTCACACTGCCAGGAGAGTCAACATCACTTAAATGTTAACTAGAATTAATTGTCTTAAAATGGTTTTTATAATAAAGCCTAGGTTGTATTTATGATAATTTTAATAAGGTTTGGAGCGTGGCTCACTACCTTGGACAGGAACCTTAAAGGTTACAACGTCCTTGACTCTAATGGATGATTAAGTATGGCATGTAAGACATTCATCCCTGAGTGATAATGGGAAGTGTTCACCATTCTTGATGTACACTACGATCTTGTTAACCATTAGGCTTTGAGGTGGAATATAGTTCACCGCATCTGGATAGAAGGGATACTCTTCCTTAGCTATCATGATAGAAGGTTATGAGTCCTTAACTTATCATAGTTTGCCAATTTATTATGGTCTATTGCCATTTGGCTGTGTAAACCATTAAGAAAATCTTTCGGAATTTTTAGCGGATTAATAAATATCGAGTAAAGTCGAGACGATCGCTTGAACAAAGGATATTTCTAATACTTATATATACACATATAAAATTTTGAATTCTTTCTCATTAAATAAATAAGGGATTACATTAGGGCCTTAAAAGATCTTTTAATTAAAACTAAGATTAATTGGTCCTCACATGGGCCTAACAGAACTAACTAGTCCACGCAGGGACTGGAACGAAAATACTTGTCCACGCAGGACTAAAATGAAAACATTTGTCCACGTAGAGACTAAAATGAAAATACTTGTCCACGTAGGGACTGAAATAAAATACTTGTCCACGCAGGGACTAAAATAAAAATACTTGTCTACGCAGGGACTAAAATAAAATACTAATAGCCCAAACCTTACTCATCCTTCTTTCCTTTCCATATTTTTGTCAGCTTCTTGAAGGCCTTGAAGGTTTTCTTCTCCTTTTTCTCGGTTTGGCGTTGCATCTGCTCCACTCTTTCTAAGGCCTGATTAATGGCCTCTAGTTGTGGCGTTGATTGAGGTGTTTGCTACACGGGGGTTGCGGTTGAGACTGGGATGCAAAAGGGTATTGGTATCCATAGCCAGGATATGATGTAGCTGAGCTTATAACTTGTACCTACTGTAAAAATATTTAAAATAAGTTTTATAATCAGTAGATAACAAATCTTGATGCTTAGATATGGTTTTAACCCATACTATGCGTCGAAAAGGCGATAGAGACGCTAAATGACGATTTAATCGATGTTTAAGGAAAATTGTAGTTTTGATCAGGTTTATATATTCAAAATATTTATTTAACACATAAAATCAGTTTGTAAAAGGTTTGGTTATGAAAATGTCTTTAAAACTCATTTTATGCATCGTAAGGGCATTATCGTCATTTATCGATACCATGAAAGAGCCTTTACATAAACTCAGTTTATAAACTGATTTAATATCAAATAATTCTAATTATATTGTAACATCAGTAGATAAAGTGTTTTATTTTAAGAGTTATGTTTAGAACATTTTATTTGCCGAAAAGGGCATTTTGGTCCTTTAAAAGCTTGATTTGCGATAATTAGGAAAAACTCATGTTATGACCAAAATAATGACATGCATGTAAGCCAAACAAGTCAACATATCATTAGATAACTTGTTTGCATGCTCGTTTTTATTTTAAATCTCATTTTACGCAAAAATGACGTATTAGTCATATTTAGCATATTGATGAAACTTGCGCATAACTCGGAATATGATTATGATCATGTAGTATGACCTCAGAGGGTTATACTACATTATAATAGGATCATAATGCAACTTAGAATCGGCCTTGAAAGACAAAAAATCGGGTCAGAACTGAAAGTGAAAGTAGAAGTCAAACACCGTGACTTTCGGTTGCGAACCGACCTTAGACCTGGATTTGACGAGCCAGACATGTTCCCACATGTTCTTATAATTATTACCAAGTTATTAGGGTGACAAAAAAGATTTTATAACATGCACACCATCAGCTATGAATTTATTCCCAAATCTGACCCAGTTTGACTTTTTATGCATTAGTTTGACTCGTCAATTGGTTATGCAAACATGGTAATCAGGAGGTGTCCTTTTGAGGGATGATTACCTACCTTATTACAATGATGTATCCATGTTTGATTCGAACCATGGCTGGACGATAAGGATTTAAGCTCAAAGTCAAAGAAGTTTTACGACGAACTTGACTTTTAGCTTGAATGAGAAATAAACTGAATGAGGAAGGTCAAGAACACTCACACAAGGTCCTTGCACGAAAAATGAGATGAACTTGAAGACCCTTGAAGCTCCAGAACTTGCAGAGATTAGAGGGAGTGAGTTTTAAGAACATGCAAGTTCTTTGGTGGATGATCAAGGCCTCAATTTATGGAATTGGAGGGTTGTGAGGATCAAGACAAGTGTTTGGCATGCACCCCTGATGATCCCATGTGTCTAGGGTCGTGTCTTGAGTAGAGATATGGTGGAATTCGTGAAAGATAAGCATACATGCAAGCTGCCACATCCCTGCCCCAATTCTGCCATCTGCAGGTCCCTTGCGGACATTATGGGATTACGGTTACGGTCCACAGGGACCTTCAGCGCCCAAAAATAATAACACGGTTACGGACCATAACCGCAATGGCTTGCGGTCTAACCACCCCCAGAGATGAGAATTTAAGGAATTTTGAGATTTAGCCCCTAGGCTTTACATCTTTCGGAGGTTCTTAATTAACATAACGACGTTCTCGGTCCCTCTCGGTTGTCACACGGCACGAGAGTCAGCGGGACACGTGTCGGGGTTTGATTGGGTAGGATTTTACAAGGTGGTACATCGTAGGTGATCAAATTGCAGTTGAGCCATGGTGTACAGTTCAACTCATTATCTGTTAGAGGATTTGATCAATGAACTCTTCCGGAGATGGTGGGTTTGAAGGTTGAAGATAGGAGATTGTAACAGGTGGAGGGTTTGCAAGATGAGGATTTAAACGGAGTGATCACCTATGCTTTTGTGCCGGTGGAGGGTTGATTACCGTTGGTCGAAGGTTTGCGAGATAAAGATTTAAACGGAGTGATCACCTGAGGTTCGGTGGTCAGGCTGTTCCACTTTGATTAAAACCACCACCCATAACTTCGAATTAGGTTGATATTTGCAGTGAAATGTGAAGTGAGATGTGAAAATATGGGAAATAGATTTTGTATTTATAGGGACTGGAAAATAGTCGTTTGAAACAGTCGTTTGAAAAGAGATGTTGGAATAGTAACCGTCTGAAAGTATAATCGCTGGAACAGTAACCGTCTGATGTGCTCATAGTTTAGTATAGTCGGCTTTGACCCATCCTAATTGACTGGTGGAGTTTGTCTACTTAACCCTATCTTAAGAGTTCCCTCTTTTCCTCCCATTCTTTAGGAGTGTGAGAGAAGGACCCAACCCCCTTGTTTATATTGATTACAAGATCTATTGTTGCTTAACTAGATTTCAAACTTCTTGAAAATGTATCGCCATCACCTCGCTTTTCACGCCCTTGTTTTCCGTCAGGTGTAAAAATTTGAGCCGGTCAGGTGAAACGATCGATGATTTGTTGTTGTAGGGGTTGTTAGAAGGGGGGATTTTGGAAAGCTCCCACCACACCCAACAACCAGAGCTCAATTTTTACAAACATCCCGATAAAACGAGCATCGTCGATTAAGGTATATATGCAAAGGGAGGAGAGGCTTGAGCCCTTGTAAATAAAGTCTCACAGATGTGGTGTTGTGCAAGGGTTTTCAAGTGGTGTTGGTGGTGATCACCGGAAGAGAGGGCCAAAGACGATGGAAGTCACCCGAGGTGGGGTTAAAGGATTTGGGAGGTGAATATGAGGAAAGGGGTGAGACCTAACTCAATATATGCATTTATTGATTCATTTGTGACATGTATGGTGAGTTAGAGGTTAGAGAGAGGGGAGAACGAAAGTAGCAAAATCATTGGCCAAGGTACAAATATGGGATGCATTTGATATATTGTGAGATAAAATAAGAGAGAAAAAGAAGAAGGGGGCGAATATAATGATGTGACATGCATCTATGTATTTAGCATGAAAAAAGATTTAAATAAAGTAGAGATATGGTTGTATGTGATTTAAGTTTATTTATTATTATTATTATTATATCAAAAGATAGTTGAGCCATTTTACATGCCACTTAACAATCTAAGGTAGACACATAATATCATCCGCTTTAAAAACCAATGGTGTTACATTTTAAGTAACACTTGGTCTAAAATTAACCTTTGAAACTTGAAATTAGGGTTGTAATAATATAACCATATCATAATAATAATATAATCAAACTACACATGTCATCTGTGTAATTATTTATTTATATATTCTCTTAACTTTGTTCTTTACTAATGCGTTTTAACTTTTTGTACAGCTTAGGGTTAGAAAATAAATAAATAATCTAAAGCTTGTGAAAACGATATGGTAAATGATGGTGCATCACGAATATTAGTGTCCTTTATGCTTTTCAAGACCCACCGGTCCAAAATCTCCATGACCAAGGGAGAGATAAAGAAATTGCCACGTGCCAATGGGCCCCCTTCTTAAATGCTTACGTCATTCGCAACTAATAAAATTTTGTTTTTTTTCTTTTCATAATTCATAGTATCAATTGGCTTAATTATATATCGATTTAGATCCCCCACCCTAGCCCAGTTGGGTAAGTTGGGCCGGTTTCTTCTTGGAGACTCCGGTTCGACTCCCGACTTGGGCAAAAGGTGCGGAACGTTTCAATGATGGATCGTTTCCTACCGAGGCATAGTTCGATCCAGATGGCAACCCGGTTTTACCCAGCTGTTACTCCAGCGAGGCTCTCGTGTGAGGACAGTATGGTTTTCGGGCGAAGGTCATCAAAGCGGCAGTCGGGGCCCGATAGAACATCGCGTCTGCGAATGCTGGGCTGACGGGTAAGCATCCTTGATGGGAACCCGGTGACCAATGGTCCATGTACATATTGAAAGTCACCTTTCAAAAAAAAATTATATATCGATTTAAAAAACATGTATGTATATTGTTTTATCAAGAAAAATATATTTACGTCGAAAAACATTGGATTAGATATAAAGTCTCCTAAAAATAGGTGGTCGTAAGATAGGTGTCAAATGAATTTCGATTGACTTAATTCAAACGGTTTTGGAATCGTCTAATCAAACTCAACGATATGAGACTTAGGTTTTCACTTTTAGATTTATAGTTTGTAGATTTTAGAAATTTTGTTTATATCATCGTGTCTTTTCTGTATTTACATCATTGTGTTTTTTTGCGACTTATTGTGTCTTTTTTCCTAGAAATTGTGTTATTTTTTTCCGAAATTGTGTTATATTTTGCGATCTATTGTATATTTGTATACTTTTTACATTTAGGAGACTTTGTAGAATAAGTAAACATTATACTTAATCACCAAAAAAAACTGTTGCAGAAAATAGTGGATGTTACATGCGGGGTTTTTATAAAAAATAATATTATAAAGTCATGTTTTATATGAAAATAACCAGGTCTAAGTTCATCTTTGATTAATTGTGAGACAAATATTACAATAAAAAAATATAGAGCTTCCCTTGATTAGTTGTGAGACAAATATTATAATAAAAATGTGGAACTTCCATACATTTATTGTCACACCCCGACCCGCAGCGGAAAAGGTGATCGGGGCATAATTGGGTTATCATCAAAGCTCATGACATTTATTATATGTTTCATATTCATTAATACAATTTAATGGAAATTTACAATAAATGATACAACATGTTCTAACTATCAGTCTAAGCTTCTTGTTTCTCTTCTAAGGCATATCCTATGTTTTCCTTGCTTCAACCTGTCCACCTGTATCATGTGTAAAAAGGTTTTTGGATCAACATAATGTTGGCGAGTGAATCCTATGGAAAAACATTTGAACGAGTTTATCCAATTGATTATAAATAATGTGCATACCTCATATGAGTAAATGTAGATGTAAATTTATTCACACAACACATAATACTGAATATACAAACACCAAATGATAGTTTTGAGGCACGCGTTGTTCTCGTCTCACACGAGGAACTGATGGGCCTAATAAATGAGTTTTGAGGCACGCGTTGTTCTTACGAACTGATGGGCCTAATGTATGAGTTTTGAGGCACGCGTTGTTCTCGTCTCACACGAGGAACTGATGGGCCTAATAAATGAGTTTTGAGGCACGCGTTGTTCTTACGAACTGATGGGCCTAAATAATTTGTATACAACTTGGACAATATGAAATACATCACAACCAAACAATAGTTACATTCTAATTTAGTTCATATAATGGTATAGCACGAATTTGCATAAGAGAATTAGTTTAAGCGACACATAATACACCCCAAAACATGAATAAAAAGGGGAGTTTGTAAGAATTCACTCACATTGGGTGCGTTCGGTTGATGAGGTTGAATGCACGCGAAATGGTGTTAACCACGAGTGAAATTAATCCTAGATAAATCGCATAATGGTTCGGTAAGTAAACGGGTTTTATGAATCTATTTTAGTAGGTTTGTTGGGTGTATTTTTGTGAGTTTGAGGCTATTTTCTAACCTAAAAAAAAATGTTATTTTTAAGTATTTATAATTGATTTTTAATTAAAATAATTAAATAAAAATAATAAAAAAATATTTTATTTTATTGCTACAGTACACGTTGACCGTTGACTTGACTATCGTTGACCGGTTCATAGGCATCTTGTTGTGCGCCGGGTGAGGCTCGAACCCGAGACCTCCCGTACGCGTGCACGCAGCTCTACCAACTGAGCTACGTGTCTAACCCGTTATATATCCGATTTTAATTATATATATATATTAATTAGATTTAACAGAAATCCTTTATTATTAAAAACGAAATAAATCTCAGAACCGGTGTGCTCCACAGGTCTCGAACCCGGGACCTGTGGGTTAGCGGACACACACTCCACCGCTGGACCGTGTGTCTCACTTGGTTATAAACTCAGTTATCAATATACTTAACATATCATAAAACACTCCGGTTCTGTTTTGCGAAAAAGAGAATTTTTATCAAGGCGGCGTGTGTGAAACCGGAATCGAACTCGTGACCTTAGCGTTAAAAGTGCACACAGTCCACCGCTGGACTGTGTGTCTAACCCGGTAAATAACTTGATTTTAATTATACTTATCCATTACCGAAATGTCGTCTTCTTCACTGTTTTTAACCGGAAGTGACGACTAACTGGTTAAAATGTTGATTTAAGTTTCTATAGCGTTTAATGATCAATTACAAATGATATAAAAGTAAAAAGGGAATGAATTTAAGCGTGAGATATACCGACTGGTTATACTCTGTTTTCCGGCAGAACTCCGGCGACAGAAACCTTTTTCCGGCGACAACTTCTTGCAGCAGAGAGTCTTCCGAAAGGTTACAAAGGTGGTGGGTGACTTCGGTGAAAGTTTAGGGGGTTCAGTAAGCTCGAAGGTTAATGATACGGTTTTCCGGCGATGTATCAAATACTTCCGGTGAGTGAGTTTTCGCTGAGATGAGGTGCGATTTGAGTGTGAAAAACTTCTGGCGAGTTATGGGTGCATTTATAGGGTAACAACGAGATGAATGGGGTCTGAATTCGGTCTATATTCGAAGTCAACTGTTCTCCGGCGATTATGGCTAATGACGCGTTTTCAGACGTTGGCTAGCTGTCGCTAGAGTTAATTGATTGATTAATTTGAACAAAAACGTGTTTTATGGGCGAAGTCGTCGGGATTTCCGACGACTGCTGTTTGGGCGCAAGTTGACCGAGTTTGAATTTCTCACATCATTATTTGATTTAATAAAACCATTTACTTAACAGAAAAACAAAGTGGCGGAGTGGTTTACGGTGTGTGAGTTAAATGTTTGGTTGACCCGGTAGAGACCCGAGTTCGAAACCCGGTATAATTAAAACATTTTTATTTTGTTATTTTTATCAGTTTTTCAAAAACTAAATATATATCCCCGCATAATAAGTGATTACGGATCGTTTAAAATTATTTTGGGCATTTAATTCGCAACGAAAAATTTGACTGACTGTTCGGTTGATAAACGGAGCGGGTTTGGTAAATCCGTTTTTGACGGATGTTACAGTATCCCCTGCTTTTTAGAAATTTCGTCCCGAAATTTAATTAGGGATATAATTGACTGAAAAAAAATGATGGTGTTGAGTTTGCCGGTTACATTTTTAGAAGAAAATTAGGGTTTAGGTTTTTGTTTGAGGCGGTAACGTTCCTTGTAAAGGTTAAGTATCCTAATACAGGAATCGCTTTTTGTTGCCTACTGTATAAGTATTGTTAAGCAGGAATGATTCGCTAAAATGATATCATGCATAAGAGTTTGAATATGCTTAGGGTGATATCCTAAGGCAGAAATTCTACAATCTACACAAATAAACACAACAACTAACAATTGTATCCACATTCTGATAGCATATATGTTTGAATGGTGACAGTTCCTCTCTCGTTTGTTACGATGGAGAGGTTAGTCAATGTAGAAATGGATCGCATTCCAATTTCTTTAAATAGTGAGATGATATATATATGTAACACAATTTCAACCAAGGCAATACTAAATCCTACATGGAACATCTCATAACCGCCTGATAATGCCTCTGATCCTTTGGCAAGAATACTTATATATAGGAAGTACCAGCGGCGTATCCACCATATTCTTGTCAAATTTTTCATTGGTTTTATCAGTGAATTATGATTAGTCCTATAACTCTACAACCAATACATCAAACATAAAAAATACTGAAATGAAATATATCTGTGCGATCAAGGCTCAATCAAACGGAGCCGATCGTATTGTATGTATTGAGAATGAAATTGTATGTGTGCTCAAGGCTCAATCAAACGGAGCCGAGCTTATTGCATGTATTGAAAATGAATAACTTAATCACAACGAACAACCTATGCATGGAACCTCTCATAACCGACTGATAATGTCTCCGATCATTTGACTTTATCCGCAAGTTATGATTAGTTCTATGCGACTCTACAACACAACAACCAGCGCTTGAGTCTTAATTCTGATAGTAACCGTGTTTGACAAAACCTCTCTCGTTTAATATGATGGAGAGGTTAGTCTATGTAGAAGTGAGACACAACTCAACTTCTAATGATGAAACTGAAATATGCCGTGAAGTATGATGATATGAATAATGAGTATAAAACAAACTGAACTAGTAATTTGCATTAAAATTTCTTGGGTAAAATTCCAACTGAGATACATGAAAATCGAGATATAAACATAAAAAACTAAGTGATTGGAGTTGAATCTTGATTCTTGGTGAGAGAAGGCTAGTTAAGTGGTTGGTTTGGTCCGTTAACATCTTCAACAGGATTGGCATTGATGCTATAAACTCTTCCCCTTGCTGGCGGTGGAGCTGGATTTGCTTGGTTTGCTTGGTTAACTGGGTTTGCCTGAGCTTGGGCATTTATGATGTTAACCAAACGAGGGCACGTGTTCCTAAAATGGGTAGGATCGCCACAATTGAAACAAGCTCGAACATTTGGGTACATGGGGTATTGAGGTTGTTGATATGTTTGGATCATGGGTTGAGTAGGGGTTGAGGTTTGGTTTTGAGGGGTGCGGCA
This sequence comes from Scalesia atractyloides, assembly GCA_947069175.1. NCBI lineage: Eukaryota > Viridiplantae > Streptophyta > Magnoliopsida > Asterales > Asteraceae > Scalesia > Scalesia atractyloides. The sequence goes on from CAMTDV010001634.1 coordinate 6,033,944, forward strand.
AACGTTGCTCAAATGACCGTAGCGTCCACAATTCGCACATAGTCGACAGGGTAAGGTAGATGGATGGTGATAGAAACAGGTGTTGCATAGAGGGTGAGGTCCAATGTAAGGTTTCTTGTTTGGGTAAGTTGAGTTGGGTGCTACTTGAGCGTTTGGGATAGTTCGAGGAGGTACAACTTGTGAAGCTGGTTGGTTACGTTGGGTGACAGCGAAGATTTGCCCATCACGTTTTCTCTTAGAAATAGGTGGTGTAGGGGATTCGGTTCGGGTGGAGTTTGAGGTTTCGGTTGATGCTTTATCCTTCTTCTTCTCCTCTTTGAAATCTTTATTCCGGATTCGGTTCTCGGTGAGCGCGGTTGCTAGCTCCATTGCTGCTTCCAAAGTTGCAGGCGAGGTGCTTATTACAGGGTCTTGAATTTTTGATGGAAGACCACGAATGTAGTGCTCGATCAAACGGTAGAGGGGAGTGAACAAGTTGGGAACCATTTGATTTAACTCAAGGAATCTCTTGTTGTATGTGGTGTGGTCGCCTTCCTTTTGTTTCAAAGCATGGAACTCATCCTCCAATTTCTTGATTTCACTTCTTGGGCAAAACCGTCTTGTCATGATTCCCTTCAATTCTTCCCAAGTCAAGGTCATAGTTTCTTCAACACCTCGTTTGGTCTTTTCTGTATTCCACCATGTGAGTGCCGTTCCAAGTAAGCGACCGGTAGCATAACGCACTTTGCGATCATCGGGGCAATCGCAATTTAGAAAAGTGTTCTCCATTTCTTCGAACCAATGGAGGAGAGCGGTGACACCTTCAGTACCTTCGTATTTTGGAGGATCGCAGGATTTGAAATGTTTGTAGGTGCATTTAGTGACTGAAGGATTGATAGTGTTTTGATCTTCTTGTTGAGTTGGGTTAACGGAATTAGCGGTAAGGGCTTGTTGAACTTGAACTACAATGTTGGGTATTACGGTCGCCATTTGCTGAGCGATTTGGGTAGCCATGCGTTCACGGGCTTTTCCTGCTCTCATTTTCCTACGAGCGAGGCTAGAAGACATCTACAAGGAATACATGTCAAGAGTATGAGTTGAATGCCTTTGGGATCGTGGGTCGTGTTTGGGATTGAACGTTCATAAAATAATTATAGAAAAATAGCTCTACTACATCCATAGGATGTCTTGGGCTTTGCTCGCTGTTAGGCCCGTCATGCCGCCATACTTTACCTGTGTAATCATGTGGGCCCCCATGAATACCGGTTTTTCATATGGTTTGCATGGTTTCTGCCTGATTGCGTACACAAAGCCCGGAGAAAATCGAGAAATATGTATACAACGCGTGATATTCGGAATGTGTCCAGGTGTAGACACGGTGACATCTCAAAGGGAGGTTAGTTCGAACGACGTTTGGTGTGGCATGCTTTGGCCTAATAGGTCCGTCGTACTCTCATCGTTAGTCCCCAGGTAGGCAAACTGGTCCGTTATTTTGGATTTATACGAATGCCAACCTAGACAGGACGTTCCGACTACCGGTACTTGTACCCTTCCAGTTACTACATGCCCGTCGCAGAACTTACTTTGATGAGATTTGAAATTTGCATAAAATCTTTGGATACTGAGAGTATGAAAATAAATTGAATACATGAACATCGATATATGTATATATGTATAATGAATGAGCATGTATGTTTGACTGAAATGTAAACAAATATGAAACAAATAAATATCACAAGTTTGTATGTAACCACCTAATCAATTTAAAATTTAGGCAGACTATAGTATAGGCTCTAAGGGTCTAATAACCTATCCTATATCCCTATAGTCCTGGCTCTGATACCAATCTGTCACACCCCGACCCGCAGCGGAAAAGGTGATCGGGGCATAATTGGGTTATCATCAAAGCTCATGACATTTATTATATGTTTCATATTCATTAATACAATTTAATGGAAATTTACAATAAATGATACAACATGTTCTAACTATCAGTCTAAGCTTCTTGTTTCTCTTCTAAGGCATATCCTATGTTTTCCTTGCTTCAACCTGTCCACCTGTATCATGTGTAAAAAGGTTTTTGGATCAACATAATGTTGGCGAGTGAATCCTATGGAAAAACATTTGAACGAGTTTATCCAATTGATTATAAATAATGTGCATACCTCATATGAGTAAATGTAGATGTAAATTTATTCACACAACACATAATACTGAATATACAAACACCAAATGATAGTTTTGAGGCACGCGTTGTTCTCGTCTCACACGAGGAACTGATGGGCCTAATAAATGAGTTTTGAGGCACGCGTTGTTCTTACGAACTGATGGGCCTAATGTATGAGTTTTGAGGCACGCGTTGTTCTCGTCTCACACGAGGAACTGATGGGCCTAATAAATGAGTTTTGAGGCACGCGTTGTTCTTACGAACTGATGGGCCTAAATAATTTGTATACAACTTGGACAATATGAAATACATCACAACCAAACAATAGTTACATTCTAATTTAGTTCATATAATGGTATAGCACGAATTTGCATAAGAGAATTAGTTTAAGCGACACATAATACACCCCAAAACATGAATAAAAAGGGGAGTTTGTAAGAATTCACTCACATTGGGTGCGTTCGGTTGATGAGGTTGAATGCACGCGAAATGGTGTTAACCACGAGTGAAATTAATCCTAGATAAATCGCATAATGGTTCGGTAAGTAAACGGGTTTTATGAATCTATTTTAGTAGGTTTGTTGGGTGTATTTTTGTGAGTTTGAGGCTATTTTCTAACCTAAAAAAAAATGTTATTTTTAAGTATTTATAATTGATTTTTAATTAAAATAATTAAATAAAAATAATAAAAAAATATTTTATTTTATTGCTACAGTACACGTTGACCGTTGACTTGACTATCGTTGACCGGTTCATAGGCATCTTGTTGTGCGCCGGGTGAGGCTCGAACCCGAGACCTCCCGTACGCGTGCACGCAGCTCTACCAACTGAGCTACGTGTCTAACCCGTTATATATCCGATTTTAATTATATATATATATTAATTAGATTTAACAGAAATCCTTTATTATTAAAAACGAAATAAATCTCAGAACCGGTGTGCTCCACAGGTCTCGAACCCGGGACCTGTGGGTTAGCGGACACACACTCCACCGCTGGACCGTGTGTCTCACTTGGTTATAAACTCAGTTATCAATATACTTAACATATCATAAAACACTCCGGTTCTGTTTTGCGAAAAAGAGAATTTTTATCAAGGCGGCGTGTGTGAAACCGGAATCGAACTCGTGACCTTAGCGTTAAAAGTGCACACAGTCCACCGCTGGACTGTGTGTCTAACCCGGTAAATAACTTGATTTTAATTATACTTATCCATTACCGAAATGTCGTCTTCTTCACTGTTTTTAACCGGAAGTGACGACTAACTGGTTAAAATGTTGATTTAAGTTTCTATAGCGTTTAATGATCAATTACAAATGATATAAAAGTAAAAAGGGAATGAATTTAAGCGTGAGATATACCGACTGGTTATACTCTGTTTTCCGGCAGAACTCCGGCGACAGAAACCTTTTTCCGGCGACAACTTCTTGCAGCAGAGAGTCTTCCGAAAGGTTACAAAGGTGGTGGGTGACTTCGGTGAAAGTTTAGGGGGTTCAGTAAGCTCGAAGGTTAATGATACGGTTTTCCGGCGATGTATCAAATACTTCCGGTGAGTGAGTTTTCGCTGAGATGAGGTGCGATTTGAGTGTGAAAAACTTCTGGCGAGTTATGGGTGCATTTATAGGGTAACAACGAGATGAATGGGGTCTGAATTCGGTCTATATTCGAAGTCAACTGTTCTCCGGCGATTATGGCTAATGACGCGTTTTCAGACGTTGGCTAGCTGTCGCTAGAGTTAATTGATTTATTTAATTTGAACAAAAACGTGTTTTATGGGCGAAGTCGTCGGGATTTCCGACGACTGCTGTTTGGGCGCAAGTTGACCGAGTTTGAATTTCTCACATCATTATTTGATTTAATAAAACCATTTACTTAACAGAAAAACAAAGTGGCGGAGTGGTTTACGGTGTGTGAGTTAAATGTTTGGTTGACCCGGTAGAGACCCGAGTTCGAAACCCGGTATAATTAAAACATTTTTATTTTGTTATTTTTATCAGTTTTTCAAAAACTAAATATATATCCCCGCATAATAAGTGATTACGGATCGTTTAAAATTATTTTGGGCATTTAATTCGCAACGAAAAATTTGACTGACTGTTCGGTTGATAAACGGAGCGGGTTTGGTAAATCCGTTTTTGACGGATGTTACATTTATGCGATCGTGTATAATCATTTAAATATAAATATATATAGATATATATGTGTGTGTACGTTGTTTTCTATAAACGATTAAAAAAATAGAAGAAATAAATAAATCAGGGATACTTGGAATACGTAAGCGAGTAGCAAGAAAGACTGCTGTTGGTTTCGCTTTCAGCTGTGGGCGTGACGTAAGCTACGGGATTACTTTTGCTGTCGTTTCCACGTTGGAATTCAAGATGACGTCAGATGCATTATGATTGGGTCCCACCATTACCATGTGATCGGTTTTAACGTCAAATTTTTACCCGGCAAGACTCCGCTATTTCTGCCCCTACCCCTCAATATCAACGGTCCTCACGCGCCCCCTCCCTCATAACCCTTTCACGCGCTCCATCAACATCAATGGCTATCTCTTGCCTCTTACTAGAGCTCTTCCCTTCAATCTTAGGCTATGAGGTACAGGGCGTAGGTTGGAGGACAACGCCCAAGTCACCACCTCAGAGAGGCTTGCCTTATGGCGTGGCCCGTTGGGCGGGGCTTTAGCACCCGACGTTGGGCGGGGCTACGAACATGACTTGGCGGTTTTTGATTGACAATAAAATAGCCGTTGGGTTGCCGTTTGAGAAAAAAAAAACTACTTTTTTCAATATAACTATCACACACTTCTACTCAATTACCTCACCTCTTCTACAATCATTTATATCTTACTTTCTCTTTCAACCAACCTCAATACCAAAAAATGATCCGCATAACCGTACTTTCGACCCGAACAATCCGTGGGCATTCAACGAAACACCCACACCTAGCCCACCATCCATTCGGCCAAGGCCTCCATTTACAATACACTCCCCTGTACCGGATATGGCCGGTTACGCATCTTTTATAGGAAACCGTTTGTATACTAACTTTCCTCATACCGACGATTACATACCTACCACGAATCAACAAAACCTTATCAACCTATCCCAAACCAAAATCGTCCCCGAAACCCAACCCCCTATTGATGGTTCTTCTGGTTCCGAACCCAAGAGGAGAAGTCATAAGAAGAAAGCAGAGGCCGAGAAAGCGGTAGAAACCGCCAAAAAAAGCAACAAAAATGGGTCGCTAAAGAAGAAATTGTGTTGGCGAGGGCTTGGGTTCAAATATCGCAACATCCGGTTATAGGTAATTTTTAAAATTTTTTACAACTTATCTTTTAATAATGTAAATATATTCAAAGGTTATTTTTTTTAAATAGGAAACTCCCAACATAGAAACCGATTGTGGGACGCGGTCAATAAACAATTCCACGAAGAAATGGAAATGGAGTTGTATTGTGAAAATGATAGCTTGTCATCAAGTGGTCCGAGATAAACGGGAAAATAAACAATTAGACGACTTGGAGATTCACCAAGTCGGCCAGAATTTGGAAGAGACGCCGCAAAAAGTGTAACATCCGTAAAAAACCGGATTTACCAAACCCGTTTCGTTTATTAACCGAACAACCAGTTAAAAATTTCGTTGCGTATTTAATGCTCAAATTAATTTTAAACGATACATAATTAATAAGTATATTAGAATATAAAAGTTATATTTGAAAAAGTATTAAAAATAGTGATTTAAAAATAAAGTGCTGAAGCCGGGATTCGAACCCGGGTCAGCCGGGTCAACCAGATATAAGCAAAGAATTAACTCACACGCGCTCAACCACTCCGCCACTTGTGTTTCTTGTTCATTATTGGAAACAATTAATTCAAATATCACAATCTTGATTTCAAATCGACGCGCCCAAATCGCAGTCGTCGGAAATCCCGACGATTTCGCCTTTCACTGACGGTTTCTTCTGATTTAAACCGAAGCATTAACCCCAACATCGGTTATAACCGATGTCCAGTCCGCGACATCAGTCATAACCGCCGGAAAAATTATTGACCGACGAATCAAGACGGTAATCGGACTAAATTCATCGATGTTCTTCCCTATAAATACACCCACAAGCTTCTGATAACTTTTTCGCTCACAATCACACAAATTCTCGACGTAATTTCACTCGCCGGAAACTTTCTGCAACTCGCCGGAAAACCGAACCCCTTCACCTCTGTGCCTTACTCTAAAAACAGAACATCTTGAGCTCATACCGAAGTCACCCACACTCACCTCAAACTTCTTGAAGAACCTCTGCCGCAAGATACACGTCGCCGGAATAACCTGCTGTCATCGGAAACTCGCCGGAGAAACAGGGGATCTCTGTTCGGTATATCTTACACCTAATCTCTCTTATATGTAACTGATTACAACTTACCAAAAAAATTGATTAATCTGTCGAAAACAGTCGGACTTTGGTTCTGGGTTAAGTTTAACGAAGAAGATGAAGTTTTCGGTTATATATATATATAATTTAAATCAAGTTATATCTTGGGTTAGACACACAGTCCAGCGGTGGACTGTGTGCAAATAAACACGCATACGTCCCGAGTTCGATCCTTGACACACGCACACTCGCTTTAATAAAAATGTTCCTTTTTTTTAACTGAACCGGATCCACTTGCAAATAGATGTTAAGTTTAATGAAAACCGGAATAATAACCAAGATAGACACACAGTCCAGTGGTGGACTGTGTGCGAGTTTAAATCATACGTCGCGGGTTCGAGTCCAGGCTACCGCACCGTTTCTGGCAATTATCAAACTTTTTATATAAGGACAGAAATGAATTTATCTAGTTTGTATATAAGTATAATAAAAACCAGATTATTTACCAAGTTAGACACACAGTCCAGCGGTGGACTGTGTGCCAAACTAAACCACAGGTCCCGGGTTCGAGACCTGTGGAGAGCACCGAATCGATACATTAATCTTTATTTTAAAATAAGTGATTTTCGGATTAATTTAATTAGTATATAAATATAATTAAAAACAGAAATATTTCGGGTTAGACACGTAGCTCAGTTGGTAGAGCTGCGTGCACGCGTACGGGAGGTCTCGGGTTCGAGCCTCACCCAGCGCATACATATACACGACCGAACCGGTCAACAAGTCAACAAGTCAACGGTCAACGGTCAACAAGTCAATGGTCAACAGTCAAAAATCAACATTTTTTATTACTTTTATTATTTATTTAAATTAAAAATACTTAAAAATAACATTTTTAAAGTTAGAAAATAGCCTTAAACTCACAAAAATATCCAATAATCCTACTAAAAATTGATCAATAAAATCCTCTTATTTACCGAACCATTATGTTATTATCTAGGTTAGTTTCACTCGTGGTTAAATCCAACTTCGTTGCGCATTCAACATCATCAACCGAACGCACCCACTGTGAGTGAATCTTACAACTCCCCTTTTTAATTACACGTTTTGGGGTGTATTATGTGTCACTTAAACTAATTCATTTATTCAAACTCGTGCCATACCATATTATGATTTAAACTTAGAATGTAAATATTGTTTGTAGTTATGTATTACTTATTGTCAAATTGTATGCAAATTATTTGTTAGGCCCATCAGTTCCTCGTGGGAGACGAGTTGAACAACGCGCGCCTTAAAACTCATTCATTAGGCCCATCAGTTCCTCGTGGGAGACGAGTTGAACAACGCGTGCCTCAAAACGATCAATTGTTGTATGTGTGTGCAATATCCAATATTAAGTGTTTTGTGAATATATTTACATTTACATTTACTCATATGTGGTTATGCACTTTATTTAATAATCAATTCAATAAACTTGATTAAATGTTTTTCATAGGATTCACTCGCCAACTTTTTGTTGATCCAAAAACCATTTTTACACATGATACAGGTGAACAGGATGAAGCAAGGAAAACATAGGAAATGCCTTAGAAGAAAATAATGAAGTCTAGAATGATGCGTAGGACATGATGTAATTATGATTGTATATTTCCCTTTAAATTGTAATAATAAATATGAAACGTTATAATAAATGTCATGAGCTTTGATGATAACCTAATCATGCCCCGATCACCTTTTCCGCTGCGGGTCGGGGTGTGACAAAAAGACACGCTAAAAGTTCCAAATCAGGCACGCCATCTCCTTCAGTTGGGAGTTCGGGCTTGCGTAAGGGAGTCTACAGCGAGCAGTTGGAGGACATTGCATCCAAGTTGGATACATTTAAGTATTCCAACAACAAATGGCCGAAATCCGTAAATGCAAAGAAGCTAGGGACGCCCTCAAGCAAAGACGCGAGGATATGAAATTTCTAACCCAGCCAACCGATCACCTATCAGGTGAAGAGCTGGAACTAATGTTGGAAACGAAAGAGGAGACAAAGAAAAAATACTCTAAGAAATAGAAAGTTTATAGGAATTTTAGTTTTTTTTTTTAATTTCTATTGTATTTCCTAAGGTTTTGTATTTTATAAAGTTTGTGTTGATATATATATATATTGGGTTGGCCACGCCCCAAAGTCCCGCCCGACCATACCGCCTTCAATGTGGGTCAGCCCAGCGGAGCCCACCCAAGCCACGTGGGGTACCAACGCCCCAAACCCATGCCCACCATACCCCACGATCTTAATTAAGGAGTAGATTAAGATTTATTTAGTGTAATTTAAAGTACGTAAGCGTTGTCAATAAATAAATACCAAAAACATAGACATCTAAAAAAAACCCGGTTTTTGTTACAAAACTAGAAAAAAAAACATAAACGGGTTTTTAACTGGATTTAAAATACCAGTTCGGGCTTAACCTGACTCGACGCTTATAGACCGGTTTTTCTTCACGACATTTGTAACAGGTATAAAAACCGAACCGATTTAAAAAAACTGTTATTCAAAAAGGAAAATTAAAAATCAAAATATCAAATGTTAAATTTTAAACAAAAAGGGTTAACATGTTAATCCATTTATTTTAACGGGTCATGTTCTGGTTAACTCATTTATTAAATGAATCGTGTTTTGATTGACATGTTTTTTTTTTTTTGATTGTGTGTTCATATATAAGCCAGAAAACTTGCCAAGTTACATCAAAACAGAAGGTAGCCGGGCAACAAGCTGCGCCGCCAATCCTTTCTGAATTGCAAACCCTAACCTTCCAAATACAAACCATTGCCCCCTTGGGATTGAACAATTGCTGTAGACGACCCGTTGAACCCTCGTCAAGAAGTGGATAGCTTCTGACGCTAAGGAGCCAAAAGTATCAAAGGCAAAAGGGACAAAGACATGCTGGTTCTTTGCGCAAGCTTTAGCGTGCTTATCCACTTTCTTTGATTCTGCCTTTCTTGCCGCTTGTCCAGCTACAAACCCGTTTTCCCTTAAACCAACCAAAGGGGAAACCCCCGTGAGGTCTACACAAGCATGTTTCCCCCCAGCCCAGCCAAAGACGAGCAGATCCGCTGGTCGCAGAGTAGATCTCCCTTCCATAGGGTCCGTGAGTAAATTCACAGGGGCCTCTTCTTAGCCGAAATCCCAGCTCTTCTTAAGATGTCCCACAAAGCATCACGCACCCAGTCGTGCCGATATTTGAACCCAGGAAGCTCTTTACAGTGAACTGCATGCTCCCCATATTTATCCATACAAGCTTTACGACATATTGGGCAAGTTTCATCTTCCGGGTACATAGGGATGATCAACCGGTATTTGAGAATGGCTCTATATTCTACTGCAGACATACATTGTCCCAACCCCTCAACTGGTATAACGGTCAAAAATTCATGTTTATTTTCATTTGGTGTTCAGATTTTGTTAAAAATTGTCGCCTCTAACGTTTATATGTGTCAAAAATATCATTCTTAACTCAATCTCACTTAAAATCGTTTATGTCTAAAGCAACTTTTGGTGATTAAACAACTAATACATAAACGTTTGATGGACGTCAACTTGAAGGAACAAATGTGTTACGTAATAGCAAACAACAAACAACTAGTACAAAACGTGTGAATTTTCAAGCTCGAGGACCAAAATATAGACATAACACATGGACTGCCAGTGTAATAATTATATATATATATATATATAATATATATATTAAAACACATCACATGCTAAAGTACATGGAGGAACCTTTGTTTTGAATTTAATTACAAAAATATCATTTTTTTGAACGGCAAGGAACGACGTGCTAACCACCGTGACACCGGGCGCTGTGGCCAAGGTCGATTACTCGACTGCCGCCAGCCCCTTGGCTCTCCCAGATGCGCGGAAACCCGACCTCCACCCGCCCGAAGGCATGACAGTGGAATAATCGGTAAAACATCGCCTCCCATCCAAGACAAACCGGCGCCACCCGTATTTGCCCTTCACCTGGATGCCGCATAAAATAATGTAGAGAGTGAGAGTCAAACCTGGGTCACAAGAAACATCAAATTTTTCTTCAACCACTCTACCAGTACCTCATAATTACAAAAATACCATTTATTCATTAAAGGAATTTATTATGTGCTAATGGGTAGAAATGTTAAAAGTACAAAAAAATAAAATATTAAGTGGAAAGCAAAGGGCTCTACTAAATTGGTGAATTTACAACTTTCTTACCATATTTTTTCATGAAATGTCCTTAATAGAATAATTACATTAGAATTTAATTTGAATTACAATTACAATAAAAGTGTGGTGAACCTTACCGGAGTATCCCCTTGTTAGATCAAGGTAAACCATTTCATAACTGGTCAAATTGTGTTGAAGGCAAAATTAATGAAAGTTGCTAAGAATGAAAGTTTTGACTGAGAATTAACATGTCTTCATAAGTTTGAAGTTGAAAACATTTTTAGTACGTTGGTAAATGACATCTACCGATTTGTTTTCACAATTAAAACGATTATGCTATACTTATATTAAATAGTAACTGATGAATCTAATTTACATTTTTGTATAGATATATTAAACATAATATAGCGAGGAATGGTAAGTCTTTTGTTTTTGTCTTTCTTCCTCTTATTCTTTTTTTCTTTTTTTTTACATAGTACATCTTATGATTCTTCATTTTGTTAACATAACTTTAGTTTTTGAGTAAACTATCATTTTGGTCCTTGAGGTTTGATCAGTTTTGCCACTTTAGTTCAAATCTCAAAGTTTTTGTATTTGGGTCCCTGTGGTTTCATTTTTGTTGTCATTTTGGTCCAAAAGTGAAATCATGCCAGATTTCCCTAATTAAACCCTCAACTTTTGTCCTTTTCTACAGGGGTATTTTTGTGATTTACGTTTTATTATCCCCAATCTTCTTCCCCAATTCTCCCCAAACCATAACCATGGCCTGTTCTTCTTCAATCGTCAACATCTCCTCCATATTCCACGAAAACCCATCACTCGAACACCTCTCCAGAAAGATTGGTACACCCGCCACCCATCTTCACCATAAAACCCATTTCACATCCATAAAAGCAGCTGCGTCTAGACCCAATCAGAACAGTTCCGACGCCGGTGGTGGTTCTGGGTTTGTGACATCAGCTGCGTCTAAGGCCTAATTTATAATAAGAACCGGCAGAAAACATCAGGCATAGGCATAACAAATCACCAAATACAATTAAGAGAGGTAATTGAAAGCAGGATGTGACATGAGTACAAATGGAATACTAGCCTGAAATCGACAAGAAAACACCAGGTGCAACAACAATAGTGACCGGCTCGGTAGGTTGAGTCGGCAACGTTATAGCGTGAGTGATTTGGAATGGCGATGAGGCTGTTGACATTTGAGCAGAGATTCTTCTGCTGAGATTTTGAATCGGAGGTAATTTGTTGATTCGGGACAAGGAGCGAATCGAGATGGAGGGAGAACATACTCCAAACCGATTGAGGATTTTCAGAACTCATGATTTTATTATGTGTTTGGTGGTGGTGGTAGTGGGTGTTCGGTGATGGAGGTGTGGTGGTGGTGGTGGATGTTCAGTGGTGGTGAGAGAGATCTGGGTGGTGATGGTGGTGATTTGGGAAGAAGAAGTGGGGGTGGGATATTTGTTTTCATAATTTAGTTTTATTAATTTTAATTGATAATCAGTAATAAGAAAAGGTAAATGACAAAAATACCCCTGTGAAAAAGGACAAAAGTTGAGGGTTTAATTAGGGAAATCTGGCATGATTTCACTTTTGGACCAAAATGGCAACAAAAATGAAAACATAAGGACCCAGATACAAAAACTTTGAGTTTTGGACTAAAGTGGCAAAACTGACCAAACCACAGGGACCAAAATGGTTGACAGTCACATTTGGTCTCTTGTATTTTGTTTAGTCGTTTGCTATTTTGCACAGTGTTTGATGGTCAAATTTTGTCTCTTAAGTTTTTTCCCCTCTATTTTCTAATACGTATAGGCATAAATTCGATTTTGTCTACATTTTACGTCACGTAAGTCACTTATTGTTAGAAATTCATATTTTTTTACGATTGTGGTCGTTGTTCAGTTGCTACTTAGTATGGTTTTACCTTCCCCGTTCCTCAACAGTACTAATACAGTTTTATGCCCACACTACAACATGGATGGCTTAAGACTAGCTTATTTATCATTGAAAAAATTTGAAGTACTAAGGCTACACGGTATGGTGATGGTCCTCCCTTGGAGCATGGTCCGCTACGTAAGCGCCACGTAGGATGGGCATGAGGATGAGGCAAAGATAATAGAGGTAAGGAAATGGGGGATGATCCTAAAATATATGTATATGTTGTATGTATATATATGTGTGTGAGGAGGTTTTGTCCTCTAGTGGGACGACTTGAACTGCATGGAGAACCCGGAGAGGACGCTGGTAAGGGGGGGCGAAATGGATGGAGGTGCAACACCGGTCCTCCACGTATGATGCCGCCCCTATGCCGGGGCACCATACCATCTAGCCTAATGAATCCAATTTGCTACTTATTCATTACTAAATAATTTGAAAGACTAATGAATCCAATTTACTACTATTGCAATAATTCAAAATGAATGAAGCAGGGGAAGCGCGTGAGAAACACACACCCAAGATAAAAGTACGGAAAGCGTAGAGTCTACGTAATACGTTTACTTTTATGACATAACAAATCACCCCAATCTTCCATTTATAACTCCCCCCTTCACCACAGCCATACACCAACCCACTCTCCCCCAGTTGACCCCCCCCCCCTCTCTCCAAATGCAAGACCTCCCCTGCTACCCTCTCCGCCCCACCGCCGGTTTCCGCCTCGAACTCACCCCCACAACCACTTCTCCACTCGCCATCGACGTCTCCGAATCCACCGAAATGAGGATCCAACGCCTCATAACCGAGAATCCGGTAATCATATTCAGCCGCTCGGGTTGCTGCATGTGCCACGTAATGAAACGACTCTTGTCATCACTCGGTGTCCACCCTACTGTCATCGAGTTGGAGGAGGGTGAGATCGACGCGCTCTCCGCGTCACAACAAGACGGCGGAGAGACGGTGGCTCCCGCCGTGTTCATCGGTGGAGCGCGTGTAGGTGGATTAGAAGGTCTTGTTGGACTTCACTTGAGTGGTCACCTTGTTCCAAAGCTTGTGGAAGTTGGTGGTCTGCCGTTGTAACAACCTCAAACAAGGGTATTATGGTCCTTTTATAAATTTATATAAAATTATATATATTTATATAATATTTGTCTTTTTGTTTTGGTTTATTTTAGTTTATGGGGTTTGCAATTCTTTTTCTTTATGGACATGCAACAATTTCATATCCTAATTGTAAAAATGCAAATTAAGTTGGTATTATTATTATGATGATATTATTATATCAGATGCTGCTGTGTTGTGGACTGTTCGTCTGTCTTATTGTGTTGAAGTTGACGATGCAATCTGAGCCCTCCGTTTTGCATGTTATGCAAATGGTTCCTTGACTTCCTTCTCTCTCTCACATATATATATATATATATATATATATATATTCTATTGCTTCAATTTGCTTTAGAAAAATGGTGACTTTTATGTAATGGCTTAAGTTTTAGTGTCGTGATGAAATGATGTTTTTATGTTCATATTCTAAGCAATTATAAAGTCACATACACATATAAATCTAATACCATGAGATAAATGTGCTTTAGTTAATAGGATTAATTAAGTTTCATCTAATCTAGGAGCTTTGATTTCTATAAAATAAAGTGCAACTTCATACTGAAATTATCAGTTAACACAATGTAACATATATAATCTGTTAAATCAAATATATTGAAGTGTTGATCTTTCCAGCTGGTCCCTTTTTGGTTTTATGATATCAGAATCAAATCTATTAGGTCATGCGTGGTGGGGGTTAAACATCAGTATATTGGGCTATAACGCCCTACAACACTGCCCCCTGGCTTTATGGGGGTTACGAAACATGGCCGTGATATTCATAGCGGCGCCACGATGGTTTCTCTCACTGTCTCACACACACATATATATACATATATATATATAGGGTAAGGTTCATGTGAGAACCACCTTTATTGTGAGAACCGCGAAACCACCTTTATTTCAAAATAAAATAAAAAAAATCAAAAAAACACTCAAAGATTTTTTATTATTTTTTTAAATATTTTTTAATAAAAATCGTTATATTTCGTTAACAAAGAAAAAAATAAAATAAATAAATAAATAAATAAAACTTTTTTTTTTCGAGTAACAGTTATCCATGCACATGTGCATATGTATCATAACTTCGACAAATTCAGTAATACGTTATCACTAGTAGAGAATTGCACTTTAATTTATAATACAATCCATAATACACTCAATTTTACATTAAATGCACATGTGCATCATTATGTATATCAATTATATACCGTGTTTTGGTACAAAAAGTTTGTGATTTTGAATGATGAAGTAAGCTCATATATATGTTTTTTGGTTGGTTATATCTAGTGGTTGATGAGTTCATTATAGTTGTCACTTTATGATGTAATATGTTGATTGGATGGTATAAACGGTGTTGATATACATGTAATAAAGTGAAAATATTGGTATTGGCATTATATTATAAATGGTAGAAGGTAATTGTATTGTATTATGGATGGTAGGAGGTAGTGAAGTGTATTATGGATGGTATGATGAAAGAGAGTGTATTCAAAGTAGTGTACCAAAACACTTTATTTCACTACCATGTGTAACGAAATCTAACAATTTTTATTAAAATTGAGTGTGGTATTGTATTGTAAATTAAAGTGCAAATGTCTACTAGTGATAACGTATTACTGAATTTATCGAAGTTATGATACATATGCACATGTGCATGGATAACTGTTACTCGAAAAAAAGTTTTACTTATTTATTTATTTATTTGATTTTTTTGGTAACGAAATATAACGATTTTTATTAAAAAAATATTGAAAAAATAAAAAAAAAATTGAGAGTTTTTTTTATTTTTTTAGATTTTATTTTGCAATAAAGGTTGTTCTCGCGGTTCTCACAATAAAAGTGGTTCTCGCATGAACCTTACCCTATATATATAACCCTATATATATGTATAAGTACTAACAGGGACGGATCTACATGTATACAAGGGGGAGCATCCGCTACCGCTTGGCGCTTTGACGGTAGTGTAAATTTAGTTTAAATTTTGGAAAAATTTGACGTTTTTTCGATTTCGTTACCATTTTTTTTATAAAACGTTACCGCTTGACGGATTTTCTAGATCCGCCACTACGTACTAAGTTGCTATATAATAACCTGAGATGCCTTTGCTCATTAAGGTGTCATGGCTAGTTCATATGGGAAGTGTGTGTGTGTGTATATATATATATATATATATATATATGGTAAGGTTCATGCGAGAACCACCTTTATTATAAAAATGCAATGCACATGTGTATCTATATATATCAACATGAAATAAGGTGTTTTGGTACACTAATTTAAATACATTTTCTCTTTCATCTATCATACCATCCATAATACACTACCATGCACATGTGCATTTTCATCATTTCTTTAACAAATTCCACAATACATTACAAACATTAGACAATTGTACTTTCATTTACACTACCATGTGTAATACACTACTTTTTACGTTACCAATATAAGAAATGCACATGTGCATCTATATGTATCAACATGAAATAAGGTGTTTTGGTACACTACTTTGAATACACTTTCTCTTTCATCTATCATACCATCCATAATACACTTCATTACCTCCTACCATCCATAATACAATATCATTACCTCCTACCATTAATAATAAAATACCAATACCAATATTTTCACTTTATTACATGTATATCAACACCGTTTATACCATTCAATCAACATATTACATCATAAAGTGACAACTATATTGATTCCATCAACCACTAGATATAACTAACCAAAAAACATATATATGAGCCTACTTTATCATTTAAAATCACAAAATTTTTGTATCAAAACACGGTATATAATTGTTATACATAATGATGCACATGTGCATTTAATGTAAAATTTAGTGTATTATGGATGATATTGTAAATTAAATTGCAATTGTCTACTAGTGATATCGTATTACTGAATTTGTCGAAGTTATGATACATATGCACATGTGCATGGATAATTGTTACTCGAATTTTTTTCGGTAACGAAATATAACGATTTTTATTAAAAAAATAATAACAATAAGTTTTAGAGTGCTTTTTTGATTTTTTTAGATTTTATTTTGCAATAAAGGTGGTTCTCGCATGAACCTTACCCTATATATATATATATATATATATATATAAGTACTAACAGGGACGGATCTACATGTATACAAGGGGGAGCGTTCGCTACCGCTTGGCGCTTTGACGGTAGTGTAAAATTAGTTTAAATTTTGGAAAAATTTGACATTTTTTCGATTTCGTTACCACTTTTTTTATAAAACGTTACCACTTGATAGATTTTCTAGATCCGCCACTGAGTACTAAGTTGCTATATAATAACCTGAGATGCCTTTGCTCATTAAGGTGTCATGGCTGGTTCATATGGGAAGTATATAATGTTTCTTTTTGGACCATGATTTGGATAAATGAGAAGATCATAATATATGATTTGTGAATGTCAGGACTACAAGCTTGGTCGCTTTATGCATGAATGCAACAAATTAACCAATCTTTTGTAGGACTTCGATCTAGCTACTGTCACTGCTCTTATGCGCGTATAATTTGAAAGGAACGTTTTAAGAGGAGTTAATTATTGTTTTCGTCCCTGTGGTTTGTCAAAAATCACTATTTCAGTCCATTAGTTTAAAAATTGCGATTTCAGTCCCTGTGGTTTCACTTTCGTAACCATTTCAGTCCATGTGGTCTCACTTTCGTAACCACTTCAATCCATTTACTCAGTACGTACATGGACTGAAATGGTTGCGAGGTGGACTAAAATGGTTACGAAAGTGAAACCATAGGGACTAAAATCGCAATTTTTAAACTAATGGACTGAAATATTGATTTTTGACAAACCACAGGGACGAAAACAGTAATTAACTCTTTTAAGAGTGGTTTTAGTAATGCAGAAACCCATAAAAGCCATTGGCGATGTCTTTTCACACGAAATACCTGATCCCCCCCCCCCCCAATTTGTATTTTGTAGTAACATGATATTGATTGCTTCGCACTACGATTTAACTTTACTTAGGAGGGATTTATTTTTAATATGCCATGTAGGGTGCATAAAATTGGTCTATATGACTTGTTTATACATGTATGCATTATACGTGACCAAACGAGATACATTATATACTACTGCTATGTATGTTTTTTTAAGTTCAATGTTTATCAAATGCATGCGAGACATATCGTGAATGCTCTTTAAGTGGTTCGGTATTTTTTATATCTTATAATGAATGCAGCGTCATACTATATCGTTGTGTGTAGTTACTTGTCTATGTCTTGAGATGATAGTGTTGCATGTTGGTGTTCATATACGTGAAAGCATGAGGTTGTGTAATACTCGATGTAGAAAGCGACATTGCTTCTTGTACAAGCAATAAAAAGTTAGGTTGATCTAAGTAAGGTTTTATCTTTAATAGTAAGACTCTAAAGTCTAAACCAGTTTACCCTACATGTTTAAATATGTCTAGTTAAGTTATGAGAAATTGTATGTCTACTTTTGTTTTCTCCCTTCTCTCTCATCCCTTTTTAAAGGGATGAGTTATTCTTGTTTTTGTAATTGTGGTATTTTTCTTTATAACATCTAGACTATCTAGTTGATGATTGAATGTTTGTGACATTGTCAAGCGTACATGCTTAGTGTGTGGTAAGCATGCACGTCGCTTGAATTTGTTGAAGCGAAAAACTCGTCATGGGTTATATATAACCTTCTTGTCATGTTTCTTCAACCGATTCTCGTGTTTTCAAGTTGGGTGTTCCTTTTTTTTCCTTTTATCATGGACAAACTAGACATGCATTTCCATCTTGAGGGTAGCCATCAATCCTCATGCTTATATATGGTTTTGTGACCATGAATAGTGAAATAAGTGGTTTAGTTCAGGTCCAGCCTTTATTTAGCGGCCCAATATGCAATACAAGTTGTAATAGCCCAATATGCAATACAAGTTGTAATAGCCCAATACGGAATACAAATTGTAGCAGCCCAACTTCGCTTTAAAAACCCAACTCTCGCTTGACCCAAATCTTATCCGCTTTAGGTATACAGTATACAAGGTTAAAGTTTGAAAGGCATCTCATCTTATTATCAATTTCCATTTTCCTCAATTTTATGTTGAAATTGCATAGAGTTAAATGCTTGATTGGTCCCTGTGGTTTGTAAATTTTGCAGGTTTGGTCCTAATGGTTCAATAATTACACGCTTGGTCCTAGTGATTGCAATTTATGCACTCAGGTGATCATTATCCCAAACCTGTGTTAAATATCTTAGTTAAGTATATGCAAAATTACTATATTGCCCCTGAACAGTTTAAAAAAAAAGAAATGGACTCATCTCTCATCTTCTTCTACCTCTCCTATCTCTCTCTCTCTGTAAAACCCACCACCACCACCTTCAACCCCCACCACCACCACCTCCATCGTCTACCCACCACCTTCACCGTCACCTCCAACCCATCACCACCACCTCCACTGCCACCTTCAACCCATCATCATCACCTTCACCGTTAATCGACCACCACTACTTTCAACATCACAGTCGCCTTCAACAACCACTGTCTTCGTGACTAGCCCGACCGTCGTCGCTCCACTGTCTTCGCTCAATAACCTCTGCCCTCTCTGATCCCAGCTTCAACAATGACCACCCTCTCCGACCAACCGCCGCCCTCTCCGATCCAGCTTCAACAACCACCGCCGTTGGAAAAAGCAATATAAGAGATGCCTGGTTGGTCTGAAACCTCGTCAGATGTGAATTTCGGTTATCGTTCCGACCATCGGCAACTGGAAAAAGCTTTTGTTCTATAGATCTCGATCTGAATTATCCTCCACCGGAAGTTGCTTGATTAATTTGGTTACGTTTTTAGCTAATTTTGCTCTACACGATATGCAACTTAGAAAAATTTGAGAATGTAGTATATTAAAAGCAACCTGACGATGTTTTTGGTGTGTTGGTGATGTTAAATCTTCCTTCCAATTGTATATATATGAACACGATGATGATGATGATTTTGTTACAGTGATGTAATGATGTTGATGATGAATAATCATATCTGCAATTTTAGTTTTACATCAGGCAATAAGAACTTTTTGGTGGAAGCATGTTTTACAGAAATTATACATCATTTGAATTAATCTAGATAATTTTGTTACGGTGGTGAGTTGAAGGTGACGGTGGATGTGGTGGTGGGGTGAAGGTGGAGGTGGTGGGTGGTGAAAGGAGGAGGAAGAAGATGAGAGGTGACTCCATTGTTTTTTAAATATTTTAAATGTTTTTTTATTTTTAGTTCAAGGGCAATCTAGTCATTTAACATATACTTAACTGAGATATTTAACATAAGTTAGGGATAAGAATCACCCGAGTGCATAAATTATAACCACTAGGACCAAGCGTGTAATTATTGAACCCTTAGGACTAAGTCTGCAATATCTGCAAACTACAGGGACCAACCAGGCATTTAACTCAATTGCATATCTTTGTTCTCTTTTGCTATCTATGCATGTCATTTTATTAAAAAAAAATTATTTTGGTTTTCTTTGATCTAAAAGCTTGAATGATTATTCAAAGTGTGCATTCCTTCGTGTTCTCTTTTGTTAAGACCATTTGTAATGCCATCTTTCACTACCTCAGATGTGGTATGAGGCGGGGTTTGGGCGTGGGTTGGGAGGAAACACCCATGTGATAACCCCGGGTGGGCTTGGGTTTGGGCGTGGCCCTTTGGGCGGGGGTTTCAGCCGGGCGTTGGGCACCCTACCCATCTGAGCTGGCGGGTAGATTTTGTTACACCCAAGCCTATGGTTATCACTTAATTAAAAAAATAAAAATAAAAAATAAATAAATTTAGCCAAGCCATGCCCCAAACCCAAGCCCCACCATACCCCTAATTTTTTGAGTTTTGCCAGGGGAGCCCACCCAGTTCATATGTCAACCCATGCCCCAAAACTCCGCCCCACCATACCCCACAGCCTCAGTGCAAAGGGACGTGGCACACCGCCCCTTGAGGGCATGAATCGCATGATTAAGGGCGTGAGAGGTTTACCATGGGCAATTTACGACGTAATCCAACACACAAACCTTTGTTTTCTGTTTTTTTAGCCAATCATAATCAACCAAAATCACAAACTTTTTCTTTTATTTTTGTTCTTTGTATGATTTTCATTTGAAACCTTATAAATTTAGTGAAAATAGCGAGTAAAAATAATCATGCTTGCGTTATTGCTAAATCCAACTTTTTTTATTAAACCATTACACATAACCTAATTGTTAAATCCAAAATTTGACATTTGAAAAGCATACTTCGAAATTTAGAGAATTTCAAGTTTAAAAAAAGATGACTTTGATTTATCTGGTTGAAACCGAACCGCATTCCACCTTTTGAATTACCTGAATTCAGTCGGGTTTGGTTTTTGATTTTGACCAAATAGAATTTCAATCTGCAAACCAAAACCAGAGACTTGAGTTCCCAACTTTTGGAAGATATCCAAAAGTACTGATTCGGTGGATTATAGAGATCGCTTGTTGGTGCATCTGGAGGGCTAAGAATGAGACACATTTCTCTAATAATCCAGGTAGAGTAGTGAAGATCTCATAAAAGAGAGAAAAAATCTATATAATATTAAATTAATTAAGTTTTATTTATTAATGCTCTCTTCCTACTCACAAAATGGAATTATTTATGAATATGGACTAGCCCGCTTGGTAGAGTCTTATGCCTCTTAAAGGAGAGGTTACAGACTCAATATTGGGCAAAATTGAATATTCTATAATTATTGGTGTAGTGGAAGGTTCAAAGGAGAAGAAATATTTTGTAAGAATAAAAAAAAATCAACCAATATGAATCATTATTTTACTTTATTTAATTTTTGTATTTAATATTAGTGTAAGGGATATTGGTAAACTTAGATATATCATTAATGGGTAGTCTTCCTTTTTAATAGCTAACTACATTAAATTTGTAACTTATTTTCAAAAAAAATTCAAAAAAGAAAAAATTATTTAAAGTGTAGGATGAATTACGAGGCATGTAGGATGAATTACGAGTTGTGTAGGAAAAATTCCAATATGTGTAGGAGAAATTTGAAATCGTGTAGATAAATTTTGATGTGCGTAGGCCCAAATTCTAGTGTGGAGGATAATAGTCTTTATAACTAATTAATTAATCAAAAATAATAATAAATGGGATGAGAGAAAACTATTTAATGTTTTACAATTGTACCGTTTATTCTTTTTCTTCTTAATTTAATTTTTTCTCAAATGAACCCCCCCCTATTGGTGTAATAGAGTAGAAACAAACGTTGTCATTAGAATAATGAAATTATTCATAAATGTAGACGTATGTAGCTAAATAGTATAAGTAAAAGGAGTTTTCTTTTTCTTTTTTTTTTTTTGTCTTTTAATGCTTTTTTTACACTTGAGTTATTATACGATCCTTAAATTATAAGAATTCATTTCTTAAACTAATTTACGTTTCTATTCCTGAACTTTAATTGAATTATCTTATAATCCCTAAAGTTTAATAAAATCATATATTTAACCAATATTATATCTTTATCTTTTTTTATACGTTTAGTTATTTTGATAAATTATTTTTTATTTAACTTATTATAATTAAAACTAACTTTCAACTTTAGACGTATTTACTTAACTGTAGGGCTTGCTTATTTTTATCGTCATTCCAACGTATTTTTTTTACACACTAATGCACAAGTTGTCGAAACCAAACCTTACATGTTTTCCATCAGATCAACACCTCCGGTGCAACGCGTTAGTGATACTTGTTTTTATTTTTTCAGTCGATTTAGAACACGTGTCCAAATCTTTTTGGGCGACTTATTTTTCGGTTTTTTTTCCAGTTGGTCTGTCGAGTGTTGATATTGTAATAAAATAACGTGACATTGATCGAATTCACATAATTAACGTTGTTTTGCCGGTTGCATCTAAGTTTCCATTTAAACTTTCTAATACTTTTGGACCGCCCCGGCCGTGAAGCATGAGTATAACCCACTAGTTATATATATACTTAAAAGACTATTTTGTCAACATCAACCAATTTTGGTCCCTCACCTTTGGCATTAACCAACTTTAGCCCTTTAACTTTAATAATGACATGTTTAACCCCTTAATTAAGGGTCGTACTATTTACACCCAAAATTTTGCTATTTGCACAAAGTGACGTGACGTTAATAAATTCAAATTTGTGTTTTTCTTTTATAACTTCCGATATATAATGTTTTATAAAAAACGAATATGGTTTTATGATGTGCTTATTTTTATCTACGTTTTGACATAAATTGTATAAAAAACGGAGTCGTATTAAATATAACGTTTTATAAGTCGTTATAAA
This sequence comes from Scalesia atractyloides, assembly GCA_947069175.1. Classification (NCBI taxonomy): domain Eukaryota; kingdom Viridiplantae; phylum Streptophyta; class Magnoliopsida; order Asterales; family Asteraceae; genus Scalesia; species Scalesia atractyloides. The sequence goes on from CAMTDV010001634.1 coordinate 6,057,011, forward strand.
ATTTTATATTCCGTTTACTTGATGCTTATATCTTGGACATTCTTTATGTAATACCTTAGTCATTAACTATTTTAGCCTTCATTTGACATGTATAGCGCTATAGGAAGTAATGCATCCCCCTCCTCATGAAATCTAGAGGCCATGTTAAAATATCGTGATTGCGTTAAGGGTTTGACTAGTAGTATTGCATGCCTCGTATATGCTCTTGTAAAATCATAGTTGCCATGAGGATTTGTTTAAACTTTATTCGTATACGTATGCTATGCTTAAACTTGTGTACTCGCCTTTGCTTTTGCATTGAATTGTTATTTTAAAACATGTTACAGGTTGATGGAGATGATGCTATGAAATCAAAGTAGCAAGGACGATAGATACACATTTAGACGTTTAGGTTTAATATTGTTGTATAAAATTTTGCCAAGTTATGTTGTTATTTGAATTTCCCTTGTATGTATTGAATTTTGTTATGAAATGAAATCCGGTTTATCTAAATATTGTATCAACTAGTATTTATGAGCAATGAGCAATCTATTTCGTCCCGCCTTGATGTTTCCGCCATCGGTTGAGGTGTGACAATAATCAACCAAAATCACAAACTATTTTTTTGTTCTCTGTATAATTTTCATGTGAAACCTTTAGTGAAAATAGCGAGTAAAAATAATCATGCTTGCATGATTGTTAAATCCAACTTTTTATTTTTTTTACTAAACCATTACACATAATCTAATTGTTAAAGAGTCATCCTATTGGGACACCCAAATTTCTTATTTTGACACCCTTCCATGCGGGTCGCATAGGCCCATGCGCCCCCGCATGGGGTTAGGGTTTCCCGACAAAGGCAGCAGACTGACATGTCTGCGTGGAAACACATGAACCTCATACCCATGCGCTCCGCAGAGGCCCATGCGGGTCGCATAGGGTACCAAGAATCAGAATATAACCTCGTACACCTGCGTGACTGACCTAAAGTTGATGTGCATGTTTGAACTCAATGCGCCCCGCAATGGCCTCTGCGGGGCGCATAGACCCTCCAGAAAGGCTATAAGACCATGCATTATCGTTGATTATCGTATGAGATTTCCAATTCCATAATAAACCTTTCAAATCACAATCACGTATATTCACAGTATGTCGTGGTTTTTCAGAATATTCGGTTAGGATTCTAACGATGGTGTTGTTCCAGACTCATACGAGACCGCCATTTCTGATTTTTACGAATCTTCGTTTCAGCCCAACCATTACGAGGAAGTTGTCAACAGCGTCCCTTCTCATGTTGACATTCCGCCTCTTCCAGACCCGAACTACTCACCACACAATTATTCCGGAGGTTATTCTGGATACAACTACGGTATGCAGAGGGTAATTTTCATCACGAATATGACGAGGAAGAAATCAAACTGGAAGATGAGGAGGAAAAAATACACCCTATCATAGTTTCCTATGCAACTAATCAGGGTTTTGCCTCCCGTGAAGAGATGGAGGATTGGGTAGATAGGAAGGCTCGTAATCACAGCTGCATCGTTAAGTGTGGAAGATCGAAGAAGAAACATGGTGAATTCGTGAGGGTGTGGATACATTGTATCCTTCGTGGTGATCGTAAGAGTGTAGCCACTGTTCGAAAAACCGGTAGCAAAAAAACTCGTCGCCCTTTTGAACTGATAGGGTTCTATGATGAAATGCTTAACGTTTGGTGGCTACAGGTTAAGCACGAGTCACACAACCACTCTCCTCTTGAAACTTTAGAGAGGCACGCGTATGCTAGAAGACTTTCTGAGGACGGATACAGATTAGTTGAGCAGCTGGCCGAGCAAGACATTCCCACACGTAACATCTGGGCAACATTAAGGAATCAGAACCCTAATAATAAGAGCATTCCAAAAGATATACATAACGTTGTTCAGAAGATTAACGCTTGGAAGAGTTTAGGAGATTCTTCGATGCAAAAACTAGAAAACTTTCTTATTTCAAAACGTTCCACTTATAAAACTCGAGAGGATCCATCCACAAACAATCTTGAAGATATTTTCTTTGTCCATGAGCATTCCGGCCAAATGTGGCGTGCATTCCCGCATGTGCTCATTATTATTGCTACCTACAATACCAACCTCTACAATCTTCCATTCATTTAGGTTGTTGGTATGACTTCTACAAACATGTCGTTTCAGTCGCACATGCTTTCGTATCTAAAGAGAACTGTGAAACGTAGGTGTGGGTTTTAGAACAGATCAGGTCAATGTTGCAAGAGGGTATGGAGCCCCGGGTCATTGTAACATACAGGGAAGTAGCGTTGATGAACGCGTGTGATATAATATTCCCTAATGCCCACAAGTATCTATGTAGGTGGCACATTTCACAGAATATATTTAGAAATAGCAGGAATTGTTTTACCAATAAGGAGTAGAAAGAATTTCTTCGCTCATTCGGGAGGTTGTGTGAGTCTGCGACCGAGGAAATATACGAGTATCAAATCGAGCGGCTTAGTCGAACACTAAATGCAGCCGTTCATGGTCGTAAGTTTTTCAACACATACATACATACATACATACATATAGAAGACGACCCGGTAGATCCTGCCGCTCCTGCCCCTCAGGCCGCACCTGCCGCTGCTGCCGCACCACAGCCACCGCATCCGCCACAGTGGCCGATCCATGTTGCGCCTGATATGCATCAGTTCTACCAGATGCAGATGCTGCATAATGCACAGATGCAGTACATGATGCGATTTCAGATTGATCAGATTGCGACGATCATGGCTCACGTGGGTATGCCACCAGTTGATTTTCATATGCCGGCCCATCTACTACATCCTCACCCGGTACCTCAGGCACCTTAGGCTCAACATCAGCCACAGGAGGATCAGGCTCAGCATCAGCTAGACGAGGGTGGTCAAGATTAGGTTGTTTTCTTTTTTACTTTGTAAATTTTGATTATCGATGTACTGAACAAATGTTATATATTAATGCAGTTTCAGTTTTTATTATACGTGTGTGTTTCATTTTATTATACGTGTGTGTTTTAGTTTTTACTTTGTAAATTTTGATTATCGATGTACTTGAAATAGTGAATCTCTAAGTTAATCTCTAACTAAAATATAAAATACCATAACACAACTTTTAAACCTTTAAACAACTTAAAATATCAAATTATGCGCCCCGCAGAGGCCCAAGAGCATCGCATGAGGATTGACACCCATGCGCCCCGCAGAGGCCCAAGAGCATCGCATGGATTGATACCCGTGCGCCCCGCAGAGGCCTATGCGGGTCGCATGGGATTGATACTCATGAGCCCCGCAGAGGCCTATGCGGGTCGCATAGTGTTCAAATAGAAAAATTGGGTGTCACAATAGATGGAGCCTTGTTAAATCCAAAATTTGACGTTTGAAAAGCATACTTCGAAATTTAGACAATTTCAAGTTTAAAAAATGATGACTTTGATTTCTCTGGTTGAAAACTGAACCGCGGTCTACTTTTTGAGTTACCTGAATTCAGTCCAATTTGGTTTTCGATTTTGACCAAATAGAATTTCAATTTGCAAACCAAAACCGAGAGACTTGAGTTCCCATAACTTTGGGAAGATATCCACAAGTATTGATTCGGTGGATTATAGAGATCGCTTGTTGGTGCACCTGAAGGGCTAGGAATGAGAAGCATTTCTCTAATAATCTAGTTAGACCTGAGAAGATCTCAAAAAAGAGACAAAAATCTATATAATTTTAAATTAATTAAGTTTTATTTATTAACTAGTATTAAGAACCCCCGCAATGCGGTGGGGGCGAACACCAATGCCACACTACTGCCAACGATCACCAACACTAAAGTTGCGGCGTGTTAATACGAAGAAATTAAACTAAAACGTAAAACATATAAAAGAATAACCAAGTCGATCTAGGACCCGCGTGTTACGATAAACCTGTCAAACGGGAAAAAATAGTCGATGAAAAAACGTTTAACCAAACACAAAGCACGTTGAGCCATGTTAACTCGTAAAATTTAGAACGGAACATAAAACGAAAAAAAATGCGAAAAATAAAAGTATAGAGCACCAAAGTTGAAAGTAAAAAAAATGTGAGGTTAAATTGCAAAATATGAAAAGTTTTGTGGTTAAAAGTAAAAAAATCAAATAGTTTTGAATTAAAAGTAAAGATGAAAAGTTTTGGGGTTAAAAATAAAAATTTTAATAGTTTTGGGTTAAAAGTAAAAAAATAAAATAAAAAAAAACTCCCAAAGCATGAGATACAATACCTCCATGTCTAAAAGTGTTGTAAATTATATTATTGGGTAATGCTCATTTCCTACTCACAAAATGAAATTATTTATGAATATGGACTCGCCCACTTGATAGAGGCTTATGCCTCTTAAAGAAGAGGTTACATGTTCAATATTGGGCAAAAGTGAATATTTTATAATTATTGATGTAATACAGTAGAAATAAACATTATCATTAGAAAAATGAAATTATTCATAAATGTAAACCTATGTACCTAAATGGTATAAGTAAATGAAGTTTCTTTTTGTCTTTTAATGCTTTTTTTTTACACTGGAGTTTCTTAAAGTAGTTTATGTTTCTATTCCTAAACTTTAATTGAATTATGTTACGATCCTTAAAGTTTAATAAAATCATTTATTTAACTAGTATTATTTCTTTTATATTTTTTTATACGTTTAGTTATGTTGATAAATTATTTTTTATTTAACTTATTATAATTGAATCTAACTTTCACCTTTAGACGTGTTTACTTAAAGGTATGACTTGCTTATTTTTATTTTTATTGTCATTCCAACGTATTTTTTTACATGCTAATACACAAGTTATCGAAACCAACCATTACATGTTTTCCATCGGATCAACACCTCCGGTGCAACACGTTACTAATACTTGTTTTTACGTAATTCAGTCGATTTAAAACATGTGTCCAAATCTTTTTGGGCGACTTATCTTTTGGTTTTTTTTTTTTTCAGTTGGTACGTCGAGTGTCGATATCGTAATAAACTAACGTGACATTAATCGATTCACATGATTAACATTGTTTTGCCGGTTGCATCTAAGTCTCCATTTAAACATTCTAATACTTTCAGACCGCCCCGGTCGTGAAGCATGAGTATAACCCACTAGTTATATATATACTTAACCCACTAGTTATATATATACTTAAAAGACTATTTTGTCAACATCAACCGACTTTGGTCCCTCAACTTTGCATTAACCAACTTTAGCCCTTTAACTAAAATAATTTTAACCTCTTAACTAAAATAACTGTAACCATTCAACTTTAATAATAAACAACTTTAGCCCCTTATTTTAATAATAAATAACTTAGCCCCTCAACTTTAGTGATAAACAACTATATACCCTAAACTTTAATTATAAACAACTTTAGCCCCTTAACTTTAATAATGATGTGTTTAACCCTAACTAAAACAACTTTAGCCCCTCAACTTGATATAAACAAATTTAGCCCTTCAACTTCGACAAAGACATGTTAAGCCCATCAACTTTGATAATGACAAATTAAGCCCCTCAACTTTAATAATGCCATGTTTAGCCCATTAACTAAAACATAAAATAACTTTAACTCTCGCAATTTACGTATTTTTATATACGTTTCGATCCCGCTACAGAGCACGGGTGGTAACCCACTAGCTATTTTTAAATTAGAAAAAATCAAATTAAGCACCACTAATTACAGCTGAAACTTCCACTAGAAGGAGAAACCATTTCCCCCCAAATTTTCATCCTAAAACCCCCCAAACGGCATCACTGCGCCAAAAACCCTTTCTCCCACACGGTTGCCGGATTCCTCCTTCCACCGCCGGTACAGTCTCACTCTTTCCTCCATACTATTAATTCTTTTAGCAATTTAGAGTTTCTAAAGACGATTTATAACATGTAGTTGTCAGTCACTCGCTCTCTAGGTTTAATGGATATGGATCCTGATGATGTTTCCGAGACGATGAAGACGATCCTGAAAACGATATGCTTCAGGTTTTCATCCGCAACTCTGTTTTTAGTATCTTGTTTTATATGAGTTTAATTTTGATTATATTGGCCACCAGGATAGACAGTCAAGCAAAGAACTAGTGGTGTTCTTGGTGGATGCTTCGCCAAAAATGTTCAACATCACTTGTCCTGGGGTTTGCTTTCATTTTCCTTGCACACATACATAATTGCTACATGTTTTTTTTTTGGTAATATTGTTAATAGTTACCATGCCTCTTCGGTATTCTAGTGGCTGAAACTGTTTTAAGTCAGTTAAAAGTTATCAGTTTATCATGCCTCTAAAAATTTAATGGGATTCGGATTCGGATGAACGATTTGTTAAGGCTTTGGTGCGATTAAGATAGTCCTTTATGTCCCCCCTTGTCTTTGAAGTTGGAATGTTTGACTTTATCAGTAGTTTATATAAGGCCATGTGTTGTGGGCGCCACCCCCTGCCACACAGTCGGGCACTGGGCGCTGCACACCGCCACAAGCGGGCGCAATTGCGGGCTTGGGGCGCAGGCTCGGGTGGCATGGCGGGCGTGGGGCGAGAGGGTTGAAAGGGAATGGGCGTGTCTCGATGATGGTGCCGAAGGTTTGAAAGGGAGAGGGGCGCTAGGGGCGTGATCAACCACAACAGCATTTACTTGCTGTGAAATGTGAAGGCACATTAATACATTATCTATGTGGCGTCTACATGGCAGCACTTTTTTGTAGTAAAGTCTCTTTGGATCCCCTCCACAACACATGGTCTATGTATTTGACCACTCACCAAATAGCTAGTAACTCTTCAGTAGTCCAAATAAGTTTATTTTGTTTATATAACTTCGTATAATGGACAGTTTGTAATGATGATAATGGTTAAATATTGTGATTCTGGATTGGAAAGTTCTAAATGTGGCAACTTTCATGATCTAAATGGAAGTTAGTACAGTTTCATCGACAAAACTCAGAAGGAGGATTTTTGTTTAAATGTTTAGTGTGTAGCATGACATCTGTTAAAGGTTTAAAGGATATTAGATATTTTTTCATAATCACATTGGATGGATGATTTCATGTCATCTATTAGTAGACTTAGCAATTTGCAACTTACAGATTCTTGTGCTCTTAGCTTTGAAATATTATTTGAATCCAAATGTTTTCACCATTTAAGTTTGTAAGATAATCAGTTTTCTTGTTGATGAAAATGCTATACAGGAAGATCAAGAGAACACGTCGCATTTTCATGTTGCTGTCAGTTGCATTGCACAGTCTTTAAAGGTTCAGATCATCAACAGGCCATATGATGAGATTGCAATATGTTTCTTCAATACCGTAAGAACACCCTTCACTAGGAAGATCAGAGAAACACGTCGCATTTTCATGTTGCTGTCAGTTGCATTGCACAGTCTTTAAAGGTTCAGATCATCAACAGGCCATATGATGAGATTGCAATATGTTTCTTCAATACCGTAAGAACACCCTTCACTAATTCTTTTCTCATCATTTACTTTTTTTTTATACACCAACTTCTTTTTTTAATCTTTATGGCCTGAAGTAATTAGCGTTTTATGTATTTAAACGGGTATTATTGGCAGCGAGAGAAGAAAAATCTGCAAGATCTCAATGGTGTTTATGTATTTAACGTTGCTGAGAGAATATCTGGACAGCCTTACAGCGCGGTTCATCAAAGAATTTGATCGTGTAGAAGGTATGCTTGTGGTATAATCTTACTAAATTCAAATGATAATGCTTTAGCATTCCAAATTCTTTTATATAAATTGTTTGTTAGTTTATATTTATTACTAGGGTTTTGTGCATTTTACATTATCATTATGTTTGTTATATGAATGCAGAATCTTTTAGTAAAGTTATTGGGAGCGAATACGGTATAGTTCCTGGATCTAGGGATAATTCTTTGTACAATGCAATCTGGGTTGCACAAGCACTATTGCGTAAAGGGTTTGTTTTTTTATATGTTTTGACTCCTACGATAGTACGATACGAGTTTCCGCTTTATATAATAACAATTTGATGAATTCTTCAGATCTGCTAAACCAGCTGATAAACGCATCTTGTTGCTTACAAATGAAGATGACCCGTTTGGAAATATCAAAGGAGTGACAAAACTAGACATGACTAGAACCACATTGCAGCGGGCTAAGGTGATCGTTAATTATTATAAAAGGTTTAATTAAGACAGTTATCATAAAATGAGGAGTAAAATGTCATTTTCGTCCCTGAGGTTTATCCAGTTTTGTGACTTTCGTCCAAAGGTTTGTTTTTTGGCATCTGGATCCAAAAGGTTTGAAATCTTGCTATTTTCATCTGACTCGTAAACTCCGTCCATTTTTCTCAGGGGTATTTTCGTCTTTTTTGTTAACGTAAAGGGCAATTCAGTCTGTTAGTGAAAAAGACCGAATTGTCCTTTAAGTTAGCAAAAAAGACGGAAATACCCTTGTCGTAACAGAGAAAAATGGATGGAGTTAACGAGCGGGATGAAAATGACAAGAGTTCAAAACTTTTGGAGAGTTTTTTCCTAAAAGGGTGTTGGTGGAAAAAATAATTACCAAAATGGGTGATTTGAAAAATAATTACCAAAATGGGTGTTTTTCTATGTTTCTTTATTTTTAGATAATCGATTATAATTCTTCTATTTTTATTTAATCAACCTATCACATTTATATTCATTTCTTTGATCTAATTCATTACATAGATCTTTAACTAACTTATTAATTATTATATTTTTTTTTCTTTTTTTTATATAATGAATCCCATGTTAAAACAAACTGAAATCGTTGAATTCATTTTATTTTTAAATGCTAATACCTCTCATTTACTGTTCTAATTTAATATTTTTAGGGTAATTTTTCATCTTTACTTTTGTCTGTGTAGTTTATTACCAATTCAAATGAAAACCCATATATAGTCTTTCCTATAGTTACATAAATTTTATTAACAATCAGTGGGAAAAATATTTAAGTAGATTGATTGGTTTGTAATTCCATTGGCCAACTTGATACTTATTATTATTTTTTATTATCAACTTATTTTTTAATGGTCACAAACAACATTTATTTCATTCAGTTATTGTAAACATGAACACATGTCTTGTTTACGAAAAAGAAAACAATGTTTATGTTCGATTATTTATTCGGTTAAAATTAAATAAATAAACATGAAGTTGCTACTTTAGTGATTGTTTACATCTCTAAAACTCTTGGATTAAACTTTATATTATAATTATTTAACTTATATAAATGTAAAATGAAATAAAAGAAAAAGCATTAAGAAAAAAAATTATATTTTGGCTGGTTAAAAAAGTAAATTAAATATAAAGAGTAATTTGTTTTTTAGAAAAATAAATTAAAAACATATTAGGTTGATTGAAAAAAAAATATATAATAGTTTAGTTAATTATAAAGAAATAAGAAAAAAAAAAACACTCATTTTAATAGATATTTTTTAAATCACCCATTTTGGTAAATATTTTTTTCACCCTAACCAATTTGAGAAAAAAGTCATTGCAAAACACCTATTTTGGTAATTATTTTTCAAATCACCCATTTTGGTAAATAACTTTTCCACCAACACCCTTTTGGGAAAAAACTCAACTATTGGATCCAGCTGCGGAAAAACAAACCTTTAGACGAAAGTCGCAAAATTGACCAAACCTCAGGGACAAAAATGGCATTTTACTCTATAATGAACATAAGATAATAATCAGAGTTTTGTTTAGTACAGAAAAGATTCTTATTTTCAACTGTCGCAGGATGCACAAGACCTTGGAATCGCCATTGAACTTCTTCCTTTAAGTAGGCCAAATGAAGAATTTAACGTCTCGCTTTTTTATGCTGTAAGTTGACTCTATGAATATATGTTTTATATTATAGATTCATAGTTATCAGTTATGTAAATATCATTGTGTTAATTTTTAAATATATCAGGATTTGATCGGATTAGATGGTGATGAGCTTGCTCAGTTTATGCCATTGGCTGGAGAAAGGTATGCACGGTTTATTTTATAACAGAGAAAACAATGAAAAAGATATTATCACGTAATTCACGTGTACATAGTTGTATGCATTCTATGATAATTCTTCATGGTTATTATGTCTAAATACTTATTTTATTAAGAAAAAGCATTTATTAAATTTCAGATTTGAAGACATGAATAAACAATTAAGAAAACGAATGTTCAAGAAGCGCAGAGTTCGTAAGATCAGTTTTATGATTCCAGGTGGATTATCGATTGAACTGAATACATACGCTCTCATTCGTTCCAGTGTTCCAGGTCAGCAAAGTGCCTTCATTTTTTCTTTAAGAAAATTACAAAATGGAAATTACGGGCCTTGAAGACTGATTCTTTTTACTGTTGTTGTAGGAAAAGTGACATGGCTCGATTCTGTCACTAATCTTCCTCTAAAGGTGTTAAATAGTTGCTTTCTCTTATTTGACTATTGAAGTCATGTTGATTACTTCATAAATTACCTGTGGGTACCGCATTTTGCAGACTGAAAGATCACTCATTTGTGCTGACACCGGAGCAATTGTGAAAGAAGCTAATAAACGTTTTCAAACTTACAAGAAGTAAGTTAAAATTTCTATGACCTGTTAGCTTTATAGCAACTAGGGTCGTAGTCGTCCGCACGTTGCGCCGGATTGAAATTCACTACGTATCGCACACCTGGATAACCAATGAATAAATTCGTAAAATTAAACAAAATGATATCTAAATATGTTAATGTTATGTGTGTTGTAGCTCTCTCTCAACATCAAAATAATAAGAAAAGATAAAACAATAAGGTAAACAACAAAGGTAAATGTAAAATAAAACGATAGGAATTCAGTCAGTTTTGGTGCACTCGTTATATCAAACGGAAAAAAAAAGTTAAAAATATGTCCAAAAGGGTATCTGCGTGTGTTCAGTTCGTTAAAAGAAACTCAAAAAGTTAAAAGCGGTTTTTCAGTACCAGTATTGATTTTGTTCATTAAAAAAACTAAACTCATAAAAGCAAAAATATATAAACGCAAGTTAGCAAAGTGCTAAACTTAAAAAAATAAGAAAAAGAAAAAAGAAAGGCTTAAGTTAGCAAAGCCTAGGCTCATGTTAGCATATTGGCACTATTTAACTTCTTTTCTTTTATATAGAGATAACAATTCACATGTTGGTTGGGGATTGGTAGCAATTTATGTATCAATGCGTAGGTTCTGATGTAATGATCTCAACTGACTATGCTATATACGTTTATAGTAAGGATATCACGTTTACGACAGACGAGCTGTCGGAAATCAAGAGAGTATCAACAGGAAATCTACGGCTTTTAGGGTTCAAGCCGCTAAGTCGCTTGAAGGATTATCACAACTTGAAGCCGTCACTATTTGTCTGCCCTAGTGATGAGGTTGTTTTCACACCTAAAATTTCATTTATTTTAATCTAGTAGATGTTAAAGTCTGTTATTATTAATTTTTTTTTATGCAACTACTTTTTATGTATTTGCAGGAAGTCATGGGGAGCACATGCATTTTCGTTGCCCTTCACAGATCTATGATACGCTTCAAACGGTTGGTATTTGAAATAAGTATTTTATTATCTCAACAAATATTCAGTAGTTGATCCCCTTCATTATATGTATGTTTATTAGGATTTTGTCGAAGTCTCTTATATATTTTGTGATTTCAGTTTTGCAGTTGCATTTTATGGGAGTTCATCTCGACCTCAGTTGGTTGCTCTGGTTGCGCAAGTAAGACTGTCAAATTTATGGGTCAAACTCAAAACAGGTTACGGGTTTTGATGGGTTGACTGTTGAACTTAAAACACCTGTTTACTTATTTGTTTCCTTTATGGTCATGATGAAAAGGATAAACACAATAAACATGTTTTTTTTTTTACTTTTTCATATAAAAAAAGATTATCACATCATTTTTGCTCATGATAGAATAAAAGTTGTTCCTGCTTTTTTATTATTTGTATTTTTTTATTTAAAAATTGTTGGTTGATTAAATGTGTAAATGTAAGCATGTATAGGTTAAGGTATACTTAATTCTTCATTTTATTTTCATATTTATTTTTAATTTTCTTTCTTAAATCACAGGAGGAAATCATCGACGGTGGTGGTCAGATTGAGCCACCAGGAATGCACATTATATATCTTCCGTATTCAGATGACATAAGACCCATGGAAGAGGCAAGTAAAAACCTTGCTTTTATCGCGGTTCTACTTTTTAACTTTATTAACTGTAAAATGACTGCAATATACTTTTTGGAAATGAATTATCAAAACTATTAAGGAACAACATAAGCATGTTATTATAAAGTGAGTACATTAATGATCATTCAAATCATTATCTTAGGTTGAATGTTATTAATGGTGTTTTTTTACTTATGACAGCTTCATGCAGATACTAGTGGCGTGCCTTTGGCCATTGATGATCAAATCCAAAAGGCTGCAGCTTTGGTCAAACGTGTTGACTTAAAAGATTTCTCTGTCTGCCAATTCTCCAATCCCGGTATAGCCCCTTTGGTTTAGAACGTACTGTTAAAACAGTTTAAAGAAAAAGTTAATACTATTTTTAGACATATTATATGTTTAGGTTGCATTTTCTATTTATATATAATAAAAACTTAAATGTAACTGAAACACTTGGTGCAGCACTGCAGAGCCACTATGTGCTAGTACAAGCTATGGCTCTTGATGAAGATGAGATGCCTGAAATTATCGATGAAACTCTTCCAGATGAAGAAGGCATGGCTAGGTAATATCTTTACATACACAACACATGTACATACACATATACGCATACGTATACGTGCACACAGGGCTGTAAACGAACTGAACGAACACGAAAAAGGCCTTGTTCGTGTTCATTCATTAAGGAATGAACATGTTCATGGACCCTTACAGAACGAGATTTTTTGTTCGTGTTCATTCATTAAGGAAATGAATATGTTCGTGAATAGTTCACGAACACTTACCGAACGCAAACGGACACAAACAAATGTTCATGAACATAAACAGACGTTATATATTCATTTTAAAATAAAATCTGCGTTTTTCATCAGAAAGCTTATGAAGAATTCACCAAAAATAAATGAGTACATAACATAATAATCTGAATATAGTTAACATACGTATCATAAACATAATTAACACAAAATTTAAGAATTTGTCAAGATTCAACACAAACTAAAATTGAAATGGTCAAATAAGGGATGTTGGTAGAGGCGTAGAGTATAACTATGGTTTCCAATTTATAAAAACTAAAACCAGCAAAATAAAATATAACATAAAAAACCTTTAAATGATTTAACACGAATGAACATAAACGAGTGAACATCACCGAACGTTCACAAACATAATTGAACGAACGCAACCTATGTTCATGTTCGTTTGTTTAACTTATCGAACTGAATTTCTTGTTCGGGTTCGTTTCGTTTATTAAACGAACTTCCGGCTGAACGGTTCACTGAACGTTCGGTTCGTTTACAGCCTTACGTGCACACATGTATGCATACCTTAACCTATACATGCTTATATGATTTGCTATGTGATTGCAGGCCAGGGATAGCTAAAGCATTGGAAGAATTCAAGATTTGTGTGTACGGAGAAAACTACGAGGAAGAAGATGAAAAGACAACTAATGCCGGCAAGAAAAGGAAACAAATTACCGAAGAAGCGGTTAACAAGGCTTCATATTATGATTGGGGCAAACTTGCTGATGATGGAAAGGTTATCTTCAACTTTTCTGTAATTGTTTCAAGGCCGTTTTAAACGTTTAAGAAATAGAAATATCTGTTCTTAAAACTGTTCTGTTTTGTTATGCAGTTGAAGGATTTGACTGTACAAGAGCTGAAGACCTACCTAACTGCGAATAAGCTTACAGTTGCTGGGAAAAAAGAAGTTTTGATCAATAGGATCTTAACCCACATGGTAAATGACACGTCAGCGTGTCTTCTCATGTAACAAGTTTTATCCTTAACTGTGTTTTTTGCGTGTGCGGATGAAGCTGATTGTTACGATTTGTGTAACGTACAGAAACCGACCGACTTGTGGTATATTGAACTTATATTTTGTTCTGCCTTGTAGGATTGACAAAGGTCAAGAATGAACTTATATCTTGTTCTGACTTGTAGAATTGACAAAGGTCAAGAATAGGAAAAAGTTTTTAGCATCTTGCATGACATTGTGGGGTAACCTATTTGAAATGCTTAGTTTTGAAAACCTTTATATACCTGTTTAGACTATGTGTTGCGGAATAATTAAACCGTTGTCACATCAGCACCAAGTCATTGTCATTAGGGGCGGACCTAGTGTATGACAAGGGGCAACCCCCGCTACGGCTTGACGCTTCGGCGTTAGTGTAAAATTAGTGTAAATTTTGGAAAAATTTGACGTTTTTTCGATTTCGTTACCGTTTTTTTTTATAAAACGTTACCGTTGACGGATTTTCTAGATCCGCACTGATTGTCATGTAGGAATTTGAGCAACAACTAAAACCCAATAATTAGGTGTAAACTATAAAAAACATGTGATTGGTTGGAGAAGTAGTGGTCTCATATGCAAGAGCTCCCTTCCCTGTTATTGAAATGGCGATAGCAATGGATAGGGGATGAATGACGCCACCATTAACAAAGCGGGGTGGGTTAACAATGGAAATGGGGAGGTGACAATGGTGAAGTGGAATAGGCTCTCGTCTTAAAATGTATTTGGCTATCTATAAACCATCATATTTGTCTACCATATGTTAGATATTTTAGTATAGAAAATACAAATTTGTGAAATCTATATTTGCACAATAAAGTTTAAATAAAAAAGTTGAAGTTGTAGTGTTTGAAAATCAATTTTATCAACCTTTATATGTATTAAAAGACTTTTTTTTTTAAGTTTCATTTATACATAACGTTTGATTACTATCTTTGGTGATTATTTTTCATTTGGATTGAAGTGAAACAACTATGAAACTTTATTATTATTTTCGTGATATTATTTGTCATAGGTATATTAATTTTTAAGAGATTAACAGTTATGAAAGATTTTATACAATATGAAAATTCGAGTGTTATTTTAAAGTGTGAATAAAAAACTTTAGATATATGTATTTTTTATTAATGTAGGTGATCTTGATCCAACGTACTTCATGAGGGAATGCATGTGGACACTGGCATCGTGTTGATTGGAGGGTCAAGTGTAACCTTCCCTAGAGCAAGAGAGCATGTTGACATTAATTATTACTTTTTTTTTGAACGGCTGAATAATAATAATAATAATAATAATAATAATAATAATAATAATAATAATAATAATATATAATATAATCATTAATGTATCTCATGGGCCCGCTTGCGATATGCACATATAATTTATATATGTGTGGGTCCTTGTGGGGCAAAAAAGTGATAAGGGCCACCAATTTTAACGTTATTTTACTAATTTCGTGAAAATAACGTTAAAAGCGGGAGGCGATCAATCATGCATCATGTGGTGACGTTGATAGCCGAAAGACACATGCACTAATTGGTCTTTGTCCCGATTGCTGAGTGTTATGTGTCTTATGTTCAAGACTTGATGCAAAACTACTATCGAGCCGATGGTCTCACTGTAAGCAGCCTCTCTATTCCTTACAGGATAAAGGTAAGGTTGTCTACATCTTCCCCTCCTTAGACCCTACCTAAGCTTTGATATTGGTGAAATTTAGTGAGTATGATGATAATGAGACGAATAATGTATCTCTTCATGAAAGAGAGAATTTGTGTAAATGTAGCATGTGCCCATAATGTTATTTTTACATTGCATGTCTCTTACTGATAACTCACCATCATTGTTGTTTCAAGTGATTAGATTTGTAAATTTTTTTTATGAACATCCTCGATGGTGAAACAAAAGAGTTTTGAATAGATAATTTGTTAGTCGTTTATTCATAACTCCCAGAGGTGGAGGGAATGGTCATAGTAAGGCGCGGGACAAGAGTGGTTGAGGCTGAAGTGGCCATATGATACTCACAGGAACATCGTCCACCTCTAACACTAAAGTGAGAAGAAAACGTCAAATTGAAGCCATAACAACAAAGAAAATAAGAAGACAAAGTGCAGAATCAGGGTGCGAAAAGCAGGACGAGTAGGAACACCATTCCTTCCATGCGTGAAGGAAGGGTAGCAGGATGGCAATATTGGCCTGATGATGTAGGGTTTCCACTTCGTCCCAACCTTAAATAAAAATAATTATCAAACACTAAAATAATATTAATTATATATTTTTTTAAAGCGTTTGTTAAAGAATAATACAATTAGAAGAAAAACTAAAAATTCTTATCTCATTTTGCACAAAATAATTTTAACAAGATTTTGATATATTAGATTGTGTTGTGAATTAACTAAAAAGTGTAAAAGTTCCTGTCACATCATTTTCACGTAGACAATGAGGCTTTAGATAAACTACACTTTGACAAGGGTGTATGGTTTAACAAAAAATGTGAGTGATGTGTTAGGTGTTGTTTGTCTAAAAATTAATAAAAAAAAGTTTTTTTCTCTCTCTCACACACACACCTGAAGATTACGCCCATTAAGGGCTAGGCGAAAGGGACCTTGACACCCTGTTTTGGTGCCCCTTGTGTCAGTGTTTGGCGTCGATAATTGGTGATGTGATGTGAGGCATTAAACGTGCCACAATGCATAGTCTTACAATTCACAAAACAGTTTAATTATATGTGTGAAATTAAAACAAAAATTATAAAATGTTAAACAATAAAATGCTTTTGTGACCATATAAAGAGCATGCATATGCGTTCAAAGCTTCAAAAATTGATCGAGTTCTTCTCCACCATCAAATCAAACATGTCTAGATGAAATTTACATAAACAAAAATATCTACCCTTTATATTTGTAATGATAGTGATATTAACCGACTTTAATCGTAAATGAAAAAAGTTATACTACCCAAACATAAAATTAAATTAAGTGTTTTTATCTAGGAATATCGGATTTTAATCCCAACTATTTGTCGTTGGCCACCAACAGTCCCAACTTTAAAAATAACTACTGGCAGTCCCAACTATTAACATATTGGCCTCCAATGGACCATGACTAACAGAACCCTAATGTCGTTAGTCTCCGGTCGCCGAAAAAACGTTTTTGGCCGAAAAACTCAACATTTTCGTCCCAAACCTCTTTGTAACCTTATTACGGACCTTTAGAATTTTTTTTCTAGTTAAACCCCAATTATTGAAGTCGCCAGAAAACTTTTTTTTTTTGCCGAAAAACTTCTTTTTGGCTGGACACTCAACATTTTCGTTCCAAACCTCTTTTTAACATTAGATCAGACCTTTAGAAGCCTTTTTTCTGGCCAAAAACAGTTTTCCGGCGACCGAAAACTAACGACGTTAGCGTTCTGTTAGTCAGGGTCCATTGGTGGCCAATATGTCAATAGTTGGGACTGTCAGTGGTTATTTTTTAAGTTGGGACTGTTGGCGGCCAACGGCGAATACTTGGAATTATTAAAATCCAATATTCCTTTTATCTAACACACGTTCATTTGTTTAAAAGAGTAAATTGTCAAAATCGTCCATGAGTTTTGGTACGTATCCAAAGCAACTTTTTTATACAATACAGTCCTTCACTTTTGAGATATTTTGTCATAACATCTAATTTTTTATTTTTTCTATTAAATATTTGAATGAAAATAAAAAAAATCTTAGGGACGATTTTAGCAAAAGAAAAGTCAGACGTTTGGATGATAATAACAAAAAATCCCAAAAGTGAAGGCAATATGCTACAAAAAAGTTGTTTTGAATGAAAACGACAAACATACCTAAAACTGGGACGATTTTAACAATTTACTCTATTTAAAATTATTACTTTATATCATTTTCCATGGTTTAAAATCAGGAAAACTGAAAACAGTTCTCTTTGCCGGTAAGCAAAAACCCCACCGCATCACCACCAATGAATTTCTTTAAATCCGTCTTCTCCGACGATCCAGAACCTTCTACTCCACAACCAGAATCACAAACTCTGAAAACCCTAACCCTAGCATCCCATCCATCACTTCCGCATGGACCTTCAGCAACAACCTCATCAAAACCCTAGCCTCCAAATCCGATTCCGTCATCCAAACCTACCGCCGTGACCTCCACGACTTCACCTCCGGCATCAAGCAAGAAACCGCCGTCATCCGCGAAGCCGCCGTTAAAGCCGTTAACAACCTACCGAATTCACTCGAAGCCGGCGCCGGCTTCGCTCAGAACTCGCTCGAATCCGTGGTCAAGCCATCGACGATCTCGGAGCCACCGTCACTGATATTATTACTCACGGTAAGGATTCAATTCTAGCCGTTGATTATTCTGATTCTGATGATAATATTATTGATGATAGTAAGAGAATTAGTAATAGTAGTAGTGTAGATCTAGGGTTTCCGAAGCCTTATAGTAGACTTGATGCACAAATTAGAACGATTCAGAGTGATATGAATACTTATTTGAATGAGCCTGAGGATGTTGTAGAGTTTAATGAGTGGAAGTTAGGGTTTGATGTTGGTGAGAAGGTGCAGGAGATTGATGATGTTATGAAGGAGAATGATGGAGTGGTTGGGGAGATATATCGAGAGATTGTTCCGGCGAGAGTTGACGAGAGTTCGTTTTGGATTCGGTATTTTTATCGGGTGAATAAGGTTAAGAAGGCGGAGGAGGCTAGGGTTAGGCTTGTGAAGCGAGCGATTGCTGGGGAGGATGATGAAGAGTTGAGTTGGGATGTAGATGAAAACGAGTATGAAGAAAACGCGGAAGAAACTGAAAAGGAAACGAAGATATTGGAGAAGAAAGACGATGAGGAAAAAGGCGTTTCTGTAACGGAAAACGAGGATCGGAATGAAGCGGAAGTTGATAAGTTGGAAGCAAATTCAGATGTGAAAACAGCATCGGAAGTTAAGACGGATAGAGATAGTGATATTTCGATTGTTTCTAGTCAACCGTCACCTGAGGAAGATGGGTGGGATGAAATCGAAGAAATAGGGAGCAGTGACGAGAACAAGGATAAAACGGTCGCTCGTGGCAGCCATGGAAGCGTGGATAGAGCAGGGTTGCGTAACCGATTGAGTGTTGCGGACGAGGAAGAAGATCTTACTTGGGATATCGAAGATGACGATGAGCCTGTTAAAGCGTAAAGTCGTTTTAAGTTTTTTAAATTTGATTTGTCAATATGAGCCCTTATCAGGGTAAATTTATCTGGTAAGTATCTGGACATGTTCTTTGATATTTGGTATGTACATAATGTCTCTGTATCTTATAAATCATAACTTGATATGCATAGCACACAATTATGGTGACATGTTATTTATAGCATACAAATTTGAATTTATACATTGCATTCACAGGTTTTTTGAATATCTGTATGGGGAATCAAGAGTTTATAAAGAGAATGTTACAAATGTTAATTACATACATAACATATTTAGAATAATTAAGTTGGGCCAAAACAGTACAAAATAAAACCATGTATCTTTTATTACTATCTTTGTATTTACAGGCCACTTCAACAGTTGGGAACTTTCTACAAGTTGCAACTGATTAAAGTAGCCCAGGTTGTACACCAGGAACTCTTGGAGGTTCAGGCACGCCTGTCGTTCATATGGGGGAACGATAGAACCGTGTTGGATAGGAGGCCTAGGTAGGCCTGGAGGAGTGGGTGCATGGACACCCCAAATGGACTGAGGACCTCCTAAGTTACAAGACGGTCATCAACTGGGCCTGGAGGAGGGGGTGGCTTTGTCGCCCGAATGGACTGTGCGGGCCCCCTAAATGTGTAAGGCGATCATCACCGCGATCATCCATCCGACCAGGATGACCGACTGGGTTAGACAGCCCAAATGGACTGTGGTGACCCCAAGACGATCTTCCATCCGGCCTGGAGGACGAGGTTCAAATGGACTGTGGGGACCTCCTAAATGTGCAAGACGATCATCCGCTGGGCTTGGAGGTGGAACCAATAAAGGAGTCGTTGGTCTTCGTTCACGGCCCAAACAGTCTCGAAAGAGCCAACAGCAACATAACAGACCTAGGCTACAACAGACGGTAAAACATTAAAGAAGTTAAAAAAAATGCATGAGAACATGAATGATCTTTCAAATAACACATTTTTATTTAAACTAGGAGTATTTCATCTAATGTGTGTTTCACAAATTTTCACTAAATTCATTCGCATTATGAAACAAGTAGTTAATTAAGCACGTTAAACTTAACTCTATTAAAAAAATCGTTAGTATATTTATTTTTTCCATCATGATCTCATTGTTATATATATGTAATATTTGTTAAGATCATGTGTAAACGGATTGAAAATGCATAAAAGAAAAGGATACTTGAGAATATGATAACTAATTAATAGGAAAAAGGTGTAAATTTGTTAAAACATATTTGTATTTCAGAATAAAGTATGGTTTCGATTGAACATCGGTGCCGATATCAATACTATCAAAACCGGTATTCGTTTTACTAGGGCATGTCGGGCCCATTTTCTTTATCGCCGAGGGCCTAAGGGCGTAACTTTTTGCTAACATATTCAGAGACAGCCCCGATTCACACAACCTCTAATTCTACTCTATACATTTATTACCATGGGATTATGGGTACTTGAACGGTTGAGCCCTCATCCTTTAGGACCTTATCCAACCCTTGGGTATTTAGGTCTACTTGATTTTAAAAAGTTTCAACATAGCCGGTTGGTATTAGGTCCTCTTGATTATAAAAAGTTTCCAACATTTATATTTCTCACGAGAATGGGGTGATATTTAAATTTGAGTGGTTTTTGTTGTTAGCAAAAGCGTGTGTGAATTTATTAGAACAAGATTAAAAATTGGTTATTATTTCATAAATTTATACTTTAAATGAATTTAACTTTACGTAATTTAAAAAATGCATAACTTTGTTGTAAATAACAGTCGCATCATATTGCATTTGTTATAATTTAGTGTGGTAACAAATTTTCTAATCAATAGTTAGATACTTCAATAACTGAAATAGAACTCAACTTTAGTTTAAAAAAAGTGCGTCATTACAAAACAAAGAATTACAAGAAGAGTTTCAAGCGTTGATCAAACAAAACAAAATTACAAGAAGAGTTTCAAGCGTTGATCAAATTTAGGAGTTGTTTGACAACTTTTGAATGGTTAAATGCCGGATCAGTAAGAAGTCTGAATCATTAAAGTTAGTATAATGCTTAACAGCTCAAAGGCAAATGCCTGACCAATTCACATTAGAGGTTTTAAAAATTCAGACAGTATAATGCTTAACCATTCAGAGGCAAATCTTTGAATCATTCAAACATCTGCTCACGAAACAAACAATCTGAACCCTTAAGTATTGAACCAGTACGAAGTCTGAACCATTAAAAGCCTCATTAAGACTGTGGGGTGTGGGCTTGGGTTGGGGGCGTGGGTTGCCCTTCAACGCCAGCTTTCCCACCCCGGGTTGGCTTTGGGCTATGCTTGCCCCTTTGGCTTGGTATTCCCCTGCGTGGGGGGGGGGGGGGGGGGGGGCTGATGTGGCTGACTTTGGTTGGTTGGTTCAATCTAAGCCACTCAAATAAATCCACATGGCTGGCCGCCAACACCCCCCCACACCTTTGATTTTAAGAATGGGCTTGTGGATCCTACCCTCGTCACGTGTCGAGCAAAGTCCCATCCAAGCCCCTCCATACCCTGCGGTCTAAGAGCTAAACAAACAGCCCCTTAGTGGGGCAGACAAAAGGACACTCAAACGATCACTAAATAAAAACTTTAAAGCAACGGGCATATGTGTCAATATTGTTCCTAATTATATATACTTATAATTTGCAACAAACTTATGCAACGGTGGTTGTAATTTTGGCATTATTTTTTTATGTGCATATGTTAGGTGTACATTTGCTTTTGTTGATTGTACATTAAATCTTCTTCTGGAAGCTTTATATTTCATGCATTGTGTTTTGTACATTATGCATACCCTTTTAAATTCGTTTTGGTACATCCATTTGTGACCTGCGCCTTTTACAAAAGTTAAGGAGTTAACTCAAAAACAATACCGAGTGTTGCCAGATTATCGTCTATTGTCCACGGGGACCACAACTACACCATGAGTTTGCTTTCACATTTGATTATCTAAATATAACATCTAATTTCGTTACATTTATATTTTTATCTACTTTTGATAAAACTTTTATTTAAAAGGCGCCGGTCACAAATGGATGTACCAAAACGGATTTACTATTTTAATGATTGTGATTAGTAAATATACTTTATAGATTACCTAATCTAACTTACGAGAAGAAAAGGACCCGTTAATATATTTTAACACCCCGACGCAATGGTTGAAATATTTTCAAGCCCCCGCCGCCTTTCTAGTTTCCTATAATTCTCACTTCTAAAGTGGATATGTATGAACATGCCTATACACCAATTCAGGAGGAAACCCAATAAATATAGGAAAAAACTCTCTTGTGGGAATTGAACCCTAGACCTAATGGTCCATAAACCTTATACTACCTCAAGATGCCGTTAGGCTATAATGTCATGGACGTTATACCTAAAAACATATTTAATTAATTAAATAAATTTTGATAATTTGTTATGCAATAACCACAATTCTTCCGTGATTAATGGTAAACAACTATTCACTCAAAAAAAATAATTTAGCAACAATAAAAGCAGAGTTGAAAGAAAGTGAACTAACCAAGAAGACATCGGCGTTGCAAAAGCTACCAAAGAAACCACCTGTGGGGGCATAACTGTCTGCTTCATTTCTCGGCCACCACCGCTTCTAGTAAAGCTATTACAAATGGTATTTATATACTTGAGCGGCAATTTTTGTTTTCATTCACACACACAAAACTGTTAACACAACCCCCTATTTGTACTTATCTTCTATTCCAGCCCAATAACCATACTTAAACAGTTAAACCAACTCATACGGCCTTACACTTGATGGGCCCATCCTTTGGGCCACCATGTAGGCTTATTAGCAGACCTTGACCAAGATTGATGGATTAAAGAACCAAAGAAGTGCTCAATAATTATGTTTATTTTTATCCTGAGACGTTCGTATATAGTTGGTATAAGAAAAAAACTGGTTTTAGGACCGAAACTGGAAAAAAAACCGAAACCCGTTTTCTTTAATTTTTTTTTTTTAAAACCGGTTCCAACCCGAACCAAACCGCAGGTTAGTATACTGGTTAGGGATCTTGATCTTAGAAACCAGTTTAAACTGGTTAAAACCGGGTTTTTTTGGCACAAACCGGTTATACAGGTGTTCGGGTTCCCATTGGGGAAAAACCGGGTAAAAACCAAACTGATTTTTTCCCACACAAAAATAACTGGTTCGGTTAAAAGCCGGACCGGTTAAAAAAAACAATTTGTACACCTCTACTCACTAATGGAGACGCAGGTTCAATTCTTGCTTAGGCCATTTTCGAGGGACATTTGGGTGAAGAGACAAATCGGGGCTTTAATCCTGGGTTCGAACTGAACCGCCGGTTACTATACTGGTTAGGGATCTTGATCTTAGAAACCGGTTTAAACTTGTTAAAAACCGGGTTTTTTTTGCACAAACGGGTTATAAACCGAACCGAACCGGTTATACCGGTTTAGGTTCCCATTGGGAAAAACCGGTTAAAAACGAACCGTCTTTTTAAAACCGATTTTTTTCCTACACAAAAATAACTGGTTCGGTTAAATGCTGGACTAGTTAAAAAAAGCGATCTGTACACCTCTACTCCCTAATGGAGACGCAGTTTCAATTTCTGCTTAGGCCATTTCTGAAAGAAATCTGGGTGAAGAGACGAATCAGGCTTTAATCCCGGGTTCGAACCTGACGGGAGGCGAGGGTTTACGGATTTCATCCAGTTCCCACGCATCAGGGGACACGGTCTCATAGCGGTCGAGGAGTTGATCTTCAACATAGCCCAGAACAGGTGAATTTATACGTGAGATTCTTTGCGGTTCAAAAAAATTATGTTTATTTTCAAATTTAAAGTAGGCCACCTGAGTAACATTTACATTGCTTTGCTTTGGGACTAACAGGATCTTCTCTTCTCATATTCCAAAAAACAATCAAACAATGGAAAAATAACAAAACGCTTTACCTCACCTCCTCATTTCAAAAATTAAAAAAAAATGTTTTGAATAAATAGCATTTGCATCTTTTTGACTTGTATTGTGATTCACTTCCCATTGACCGACCCGACATCTGGCTCTTTGATGACTTTCTCATTGGGCCCGGTTCCACCAACGGGCCGGACCAAGTCTGGATGGGTTCTTTACCATATGAAAAGTTTGAACTGAATGGCACGTCTGGTGGATCGAAAGATGGATCCATGTGCATGTGGTTTGAGGAACTCAATGTGTACCCGAGTGTCCCGTCTTGATGAGGTGGCGGAAATTTCTCACTCTTGCTCTTTGCATTTGCGTGTGTGATCAGCCGCCGCCTCTGTTGAAGAATCACGAAAACAGGTCAAAAGTTGCCGAAATTAAAGAACAAAAAGATTAAAGTTAATTGACATACATCAAGGTTTGTTTGCAGTTCGGCATTGGCTCAGGAGCAGCGATTGCCCTGGCAGATCGTTCACGTGTGCGTGCTTTTTTCGCACCATCAGCATTTGACTTCGCAGCAGCTCTCCGTCTACCATAAAAAGAGGATCAATTGCAGGAATTGATTAATAATCTATGCAGTTAATATCGCCGATATAACAGTGATATATCGGTTATCGGTCCCTTGGTGAGATATCGGGCAAAATATCGGTCAGAATATTATTGGCGATATTGACCAATATTGGACCGGTATTTGACTGATATATCACCGGTTTTCCAGATATCACTTATTGCTGCTATTAGTGTTTTAAGTCCTAATTGGTAACTGTGTGTTTTTAAGTCTTAATCAGTTCCTACTTGCTACAATTGTTAGTGTTTTGCAAGTTCTAAAAGGTTAAATTGTTAATGTTAGGAGAGTATACTGAATTGTTAGTGTTAAATTGCTATATATATAAACTCAGCATGATATTAAAATTACGATATCCCACCGCGATAACCGATATCCGATTTTTTTTACCGCATTAACTCAAATGTATTTCTTACGACTTAGATTTACGCTTACCTTCTAGCTTCTTCATCGCGTAATTTAGCGTCCATTTCCTTGCTAGGTGGATATTTCGGAAGACTCGAAGGATCACAGGCATAAGGTTCTGTTGTAAAGAACTAAAAGACAACGCATACGGATATCAGTACAAGATAGAATTATTAGAAACTTGTGTTGAAAGAAAAGAGAAGATATCAAAATACACTCACCTCGCTTCCCAAAGCAGCTTTTGCGGTTAAACGTTCGGCCGGATCAATCGAGAGAAGGGTATCAATTGTTGGTAACGACGACGGTGGAAAATCTTTAAACGTCTCTCTTATGCATCGTCTATACGACTGTTGGGGCTTGAATATTGTTGCATGTCGAAGCTTTGACTTTTTCCAATATTCTTCAGATGGAGATCCGCATAACCTGAAAATCTTGTGAAGCTGCTCTACCTTGTAAAGGGGTAAAGCGTAATTTCACACGAAACAGTAACAGAAAATCAAAGAACTGAATAAAAAATATTATTAATTACCTCTTAACTTGCAAATATTATTAATTATTACCTCTGTACGACCAGGCATGATAGGTTTTCCGGCCAATAACTCTGCTAATATGCACCCTGCGCTCCATAGGTCAATGCCGACACCGTAATCAGTGGCCCCGAGAAGAAGTTCAGGTGGTCTATACCACAACGTAACCACCCTACTAGTCATCGGCTGCTTGTGATTCGGATCGAAAAACGACGCTAAACCAAAATCAGCAATCTTCAACCCCCCATCGTTATCAAGAAGCAGATTTGACCCCTTGATATCCCGGTGTAACACATGACGGTTGTGACAATGTTCAAGACCAGATAACAATTGATGCATGTAACACTTGACCTATAAACATTGATACTTAAAAGTAAGAATACGCTTATACCTAAACAACTTTTTCAGTTAATTTAATGATGGTAACGGAATTTAACCTGGGGCTCAGTGAATTTGATTGTGGGACTAGCAGCAAGTCCAGCCAGATCATGCTCCATGTACTCGAAAACAAGATACAGACTACACGACATTCTTGATGTTACTAGTCCTTCCAATTTCACGACGTTTGGATGATCGAGACGTCTTAATATCAAAATCTCACGGGCCATGAACTTCACACTCTCGGGTTCCAAATTGTCAAACCGGACCTTTTTTAATGCAACGATCTTTCCGGTCATTGTGTCCTTAGCTTTGTATACATTACTGTATGTACCTTGTCCAATCTAATCACAACATCAAAACATATATTATAATCAATTAAACAATAAGCATCACAAATCTAGTTTATTGGAAGGATGCTACTATAGATACACAAGCATTAAAATACACACACCACGTGATGTCATCATACGGGCACTATGACATGGTGAATATGGTCTTACGGGCCGTACGAGTTACGACTTTGTCAGTGGTCCCATTAGTAACTTTTCACTTTTTGCGTCAATGTACCATATCATACGGGAGTATAATTTGACCATACCAACTCATACGACCAGTATCAAACATTATGGCCCGTATGATGTATGAGTCTAACACGTTATACATACCTTATGAGCAATTTTCTCATGTCATACGGCCCGTATAGTGTGTCAGTGGTGTTCCTAGACTAAACCTTAATGGAAATGTCATTTTCCGTATTTTAAATGTCACAAATCTTACTTATGACATCAAATACTTATGTGTCAATGTACCATATCATACGGGCCATATAATTTGACCACCCCAACTCATACGGCCCGTACAAAACCCTATAACCCCTTATAACAAACATATCAGTGTCATTGGTGTTCTTTCGACGTAACCTAATTTGAAATGGCAATTTCCCTATGTAAACGTCGCAAATCTTTCTAATGATATCAAATAACTAACCAAACAAACTTCAATTTCAACAAAAAAAAAACATTCAAACAAAACAAACATTACTAGCAAACCCTCACCTTATCAATTTTCTCAAAAGTATCAGCTCGCCGCGGCGTCCAACCATTAATCGCCTCTCCGGCTACAGCCGACAACCAAGCCGGCCAGCCAGCAGCCACCTGTTCTCCCTGAACATTCTTAGGTGGATTACTAAGTCTCGGATTCGGCTTCGACCGCCTTCTCCTCAACTCCGATCCTTCTCCCCTTTCTGATCCACTCCAGATTCCCCCGCCGCATCACCACCACCAGTATTCACCACCACTTCACCTCGAGCAGACCGAACACTCAATCCACTATCTCTATCTCTCTTCACGATCTCAGAACTCACAGGTGCAGAAGACGACGTCGTTTGTTTAGCAAACACACAGCCCATAGCTCCACAGTCTAGAAAACCGAAACCCTAACCCTAGCTCTAACACAAACAGTCATTTCTCATGAACTTCGGAGACTATCTGTATCATACACACCTGAATAACAATAATGATAATAATAATAATGGATAGGAGCATAATAATGATAATAATAATATTCGAACAGCAATGAATGAAGGGATTTGATTAGGATGTGGTGAACCCTAATTTCTTTTTGTCCAAGAAAGCAAAAGCAGCAATGATTTGAGGTGGAAAGGGCGCAATTAATGGCGGTGAAAAACAAAAGGGTTTGTTAGGAAGTGTGATTGAAGAGGATCTGTGTGTGTGTGTGTGTGATTACAACTGTAGACGACTTTGGGTTGTTAATAAGAGGAGGGTTTGGTGGATTTAATTGCAGAGTGACAGACAGACAGACAGACAGACAGACAACAAGGGTTTCTCTGTTTCTCTCTCCTGGCTTTAGCAATTGATCGCTCGCTCGCTCGCTCGTCGATTTGATTTGTAATTTGTAAAGTTGTATGTAACATTCAACCCTGTCGATATCAGGCGCTCACATATATTTATTTTGGTTTCCACTAAATCCAAAGGGTATAGTATATTCAAAGATCTCACTTTTGACAATATCAAGTTTTAAACTATTTTTTTCTATTGAGCCTTTTTTTAACTTAACTCGGTTACTTTGTGATGATATGACAGATAGATGTGTAAAAAATCACCAATTGGTTCCTTATGTGGTTGATTACATGGACAATGATACGGAAAAGAATATTTTTTTTGAAAAAAAAAACTCTTTAAAATAATATACACACACATACACAACCATCACCATAACCCTCTCTTTGGACACCAAACCCAACTAGTAACCACCACAACAAATCACCTTCATCTCCACCGCAAACCCTTCCACTATTGTCGTCATCCCTCAGACCAACGCCTATCCACCATCGCACCAACCAACGACCTCCATCTCTGTCGCAAACCTGCACCCCCGAAACTCCCAACCTGCAACCACGTAACACAGCAAACCTCCCCCCCCGAACAACAACTACCACCACCATACAACATCACCTTCCACTTCTTGTATCACCAGCCCATTTTTCTTACAAATTTGAGATAATGGCGACGGAGGAGAGAGAAATTAGCAAAGAGAGAGAGATAGAGAGAACAAGAGTGAGAGGTAGGTTGTTGTGGTGGTGGTTCACGACTACACAAGGGGAATTCAAACCCATCTATTTCCGGCTGAGGGATGTTGGTATCGTCTGACATTTTTCAGAGGCTGGCCTTTCCTTGTGATCATGGGATGTTGGTATCGCCACCATTTAGTCGAGCCCGGTGGGTTCGGGACACAAGCTTGGGTTATTTTATTTATTGTTGGGTGTTCATTTTTTGATGTTTTATGATTACACATGATTTGCATGTTATTTTTCAAACTATTTTACAAACATTCAAAACCTAAGTTTACTTACCAACTACGTGTAGTTGACTTGCCTTTTTTTGTACGTGATACATGTTACAAATTTTGATAAGGCTTGGAGGATTTGAAGTAACATAGGACGCTACGGACTTAGTCTAACAAGTGAATCATTTATCAAATGCATAATTTTATTATGTTTGTTATGAAAATTACTTGTATGTGTGACATTGAAATTTTAATTTGAATTAATAAATTATTAAAACTTTACTAGTGTCATGAGCTATGAACAATCTAGGCGCCCCAATTGATAATCCACTTCAGTTTGGGGTGTTACACGAGCTATCGAGTGCCTAAAACTAACAAACAACGACAAACCCTAACAACCCCAAATTATATATCTATTCAATGGGAATTGGATGCACACCTATAAGTTACTGATTTTTATTGATTTTATAACCTATATTATTTCTAATAATAGGGTTAAAACGATAATTGGCTGGATTAATGAGTTAACTAGTGATTTTAACGGTTTATGGTGAATCTCTTCTTTACAAACATATCAATAATGACAACCAACCAATAATAATTAGAAAACAATAGCATACATGATCATATTCAACAACAATCAAACACAAGAACTTGAATAAAAGTCAACCAAAGAAAAGTCAAAACATGCAATTAATTCATCAAACCTAAGTAGCTATGATTCTAATCTATACTCTCTATAAAAGGGAATGAGCCGCTGACCTTGATTTGCTTACGTGTCAACCTCTGAGATATGCCACGTAGTCCACGCTGATGTCATAATACGAATAAATAATAAATAAGATATAACTATGTTGATTATGATTATTAACAATTAACAAATTAACAAATGGTTAACAAACTTTGACTCCATTTTTTAAAATTCAAACGTAAATCTCTGGCTCCATTTTTTAAAATTCAAATCATAATTTCAATCACTCTCTCTCTCAAATCCAGAGTATACATAATAGTTCTGGCTCCATTTTCAAAATTCAAACCATAAATCTTCATCTTCTCTTCTCTCACACTGCAATCTTCTTCTCCAACAATTTTAAAATTTGAATATGAATCAGAACCATGTCAATCCAACTTGAGAACAACATATCCAATTTGAATCCATGGTTCAGCCGTTTCTCCCTTCAAACCCTAAATGGTTCAGCCGTTTTCCTCTGCAATATCCAAATCAACGATTTAGAGATTCATCTTTGATGACAATCAACCTTCTCTTCATCTACTTCTTTCCTTTCGTCGATTTCAATTCCACCGCATATTTTTGTTATCATTCAAGAAAAAGGTACGCTAAGAATTTTTCATGTTCGTTAATCGTTTTTCAGATCATAGGTACGATTTGTATTGACTGTGTTTTTTTATATCAATTGTAAGATCCTTTCAGATATAGGGTTTCAGTTAAATGAATATGTTTTCTTATTTCGATTTAAATACCATATTCTCATGTCGCCACTGCAATTTTAGATTACTGGTGTTGTGATTCGATTTAGATATTTTCGTTTATGATGAGTTTGTTGTTGTTTTGTTTTTAATCTGATTATTTGGATTTCTTCCTCTATGTTTACTGGTGTCTTTAGATTTGTTCTTATTAGGTTTATTTATGTTGCTTATTGTTGCCAATTTACAAGTTAAGGTTAAACTATTTATATGAATAAGGTGTATTTCTTTATGATTTGCAGTTTATACTCTAATAATTTTCATGAAAAATTGTTTGTTATTGAAGCAAAGAAAAAACTGCTTATGTAATATTTTCAGGGGTGACTCACCAAAAGTTTGTTTTTCAGCTCAGGTGTTATGGCTAATGTTTGTTCAGAGCATATGATACTCTTTACATGTATAGGAGTTTTGTAAAAAAGGGATCCTTGATTAATATGTTTGAAAAAAATAGGTATGTATATTTTATATGTACTTGAAAATAACAATTTTGATTTTTTTGGTCCAGGGAGTAGTTCGCAGAGATAAGCATGGAAATTTTCTTTCTCCCCATAAGGTAATTAAGGGTAAACTCATTAGTTTCAACCTTGCAATTGTAAGTAATGTTGTACCTTCATGTGTAAAATAAGCTTTATATAACTCCTTCTTTATATTAGACTTCGTTATGATTTTGTCATTGTTGCTCGCTAAATCATTTGACAGCTGCCACTGAATTGTTGTTACTGACTGTGTATTATTATCCGACTACATTTATCGGGTTCGAGTTAATACCAAGAACGAGATGTTTCTCATGTCCACTAAAACAAGTGTTCCTCTTCATTGGGTGAAAAGCATAAAGCTTCAGGTAAAAAACCTTCGATTGAACCCTATGGGTTACATATAGAGAGGCAGTAGAAGATGTAGAATTGGAAGGCTTTGTGATGCGTTCATGTACATGGCCATTTGATGTAGAATTGTGTAGATTTGGTTTGTGAGTTTTGTAAGGTTTAATGTTGTTAATGTGGTTGAGTTAGGCTGAGAAATGAGTCGTCCTCTACAAAAGCTATAACTGAAATAGTATATCTAACAGGCCAATATATAATATTTTTATTTTATCGTCCGAGCGTCCGCTACAAAAGCTATAATTGAAACAATTTAGGTTTTGTTATTGTTTCAGTTATAGCTTTTGTAGCGGTTTGCATACGTTGTTTATATTTTCTTCTCTTCTTATTTGTGTGGCTAGGTATGGACAATTCAAGGAGCATTAAAATAAAGGAAACAAAATGAAAGAGACACTGTGTCTGTCACCAACTGGAGCAGAGGAACAAGTGTTACAAACTGTTTTTAATGAAAGTAAAAAGTTTTTTTTCGCTTCCACTTGAATAGAAGATGAAACTGGAATGCAAGGTATACATGAAGATGACACTTATGTCAACAAATGATTCTCAAGAAGAAGAACATTGCAATCTTTTTTCCCAGGTCAGTCTTCGTTTGACCAAGTCAACTTTTCTACACATATTTTGCTAATTTTTTGTATCTTTATGTTACCTTAATGCTATAAAAAGTTAAATATAAAGAAGCACATGTATTTTTATCTTTTTTTGGATATGTTAAGCCATTCCTCTAATTGGCTGTTATTTTATCATGTTGGCTTAAACATCCTGTTTCAACAGGAAAGGAGTTAATTGTCTTAATTGAAACGTTCGTTGTGGAACTCTTAAATGTGACAAAAGATTCACTATTTGAGGTTAAGGTGCCTACTTTCCCAAATATACACTTTTATGATGCCAAATGATCTAAGTTTAATCATTTATTTAACTTTCTATTTTTGTCTATTGAGCGCACATAACCAATTCAATACGACACATTTACCATTTTAACTTTTATTTTAGTTCATATTTTTGTTCTGTGTACATGCATCAGTTCAAATTTTGTATGAATTTGAGTTATATCCTATTCCGAAATTTGTTTTGTGGTCAGAAGTGTATCCTATGCTTTGTTGGCATTCATTTTACAATATTTGTTTACCATGTAAAAGAAGTAGCGCCATAAGCTAGAAAAGAGATGCCTTACTTATCGTTACCTTTTATTACAAAAAATAGACAACACATATTAATAAGAGCAGTTAATTTGCTGCCTTATAAATAATACATGGATTTTAAATAATGATGTAGTACCTTGATTAAACTCGCACCATGTAAAGTGGAAGGAATCGTCCTGCAGCAGCCAATTCTTTCGTGGAATTGAACAAATCATTATCACAAATACGAGGAGCTATGCAGATATTTCGTAAGTTACTCGTTTACCATTCCATTTCTATACTTCTAAATCTAGCTTAGATATGTTCGCTTCCAACTACTTGTTTTGCGTTTTGAAGTGAAAGTTCATTTCTTTGTATGTTGTAGTTTGTATAACGCGGTATTTGGGGCAACAATCTACGAGTTTTGTTAACGTGTTTGTAAGTTAAATAGATCTTGGTTTCCTTACTAAACTTATTGAACTATATTGCCTTTTCAGGACAACTTTTTTGCAAGTTGTGTGCTTAAACATTGTTCTTTAAAGTAAGTTGTCATAAGTATAGATTTAGATGAGTTGAACTTGATCTGATTGAGCTTGATGTTGCTAATATACAGCTTGATGTAAAAAAGATTCATGTCGTAAGTATAAATTTTGGTTTGCATGGTTTTCTAAACACCGCCCCGTGTCGCACACGGGCTTTACTACTAGGGTGGATGTAGCTTGAGAATAGGGTTATAACACTAACAACAACACGTCCATAGTTATAACAAACGTAGAACTAGACACCAGCTGGGCTGCATGGAACCCAAACGTAGACAAAAAACTTATATCATTATAGTTCACATCATATTTTACATTTGGTTATTTAAACCCCAAATTGAATAGTCCATTTAACTAGGTCATGTTGAATTGTACAATAACATTGGGCCTTTACTGAACTGTACACTGACAATGTGTCAAAAAAAATTAGGTCATGTTTTAATTATTAGACAACATAAAATTAGGTCATGCTTTCATTTTTAGACAACATATTATCAATTACTAAGCTTATTTCTATATCAAACTTGAACTAATAATTTTTTCGTAACATAGTAATTAAAATTTTATGTCCTAACACATACTATCTTTAACATTGTTTTATAAAGATATATAACTAAACGCAAACAATTTAAATGATATATTATAATCTGTTTTTTAGTATTTGATTGCGATCGTTATTAAACCTACCCGTGTGTTCACACGGGTCTTACTACTAGTCATGTTTAAAAGATCAAAACTCAGTTTAGAAGTAGCAAACATCATGTTCATCAACTCAATAACAAGAAAGCAAAAAACTTTATCGAATCTAACCACTGTACAACTTGAATCTTCAAAGTTTTAGCTCCAAAAGCTTCCAATCAGCCTTCTACTCTCTCTCTCTCTCTGCAACTCTTAGTTCGTCAATTGAGTTTTGTATGCAAATTAGGGTTGTGTTTATGCTTAAATACTCAAAATTTATCAAAATCCTAGTTTTCCCAACTTTCACTTCTCCAGCGCGTCGCGGGAGAACCTCTTGTGCCCTCCGTGTGGCGCAGAAGGTTATTGTTATAAAATTCGACGCGGTGGCATTCTTGTAAATATTCATCCTTGGTCAACCTCCCCCGCACGTCGCGCGGGGCTCAGCTCTCCCTCCTGCGTGGCGCGGGAGGTCCGTTTTTTCAATTTTTCATTTTAGTCCCTCAGACTTCATCCTTGGCTCTCGGTTCTTCATTCTTTGATTGTTTCAGCTCCTTTTCAGTTCATTTTCCTCTCGTGACCTGCGTTTACATAAACTAATTAGATATACGGTAAAACCCCATGAAACGACTCCAAAAATATACAAAACTATACAAAATCTACACAATAAAAGCATGTGTTTTGCAACACATCAGTGGGCAAGACTTTCTGCTAACATAACTGTAGATACTCCTCTTGAAACTAAGGAGCGATATTCTCCCGTTGATGGTGTTCCCTTGGCTGATCCGAGTCTGTATTGTACTATTGTAGGTAACTTGGTTTATCTTACAATTACTCGCCCATATATTGCCTATGATGTTCACGTGGTTAGCCTGTTTGTTATTGCTCCCACCTTTGTTCATTGGGGGACCTATTCTTTGTGTTCTAAGATATCTTCATGCGGCTTAGTTCCAGTCTTTTGTTTCCCTCAACATCCTCTCTCAAATCCGCCTCTCATTTATGTGTTTTGCTTGGAGATTCATTAATCTCATGGAAAAGTAAGAAACAAGATGTAGTTTCAAGATCTCCTACTAGGGCTGAATATCGTGCTATGTTTGTGACTACATGTGAGATTTTTTTGTTACGATGGCTTCTTGCAGATATGGGTGTTACTATCTCTTAGCCTACCCCTTTACATTGCGATAACCAAAATGCTATGCAAATTGCTAAAACTCTGTTTTTCGTGGGCAAACAAAACATATTGAATTTGGTTGTCATTTTACTCGTTATCATCTCCAGCTTGGGGCGATCTCCCTTTGCCACATTCTACCAACCTTGCAGATTACAGATGTGTTCACAATGACTCAATCAACATCTTGATTTCGATTCTTATGTGACAGTCTCTCAATACTAATTACTATTTCATTGTAAGTTTGTGTGGGGGGGGGGGGGGGGGGGGAATGGGGTGTTAGCATAATATATAAGTTTAGTTTATTGTGGTCTTTGCCCCTTTAGCAGCAAGTCTATAGCTCGACTACATAATATGTGTTTCTCTTACATTTCTATTTAAACACTTTTCAATATAATAACCCTAGTCGTTTTCCTTTGTACATGTATACCAATTAACAATTCGCTCACCGTCCATTATGTGTGACGCGTTTTAGTTGGGTTCATTGACTATTATTGAACTGATTTTTTTAATTATCATTATTGATGTCAAATTAGTGAAGATGAGGTTGTTGAGTTGAAATCGTTGGCGGTACATGTTCTTGGAAGTATCGAGTGAATTATCAATTAAGTGTAATTTCTCACTGATGGAAAGTTACCACTGGACAACTTATGTCAGTTGGAAGATTGGGTTGTCACTGATGTCACACCCTCAAATTACCACTTGCGGAGTTCTATCGCGAGGCGTGCGACTGCCCAGGATCCAGCCACTAATCATGTCGAACTATAGTAATAATATAAAACAAGTCATCATGTCGAACATGAAAAGTGAACTTCAAATTAAACATTTAAAAATAGTATGTGTTCAGCGGAAGCAAATGTACAATTGTTTAAATAATAAAAAACCATTTTGTTCAAAAAGTAAACATAACATTAAGTGTTTCATCAAACAATACGACCCATGACAACTCCTACTCCTCAGACTGCAAGTTCCCATACAAGATATATCTAACAACCTGCAAGCATGCAGAAAAAGTGTATCAGCGATTAAGCCGGCGAATTCACAGTTTTGTTTAACGAAAACCGGTTTGTGTTTAGTTTAAAGAGATGTCGTTAATAACTCGATACCGGAGTGACGTATGTTTGTTTGCCCCCATCAATGCCTATCAACATTGGCCATGTGTTTAAGGTCCTTAGTTCACGCCCGTCCTCCCAGGTACGGTGTGAGGTTGTCAAGCCTAATAGCGCTATCAACTAATACCCCGTTGCCCTCCAGGCAACTAGCTCGGTAGTAAGTAGGAACTTTAATGATAGAGTGAGTGTATTAACCAACATCGAGATTAAACTATAACGTTTGTTAAAAGTATTCCTCCAAGGAATAGTAGTTTGTCCCCCGGGACGCATGCCTGTAAAAGAGTAGTGAACTCACCTTAGTTTGCTCGGTTAAAAGACGGAAATTAAATGCGGAGTGGAACGGGTCAATCACGTCCTAACATGATTACCGGTTAAAAGTTAGTGTGTGAACTCACACGGAGACGAGGATTCTACACGTATCTAACACGTAGCACGTAAAATATTATAATAAACATATACATGCATTCAAAGTGTCACTATTCGAAATAACGACCACATTTTCGTCAGAAATCACACAATAAATCTTGTCACAAAAATTCAGCTTTTAAGTGCATTTTCGGACAATTTGCGGTACGTTAATCGGGACTGTTCGGGCACCGGATAGTTCCCGAAGA
Source organism: Scalesia atractyloides (assembly GCA_947069175.1). Taxonomy (NCBI): domain Eukaryota; kingdom Viridiplantae; phylum Streptophyta; class Magnoliopsida; order Asterales; family Asteraceae; genus Scalesia; species Scalesia atractyloides. The sequence continues at coordinate 6,093,348 of CAMTDV010001634.1, forward strand.
ATTATAGAACGTGTCAATTGAACCATACACCATTGTATTAAAATTTTAGAGTCTAACTCTTTACCAAAAGTTTATAAAAAATCTTTTACTAAGCAGCAATCAGATTCGTCACTTTCTGACAGCAGCTCACAAAAAAATTCATTTAAAAATTCTCGGTTATCCGATTGACGTAATTCCAGTTGGAGGTTCATAACAACACCTAAGGCTATCTATAGTATAAGTTTCATGGTCTAAATATTATTATACACCAAGTTATGACTCAAAACATAACACGTAAAATCTGCAGAAAAACGCAGCTTTAGTTGCTGAAATGAAATAAATTATCTAAAATAGTAAACAACGTCCAAAAATCGTGATTCCAGCGCCATTTGAATCGTATTTCGAAATAACACGTAATAGACTCAAGAAAATCAAGGTTTCATTAAGTTATGATCCCGTTACAGCTGATTACGTTTCCCAAACCCACAAAGAAATATCTAACGAACCCATCAACGTATATACTTTATTTACAACAGGTTTGTATCATAAATAAGACCATGCGACAACTAAATCATCACTAACTATCATGTTAAACCCATAAACAACACCAGAGAGATATACCCGAACCGATAATCGATTAACTAGCGAACCCGTGACGCTTAAATATTAATCACAGCAGATTAGTAGTCATTTATATCGGATTAACATACTCAACATCAAGAATTTAATTAGTCAATGATCAACAGAACCATCAAGATTCATCACATGCTCATAACCTTAGCGATTAACTGAACCCTTAATCAAGTATAACATCAACTACAATCATATCTAGCAACCTATACTACAAATATCATCATAGAACATAACAGCTCAACAACAATCAGAAAAAAAAAACACAGCCGATACATATAATATAAATCATAAACACAACCAATATATATACTATAAATCATGCATGAGCCTTATAAAAAAAACACAAAACACATGATGAAGATACCTACTGAAGAATGGAATATGATCTAGCCTTGAAATCAAGAACTTGATGTCCAATGGATCTTGTTTTCTTGCTCACGGCAGTAGAGGGGGAAAAGAGGGGATCATAGGTTTGTTGCACTTGAGTTAGGGTTTTAGAATTAGAGGGTGTTATAAAGATCATGCATATTACGTTTGTGATGTGGGATTCGAATGGGCTTGAGCCCAAAGTGATGGTATTGGCTGATGACACAAATGGGGCCGTACACACAAGGGGAAGAAGAAATGGGCCTTTTTTTTTTAAGAATGCATTTATTCTTTTTTTTAAACCAATATAATCAACTAATAAAATACATAATTAACCAACTAATAAAATATATACAATTAATATTCATGCTATGGTTCGGGTCTCGTAAGTTCTGAGCTACGCGAGTGGGTTGAATCGACACACGAGACAAAAGCTTTGGTTCAAACGGTTTGGGTCGGTTCAACACGATATGGATTTGGCTTCAAGTATTCGTTTGTATAAATTAAATTCGATAAGTAAAATTAATTTATCAAATCAAATAAGTATATGATTTGATTTATTACAGTGAAATAAATGGGTTTTTTTTACCTCAAAGTTACGGGTTGTCACATCATCCCTAAGTTGAAAGAAATTTCGTCCCGAAATTTGATAAGTAGTCACAGGAGAGTGAAAGACGAGTTAAGATGACTGTGGATTTTTCTCGGGTACCACATCATCCCCAAGTTGAAAGGGAATTTCGTCCCGAAATTTTGCTAAGCAGTCACAAAAGAGTGAAAGGAATGCGTTAAGATGACTGCTTCAAAACTACTAAGAGTAATAGAAAAGAGGTCAATGTCAAACACTTGACCTAAAGATCGAGTTTGCACCCAACATAAAAATATGGAATGTTTCACTCGGCTGACAGTTAGTCGATTCCTCAATGTGTTTGGTTTTCAAGAAAGGTTTGGAGTCGATTCTAACAGTCTACTGAACTTCAAAGACATGAAACTCCAATCAACACTAGTATCGAATAAAATAGAAACGAAAAGATTGCTTACAGAAAACGTAACGATCACAAAATGTTATCGTTCCTGGCGTTACCTGCGCCATTCGTAAATGCTCTCCCATGAGTACCATTTCCACCATTGTTATCGTTGTTGTTGTTTCCCGCGTTGTTGGCATTCTGGTTTAGCTGCGGGCAATCCCTCTTGAAGTGATCCTCACTTCCACACTGAAAGCAGCTCTTTCGACCCCCTTGTTGCTGTTGTTGCTTTGGGAACGGAGCCCTGCAATCCTTAGCCATATGACCCACCTTGTCGCATCTTTGACACACTCTGGTACACTGCCCATGGTAATGATAGTTACACTTGTTGCACTTCGGTTGTTTACCAGCGTACGAACCCTGATTCTGATCGGTAGCAGAAGATTGGTTGAAGTTGCGGTTATTGTTGTCAGCCCTCTTCTGTTGCTGACTAGAGTTAGAGGCTTTGTCTGAGTCGTTCCACTTGCGTTTGTTGTCGTTTGAGGTGTCAAAAACGGTAGTGTTTCGCTTGGGCAGCTTGCCTTGCTCGACTGCTTGATCTGTGAGGCGATTTGCTAAACGGATAAATTGCTGAATTGTGGGAAGGTTAGCTGAAGTTACCAAGCTTTGAATCTCAGGGGCTAAACCTTTGAGGTAAAGCTCGATTCGTTTGTAGGCAGGCTCGGACATGTTAGGACAGGGGCCAGCTAAATCATTGGACCTCTTCGTGTAAGCTTCGATCTCGGACCCAATCATCTTTAGGTGGTAATACTCCACTTCCAATTTTTGAATGTCGTCTCTGTAACAGTATTCCCCCCTTATCAGATTTTTGAAATCGTTCCATGGGTAGCATTGGCAGCCGCCAACCCAAGCATCTGAATCTGTGCGTTCCACCACGAGAGCGCGTTGCCTTCAAAAGTACCAGTTGCGTACTTGACCCGATTATTAACTGGACAATCACACATCTCAAAGACAGACTCTACTTTCTCTATCCAGTGAAGAAGACCCACCGCTCCTTCTGTGCCGTTAAAAGAGCGAGACTTGCAATCCATGAACGTCTTAAAGGTACAAGCTCGAGGTTGAGTAGGTTGTTGTTGATGTGCTGCCAAGGCTTCGGCAACCCGTGCGTTGATTAAAGCCTGGATCTGGGCCTGAGTCATGTTAGCTCCACCTCGTCCATCGCGCCCACTCATGATTTTACATCCACAAGATGCCGATATGTAAAAAAAATATGTAGCGTGTATTATTTCCATGTTCAGTACAAGTAAACAAGAAGGGTAATTAGAGTATAGTTCAGGATTAGGCAGGAGTGCATCATCGCTATAGCTCCTGTGGATATGTGAATACCCACTTATGTCGGAAAATGGGTCAAAATCCCTTTACCAAGTTATGACTCAAAACATAATACGTAAAATCTACAGAAAAACGCAGCTTTAGTTACTGAAACGAAATAAATTATCTAAAATAATAAACAACGTCCAAAAATCATGATTCCAGCGCCATTTGAATCGTATCGTATTTCGAAATAACACGTTATAGACTCAAGAAAATCAAATTTTCATTAAGTTATGATCCCGTTACAGCCAACTCAAGCTGGTTGAATTGTTGGACAACTTGCTGATTACGTTTCCCAAACCCACAAACAAATATCTAACGAACCCATCAACGTATATACTTTATTTACAAAAGGTTTGTATCATAAATAAGACCATGCGACAACTAAATCATCACTTACTATCATGTTAAACCCATAAACAACACCAGAGAGATATACCCGAACCGATAATCGATTAACTAGCGAACCCGTGAACCTTAAATATTAATCATAGCAGATTAGTAGTCATTTATATCGGATTAACATGCTCAACATCAAGAATTTAATTTATCAATGATCAACAGAACTATCAAGATTCATCACATGCTCAAAACCCTAGCGATTAACCGAACCCTTAATCAAGTATAACATCAACTACAATCATATCTAGCAACCTATACTACAAATATCTAGCAACCTATACTACAAATATCATCATAGAACATCAAGAATCAGAAAAAAACAACGCAGCCGATACATATAATATAAATCATAAACACAGCCAATATATATACTATAAATCATGCATGAGGCTTATAAAAAAAACACAAAACACATGATGAAGATACCTACTGAAGAATGGAATATGATCTAGCCTTGAAATCAAGAACTTGATGTCCAATGGATCTTGTTTTCTTGCTCACGGCAGTAGAGGGGAAAAAGAGGGGATCATAGGTTTGTTGCACTTGAGTTAGGGTTTTAGAATTAGAGGAGTGTTATAAAGATCATGCATATTACGTTTGTGATGTGGGATTCGAATGGTGTTGATGCATATTTGTGTGGATGCGGCTCAGTTCGGTTCGATTTGGTTCGGCTCGGCTCGGCTCAACTTGGTTCGAGCCCGACGTCGCGACATTCCTCCGTCGTACGACCCGACCATTCGCGATACGAAAGCGAAGATAAAGCGAGACGACATCATCATGATGATGTCATGAGATGTCACATACAATATAACTTGAACTTTTGATATTATTCCACGAAGAATTCATGCACGAAGAATTCATGCAAATATGTATAAGATCCTCACGAAGAATAAGAACAGTATCACGAAGAACATGCATGTGTGTGTATGACCTTTCCACGAAGAACCTTTATTTAAAGATATGTTGTTCGTAGGCCATGAACCTATTCTTCGTGGGGCTCCTTAGTTGTTCGTGGGTCAGGCCACGAAGAACCTCCTTCGTCGTGGGCCTGGCATGTTCTTCGTGGGGTATGCCTATTCTTTGTGGGTGTTAGCTGGGTCTTGCCTATAAATACTCACATATGTTATTTGGGTTCAAAAAGAGTGCAAAGTGAGAGATAAGCAGTTTGTCAAGAGTCTATGTACTGGGTCTCTCTAAAATCAATATAGTGAATCTTTCAAGTTATATCTTTTGTTATATTGGTTGTGCTCTTGCTTTGGTTTGCATACACACTTGGATTTCGCACTCGGGTGTGTGTTTGACAACAAAGAAGTAGGTTAATCTTGATCCTCCAAGTGGACCTACAAGTGGTATCAGAGCTTTGGCTCTCTTCCTTGTTGAAAATCAAGCATTTTGGTGAGTTTTGAGTGAAGTTTTAGAAAGAAAAAGTGTTCTAAAACTTGGTTAAAACTAGTTCTTTGCAGAAATTTTTTATAAAAACCTTGTTAAAATTCTTGGAGACATGCTAAAATACGGTTTTTGTTAAAATTTTAAGCAAAATTTTTAGTTCCCTATCTTCTCCGGTAAGGTGTTTTGGCCGGAAAAAGTGACCGGAATAGTCTTTAAGTAAAAAGATAAACTGAAAAAGGAAATTTTGAATGTTTGTCTGTTAACCACATCTGAATAACCAGCTTTCAACTTTCTATATTTCAGAAACAAGATTCTATTGTAAAAGAAAAACTTTCACCAACCAACACACACCACGAAAACCCTTTTTCAACGAAGAAGCTATGGTCCACGAAAAATCTCTTTCAACGAACAGCCACTAGTTAATTTTTAAAACTCATTTTTGTCTCGGACATAGTAAAACATTTATCCACGAAAAACCTTTAGCCACGAACAACCATATAACCTTTATTCAGATTCCATTTTTATTTCTTTTGTGGACATAGTCTTTTGTCTTGGACATAGTAAAAAAAAAGAACATCTAAACAATTCATTCTTGTGAAGGTTGTTCGTGGCCAAGTAGTTCGTGGCCTACATTTTTTTTTATTATTGTTTTGTAAATTAAAGGTTTTTCGTAAGACAAGTTATTCGTTAAGTATAAGTTTTTTTCGTGGCCTTAGGGTATTTCTTTACATACATAAGTGTTTGGTGATTTTTAACAGTTTAAATTAAAACTGCTAAAGCCCGGTTCATTTACATTTTACTAGATTCGGTTTATTCTAGTGGGTTGTGATCCAAAATTTGTTTGAAAGTTGAGCGTTGAAGGTTTCTAAGTTTCGTAAAAAAAATTAAATTAATAAATTGCGAGTTACATTTTCGGATAAAATGGCATATTGGTCAAACCCAAACAATTCAAGCTTGGGCAATTCTTCACAATCATTCGATCCTTCAGCATATGGACCACAACTTTTTAGTTCTAGTAATACCCTGATCATCAATACAAACCTGATCCATTTTGGGCTCAAAGGTGTTTAGGATTTCCATCCCCAGATTCAAATGCAGACAATAAATATACGCCAAAGGGTTTATCACCATCTTGGTTTCAGGCTCCTATACCGTCAAATAATTTTCCACCACCAGAAATCAATCATGGGGCTACACTTTCTGTCGGTTGTGATCAGACTGCAACATGAAGAATGAAAGTCAAACAAGTACTGCGTTTTATGTTAAAATTGTTAAGAATGCCAATGATGGTAAATCCTCAGGAAATGATGACAGTTCGGGATACAGCTTGAGTTCGGATGAGGATGAATCAAATTCAAGTGAGAATAAATCAGAAGGTGTATCGAGTGGGGTTGTTGATTCTGAGGCAGATGGATTTATCTCTGAGAGTGAATCAAGTCAGGTAAGTGTCGAAAATTCTACTTGCTCTAAGTGTGTTAATTGCAATAAATGTTCTGAAGTAGAAGATAAATTGTGTGAGTTAGAAAGTAAATTTGAATTGACATTTAATCACAATCACACTTGATTGTCGATCTTGCAAAGTGCAAAGAGACTAACATTTTTCTGAAAAGTCATGAAAAAGATTTCAAAAATGTAATTGAAACTTTAAAAAAAGATCTTTCCGAGGCAACAAAAACTGTTTCAAGAAAACAAATCGCAATTAACAATTACATAAACATGCTTGAGGAAACAAAGAAAGAATTGGCATGTGCTAAGTGTGAAAATGAGGCGATCCAACTTAAATTAGATAGCTATTCAAACTCTCAATATGTGCTGGATCACATCATTGACACACAGAAAAAGAAAGAGGATGTCACGTGCATCGGGTATAAGAAGTGTCCTCCCCCATTCAGACACAATTATACAAAGATGCCTGATGAGGAGGATAAGCCTCATTTTGAGCCGTCAGTTTCATTAAACATTGAGGAATTCGCTGTTGGGCTTGGATACCAAAAGGACGTCTCCTCCAATCAAGCTCAATCAACAAATTTCAAAAATTCATCAACCGTACAGAATCAAGATCCTCCAGTCATTGTTGTGGATTATGTTAGTTCGGATGATGAGTCGAGATGAGGACAAACCTAAGCAGTCAGATATCGTAACAAAAGAGGAAAATATACCTCTTGGAAATCACATTCTTTGTGATCCCCCACAAAACCGTTTGTGACTGCTACGGTCAAATCTGTTGAATCTTCATCCACGATTGTGAAGGCGTGAACTTGCTTTACACGTTGATTGGTTCTGATAAAGTATATTCAGATAAAGATTTCCCAATAAAAAATGTCAATCAATCCTTGATTGATAAAATTTTTGAGGATTCTACTAGTAAGTTTTTGGGAAAGTCGAGCCCAAGAGTTGTAGTAACTCAGTGTGCTCCTATCCCAAAATCCGAAGTTAGAAAGAAATACGAGAATCAAAAATTGCAACCTCAAAACAATCAACGAAAGCAAAATCACGCTAACCAAGGAAAGGGAAAAGGCAAACAAAGCCAAAACAAGAAGAAGATTCAGAAGGTGAACTTCATGAAAATCCCGAGGGACTGATAAAATTGAATCTTTTGAAAACAAATCCAACACAGATTTCGTTAAACAAAGCAAAATTTTGAAGAGAAACAACCAAAACAATTACGCACAACACACAAATTGTTGTGATATAGGACCAAGTACCTCAAGATCACGAAGTTCATCATCCAGCTCTTACAATTTTGATACTCCGAGGTTTGTTGAGCGGATATCATATTTTGAATGTGGTGAGTATGGGCACATTGTCAAGAACTGTCCATATCTCACAAAGGGAAAAACAAAAATTGATGCGCCCCGTGATAAACATTACCATACCAAATCTGTTTCATCAAAACATGACCCTCATCTTGTTAAGCAACGAGAAATGAAGCAGAGAAAGAAACAACGGAAAGGTATTGAAAAGGCTTTAAAACCGGAGGTTGTCCAAATACAGTTGGTAAAACCAAATGTTAAAATTGAGAAACAAAAACAAATTTGGAAACCAAAATCGGTAACTGTTTCAGGGGGAGCTCCATCAATTCTGAATCATCGAGAAATGGAAGTCACAATCCTCGATGATGTCGGACGACCCAAGTCTATGAAGGCTTGGGTCCCCATCTCCAACTAATCTCTGAATGAGTGAGGAACTATGGATAGTCTTAGGAGTGTTGATAGTGGAGTGTCCATGCACAAGATCGCGACATAAAGCTCTGAAACATTGTTAAATCTAGGAGAATATTGTTGCTTTGATGGAGAGGGAAAATGAAATAGAAGATTATGTCTGTGGAATGAAGAATGTTTGGTGAATGAATTGAGAAATTCGACAAGACGAAAAACGACCAACAATTTGTTTGTTTAAGGCTTGGATCAGGTCCACATGATAGATTCAAACGAAGTGTACGCGCCTGCCGCACGTCTGAAACTTTCTGAAAACTCGTGGCTTAATCTTCCACAAGAAGTTCAAAGTCTACAAGATGAACGTGCAGTGTACATTTCTCCATGGTGTGATTGAAGAAAATGTATTTGTTGAACAAACCAACCAGGTGTGCGGATGCCTTGGCGTGGATTGAACAACCGCACACTACTTCTCAAGGAGAAAGACGAAGACCTTTGCTGGTGCAAAAGCATGTGGACGACATCATGTATGGACTGTCCAAAGATGATGTGTACAAGCTTTCCCACATGCTCACTTGCTTCTTACCAGCCGAACCCGGAGGTTTCTTAATCCTGTTACTGTGAAGAGATTTCTCGGTTAATTGAAGTAGCTGCAAAATCGACCTTGAAATCCACACCGAGTGGATATCCAGTTGGGAGGGCACACAGATTCCTGGCAATGCACGTAGAAATTGCAGGATTACGGTTTTAAATTTCTAATCTCTCCTATCTTTGTCAATATTTAAGTGCTTTACGGATTACTAAATCTAGTACAACACTTCATGACCAGACACATTGATCTCGAATATCACCTCACACGTGATTGTTTCAACGAGAAACTCATCGATGTTGTCTTGGTCCACATCAATTACCAACGTGCCAACTCATTTTCCCAAATTTTTTTGACTAAATTAATTTTGGTGAACAACATCGAGGTAAAACATGAGTTAATCCACATTAGGAAATCGTTTTTTGAAATATTTTTCTTGAAGAAAATCCAAAAAGATGTTAAATTTAAAAGTTTAAATTTACTTTTTGCATTTTAGGTGAGTAAATTCAAACAAATCAGAAAAATAAAAAAACAAGGGAAAAACAAAAATGAGTTTTGGCGAGAATAAGAGAAAATGATAGTGAATCAGTGGTCTGTCAAAACCTCTTTGAACCTAAAATGAAAATCGATAAGTAGCTCTATTAATGATGTATCGGTAGGCTCACAATCATTTTAAAGTGTGCAGGGCGATATAAACATAATCGACTGAAGACCGTGTGGGAACCGCTCCTTGGCATATGGTCTTGGTACCGAAATTTTGTTTGATAGATTGTCGAGGTTCTGAGATACGTGGTCTTTATGCTATTTATCATCTGGGTGTCATGGTTGTTTCTTTTACCGAAAACTACGGGGACGCAAGTCTAGAACTTCCATGATACCATACATACGTGTACATACTATACATACATGTATATAATACATGCTGCATATGACCATCAATAAGTGATAAAAAAACTATCACAGTAACCCCAAAATAAGTGATTTTAAATCACATCTACCATCCGAGAGTTAAGTTCGTCTCTTTGTCGGTACGATGGTACTAACCTGTTCACAGACTTGCTCTCGTGCTGCATGCATTGAATATCAAGTTCCTCATAAATAAGTGATTTTATCACAAAGGGCTTGTATTCATCCTCAAATAAGGGAGTATCTCACATCTATATACGTCAAAACATATGATAAATGGTATACTCGCCAGTAAGATGAATTCTCGTACATACCTTGATACGGGAATGTGTCGTGAGTGGATGAACACCGGTCGGTAAGTATAAATCATACATTAATCGTATCCCCTAACCGCGAGTACATCTGATAAGTTGAGCTTATGTGGACAACAATACTGATAATTGCTATAGGATACTTATCTAAATGCTACTAATCGAACAACAAGTGTGTTTTGTCATGACCGTACACTGGTATGATTCTCTTACCCTCGAAATTCGCAAAAAGAATGTTTGTTCTGTCTTTACATTTGAAAAATGAAAAATACCAAAAAGATTTTAGGTGAGTTTTAATATAAATTTTATAAAAGCCAAAAAGATTTTGCTTCTAGTTTAATTTTTGATTGTCGATGTTGGAACTCGAGTCTATCCTACCTAAAATCCTGATTGTAAGCTGGAAAACAATTGCATCTTCATTTTTTAACCGCAATTGCATCTTCATAAATGGTCGAAGTTGACAAGTTTTGAAAGTTAAAAAATTAAAACATGAACATTTTTAAAAAACTTTCAAAGTGTTGTCAGTTGGTAATTGAATAAGAGATGGTCTCGTGTGTGTCATTTGCTAATTTTATTTAACGAGTTGATGCAACCCGCGCGTTGCGGCGGGATGTTGAAAAAGTATGATATAATAGGTTTTAATTAAAAGAATCTATATTGTTTAAAAACTTTTTTAAACAGCCATATTGTATCAGAAATATATATATATGTATCTAGCATATTGTGAATGTAACATCCACAAAAATAAGGTTTTAAGGTAATGAACTAAAGAGTCTAAAGTCTAAACACATGAAAAAAAATTGATCTACCCTAACACAGATAGTATTAGTTGCCACGAAACCTATAAACTCTTGTCCAAGCAAACATCGTCAACTAAAAAAAGGTCTCCAAAATGAAGGAAAAAAAGTAGATGATGGATTTTTATATTAACAAAATGGTACTTTGAATATGCACATTACTATAGTTCACCTCTTCCAATCTATCTTTAATCATAAGAGTTGTTTTTATCTCTTTTTTCTTTCCTTTTTAACAATTTTATCTTTTTCAAGATAGACAATGCAGACTGGTATTATTATTATTTTTCAAACCTATCTCGGATAAAAACATGTAACATATAAGATGTTCCTTTTTTTCATAAATGCACAATATATGTTGGATTAATAATCCTTTTTATCCGTGGGGTCTGTATTATAATACACAAAAAGGATAATTTAATTCAAAAACTTTCTTTGAGACTTGTATTTTTCCAATATGTCTCAGTTCCAAACTTTTGTATGCTTTATGCATTTTGACACAACAGTCAAAAGAACAAACAATCATCTAACAATCAAAAGAACAAAATTCTTTTAACATCGATACACAAAAATCATTGAGAACATCATATATTACAAATAACTACAAAATATGGTATTAATTCGTAAGGGTGGATGAAGACATCTTCAATAATAAATAATCTTCAATAATCTTAATTCCTAATTGTAAATTCTGGCATATATTCTTGCGAATGTAGGAGCGCAATAGCGCATGTTCAAGAATTAATGCCGATGGCATGGTGATCATGAAGCATATATGAAAAAGAAAATCATATAAACAAACATACTAAATCAAAGAAACATAAATTGAATTCTTACCGTTCTTGCGGGATGAGTTGTTCTTGATTTAAAAAAATTATATAAACAATGCCTCCAATGACAGTAACTCAATTAATTAAGAAAATAATAGGATTAGAAAACCAAAAACGTCATTGTAAACACTTTTTTTATTATTCATTCAGCCATTTCTTTTTTATTTAAAATTTGAAATCAATAGAATTTTCTGACAACTGGTTTTGTGAAACCATTTAACTATTTAAGTTAAAACCACGAACGAGTAAAACCATTTAAGTTTCGGGCCATCGGCGATGGCAAACGTCCGGCCGGCAAATAAGTCGTTCGATATCTTCCGTTTCCGGTTACCGCAACGAAGTGGACATGGGTACTGTGTATGTTATTGGAAGTGAGTGAACAAAATGGCAGAGAAATAGTTCCGGTTGTCCCTCGCCGTATCTAATCAATATGCATTGGCGTTTATTTTGGGAAAGAATACGACAATCCTTCGTTTGATTATCATGAATCGATGTGAGAAATTTGTTGGCATTGTCTGTGATGTTCATGCAATTTTGGTTCCTCGTGAGTTTCGTCGATTTCAGTTTTGATGGTACTATGACATATATACACCACAACCGGTGATGTGTGAGTCAAACCTTCGTGACGCTTCATAAACTATATGGACTGTCGGTTGGATTTTATCCAGGCGAAGTTCCAAGTGTCGTGTTGATTTGCACATGGACATATATATGTTTTGAGTTGGAAAGAACTTGACGTATAGCGGTGAAATGGCAGCTTCGATCAATTACGTAGGTGAGAGGCAATTAGCAAAACGGTTATGTAGGTGTTTTATTGTAACTATTATATTATATTATTATTATAACATTGAAACGTGTCGGAGGTATTCAAACGGTGGCAGTTATTTGTTGTAGATGTGTATCATATAAATTGAAACGCTTTGGTGGTATTGAAATGGTGCAAGTTGGTTTTTGTATAAGAGAGTAATATCAAACCTTTGTGAAATTTTCGAATGAAAATTCTCTAAGGTTGATCAAATCCCTAGAGGTTGTTCTCATTACGCGTTTAGCTTTGTAGTGTGTGCAGATGTGGCATCCAAGAAAGCTAAAGGCAAAGAGAACGAGTTTGAAGAAAAAGTTATGGGAGTGAAGACACAACATGAATGCAAGCCGTGGATCAAGAAGATCAATTCATAGCTGACCACTCATCAACGCCACAAGGATCTAAAGATTTGAAGATCAACGTCTCACAAGCTACATTCAAGGGGGAGCTTGTTGATGCACCTCTAGACTGTGACAAGTGAAGACATCTGAAGATCTGACAGTGTGAAAATCGAACCATCACGAGTAGCATCCAAGGGGGAGCTTGTTGATGCATATTTGTGTGGATGTGGCTCAGTTCGGTTCGATTTGGTTCGGCTCGCCTCAACTTGGTTCGAGCCCGACGTCGCAACATTCCTCCGTCGTACGACCCGACCATTCGCGATATGAGAACGAATATAAAGCGAGACGACATCATCATGATGATGATGTGAGATGTCACATACAATATAACTTGAACTTTTGATATTATTCCACGAAGAATTCATGCACGAAGAATTCATGCAAATATGTATAAGATCCTCACGAAGAATAAGAACACTATCACGAAGAACATGCATGTGTGTATGACCTTTCCACAAAGAACCTTTATTTAAAGATATGTTGTCCGTAGGCCATGAACCACGAAGAACCTATTCTTCGTGGGGCTCCTTAGTTGTTCGTGGGTCAGGCCACGAAGAACCTCCTTCTTCGTGGGCCTGGCTTGTTCTTTGTGGGGCATGCCTATTCTTTGTGGGTGTTAAGCTGGGTCTTGTCTATAAATACCCACATATGTTATTTGGGTTCAAAAAGAGTGTAGAGTGAGAGATAAGCAGTTTGTCAAGAATCTATGTACTGGGTCTCTCTAAAATCAATATAGTGAATCTTTCAAGTTATATCTTTTGTTATATTGGTTGTGCTTTTGCTTTGTTTTGCATACACACTTGGATTCCGCACTCGTGTGTGTGTTTGACAACAAGGAAGTAGGTTAATCTTGATTTCCAAGTGAACCTACAAATGGGCTTGAGCCCAAAGTGATGGTATTGGCTGATGCCACAAATGGGGCCGTACACACAAGGGGAAGAAGAAATGGGCCTTTTTTTTAAGAATGCATTGTTGTTTTTTATTCTTTTTTTAAACCAATATAATCAACTAATAAAATATATAATTAACCAACTAATAAAATATATACAATTAATATCCATGCTATGGTTCGGGTCTCGTAAGTTCTGAGCTACGTGAGTGGGTTGAATCGACACACGAGACAAAAGCTTTGGTTCAAACGGTTTGGGTCGGTTCAACACGATATGGATTTGGCTTCAAGTATTCGTTTGTATAAATTAAATTCGATAAGTAAAATTAATTTATCAAATCAAATAAGTATATGATTTGATTTATAACAGTGAAATAAACGGTTTTTTTTACCTCAAAGTTACGGGTTGTCACAACTGACGCCCATCTTCAAGCTAAGATGCAAGTTGTCATTGAAATGGCATTTGTTGTTGACAATGTAAGTTTCCTTATCATAAAAAACTTACCATGGTTGAAGAACTAAGTGGAAACTTGTCACTAATAACAAAGTTACCACTGATGATGAATGTGACTTGATGTTGATGACTAGTCACCTAATGAAGAAGGTCATGATGGAGTCGTCTCAATGATGAACAAGTTTGCTACAAGGCGACGCTACGTGACAACTACTCACTAGTTAGAGACACTATGTTAGAATATATTAGACTTATCATTATGACAATGGTGTGCAATTAAATTCTGAGTAATTTGATCCCAGTTATGTGTGTCTCAATTTGTTCCAAGTCCAGTTCAACAGATTGAACTGTTAGCATGTACAATTTCCATTGGTAGCTTGCTAGATCACCGCTTTTGATTAATTTGTTAATCATTTGTTATTGTGTAGTGTAATTTGTAAATCAAGTAACTTTGGTTGATTGACTATCAAGTACATGTATGAATGCAATGTGATTTCTGAATGATAAATTATTTGTGGATCAACTTTGGTTATTCTTCATTTATTTTTCGTATTATAATGTTTTGATGATCACCAATCATAACACTTTCTCTTCTCCTTTTCGTCTTGCCATAGGGATACATTGTACAAATGTACTAAGGAAGTTCGTTTTACTCTTCTCTTACCATTGTCATGTTGGGAATCAGTGTATCAAAATAGAAGCGGAAGCGGTTTATATAATTTACCAAAAGCTAATTATATAAGTTTGATTTATTAATCCGTAAATGTTCCCAATCAGGATCAAGGTTATACGCGTATAAACAAATAAATTAATAACAACCATCGAGGGTTTTAGTAATCAACCTTTGACGACTACACCGGGATCGTAACACGCGGGTTACAACGTATCCTCGCTAGTAGGAAGTTCACAACCGAGCACAAGATGCCCAAAGGTAGAACCGGCCAAGAAGGAGGCGGCGACGGCTAAACTTGAGAGGGAAGCTAGGGTTTTTTTGTTTTTCTCAAACTCTCTCTAGGGTTTGCACCTTAATCATCCTTTTATAGAACCCAATCTTACATAAAAGCCCTTTAAGATTATACAATTATAATCCTCTTAATAATAATCTAATTAATATTAAGTCCCTCGGGTTTAAACTATTATTATTTCACAAATAATAATCCACCTACTCGTGAACATATACGATTCATGTACCAACGTGTAACTCTTCGGATCGTACCGAGTTAGTTACGTTGACTTTAATTAAGGTCGGACATACATATCTCCAACAATCTCCCACTTGGACGATTTTAATTAAATGAGTCAATGTGTGAAGATTGGACGCCTAGCTGCATCGCACTGCTCCTAACATAGTATGACACTTTACAGTCGTCAACTAGTTCTTTGAGTTCAAGTAACACTTTACTTAACCAAATACTGTAGCCCTGATAATTGTATCAATAAGTCCCTTCTGTATAGAACATTCATTGATCATAAGACATGGATCATTCATTCTTATATAGTGATCAACTATTCTCTGTTCTCGACTTTAATTCAAACTGGTCTAACGAACTACTTTTAGTCCGAGCGTGGCCACGCGTTTATTCCAGTTTGAGTTAACGAGGGCGCCAGAATGTCTAAACTTCTAATTGCATAGAAGTACAGAATTCCATCAGCGTCATACAACTCCCACTTAACCTTGGATTTTTCCCAATGCTACCCGGATTACTATCCATGTTTCAGGACAGTGTTAGATAACATCAAAGATTGTCCTTGATCAATGTAGTTTAATATGCGCCTAAGGAAAAAGGACAGATTGAACATATCAATATCAAAACATCTCATGACTTAGATCCATGAAGATCGTTTTGAAGCGAGTCACATCCAATATCATTCCCTAGTGATATCTGTGAATTTTGATTCTCAAACCCTTGAGTTATTCATCTCATGAATACAATCATCTCAATTCACAATAGTCTTACATTCAAATTCATTCCCATGTAATTTGACCGACTACGGGTTTTTAGAATACACTTATTCAAGGATATAAACATACAAATAACGAACACAGTTACAAAATAATTAAACTTGCATTTAACCAATAAATCAAATAACTATTCAATGTAACTGTTGTAGTTCAAAATTAAAACACCAAAACTAACTACAGATCATGCCCACTGTCTAGCAAATCTTAGCCCTATCTTTTCAGCATGCTCCTCATGTTTAGCTTGAGGTAAAGGCTTGGTAAAGGGGTCAGCCAGATTTAGATCCGTATGAACTTTGCTTATTACGATGTCTCCACGCTCTATTATCTCTCTAATATAGTGGAATTTTCTGAGTATATGCCTTGTGGTTTGATGCGACCTTGGTTCCTTTGCAAGAGCAATGGCACCAGTGTTGTCACACAGCATCTCGATCGGTTTCTCTATGCTAGGCACAACGTCGAGATCAGTAATGAACTTCTTCATCCAGGCAGCCTCCTTAGCAGCATCCGATGCAGCATTGTATTCTGATTCACACGTGGATTGAGCAACCACACTTTGCTTCGAGCTCTTCCAAGTAACAACCCTACCATTCAGAAGGAAAACATATCCGGTCTGTGATCTTGAATCATCACGATCAGTCTGGAAACTTGCATCAGTATAACACTTAACTGACAGCTCCTCATCCAGTCCTCCATATATTAAGAACATGTCCTTAGTCTTTCTTAAGTACTTAAGAATATTCTTCACTGCAGCCCGGTGACTCTCTCCTGGATTCTGTTGATATCTACTCGTCATGCTAAGAGCATACGAAACATCAGGTCTAGTACATAACATGGCGTACATGATAGAACCAATAGCAGAAGCATATGAAACTCTTTCCATTTTCTTCTTTTCCTCTTCAGTCTTTGCACACTGCTCGCTATTAAGAATGGTTCCATGTGCCATGGGCAAGAGCCTCCTTTTTGAGTCTTGCATTGAGAAGCGTCGCATGACCTCATCAATATATGTACTTTGACTTAAACCTAATAACCGCTTTGATCTATCTCTATAAATCTTAGTTCCTATAATATAAGCGGCTTCACCAAGATCTTTCATCGAGAAACATTTACCCAACCAAGCCTTAACATCTTTTAGCATAGGGACATTGTTTCCAATGATTAGTATGTCATCTACATACAGAATGAGAAAAGTGATGTAGCTCCCACTAGATTTCTTGTAAACACACGGTTCATCTTCGTTTTTAATAAAACCAAACTCTTTGATTTTCTGATCAAAACGGAGATTCCAGCTGCGAGATGCTTGCTTTAATCCATAGATGGATTTATTTAGCTTGCACACCTTATTAGGATTCTTTGGATCGACAAAACCTTCAGGTTGAACCATATAGACATCTTCAAGTAAGTGTCCATTAAGGAATGCAGTCTTGACATCCATTTGCCATATCTCATAGTCATAATACGCAGCAATGGCAAGTAGAATTCTAATAGACTTAAGCATGGCTACTAGCGAGAAAGTTTCCTCATAATCAATTCCTTGAGTCTGAGTGAACCCTTTCGCTACAAGCCTTGCTTTGTAGGTTTGCACATTTCCATCCATGTCGGTCTTCTTCTTGAAGATCCATTTGTTTCCTACAGTCCGACCTTCGGTAGGAAGAGCAACCAAATCCCAAACTTGGTTATCATACATGGATTGCATCTCAGCATTCATGGCTTCCTGCCATTTCGTGGATTCTGAATCCAACATTGCAGCTTTGTAAGTAGCAAGTTCAGCTTCATCAATCATGAAGATATCGTCATACCTTTCAGGTGTACGACGATCCCTAATACTTCTTCGAACACTTGGTGTTTCTGTTGTTTCTTGAGTCCTCTCAGGCTCAACTTCAACAACTGGATCAGTTACTTCTGGTTCTGACTGAACAACTGGTTCAGTCACTTGTATTCTCGAATTCTTCGAGATCCACATGGTTTTCTCCAATCACTCGCGCCAGAAACTCTTCCTCCAAGAAAGTGCCTCTGCGTTTAGTGAAAATCTTATTTTCAGTGGGGTGGTAGAAAAGGTAACCAATCCTTTTAGCGTATCCGACAAAACCACTTTTTCACCTCTAGGATCTAGTTTATCCGAAGATTCTAGAGTGACATAAGCGTTACATCCCTAGACCTTAAGATAGGATACTTTAGGTTTCTTTCCATGCCATATCTCATAAGGCGTTTTGTCAACCTTCTTCGTTGGATCTATATTCACAAGTCTTGCGGCAGTTTCCAGAGCATAACTCCAAGAGGAGCGTGGGAGGGTTGTTCGACACATCATTGATCGAACCATATCTGATAGAGTTCGATTTCTCCTCTCAGATACACCATTATGTTGTGGTGTTCCAGGTGGAGTGAGTTGTGAAACTATTCCACAATCCTTTAGATGGTCGATGAACTCCTGACTAAGATATTCACCGCCTCGATCTGATCGAAGCATCTTGATAGTTCTATTTAGCTGATTCTCTACTTCGTTTTGGTACTCCTTAAACTTTTCAAGTGTTTCATGTTTATGCTTCATAAGATAAACATAACCATATCTACTGAAATCATCAGTAAATGTAACAAAGTATCTTTCTCCATGTCTTGACATTGTTCTAAATGGACCACATACATCTGTATGTACAAGTCCCAACAGATCATTAGCTCTTTCTCCAACATTTGAAAAATGTGCTTTTGTTAGCTTTCCACTTAAGCATGATTCGCATTTCCCAAACGTTTCCGAACCCTTGGAATCTAGGATTCCTGCGGTTTTGAGTTGTTTAACACGATTCTCGCTTATGTGACCAAGTCTACAATGCCACATATACGTATCATTAAAGTCTAACTTATTACGTTTATGGGAGATGTTGCATAATATGTTATTGTTTTGTATTTCTATCTCATAGATTCCATTGTTTGGTTTTGCATCAAAGTAAAATACATCATTAAAATAAGCAGAAATAAGTTCACCATTAAAACGATAATTGAAACCTTGTCCATGCAAAGCAGAAACAGAAACAATATTTCTAGTGACATTAGGAATAAAATAAACATTGTTCAAAACAAGTTCTAAACCAGAAGGAAGTAAAAAAACATATTCTCCAATCGCCTTCACAGCAACTCTTTGTCCATTGCCAACATGGACCTTCAAGTCGCCCTGTTTCAGCTTCCTAATGTTTCTTAGTCCCTGCAAAGCATTACAAATGTGAAAACCACATCCTGTGTCAAACACCCATGTTTTGCCATAAAAAGCAAAGATTTCAATAACATATATACCTGAGGACTCTCCTCCTGAAGCCTTGGCTTGCTTCAGTTCAGCTAAATACTTAGCACAGTTCCTCTTCCAATGCCCAATTTCATTACAATGAAAACACTTGGCATCCTTCTGAGGCTTCTTGTTTGCAACAGATTTGCCTTTGCCCTTCCCTTTACCATGATTGCCCTTTTTCTTGGTGTTAGGTTTCTTAACATGACCTCCTTGATCATCAGCACTGGTGCAGTCTTGCTGGGTATATTTACCTCAGCAGTTTTAAGCATCTGATGCAGCTCTGCAAGTGTCTTCTCCATCCCATTCATATTGTAGTTCATAGTGAACTGATCATATGACTTGGGCAATGAGTTGAGGATGATATCTCCAGCTAACTCATCGCTCAAGGGGGATTCCAGACGAGCCAAGTGATCAACATATGCATTCATTTTTAGCACATGGGCGCTAACTGATGTACCCTCTTGCATACGAGTGGTTATGAGTGATCTCATCACATCAAACCTCTCATGACGAGCCTTCTGTTGGAACATTTATACCAGGTGCTCATTCATCTCGTATGCCATCATATCCTCCATGGTCCTTTGAAGTTCAGGGATCATGGATGCTAACATCAGACATGAGACTTTCAAACGTCATCAAAGTGTTTCGCATAGTTTCTGTATGCAATAGTTTGCTGATTGATGGGTTCATCAGGGACTGGCGTTTCAAGAACATACAGTTTGTTCTCCGCCTTGAGAACAATTTTCAAGTTGCGGTGCCAGTCCATGAAGTTGGAGTGGTTCGGTTTGTCCTTCTCTAAGATGGGCTTGAGAGAGAATTGGGAGGAATTGTTTTCATTTGACATCTACAAAATTCAAAATTAATTTATTAGTATTTATGTTTTAAATATCCTAATTTTTTTATGACCCAGAAACAAAATTATAATTAAGATGAGACCCCGATTCATCAATTATAGTGAATTGGCTTGAGCACTATCCACTGGTGTGATTATGTAGGTAAACAACGATTGTTAATTGTGTCTACTACACAACTCTCCATTTGGGGTTATCGCTTAAACGATGTATGTTTAACCCCAACTATGCCCACTTGATGAACAAGCGATGTTTTGTCCTTTACTAACTGCAACACCGGCCTATGTTACACAGGAAACGCGATGATTACCTTCTTTCATGATAGATGCCCAGATGCAGGGTATAACACTAACATTTGGGTTCTATTTAGAATGAAGTGTTAACTTGTTAAGGGTGACATAAAACATCAATTTAAAATTTGGGATTTATTTTAATATTTACCAAAAATATTTTAAATAACTCGTAGCATGAGGCGAGTTACACAACAGTTTATAAAATCCAATTTTATATAATTCGTGATAATAGCAACTCCTTTCCACACTCGACCCGTTATAGTTTTAAATACCCTATTAAACTATGTTGGTCGTTTTTATCGTGAATAAACTTGTTTTGAATTTTAATAAAAATCTTTTATTAAATATACTTTTCAGTTTTATAAAACTTGTTTTAATAAAACCGTTGTCTTGATTGTGAAAAAAATTATTTATTTTGGGTTATCTAGATTATTTACAATAAATAAAACACAACCACAAAACACAATAATAAAATAATCGAATCGAGCCCTAATAGGTGTTGCCCGTTTCGTTTTAGCCAAAAACGAAACGAACTAGTCTAAAGGGCTTCAAAAGCTAATTTTTGAAAGCTCCCACTTGACCCGTGATCTCTATCTTTATGGTACATGTTCGCCATTTATCTTGATCTTGATCTTGATCTTGTACTTGAAGGATTACAGTAATAAATTTGAAAATACAATAAAACCAAATCTATTCTAATTCTATCTATTACATTGGATCCAATATCCGCAAAAAAATACAAATAAAAAAAGGGTTATTGGATTTAATCACCCCCAACTATCGGCCTCTGGCCGCTGCCACTCCCAACTAACACTTTGACTCCCGGCACCTCCAACTTGACATTTCGTTTGTGTTGGCACCACTCAGTTAACAAATCTCTAACTCAGTTATGTTTTTGTCCTACGTGGCCAATTCTTGTTGACTTGGCTTGTTTTTATCCTACGTGGCCAATGTGTATATATTATTTATATAAAGAAAAAAAATCCTGTCTCTCTAGCTCTCTCTCTCTACCATTCATCATCATCCACCACCGTACAACTTCCACTATTAACCACCTTCACCATTCAACACATCCAAACACCCATTTTCGAACAGCCATCTCCGACCGTACCAACATCACCGCCATAATCTTTCCGACGAGCCTCATACAAACACCACTTGCCATGTTCGTTAACACCCAAAGCAACTCCGACCAAAAAAGAGAGGAGAAAGAGATAATGTCGACCATCTTCACCACCTGTGCAATTCGCCGAACCTGCAGAAACTCCAGCAAGCCCTCATCTTGTATGTTCTTTGGAATCTATAAGTTAAATCATGTGCCTTTTGTTCAATTGTATGCCATGCACGAAGCCTTAACTTGATTTCTATATCAGAGTCGTCTGATTCAAACTCAATTTGGGGACAAGGAAATTAGGGCTCATATGGAATCTAATTTGGCTGAGATGTCGAGGGGAGAGGTTGAGGTTTTATAAAAAAGATGTTTTTCTTTTTAATCAGAATTAAAAAATATAAATTCTTTTTACTCATCATCATGCCAGGTCAGCAAAAAAATGCCCACATCAGCAAAAAATGGCCAACTCATCATGCCACACTGGAAATGGAGGGCCACGTAGGACAAAAACCTAAATGAGTTAGTGTTTGGTTAACGATGTGGTGCCACAACATACTAAGTGTTAAGTTGTAGGTGTCGGGCGTCAAGGTGTTAGTTGGGGTGGCAACGGCCAATGGTCGATAGTTTGGGGTGATAAAATCCAATAACCCTAAAAGAACTATTACATCGGATCCAATATCCGGAAAAAAAAAACAAATCAAAATAAAATCATAACCATAACAAACACAACCATGACAAGGGTCATAACCTAGGGCTCGATTTTCATCACAATCCATAGACAACCAAAAGCTTTTGATCTTTTGTCAAAATAAATAATTTTTGACGAATAAAATATAGATAAAAAATCATAACTTTACCATCTATACGCGTGTAACCGTGGCTCTGATACCATTGTTGGGAATCAGTGTATCAAAATAGTAGCGGAAACGGTTTATATAATTTACCAAAAGCCGACTATATAAGTTTGATTTATTAATCCGATTAATAAATATTCTTAATCAGGATCAAGGTTGTACGCGTATAAACAAATAAAATAATAAACAACCATAGAGAGTTTTAGTAATCAACCTTTGATGACTACACCGGGATCGTAACACGCGGGTTACAACGTATCCTCGCTAGTAGGAAGTTCACAACCGAGCACAAGATGCCCAAAGGTAGAACCGGCCAAGAAGGAGGCGGCGGCGGCGGCTAAACTTGAGAGGGAAGCTAGGGTTTTTTTGTTTTTATCAAAGTCTCTCTAGGGTTTGCACCTTAATCATCCTTTTATAGAACTCAATCTTACATAAAAGCCCTTTAAGATTATACAATTATAATCCTTTTAATAATAATAATAATCTAATTAATATTAAGTCCCTCGGGTTTAAACTATTATTATTTCACAAATAATAATCCATCTACTCGTGAACATATACGATTCGTGTATCAACGTGTAACTCTTCGGATCGTACCGAGTTAGATACGTTGACTATAATTAAGGTCGGACATACATATCTCCAACATGTCACACTCATCACTCCTCGCTCCACATTCATAACTTCATATAAAATAAATTAAAACGACACTTGTAAATTGTTAAGAATAAATGTAACCATTAATCGTAAAAGAGTAAATAACAAGGTAGACATGAAATAACTCCACCAATTATTTTAAAGCTTCTTGTAAACATTGAAGATAGCCAACACGACGAGTAGAAGATAGGCCAAGCAGGCGACGAAAGACAAGGCCATTGCCGCCATGACTTGGTGGCAAAACTTATCAAACACATTGCACACCTTGTCCCATCGTACATGTGAGTTGCCTCGGTAGCCAATAAGACCAACAGCACCGCTAGCGCCAATGGCTGAGAAGAGGAGCGCCACCACCATTAGATCTAAAACGGTTACCATTATCGATACCTTCTTTGTTCCACCTTTAGTTGCTAATGTTAGGATCAAAGAGATTGCTGTATAAGAGCATGCTATTACATTTGCAATCACAAAATACCTGTAACAACATTTTTCAATATTATAAAAATAATGATTTTATCTATCAGTTGTTCCAAACAAATTTTATGCCAATGCGACCGATAGAATTTGGTGTAGCGCATAAGCGAATCTAAGTAGAATACATCGGTGGTCACGACACTAAAAGTTTTTATTTTATATGTTGTGCTATATAATATTCGATATTTGTTGTTATGTATTATATATCTAACCAACACCCGAGTTATACTGATTAAGCGAACATTTATACCAAGAACCCGACTTTTTTCTAAATGTGATGCCGGTACAAAAAACGGGTGTAACAATATTAATGTATATAACTTGTCATGTTAATTGTTTTTTAGGTATGTTAGGAAACATCAATACATGTGAGTATGTGACTAGTTTTTTTATAGCATTGAAATATATGTTTTTTTAACGGCCAACTAAATCACCGGATAAGATCTGAGATGCCCTCAATCGAGCAAATGCATCCCCTCCTCCATAACGGTCAGAGTTGAATGCATACCCGAGTCACCAAGCCACCAATTCGGGGAAAACCCGCCACTCGAAGGCCCACTGCGGTAAAACCCGGTTCGGCTTGGTTTCGAACTGGCGACCTCAAGAGAGGCCTAGTTCCAAACTTCATTGCCATCCACCAATGTCTTCAAAGTGATGCCATGGGAGTTGAACTTGAGACCTTAAGAGGGGAAACCAAATGACTAACCACTAGATCAACTTATTAGTACAACATTCAAATATATGTGGTAGGTGGATGTTTGGGGGTAGGTGAGGGGCGTCATAACTAATAAGTTATGTTTGTGGGGAATCTAACTTCATAAATCTTGCATCAGTCAACGTATTTATGTACAACCGGATAATATATATTTTGTTATCTTTATCTAAAATAGTATAATATTTAATATATAGAATACAAATGAAAATTGAACACAATCAAAATGAAATATATAATGCAAGTTAGACAAGATCGTTATTCCTTTAAAAATGATCTAATGTATAAAATTAAAATTATATTTGAACACAAATTAAAGATGGAGATTACATAATTTGAAAGTTAGAAAAATGGTGTGTTAAAAGAGTTGGATAACCCTTATATTTATCATATCTAAAACAAAAGATATCAAGTGTTTGGACTAGAGGGTGTGAGGGTCATGATTCGTCATGTAGGAACATGAATGGAAGCTACACCACCCTTTGCATGATCCACCATGGTTTACATGGACTAAACAATGACAACTATGGTCCTCATTTCTATTTTTCAAAAATTCTTTCCTTTTTCTTTAGACAAAGATAAATTAAAATATATAAGAGGATAGTGGTTTGGGTCATGACTACATCCTTAGAGTAACAGTGTTGAATGGTGGATTAGAGGTGGGTGACATGACGCTAATGTAGAGGGGCACAGTCTATTCCTTTATCTTTAATATTAACTAACTAAAGATAATATCTGTAAAATTACGTTGGTGTTTACCAAATTGGTTAAAGTCAATAAGACGGTGGAGGAGATTAAGCTCTTAGTTACCTTTGGATTAAAAATAGATTCCTGATTAAGCTCATGTCATGACAAAACTCATGTAATTTTCATTTGTAATCTTGTTTTGGTTTTGTTCTTGCTAGCTTCTTGTTAGTCGTTATTTACTGAAATTCGCCGTTATAGAAAAACTAAATAATTAAAAGAATATTACTTTTAACTAGTGTACCAATAATTATAATAATATGAACTAAGATTTATAAAGCTATAGTTAACAACAATTTAATATTAGTCTTTTAATTTGGAAGAAGTTTTATTAATCATGCATTGCCACCTTATTTTTATCCATAACTATCACAGAACCACCAAATCACTAACAAAACCCCTTTCACCTATCTTAGAACCATAGACCCCACCCTTTTACACTACCCATCAATCATACACTATCTTTCATCAATCTTTCTTCAGTGACACATACCACCCAACCTACCCGCAAGGTGACAACGGTGTACCCGATTCGGGTACATACCCTCAAACCCTTACCCGCAGGAGCGCTATATCCTCCCTTAGTTTTTGTCAATCAACCTACGACTATAGTACAACTATATTCTAATATTCACATAAATCGGTAATACTAAAAACAATATGTTAACCCTTTTAAATAAACTTCATAACTAATCTTGTTTATAATATTAATATCGTTTTCATTTTGTGTGTTTTACTTTTACCCGCGAAAACCAAGGGTGGCTGCAGTTGCAAATGATCACAAACAACGCTTATAAGAGGAAAAAGAAAAAAAAATACATACACAAAAGCAGACATGTGAAGCCATTTAGCAGTGACCGGCAAGTCAACCGGCGGCAGCGAGGCGATAATTGTGATGGGTACGGTTGTTGACTGCTTATTCATTCCAAGAACAACGGCAGCCGCCAGAGTTAGCACCAACGCTAACACCCTCACTGCCGTATCCGTACGCCTGAATCTTCCTCCACCGTTGATCATCTCAACCTTGTTCTCCGTCTCCATTTTACTGTAAGGGATGATTTAGGAGGGAAGAGAAAATTTGTGTGAATGTTGGTGTATAGATATATACATGTATATGTATGTATATACAGGGGATTTGATTTGAGGGTCAAGTAGTTAATGTCGCCGACTCAAAGAAAATATGATTCATATCAGCATTTTGACTGCTGAAAGAAAATACAATAGCATACACATTTTGCTCTTTATCTTAATTTTCTCTCTAAAATTTAAAGATATTCATAAATTCTCTGTTTTGCATGTTGATCGTAATCTTCATTTTCATTTCTATTTTTAAAATTTGAAGTTTTTAAAATTTAAAGTTTTAGTAACATTGAAGTGAAGGGGATGGTCTGAAATTCTGTGCCGACATGCACAGCTACAAGCATGGGCCGTGCACTAAAGACCACACCCAAGTAAAACGTATGTGACGCTTAGTCATTTTCAAATAGATTAGCGCAAGCGCCATCAGCGCGAGTATGAGCATGCCAATGAGGCATAGTACGACCAGTACAAATGTTAGAGTGTGCCTAGTAGAGCTTCACGATGAACAATCGTGCAGGAGACAAGAAGTACAAAAGGACCATGACGTGTCACCAATAACCGTTTGCCAACCATTGCTCCATGATCTCCATTAACCGTTGATGACAGACCAGACAACAAGGACAACTACCAGGCCACGTTGATACAATCAACGTGCGCCACCTTCTGATCTGCGTGCACACACTAACCATTTTGTCTAAGGGGAAAAATGAGATATTCCTTGATGTCGACGACGAGCCCAAGGCCCATCAGCCCAACTCTTTCGTTATTCACTTTGGCTATAAATAGAGGACTTAACCTCCATGTTTAAGGATTATTCTCTTGCACTTTCACTAAAATACACACATTTTTTCCTCAAAACAATTTCTTATTCTCACGCCGGAAGGTGGTTACAAGGAGAACCCCCCCCCCCCCCCCCAATCCTCCTCCTTGTAACGAGTTTCACGATGTTGTGTTGTTTTGCAGGATCAAGCAATAATCAATCGAGGAAGAAAGAAGATTAACCTTATTCGAACAAAACTAAAAGTTAACCTACAGATTAACTTGGTGTTTCTTCAAATAGCAATTCTCTAAATATAATGATTCGTTGTTTATCGTTGTCTCTATAAATATATATAAGCGATATTGGATTTAAATAACCATAACTTTCACCAATTGGCCGATAACACTCCCAACTTTCGATTTGTACCACACCACTCCCAACTTTTAACTTATTGGCCGATAGCACCCCCAAACTAACTAAACCCTAACCTAGTTAGTTATTTGTAACAACTCCAAATTTCGTTGTTAATTATTTTATTCCTTTCCCGTGTATTTCGTTTATACTTACCATTTGTACTCCGAGATTTGGATTATGAAAAGTTTATGTTAATGGAATTATATTTGGTCACATCTATATCGCATTTAATCGCTTATTAATCGCTAATTCAACGCAATCATAAGTAGTTACGCTACTCTAATAGCCGAGCGTGTTGTTGTATAATGACCTCGTGCATCGCATCGCTTATCTCATCGCAATCGCAAGACGCAGTTAATTATGTGGAATTATGTTTTATTGTGTTATACTTGTTTATGTTATGGTTTAATATCGCTAAAACGCTCGCACGCTCGCGTAAACTCGCTCTCTCTCAAAGAAATGGTAATATAACGCTTAACGCTTCGCTAAAACGCTTAATATAACTATCTAATACGAACCGAATCGCCAAACAAACTCCTAACGCGAAATAATCGAACAAAAGTTGGCCAATAGGTCAAGTTCGGCGAACTTGTGCCTCACAAGTTCGCCCGAACTTGTCTAAGCCTCCAGAACTCCCCAAAAGCATCAAGTTCGCCCGGACTTGTCTTAAAAACTCAGGAAACATACAAGTTCGCTCGAACTTGTGGCAAGTTCGCCCGAACTTGATGTATCCAGCCCATCTTTTCACTTCACCTAATAATACTCAGCTCCTATTCTCATTTGAACTTGCTGCAAGTTCGCCCGGAGCTCCCCAAAACCGAAACCCTTTGTTTTGTAAGTAAGAATCAACCCGTTTTCAAGCTACAACAACGTTTTATAACGATTTTGCACAAGGTTTTACCTTCGATTTCATCAAAATTCTCTGTTTACGAAAATCTTCATCTTTTTATGCAAAACTTCTGTTTTTCACTTAGATCTATGTTTAGATCTAAGTAAAACCTTTTTAACATCGATTTTTACACAATATTCGGACTAAATCACGTATGTTTCGTTCACTTTGAAGTGGGTTATCATCAAAAGGGGCGTTGTCAAGCAAGATCTCAGATCTGGAAGCACAAGGATGAAATCGTCACTTTGTACAAACTGGACTAAACCATTCGAACCTACAAGTTCGCCCGGATTAGTCCGAGTTTCTGTAAAATGGCTAAAACTCGCTCCAAAAGACCTCTTCAGTCTTGGTTTTGCTCAGTAGCCTAAGGTTGAAGGGATGGACACTCGATTTCCTCATAAACAACGCGTAAACGCACGAACTGGATGCCAAAACAGTCAAGTTTGCTCGGAAAGCATCAAGTTCGCTCGAACTTGTCACCAGAATGGTGACCAAATGTGACACCCGGCTATTTAGGCTGTCCCGTACAAATGTAACACGTGTCATGAATGAATAAAAGGCTATATTTGATTATTTATGATGTTTATATATGGTATTTTATGTGTTGTTAAGTCCAAAGTTTGATAAAAATTACGTTGGCAATATTAAGATAAACACTTATCGCGTAACGGTTAAAATGCGAAATGAACGTCGGTGACCGCCGGATAATGTTAAAATCCCAAAAATAGTCTGTTATAATTTAAATAATATATTTAATTATAATCGTGAGGAAAAATAATTTAAAACGCTAAGAAACTCTATTTTTCGAGTTTAAACGCGTACTGCGCGATACTGCGCGTATCTGACAAAATACTGTCAACACAGCCAGTTCAGGGAAACTAATAATTATTATAGTAATAATTTGACAAGTTTATTTTTATAGAATGATAAAAATAAATTAAAACGCGTAAAATCCCTATTTTGCGAGTTTAAGCGCGTACTGCGCAACACAGCGCCCAATCTGCCAATTACCGACAACGTAACTGGTCCAGGCAAATAAAATATTGATTAGTAATATTTTGGTGTGTTTATTTTTATAGAGTGCTGAAAATAATTTAAAACGCGTTAAAACGCAGTTAAAACGCTAGATAAAACACCCGGTATCCAGTTAAATACCAGTATAAAGCATATATTGTAATATATATGTATATATACGGTTATATGTGTGTGTGTAAGGTGTTGCGGCAGCCAAAGAGGGCTCTCTCTCACTTCTCTCCTCCAAGTGTTGGTCTTGGAAATCCCACATAATGATTTCCCTTTATCAAATCCTCCATAAAATCTACCAATTCCAAGAAACTAATCAAAACCAAATCTCTCTCTCTCTCTCTCTCTCTCTCAAGTAAAGCTCGGCCGAACACCCCCTTAAACACCTCCATCTTCAAGTTTCAACCTTGTTCATGAAGATCTAGGGCCATTCCAAGGTGTTTCCAAGAAGATTTGAAGGTCCAAAGGTGATTCTAGAGAGTTTCCAAGCTAGAGCCAAGTCCTACACCATCACATTCTTGTCAAAACCCATTTAAAATTTGAAGGTATAAAATCATTTCTCATAGACAAGTTCATGAATCTTGATGATGTTGGTGATGATAGAAGTTCCTCTAGTTCTTGAATATAAACACTAACTTAAAAACTATATCAAATGGGTTTTAAAGAAAATGAAAATAGATAAGTGTGTGTATGTATGTAGGCCGTGGGTATGCATGTATGTACATATGAGATTGAGTTTTGATTGTGTTGAATGATTCATGTTGATGTGATTCATGGAAGTTGAATGCATGCATGATCTAAATGGGTTTTTGTAAAAGTTCTTATGATTGAAGATGAATATGTAAAAGTGGGTTTTTGGATGTATATGTGCACATGTGTGTGTGTCGTGTATGTATGTATATGTACACATGCATGTGGGTATTTGTCTTATGTTCATAAAAGCATGAGAATGTTACATGCATTAATGCTATGAATGATTTGGTGATGATGATATGAAGATGATTGTGTTCTTGGATGAATGAACATGAAATAAATGAAGATTGATGCATATGAGTACATGCATGTTGGTGAAAATATGTTATGGATGCATTAGGAGCTTGTACATAAGCATGCATGAGAATATATGGCCATGAAATGATGAATAAAGTGTGTTATGATAAAAATGATTTTAGATCAGATTATAAAGCATAAAATAATGTTATTTGAAGTGTAAAATAGCATGGAACTTTGACATAAAGTTTACTAGCTTTGCATGTTGTACTAAGTGCTTAAAAGTGTTGTAAAATACATGAAATCACATGATTTATGTGCCTTACACAAAAACTGCACTAATCTGATCATAACCATCATTTTATTTAATATATAACATGTATTATGTTAAAATATGAAGTCGTTTCGAGTTTGGATGGTTATGGTAACGTTTGACGCAAAACTATGCGGTAAAAACGGTAAAAAATCCCCTTTTTAAGAGGGTTTTTATGAAACTGTTTTAAATCAGTAAATAAACTGATATTTTTAGTATAAATATAAGTATATTAACTTATATTTAGTTTATTTGGTGTTTGGTTGGTCATACATGACTTCCGACGCCCGAAAACGTTACCGAATCGCTAAAATACGCATTTTTCAACATACACTATAATGGGTTGTTAATGGTCGAACCTTAGGTGTTTAAATGTGTTATGTGATTTAAATGTGTAAATATGATAATATGTTAAGTGTTGACATGATAGCGGGAATTAAGACTATGCATGTACGCTTGTATGTTTTAAAACGGTAGAATCGGTGAAATCGCGTTAAAATGTATAACTTAATTATCTAGCATGAAAATTTATACATAGGTTAACGTAGTGAGTTATTTCATGTATACATGCTTTAAAAATGATAAAGTGAATAAGTTAATGAGTTTTCGCGTGTTATGATATTGTGAATATGTGCACGTTTATGTATATATATTACGATGCGCAAATCGTAGATATATAGTACTTATAAACGGGAGTGTAACGGATAAAACATTATGGTCACCAATAAAATCGTTCAAGTCGCAAAATCTTAAAATATATATATATATATATATATATATATATATATATGAACTCATATATATATTAATATGCCAACAAAACCAAAAATAATAACTTTTCAAGAAAATCTCAAAGTTATGTGAAAATTCTAAGTATTGGAGAAACTTAGGAAATTTTGTAATATATTGATTATTAAATCGTGCCTATGTATGTTAGGACGTGTAGAATCAAACTGTGGGATCGCGCTATTTTAAATACGCACCCAAAGGTGAGTGTCACTGAACCCCTCTTTTACGGTTTTAGTATATGTTTTGGGGGAAGAACACGCCTTAAAAGGATAAGTATACGTTTTCGTATAAAATATGCCTTTGATTAAACTATAAATATATTTTCATGGAAAATATGATTTGGAAATTATGTGATATGTTTTTGGAGAAAAACATTGGTTTTGGATATAAATATGTTTCGGAATGAAACGGATTTTGGAATAATGATATATGCGTTTCGGGGATGAAACAAGGATTTTACGGCGTTTTAGGATAGAACGACCGCGTGGATTTAAAATGTTTAAATCTAAAGCTGTAACGAATTGGCCCGGTCTCAAGAGAGTAAGTATTGGGATTAGGCTTACATTTCGGTGGGGACGTCGGGGATTCGTACAACGTGTTATATTAAATTTTATCATTTTAGTAGGATATATATATTGTTCATAAGGTTGGCACCTTAGGTGACCCATTGCGGGCACTTTGCACGAACTTAGCCATTTAATCATTAATATGGATTGCGTGGAATTGTTGATAGATCTATCGGGTTAACAACCCCGTCGCGACCGGTAGCTCCGTGTCATGTCAAGCGACGAATTTATATTCTGTTATTGTCTAGCGTTGATTATACCCTTAATGTTAATATATAGTTCGTATTGTCTTGCAAACATACGAGTCTGAACATTTGATGCAATAAATTTAATATGTGAAACTTGGGAAGATGCTTAGTTTGGAGGTTTCGGGGAAATGCTTGTGACGGCTGACTCATGGATTTTTATTAAGGAAATAAAATTGGCTTTCGGAAATATAATTTGGAAGGTTTGATAACAAACACATAATTAGAAAGTTTTCCCTTGGATCGAATTGTTTTAAATTTGAATATGTGAGCTCACCCTCCTTTGTGTTGACACTTGATTTTAACGTGTTCTTCAGGTACTTGAGCATGGCTTCGGGAATTATGGCGTATCTTGCGGTTGTGATGCATGTTTTGTTTAATAATAAACTTTGGACTACTTTTAAAACTTTTTTGGGACCGACTGTATTATAATCCAAAAGGATCGAAACAACTTAACTATGATGTGGTTGTGATTGGGTTTAAACTTTTAAACTATGTTTTAATTAAGTAACATGTCCAAAATTAACGATGCATCGTCCACTAAGATATTTATGGGCACCAACTTCCGTCACCGTTACGTTTGTATTTCCGCTGCGACGTTTTTGGGGTGTTACACCAAATTCGCCCGAACTTGATCAATTTCTTCACCAAATTTACACAAGTTCGCCCGAACTTGTATCATCCCTCACCAATTAGGGCAAGTCCACCCGAACTTGTCTTATTTCTCAGGAAATCAGACAAGTTCGCCCGAACTTGTACCTCCAGTAAGTTTAGTTAGTCAAGTTCGCCCGAACTTATACCCCAAAGTACAAGTTCGCCCGAACTTGTCTGCTGTTTCCTTCAACCGTTAACCGTTTCAGCAATTCGGAAGACTGGTGCACTTCTGTTTGCTTACATGCTGATCCGGCGCTCTCCTCAACTCGTCTCTTCTCTCAAAACGCACCGACAAGGAATATACTTGAACCCATTTACGCTTAAACGCACTTTTGGGTGTCACATATGTTTCCTATATCAAATCACATCACACAACCCAAACGCTTATTCACTATCCGCTATACATGTATATGTGAAATCTGCTGAATTGTATGTATTACTTGATTGCTCGTACGCCACCCTTAACATGATAGTATACTAGAGGTTGACCCGCCACCCGGAGGCCCGGGGTTGTTAAGGCTCGCATTTTCATTTCTCATTTATTTTTCTCTTTAGGATGTGAACACTTGTTTGCATGTCTCGATCAATCGCGGTTTTTTGGTTTACTTGAATCTAAGTAGTTACATAGTTCATCTTATGTATGTCATGCGGTGTATGCTAAACGCTTTTTATATCTATATTGTACGCAAACCTTTATGCTCACCTTTACTTACTTGTAATGACGTTTATTTTAACATATGTGGCAGGTTGAGGATATTGCTTTGGACGCTTAATTTAGTTTTGCCTTTAGAAATCATGTAATAAATCTAGGGAAGATCAAATAGGATGTCATGTTTAAGAGATTGTTTTTAATTACGTAATGATTGTTTGAGGATTATATGAGTTTGATAGTGTGGGATGTTGGACGTTGAATATTGTCTCTTAAATAATTGTTATGGAATCTCTTGATCAATCTGATTCGCCTAGTGCCACGCCCCGATGTTTCCGCCATTGGTTGGGGTGTGACATTATTTGCTGATTTGGCACTTGTGTGGTGACGTGGCATCTCACATGGAATTTTTATGACGTGGCGTCTGACGTGGCTTTTTGATGGCGTGACAGCTGATGTCAGTAAACTGGGTTGGTGTTGGGTTAGTTTGAAGTGCTATCGGCCAATAAGTTGAAAATTGGGAGTGGTGTGGTCCAAGTCGAAGGTTGAGAGTGTTATCGACTAATTAGTGAAAATTAAGATTACTTAAATCCAATTTCCCAATATATAAATATTTGTAAGTATTTACAAGTGGTATCAAACACCATCTAAATCGCAAACAAATAGATAAAGTATTGTATTTTCATTAGCTTAAAGAATGAACTTTTGTTTACGTGTTATAACGGAATTTAAAAAGCATATATGTTATAGAAATGAGGATTGAAATATTAATACGCGCATGTAAGAGGCAGATAATCGAAGAATTTAAAGAATAAGGTTAGCTTCTAATTATTGTTATAACGTTAGAAATTTTTATTGTAATTTTTTTAACATTGTTTTATTGTAATTGAATTAATAATTAAAAATACTATTTTTGTAAAGTTATTTATAGAATATAGAAGAGTCTGCCATCAGATTCTTGCTCTTTGGTTTCCCTGACTTGAACACATTTTCCGATGATGACTTCGATTGCCACATGTTGTACAAAAAAACCGTAGTCAGTTGAAAAACCTAAAACCGGACCCGGTTAAAAAACCCGGTTTTCTATACCCGAGACTAAAACCAACCCTACCCGTAGGGTATGCATTTTGCTCTCAATACCTAGAACCAAAACCGGAGCCGATCATAACCAATTAATATCCGAAACCGGTCGACAACCAGAACCGATTATACCCGGCTATATCCGATACATGATTCTGATATCTTGAGTAAACTGTCATTTTGGTCCCTAAGGTTTGGCACTTTTGCCACTTTAGTCCAAATCTCAAAGTTTTTGCATCTAGGTCTTTGTGGTTTCAGTTTTGTTGCCATTTTGGTCCAAAATTGAAATCAGGTCAGATTTATTAAAAAAAACCTGGTTTTTGTCTTTTTTCTCAGACGCAAAATGGTCATTTCTTTTATAACAACTCCCTCTCTCTCTCTCAAATCACTCTTTCTGTCTCTCTCTCCCTTTTCTTTCTCTTACACCACCGCCACAATGAAGCATCCATCCATGGCCACCAGAACTTTGTTTCTTCAATATTTGAGGGTCTGCCCCGTCGTTAACCCTCCATCTTCCACAAAACAGATCCCTCTCCCTCCCACTCTCCACCAACAGCACCTCCACCCTCTTGACTTCTGCAACTCGCCGGACACTCATCGGAAAAACTCAAACTCCGGCCTTGTACACTTGCCTTGTTGGTAATTTATTGATGCTTCTAATTCGTCTTCATGTCCTACATTAAAGCCCTATGATAATTTTAGTAGTGTTTGTCTCATTCGAACTAATTTTGCAAATGTTTGGGCTAAGGTTTGTCTGTCGTTCGTCTTATTCATGCGCTGTTGGATGTGCTGTGGTCGAGGGATGTATGTGGTGATGGTGGTCGTGGTGGTAGGGTTAGTGGTATCCGGCTGTGGCAGCTGGGGGTTGTTGTCGGTAGTTGTGATTGTAGAGCAGTGGACGACTAAAAGAGATGGGGAAGGGGCAACTACGCACCATCGTCTTCTTCATCTTCCCACACTGATCTCTCAAATTTCAGTCTACATATCGACGTATCAAAATTACAATCACAAGCGTATCAAATCAGATCAGATCTGGTGAATTTGATTGCAGAGATGAAGGGATTCGGTACGTTAATATCATCACCTGTAGTTACCGGCGATTCCACCAGCGACATTGCTTTCTCCGCCGCCACCGCCGCTACAGAGGTTAGAGGTTGTGGTGACTGGTGATACAGGGGTTAGTTATAAAAATCATTATAATGGTTAGATAAATGCATTTTGTTTTAAATATCAAAATCATTATAATGGTTTTTTTAATAAATATATAAAAAGACCAATTTGCCCTCTACTTGACCAATTTACCCGATAAAAACAAAAAACAAGGATTTAATTTGAGGAATATGAGCTTAATTAACTTTTGGACCAAAATGGCAACAAAACTGAAACCACAAGGACCTAGATACAAAAACTTTGAGATTTGGACTAAAGTGGCAAAAACTGGCCAAACCACAGGGACCAAAATGACAGTTTACTCTAATATCTGTCTTTTAAATTTATGTTAGTGCATTTATTTTAAATTTTTTACATTACGCAATGCATATTTATTTTTAATAATAATAAACAAAAAGACGAGAAAATAAATAGGGTAATAAAAACGCAATATAGTATTAAAAAACCTGAAAATAGGCACTGAAAACTCAGAAATAGGGTATAGAAAAACCCGAAAATTTCTTAAGAACCGGAACCGAACCCTACCCAGAACCGGGCACAAAGGGTACGGTTTTTTGGTCAAATAACCGAAACCGAACCGGTTATAACAATAACTAGTTCCAACCCCCAAAACGAGAAACCGGAACCAGTTTCATAACCATAACCAGTTAGTAAAATTACCCGGTTGTGCACCTCTAATCATGCCCACATGTTTCCAAGTTTCAAGGAGTATTATAGAGCGTACTTTGTTTAGTCTTCAAATAGTATTAGAGGGAAATGCTAAGCGTTCAAATGATAGATAAAAGAGTAGGCTCGTGAAAGATGGCAGAGAATAAAGGAAATTTCCAAAGCCTTGTGTGCCCTCCATGATCGTGTTCAAAAGCTACGGCATAGCAGTGAAACTTTACGCTAACATTGGCGCCAACAAAAGTCCGATGCAACCCTTGAATGTGTCCAGCTGAAGATCACTGTTTGTTGAACTATCGGGGGTCCTACTTAACCAAAGTGAATTATACTCAATTTTACGGAGTGAAGATGTGTTCTTTCGGTGTATTGATGCAAGTATGGGATTGCTAGGCACATGCATGAAATGGTGGTGGGAGAATGTCATGAGCTAAATATTTGAAGATCGCATTTGTTAGGGTTTGTAGTTGAATGCTTGGGTTTACTGGCCAATCCACAATTTCACCGGAACGGTCTTAGCGATTAGGAAGGTGTATGTGCCTGGTTGTGTCTACAGTGAACACACCATTGGTTGAGAGTTGTGCCGCTCTTTCCTGGTGAATCTAAGTCGAGACAAAACTAGTAACCAATGTCATAAGCAGGATGGATTGGTAGACACTTGAGAAACCAGATGCACCACACATGGCCTTTAAAGATGACCCCGTGACAATGTGTAAAAGTTATATGTAATAACCATATGAGACTTCTAGTATTCTCATTATTTGAGCACCTTTCATTCCATGAAATGGAGATATGAGGCCTCATTGGCGAAGCTTGACCCCCCCCCCCCCAATTTTTTCGAAACCGCGGGGGGGGGGGGGGGGGGGGGGGATGGGGGAACGTATATACTTAAAAATTTTCTATACGAAAGCACTATTCATAACACTACGCATCAAAAAGTTTGGGGGGGGGGGGCAAATAATATATCGTTAAGCACTTAAGTTTATTGATCACTAGGTTATTTAACGAGTGAGTTTGAGTTGAAGTAATATAAATTTAGGCTTGATTAAGTGATAATACGAGTCAATCCATGTCGACTCGATATCTTAACCAAGCCTGAAGTTAACAATAATCTCAAATTATACAAGTCTTAGATAATATATCGTTAAGCACTTAAGCTACCAACATACAAGGAATTGGGCTAAAATCATACGAGCCAACATGCAACTTAATAGAGCCGAATTAGTTCGCGAGGTAAAAACAACTTGAGTTTTTATACGAGTAAGCTATCTCCAACTTACACTCGGCTGTAAACTCAAGCTAGATCAAGTCAAATCAGCTCTGAGGTTTTAACCGGATAATTATGTATGAGCTAGCAAATAAGTTACAAGCTACATGTGGTTTTCCATCTTTCACAACTCAAATGTAGGGGTGTAAACAAGATAGGACTACTCAAGAGCTACTTGGAATCGGATAGGTAAAAAGCTTAAACAACTCGAGTTTTAATGAGCGCGAGCCTGAAATATGACTTGTTTAGTTATCGAGCCTGAGCGTGAGCTTTACATACGAAACTCATTTAGACTCGCAAGCCTAAACGGGCCCAGACAAATTTTATTTAGATCTTTTATATATAATATCCTATTAAATGGCGAGCCAAGATTTGGCTGGTTTAAGTTATCGAAGCGAGCTTGAGCCAAGCTTTTAGCTCGCTTAACATTGTTCTCAAATTACCTCGATCCGAACTCGAGCTCTTAGGTTTTACTTTTGAGCGGAGCTTGATCTCAAATTAGCAGGCTCGAACCGAGCCAAGCTTCATAAAAGCATGATGAGCTGAGCTCAAGCCTAGTCGGGCTCAGACTCAGCTCGATACACCCTACTCAAACGCAACTCATAGAGGCAGTTTGAGAAAAATAAGTTTAACCTAAACCCTTATTTCATCTATTAATTTCCTAGGTAATAAGATTATTACAACTTTAAACATATCAAACACCATTTCCTACAATCCATTTTACTACCAAACCTAAAGAGTTGA
This sequence comes from Scalesia atractyloides, assembly GCA_947069175.1. Lineage (NCBI taxonomy): Eukaryota > Viridiplantae > Streptophyta > Magnoliopsida > Asterales > Asteraceae > Scalesia > Scalesia atractyloides. Next base: position 6,131,813 of record CAMTDV010001634.1, read on the forward strand.
GGACATCCAAACACAATCAACTCAATGACTGTCAATGAGCGAACCAAGTAACCTGTGTACAACAAAACCAGTCATTTGACTGGGCCAGTTTGATTCAATCCACACAAGTGGAGAAAGAATTACATAAAAATAAATGAAGTTTCCGAGACCACCACCTTATGATGAATCTCTTACTTCCACATAATCATGGTGCACGCCACCATTAGGCGTGTTCCACATTATCATACTTCAGGAATAACAGGCGGGGAAATGGTCCGAGTATTATATGAATTGCAGTGGCGACATTTCTGCCCGATTATATGAAATATAACTTCTGAAGTGTCGTTGCAGTCGTTACATAGGATCCAAACCTTCTTTTGCCTGTAATCTTCAGGCATGGCGGTAGCTTCAATCTGAGAGATGAAACGAATGGAATTATAGAAATAAAGAACGATCAATAAATCTTGTTTATAACTTATGACAACTATAGTTGTTAATGGTGAATAGCGACAAAGAGCGATAAGTACCTATATGCTACATAGCGAATAGCGATAAATAGCGGGCAGCTATTTTATAAATAGCGATATACTAGAAGAAAATTTATATGTATATTATATCAAAATACCCTGGTATATATACTATTTTATTTTATTTTACAGCCGTTCAAATATATATATATATATATATATATATATATACTATTTTACATGTATATTTAACAAAAACCTAAAATCCAGCTTTTTTATAGCTATATTTAATTGTCATTTATATAAAAAAAAAAACCGTCGCTATTATTGCTATCTATCGCTACAACCCTACCTAGACCTATACGCTACGTAGCGTGCTATAGCGATCGCTACGCTCACTATTGACAACTATGGCGACCGCTACAACAATAATAAGAAGATATCCCATAAAAAGATTAACTAGACTCACCTCCTCATCTAGTCTTCTCCAAATCATAGACATATCCATTACTGACTTGGAGCATATAGGACAGGAAAATCTGTTGAAAAAAAAAGCATTAAAATTTAGCAAAAATACAAAAAGATAAATGCATGAACCAAAAGAATCTTGAAAATACTTACTTATTACGGCTTATCATCTCGTTACAACATTCAGAGTGCATTGTGTGTCCACATTTCATGACAGTAGTGTCTTTCAGTGAGTCAAATAGGTACTGTAAACGCAGTGGTGGATATATTATAACTACGAATGTTCGTTCAAAACCCAATGAGTGGTTACGAGTTACCAATAAATTTAAAACGGGAAATGAATAGGATAAGAACCTCATAACATATAGGACAGTGATGGTGCATAGAGTTCTCAACGCATAAATGATTATTACGCAGTTTTACAGAATAGCAAGATCCTGAGAATTGAACAGCATAAACAGATAAAAAAACCCGACAACAATCAGAAGTCAAACATGACAATCAGTTGGTCAAACCATAGTTACAGAAGTAGAAGGTGTTGTTGCGTACCACACTTCTTGCAATGGAAGAAATTCTCACGACCGCCAACTCTGGATAATATAAACTCATCAAAACGTACGAGAAACAAATAAAAATAAAATCAAATTAATTCGATAAACACAATCTTCTTGCGCATAACTGACTAACCTGCATATGCCGCAATCGTCACAATGAAACTGACCCTTGTCGGTCTGCAAAGTGAAAGTTATCATCAGTGAAGCGAACACACACAGACACACACACGGAATTCAAATAGTGTATGATATTCATATGACTTAGTTCATACATCATCATCAAAGAATTTGCAAATGTCACAATAATACTCCCCCATATTGACACCACAGTTCGTGCAGACACGAGCAACCTGGATAGCGATAGAAACACTCATAAACGATAAACACAGTAAAATAAAAAAATAATAAAAAAAACTCAACAATCAGTTCTACTTTAAATCACATAAAACATACCGGCTGCTCGGTGTCACAAACAGCACAAATAACCTGCAACAATCATGAATTTCATCACAACAGAAAAGGTACGCAACTCTTAAAACCGTCAATTTCGAGTCCAAATTCATAGGCCTGTAAATGAACCGAACGAACACAAACAAAGGCATGTTTGTGTTCGTTAATTTAACTTTAACCGAACACGAACACAAACATATAATCGAACACATTTTTTTTGTTCATGTTCGTTTATTAAGAAAAAGGGCATGTTCGTGTTCGTTTAAAACCTAAACAAACAGTTCACGAACGTAAACGAACATAAACAAACAAACTTAAACGAACATAATTCAACAAACAATAAGCAACACAAATGAATATAATTGGCTAAACATAAACGAACATAAAGTAATTTTCTTATATAAATTAGTGATTAATTATGATAAATTCCATTGGAAAACCCATTTTTGTTACTATAAAACCCAATTACCAATTAGTTAGATAAGTAGTTAGAAAGTTCCTTTTAAGCTTAATATTTATATACATATAACTACTTATGTATTTAAATTGAAACAAACAAACTTAAATGAACGAACATAAACAATAAAATAAACAAATGTAAATAAACGAACATAAACTGATGTTCACGAACATAAATGAATGAACAAAACACGTGTTCATGTTCGTTCATTTATTAAATAAACAAACACAAACGAACTTACTGCAGAACAGTTCATGAACGTTCAGTTCGTTTACAGGCCTACAAATTCAGCATTCATTACAAAAAAAAAGAAAAGAAAACTGAAACAGTGAAACTTACTTGCTTTACATCATACCGAACAAGATCATGCCGATCAGAAGGACTACTCAACATATTCTAAACAAGAAAACAACAATTAACCGTCAATTAGCAACAATTTAATCACAAAAAAATATAGATCTATGAAACCAAACCGATACGATTATCTGAATCGAAATAATTAGGTCAGAACTCACAAACAAAACTGATAACATATATACGAAATCGAACAAAAAGTGGAAGCAGATTGGGATGAAATCAGTACCGTAGCTTCATTGTGACAATGGCGGCAACCGTAGATCTCGTTGCAACAGGGAGCACGAATCAAACATCGTCTCCGATAGTGCTTGCATCTGCAGAAACGAATATGTTTAGTACAGAATTGTGAAAGGATGATTGTTAATCGGAAGGTTGATTGGGAAGAAGATTGATGAAGAAACACTTACCCGTAACCCATCTTCCCAAAATCTAGGCGTTCCATTGGGAAGTTAAGATTGGGGTTTGCAGGGAGGATATGCAAGGTATGTGATTATTGTGAATTGTACGAATTCAAGACTCTAGTTGACATATGTATTTTTTAAAGGAGAAAAGTTTGATTATCCGGGTAAACCTAATGATAAAAGGCTATCTATGTTTGTAAATATCGCTGGTGACCTAGCCCAGCGCTATTTCAAGGAAATTTACCGCTTGAAAATCCATTGTGGTAAAACCTTCGGTTTAACCTGAAGTATTTTTGCTCCAGACGCGATTTGAACTAATAATCTCTAGTTGTCATTACCCATATGTATGTTATATACATTCAAATCATTCTTTCAATATGATTAAAATGGTTATAAAATATAGGAATAATGAATTTTAATAATTCTAACTATTAGCTGTTTGCCTACAACGTTCCTAACTTAAAAATAATCAGTGGTGGTCCCATATTTTTCATATATTGTAAACCAATGGACCTTTACTAAACCGAAAAGGATCAAGGGACAAAAAGAAATTAAGGTTCTGATACTAAAGGTCCATTGATTTACAATATGTGAAAAGGTGGGACCATCACTGGTTAGTTTTGAAGTTGAGACCATTGCCGGCCAACGGCTAATAGTTGGGATTATTAAAATCCATTATTCCTAAAATATATATTTGTTCCTTTTATCTAGATTTACTTTTTAAATAATGTCAAAACTACAAAAACCATGCATTTTGAAATAATATTTTTAAGTAAAAACATAATATTAAGCAATTTGGATTTTAATAATTTGAACTATAACATCTTGCTGATATAAACATAAAGTAACAATTAGACCACTGACTTTTCTAACTTTCAATTTTGTTGTCCCAAACGCTCTCAATCTAATAGAATATATTAACTTTTTTGTTTCTGATGACGTGGTGTGTGATATGACAACTATTTGGCAATAACTTGGATTGAGATCCACCTAGGTAGCAAAAATTCTAAGTCATTACTTATCACATGCTACATCATCAAGAACAAGCAACGTTAATAATTTGTTAGGGTTTGGTTGTTTTGGTGTAATAAAACTGAAAATTATGAGTGCCAATGATAAGATTATTACATCCCACCGTCTATATTATTTTATTCTCTAGAATTTAAAAAATAATTGAAAGAAATCATCCAAAATATCACTACTCCCATCATCTACAATAGAGAATACTCTAAAATAACAAAAGCTATATATGTAGAGATTCAAATCCATGCCTCTTTTAATTTGTTGTGTGTATAAGAAAGAGAAAACATTATAAAATAAATATTTGTGAGTAAAATAAAGATAGAGATAGAGAATGGGATGTTTGTGGGTTTTTTAAATAATCAATTTTTATATAAAAGTTTGTTTTAATTAAATTATATAGATAAATAAGGATAATGGGATGAGAATGCTTTTAGTATGAAAATAGCTTGGTCAATACGTCATAGTTTTAACACTTTTGAACGCTACTTAAAGCAGTTTTGATGAGTTAATTTTAATATTTTAAAAATACGTATAGTTTAAATAGTTCTTTGTATAATAAACACAATAATCCTGTAATTTTGAAGATTAATAATGTTTATCTTGATATAATATATGTGATCATAGTTGCAAATTTATAATTTTGTTTAAACATAAATAACAAAAAAGGAAAAAGTGTGTTTGTATTGACTTACTATAAACGGAAGGTGTTGTGTAAAATACGGATAAGCTATCTGACTTGACATGGGACCCACAAACCGCCCGGATCAGCCAATGAGGGGAAGACTGAAGTCAATATACTTGATCTAGTGGATGTACAATTGGCATTTTTCTTTATTCCCTTTTTTTTTGTTTTTTCTTTTCATGTTTAACAAAAATAAACTCATCCATGTTTAACAAAAATAAACTCATAAAAAAGACAACTAAATATTTTTTTAAACTAACCATGCATTTATATTTTTTTTTTATATTTTGTATCGATTAGAAACAATTCTAATAGTGTTAGTACAACTTTTTATGCTTTTAGTACAAGTGTTTAAAAAATGATTTCTAGAAGCCAACTCAATAACATTATTTGGGCTGGTGGATAAATGTAGCCCAAACTCATTAACCAATAAATTTATTTTATGACTTTTGTATAAATATTTTTCTAAACTAATCATGCATTTTTTTTAATATTTATGCATTGATTAGAAACAATTTGTTATTCTTTATTAGGATATGTTTATGTTTATTTATTTTTAACAAATATTAGAACATAATTATATAGCTAATCATTTCATATTTATACAGTAGCAAACTATAATATTTCTTAATGAACTATATCATTTTACGTTTATAGCATATGTTTGTACCTAACGAACCAATACCGATTGAATTACTGTCGCATCGCACGCAGGGATACGGAAAAATCGTTGTCCGTCACGAAGTGCGGGCATACCTTTAACCCTAGTTTTATGAAATATACAAGATAATACTGAGTATAAGTGATAATTTGCATCATTGTTACAAAAAGAACTCTTACACAGATGATTATTTGAAATTAAAATCAACAAAAATTAAAGTTCTCCCAATAATGGTTTTTTTTTCTTTTCGTATAATATTAATTTGTAAATGATGAGAAAAATAAAAGCTTAGGGTAGTTTTAATACAAATAAACGTGAATTTGCACCCCTGTTGTAAAACCTATAAATCAATACAAATAAACGTGAATTTACACCCCTGTTGTAAACCTATAAATCAACTTGCACACCCCTGGAGAGTATGGACACCTAAGTCATTGACGTTTTTCATTTTTCTTCAGTTTATACCCTTTCGTCTGTTGACCGTTTGAAATGTGGTGAGCTGACAATTTTGCCCTTGATCCTTGTTTTTATTATTACGTTGAATGAAATGCGGTGAAATGACGTTTTGGTGAATGAACTGAAACATAGACCTATACTAAACCCTTCACCATCCACCACCGTACTACTTCCACCTCACACCCACTCTTTAATGACCACCACATCAACACTACCACCCAACAACACCGTCAAACAACCGCACCCTTCACCATCCACCGTTGGACACTCACCTCTGTTACCTTCACCCGTCACCTATTTTGTGTTAGAATACAAAGGGCCAAAATGGGAACAATAATCCACTATTATGAATCCAGGTATGAAGTTGAAAACCCTTATACTCTCGTTTATCCGACAAGGTTTTGTGAAACTAAAACACTAATCTGACTAGGCCTCCCCCAAATCAATAACACCCTTCGAACACTAATCCTCGTTTTTCGAAAAACTGGTAAAATCAATATTTTTTGTTCAAATTCACATATTTGTGGCAAAACTGATGGATTGTTCTTGATTTGGGGGAGACGAAGGGAAAAAGAAAGATAGAGAAGAAGAACATGCTAAAAATGTACTAACAGATTTATGGTTGTTTGGGTGTAACACCTTGTAAATCCCAACCAGTTAAACCCCGACACGTGTCCCGCTGATCCTCGTGCCGATTACTGACCGAGAGGGACCAAGTGCAACGTCATGTTAATTAGTAACCTCAGAACGTCAAGCCTAATCGAATCATGAATAAATCCTAAGAAAATTAAAATTTTTCTTCTCTGGAGATTGGTTACGGACCGCAAGACAATGCAGTTACGGTCCGTAACCGGGTTGTTTAGTTTTGGGCGCTGGAGGTCCTTACGGACCGTAACCGTTACACCATACGGTCCGTAAGGGGACCTGCAGATGGCAGAAATGGGGCAGATTCGTGGCATCATGCATGTAAGCTTAACTTTCGCGAATTCCCACCATCCCTCTGCTCAAGACACGACCCTAGACACTTGTGATCATCAGTAGCGCATGCCTAACACCTGTATTGATCCTCACAACCCATCTAACTCCATAAATTCAAGCTTGATCTCCACCTAAAGAACTTGCACATTTTCATAACTCACTCTCCTCATCTCTGCAAAGTTCTGGAGCTCAAGAAACCTTCAAGCCTGTTCTAATTTCGTGCTAGGACCCTTTGTAAGTGTCCTTGATCCTCCTTGTTATTTCTATCATGTTTTCAAGCCAAAAGTCAAGCTTGTCGTAAAAACAGTTTGACTTGCGGTTAAATCTTTATCGGTCCAATAATGATCTGATATAAACATAATTACGTAATCGTAATAAGGTAGGTAACAACCCCCCCATAAGGGACCTCCTGATTACCACGTTGTCAAACTGGGTCAGATTTGGTATCAAACGCATAATTAATAACACGCATGCTATAAAATCAGTTTTGACACTCTAAATACTCGGTAATAATCATAAGAACATGTGAGAACATGTTCGGCTCGTCAAATCCAGGTCTAAAGGTCGGTTCGCAGCCGAAAGTCGCAAGGTTTGACTTCTGCTTTGACTTTCAGTTATGACCCAATTTTGTTCTTTCAAGGTCGATTCTAAGTTGCTCTATGATTCTAATATAATGTAGTAAAACCCTCTGAAGTCATACTACATGATCATAATCATATTCCGAGTTATGCGCAAGTTTCATTAATGTGCTAAATGTGACTAATTCGCCCTTTTCGTAAAATGAGATTTAAAATATATACGAGCATGCAAACAAGTTATCTACTGATATGTTAACTTGTTTGGTTTGCATTCATGTCAATAAATTGGACATAAACTGAGTTTTTCCTAAATATCGCAAATCAAGCTTTTAAAGGACCAAAATGCCTTTTTCGGAAAATAAAATGTTTTAAACACAACTCCTACAATAAAATACTTTACCTACTGATGTTATAATATATTTAGAATTATTTGGGATATTAAATCAGTTTATAAACTGAGTTTATGAAAAGGCTCTTGCATGGCATCGGAAAAAAATGACGATAATACCCTTACGGTGCATAAAATGAGTTTTAAAGACATTTTCATAATCAAACCTTTTACAAACTGATTTTTATATGTTAAATAAATATTTTAAATATATAAACTTGATCAAAACTATAATTTTCCTTAAACATCGATTAAATCGTCATTTAGCGACTTTATCGCCTTTTCGACGCATAGTATGGGTTAAAACCATATCTAAGCATCAAGACTTATTACCTACTGATTATAAAACTTATTTTAAACATTTTTATAGTAGGTACAAGTTATAAACTCAGATTCCCAAATAGGTCGTCAAATCTATGTGTGAAATGACCAAAATACCCTTTCGGGGCATAGTTTGGTCTTTAAATTTAAACCACACATATATTTGCTATCTTACTGATGTAATATCATAAAAATAAATATTTTTATAAATAATTTATGACCATGATATCAGATTAATCACCAACTCATTTTTTTATGAATCGTAAAATGACCAAATTACCCCTTTAAAGCTGAAATCGATTTTAAAACTATAACGGGCATGCATGTTAATATCTTACTGATATTATAACATGTTTTAAGTGTAATGGCACATGAAACTTTTATATGACTCATCCGGTTACCCGGTATCGCTTATATGCGTACGGTTAAGTCTACGTGACTAGTTTACGTAAATTCACCGAAACGGGTCTAACCTTATCATTTTTATATCAAAATCCAGAATGTTATATGTTTACCCAAAATATACAAGTCCTAGTACTTGTCGGGTCTAAACAACATTCTTCCCGGTCATCGCTTATCCAGCGTATCGTTCCGTTACGTATCCTTAAAGCTAGCCGGTTCGAGTCAACGACGCAACCTAAACCCGTCAGCATTCTAATTGGTTATTAATACCATCATTCTAGACTAGAAGCCTCCTAGTAGATCAAACCTTGCATTGTCTTCTTGATTAACGGCTGAGTTACTATTCGTTAGAAGAAGTAGCTCAGGTAAATACTTTAACTTATTTTCCGTATACGGGCTTGGGATACGGTATTATATTACCTGCTTGGTCGGGTATGGGATCATGTTTATCGGATTGTGATTTACTAAATCTTATAACCCGTTTTATTATGTATTGTCTGATAACTTAAACATTGGGGGTTAACTCGACCGTGTCCTGGATATCCTTGGCTCATTTAAATTACTAATGGCCACGACCTAAGCGCGGGGTGTAGGCATACACCTGACACACGCTAATTCTAAACAAATTATTTTTATTATACTCCTTCGTGGGTTTTATTAAGTGGTGTGTCGGTTAATCAGGTTATTCGGTTTCTGCACCGGACCCCATATGTATTGACAGACCTGTAAAACTGTAAACAAGATCATTTTGAATTGTCCCAGGTTATAAAAGATTTTCGTGCTCAATGCACCTAAACATATTTTTTAAATGTTTTCAAATGAGTCAGTTAAATGTATTTACCAGTGAAAACTGACGTATTTTCCAAAAAGGCTAAGTGACAGGTTTCGGCACGGAATAGGCTAGGAGATGCTTGGTAACGACGTAGGGAATTTTGTAAGTTCTTAGTCAAGCCTAAAGTCTGTCAGAAGATATCATTTTCGTACTTTCGATCCGCCTGTGGATCTAATATTGCAAACCGTGGTTTTTTTATAGACTTTTATACTCAATGGTTTGTAATAATATTTAATATTCAAGTCTTCCGTTGTGCTGTATATGTTTGACCATGATGATACCAATCTTACGTCACAATACTCATTGCAAACCGTGGTTTTTTTATAGACTTTTATACTCAATGGTTTGTAATAATATTTAATATTCAAGTCTTCCGTTGTGCTGTATATGTTTGACCATGATGATACCAATCTTACGTCACGATACTCCCCACCCGGGCCCACCGGGAGTGTGTTGGATATTTCGGGGTGTGACAAGTTGGTATCAGAGCCAACGTTCGAGCGAATTAAACACTAACCTTTTGCGTTTAATATCGAGTATACACAATAGCACATTCCTTAGGCTCCGAGTCTAGACATCAATTTAGGATTCTCCAACCCTTATTAAATTTGTATATATTTATTATTTCGATTTGCTTGTTTTTCTAATCTGTTTTGGAGCAGGAAAAATGCCGCCAAGATGTCGTGGTAGCATTAGGGGAGGCGGAGGCTCAACAAGAGGAGGAGCATCCGGGCAAGGACCATCCCGTGTACCGAGCCCAAACCCATACAAAGGATTAGGAGATTCTTCGTCATCATGGAGACCGTTTGGGTACCCGCTCCCACGCGAGTACTCTCCCCCACATTCAGACTCCCAAGACTCACACTACTCTTTCCATTCATACCATTCGCATCACTCCCAACACTCCAACCCTCACCAAGAAGCCTCCAACCCAAACAGCTATGCGCGTTCACCATCTATAACGCCATCGGTTGACTCACTCACCCACATGGAGGAAGATCCAGAGATGCCACCCTTAGGATCGCGCGACTATCCTATTGAACTGTCAAGTGGTCCCCCTTCTCGCATGGGATCACCATTTGAAGGCCCCGATAGTTGGGATCTAAGATGGAGCCAATACCAATTTTACTATACCCCTTCTCCTCATTCTTCCAAGCCACCATCACCTCCCCAAGAAGCTGAACAAATGAAAGTGGAGGAACAACAACAACAACACCTCCAAGAAGGAAGCGTGGAGCCCGTATGTCGGTGCGTGCAGGGCAATGGACGGGTTCGCAACCACCTACTTCCCAAACTTACCCTGTCATCCCTGAGGACCCACAAATGGGTGGACCCTCAAACAAATCACCTGTGGCAGAATTGACACCTCTTCCACCAGTCATTGAACCTACTGTTCAGCTGTCGCTGCCGGAACCAGGAAACCCGATTCCTTCCTATCCAGATTCATCTGGGTACCACCATACACCTACACCTTTACACTATGACTATTCGGCACCGTCTGTTGACCCATATTTGGAAGCAGCCACATATAATGCTTATAACCCAACTCCTTTCTCCCATACTCAGCTACATCATATCCTGGCTATGGATACCAATACCCTTCTGCATCCCAGTATCAGCCGCCATCGCAACCCCCGCCGCAGCAAACACCGCAATCAACGCCATAACTAGAAGCCATTAATTAGGCCTTAGAAAGGGTAGAACAACTGCAGCGCCAAACTGAGAAAAAGGAGAAGAAAACCTTCAAGGCCTTCAAGAAGTTGACAAAAGTATGGAAGGGAAAGAAAGATGAGTAGGGATTGAGCTATTAGTATTTCTATTTTAGTCCCTGCGTGGACATGTATTTCTATTTTAGTCCCTACGTGGACAAGTATTTCTATTTTAGTCCCTGCGTGGACAAGTATTTCTATTTTAGTTCCTACGTGGACAAGTATTTCCATTTTAGTCCCTGCGTGGACAAGTATTTTCTTTTAGTCCCTGCGTGGACAAGTATTTCGTTTCAGTCCCTATGTGGACTAGTTATCTCTGTTAGGTCCCTGTGAGGACCAATTAATCTTAAATTTTGATTAAAGACCTGTTTAAGGCCCTAATGTAATCCCTTGTTTATTTAATGAGAAAGGATTCAAAATTTTATATATGTGTGTGTGTGTGTGTATATATATATATATATATAAGTATTAGAATTATATTTTGTTCAAACGATCGTCTCGACCTTACTCGAAATTTTTATTGATCTGCTAAAATTCCAAAAGATCTTCTTAATGGTTTTCCCAGCCAAAATGGTAATAGACCATAATACATTGGCAAACTATGATAAGTTAAGGACTGATAACCTTCTATAATGATAGCTAAGGAAGAGTATCCCTTCTATCCAGAGGCGGTGAACTATGTTCCACCTCAAAGCCTAATGGTTAACAAGATCATAGTGTGCATCAAGAATGATAAACACTTTCCATTATCACTCAAGGATGAATGGCTTATGAACCATACCTAATCATCCAATAGAGTCAAGGACATTGTAACCTTTAAGGTTCCCTGTCCAAAGTAGTGAGCTACACTCCAAACCTTATTAAAAAGATCATAAATACAACCTAGGCTTTATTACAAAAACCATTTTAAGACAATTAATCCTAGTCAACATCTAAGCGATGATGTCTCTCCTGGCAGTGTGACTTGAGGAACCACACTAGTCATCGAGGTAGTTGGGCTACACCCAAACCTCATCGATCATAAGTGATCAATCTTATATCATCTTGTCAGATATGCAATGACAACATTCAAACATCCATTAGTGATGAAATGCCTTTGAGCCATAAATCCCATATCCAAGCACCATACATGACTCTTTAAAAGTCTAAGCCTTTTGTGTCAAGTCTATTAAGAAACATGTACTTTAATGTACTTAAATGGTTAAGAATACCATGTCACTCTGCGAATCATCAATTGCAATGATCAACTAATGGACTTTTAAATTATGTAGTACCAAGATTTACGAGATGGCTGACTCTGGAGGAGCCAATAGTCACCCCGAGAATGATGATCATGCTAATGTTAACATCAATAATGATGCCTTCCAAGCTCGCATCGATGAGGCTGTAAGCAAAGCCATGAACAAAGCCTTGGAGAAGCTAAAAGATACCAGCGCTACTCATTCCAGAACCGCATCCACTCCGCGATCCTCAGCTAAGAGGAGTAGCTCTGTTCATTCTCCAAATAAGAGAAACGAAATCTAGAAAGACAAATGACCAAGGGTCACACGAGCATAGAGAAAGGGACCAACCCATCAGAGATGGTTGCACCTACAAGTACTTTGTATCCTGCAAGCCACGCGACTTTAATGGTGAAAAAGGCGTGGTGGAATGCCTTAGGTGGTTAGATGAGATGGAAACTATTGTGGATATTAGTGGTTGTGCTAGGAATGATGTGGTGAAGTTTGTGTCTCAATCTTTCAAGGGCGACACCCCAATATGGTGGAAGGCAATGGTGCAGTCTACAGGGAAGGTGGCCCTGTATAATTTGGGATGGAAAAAGTTTGTTGAATTGATCAAGGAGACATACTGCCATCCCCACGAGGTGGAGAAAATAGAGGCTGATTTCTTAACTCTCTCTATGAAGAATCTAGATTGCCGCAAGTATGTTACTGATTATAACTCCCTATCAAGGTTAGTTCCCTATTTGATCACCCCAGAGCCAAAGCGCATTGCGGGTTTTATTAATGGTCTTGCTCCAGAAATTAAGGGGATGGTCAAGGCTTCTAAGCCTAGCACTTACCAGTCTGTTGTGGACCTAGCGCTATCTCTTACTCAAGACGTTGTAAGGCAAAGATCAATCAAGAATGATGCTGAGGGGAAAAGGAAGAGGGAGGATAACAACTCCCACAAGTTTGACAAGAAGAAGCAGAGGCCTAGGTTCAAAGGGAACCAAGGTCGGTCCGATGATAGACCCGCGTGTAAGATTTGCAAGAAGAAGCACAGGGGTCAGTGTCGATTCGATCCTTAGGCTAAGCCTTGTGGAATCTATAAAAGAACGGGGCATAAGACCTTGGAGTGCAAGGATCTGAAGGACGCATCTTGCTATGGATGTGGCGAAAAGGGCCACATAAAGACCAACTGCCCTAAGGCCACCAAGGATGGTGCCAAGAATGGAGGGGCAAACAAGGGAAATGCCCGAGCTTTTCAGATGACTGCTAAGGAGGTCGTCAACGACAACAATGTCATAACAGATACTTTTCTTATTAATGACATTTTTGCTAGGGTCTTGTTTGATTCCGGAGCTGATAAGTCTTTCGTAAGTCATAAGTTTAGTGAGTTGTTGAATTTGCCCATAAGAGCTTTAGACGTAACTTATGAAGTAGAACTCGCCAATGGAACCTTAGAATCCATGTCTACCATTCTTGATGGATGTTCCATATCCATAAAGAATCAAACTATTCCAGTCTCTCTTTTGCCAATGAAGTTGGCAGGATTCGATGTAGTCTTAGGCATGGATTGGTTATCCCTTAACCAAGCCCACATCGCATGCAATAAGAAACTCATCAAAATCGCATCCCCATCTGGTGAAACCCTTACCATACTAGGAAATCGACACCATGGGTTACCCGAAAAGATGTCTCTTCTGAAAGCCTCAAGATGTTTGAAGAAAGGCTGTATCATCTACATGGCACAAGTAACCATTGGTGAACCCAAACCAAAGATAGAAGACTTGAAGGTTATTTCAGAATATGTGGACGTATTTCCTGAAGAATTGCCTGGTTTACCCCCTGATAGGCAAGTAGAGTTTAGGATTGATATTCTACCTGGAGCTGTACCTATTGCGAAGGCTCCTTACCGATTAGCACCCTCAGAGATAAAGAAACTAAGAACCCAACTGGACGAGCTTTTGGAGAAAGGCTTCATACAGCCTAGCTCATCGCCTTGGGGAGCTCCTATGTTGTTCGTAAAGAAGAAAGACGGCTCAATGCGTCTGTGCATTGATTGTCGTGAGCTAAACAAGGTAACAATTAAGAACCGTTACCCTTTACCCAGGATTGACGACTTATTCGACCAATTGCAAAGAGCTAGCTACTTTTCAAAGATCGATTTAAGGTCTGGATACTACTAGCTGAAGGTTAGAAGTGAAGACGTCCCAAAAACTGCTTTTAGGACCAGGTACGGTCATTATAAGTTCTTAGTGATGCCTTTTGGACTCACTAATGCACCAGCAGCATTCATGGATCTTATGAATAGAGTCTGCAAACCATACTTAGATAAGTTTGTCATTGTTTTCATAGACGACATCCTTATCTATTCTCGTAGTCAAGCAGATCACGAGAAACATTTAAGGTGTATTCTAGAACTTCTAAGACAGGAAAAACTTTATGCAAAATTCTCTAAGTGTGAGTTCTGGCTTAGAGAAGTCCAGTTTTTAGGGCATGTGGTGAGTGAGCGAGGTATTCAAGTTGACCCAGCTAAGATTGAAGCTATCATGAATTGGGAAGCACCCAAGACTCCTTCTGAAATCCGTAGTTTCCTAGGATTGGCCGGTTACTATAGGAGGTTCATCGAGAACTTTTCAAGAATAGCCACTCCTTTAACTACATTGACCCGTAAGGATGTCAAGTTTAATTGGGGTCCTAAGCAACAAGAATCCTTTGAGATTCTTAAGCATAAGTTGAGCAATGCTCCTGTACTTACTCTGCCTGAACGTACTGAAGAATTTGTTGTCTACTGCGATACTTCACACACTGGTATGGGCTGTGTGCTTATGCAAAGGGTCAAGGTGATTGCCTACGCATCACGACAATTAAAAGTGCATGAGAGGAATTACACAACCCATGACTTGGAGTTGGGTGTCGTGGTATTTGCACTAAAATTGTGGAGGCATTACCTATATGGCACTAAGTGTATTATATACACAGATCACAAAAGCCTTCAACACCTATTCAATCAAAAGGATTTGAACATGAGACAACGCCGTTGGATGGAGACATTAAACGATTATGATTGTGAAATATGGTATCACCCTGGTAAGGTAAACGTAGTTGCCGATGCGCTTAGTCGTAAGGAGAAGGTTAAGCCAATCAGGATCAACGCCAAAAGTATTGAGCTTAGAAATAGTTTGAATGAGAAACTACTTGATGCACAAAAGCAAGCTATGTTGGAAGCAAACCTTCCTAAGGAAGGGCTAGGTAAAACCACTGATCAATTGACTCCTGGTAACGATGAAATACTTAGATTCAATGGGAGAATCTGGGTTTCGATTTTTGAAGGACTCAGAGATATAATCCTTTAGGAAGCTCATAATTCCAAATATTCGATGCATCCTGGAAGTGACAAAATGTATCCGGATCTAAAATTGAATTATTGGTGGATGGGTATGAAGAAATCCATCGCCAATCATGTAGCGAAGTGCTTGACATGTTCGCAAGTCAAGGCAGAACATCAGAAGCCGTCAGGACTTCTACAACAACTGGAAATCCCCACATGGAAATGGGAGATGGTAACTATGGATTTCATTACCAAGTTACCCAAGACGAAAAATGGAAATGACACAATATGGGTCATTGTCGATAGACTGACCAAGTCAGCACATTTCTTGCCTATAAAGGAGACGCATAGCTCTGACAAGTTAGCCAAGCTTTACGTGGATAAAATCGTATCACTGCACGGTGTACCGGTATCTATTGTATCCGATAGAGATACAAGATACACTTCTCATTTCTGGAAGAGTTTCCAGCAGTCATTAGGCACCCGATTGAACTTTAGTACGGCTTACCATCCGCAGAAAGATGGCCAGAGTGAGCGTACCATATAGACGCTAGAAGACATGCTTCACGCCTGTGTGATCGATTTAGGTGGAAGTTAGGATGACCATTTACCCCTAATCGAGTTCTCATATAACAACAGTTATCATACAAGTATCAAGGCCGCTCCTTTTGAAGGTTTGTATGGGAGAAAATGTCGAACGCCTATTTGTTGGGCGGAAGTTGGGGAGGCCCAACTATCAGGACCTGAGACAGTCCAAGTGACGATGGAAAAGGTTGGTCAGATTCTGGATCGTCTCAAAGCTGCCCGAGATAGGCAGAAGAGGGTAAACCTCTACAGTTCCAAATAGGAGACAAGGTGTTGGTGAAGGAATCACCTTGGAAAGGTGATGCGCTTCAGGAAAAAGGGCAAGCTAAGCCCTAGGTACATAGGACCGTTCGAGATCGTCGAACGTGTTGGGTCGGTAGCTTACAAGCTAAAATTACCTGAGGAGTTAAGTGGAATTCATGATGTATTCCACATTTGCAATTTAAAGAAATGTCTAGCCGATGAGTCATTAGCAATGTCTCACGAGGACATGCAGATTAATGAAAACCTGAGGTTCATTGAGAAACTAATTGCGATCGAAGATCGACAGGTCAAGAAACTCCGAAGAAAGAAAATACCTATTGTAAAGGTGAAATGGGATGCCCGCCGAGGCCCCGAGCATACATGGGAAGTCGAATCCCACATGCGTCAAAAGTACTTTTATCTTTTTGAATAAAATCTCGAGGTCGAGATTTCTTTTAAGGGGGTGAGGATGTAACACCTCGTAAATACCAACCAGTTAAACCCCGACACATGTCCCGCTGATCCTCGTGCCGATTACTGACCGAGAGGGACCAAGTGCAACATCATGTTAATTAGTAACCTCTGAACGTCAAGCCTAATCGAATCATGAATAAATCCCAAGAAAATTTAAAATTTTTCTTCTCTGGAGATTGGTTACGGACCGCAAGACAATGAAGTTACGGTCCGTAACTGGGTTGTTTAGTTTTGGGCGCTGGAGGTCCTTACGGACCGTAATCGTTGCACCATACGGTCCGTAAGGGGACCTGCAGATGGCAGAAATGGGGCGGACTCATGGCAGCATGCATGTAAGCTTAACTTTCACGAATTCCAACCATCCCTCTGCTCAAGACACGACCCTAGACACTTGTGATAATCAGTAGTGCATGCCTAACACCTGTATTGATCCTCACAACCCATCTAACTCCATAAATTCAAGTTTGATCTCCACCTAAAGAACTTGCACATTTTCATAACTCACTCTCCTCATCTCTGCAAAGTTCTGGAGCTCAAGCAACCTTCAAGCCTATTCTAATTTCGTGCTAGGACCCTTTGTAAGTGTCCTTGATCCTCCTTGTTATTTCTATCGTGTTTTCAAGCCAAAAGTCAAGCTTGTCGTAAAAACGGTTTGACTTGCGGTTAAATCTTTATCGGTCCAATCATGATCTGATCTAAAAATAATTACGTGATCGTAATAAGGTAGGTAACAACCCCCCATAAGGGCACCTCCTGATTACCACGTTTGCATGTCCGATTGACGAGTCAAACTTATTCATAAAAAGGTCACACTAGGTCAGATTTGGTATCAAACGCATAATTAATAACATGCATGCTATAAAATCAGTTTTGACACTCTAAATACTCGGTAATAATCATAAGAACATGTGAGAAATGTTCAGCTCGTCAAATCCAGGTCTAAAGGTCCGTTCGCAGCCGAAAGTCGCAAGGTTTGACTTCTGCTTTGACTTTCAGTTATGACCCAATTTTGTTCTTTTAAAGGCCGATTCTAAGTTGCTCTATGATTCTAATATAATGTAGTATAACCCACTGAGGTCATACTACATGATCATAATCATATTCCGAGTTATGCGCAAGTTTCATTAATGTGCTAAATGTGACTAATTCGCCATTTTCGTAAAATGAGATTTAAAATATATACGAGCATGCAAACAAGTTATCGACTGATATGTTAACTTGTTTGGATTGCATGCATGTCAATAAATTGGACATAAACTGAGTTTTTCCTAAATATCGCAAATCAAGCTTTTAAAGGACCAAAATGCCTTTTTCAGAAAATAAAATGTTTTAAACACAACTCCTACAATAAAATACTTTACCTATTGATGTTATAATATATTTAGAATTA
Organism: Scalesia atractyloides; assembly: GCA_947069175.1. Lineage (NCBI taxonomy): Eukaryota > Viridiplantae > Streptophyta > Magnoliopsida > Asterales > Asteraceae > Scalesia > Scalesia atractyloides. Next base: position 6,150,207 of record CAMTDV010001634.1, read on the forward strand.
TTTGGGATATTAAATCAGTTTATAAACTGAGTTTATGAAAAGGCACTTGCATGGCATCGAAAAAAATGACGATAGTACCCTTACGATGCATAAAATGAGTTTTAAAAACATTTTCATAACCAAACCTTTTACAAACTGATTTTTATATGTTAAATAAATATTTTGAATATATAAACCTGATCAGAACTATAATGTGACTAATTCGCCCTTTTCATAAAATGAGATTTAAAATATATACGAGCATGCAAACAAGTTATCTACTGATATGTTAACTTGTTTGGCTTGCATGCATGTCAATAAATTGGACATAAACTGAGTTTTTCCTAAATATCGCAAATCAAGCTTTTAAAGGACCAAAATGCCTTTTTCGGAAAATAAAATGTTTTAAACACAACTCCTACAATAAAATACTTTACCTATTGATGTTATAATATATTTAGAATTATTTGGGATGTTAAATCAGTTTATAAACTGAGTTTATGAAAAGGCTCTTGCATGGCATCGAAAAAATGACGATAATACCCTTACGGTGCATAAAATGAGTTTTAAAGACATTTTCATAACCAAACCTTTTACAAACTGATTTTTATATGTTAAATAAATATTTTGAATATATAAACCTGATCAGAACTATAATGTGACTAATTCGCCCTTTTCGTAAAATGAGATTTAAAATATATACGAGCATGCAAACAAGTTATCTACTGATATGTTAACTTGTTTGGCTTGCATGCATGTCAATAAATTGGACATAAACTGAGTTTTTCCTAAATATCGCAAATCAAGCTTTTAAAGGACCAAAATGCCTTTTTCGGAAAATAAAATGTTTTAAACACAACTCCTACAATAAAATACTTTACCTATTGATATTATAATATATTTAGAATTATTTGGGATATTAAATCAGTTTATAAACTGAGTTTATGAAAAGGCTCTTGCATGGCATCGAAAAAAAATGACGATAATACCCTTACGGTGCATAAAATGAGTTTTAAAGACATTTTCATAATCAAACCTTTTACAAACTGATTTTTATATGTTAAATAAATATTTTGAATATATAAACCTGATCAGAACTATAATGTGACTAATTCGCCCTTTTCGTAAAATGAGATTTAAAATATATACGAGCATGCAAACAAGTTATCTACTGATATGTTAACTTGTTTGGCTTGCATGCATGTCAATAAACTGGACATAAACTGAGTTTTTCCTAAATATCGCAATCAAGCTTTTAAAGGACCAAAATGCCTTTTTCGGAAAATAAAATGTTTTAAACACAACTCATACAATAAAATACTTTACCTATTGATGTTATAATATATTTAGAATTATTTGGGATATTAAATCAGTTTATAAACTGAGTTTATGAAAAGGCTCTTGCATGGCATCGGAAAAAAATGACGATAATACCCTTACGGTGCATAAAATGAGTTTTAAAGACATTTTCATAACCAAACCTTTTACAAACTGATTTTTATATGTTAAATAAATATTTTGAATATATAAACCTGATCAGAACTATAATTTTCTTTAAACATCGATTAAATCGTCATTTAGCGACTTTATCGCCTTTTCGACGCATAGTATGGGTTAAAACCATATCTAAGCATCAAGACTTATTACCTACTGATTATAAAACTTATTTTAAACATTTTTACAATTGGTACAAGTTATAAACTCAGATTCCCAAATAGGTCGTCAAATCTATGTGTGAAATGACCAAAATACCCTTTCGGGGCATAGTTTGGTCTTTAAATTTAAACCACACATATATTTGCTATCTTACTGATGTAACATTATAAAAATAAAATATTTTTATAAATAATTTATGACCATGACATCATATTAATCACCAACTCATTTTTTTATGAATCATAAAATGACCAAATTACCCCTTTAAAGCTGAAATCGATTTTAAAACTATAACGGGCATGCATGTTAATATCTTACTGATATTATAACATGTTTTAAGTGTAATGGCACATGAAACTTTTATATGACTCATCCGGTTACCCGGTATCGCTTATATGCGTACGGTTAAGTCTACGTGACTAGTTTACGTAAATTCACCGAAACGGGTCTAACCTTATCATTTTTATATCAAAATCCAAAATGTTATATGTTTACCCAAAATCCTGCTTCACTACCATGTACGCATCATCCGATGAGTTGGTCAACACAAATTCTGAAAAGATATGGATCTTCCTAAAAGTAGTGTTTTACATCGGCAAAGAATTTTTTTCTTTAATGATGTGACCATCCCTTTACGACTATCCCACGAGCTAGGTAGTTGGCGTAGTCGGTGTACCATGGTTCTTCCCGATATTCCACCATTTCTAAAGATTCTATTGGGAATTTTTCGTTGATGAGCTCGTCCCTAGTTGCCTCCAAAGCTGGATCTTCCAAGCGAGATAGGTGATCTGCGACGTTGTTTTCAGCTCCTCTCTTGTCTTTTATGTCGATGTCAAATTCTTGGAGGAGTAGAATTCATCTGATTAAATGTGGTTTGGCATCCTGTTCTTTAAACAAATAATGAATGGCTGCATGGTCTGTATAAACTATTGTTTTAGAAAGAACAAGATAAGAACGAAATTTATTAAAAGCAAATACTACAGCTATAATTCTTTCTCTATTGTGGTATAATTTTCTTGTGCATCATTAAGAGTTTTACTAGCATAGTATATTGGATGAAAATGCTTATTTTTTCGTTGTCCCAAAAATGCTCC